>JAPFBL010000004.1:1522500-2815000 GCA_026182355.1 Hermatobates lingyangjiaoensis | reverse complement strand
GCTCAATAAAATAGTAATTTTTAAGACGATTCAATTCAGTATTGTTGGTCTCTGTGAATGTAACCACACCGTCGTTGATCATAAGGTAGCTTTAGTGACTATACCTTATTCTCTTTTAGTGACCCTCCTATTCCAGTTTCTAACTCTGTTTCGGTGTGCAATTTGTTCTATTTGAAAACCACTTCTATCAACACGTTAAATTTACAGTGATTAGAATAAGAATGACACCTTATTTTGCTAACTATTTATGGCAAAGCTTGAACAAGATTTCTTCATCACTTGTCCACTCCTCTCTCTTTCTCCTGCTAATTTCCATTTTGATACTTATCATATCTTATTCTGCTCTATTACTTTGTTATAGATTGACATCACTCTTCATAATATATTTTCTAAATCATTTCACATCATTCAGATCAACAGCCAACATACTTCTACTATAATAGTTGTCACAAATTCTATATCAACAGACTAATACATTTAAGGAATGCAGGATTTACATTATAAAAATCAAACAAAAACTATGTTAGCATAGTTATAACTTTTTGGCTAAAACACGGAATAAAGCGAAGCAGATCAATTTTTTTTAACTTAGTGCCCTTTAGCACACTACGGAATACCAACAGAACAACATTAAGGCCACTCCCCTCGTAGTCCGCGGAGTGTGCAAGGTGGATATCGCAGAGGTGGGCATCCACGACAGACATCAAGCATAACTTAAGACATAATGATAAAATAATAATAAAATTTAAAATAAATGACCATCAAATTACCTGTCTTGCATCTTGAAGCAATCCTAAGCTTTTTGGCATCAAATTGTATAAAAACAAACCAGAATGATGTAATTTCTGCGAGAACCCGACTGTCTAATAATATAGGTATATAATACTATGATATATTATAATATAGGCATATAACTGTTATATGCTTATACATTTTTTTTTTTGATCTCCAGGAGAAACTTCACTTGCTCTATCTCACTCACTCCTCAACACATGCTTCCTCTGTACATACAAGTTAGAAAAGATCCTAAAAAAACCATGAACTCATGTTTTTCTATTTCATCATTCTCCTGTTATCTCTTTCCCCATGTCCGTGCAAGGCCAGAGTGAGTATCGAAACCTGACCACACCAGTCCAGAGAGGATCGCCAAGCCACTGGGCTACCCTGAATTCTCAATATATACTATGTATATCAATGATGAAACCACAATAAGAATGGGAAAACAAGACTAAGATCTTTCAACCATAACAAGCAGTCTTCGTCAGAGTCTGACTCTGACGAAGACCCCTTGTTATGGTTGAAAGATCTTAGTCTTGTTTTCCCATTCTTATTGTGGTTTGATCATTGATTGTTATTTTACGTGTTTATGTGAAATCTTTTTATACTATGTATATATTGTATACTATGTATATACTGTATATATATATATACTATGTATATAGATAGCCCATGCATTATTATATGTTATATACAGTATAATTACATTAATTATATATAATTGCATTACTAATATATACACTATAATTAATTAATTAATTAATTAATTAATAATAATATTAATATTATTAATAATCATATTAATATTATAAATATTAATATGATAACTGGCAAAAATTAGCCAATAAAATTCCTTTTTTTTCATTTTTTGTAATTTTAACGTTTTATTTTTATATTTTAATACAAATTAATTAAAGTTATATCGTAAAAAATTATATAAATATTTTTTGGTAAATAACAACTATTCTTTAATTAGTCAATGAAATTTATATAGAGATTTTTATTGTTTTTTTATATTGCTTAACAAAAAAATATTCTTCAAGAGTTTTGAAATGAATGTTGGTTTTGATATAAGTGAAATTAATCAACAAAAAACCAAGAAAAAATTAAAAACTTTAAATGATTGTAATTTTAAAACTTAACATAGTTTTATGGTAGTAATACAATTTTATATTTTTTCGAATTTGTGTTTTATGTGAATTTTTATTGGCTGTTTTTTGCCAGCTCTCACTTGTAAAAACCGGTTTTTGACCTGATATTTTTAACTTAACACTATCACAATGTTTCACCTTGCTGTGATGAAAATCAAGTGCTCAACGTAAAAAAGCAGAAAACCATCTTAAATTCCATTTAAAACTCAAAATGTATTGGGGACAGTGTTTATTATTATTTTTTTTATTTTTTTCGGACTTCTACTTTCCAAAAAAAAAAATTTCCTGTCTTCGACAGGGCTAAAAAAAATCCGGATATTCCTAAAATAAGGACCACTCTTGGTGCCCTTATAATCATCATTATATATTATAATTATACATTATAATCTTATAATCATCATTATATCACGTATTTCTGTAAAATATTCTTATATTTATACAGGAAATGTATAAAAAAAATTGATTTTGGGAAATTAGTTAACATTTACCAATGATCAAATTTTTTTTTGTTGAACTTATTTTATTCAAAATGAACTGGTCTGTTTTGACGATTCTTTAAATCAGCAAAAACTGACGAATGGACACCGAGGATGAACCTTTTCAATACGTCAACAGGAGATGACGGCTGAAAAGGCTTTCCAAGACTGCATGATGCACTCACATACACTGAGCTAATATATATAACCTCTCTTTATGGTATTTGTTTTTATTATACTTTGGAATATTATACTATTTTTTTTATATCTGTTACCTGTGACATTATACTGGAAAACAGGGCAGATTCTTTTTTTTTGGACAGTGCTTTCATTTCCAGTTTGATCTAGTAAATCTCCCGCTTTGTTCGGAAGAACCAAATTTTTTAAATTATTTCCTTAAGTATTTGTAATTCTGTGTCATGTTTAAATAGCCATGGCTTTATATAAATATCAGTCAGAAGAAATCGCCTTAAGAACGTGTGTGGAAGATGACTTAAAACAATTGACAGTGAGCGTAGAATCGTAGTAAAATCAAAAATAAATGAATGAGAGGATTGTATTTAATGAAATATTGAGATACTTTTTGGTGTGTGCATAGGTGGAGAGACACGATGTGTCGTCTAATCAATCAATAGTTCAACTATCGGTGCTGGGCAGGGCCGGTTTTTGGATCATGCCACGCCCCGACTGCCCATTGGCTAGCCTCGCATATACCGGACTCTCATTGGCTCTTCACCTACACTAGCCTACCGCCATTTTGCACACCAGTATAAATCAGAATTATTAACACGCCAAGGGAAAGGTGGTAAGGGATGCTTCTGTCAAGCTAATTGTGATGGCTAGTTAAAAAAATCCAAAAGAATTCATTTTGAAAAATGTCCACCTGTTTTTTTTCCATTTTTAAAAGCTTTTATATTGAAAAGTTGTCTCAGTCAAAGAGTTTTTGCTATTTATGTATTTTACTAGAGGTAGAGAAAATCCTATTTCGACTATCCACCAACAAATCGGACGGCAAACAACAGGCAGATGTAAATCTAAAATAGTGGACTGGGAATAACTGCGCTTAAGCGCATATATCAGGCATTAACAAACCTTCCACTTGAAAAGCCTGGCCCGAGTTATCGGGCTTCAATTAAATCTTCGTGTTTTGATTGTGCCTTCACCAACTAACAGGCCAGTACTTGTTTGGCCGCCATCGGACAAGCCAAACACGTTTTCTCTGCCCTGTTCACTTTACTCCTGAAAACTATTAACCATTTTACTAGAACCAACCCCTCTGTCGAACATGTAAATTTGCCGCCACCTCCAAAACTATTCACGTATGAACTAACAACACCGCTCTGAATAAGCCAGTTTATCCCAACTACAATGTCAAATAGAAGTCTCTGTTAACCATACAACGTTGAAGTAACAAACGACCTTTGCTCAACGCATTACTTTAAATTTGAATTTAAAGCAAACATCGTTGATGCCTTTGCAGCACAAAGAATCAAAACAATTTGTTTACAACAGAAAATAATACCTCAAAGCTTAATGCAATATTTATTTTGTGAAGAAAATAATCTGTAAATTAATACAAATTTATAAGAATTCTTTAATTTTAATACATAAATTTAATATAATTTAAAATGATTCAAAACAAAAATACAAGTTGTACTCTACATTTTATTTGATTTCAACCTTTTTTTTATTCTCTACTACTGTTGTAATTATCAATATTAATTATTCTAAAAATTATGGTCATTATAAATTATGATTGTAATTGTTATTTTTTTTCTTTTCACTTCATCACTTTGTCTCAATCTCTTCAATTTATGCTTCAATTTTCTTTTCTCTTTACGATTTTTCACTTTGTTTTAAATTTTCCAAATATTGCTTTAATTTTTTTCTGATTTTCTTTTTCTTTTCTTCTTTTCTCTTTAAAACAAATTCTCTAACTTATCTTTCAATTTTCTTTCCTATTTTCTTTTTTCTGTTTTAATCTCTCCAACTTATGATCAGTTCTTCTTTTTTTCCCTTCCTCTAACTCAATTTGCTTTTATCATTTTTTCTTCAATTAGTTTTTCAAATTTTCAAACTTTTGTTTCATTTTTTTCTTTGAAACTTGTATATTAAACCTAATGCCTGTATATTATTTTTAATAAATATAATATTTTACAAACAATAGTGCGTTATAACGCTGGACATTGCTAAGAACTCAATAATATTCTATTATTAATATTTTTATATGTATATATATTAACATATGTTTAGTCTTGAGTCTAGTTGAAACTTTTGACAAGTCAAAATTTTTAGTTCGTTTAAAAAAATGTTAATATGAATTTTTTTAGTCAAAAAAATGCTTAATTTTGCATATGAAAAAGGTTTTAAATAAATCCGAAACGTTAGTAACGAGATTTTGATTTTTGAACCTAGCAAATTAACTAAATCCCGATAACACAATCACCTATTCTATCAAACAGTTGATGTATTTTTGAATTTGTTATACAAGTTATAAATATCGTTTATATATACATATATAATATATATATATATTATGTGAAAGCTTTTATATATATATATATATATATATTAGTATAGGTTGGCAGCAACTCTTCTTCGAGGCATATTTTGTTGAAATGTACCGTAGCTTCGGCATTAACGACTTTCAAACTAAGCTGCGGTACATTTCAACAATATATATATATAATTTTCATTTTCTCTCAATTTTGGTCAGGGTTAATTATTTGATATCACCTTTTTGCCAACGTTTTATCTTTATTTTAAGATGAAGCCAAACATCTTTATTGTTAGAACCAAAAAACAATGAACATTTATCTTATCTACATCATATTGATCATAAAAATTCAAAAATCATACTTACTCAAGGTTGATTTCAAATACTTAACCCTGATCAAATTCCGAGAAGAAGAAAAGTATTTAATAGTAATTGTGGTCAAGAAAACTATACCTTTATATATATGTATATATATATATAAAGATTTCACATAAACACGTGAAATACACGAAGACTTCTTGTTACGGTTGAATGATCTTTGTCTTGTGTTCTCATTTTATATTGTGGTTTGATCAATATATATATATATATATATATAAAACAGATGTATACGATAGCAGTAGAAAAAATGATTAAATAAGAGCAGGCTGTTTATTTACATCGGTTTTTCAATCACACATAATTTGAAGAAACAAAACCAAAATAACATGAAGAATGAACATCGGATTGTACAATTGAAAACATTTGTGCATTTATTATATACAACTATTACATACAGACATCTACTTCTCCGACAATTAAATCTTATTAAAATTAATGTGCAATGTGTTTCTGTATATGTATATCCTTCAGTAGGTTTTCTTTTAGACTATTAAACGATTATTTATGTATCCCAACATGATGTGAGATAAATTTCTGAATAACTAGCCAGTTATTTTATTTATACATTAGATTATTCATCGGTGTAGCACTTCAATGTCATAAGAAAAGTTTAAAAAAAAGGCTTCTATCAACATCGAATTCTGAGATGTGAAAACATACAGTGCACGCTGGTCGCACCAAGCTATGTATTCCAAATTTTCTGAATGGATATTGTTAAAGGAATACAGATTATATGAATACGTTATCGTATATTATTAATATATAAAAGTTAAACATATTCTATAAAACCTCTGTTCATCTATACAGAGACATGTTTTTATTATATTTAAAATATATATTTCCTTATAACATTATACATTTTTATTGTTATGTCGATTAATATTACCTTTTTTTTATGTAATTATTGTTGCGCACAATTTTTACATAAATGTATATACTCCTAACATGGCTAATAACATAAATAAATAACATTATTGCATTCAAAATATTTCGAGTGAAAGGATATGAGTCATTTTATACCAGCGGTCCTCAACTTGGTCCATATGGACCCCCAGGTGTCTGTTCAGCAGTACAGGGGGTCCACGAGAAAAATACTTTTTTGAGGGTCCATGACACGCAGTTATTGTTCCATTTTAAGTTTATTTGCATGTATCAGGATATTATAAACAAAACTATATCAAAACGTAGCAATCTGACCGTCAGAATATTGAAACATAATGATCAACACATAAAGTCAAATATCCTCGTCAGTTTGCTACAGTGTTCCAATGTTTTCAAATTCCTATTACGTTTATATTTATGTTATGTCCCAAAACTGATGATTATACAGTTTTTTTCAGCAAAATTTATAAAATGTTAGTAATGAAATTATATCATAGATGCACTTTTTATTTACCCAAAAACAAATGTTTGTTTGAAAACTATGTTTTTTATGGGAGGTAGTAGGGGTCTACAGATGGTTAAATAATTCTGTGGGGTCTATGATTCTGAGCTTGAGAACACCTGATTTATAGAAACAATTTTCTTATTTTATTTGATGGTTTACATTATTAGATTAAAGAACACAATTCTCCTTAAAAACATACTGTAATTGATTGATTAATTGATTATGACTAAAATGGGTCCAGATAAAATTTATTAGTTGTGAGACAGGGCCTGTGTGGTATTTACCAATGTGAGAGAGATTATGAAGTTAGTCTCTGCCCAAATAAGTATTTTGAAAAAATACATTTTAAGTAAAACAAACTTAAATGTTTTAAGTAAAACATTTAAAGTTTTTTAAAAAAAACAACCCATTTTAAGTATTTAGTGTCTTTTTCTTGATTTCACTAACGACTGGTGAGAGAGGTGCCTATTAAGGGTGCACTCCAAGAGTTTGATCTGAAGAACACTAAGTTTTCGAAAAGAGTAGTTGTTTTGGCATAAAACATGTTTATGTTGAGACTGATTTCTTTAATTTTTTTTGTAGCACTTTAATTATAATAAACACGAATTTAAGAACCAAGTTAAATTGTGGGAAGATGATACCGCATTACCTCGTATGACGCGTATATACGTATGCGCGTATGAGTATACGACCAGTATTTATATTTTCAGTAGAGGGCTTAGAGACTGACAAAGTCAGCCCTCCGATACTGATGCTTTAAGGGAGTTTTGCAACTCCCATTGATTCATTATTAGGAGTTCTAAATTTTGTCTAACTCAAGTGAATTTAAAGTAAGGATCTTTAACGAGTACCTGACATCGTAAAGTCTCAGAATCGATGATTTAACGTTCTCTCCAAAGTACGACTTGCTCAGATTTATTAACCTCTCAGGTGAATATATTGAGAGCCAGAGTGGGTGTTGAAACCCGGTCCTCTTAGTTCAGAGGTGAGTATGTTGCCACTGAGCTAACCTCAACCCCTAACTGACAAGTATACTCGTATACTTTTATATGTTGGATACAAGTGGATATGATTCACCATCTATGGTACTCACAGGATACATGTTGTTCAATAGTCAAATCAACTTAACACCCAAAAAAAGTTTTTTTTTTTAAGTTTATTTAATGAAGTTTTATCACTGTTTTATATTTATTTACTCCAATATTTTTAATCAATTCTTTTCTCAATCTGTTTACTGGTCTTCCTCTCTTCTTTTATTTTATTTCTGGTATCCCCATTTAGGCAAAGTTTGAAGCATGGAATGCTTTCCATTAATGTCATATGTTCAGTTCACTTCCAGATGTTTTCATTTTACAGAGATGTGATTTTTTTTTATCTAAGAATATTTTTTAGCACAGAACAGTTTTTAATTTTCAGGCTATCATTTATTCACAATAATATCCTATGTTACTCTTCTCATTCGTGTTGCAATCAAACGAGCTGCCTCAAGGATTCCCCATGATCAAATTTAACGGCCACAGAAAAAAGGAGGAAATACAACTACACACCTATAAAACTAAGAACTTCGCATAAAATGACCACCTTATAAACTTCAAGCATTTGAAACATACTGCTTAGTATGAAATCAATATAAGTCTACCTGAACCAAAGAAACTATTAGAATCATTTTTCAATGACAAAATTAGTTAGAAATATATAGAGCATTTTTACGATTATACACATACAATAAGAACAGTTTTATGTTACAATTATACCCAATTTATATTACAATTTATACAATGATAAAATGATTACAAGAAAAATAAAATATTCTTCTAAATTTAGTTTAATAAGTCTTCACTTAAATGGCTTAAGAATAACCACAAAAAGCAGAAAAGTCGTGCAACTAATTTTTTTTGGTTTTTTGTTTGTTCTGATAAGAAGAGCAGTTTTTCGGAATATATTTGCTAAACATTTTGAAGAAATGCCGTAACGTTAGGGTTGAATGAAGCTCTGATATGAATATTATATGGTACTTCTGAATAGCTGTAGGATTGTCAAACATTCAGTAATACCATTTCGTTTGAAATATATTTTCGGGAAAAATAAAAAAGTTGCAAGAATTTGTTTGATTATTTTGTTTAGCGCTTTTTTATACATCAAATTTGAAAAAATAATGTTATTTGTTTGAATTGAGAGTGCAACTAAGAATGTTTATTATAAGAAAACTTATTACAAAAAAAAAACTTTAGATCAAAGTAGGCTAGATCAGGGGTTATCAATAGGGGTAAAATTCAAACCAAGGGTGCTTTTTGTGCTTTTAGGGAGTGGATTGTGAAAACGGTACGTTTACAGGGTGTTGAGGGCAATTGTAGGTTTTAGACATTCGGAAACTGAAATAAAAGAGCTAACTAAGACAGATAAATAATAATTTAAAAAGAAAATTAAAAAATAATATAGATATGAACTTATGTTTTTCGTTTTATTTCAGAGGTTATTTTAACACCAAAAAAACTGATATGAACCTCTTCAAATGACCTCAAGGCAACCTTGCTAATGGAATCGGGGTTCTGTATAATTTTCTGTATATTATATAATATAATATTATAGTATATTATATTATATAAGCGACAACAAGAATAACAGTAAACAGCAAAAATTATAGCATACCAACCCTCATCATGTTATGAGGGTTTGCTGTGTATAAATATATACATATATAATTTTATATATTTTCCTTATTTCTTCGGAAGACGGCAAGACAGCCGAAATGAACGAGAATCGTGAGTGTTAGTATCTTTTTTGTTTTGTGGTTATAACTTCAATTATATATATAAAAAGGTTTCACATAAACACGTGAAATAACAATCAATGATCAAACCACAATAAGAAATGGGAAAACAAGACTAAGATCTTTCAACCGTAACAAGCGGTCTTCGTCAGAGTCAAAAACCCAACTGTTGGGTTTTTGACTCTGACGAAGACTGCTTGTTACGGTTGAAAGATCTTAGTCTTGTTTTCCCATTTCTTATTGTGGTTTGATCATTGATATATATATATAAAGAAAATTAAAAGGTCCAACTGGACTACTAACTCAATAACAAAAAGAGAAAAACATAAACTTCTGTATACAGGCGTCGTCATTAGATAGCAGTACTTCTACCTGACGGCGATTTCTGTCAAAACATAGTAGTGAGGATTTTGACTAAAAATATCTTAATTCACATTTCTTAATTTCTTAATTCACAACTATAGATTAATTGTTGATTTCAAGTACACTCGTCTGGAATTCCAAAGTTATAAGTACTACAAAATTTCATTTTTGAATATGTATCAAGATTTCACAATAAACGCGTGGAATAATTATATTCGTATGCCTAAGTTTACGTTTTTCCTTTTCATTATTGAATTATATAGATATATGTACAAGTAAATATACATCTTAAGTGGTACTCTTACCACTTCTTAAGTGGTCGGATAAGAAGTCGTACAGCGAGGAGAAGGTAGTAAACTGAAGGGTTAAATAGAAAATCGTACGCTTAGGAGACGACAGTCAACTGAACAATGTATATGTTATATATAAAGATAATTATTAGGCCCAAGAGTACTATAAACTCAATAACAAAAAGAGAAAAACATAAACATACAAGACTCACTACTATATTTCGACAGGAAACGTCGTCAGGTAGAGGTTAGCTACTGCTGTTCTGGAGAAGTACTTCTCCAGAATTCCTGTCGAAATGTAGTAGTACGTCTTGTATGCCTATGTTTATGTTTTCTTCTTTTCATTATTGCCATATATATAAAATTGAAAAATTAGGACACTCTTATGGTTAATATTAATAAAATTAGCATTTGTTCAGTTTTCCATGTTTAAATCAAACTCTGAAATACTGACGAATCAGTTTTTATTTAAAACATTTTTCACAGGCAAAAGTAAGAATTAATGTACAAATAATAAATGTATAAATTAACCATTTCTAATAAAAAAAAGTAGTTTCTTTTACTTTTAAACATTTATATTTCAAATATTACGTATAAATATATATTTTTTTTTATATTTATTAAAACTTTTTGTAAATAAATCATTAGCCCTAATGATTTTTTTTATTTCATTTTTATTTTTAAAAATATACTTAATAGTTAAATAGCAAGCTATTGATTTGAAATGTGCTCCCTAAGATGATGAAATGGGTGAGAGTTGGTTTTAGTTCGGCCCTATGAGTGAATGGAATATTATCACTTGTAGCGGTAGTGATGTAATTTCCGGGGGAAATTCTAACTCCAAAGCCTATATACCTGTCATAGATCTCCTGCTTCTATGATGATTCTCTCTTTTCGCCCCCTGTCGAAACTTTCTAACTTAATGTAATACAAATGAGTTGTCTATTTCTATAGTTGAATTGAATAAAAGAAAAAAAAAATCCACCAAATAGTTTATGTTCAATGTATTTCCAAACATAGATTCATCCAATTAAACAATTTATTAACTATATTTAAAAATAAAAAATAATAATGTAACAATTCTTTTCAATATAATATAGTTTAAAATGTATATATATATATATGAATGATCAAACCACAATAAGAAATGGGAAAACAAGACTAAGATCTTTCAACCGTGACAAGCGGTCTTCGTCAGAGTCAAAAACCCAACCAGTTGGGTTTTTGACTCTGACGAAGACCGCTTGTTACGGTTGAAAGATCTTAGTCTTGTTTTCCCATTTCTTATTGTGGTTTGATCATTGATTGTTATTTTACTTGTTTATGTGAAATCTATATATATAAATATAAAACAGATTCAATAATATATCGACCGTTCAAAAATATATCACTAAGACGAAGATAATTTATTTTTGCTAAAATATATAACTATAGATTAATTGTTGATTTCAAGTACACTCGTCCGAAATTCTAAAGTTATAAGTGTTACAAAATTTTATTTTTGTATGTATAAGAAGGTTTCACAATAAACACGTGAAATAAAAATCAATCTCCAAATCGCAGCAAGAAATCAATAAAATAACTAAGTTTTTAACCATAATAAACGATCTTCGTCAGAGTCAAAACTTATACTAATCGGTATCAATTTTGACTCTGACAAGACCACTCGTAGGGATTGAAAGATCTTAGTCTTTTTTCTTATTTTTATTGTGGTTTGTACGTTTATATATAATACGTACTGTTTTCTTGACCACAAATTACTAACAAACACTTTTTCTTCGTCTTGGAATTTGGTCAGGGTTAATATATGGAATCACCTTTTTGCCAACGTTGGATCAAAGAAATGATACATATCAAAAAAACTAATAATACTTGCAATAAAAAAACCGATATAGACAATTTAAGTAGGATTTATAGTTCCATCATAAATAGTTAAAGTTGCAATATTATCTAGTTTATATTGCTATGGATGATTGTATTATAAAAAACAGTGTTTCAATATTATGTCGCTGGGTGGCAGCACATGTAATGACAGATAACGGTTATGTTGGTACGGTAACAGAAGCTAGCCTTGAGTAAGTTTTTTTAATTTGTTATGATGATTTTAAAGTAGAAATGACAAATATCCATTGTTTATTGTTTTTTTGTTAGTTTATAGCCCTGAGGATGTCTTAAAATAAAGTAAAATAAAGACATCACTGACAAAAAGGGGATTCCGTATATCACCCTGACCAAATTCCAAGAAGAAGAAAAAGTGTTTGCTGTATATATATAAACATCTAATCCACAAGAAAATATTTTCTAAATCCGTCTTCAGGAGAAAAGAGAGAGGGAAATCAAACACGTCGGAGACGGAACGACATAATTTATTTTGTTAATCCCTATATGATTATATATGGTATAAGTGAATATTACATAATAAAAGATCTAAATGATATTAATTAAAAAATATTTTTGATATCTTTAATCATTTTGTACCGTTCATTTTTTTAACGATCAGTTATCTGTTTTTTTGTTGTCAAATATTTGAAAACTACATCAATAAGGGATCCAAATAGCCAATTGTTTCAATTAATTCTATTAAAAACTTAAAATAACACATATCCTCAGTGAAATTAACAATTTTTGATTATAAAATTCATCTAAAATCCTGAATTTTTTTGTAATTTTGTTTGAAATGTTTCATATTAATGGTTTAGGTACATGTGCGATTGATCCGAGTACCAAAGGATTTCAAATTCAGGAAATTAACGTAGATATTTCAAGTGGATGAACAAAGATCATTTGCATGTCAACCCTCCTGTAGCATGTAAAGCCATCAATGCTGAGCTTGTACGATGTCAAGTGCTCATTAAAGATCACTACTGAAATCAACTTGAGTCAGGCAAAATTTAGGTTTATATATACCTAATTTTTATCAAATATGTATTACATATATTTTTGTAATATATGTAAAATAAAATCAAAACTATAATACAAGAAACATCACAGCTTGATATTTGAATAAACTATACAAAAATAAAAATTCTTGTGTGAAATATATGTTAAACAGCAAAATGATGAACTACCTTCTTAATGCTTTGAAAGGAATTCAATGTTGTAATATGTAAAAGAAATTAAACATATGGATTAGAAAGGATATCCCAGATTAAGCTTTGAATATCTGACGAAAAATATTTGATTTATTGAAATATGTACAAGATAATAAAATCAAAAATACTGTTTTATTGAATGAAAATACTATTAACTTGTATTTATACAAGTTCAAACTTGAAGAAGAATAACATACAGATTAAAAAAAACTTACTATCTCAAATTTTTGGAAAATTTGTCTTCAGAAGAAAAGAGAGAGGGAAACCAAACACGCGGAAACGCAACGACATAAATTATATTATGTTATCATAATAAAATGACGATTATATGAAAGATTTAAATGACGCTATCGGCCTAACTTGAAAATTGCTTTAGAATTTTGTCAAAAAATTGATATTATCCTTCAAAGTGCTGAAATTTCCTTAAACTAAGGAAATTTCTTAAAATTTATAGAACGACTAGAATGTTGTCTAACCCCTATAGGCAGGGAACTCCTGCCCTATAAAAATACACAAATTATCTCTAGATTAATTTCACGAATACACCTCCTAACACTGAAATCACTTGTACTAAATGTCAATCTCTCTGGGTGTAGACACAAGCAAGAAATGATCTTTAAAAATCACGCTTTACAGCATTGAAATACACAAAAATAGTACAGTATACAAATGGCACACAACTTGGGATAGAGTATCATGATACTTAAGAAGACAAGGTCACTTACCTCATTTCAGAGACGTGAGTTCAAATCACTAATCCTTTTCGTTAATTGTGTTAATTAACTAATTGAGAAACTTTTAATAACTGTAGATATTAATATACCTAAAAAAATAAAAATGAATTTTAGACAATTGTAAAAACAGAGTATACACTAAGAAAGTGATTAATTATACCATAACCAAAAATTTAATATAAAATACATAAAAGACGTTACAATTAGTACTTTAAACTATAAGGTAGTCTATACAAAAAATGTTTTATTGGAGAAAACTTACTCAAATTTTCTATAGATTAAGCCGTTAGATCTTAAAAAAAAATGAAAGTTATATTTGCCTAAAATAATCAGATAATTTGCCTAAATAATGGAGTATTTCAAACCCCACAAGAGGGGGCTGCAGCCGGTGCGTCGCACTAGGGCCGATAAGAGTCTAGGGGGCCCAAGAATATCAAAGTTAAAAATTGAAATGGGTAACTATATATGGATTATTTTTATTATTTCATTGAAGAAAAAATGAAATTAGATTGCACTGGCAACCATTACTCCAGGGTTTCCAGTTTACCATTTTTAAACCCAACTTTTGTCAAATGATTTCATTTTAAGTGGTTGGCGTTAAAAAATACCTGATATCCATTTTCCTGTAAGTTGGCTCTTTTTTGGCTTTTTTACATGTAAATAGTCTGCAATTCTATTCACAAAAGTGAAAAAACAAACTGAATTATTAGACATTTTATCAAATAAGCTATAAAAACGGCTTCGTTTGATGAATTTAATTGCAATCTTTCTCAAAGGTTAGATTAATGTACCAGCTCTTAATATCTCTGTCCTCAGTGACTTGATCTTACCAGAAGAGTTACTTTTTGTTAATCTTCTCATCTTCATGTCTATAGCTTAATCCAACCGGAACATCTTTGAAAATTCTGTATAAAAATGCTCTTGCTAAACTGGCAAATACCAGTAATAGCCCAGGTCCAGCAAACAGTACAGTCAGCGAGTTACTCTCTTGTCAAAACTATCCCTACTTAATGATTACTTTTACTTTAACTGAATAGGTTTGTGTTGTTGAGTATTAGGTTAAGTATATTTTTCAAACAATATATCCACACACATTCACAATAAAAGATATATATATATATATATAATGAATTATACATTTAATAAACGGAATATATACAAAACATTGTTGGAAATGGGACGCCCGAAAAGGTCTTATACCGACACATTTTTTTCCTCTCAAGGACTCTGGTGTATGATCAATTATTAAATTGATTCATATAATACTTGTACAAAATAATAACAAAATATAAAATTGTAATAAAACAACTAACCAATAATAATTATTTCTGAAATTAACTGAACTTGCAAGCGATATTAGCCTAACGCCATAAAAAGGGATATCTTCCGCATATTATCTTTAACTAGTCATACGTTAGGCACTTCATGGTTTGAAGATTTCCCAGAAACTGCTTCATCATGTTGAAATATGCAAATTTCTGTTGGCATGAGTAGAAACTTCATGAAATTCATATTCGTTTCTAAGTTAGAATACCCATAAATGGATTCTAATAAGTTTACAGAGTAAATGAAGGTTTCTTGCATGCGATGTGAATTCATTACTTTGATTGAAGAAGGGCTCTAAATATTTTCTACTGCAATGTAATTGCAATTTGATTTACATCCAATTACTGATAGTGTTTTAGCGATATTAAAGTTGTTTTAGCAACATGCAAAATATCCGTAAATAATATACAGCTAATAAGATCAGGGTCAAATGTCCAGAGATACATTCACCCAGAAAATATATAACAAAATAAATTGACTCCAACATTATTTATAAAAAAAAATTATTAAAGTAATAACTTTTATTTTAATTGCATAATCATTATAAGTGAGATAATATACTTCTAAACTAAAATAAGTTCAGTGATATAAACATCTGCTTGTCCAAAAAACACATTTCTTGATATATTTATAAAAATATGCTAATTCCTTGAATTTAGATTATCTAATTAATTATTACCAATAATTAATATTAATATTTTGTCTTTATATACAAAAAACAGTGATTTATTAACAAATAAATTAGGAATAAATCCATGGAGTTTGATCTTACAATTGTGTGATTTGTTTCTATGTTGCAAAAAATGTATGAAAAAATCACTATCTAAAGATATTTTTTTAGGGAATGATAAATTTTAAACTCATTCAGGTAGGTCTAGCAGGTTAGATATAGTGGCAATGTAAATATAGTGGTACTTCTCTTTGCTTATAAGAAAAGTAAGATAGAGGGAACACAAACAATGAGCCACATACAGTGTTCGTTTTAAACAAAGTGAAACATTATTTGTGACATTTTTTTCTGAAATCTAACTCCTTTTAAGGAGCATTATAAGGAAAAAAGTGCGGTTGATTTTGATATGAGACATTGATTTTAGTTATGAATGAGTCACATTGCAGAGGTGATATTACATCAGAAATAATAATTTTACCACACTAGCGAGCAGCTTGGCCCAGTCGTAGACGTGCTTACCTCCTGTCTGATAGACTGGAGGTTCAATACCCGTTTTTGTTCTCGATTTATTCACACAGAAGGTGAATAAAATCTGAGCACGCTGTCCCTCCAAGAGAAGTTAAGCCGTCGGTCTCAAGTCTTTACGATGTAAGACGTATTTGTTAAAAGTACCTTCCCTAAATGCACATGAGTTAGACAATAGGCGAAAATTAAAACTTCCGATATAAAAGGCTTATTTGAAATAGCAGATAAAGTTATCTGGTTTGAAAAAGCTAGAAATTTAGAAGAAATTTATAACAAATAAAGTCTGCTCCCTAAATAGACAATATATATATATATATATATATATATATATATATATATATATATATATATATATTATATATATATATATATATATATATATTATATATATTTATATATATATATAAAGATTTAACATAAACACGTGAAATAACAATCAATGATCAAACCATTTTTTCCATTTCTTATTGTGGTTTGATCATTGATATATATATATATATATATATATATATATTATAAGCTATTTATTTAGATATTAATACGAAGTGTGAAACCACAAAAAAATAGGAAATAAATGGTCTGAGGCCTAAGTTCAATTTATGTCATCAGAGAGCAAAGTGACGTCAACGTAAAAGTTATGCAGAAGGAAGGTAACGGAAATGCTGGAAAGTTTAAGTTATAATAATATACCTTGGTAAGAAAGCAATACCCAATCAAATTAAATAATAAATAAATAATAATAATAATAAAGAAAGAAATAATAAAATTAAATATATCAAATAGAAAGAAAATAAATAGATTATAATAAAAAATTAATACAAAATATGTACTTATAATTACTGAACAATAATAATAATTGATTTATAATTATTTTAAAAAGAATAAAGAATAACAAATAAATAAAGGAAACAAGAAAGAACAAAAAAGAAAATAAATCAAACAAAAAGTTAAGTTATATGATTAAAATGAACAATACAATCAGAGTTCATGTTCAAAGACACATTTCGGAAATCAGCCATAGGTTAAAATTCATTAACTATGCCTTGAATTAAAAATATCATAGCTCATAAGTTATGTGGATGAGTTTTTTTGATATGATATTTAACTAGGCCACTTTCCCACTAAGTTTCTTTTGTGATCAGAAGAGAGAAAGATAAATTCCTTGGAATCTTCCCATTTTATAGAATGATTGTTTGTGAAACAAGCACTTGACTCTTCTTGTTTCTTAATAGAATATTTATGTTACTTCACCCTAGTGAGTAAACTATTGCATGTTCATCCAAAATATGAAGAATCATAACCACTACACGGCATCCAATAAACTTTCTTTTTCTTTCCTTTCACACTTTGTAACAAGTTTGTTTAATAATTTAATATTAATAATAATAATATTAATATAATTTTAGAATATTTCAATATCTAAAATTTAATATAAACAAAGAAATATGGATAAATTAGAAACATACACTTATATTGATATAGCCTCTCGACCACTGATATTCCAAATTTACTGAAGGGGTTTTTGAGGATTTTGGTCATAAACATACAACTCCTGATTAAAGCCGACGTTTCGCCAAAAGTTGTTTGGCATTTTCAAGGCTAAAAAACAATTTATTAACGACATAAGTAAAGCAAGATAAATACATCCACAGATAACAAACAACAGAAAACAAACCAAACAAACAAAAAATTCAGTAACAAGAAAACCACAAAAGGATCATAAAATACCTTTTGTGGTTCTCTTGTTACTGAATTTTTTCTTTGTTTGGTTTGTTTTCTGTTGTTTGGTATCCATGGATGTATTTATCTTGCTTTACTTATGTCGTTAATAAATTGTTTTTTAGCCTTGAAAACGTCGGTCCATACACTTATAGTTTCTGATATTTGGTTTGAACCATCATCAGGAGAGATACAATGAAGACGTAGTGCGTGTGGGTGTCCTGAGTATGATTCAAACCTAATATAAGACAATTTCATTAGTGCTTAACCCTGCAATAATAAAATATGTAGAACTTATAATAATAAATATAATCTATTAATAAAATATAATAATTTAATATATTATAATAAAAATATATTAAAATTGACGAATTGGTAACATTATATAGGCCTGCTATCAAAATAATTGTGAAGAGGCATTAAGTACTTGACAACTGCTATTTTTGTAAATACAAAAAGGAATAAATTGGAATGAAAATAAAACAGAAATGACTATAAGTAAAACAGAGTTTAACTTCTCATTCCATTACATACTACAACTGATTATTAAGTACACAGTACTTACTTTCTTAGCAGTTATTTCTATTCTTCTTCTATCTACTTTTTGATAAAGTTATTGTTCTTTTCATGAAATAAAAACAAAATAAAAATTAATTGGTCACGCTGTAATCTATTTTAAAGAGCAATCAAACCTTTTAGGGAGGAAAAAAAAATTATTAATGTTTCCTTTCCATTGAGAAATAGTCCAGAGTGAAACCATTGAACGGAGAAGGCTGAAGTCACAAGTTAAACAACCCTAGTCTATTATTACTGGTCAAAGTTTACGACCGGTCGCTTGTAACAATCTAATAACCAATAGAATAAGAAAAGAAAAGTATTTCTATTATTCGAATCAACGAAGGACTTAATTGCTAAAGATGGATTAGTGGATTGAAATAAAAAATGATTACCCTTAATCATGTTTTATAACACTATAAAAGAGTTAATGTCCTAAGTTATTGCTTAAAACTAGCAGAAGGAAATTTTGATAATTTGTACTATACTAATTACAGGATTTAGGTCAGTCAGTTTCATACTTAAACATAGTTTATTATTTAGTAGATATTAGTCAGTTATTATCGTTATGCTGATATTTTTAGGATTTAAATAGTCTTTTTTCACTCATGCATACAATTTTCTTAGACGGTATGCAGGACGTAGGTCTACTTGCATACGATATATTCACTGCTTATGATGTATCCCATTCGGTGCATATATAGACCTAGCTGTCAGTTGTTATACTGGCCAGACTTAACTTTTCTTGGTCGTAACAACTAGAAGCTCTCTATTTTTCTAGTTATATCATAGAAATAGTATATTACTTCTTATTCGTTGCGAAAATATCTGCTGATGTATCTTGATATTCATAACCTGCTATACAAATGTATCAAAACGTCAATCTATGCAAAATGTGGTTGTAATTTTACCACCCTCCAAAACTACCTTTTAAAACAGTATGAAAACGTAGACTTCTTTTATATATATATAAACATTTTACAAAAACACGTGAATTAACAATCAATGATCAAAACACAATAAGAAATGGGAAAACGAGACTAATATCTTTGAAACGTAACAAGCGGTCTTCGTCAGAGTCAAAAACCCAACTAGACCTGTTGGGTTTTTGACTCTGATGAAGACCGCTTGTTACGGTTGAAAGATCTTAGCCTTGTTTTCCCATTTCTTATTGTGGTTTGATCAATTATATATATATATATATATATGATCAAACCACAATAAGAAATGGGAAAACAAGACTAAGATCTTTCAACCGTAACAAGCGGTCTTCGTCAGAGTCAAAAACTCAACTGGGTTTTGACCCAACTCAGTTGGGTTTTTGACTCTGACGAAGACCGCTTGTTACGGTTGAAAGATCTTAGTCTTGTTTTCCCATTTCTTATTGTGGTTTGATCATTGATTGTTATTTCACGTGTTTATATGAAAGCTTTATATATATATATATATATATATATATATATATATATATAGAAAATTGTCACAATAACACGTGATATAAATATTCAGGTAACTCACCACAAATTAGAGAAGATAGTCGCTCTAAGGCCTTTCGTTTTCACGTCTTCAGAGAGCAAGTGAATACAAGTTGTAAGCAGGTTATGAATTTTGATTTAAAGAAGGAGTAAGATTGGCATCATTGACAGTATTTTTCCCTATAACTGTTGAAATAGTCTTGATTTGTTTGATAATTCCTTCAATTAGAAATTCATCTAATTTAAAAAGGCCTGGACTAGTGTTGACCAAGTTCTTAGAAAAGTCTTTTATGAGGGCGCTTTCAACAATGTTTCTTCTTCTTTCACATGACATAAAAACCAACTCCTTTGCTTCTTTCCAGTTAATTATGTGATTTTTGTCTCTAATGTGTAGGAACAAGGCACTTTTATCATCTTGTCTTCTAACTGAATACTGATGTTGCTTAATCCTTATATCCATTCCTTTTCCCGTCTGTCCAATATAAGCCAACTCGCAATCCTTGCAAGGAATTCTGTATACACAACAGTTTTTTCGGCTTCTTTTAGAGTTATGGACAAGTCTATTTTACAAATTACCACCACTACTAAATGTAACTGAGATATCTAGCTTCTTCAACAAATATGGAATGTCTTTTAAACATGGGCTGTAGGGAACCACCAGCAAATTCCTTCTTGAAAAACGTTCCTCACTTACAGATGACATCAAAGATTGTTTGGCTTTTTTCATCACGTTATCAATTAATTTTTTTTTGGATACATTAGAGAGGTTGAAACTTTGTAAATATATTTAATTTCTTCTTCTAAAAATGGTTCACTGCAAATTTTGAAAGCTCTCAAAAACATGCTATTAAAAACGGATTTTTTGACACTGAGGGGGTGTGCCGAGAAGAAATGAACATAAGAGGAAACATTTGTAGATTTTCTGTAAATACTATAATTCAATTTATTACCACTTCGGTGCAAAAGCACATCCAGGAAAGGGAGTTTATTATTATTTTCTAATTCTATTGTAAATTGAATAGACGGAACAAACATATTGAGGGTATCCAAAAAAGTGCTAACATTTTTATCATCTGGCCAAATACATAGAACATCGTCAACATAGCGAAGCCATTTAGCATTGCTAGGTTAATTGGTTAATTTAGCATTGCTAGAAAATAAACTAGAAATAAGTAAAGAGCTGAGAAGTAATAAATAAAACTGAAGAAAATATGAAAATATAAATTATAAAAACTTACGAAATAATAAATAATGAAATATATTAAGAAGATAATAACTGAAACTAAAAAAAATCCAATAATATAAATATTAAATACTTAAACAATAATAATGAAGATGATTAGAATAATTATAAGTTCAAACTAAAGTTGAATAATTAATAATTTAAAATTTATTAATACAACTTTAGTTTTAAATTATATTTTATTCTGATCATCTTCATAATTATTATTTAAATATTTAATATATATATTCTTGGATTTTCTTTAGTTTCAGTTCTTTTCTTCTTAATATTCTTTATTATTATTATTTTTTTTAAGTTTTTATTATTTATATTTCTTCTTTTCATTCAGTTTCACTTAGTACAATATCTGAACTCTTCACCTATCTTTGGTTTATTTTTCTTACTTAATTTGAACTGTGCACGCATGTGACAACATTGTTGGTCTCCAGCCATTGCTTCGCAAGTGCATTTGGTGTCTCTATCTCTACTCTTCTGATGACGGTTCAACCAAATAAGCACGCCGAAAATGTAACGGCAGGCAACTATAGAAAAAAGCTACTCTCAATATAGGAATTTAACTAAAAAATAATACTTTTAACATAGTTTTATGAATGAAAGGATAAATTCAATTTGAATTTTCTATATAATTTTGTTTGCTACAAGTATTGTAAGAATGGCAAACTAAATATATGGTCTGCCTTGAGATTACCTGATGACATTGACAAGTCTAATTGAAATATTATTAATTATATTAGCTTGTTAAAAGTCATGACTCATACTGTAACCCTAGAATATTTAAAATAGTTAAATGAAAGCTTAAAGAAAAGTTATACATCATTTATATTCATTAAAATAAATACATATTAATGATAAATATTTCACTTAATACAATTAAATTTATATTTTATTTTGTTTAGAACTTTATTTTAAAGTAATATATGATATTGGTTTGCAAGGTTTAGCCAGATATAAATTACATGGCTACCAATTACTTGGTGGTCAAACAGAATAGTAATGAAGTCTTCCTCGCTATAAGGGAAATACATAATAAAGTACCATCAAAATTAATAGGGTATTTAGCTTGTGTTGCTTGGTGTTTGACAAGTACATAAAGAACTGACCATTGGTCAGCTAAGGTGAGATTAACGGTCGGTTAGGTCATAAATGTGCAGTTTATTTTTGCATCGGCTAAAGCTACTTTAGTGTTTAATCCAGTAGTTTAAGGATTTGCGTTTAGCATCTGTCAAAGTATTAATAATATATTTTTATGACTTGTAATGGTTCTGATATGTACTTTCATTTATTTAGATTTCATACTTTTATGAATTTTGTCATTATAAATTATTTTGCCTCCTTTCGTGAATACCATTGTATCATTATATCTGATTGAAGAGACAGTTTTGTCGTCAATCAGATAAAGTGCTTGTCACTGGTTCTGGTGAAACTAGATTTTTTTATGTGCGTGATTGTCACTCTTGAACGTTTACAATGCTAGGTACTCGTGAAAGATCTCTACTGTAGGAAATTTCAGCTACAAAAAGTTAAAACTTCTGATGTAAGATATTGACCTGCCGTAACTAATATGAGTTGATCAGCAGAAATTTCCAAATTCTGCCTCTAAGAGATCACTATAGACAAAAGCCTATACGTTGGAAAATTACAAAAAAATATTTTTTATTGAAGAAAAAAGTTGGTTTCACTCTAACAATTTTCTATACATGCATTAAAACCGGATTGAAATACGAATAATACACTACTATACACGTACAACATGCCCACCCTCTTAATCCATCGTAAGGAAGAGATCATTTGAAAAGAAGAAGTAGGAGATATGTGATCAGACAAGCACGTGAGAATTTTAGCCATGAACATGCAACACAGGGACGGAACTTTCAAAATTGTAACGTCAAAACTGTACAAATAAAGTTGAAAACAGTCTGACAATGAGTGTACATTTTAATGTTCAATTGGACTCAGAGCAGGTAAAAACTTCAAGTAACCAAATCTGGGCTTCCTCAAATTAACTCAAAGTTAACCGTTTCTCCAGGAAAGACAGTGAATTAAATTTGAATTATAGATAAACTAAAGGGTGTCCTTAAAGTTCAAGAGCTTAAGGGAGCTTAACTATTTTGCTTATGCGTACGATTTTGCTTCCACAGAATAATAAAAAAAAAACTAGCATTGCTTAAAGAAAAAAAAATCATTTGGTACTCTTAAGTGGTCATGAATGATAGCCTAATTTCAAAATTGCGGGAAAATCTGATCTTGGACACTGTTTTCGGCAAACTGTTTGTTTTACTGTCAATGAAAAAATTATTCAAAAAAGTTTAAAGAAACAGACAGTCTTAGACAAACCACTGGTTGTTAGAGGTAAATTTTTAAAGGATAGGCAGTCAATTTTTTCACAAATTATGTCTCTTGAAGAAGAACAATTTTGAAAAGATTTGTTTTTGTTAATAAAACTTGTTTATGTAGAGACGTTTTTTGTAATTTTTAAGTATCAACTGAGTTATATGATTAAATATATGTTTTTTTAATTAGTTGTAAACTGTCTTGAATAGTATAGATTTTTTAACCCTGGTTGACTAAGGTTTCCATACAGGTTCAATGGGTACTGTTAGAACACAATCCCTTTGAACTTCGTCACCCTGCTGGAATTAATATATTTCAAGAAATTGACGTTTCGATTGAGATGTTTCGCTTTGAGAGTCAGTTGTCTGTCACTGCACGATACCGCTCTTGATGTATTAGCTATATAGGCAATGTTTTACCAAAAACTAGTGTCTGTTAATAGAGTTACATGAAAACATAAAGCCATGTAGGACAGGAGTACAAATGAACTTGTGATATGTAAAATTAAAGACAGTAATAGAAATGAACAACAAATAAAACCCATAACAAAGCAGAATTTGAGAATAGTTTGAGAATATAAATATTACAAAAATATCCCTCTAATTAGCTCAGTGGTTACGTGCTCAACTCTGAACTGACAGGACCGGGGTTCAATCCTCACCTGACCCTCGATTTATTTACGCGGGAGGTGAATAAATCTGAGCACGTCGTCCCTCGGAGAAAGACGTTAAACCGTCGGTCCCGAGCCTGTACGATGTCAGGTACTCGTTAAAAATCCCTACTCTAAATACATTTGTACATTTGTATAAATACATTTGTAGGCCAATGCTTGGCCTACGTGTGTTCCCTTGTGGGACTGCCACTGCAACCTAACCTAACCATCCCTCTATTTATCAAGAGCTCCTTCCTAAAGATGGTCAGACAAGGTCGAATAGTAAAACGTATGTTGTACACCGGATTTTTCTTTATTCTGCAAGAATGAACATTATACGAGGACAACACGTCAACTATTACCATGAAGAAAATTCATTTCTATATAATTTGAATCCATCGTCATCAAGAGAAGAAGTGAGTTTAGTGAGTTCATTTCAACAAGATTCAATAGTGAACATGTAAAATAAAAACTCACTTCTAAACTAAATTTCTGAAGAAATTTAGGAATGTAACAAAGATCCTTCAATTAAAACAACTTTTTTTCGCCGTTAGTTTGAGTGGCACATTGATAAAAAACAGTTTACTTGGTTAAAAGATCGTAGTCACATTCCTGAATTTCTTATTGCTTTATTTATTTATAAATTATTATTTGTTTCGAAATTATTTATGTATGAATGTACGAAATTGTTTATTGGTAAGCTTCATGAATATTACATTAAATGATTGGGAATTATATCTGTATATATAAAATACAAAGTTTGTCTGCCTGTCCGTTATAGAAATAAAACTGGTGACATTTAGATATAAAGAAACATATGGATTTATATAACTTTTTTCGGGGGAACTAACTACGATTTTTGATTTTTATAAGAGTTCCTTTAATGAGGTCAACTACCCGTAACCAAAACGCCGGCGCTTAAACTAACGCCCGGACAACGCCGGGCAGATCAGCTAGTATTCACTATATTAAAATACATGCATATTGTCAGAACAGGGATTAGTTGAAATCACTTTTATAAATGATAACATCATACCTTGTATAAAAGATTAGGAGTATTTTACTGGTTTTGGGCGTGGTCCATTTTCAAGTAGAACAGTTCTACTGGAAGATGGACATGTATAGACAGATGGATGGTCGAATACTCCTGCTTCTGTGTACAAAATATGATGTTATTATCTAAAAATATGATTTCAATATATATAACCTATCATATTTGATTATTCTCATAGTTGAAACAAAAAGTGACTCTTGAAGGCAGAAGGACGTCTTTTGAACTCAGAGACCTGGTAGAAGCTGGCCATTGCTTCACGCATGAGAGGCGAAGCGAGACTCTCTTAGCTGTCCAAGCTTCCACCAGTCGGTGTTCTTCACCTGTTCAAATTCATTTTACAGGCCTCTCACTTCCTTTCAATATGATGATAGAAAAATATATACTTATCGATATGGCATACATTGCATTTATTATTTTGAGAAGCTAGTTTTCACTTCATTTTATTTTTTTTTAATGAAAGTTTTAATGAAATAGCATTTCTTATATATGTCAGCTATGTTCTTTTATAGGTAAGAACTACTATAAGACTACTATCAGGGTAGTCTAATAGTAAGGATCCATTCCAGAACAAGGTAATCAGTTCGCAATCTTGCGGAATTCTCACTCTGATTTTACTTCTTTCTATGTTTACAGAGAAATGAAGATTGAAAAATCATATGCATTTTTTTTAAGGAAACACATGTTTACCTACAAACGACAAGAGTAAATATAAAAATTCATTAATACTAAAATCCACTGAGCATCTCCCCGCTAAACAATGAACAATCAGGAAGAGATAACATGTGAAAACTTTCGCAGTTATAGATATCTATGGGTCATACGTGCAATATGTGTTGGCTTTCAGCACAGAAAATTGCAGGTTCTAATCTTTGTAATGACCTTATATTTTTTGCGTAAGAGAAGGAAAATTGTTTGCTTACCGTCTATCGGACAGGGTGTAGTGCTGACTATGAATCCTGTACGATGTCAGGTACTTGTCATAGAGCCGGCATTTAATGAATATTAGTGGAATCAATTTAAAACATTAGATGTTGCATTAACTTGGTAATGTAGCTAATTCACAAATAAAATGATAAATAACAAATAGGTCTTTTTGTTCTAGAAAACACTAACAATATTCTTGATGTAGCCTAAACTATGCCTTTATTTTCATTTACCACCTATATAAAATATATAAAAATGTATTTAGTTCAAAATTCTAGCACCCAATTTGTAATGGAAATACACTCTTTGGATTTTCTATGTTCAATATAATTGTTCTACTCACAGTTTTAAAAAACTGTTCTAAGTAGAACACATGTATGCGAACACACACAGTGAGGATATCACAAAAAGGAAAAGTGTTTTGACCACTAAATTTTCTAATTAAGCTACCGTTAGATCTGAAACAGAACACATTAACTTTTCCTGGTAGTTCTTGATATGAAAAAATAAATTTTCTTTACTATTTAGTAAAAATCAGTCAAAAAGAAATCATTAAAACGCCATAGTCATTGATTTATAGTTAGTATTTAATATGCAGGGGGTAAAATAATTAAATAAGAGTAGTTCTACAGGGTCAAGAGTTTAAAAAACCTTGTAATACAAATATTTTTTATTTGTTACAAAAAGAAATAAATGAATTATGTATGAGCTCTGATTAAGTTGGCATGGATATTAAACAAAAGGTTGTAAAATATAGATGCAATAAATATTAAATTTCATAAGATTTGATTAAACTTAGTGGAAGGAATCGAATATTTCAGTTTTGCTTAAAACATAACCAAGCGTCTATCTTTCTAACAGCGTTTTCTAGTGAAAAAAATAGAAACACTTGCATATTTTCTGTATGGTTGAGTTATTTAATTTATTACTGTTGTCTCAATGCAGTGTATGATAATGTGTTTGTTGATTATGCAATTTATTATTATGAAACGATGAAACTAATAACTATTATTTAGTTATTATTCAAACTTATATTTTCAAGTTAGATTAATTTCAGAGAATCAAATTCTGGAAATGAATATATTTACTATGATGTAGATGCAAGTTTTTTGGCATGAACACTAGTTTGCTTTTGCAAATATTTAATTAAATATAAATTTTGCTATAAACGAAAAAAAAATTAAAAATTATATTGCTCTGTACTTTTTCACTTGATTTTTAAAAATCAAATAATTTTTTTTATGAATGAAAAGACCTAAAATCAAACCAAACGTACAAGAAACACTAAAGAAAATAATTGGTCTAAGGTTAATTTTTTTTTCATATTCATTTATTTTGGTTTCACTTCTTCATTTATTAATCAATCATTTGTTCTCATAAGATGATTAGTATGTTTTGTTTTTTATTTTAATCAGTTTTTATTTACGTTAAACATGGAAGGTTTCAATTTAGTGATTCAAATATGGAGCAAAACAAGAAAAGCAGATGAATGATCTTTGAACATGTGGGTTCAATGGATATGAGTACCTCCTCCAACCAGCTAATATATACATTTGTTTTGACTAATATTGGATTGCAAAAAAGTTTTTAACGACATTTAAAACCTTACTTGTCATCATGAGATTAAAACACAATTAATTAGCAAATAAAATGAAAAATATCTTTCTACCTGTATTTAATAAGCTATAAATAAAATGTTTATATTATTGCAAATATACATTAAGTTTTATAATTACAATTATTGAAAATTGCAAATTTCCTGTCCATTTATAACCGAGGACGCAATGTAACCAACTCGTTTGAGAGCGTGCTATTAGCTTTCTCAATGAATGCTATCAATATACAGTGTTTTATTAAATTATATTCAGTTAACCTACTTTCTATACCACAGATAGTTGTACAGATGATTTCCAGCACATTTAGTTTTACCTGATTTTACATACATTATCTCCGGCTAGAAGGCAAGGCAGATAGTGGGGGCTAGATCGTGTACTAGTGAGTACACAGATCGTATACTCACTAGAGACACGATTTCCAGATTTGTTAAAAAATTATAAAATTGTAGTGATACATAAAAAAAACATTATACAAAATGCTATCCGTTTTTTTCATATCATGGGAAAAAATCAAACTTATAATTTTGACATAAATTGTAAACTTTTTTTTTGGACTACATTTTGTATTTTGTTAAGTAAAATCTGTACTGTATAGCAATATAAATGTAAAATAATAAAGAAAACACACTCAAAAGTTTTAAACATAAATTTTTATATCCGATTGACGATTTTCAGACAAATAATTCAATGTAGTTATATTTCTCACTATTTTACTAGGTTCATCACTGGGAGATTGATAGTTCTGCTTGTCATAAAGTCTATTTTGAGATAGTATTGAACAACGAAAGAAAAACTGAAATATTGCCTGATAACATCAGAAATAGTTTGAATTTCAACTACATTTTTAGTAGAATATAAGGCCTAACAGCTTCCCCACTTCAGCATTATAATCTAACATTATCCAGTAATTAGTTAAATAACATATTTATTTTGATCCTTTAGTTACTACATAATTATTTTGTCCTTTGATTTACATCTTGTAGTTGAGGGCCAGGTTAGTTCAGTGGTTAACGTACTCACCTCTGAACTGGTAGGTCCTAGATTTATTCACGTGGGAGGTGAATATATCTGAGCACGTCGCCCCTCAGAGAGGACGTTGAGCAGTCAGTCCCGAACCTATACGATGTCAAGTACTCGTTAAAAATCCCTACTCTAAATACAATTGATTTAGGCAAGACTTAGAACTCTCAATGCAGAATCAGTCATAATTGTGTGGTATCACAAAGGCCCCAAAATTCAGCCTATGTGTGTTGCCTTGTGGGAGAGCTTCTGCAACCTTAAGGGTTACCTACTATTACTACTACGTTATAGTTTTATTCAGCCGAAAAAATCAGTCGACTATAATTCATAATAACACTAGCGACTTCAGTAAGAAGCACCAATAAAATACTAAAATGATTATGTTGAAACAGGGAAGCTCATAGTGTTTCATTGCCTATAAAATTGGCATTCTCAAGTAGCTTGGTTCATGTAGATTCAGAATATTTGTTTATATGGTTATGGCAACGTGTAGTACATTCATAAATTTTTAAAACACATTTTTTGTCATAAACACTTAAAAAAATAAGAAATAAATAAACATGTATATAAAAAGCTTTCACATAAACACGTGAAATAACAATCAAATAACAAAATGTTGGGTTTTTGACTCTGACGAAGACCACTTGTTACGGTTGAAAGATCTTAGTCTTGTTTTCCCATTTCTTATTGTGGTTTGATCATTAAACATGTATATAAAGAACAGGTAAAAATCTGAAAATTATTTGTTTATTAAAGACCAATAAATGTAATTTGTAAAAAAAATAAAAGAATAATACAATATGCTTCTTATCATTTTTATCATAAAATAGCTTTAATCATGTAAAAAAACAAAGATGAAAAACAAAACAACCCATAAGTAACCAACTTTATAATTAGAAATTGACAAAATTTCTAGATTAGGCCTGTTGTGGTTATTATTCAGGGTGGCTATTTCCAAATCTATAACCACAAACAGTTAGTCGAAAACATATTATTTAGACTGGGTTAATAGATTGTGAACACTAGTTAGTTCATGGTAGATGTGGTTATACTAAAGTGCTGGAAGGATAGAGTTGTGTTTGTGATCTATTTCTAGGTTGCATTACGCAGGATAATGAGAAAACTTGTTTAGCCCATTCGATTGTGGCTGGAGTTCACTATTTCTATTGAACCTCTGATGTGTTTCCCTTTATTGTTGAAACATGCATAAACATACTGTAATTTGATCACTAATTACATTATCTGGTAAAATCACTAATATATAAATAGATCATTAAGTATTATACATAAAAAAAAAGTTAAAAATTCGGTCAATATTCTGATATGTGAGTTTACTTTCAATTAAGATGAGTTAAAAGTTTATTTAATTATGTAAAATAAACCTAAACTGAGAAATAAATGATCTAATAATCAAATAAATAAATAAATAAACAATCAAATCAAAATTTATCGATTTTTTTTCTTTTAACGTTCTTTTAACTGTGAAATACTAAAAATTGAGTTATTCTTACGTTAGGTGAACATGTGTGACAAAACTAATGACATATTTAAGATAAAATTTCTTTATTTATTTCTTAGTAAAGAAATTTTTTTGATAATATTATAATAAAAATAATAATTAAGTACTACAATTATCTCAAACCAATTTATATGAAAATATTCATATAACCACTTTCTTCATGTTTATTTCATTGTTAGCATATACATTATATTAACAGACTTAATAATTATGTCTGATCACTTACTGCTCACAGATTGACTCGGTTTTTTCTCCTGATGGCGATGGATGTTATATATATTGAAATATATAAGTGAATTTTGCTAATGTTTCTTGATACTTTGAAAACAGAACTAAAGAACAATGAAAGTTAAACACTGCGACTTACATTCGACTTTTCGACTTTGTAACCATTGTCATCGGGAAGGCAGTAGTTTCGTAAGAAGGACGAAAACCAACTGAACTGATTCTCAGAATTTGTGCTGGTTGGACAAATGAAAAGCGAAAAAGTGCTAAGAATAGTTGAAGAAGAAATTAAAAAAAAAATAATAATATTTAAAAATAATAGACTTTTAATAAAAAAATGAAAGTTAAACAAACTAAATCATAACCTATGTAATTATTATTACTATAAATAGTAAAATTGAATTTAAATAAATTTAAATGATAGTTAAGTTAAGTAAAAAATGATTAGAAATATATAACAACTAATATAAATATCTTAGAATATAACCGAAATATTCAAATTGATACTTGGATGTAAACAAGCATCTAAAAGTCATATTAATTCCTTCAGAAGCTCTTAAAGTGTCAAATCTATCTTCATGAAATTTTTTTTAGTATTAAGGTTATAAAATATTCATTAAAACTATCGTAATTGGCGTGAATAGTGACGGGTAGTGATCTATCCCAAATGACTGAGGATCTATGATTATTCATACGTATTCTTAACATAGTGGTTTCTAAACGCACTATAAATACGTTTCAGAGTAACTACAGATACATAGTATATAAAAAAAACACACTAATTTCTACTAATTTCCGGTTTAACCGTCATCAGGAGGGAAGAGATGGCGACGCCAAGCACACCAAGCAAACGTTTTACGTACGGAGGAGACCCAAGCGTCTTTCTCTACTGAAGACGTTTCAACAAAAAAATTAGAAACTTTCAGTGTGTTATTCTATTTACTGCGTATCTATAGTTTACTCTAAAACGTTTTTTGCTCTTTGCAGTTTGTTCTTTTTTGATAATAATAAGTATATGTAGCGGCTAAACTAAAACATACTTTGCTTCCCACCTCTCAAATCTATTTAATTTTTATATCGGTTTGTTCGTTAATCATAGTTGGAAACCTTTTTTCATTGTTTTAAAAGGTTTTGTACATTTGTTACTTATAATCACAATACTTTCCTCAACACCATAACATTTAGACATTGACAACACTCTACAAAATAATAAGTTCCCTCTCTCAGTTCTCATTACAGCTACAAACTCCCAAATTCATATAATAGTTGTCACCCACCAAACATGGAAATTATGTATATTTGTTTCTACCAACTTTTTAATGTCCCATCTGACCACAAAAATAAAATAGTGAATTTCAAACAGGATTCAGTTGTGCGTGGTTACGCTTCTAATATGATTGATAGCCGTATTGTCCCAGCTCATAATTCTTGTTCCCTGCAAAACGAGAGAGACTGTCCAGGAGTTGTATCTCTTTTATTGGTTGTTTCCTCAGAGTTCATAGGTTTTCTAAACCAATAAAAGACTTTTAATCTATTCTTTCCTCCTAGTTTTCACTGTCTCAGTTTTTAATCAATTAACAATCATATTGTACAGAATACCTCTATAATGTGAACAATTGACATTAAGTACTGAAATGTCAATAGTATTGCATTTTGAATTATTCTTAATATACCTATATATTGTATTTCAAAGAAATAATCTGATTAAACTGTAAGCATTTTTACCATAAACAATGCAAGAAAACTTTGGAAAGTTGCAGGCAAAACTCATTACGATATCTCGTCATCCGACGTCGTCAAGTAGATGAAGCACACAGAATAAGTAGCACTGGCCTAACTATCCTTCATTAATTATATCCATTATTATTAAATATATAGCTCTCTTGAGTGCTCGGGGGCTCCTTTTTTGGGAGTTTTCTTCTTCAGTGGTGAGATATACCTCCTGTTCCCATATGCCAATCTGTCGGAGCCCTCCCACGAGATCTGGCGAAAGGTTATGCTGATGATGTAGACTGGCTTACAGGAGGTAGGCTTTGTGACCACTGACCTTACCAGCAGCAAAGGCAGGCATCTGGGTGTAGAGTTCTACCCGAGAACTTTTAAAATATTACTGTGGTGAGGAAGGCCTTGTCGAATTTCTTTGGTCTGCCTGTGGTTCATCACAGCTGCAGCAGTGTTAGAAGCAGTATCCTCTCGACAGTTTTCCTCCAGGGCAACAAAAAAGACCAGAACCCTCTATCCTTACTATTGAGTAAGGTCAATCAGTTGGCAAGTGGATTTGAAAACTGGTACATACTCAGTTAGGTGATTAACCCTGATCCGGGTTAATTGGCATTTCCTTTCGGGAGGACATCAAAATTCTTATGAAACAATCGCAATCTTAAAAACTGAAAGGAAAAGATGCTGATCCCAATTATTAAAAATACAACCAAACTTAGCTGATACTTGTTCCGATTCTTTGAATTGCTACCTGAAAGCTTCCAAATTCTTTCCTAAGTATAACATATAACATATTTCCTAAAATCAACATGTTTGAAATCATTAATCAATAATAAACAATTTTTTGAAAGTTTTTAGTTTATATTACAAAGAAAAGACAGTTAAAGTTAAGTAGTTGTTTTTAGTATAAAATATTTGTTAAACCCGGGACACAACTACTAATGAAGTAGCCATTTTATTTTCTAACATTTGCTTCATGCTTTTCTATTCCTGATGGTGACTTAAGCTAAAAGCAAAAGTCAATGCCTATACAATAGTGAGTTACTAACATAACTGAAAAAAAAAGTATAACTGTGTAAACTCTACGGAACCTAATTGATAACGCATTATAAACCCTTCCAATATACTAGGTGCCTAATCCATTAGTTAAAATTAACAATTCTATATTTGATAATTCTAATATCAAAAAGGAATAAACATTATCTTTGATATTAGGATATCAATGTATTCTAGTAGTATCGCTATGATACTATTAGAATACTATTTTCATCACTACCAAAAGTAATGATAGGAATATCACTACTTATTACAGTAAAAAGCTTATCGATACGATAAGTGATTAACTTATCACTTTCATGATTTATTAGTAATATTTATCAATTAATATCACTAATTTAGGTATTTATTACAGTTAATTGTCAGATTTTTTAAAGTAAATTAGTAATAATTATATATGTTTTGTTATAAGTAACAAAATAGGGCCAGTTACTTTAAAATTAATCATCTCAAGATTTTTTTTATGATAATCACTTTTTAGTAATCTTAATTTGGCACAAAATTCAATTTTCTGCTAGTTTACTTAAACAAATTTGCCTTTTAACAATGTTAATTACTTTATTAAGATTTTTAAGTGAGAAAAAACACACAATTATTACTGTACTGTTAAACAGATGTACTTAGATTTATATTAGCTTGTAATATATATATATATATATATATATATATATATATATATAATCACAATTTAACATGTGATGCAATCAATGAAGTCCAAAACCACAAGAAGAAAAAACAAATAAAATAAATGTCTTGAGGCCTTTCACATTATGTCATCAGAGAGCAAACTAAGTAAGAAAAAACGAAGGTAACAGAAAAGTTAACCAGAAGGAACATAACATATCTTCTTTCGTCTCTGATGACAGTGAAAGGCCTCAGAGCATCTATTCCTTGTGTTTTTCTTTTTCATTGTGGTTTAAACTTCATTGATTGCATCACGTGTTTATTTATTGTAATTTTTCTGCACACACACACATATATATATATATTCATGTAACTCACCACAAATTAAAGAAGATAGTCGCTCTAAGGCCTTTCGTTTTCACGTCGTCAGAGAGCAAGTGAATACAAGTTGTAAGCAGGTTATGAATTTTGATTTAAAGAAGGAGTAAGATTGGCATTAACGAAAGGCCTTAGAGCGACTATCTTCTTTAATTTGTGGTGAGTTACCTGAATATATATATCACGTGTTATTGCGACAATTTTCTATATATATATATATATATATAGAAAAAAAAAGTTTAACTGTGTAAACTCTACGGAACCTAATTGATAACGCATTATCTATATATATATATATATAATATAAATATATATTATATATATATATAATTATCATTATATATATATATATATATATATATATATATATTCACTGATAAAACGAAATACGATCCAAACCGTTGCGCCTACAACGTGCTTGGTCTCCCATTCTCTTTTCTCCTGAAGACGGATGACCCGAAAATTTGAGTCTGTAAGTGTGTTTCCCTACTTTATGTGTTGCTCTTTGTTAATCTCGAACTCGTATATATATATATATATATTATATATATATAGTTCACACAGAAAAGAGAAAAACAAAAAAGACTCACAACGATATTTCGACAGTCGTCGTCATCGGGCAGAAGTAGTCCCTTTGAGTAGCTGATATATATTATATATATATATATATATATATATATATACGAGGTGTGTAAATAAAGTAGTGAGACTGGCAACGTCGCTTTCGATCTGGCAACGCTGGAGACGCGTGGCCTTGAGTAGCGTCAGGTGCACGTGTGATGCGCCTCCAGTATGAATCGGAACTCGCCACAGTCATTTGTTTGTCTGTAGCGTTGGTTTTCGTGAAATGGTTTTTTCTTGAGCGTTTTAAAAATGAGTGACCTCAAAGTTGAGCAGCGGTGTGCAATCAAATTTTGCTTCAGACTTTGACATAATGCAACCGAAACTTTTGAAAAACTTCAGGAGGCCTATGGAGAACGTGTTTTCTCAAGGGCACAGGTTTTTCGGTGGTTTAAGGAATTTTCAGAAGGAAGAGAGTCGATTGAAGATGAACCACGAAGCGGAAGGCCTTCAAGTGCAAACACCGATGAAAATGTCAACAGAGTACGGAACCTTGTGCATTCAGATGGACGCTTGACAGTCAGAATGATCGGGGAACAGTTGAATTTGAATCACACCTCCGTTCATCACATTTTGACCAATGAATTGGAGATGAGAAAAATTTGTGCGAAAATGGTTCCGAAAAACCTTTCCCAAGACCAAAAAGATCTCAGAAAGGGAAGGAGTCTTGACTTTTTGGGTTCAATTGAAAATGATCCCCGTTTACAAGAACGTGCTTGTGACTTTTTCCTCTTCCCGAGATTGAAAAATCACCTCAAGGGAACTCATTTCGGGACACTACAAAACATACAAACTGCTGTAACCGACCAGCTGAAGGCCATTCCAGAATCCGAGTTCCAGCAATGCTACAATGATTGGAAGGACCGTCTCCAGCGCTGTGTGGCTTCCGAAGGGAACTATTTTGAAGGTGACAATATCACATTGTAATTATATTTGAATAGAAAATTTAAAAAAAAATCTGTCTCACTACTTTATTTACACACCTCGTATATATATATATATATATATATATATATATATATATATATATATATAAACTAATTAAAATGAAGATAGCACACAGATAGATACAGGAATAACTCACTTCTATATTTCGACCATCTTCGTCATCAGCCGGCGAAGAGTCCTACAGGAAGGTAGAGTGGCGACTCACACACACACACACATATATATATATATATATATATATATATATATATATTATTAGCAGTTATTTTTGAAACCATTATCATCTTCGCTCATTTATTAAGTAAAAAAATGAGATCCTTAAGAATTGAATTAAATTGAAAAGAAATAATAGGAAATATTTGTCTATAATTAGAAAATTTAAAAAAAAACTGTTTCCGTATATATGTATTTTTTTTTTTTTTTATGGAAATATTAATCGTTAGTTTAAGACAGAATCCCTGATTGGAATGTCGGGTGTTTGGTGGGAAGTGATTTGGCAATAGATATAATAATGGTTGCCTTTACAGGAGAGGCAAGTTTAGATTGGAAACAGTGTATGCATTAGTGCTAGGAATGTAGATGGTTTTCTTAATTGAATTCTCTAAGTCGGCAGTAGCCAAACGAGTCACTTGTATCCTAAAACAGTATCGAATTGAATCTCGTCTCACCTCCACAATCACTTCCCTTCGGCTCTTATTTCAATTTAGCTAGCCCATTAAATAAATACTGTTTTCCTTAACACCTGGTTAACTCTACGAATAGTCAAGCTTGTAAAGTTATAAACATATATTATAGTCTCTCCCAAATCTATTAATAAAGTTGCATGTCTTACAAAATTAAAAGCATTAGCGCCAACAAACCTACTCACAATAGAAAAAAAATTATAACCAAATAGCTTTAAATGTTTAGCTATTAAAGTGCATAATTATAGATTCCCTAAATAATCACAATTTAATGTATATAGGAGTATAGTGTGCTTGCTTATGCCTACTTTTATTATATTCAAACCAAAAGTATTAGAATATAGTTTTCATATATATGTTTTTGAGGGCGTTAATTGTTTACTCCCCTATATTAGTGTGTTGAAAAGTACTATTTATTGTTTATTGAGATAATATCATGCGACGCCGTGATACCCGGGAAAGTATGGATCTACAGGCAGACCCACCAGGAATACTCAGTGTACATCGACATGTATTCTCATATCCATTATGACAGTGAGAGGTGGCACCATAATTTAGTGACAGTATAGTTATATTAAACATGCAGTCGAAAACAAGCTACGACAAACCAAAGACCTCCCCAAGGACCATAGGATTGTTTTTTTGTTGGTAAGATAACTACAACCTTTGTTCTTTCTTTGGTCCTTTAGTTTTTTCTGTTATATTTGTTAAGTTATGTTAGGTTGCAGTATCAATCCTTCAAAAAGAGGGCAAATATGCCAAATATTAGCTCTTTATGATTCTACACAATGATCATTATATATAAAGAGTTCTAAATTTTGCCTAACTCAAATGTCTTTGGTGGTAGTGATCCATTAATGAGTACTTGACATCTTGCAAGCTCGGGACCGACTGCTTAACAACCTCTCTGACTTCTTCTTAAGATGATGTGTGTCAGGTTAACCTATTTTGTTATTGCCGATGTGTGATTTTTGCCTTCATGTGTGACACATATTAATATAAATAAAAAGATTTCACATAAACACGTGAAATAACAATCAATGATCAAACCACAATATGAAATGGGAAAACAAGACTAAGATTTTTCAACCGTGGTTTGATCATTGATTAATATAAATGTTTCCACTCTCATATGAAATAATATTTATGTCAATAAGTACAATTTATCAATAAATAGGAAATATTTATACTGTAATTTATAAGTAAATATGAATACATTGAAAACAGACATTCACTACATGAAAAATATTTTAAACATTTCTCCTCCCAAGCTTTTATGTCAACCAATGGTGAAAGCAATTTTATTTACTATTATGTCTATTATGTTAAATTTTTTTCGAGATTGTAGACTTCTTTATTCTAATTTTGGAAACAATATATATTTATATATATATATATATATAATTATAATATTTATTTATATATATATATATACATAAAATAATAACAAATTTGTTATTTTGGTTAACTTGGTTATTAACAAAAATGTCTTTATAAACCTTTACAAAATAAATAGAAATGTGTTCATATAAGAATTTATAACAACAATTTCTTAACAAAGTTTATGAAAAGAAAATTAACACATAAATTAAAAAGCAACTATAATATACATGTTAGAAAACACAAGAATATAAATATAATAGTGATCTCTGTAACTTGTATCTATATTCAAAACTTTCTTGAATATAACTGAATGATTGCGTGGAAGGTACAGTGATCTCTGGACCCATAGAGTCACCAGACCCAACTAACCAACGACCAACACGTCTTTCCACACAATAGCTTTGAATACAGAAATTTATATATCATTGGTAAAATATTAAAGTTGTCTATAATGACACTGTTTTATTAATTTTTTTTAATTTGCTTTAAAATTCTGATTTTTTATATTACGGTAAAATTAACTGTTTTTTAATCAGAATATATTCTCTATTCCTCTTCAGATTATATAATTTTAACTACTCAAATAATAATGAATTGACATGGCTCAAGACTAATTGAAACACTTCTTAACTGAAAATATATATTTTAAAAAAAGTTATATGGTATTCCATTAGGTTCGATTAATTAAATAAATATACTTGTACCACTAATATTACATGAATTCCATCAAAAATTGGAAAAACTATGGTGTTTGCTGACCATGAATTGACTACATAACAACTTTGGTTCACCTTAGAAAGACTCATTGATCTCCAAGGGTAATATCAACTGTTTTGGTAAGTGTAATATTGATCAGTAAATCATGTCTACTACACTTGGGCATGAGGGACATAAATGTAGTGCCCAAACGTAGTACAAACTTTTAAACTTTACCCATCAATCCAGCCACTCACACACACACAACACTAGAAGCTCAACGGTTGGTTCAGATTTCGTGTGATTTGAGGTTCTAAGTAAAAATTGTAGTTACCTAAGGTAACATGTAGGGTACCTATTGTCAAATCACTTCGGTGATTCAGAACTCCTATAGACAAATTTTGATCATCTACTAGAGTCTTTATTAGTTTATATCATCCACTTTGGGTACTTTTCTTATCAAACAGTTATTTACTGACCACTTAAATTTTTTTTAAAAATATAAAACTGGTCTTACTGTTTTTCAGTAGTTTAGAAATAGCTGGTTATTTTGATACTAGAACATGCATAGTGGTTAAGACAGCATGTAAAACTGCTAGAAAACTAGCCGCCTAAAGTGAATGAGCATTGTGAATCAAATCACTTTACAGAAAAATCTTCTTAAGAAAAGTGGCAGTTGCCAACTTCCAAATGGCTGTGGTTTATGATTGTCTGCAAAGTCATATACATTGTATCGGGGTTGCTGAGTCACCGATTTGTCCACTCTACTCCGAAGCTAGAAACACTGCCAACTAACACTAGCCTCTTAAACTGCAGCGGCCTTGTTAATGTCGTTCATGACAACACAATCGAGTGAATAGCATCTCTTTACTGAACAAATACGGTGTCAAATAGTCGAAAGGCCACTGAAGGGCACTGGATAAAACTAATGTACATAATAGTTGTGTATTCCTATGAATACTAGATTTTATAACACTTGATTCCAGCAATCTCACTTGGTTTTTTTTTTGCTGGCTTTTGTCTTGTTCTAGGGGCAAATATTATGGTTTTTTTGTTATTAGATGCATACTCTTTGCTATAGGAGTTCTGAATCACCGAACTGATTTGACAATAGGTACCCTACATGTTACCTTAGGTACCTACAATTTTTACTTAGAACCTCAAATCACACGAAATCTGAACCAACCGTTGAGCTTCTAGTGTTGTATGTGTGTGTGTGTGTGAGCGGCTGGATTGGTGGATAAATGTTTAAAAGTTTGCACTACGTTTGGGCACTACATTTATGTCCCTCATGCTCAAGTGTAGTAGACATACATAAAATACGAAGTTGAGACATAAAAGTTACGGTCAAGTCTGCAGACTACAAAGAAACACTAAAGGCATGTACGTTACCTTTTAGAGCACACTTGACCCCGTATGCAAAAATTATTCAACTGATTCTGTTTATAAAACATCATTTAATATTATTTTGCAGATAATTGAAATTCAACTTACATAAAAACAACCTTCTAGGTTATGGATAATTTACTCGTAATATGGTATTTAAACTTTGACTTTAAAGCTAGCAGAAATTCTGATATTTTATTCAGTTAATTATTATAATGCTAAACGTTAAAATATAATTATTTTTTTTTTTTTTTTTTTAGCCGAATCGAAACTCAAATGTCAAATTGACCAACCGCCTAGAATATATGTTTACGGTATCATAATTTATTACGCTTTCACATATTACTGAATCGTTGCAATTTCTTCCCTATTTGTAAAATGATTAGAATCAGAAATCACTTCATTGTTCTTATACGACGCTTAAATCCAGGCAATAATGAAACTTGGTTCGTTTCTTTGATTGACGATATAAATATGTATTAGGCTGATCAGTATGCGCGGTGACTCCTCTTGTTGTTTCAGAATGCACTGGCGTATTGCACTTTATTGAAGGTGAACAATTAGTTTCACAAGTAACTAACTTCAAGAAAAAATGTCAGGCTGTTGAACTTTTACAATTTATTAGCACAAAATCATTGTTGTGTTTTTTTTGTTAATTTTTAACTAAATATGTTACTAAATATGTGAAATTAATAAGCGATGTCTCCACCGAATGATATTACTCGAATTTATTTATCTCCCATTTAAAGAAATCGAGGACAGTGTGAGAATTGAGTCCAAGATCTATCAGTCCATTCGCGAGCACGCAAGCCACTGAGCTACTCTAACCCCATTACACTAAAAATTACAACTATTAATTACTATCTTAGTAACTGCGAGGTTTTAAAATAAATATCTTTAACAAGACTAATATACCTCTTAGAAGAACAAGTCAAGAGAGTTTGCTTAAAAATTTTGGTTAACAAAACAGGAAAGCTTGATACGTGATGAAATCGAGAGGGAATCGAACCCGGGATTTACAAGTCCAGATGCAACCACACTAGCCACAAGACTCGATCAAAAATCGAGTTAATCATATTTTCGAATGATGTATCGACTAACAAATAAAATAGGATAAAAATCCATCAATGTGTCAATCAGTTTCCAGGTTCAAATCACACTGTCGATATTCCGATCTTATCAAATCTTTTCTATTAACCGAAGAAAACTATTGACTAAACCAGAGTATCTCAACTTTTTGTTGACTCAAAACCCTTTTTACTTCAGTCAATTTTCCGGGACCCATAGATTCTAGTAATTTTAAACAATCATAATATAAATATTTGAACGTAAATTTAAAAACAACTAAAAACTAATATTTTTGGAATGCATATTTTTTTAATAAAAATGCAAAACTAAAAAAAATTAATTTTCATATTTTTTACTAATACGTAACACATAAAACAGAATTACTAGCAATTTTAAAACAAAGTTTATTTTGTTATCATTTTTAGCTTTATAGTTGAGATTTTGACTCTCAAGTCAGCAGCAGCATTAAATTTCCGTTGGTATTTAGTTTTTATGGCAGTATAAAAAAAAAATCCGGTTTTACTTAAGCAGTTAGTGGGAAGTGGCAGCAATATGTGAAGTACTATTTTTGCAATAAAAGGAAATTTGGGAATCACATAGCTCCAAAAACTGACTAGTGATTCATCCTCAATATGAATAAAATGTTGATCACTTCTACTTATGAGTATAAGTAGATATACACATTGTTCGGTTTCATGATTCACGAGAAACAAAGAATAAATTCATACCCATTAAAAAAACTTTAGAAAATTGCTTTTTCAAAATGTTTTCGCTGAACCCCAGACAGTCCGTTAAGAAACCTCTGGGTTCCACCGAAACCACTTTGGAATCATCTAGACTAGACAATACAGGAGTACACGTACCCGTTGAGTCAGTTATGACCTTAAAAACCAAACAACGATTGGTCATTTACTCCTCTATGTTCAATTCATATTAATTTACAAATAAGAATAATAGAATTATTAAAAATATGATAAATTCTCATTTACTAAGGTAATCCTTATCAATTAATCTTACACGACGGTAAGATTCCGTCGTGTAAACACCGTTGTTATGAAAAAATTCTAAATATAATCAAAGCATATTTAATTTGGCTTGAACCTGGAAGACTGGTTCAAATCACAAGAAAATTGTAATACTGTAATTAAGTGTTTTTTTTTCTAACGGACTGTTTTTTCGTCATAGAATAGCTATATGAGCATAACGCATAAATCACATTAAATTCAGAAATGGGAAAAAGATTCTTCAACCAAGGATCGTTTTCGTCAAATCCTCGCTCATTTCTTGTTCAAAAGAACATATTACCTGTTGCTAAATTCTTTTAGGAAATGAGAAAAAAATAAAATTTATCAAGACTCGGTCAGATTAAACCAATTATCAAAATGATAAATTATATTTTGAGTTATATATATATAAAAAGATTTCACATAACACGTGAAATAACAATCAATGATCAAACCACAATATGAAATGGGAAAACAAGACTAAGATCTTTCAACCGTATTAAGCAGTCTTCGTCAGAGTCAAAAACTTAACTGATTTGTGGTTTGATCCTATATATATATATATTCACCATGCAAGCGCTAGGAGCGCTTGCATGGTGAATGTTTACTATCTGTTATCACTGTTATTGTTATGCTTTTGTATCTTTCTATCTCAACTCTTTCATTCATTTATATATATATATCATGATATATGTATGTATGTATATATATATTGTGATAAAAATATCAACCAAAATAAATAGGAAAACATTTATTAGGGTCCAGTCAGTTCTTGAGGTTATAGACATGATTGCATGTATTTTTAATTGCTTTGTTTTAAAATAAATACTGACTTTGCTTGTTTACAATAATTTTTTTTTAAAAAAAAGAAGAGAATTATTATTTTAAAATCTTATTATTATTCCTAAAACAATATGCTAAGGAAGTGTTCTTGAGAGAATTTAATTATACATGGACGTAATCAGGTATGATATTTAAGACTTTCGCCGTGGATTAATTCTGCATAATACGGATTTAAGAAAATAAAGGGCTTATGAGGAAAGATTGCGAATAAACCTAGTAATTAGTCACGGGCTAATTTAACACAATTTGCCTGATAGAGAGATTTTGATTTTCTATACATAGAATCAAATATATATAATGAAACACACATTAGGCTCGTTACCTTCAATTAATTATATCGCTAAATTCAAGTCATTTGAACTACAAGGTGGTATATACTTTTTCAGAAGAATGCAGATGCAGACAAAAAATTTTGAGTCGTACATCTTTTTTTTTATCTCCCTGGATATATGTTACGAGTACTCACTGGTAAACTATTATTGTATTAAAAATTATAAATTTGGCCAGGGTATACTATTGAAACCTAATTTACATTTATCACCCAAAAATTACTAAAAACTTGTCCAATGAGACAATTGTGTCACTTACAATGAAAAAATGATATGATAATGTCCACCTGAGAGTAATACCAAAAAAAAGTTATCAAGCACAGAAAAGTACAGTTAAAACATTTATAAATTAACAAGCTGCTGTTACTGACTGATCAGTTTTATATCTTGGCATAATTAACTGTGAACTTTTTAAATATATGAAAAAGACTACTAACACAAATGATCGTATGATTGATGCTTCTACATGAGTTTCAATTCAGATCATTTTTTTATAAATAATTATTTAATTCATATATATTTTTGAATAAATAATGTATAAATAACGATTTATATATATATATATATATATATATATATATATATATATACGTGATATATATACGTGACACAGTTCAGTGTCACGTGTTCATTCAGCCTACAGTTGTTGTAAAATCCATATATTATTTTTCTTTGTAAAATAATTTGTAATGTAATACTTAGTTTTTCTGTTTCAAAATTCATACTTCTACCTATGAAAAAGGTTTTCAATAAAGACCGAAACGTTCGCAATGAGAGTTTAATTTGAACCTGAAAAACTGACCAAGTCCCGATAAACATTAGTTTTGTATATATATATATATATATATATATATATATTGGTATACTTTGGGAGCAGACCTTCTTTTAAACATACGACATTAAATATCTTGCCAACATTAAGTTTAGTATGTAGGAAACATACTAAACTTAATGTTGGCAAGATATTTAATGAGGTATATATATATATATATATATCAATGATCAAACCACAATAAGAAATGGGAAAACAAGACTAAGGTCTTTCAACCGTAACAAGCGGTCTTCATCAGAGTCAAAAACACAACTGACTCTGACGAAGACCGGTTGTTACGGTTGAAAGATCGTAGTCTTTTTTTCCCATTTCTTATTGTGACTTGATCATTGATTGTTATTTCACGTGTTTATGTGAAATCCTTATATATATATATATATATATATATATATATATAATATATATATACTTTAAACATAGAAAAGAACACAGAAAGACACTACAGAACTCACTTCGATATTTCGACATCCGTCGTCATCGGGAAGAAGTGCGAAGTACTCGCGTTGAGAAGCAAACTACTACTGTACATATATATATATATATATTGTATATGTACATATCTATATGTACATCTATATGCATATAGATAGATATGCATATAGATATGCATATGCATATCTATGTGCATATATATATATATATATATATATATATATGTGTGTGTGTGTGTGTGTGTGTGTGTGTGTGTTGTTCTTGTTGTTGTTGTCTGCCTGTGGAGCGACTCGTTTCTATCTTCCTCATGACGAGAACATTGAAATATAGTAGTGAGTTTTTGTTTCATTTCTGTCTGTTCTTTTAGTCAATATAGTATATATATATTGTGTTAAACTGAATTGCCTTAATCAAGCATGCCCTTCTTTTAAGCAGTTTTTCATATTTTCTAGCTAATTTCAATTCCACTTGATTCAGCTGGTGAATTGAAATTAGCTAGAAAATATGAAAAACTGCTTAAAAGAAAGATATGTTTGATTAAGGCAATTCAGTTTACCACAATTTGTATAAAAGAAAGTCTTTTATTTGTATAAAAAAAATTGACCGAATCCCGATTAGAGAACACACCTATTCTATCAAACGGTCGATATGTTATTGAATCTGCTATATATATATTTGGGTTTATATATATATATATATATATATATTATATATATGGAGAAATATGGTTTTTATGAGGATATAAGAAGAGTGTATGGAGAAGATGCCTATGAAAAAGGTTTTAAATAAAACCGAAACGTTGTCAACGAGAGTTTGATTTTTTATCCTAGAAAATTGACCGAATCCCGATTAGAGAAAACACACCTATATATATTACATTATAAATTATTGTAAAAGTATACATGTTATATATATTAGGTGTCGCCAACACCAAATATCATTAAATAAGAGATACTTACGACCCACGTGAAAGACTGGTTGTATTTGAACAGAAGCATATTTAGTATTCTGTCCTAGTCTGTCAAAAGTTTGAAGAAAATCATTCCACTGTTTTGATATGTATAAGAGGTACACACACATAAATGGTTGGAGTTAAGTTAGGTTGCAGTGGTAGTCCCACAAGGGAACACACTTAGGCCGAGGATTGGCCCTTTGTAATACCACACAATGAAGATTGATACTATAGTGCGAGTCCTAAATTTTATCTAACTCAAGTGTATATAGAGTAGGGATCTTTAACGAGTACCTGACATCGTACAGGCTCGGGACCGACTGTTTCACGACGTGCTAAAATTTATTCACCTCCCGTATGAACAAATCGAGGGCCAGGTGGGGATCGAACCCGGTCCTCTCAATTCAAAGGCTAGTACGTTAACCACTGAGCTAACCTAGCTCCGTACACATAGGTACCCTTATAGATATTCATTTCAGTAATTACAAAATTTGATGGATTAAAACTGACATAAAAATGTAAATGTATAAAATCGGCATTTACCATTTGACTGTATTTATCATTTACCTGTCACTAATCCAACTATTCAAAACAGACAGAAATGTTATATTAGTTTGTTTTTCTGGTCATTTTTTAATTCTTTTATACGTTATTCTATTTATTATACGTTAAAAATTATGAGCTGCAATTGAATGTATAGTAACTGCTTAGAAATATTATTTTTTTTTGAATATTTGTAATTTTTTTCCCGCTTTGGATTTTAAGAAATTTTAATTCACTTGAATTTTAGATCAGGTAAACACTGCAATTTAGAAATGAAAAACACGTAAACAGGTATTTGAAACAAAAAATTTGTCAAAAAATAATTATTATTTTCATTGCAAAAGATAATGTTAGCTGCCTAATTTATTTTTAAATAATGATAAAAATTTAAGTTATTCATAGTGAAATTAGGGATAATTTTAGAATTTACATTTTATGCGTTACCTAGAAATATGCCAATGTAAATAGAAGCATATATGTAAAAGTATTATTTATGATAGTTTAGTCATTTGTGTAATAAAAAAATGGGGATTTAAAAACTTGAAAAAAGCTACCGTTATGTTTAAAATGAAAGGTGATATTTCTCGTGGTTTCTGTAGCTAGGGTTTGAATTTCGATCAGATCTGGTTGGATAGGATCACCCTAGAAATGTACAAACATTGATACACGTAATAATTCATTGAATATTGATTTTCCTGTTTTCCTCCTCATATGGAATTAGGTGTAATCAGTTTGATTTTGAGAAATAGTTTGACATCTCGCCCTTTGGCAGCGCCACCGTACAGACCTACCCGGATTCACTTTCACTTCCACTGCTTTAGAAAAGCTCAAACTAAAAAGCTGCTTTCCTCCCTTATGCTCAAATATAAATTAATATTTCTTACATCAAAGAAACATGCATACATTTTATTAACAATACAAAAAATATAATATTCCCTGAAACAAAACTTGTATTAATACGAAACAAAACCCTTTTTGTTGATTTATAATCATAATATTATACTGTATTTGCATCTGTTTATAAATTTTGAGCAATTTTTATGTATAAACACTTTTACTGTCCAAAATTTTCTTATCAACACTATAAATATCTATAAAATATCTATAAATATCTATACTAGGACATCTCCCATACAGACAGCGTCTCTAGACTTACGACTACAACGACCAAATAATGGACCCACAAATTTCAAAATCAATTCATTCGACTGAATATGGTTTAAGTAATATTATATACAAAAAATATATAGTATTTTATAATTAAATATTATATTACAATAACACAAGTTGATGACTTACTTATTTAGACTATACAAGTAGATAGTAGTAAAACTATATAGTTTTAATTAAATGGTACTAAATGACGATAGCAAGAAAATAAATAATATATACAGCATATTTAGATGCAATACCTTTATATATATATATATATATATAGAAAATTGTCACAATAACACGTGATATAAATATTCAGGTAACTCAAAAACGAAAGGCCTTAGAGCGACTATCTTCTTTAATTTGTGGTGAGTTACCTGAATATATATATATATATATATATATATATATATATATATTGGTGTACTTAGGGAGCAGGCCTTCTTTTAAATATATTTCATTAAATTGCTTGCCTATCTTTATCCTTTCGTATTTCCTCGATACTTTTTCCAATCTTCTTATTAAGGACTTCCATTGGCAGAGAAGAGCATAAACAAGCTCACGAAAAGATTTGCTTTATAGTGCATGGCAATTTTTATCCTCTCGTATTGCAAAGAATACGTGTTGCTTTTATCTCTCTGTGTGTATGTGTGGTAGAAAGAGAGGGAGGGGGTTATGGGTGGGTGGGTGAGTATATATCCAAAGTTTGTGGCAACGCTACGGTCCAGAATCTTTGATGGATCAAACTGATATTTTACACAAAAATATCATTTAAATTTTCATTGATAATAATAAGTTTACATTTCGTGTAAAGGGAAGAAAATTAATTTGTTAAAAAAACACTATTCTACCATAAAATTCACAACATAATAATTTTATAAAAGACCAATAATGTAAAACATAACTTAAAATTCAAAAAATTCTTTGAAAAATAATAAATAAAATTATCCTACACCTTAAATTAAAAATTATCTTAAAACTAAATTTTTTTTTAAATGTTTCTGACATTCTTCACACAAAATACGAATGTTTCCAACTTTTAAATGATAAACTTTGTCCCAAATCACTAGTATGGAAGGAAGTCCGATAAACTATGTGACTAAGTAGACCCTAAATGTTGAACTAAAAATTTACATGAAGTAAGATTTTGTTTGATATTGGTGGATTAAAAAGAAGTAAAATAACTTCCGTTTAATTTAAATATAAGTATCGTCATAAAATATTATATACAATGTATGTGAAAGTATATATGAAGAAAATGATGAAATATAATGTTATAGGACATGATCTATAATCTATAAAATACAAGGTATACCTTAGCATGATGAGACGAATTTTGTTCTCTTCTGTCTGGCAAAGCAGGAATGCGACTGACGTGTTGAGACATGCATCCTAACTACAGGGTCCAAAAGATCACTTGCATTTATTCTACTGGGAAAACTACCCCCACAATACCTTTACAATTCCGTCTTAATTTATTATGAGAGCAAATATTTGACTCATAGTATTTAATATTTTTTCATCCTATGACTCAAATCTTAAAATCTGTAAAGAAATCGTATAAAAATATTTTCTGTTGTTTTATATTGCAACAAATAATATTTCTGAGTTTTTCTTTCTATCATTAATTGAAACTCAGTGCACTAAAGTAACAAGTTTAGTTTAAGAAATAACTTTGAATATATTTCTTTAAATTCAAAATTTATATAAATTCATAGTGCCATTCACTTAAAACAGACTTAATATTTTTACAGCCAAAATAAATTAAAAATAATAATTATAATTGAATTTTAAGGTATAAAAACTTTTTTCATGTTGCATCCAGAAATTATTTTATCTATAGATAATACGTTTTGAATACAATGTATTAATTTACTATAAGTTAAATTTTATTAAAATATAGTAGTCAAAATCAAATTTATTGGAAAATTTCTAAGTACCTACACTTTTATAGTCCCCTGAATGCATTTTACTATTTTTTTTATGTCTGAGTGTATGCAGTCAGGAATTTATATAAAATTTTGTGACCACTTTACTTGTCAAGTCCCGCTTGAAATTGTAAAATTTGGCAAACAAAGAATCATGGTTATAGTAACACCATATGGCTTTAGTGTTACCATAACACCATAATGATAGTGGTACTCTTTCGCACAATATGTTAAAACAGTATGTTTTCACTCTTCTCAAAATTAGAAAACGGAAAATTTTTCCGAAAGCTTTTTCGTTAACCGAATTGAACACATTTATATTATGGAATGATATTAAGAGGTTTTTAGTAATATGCTCTTGACTCTATTAAATTTGCACTAATATATCAATATATTTGTCCAGAAACTACATAGTGGATTACAGCTATTGAATGCAAGAATAATTAATGTAAATGTTGGACCTAACGCAGCTAAAACTGTGATAACTGAAAGCTTATGCAGTAGGATGACCCACAGGGTACTCTAAATAAGTATTGTTACTTTATTAAGTAGATTAAATCAATTATTTCAAGTTTCATAATCTCTACCATAGTGTTTAATATTATATCTACACAATAGTTCAACGAAGATAAAACCAAACTCCGTTACTTGTTAATTAGTTTATTACATTTACTTATAGTAAAGTTGAGTGTAGGCTACTCCAAATTTTTTTATGTTGTAATAGATGATCGTTTGTATAGCCTTAATCATTGATAAAACAAATACAATTGTGTTTTATTATGCTTTGAACAAAAAATACTGTATTGATTAATTAATTATTAAATGAATCCAAAACCATACAATTTTCATACAAGAAGGCCACACAAACGAAGGGAAAGGAAAAAATCAAAAGAGAAAATAATTCATCTAGCAATAAAGTAACAATTAAATAAATGAAATAACTTATTGAGTATTTTTCTTTCTTTAATGATGTACTAATATTTTATTTTTAAAATCTGTTGTAGCCTGTTTATTTCAAAAATAATATTATATAATTATTTATCTAATATAATTATTAATTTTTATTTAATTTTATAGTAATAATGTAGTTGGTCATAATAAATATGGAACATATAAATCATGCACGATAATGTCTGAGTTTCGTCAAATGAAGGATGATTTACTTGATTCACGAGCTCAAGTGTCGGAACTGGTTTGGGAGTTGGAATGCAAAACCGGATATGAGACAATACAAGTCAGTTGGAGCTATGAGGGAAATGTTTTAAACCAAACTTAAATATCTAGGAATTTATAGCAAGGTGTGCAGCTAAAGTTACTAGATATAAATATAGAATAATCGACAAGTAATTATTGATTTTTGTGATGTAAATTTTTCAAAATTGTTCTCTATATTTCTGCAACTGAATATCATTGTGTTTCCTACTTGTATTTTAATCGTACTATTTTTTCTCTAAATGGTGTTAGATATCAAAATATACTTATCAGAAAATGATCACTTTCTGCAATCAATACATCTAACATTAGTTTATCATTTCTTCATATTCTTCATATATATATATATATATATATATATATATATATATATATATATATATATATATAGTTAAAGTGTATATGTATACTTAAAATAAACTGATAAGTAGAACAAAAGAAGTGACAAAGGACCCACTTTTCAATATTTCAACCGTTTTCAGGAGAGAAGTAAATTACGGAGGGACGACAGTCAACTCTGTCAATATATAAATATGTATGTATATGCATAATAAAGAACGTAAATGAAATTGAAATAAACAACAAAAAATACTCATTTCAATATTTTGACATCTGAAGTTATATGTAAGAGATGTTCATTTCTTGTATTAACTGCAGTTAACAAAGCAAACAAAATCATATATATATATTTTATTTATTTAAAAATATGATCTCAAGGGACTCATTAAAGTGGAAACAGGACACACGAAAAATACATGCATATCATAGGTGAGAATTTTAACGGCTGTTTTTGTACTCATTCTTTCTCTCTCTCTCTCTCTCTCTCTCTGTCTGTCTCTGTCTGTCTCTCTCTCTCTCTCTCTCTCTCTCTCTCTCTCTCTCTCTCTCTCTCTCTCTCTCTCTCTCTCTCTCTCTCTCTCTCTCTCTCTCTCTCTGTCTCTGTCTCTCTTTCTCTCTCTCTTTCTCTCTCTTTCTCTCTCTCTTTCTCTCTCTCTCTTTCTCTCGCTCTATTTATCTATTTATCATCTCTATGTGTGTGTGTTTCTGTATTTCGGATATGTCAGCCACTCGCATTCTATCTGACCTATAACTATTCTCTAGGACTACTATCGCAGGCATAACTCCAGAAAATCATAAATTATACTTACATATATTTTAAAGTATAAGGAATATTCAAATTATGTTATGTTTAATGTTTTCTTTAAAAAAAATGTTTATTATATTTGTTATTTCATAATCAAGTATTTTTAATTATAACAACTATAATAACTTGTTTAAGTTACTTCATCCAAAAGATTTCATTTAAAATATACATTTCTGCCCATAAAACTGGATATTTTTAATCAAATGTTTCATTGTTTAGGACTCTTGATTTTTTTTCCAGATAAGAGTAAATTATTCAGCTGTTTTAGAACTAAATAATGGGAAATGCATTATACAGCCAGTAAAATTCTGTTTACAAATGGACTGAAAGGCCGTTTTATTTGAAGCGGTTTAAGTTATATTCCACTGCTTTGCTTCCTATCCTTCTCCTATTGAAGTGTTATACAACATTTCAATTTTACAACGTTAATTCAGTCCATTTAACTGGAAATTATCTATTGATATCAGAATTGAATATAAACTTGATACTGCTAGTGGAAATATATTGTGTGAAGCAATGAATTTCTATTTTTTATTCAACTTTCAATTTTTGAAATTGACTTATAAAACAAATTTATATTCTTATCATATTTTATGCCTGTAAATATCAAAAAAGCATTCATAAATGATGTATAAAGTTTGTATATGGGCGTGTATTGCGTCTTGCGTATTTCATACCAGTGTATTTAATACGCTCCGTGTGCTAATATTAATTGACATAATATCTTAATACATTCAAATTTACTTAGAGTTATTAATATATAAAAAGTAACTGCTTCATATGATCATTGAAACTAACGTACTAATTATGATAATATCGTATTATTTATTTACATATGTGTATGTGTGTGTGTCTTTTGATACAAGTTTGGTCTTTCTATACAAACAACAACAAAATGTATTAACAATAGATGAAATTTGTGCAAAAATATATATTTTTGTACGAATATAATTTCTTGAGTACTAGTAATATTTTTTCTTTTAACATATTTATTTAAATACGCAACTACGCATATGATGCGTAACAAGCATATGTAGTATGAGCAATATAAATAACTTTGACAAACATGAGCAAAGAATGGAACCTACTGGTTCAACTTTTCACTTAGTTTCCTGATTGTAGATTATCATGGCAATAGGTCCCTAGGCCATCTTCTCTTAAGTCGTCGTGGGGGATTCTGGGAAGGTGAGGAAGGAGCAAGGTTTTGTACGAGTGGATTTGGGTGAGAGAGTTTGGTATAAAACGCCTTGTAACGAACGAACTGTGGCTAAGTTATGTATAAAAGCGATTTTTAGGTCCCTATGAAGAGTGTGGTTTGTGACATAACAAGGTGCATTAGTGATAGTACGGAGGATTTTTGATTGTAGTGATTGTATTTTATAAATGTTGGAAGGTTTCAGTAGTAATATTAGTTAATTAATTATTAGTAGTAAGATTAAACAAAAATTTAGAGTATAGTCATAATGAGTACACTGGGTCTTACGGTATCACTAAAGTTAAGCAACATTAAACGTCATTGGTACTTACATAAGTGACGTCACATCACCTGCTGTTAGTAACACTAGTAATGTGGCTTTGTCCATGTTAAATAGGTACCAATGCACATAGTAATATAACATGAAAACATGTTAATATGAATCAGCCAGACTTCAACTCCCTAACTGAGGCTAGCACAAAAAGCGAAAAGCCCTTAAACTTAGAAAAAAACCTTAAAACCTACTATACGTAGGAAAAATAATTGCAATGATTGTTTTAAGTTGCTTATAACTTCAACATTCTTAACTGTAGAGTTACAAAAAAAAATAATGCGGTTAACTATCGAATATCATTTATTGCATTCGTGTGAACACCAATCATGAATACAAATATATAGCGTAAAGGGACTCATTCCAATAGTATTATGAATAACAATTACATTTTTACGTTTCTAAGCAGAAAATAATCTAAGATATTATTATTAGAATCTACAATAACATAAACTCATTGTTCTCGGAGTGAATATGAAACAACTTTTGCTTCTTACTTCTTAATAGATCATCCAGAATTCACTAATTCAGACAGTTTGAAGCCCAAAGTAGGCTACAAGAACTAATTACCTACAATTCTTGAGATTTTTATCTTTTCCATAACGCTTCAATTCCCAATTATTATTTAAGGTTCTGTCTTGCTGGTTTAGGGTTTAGGTAAAAAGTATGTGAGAGAGTCTCCTCTAGCTGGATTTATTTTTTCAACTTAAATAATCTTAAATTTTCAAACCTATAGAGATATTCTTCGGTAACTGTATGACCTAATCACCCTCTGGCTGCAAAGGTTGAGACAATGGGGGTGTGAGTGACTTGGTGCAACACGCTGCCCCAGATTATCTGTTTACAGTGATCCCAAACAATGCAAACTTCAAACATTTGTTTCCCACTGGAAGTCCCAAAACATTATTCAGTAAGTTTACTAAATAAACTAGCTTACTTACCTTTATTTACTAAATATCTACTACTAAACCTTACTCCAGCATAGCAAAAAATATAAATAACGTTTTCATAATTAAAACATTTATCAATAAAATAATAAAGTATTTTATATTACCCTCTGTAACAAATTCTGTTACTTTCTTCACAAAAGTACAAGCATGGTAATATAAATATTATTTTAAAGTTATTAAATTATTTAATTGAGCACATAATGCTTCATAACTTGAGAAAATTTATAATTTAAAAAATCCTTACTTTACTTTAAATAAAAAAATAAAGTATACTTTAAATTACGTTTTATCTTTATTTTTAAAGTAGTTTAAATAAAAATCATTTATTTTTATTAAATAAAGTAATATAATATTATAAGAAATATATAATTATTTTTCTATGAGACTTACTTTTTTTATTGGTATATTGTGGAACAAACAAGATTTTTGTTTTTGTCCATTCATGATAATCATCATTTAATTTATAATATATAATCTGATTGAACTTATCGACATTAAGACAGCGGTAGCGGTGACTATGACAAACGATTGCGATGTTCTTGTGGCCTTTCTGAAAGCCAGGACAGACAATACGAAGGGTCATCTACTCCCTCTGACTTCCCAAGACACATACCAATTCGTATATCATTTTATTTGGTCATTAATCATGCAATAAGATATATCACCTATGGAGGACACAGTATAACCCTGACATATAACATAACCATATGTTAAGTACGTATATAAGATAAAGAAATATAATACAGAAATATAGAAGTCTTGTTGAGTGTAACTCCGTGTATTTATGAACTGTTAATTTATAAACATTAATAAAACAATGAATTATTTTGAATATTTGAATTGCTGATTTCTAAGTTTTATATAAAGTAAGTATCATTATATAATTCGAAGTTGAAGAATGAAAAATAGTTTTTGTTTCTGTCTTAATTTTCCTAATAAATTTGAAGTAATTTCTTTAATATATATACATTAAAAGTTTAAATTTCAGTCGACATTTTTAAATTAAACTAAAATCATTCTACGAAAACAGTTGGTCTTCTTCAGAGTAATACTTTAATAACTAATGCTCAAGTCATTGGGTCAGAACCTGTTAAAAGATCTTCTCTAGATGGTTTACTATGAATCATACAAGAGAATTCCATATGAAATGAAGAAATTCATCTCAAAATCATGTAAAAAAAAAAAGATAAATAAATTGAAAATAAAAAAATTTCGTTAAGAACACAAAAATAAGTCCTCGTGAAAATATAGATTAGAGAATATTGAGCATTTTACATCCTAAAGAAATCTTTTTAAATCAGTTAACACCTTGATAGCATAAGTAGAACATTCAAACTGTTTGGAATAGTTCCAACGATAGTTTGTCATCAGGAAAGAAAAAAAGAAATACGACATAGTTCTTTAACTGCCTTTTTTTTTACTTTTGTCTTTGATATCTCCTTTACCTTGTCAAACACCTTTCGTTTTTTCCTTTGAATAAGCTACCTCAACAAGATTGCTTATAGTAAAATCCATTACTGCTTTTATTCTACTTTCTATCGAAAAATATTTACAATAAATTAATCACCTTTCTTTATTTACTGATCTAAGAAGATTAACTCCAAAATAATTAAATATCTTAAACAACTAAATATAAAAATAATTTAGTAATTAAATTATCTAAGACAATTAACAAAAAATCAAAACTATGATTTTTCTTATTCATTTAGAAGTTTCCTACATGCATTGCATAATAAATCATTTTTATTCTTTTTACAACAGCAGTTTCTTTTGTAACAGTATTCCTTATGTAGCATTGATTTTGTAAATGATCAAATTTATTGGATGACAAAAGAACAAAAGAACAAAAGTTCAGCTAAAGTACGCTAACGTTACGAGTATTTACTATCTTCAGACTGGGAGATACGATTCTACGAAATAACTTCTTGCTAACAAGAACTAACTGGAGAAGAATCTGGAAAGTGTCATGTTATACACAATCAATAAAATAGTAAAAAGAAAATGTATTATATATATATATATATATATATAGTTTATGGTGGTTACCTTCTTTTTTTTATAATTTTAGTATTAGCAACCAGCATCTCTCGGGTTAATTTAACATTATGCTTGCGTATGTTTTTTGGGTGCTCCGGCCATTAGGTGCATGGTGAGCCTTCTTGATAGGGAAGTGGTAGTCATACCAATGTACGAGTGTTTTTGGGTTTCACAGTCCCCATTTGTACATGTATACTCGTACACCAGATTTCTTTCCTTTAAATGTGAACTTTTATCTTGATTATTATTTTCAATAAACAGGCTACTCACAGGTGGGCTTTTATAATAAGTGACCAGTGTCACTTTTTCATTCTCGTTTTTGCAACTGATATTATTCCTTATAATGCCTTTAATATTCTCTCATCAAGCTTGTGTTGCTCTGAATACTGGTTTTTATAGTAAACCTTATGCACTATAGTTGGTCTATCTTCATTGGTTTGCTCCACTCTTCTTACATAAAGTTAAGAAGAAGAAATATGAATATGTCGACCATAGGAGATGTACTTTATTGTGTAGACGAAATAACGAGAGTGTTATTTAGAAAAATTGAGAAACTTGTTAAGAAACAGGTATCAGCTAAATTTGGTGTCATTTTCAATAATATATATATATATATATATATATATATATATATATATATATATTAGTGTAATTAGGTAGCAGACCTTCATTAATACATACACAATTAAATTTCTTGCCGATTTCTCTATGGATGATTTTTCGATTTAGCTTCTCAAGTTTTCTGATCTCATATCAGAAACAATGTTACCCTTACAACAACGTTACACCTGTTTAACAACTCGACATATTTTTAATCATCCATAGAGAAATCGGCAAGAAATTTAATTATATATATATATATATATATATATATATAATATAATATATAAATATAATTCAAATAAATATGCCATTTATTATTATTTATTATTATAAATATGCCATGACATATTATTTAAAAGATAAATTTATAGATATATACATTTGCTATAATAAGTTTTAAGTTTGACATAAATACGTAATAAATGAATTTAAAAAAAAAAATGAATTTATGAGCAAAGAGGAAATAGGATCTGTTTGTATATTTTTTTTGTTTTGAATTGACGTCTCTTACGTGACATTAGACAGAAGGAAATCTGAAAGGGGAGAAGGAGGATATGTAAATTAGACTGAGTAAGGGCCATCAGCTGGTCAAGCCACCCCTTCGGCCACCCCTCCCTATCCGCCGTAACTTCCTAACAACCCCTATACACCTACTATCGCACTTTTTTTTCACAACTTTTTTTTAGCACTCTTTTATTTACCCTCAACAACGTTTTACACCTGTTTAACAACTCGACATATTTTTAACCACACATTCTTTCCCTAACAGATTTATCAAACAAAAAAAAAACTAATACACTGCTTCTACATTTTAAAACCAAAAATTTAATTAAAATGTTGTGAATTTCATTTAATTATATTTTTTTACTTTTTTTCATAGCAAAATTTTTCTTAAATTATATTTCATATAAAAATTAAATTTATAAACATATAATTATTAATATTAATAATTATATGTTCACGTCTCTTCACTAACAAAACCAACATGTAATTTATTTCATATTTTATTTCTTTTCCATATAATATAATAAAGAATTGCTTAGAAATAAAATTAAAATTTAACTAAAATTTAATAAAACTTGGGTTTCATTAAAAACAATTGTAAGCAAAATACTCTACACGAATTGAATTGCCCCTTTAAAAAGACTATAGAAAATAGTTTCTGATAAAATACTTAAAATATGTTGAAACGGTATTGATGATTAAATAATTATTAAAAGTAAAAAAAAATGTTTATTTCATCAATTTGAATTCATATCATGAATTTGACAAAAATATAAAAATATGCATGCTTTAATGATTTGCTATTTTTTTTATCTGTTTGCCTATATTGTAGTAAATGTTTGCACAGTAGTGGTACTGTTTTGAATGAATATGATAGAACTTGAAGTGTATAATTAGTAGATCTCTGAACTTGTATTAACTTGTTACTTATACTAGAATATCAGTTAGTAATTTGTTTTAAATACTGCTTATAAATATTTAAAATAAACTTTAGATATTTGTATAAACTTTTATTATTTTTATGTTGTTTTGATAAAATAAGAATATAATGTTTATTAATGTTCAATTATGGTTTGAAGTTAGAGTAAAGATCTTATGATGCTATTATTAATTAGACTTTGATTTATTAATTAAAATTAAAATTTGAAATTTACTGATAGTAAATATAGTTGACTAATTATAAATTGATCTGAAGAAATGACAATAGTTTGAAGACTATTGAGTCTTTATCTAGAAATTTCGGTGCATGTTTAGTGTGTAGTACAGGTCGGAAAGACGAGAGGATGAGACTAAGACGCAAGCAGGGTATGCTTTATATTCGGGGGTGGAAATGAGAATGCGGTTTTTTGGTGGGGGCGGTAGAGGGGATGGAAGATGCAAGTCTTAGAGTGGGGGCGGCAGTGGAGGGGAGCGCTTCTCTAGACGCCGGCGCGGAAAACTGTAAGGAAAAGCGTAAGGTGGGGGGAGGTTTTTCTAAGAGAGCTAGTGTGGAAGACGGTCTTGGTTCAGTCTGAGTCGGGTCACCCCCGCGCCCACGCGCCTTCCTCTCGTCTCTCGTTCTCCCGCTCTCACTCAGTCACGTCGTATAAAAGTTTGTATCTTCAAAGGCGGTGTGGTTTTTTCAGCGGCAGTGGAGGGTCGGGAGGAATGAGGGAGTAGGTGGAGAGTGTCGGCGAGAGTAGAGAAGACGGAAGGCCTCAAGACGATCTCGAGCCCTCTGGACCTGCGGTCCTCGACGGAGGAGCCACCGCAGCCCATGTCGGCAGACGTGCACCAGCCGGTCCTCGTCCAGAGGCCCGTCTTCAAGATGAACCCGACAGCGGATCTGTGGCCACCTAAGACGGAGCCGAGTCCACCGACGGCACCCTGGACCAAGCCGGAGGCCGCCTCGCCTCCGGCCAGCCCCATGGGCCAGGCCAAGCAGCCGGCCTTCCCCGAGCAGCCCCCTCCTGCACTCACGCCCCCCGACTCTGCACCTCAGGATCAACCCCAGGACCTCCAGATGCCTCCCTCCTCCCTCCCCTTCACCGACCCCAAGGCAATGACCGAAAAACTCGTTTCCGAGTTACAGGTACTTATATCACATTTTTTATAACTAATTAGTTGTAACTTTAGATTTATTTTACCTTTTTGAATTGCATAAAAAACTGAACTTTTTGCATTCTTAACATTCATTCTGTCATAACAATAAAATTGTAATTCAAATTAAAATCCATGAAAAACATAAAACTATTAAATTTAAGTAAAATAATATTTCATTTCACTGATAAAATTACTCACAACAAATCTAAATTATGTATAAATTTAAAAATATAAAAAAAAATTTAAATTCAGCTCATAATATATAAATATATATTTATTCATATATATATATATATATATATATATATATATATATATAGAGAGAGAGAGAGAGATGAGAGAGAGAGCTATGAATACTACGAAACTATGTAAATATATAAAGTTTAAATTTCCTAGAAGTGAAAATTAATATAATTACGTTTTATTAATATAACTAATTAACATATAATACTTAATATGCGGAAAAAACATAATATATAACGTGTTTTTAAATATGTAGGTTCCATAATCGTAATTATCCACACATCTTAAAGTACCAAATTTCTAATTTTGATGAAAATTGAATTATTTATTTATTCTGATACCAAATAATCAGTTGTCTAATTTTTACAAATATACCTTGAAGTTTTTTCTTTAAATAATTTTAAACTCTTGTAAGACTGACCATAAATGATAACAGTCGTCTTACAAATCTCTGTCAATTATTACTGTCAATTTGTTATTTTGATAATAAATTCGTTATTTAAATTTCTGAAATAATCAGTTGATAATAAATAATAGTTTATTCCGTAAATTGCTTCAGGAAACTAACTAATAAATTATATTAAATAAATCTTGGCTGATTTAAAAACTAACTATTTAAATAAAACAAAATGCATTCACAAGGCTGTATCTCAGAATGTAATTTATTTTTAAATTTCAATTAATTTTTTTTAAAAATCAGAAAAATATCTGTAGTTAATGAAATGTTTAAAATATAGTTAACAAAAATTTTAAGAATTTCTCTCAATAGAGTTCTTTAAATAATGTTTAAAAAAATCACAATCCCTCTATTCTTAATATTCTTTCCTTAAATTGAAATAAAATAATTAAAAATTATTTTCCACTACTTTTTTTATCGAAACCGTTCAGTGTTCAAAGTGCATAATATTTATTGTTGGATTACAACAAAAATTATTTTAAAAAAAATTCTACAACTGGCATATTTAAAATTCAAAGTAAAAATAAATCTACAATAATAATATTATTATTTAGGATAATTTTATATTTACTATAAATTCAATGAATTTCAATTTTTAATATTTTTATTTAAATTTAGAATGATTTAAAGTAATCTTACGTGAACGTCATTATAATTATATAGTGCTATAATTTATATTATCTAACCAAGGAGTGATAAATACTTAGTCCAATACGTAGACTTTCTGATTTAATGCTTATAAGCACTAAATTCTGAAATTTAGATAAATATATGTATATTATTAACACGTTATACTGTGTTTTAACTTGACATATCTTGAGTATTTCATAAATAATCCACATTAATAGATTTTGCTATCAAAATGCTTTTTCATGTCTGTTATATGTTATATAAAAGTAAAAATAACATACACTCTAATATTTATTATTATGCTTCACGTAGGTTACAAGTTATAAATACATGGCTTTGAAAATTGTTTTACGAATAAATGAGATTATATGTGTATGATATTATATTAATGGTGAATGTGCATGTCTGTGTGTGTATATGTGTACTTTCAAAATTTTGGTAGTAATTCCTCATTTAAGCATATCTTAAGTAAATAATTGTCCATATTTTTATGATGCTTCATTTTTGATAGTTCGAATTATAAATAATTTAGATTAATTAGAAAAGCTAAGACAGAAGACAGTATCAGGAAAACATTGCCAAGTCTTAATATATATATATATATATATATATATATATATAATATATATATATATATATATACATTATTAAACACAAAACAGTACTTGGCAGACATTTGTTATTTATCTGCTTTTTAATATTTCTAAACGTCTTTTATTTAAATTAACTAAAAAAGTAATGAAGAAAGAAATATTGTCAAAGTAAGGTTACATCTTTAATAAGATACATTATCTTGTATTTAAGAATGTCTGCTTCCAAAATTTGATTATATTTAATGTGTGTACATGTGTGTGTGTGTGTATATGTATATATATACGGAAAAGTCAGAGTTAAACACCTGATGCTATCAATGAAGTCCAAACCACATGAGAGATACAAACATTGTGAGAGCATTTGTTTCTTTTGTTTTCCTTTTTCCTTGTGGTTTGGACTGTATATATATATATATATATATATATATATATATGCTTTTTAAAACTGGATGTCTGTTTTCTAAAATTGAACCAAGTGGAAACAGACATCCAGTTTTTAAAAGCATGCATTGAAGAAGGACTGCTCCCAACTTTTATAAATAACATATTTATATATAGCGAGAGAGAAACAGAGAGAAAGAGTGAAAGAGAAATATTTCAAATGAATGTTTCTAACTACAATATAGTAAAATTTTGAGGAAAGTTATGTAAGTAAAAAAATAGTACTATTGCAAGAGTTATCGAGTAATTCATTTTAATTACACGATTAAAAGGAAATGTATAGAGAGGCTATTTTTAATTACATGATAAATGTTTAACGAGAAACATGTTTCATTTTTTTAATACTAGAATATTTATTTTGAAAGGAAATCAGAAGGCATACTTTTTTTTTCATTTGATATGTACCTTAGAAACGGGATTAATATCCAAAGGTAGATATAGTATAGACTATGGAGAAACGATGAGAAGAGATTTGGTTGGATTTGAGTGATACTTGTAGACATTTATTGCATAACACATGGTAGACGAGGAGATGTGGAGAAATTCTAGTCGGCAAGGAATCGGTGGGAGGGGGAGGGGGTGTTTGGGGGTGAAGGGATATGCGCGCGCATTTTCCTGGAACTCTTTCCCCCCCTCTGTATCCCCTCTTTGGATTTTTCTGATCTGCCTGCTCCTCCCCCTCCCCCTTCGTGTTAAGTTTGGCTTAAGGAGGGGGATAGTCCATATGTGCCACCAGGCATCAACCCCTATTCATAAAATTATTTAACCTTCACTTCAGTTAGTTTGTTTATTTCCTAGCCCATTTCCAATCAACATTTCATTAAAAAAAAAATGTCTATTCTTATATTGATTAAATATTTTATAATTAATTTATGAAAACTATTTAGAGAAATTTCCTATCTAAATTTAAAAGCTCAATTAATTTAAACGGAATAATATTGTAAAAATTAAAAATAATATTTTAATTCCAATAACAATATAAAAACTTGCTCAATAAATGGTGAGTATCCCTTCAAAAAGTTGTTACCAACTATATTTAATAGTTTTCTATGTTGTTTTATTTTTTTAGTATAACGTTATTAACATTAGATGTCTGAACTACATACATTCTTTGTTATATTACTTCATTAGTAAACGAATTCATATTTCTATATGTTTGTAAGGCATTTTTTTACTTAACATTAACCAAATAAAGTGCAATCATTTTATTCTAATTTTTATTTAATTCTAAAAACACAGATAAGGAATTTAGTTTTTTATCCAACATGAAATATAAAAAAAATGAATAAAAAGTATTTGTATGAATCGCACAAATTGCATTGTAAAAATTGTACGATTTGATCTATTAAAATTTTCATGTTAAATGTTGTTTTTGAGCAAGCATTCCAAAACTTCAATTCTTGCACACATGCAAATTAATATTTGAAAAACATAATTTCCCATTCCTCTCTAGCGTTTTTCGTTCACAAATATTTTTTTTAGTGTTTCTTACATAGTAATTAAATCTATAAATATTAATACCAGAAGTCCAATAAAAACATGAGATCATCTGACTAGGGATTTATGCTTTTGAATATTAGAGTTTAGTTTTTAATCATACAAAGAATATAAGAGTGTTTTAAAGTACAATTTTTTTATGTTACCATCTGATTAAACATTTAATACGTAATTTTCTTTATCTAATATGTAATCTATGAGTATAAAATTCATACAAACAAAATAATCATTATTAGATAAAGTTACTTTAAGACTTGTAAAAATTTTGTTTCAACCCAGTTTTTCAATGTTACTATTGTTTGAAAATCTTATCTTCAAAATTATTTTTTTTCAATAAAATTAAAATTTTAACAAAGGAAAATTGAATTGCTTCAGCTTTTAAAGACAAAAATCATATAAATATTACTGTATTCTAGAAATAGATTACTTCATTTAAAAAAAAATTTATTCACTAGATTTGAAGACAGTTTTATTGTAGATCAAGACTTACAAATAACTTTCTTTCAATTATTTACATATACAAGTGTATCAATTTATGTTATTTGTTATTATTCAATAAAGAAGGAGTATCTATAACTATTTATAAAGTTATAATTATGTTTGATTTCTGAAATACATACAATTACTCTGAGAGGAATATATATGTAAGGTAAATTTCATGTTGAATTTCGTAAAATGCGTTTTTTTAAAAGTACTTTTCGACAGAGTGAAACCTTCATCAAGGTTTCTGGTCAGATTATCAGTAGGTGAGTGTTGTTATAACAAATAAAACATTAGTCTCATAAAAAATAGTAACAGTATACAATTTTTCCTTTTTTTTTTTCAGAATGTTTGTATTTGAAGAACAAATTTAAGTGAGTAAGGAATGTTTTGTGTCAAATCATACCTTAAAAGTATTTTTTTTCTATTCTGCCATTAATTTATTTATTTAATAATAATGGTTTTATTCTTCAAAGCTTATCTCAATTACCTTGTTGAATAATTAAAAGTGATTAAAAGAAAAAACAACAAAATTAAATTAATATTACAACTTATTTTTTTTAACAAAGAATTAATTGTCAGTGTTTTATTTCTTGATTATAACAATCTATCAGCTACATTCGATGGGATAGTCAACAATAAAAAAAAATACAATTTTATAAATTAAGATTTATAATCGAATTTCTTTCAGAATAATGTAATAATACATAAAGGAATATTCAAATTTAAAAAAAGTTGTATATAGGTTGGATTTGAGAATTTTAATCGGTGGGTATACCTTATAGTATAGCTGAGGAACCATATATTTAATGGGATAAAGTGGGAGTACAATTTGATTAATTGAAATTGACATGCAACATTCCAAAAATGAAATTCATTGAATTTCTTTGTTATCAAAGTTTTTATATTATATTAATTCATTAAACATTTAAAAAATGATTGAATATATTCAATATTTATCTTAAAATATTTTTTATCTGTTTACAATTGTACTAATTTAATTTATTATAAAAATACTGCATCGTCCCTCGTTTATTACTTTCATATTTCGACCAGTTTCAGATTTGAGTCAATTCATTCTTGTTTTACTGATAATGGTATTGTATATGATTTTCATTGATGAATGATTTCAAACAAGTTCTTTATATCATATTGGAAAATATTATTGAAAGTCTTCACACAAAAGAAGTTTCTTATTTGAACTACGCGTTTCAAACACTTCGGTTTCATCATCAGGTAAACTTCTACATGAAGTGTTTGAAACACTTAGTTCAAATAAAGAACTTCTTTTGTGTGGAGACTTTCTATTATCGTTTCCCCCCAATATAGGTAAATACCATACAATTATGAACTGCACAACTAAGGAGTTAAGTTCTTTTCATAAGTTTTATATCTTTTAACCAGACTGTAGATCATGTTAATCTCAATTAAGCAGGCATTATATTAGTGTTCTTCCGAATTCCGTGCGATTCAAAAGTATATGATCATATGAAAAAGTTGTGTAAACTCGACTATGGCTGATAAACTATAAAAATATCTAGTTTTCTCCAGATATTATGAGATACCCGTAATAGTTTGCAACTGATAGATAATTTAAAAAATGGATTTTATATATTCATTTAACATTTAAGAATTTTTCCATTTAATAAATTCTTAAATGGAAATATTTAATAAATGATCAAAGTTATACTTTTCATAGAAGTAAACAGTTTGTTGTTCGATACGATTGCGTAAAATACGGTTTAAATAATCTACCGTAATCTGATTTGAGTAGAAGACTTCCTCGCATGGATCACATTATTTATTCACTATAACCTTTAATAGTACCGTGTTACTCCATGTATTTTGCAACTTAAAAACAAACTTATGTCACTTTAAAATAAAATTGGAGGACTTTATTATTAATAACAATGCTATCAAAAGCCATATTTTTAAAAAGTTAATTATTTTTATTTACTGATTAAACATATGTTAATGGTTTTTGTTTATCTGGCTTCATATTTCTGTACTTCTTGCGTTTTTATATTATCCAAAAGGCCAAAATTGTGACTCATTTTATCAATGTCCCTTCATTAATCGTGAACATAACCATAAAACAAAACTGCATTGCTGGGTACACTAGTGTCATCCATCCAAGTGCTATCTTACCCGATGTTGTTAACATAGATGATCTATGTTTGTGTGATCTGCTGTAACTTGTGGTTGCTTTAAAATAAATTATACTATCACAAGCACGACAAAGGTTATTAGAATAAGAATCAGAATAAGATCATGGTGTGTCGAAAAGTCTTTAAGACTCGTCCGGTTTCCAGAGTAGTCCATCAATAAACCTACTGAAAGTTATTCTAAGTCATTTTATCCATTAAAAAACCTCATGAGTTGATTATTATCTTATTAATCAACTTACCCCCAAAATCGATTTCCCATTTTTTTTTAAATAAATAACTTAAAATTTATCATCTTAAATTACTTCTTACTTTTTAATTAGACTAATTTTATATAACATAAAATAATATTGACCAGGATAAATCAAACAACAAAGCAACAATCCACATAAGAGGAGTTGATATAAGCACCATGTCACAAATATCATTTTGTTTGATCTTGTTAATCGACTTGGTTCAATTAAAAAACTTAAGAACAAAATAGAAATTAAGACAGATATTTTTCACATGATATTAAAAATAGTTTAGTTTAGTTGTTCTAAGATGATCTATTAAAAAATATATTCTTTTATTATAAATTAGACAAAAACACAACAAAATATAAAATATAAATATAAAAAACGCAACATAAAATACTATTATGTTAAAATTAATTTTTTCTGATTACTTTTATTGAACTCAAAAGTTAAAATAAATATATAAACTCCTTTTATAAGGAAAAAGTATCTGTAAAATGATATTTAAAATACATGGATTATTCAATTAAAGCATAAGATAGGGCAAAGGAACTTTAGTTACTTAAATTTCCAATTCTTGCAGAATATAACCGTTCCTCTAGTCAAATCTTGAAATGGGTTTGTACAGAAGAAACTAATACTCCATAAAGTTTCATACTTATTTATTTATTACAAATATATATAAATAAAATATAAATTTATTTATTATGTTTCGTACATATCAAATCACAGGGGCAATTTAGGTGAAGCTAAAATAATGACTAATTCTTAGTTCAAACAAGCCTAGAATATCTTTATAAAGTTGCTTTAAATGTTACTTATCACACTTCAGCAAATTATACAGCGGAAAACATTGTTCAAACCTCCTTTAATCTTCGGAGTGTTTACCTAATGTTTTTTTTAAAAAAAAACAAACTCAATTCCTATTAATAGATTTTAATAATTTCACTTTGTGATGAGCAGCAAGTATTTTAATTCGGAGATATTTGATGATTTCTAGTTGAATGTACCTGATGATACCCAACTCACTATTTTCTTATTCAATAATAAAATATAAACAATTCCGTGAGAATACTTGATAGTGATAAGTATTTGGTTCTTATATAACTGAGATTTAACTCATGTCAATAGCAAGTTGACTACTACTTCTAGATTTATATTAGAAATATAAGGAAAACCGTCATTCCTTGTAAGATGTTCTTGGAGTTGTTGGAGCGCTTTCGCACTTTGACCATCTTCAATCGCAAATAACCTAAGAAGCTGTTGTTAGGTTAATTGTGATTGAAGATGGACAACGTCCAAAAGCCCTCCAACGTCTACATGAACATCTTACGAGGTTTTCCTAATTTCTAATATAAATCATAATCATACTAACCTTGTAGTAGTAACAGTATGCATGTATATACTACTTCTAGAATTTCCGAATGTTTAACTCAATCATCCTGAGATTTTTTGTTCTTCTATATCTATGAGATCAAAAATATCCGTATGAGAGCTAGCTATCGTATACTCTTGCATTATTAAAAAAAAATTATAAAAATAATAGTGACTTCGTAATTATCCGAGTAGTTACCTGCTACCGCCCTGCTTGTCTTTAAAATGATTGAAATAGTTCTAATCTGTTGTTTCTACTTTTAATCTGAATATTTAAAGAACCCACATTTGATTGAAAAAAGCAAAAACATCTTAAAACTATTTCAATAATATCAAAGACAAGGTGCTTTAATCTAGAGGACACTCACTCCGTAGAGTAAGAAACAGCTTTTTATAAACTTTAGAGAAACAACCCCCGCTGTTTTCACTTTGAATATATATACAAAAAATTCCACCATGAAGTTATTTATGTTTTGAAGATGAATGGTGATTGATCATTTGACATATATCGACTATAGCAAATAATTAGAGGGATATTTTACAGTCAATTCGACTAACTAACTCGGCTTTATTTTAGATGCAACAATTAGGTACCGACTAAATTAAAAACCTGAATCACAGGTTATAGGTTATATATTAAGGATATATTCCATCTTGCCTAGTATGTTTTCTCATGCTTTACTCGGTTTTGAAAATCAGCTATTGTCAAAAAGAAAGTTTTACATCATCAATAAAGGAAAAATTCCAAAACCGGTTAAAGCCTAATGAAAGATCTATATTCTTATAATAACATATACAGTGTAAAAAATAATGTGTTTCAAGTTTAAGTATTCACTATCTTCTCTAAACAGTATCTAAGCATGAAGCAGTAACTGTTATAAACAACTTATGTGTACAATAAAATTTTGGCTGACCTACTTCATTCAAGAAAAATAGTTCAAAAGAACTTGGTAAAGATTAAGAAAAGTATATAATATAGAAAAAAGAATACGGTTTGAAATATGTCAACATATAATAGTGTTATTATAAAAACATACTACGTTAGCTTGTATGCTTTTCTTAGGCATAAGCCGGTTTTCAAGCTTTTGCTTATTAAAAAAACTTTTCTTCTTACAGTAAATGAATTTAAAAACTTGTCAAAACATGTTAAAACATACTGAGGTGGTATATTCTTTTTAATAATATCATCTATAATCTATGTAATAGATATAGAGCTTCCATTAATTTGCATCTATTTGTCGCAAGGAAAATAAAGCCAAGTCAATCAGTCTATTTTACTGTAAAATAACATTCTAAAAGCTTTTCATTGGACGATTAGATCTTTGATTCAATATCAAGGACTCATTATAAGAAAGTCAGTTTATAGAGGTTAGTGCATAATGTCATTTTGAAAGGTTAAAAGTTCCGGATATTTTGCATCATCCAATTAGATTCGATAATTGCACAAAATAATCCAATTCATGTAAGATTACAGACTTATATTCCAACATTGAATATGGATTTAAACAATTACAGGTAATGACTCATAATGATGTACATAAACAGCTTTCACTGCTAAATGCTTACAAAGTTTAGTAAAGTGTAGTTTATATGATAAAGTGTAATTTTAATGAACTTCGAGAATAGAATCATAACGATTTCAAATGCATTCGAATCAATTTAAAACGATTGAATATAAAGTCAGTTATACACGAGTTTTTAAAATTATAAAAAAGTTTACTCCATGTTATATAAATATTTATTAAATGACACATTTTTCTTTTATTTATTTTATGCTCTTCATATCAGCAAAATCAAGTAAGATTCATGCCAAAAAGAAAGGTAGATTAGGATTAGGATGAAAAAAAAATAATAGCAACACTTCCAAATTATGTCTATAATAATTTATAATTGAAATAATTTGAAATATACCATGTAATTTTTTTGGTGGGAAAAAAGTGGAAGGTTTGACACTCAGGTTCTTCCACTGACAAACTTTTTTAATTACACACACACACATACAAACACACACACATACACACACACACACACACACACACACACACACACACACACACACACACACACACACACACACACACACACACACACACACACACACACACAAATATATATATGCTTAAAAATTGTGGAGCATTATTGTGAAAGAACAAATAGTTTAAATTTAATAAAGAAGCCCAAATAAAAAACACTTTTTATAGTCTCTGTTTTTACTTAATTAACTGTACAACTGAGTATTTTCATTATTTTGTGTTTCTTTACTTACTTTGAATTATGTATATATAAATAATTGAAATAACAATTAACGTTGAAAACACAATAAGAAATGAGTAAAAAGACTAAAATTTTTCTTTAGATTTCTTATTTTGATTTAAACGTTGGTAAATCCCTATATATTAATAAAAGTATCATCTCTGAAGTAGAAACAAAAAAAATGTTATCAGGACTTGGTCAGTTCTTCAGTTTCAAATTAAACTTCCATTGCAAATGTTTCGGATTTTTATTTTAAACCTTTTTTATAGGTCTATATAACAGAGGTAATATAAAAAATTATACAATCTTTTAAAAATCAAACGTACATAAAAAATGTAAAAAGTTACAAATAAGAATAGGAATTTTGACATGTAAGTGAGAGAACTTACGAACTTGTTGTTATTGATTTCTTGTATACTTTTTTCTTTGTTACCACGTTTGTGACAATAGCAGTTAACTTCAATTTTTACTTTAATTGATATATTGTATCCTGCTATTTCATCACAGTAAAGTTAACTAACTACTTTTCCGCTTTTGACAATCCTTGAAAACGATAAATTTAACGGTATTCATCTTTTGGATTGCATTAGATGCAACCCTTTCTACATATGCACTTCTACGTTGTGTCATTCCATTGCCAACCACAATAGGCTACTTGTTTCTTGTCACGCTAATCTTCATCCTTCTTCTTGCATTTGTGATTTGCCGTCAACCTTTTAAAACAGTTCCTCAGTAAATTCCTTCTGATTAGAAGGTCTCAAGAGATTTTGAGGAAACCCTCATTTTGTTGTTGAGTGCTAAAAATGATGCTAACCTTTATTCAAACATAATAAAGGCGATATTTTTCCCTTATACTATTTCTTCATTTATGACTCTTATTTATTGTTTTCCTTTAATTTAAACCGTTCCATGATGGTATGGTTGGCTACACTGAGCATCGAATTCTAATAGACAGGAAACTCTTTCATGTCATCGTTCAGTAAGGATACAAAAGAAGAAATGTTGACAGAAAAAAATATTATTTAATAACTGCATGGTACTAAAGCTAGAGGTTGTGGTCTATTAGTGGAGATCGTTTAATAATATGGTTGTAGTTAGAAACTGTGTTAATTTACAAAACTAATTATTGGTGGAGGAGTCCTTCCATACATTTTATTTAACTGTAAATGTGTGTAAATTGGATTCTGAATATAAAAGGGTTTTCCACCTTTTTCTTTAAATATATTATGTGCCAATTTCTTTTATCAACATGCTACCATTTTTTCATAAATGTAATTAAAAATTTCATTATTTATATAATTTTTTTTCATTTTATAATGTAATTAATAAACATTATTTAATTGACTATATAGAATAGACAAGTTCGCAATCTGGTTGAATAATATTAATTATGACTGGAAGAGTTTAGTTGCTTAAAGATGACCCTGGGATGCGCCACCGTTGGGGGTAATCAACCCCTTGCTTCCATAAAGGGTTGACAGAGTGCGGGCTTGTCTAACTAGGCCTTAAGGCCCTTATGACCTATCATAATTATAATGTTGTCTTTTTTTTTGTTTGCCTCTTTTTTCACTGGATCAGAACCGGTCTGGGGTTATATCAGACCGTACTTTAGAAGAATGCTGGATCGCTTTGCAAAAAGTAAGTTACGCTTCAATTTAACTCCTTTTTTTTTTCAAAAATTGCATGTATAGCATGTGCAAATTTTACACGTATTTCATTTTGTATACTTATATACAAGACAATCAAAATAATAAAGAATCTATTAAAAAAATTGGTAAAAATATTCAATGTGAAAATTCTTACACGAATGAAAAATATTCGTTCAAATCACCAGGACAAGGAAATATTGAACAATAAAATCAAAGAACACCTACATTAAAGAACTGATATTATCAGATATAACTTTAATATGGCAAATAAGCAGACTTTATCACCAAATATTTCAGTATAATACTTATAAGAAAATTGTTTAGAAATATATTCCTAGGAATCCTAATAAAAATATCATACTAAATATTTTTATTTATAAACAATAAAATCGTACGATTGCATGACCAGTAGAATCAAAATCAAAATCAAGTTGAAACCTCTTTCTTCTTTCTACATTTAATTTGAAGCAACAGATAGCAGATTCTACTTTATTGTTCTTATTACATATTCCTGGATAACTATTTTTATTATCACAATTCGATAAATTTCTGCATTCATTACCAGTCCTTAGATCTCACCTACATCTTGATATTCTAGAATTAATATGTTAATTACCTAAACACTCTCAATATTTGACCCCTTTTAAAATCCATTATCTAGATTTAGATATGTACTTAAGCATATATATTTGAAATTATTAAAATCAAGTGTTTAATTATTTTGGATATTTTACTAATTTCATATTACATACTAGATTATGATAACATTTTGCAAAATTTTAAAATATATATATATATATATTTCAGAGGTTTACTAAATTAAAGTTTATTTTTATATGCTATCATTTATATATGTCTACAAAAATTTTTTATTAAGCTTAATAATTTTATGTTAATTAATATAATAATATAATCATTTTATATTCCAAGTCAAAATATTTTAGTATTTTGCTAAAGTCTGACTTAAGTATTCATGCTATAGTTTAGGTATGCATGTTTTTGTGTGTGTGAGTACGTGTTTGTTTTTGTGTATATGTGAATCTGAATGTGTGAGTAATTGAGTCCAAAATACTTACAATAACATATTATATAAATGTTCGACAACATATTCATTATCAAAAAATGCATTAAAGCCATTCTCTATACCTTGTTAAGTGTTTTCCTTAACTACGTATAAAAAAATGTCTTAAAGAAAAAATAAAGTAAGTCTTACTAAGGTGACTTACGAAATATTAATATATCTTCTTTTAAAGAATAGAAAGAAATTCAGATATGGAATTAAGTTTTCTCAACCAATAAAAACTGGTCCATAGCAATGCCTGACGAAGACTTCATGTTTAATTGAAAAAATTTAGCATCATTCCTCAGTTTATTAAAGTAGTTTTGATGTTATTTTTATTTCACGTATTTACTATAAAGTCTATAGGTAGTAGTTGAACCTCTTAAAATATGATTCATTAAAGTGAACCTCAGTCTCGATATTCAAAATCTTCAGACTGAGGGATTCGATATTAAGAACTAAGTTCTTACTAGCAGGATTCAACTTGAATAAGACATGGCCAAGTCATGTCTTTGAGATATATATATATATATATATAATATCTTTGATAATATTGATTTACAGTAGACCTCGTAATACGAGTTTAGTTCGTTCCTAGACCAACCTTTTATTGCTATTCACTCGTATTATAAAGCAAGTTTTTTGAATTGAAATTAATATGAAAATAAATAATCCGGTCCATCCCCAAATGCTGATTTTAAAATTTATTTTTAAACAAAAAAGGTACGATTAGAAAGAATAAACAATACTGTACATGTAATATGAATAATATTTCGTGCACAATAAACACCTCGAAGATTATGTTTAATAATTATGTTTTATTAATATAATAAACATTTAGTTAAAATGCCTAAATGCAGATACCATTTAGGCGTGAGAAAGACGGTCACTCGTACTACGAATTTTTACTCGTTCTTCATCTGTTCGAATTGGTCGTACAAGGAGCCACTTTTACTTCGAAGTTCTACTGTATTTATGTTCCGTTTTGGATAATTCTCTGTTTTCTCAAAGTATATAGATATACGCTTTGGATTATATATATATATATATATATAACGAGATTTTAAGTAAACACGTGAAATAACAATCAATGGTCAAAACACAATAAGAAATGACAAAAAAAAAACAGATCTCTCAACCGTAACAAGTGGTCTTCGTCAGAAGTTGGATTTTTGACTCTGACAAAGACCCCTTGTTACGGTTGAAAGATCTTAGTCTGGTTTTTTTTATTGTGGTTTGATGATTAATCTATAAATACGGGAAGAATAGTACAAACAAAATAGACAACAGTTTCTGTCACACATTTTTGGTTAGAATAACTAGTGGTCACACCATAGTTACCATTATAGGATTAAAGCAATTATATTAGTAAGAAAAAATTTGTTTTTTCAAAATCTTGCATGAACACTTTCACTTCGTGAGAGTATATTTTTCTCTGAATTTTATCGAACTCTGCAATAAATTTAGTGAGACCAGGCACACTGATACAGAGACTATCAGAAACCTTTATCAGAACGGATGTAACGAAAATTTGAAACTGTACGGTTCTCATATTTCTCATTAAAACTTATCATTATTTATTACTTATGATAATTATTTGTTACTTATTAAACAGTAAGTAATTACCTATATTAAACTGTATATAACTACCTTTGATACCTTTGGGATTTATTTCCTGCCAAAAATTTTCCTGCCCGATAATTTGTTAATATATTTCGTATAAATGTCTTAGTTTATGGGAAGTTACGTTTTCACTCTCTTTTAATTGTGAATTAAAAGATTGTACCCTCAATATACACTTATTCTTGAACTAAACATGTAGCCTTTAATATTATCTTATGGAGCTTTAAATGGTTAGCTTCCATGTCATACATTGATCTAAGCCTGTAAAAAGTTTGAAGCTTTAACAGATCTAATAAACTTGATATCAATACAACCAAATAAATACTTTACAAACCGACAACTTAAAAGAAAATCTGAAAGCATTTAGTTGATTAGAAGTTTTTATTGTCTTCAATTGTATTCCAAAAATTTTGTTTGAAATATTAAAAAAAAAGATAGCAAGAAAAAAGGAATGCCTAGTTTCTAAAAAAAAAAAATTGAAAAAATGTTTGATAAATATTTTCCTTTTACACACACGCGGGTTTGGCTAGTTATATAAGTATGAAGCCTAGAATAAATAAAAACTTTTTTTTCCAGATATTTTTTTGGCAAGTAATTCCGTCACAGCTGATTTTGTTCCTAAAAAAAGAATAAAAAGGTTTTTAATATATGAATATTCGCATGGACTACGTGTCAAAGTATATATATATTTCATTCAATATTTAACAAATTATCTTCATATTACATTACACATATTTTCAATTAGATAGGGATTTGGAACTATTTATCAAAACCATGGCTTAAAGATTTTTGTAAAAACATTATTTTTAGGGTTCAACTCTTCACATTAACTCCAATTACGTTACTATGCCTAAAAGTATTTTAATCATGAAAAACCATAGAGAAGTTGGCGTTTGTATATTTTAAGATCTTACAATGAGTTTTGAGATGGCTTGGAAATTTTTTTGTGGGTGGTCGAATAATGAGAATACAAATGTTTGTGTCATGTAGAACAAAACTGATTGATGGTTGATATTGATCAATGATATGCAAATAATCCTTGATTGGGCAAATGACTTGTTCTGTTGACAATACTGCAATGTGAAAACATTACTTTATCCTACTTTTTATCCAAAAAGACTTCCATCATGTGTTTTTGTCTTGAAAATAGCTTTTCATAATGCACCTCATATCATTAATAAGGGATGCACATGGTAAAAACTATATAGAAATTCAAATTGCGTTTTTGTAGGATTTAGTCCAAAGAATTAACTACTCCTGATTATAAGTAATTGTTCGGACTTTTCAAGGAAAACAATTTTCGGCGAATAAGTCGACTTATAATCAGAAGTAGCTACTTCTTTTGATCAAATCCTCAAAAAATCCATTTTGAATTTTAAGAAAGTATATCAATATATATATTTTCGTTTGTAGAAAAGGTAGTATCTACCTTAAAGAAAAATTAGCTTACGTTTGTGCTTAATGCGGTTTTCCTTACAGTCAAAAGCCCAACTGATGTGTTTTTGACTCTGACGAAGACCACTTGTTACGGCTGAAAGGTCTTAGTCTTTTTTTGCATTTCATATTGTGGTTTGATCATTGATTGTTATTTCAAGTGTTATGTAAAATCTAGTTAACTGTATATTATTGGTGTGTTATCTGATCGAGTTGCGGTCAAATTTTCTAGGGTCAAAAATCAAACTCTCATTGCCAATGTTCCGGTTTTATTTTAAATCTTTTTCATAGGCAGAAGTAAGAATTTTTTGACTAAGAAAATGAAATTTACATTATTTAAAGGAACAAGAACAGTCTAGTTAAAGGTTTTGTCTTGTTAAGATTAATATAATATATATATATATATATATAATGAAGCACACACCCTACAGGACAAAGTAGTTTAGAAGGATTAACGGAATACTGCTATAAGCTGCAGCCAATGCCCACATAGGTTACTTCTAATGTTCTCAGATATCTTCCAGAACTCAGGATATATGGAGTAACGTCAAAAGAAATAATTGAAAAAATTATAAAAAAAATGATTCGGATTAAACTAATTTTTTATTCAAATAGTTTCCAAAAACGATTCCTTTCCATTTCATATAGTTAACAATTTAAAGTTACTATATATAAAATTAATCTGTGTTCAAAATATATTTTACGTTTATTCAAGTTTTCCTTTTATAAAAATACGATTTTGGCATGTTTTACTGTAAATAACAGATATAATTCTGGACCTACAAAGTTTGTAATTATTTTAAGGTAATATTATAACCAGAGAAAAACATAAAAAAAATTATTCGTACTAATTTCAACCCGTTATTCTGATCATTAAAGAACTTCTAAAAATCGTTTTTAATTTAATTTTATTATGTAATTGCAAGATGAACATAAAACATAAAGATAAACTTGGAGTAGAAAAGAATAATAGTACACTTAAAAGGTCAACTATTAAGTTCTACCCACTGTAACTTGCAAAGTTGTGCTTTAGCCACCATCAAATTTTCAATGTAGCTGAAGCCTAATTAAAATAAATAAAGTTAATTAATTGGTTGATAATGAACTTGACTGTCCCTTTACCATAGAATTTAATAATATGTCCACACGATAGCTACATTTAGACAAACAATAAATTAAATTGATTATCATTGAGTCTACGTATGATAATACGTAAAGTTAAATATAGATCATTCCAGCATTTTTAATAAATCATAATATTATCTGTTGATTTCATTAAATGTATATTCGTTTTCTGTAAGCAATGGACTCAAACACGCTGCTAACGAGCATGCGATATGTATTTTTTTGCGGCCCACAAAACACTGAAATTTTTAATAACTAAATTCACCCAAAATAATACTGCTTGAGTTTACATGTTTTACTCACTTATTTTAGTTAGTAAAAATGTAACTCTTTTTTTGGACTGTCGGCTTTAGAGTTTTTGTAGCTACTGCGAGGATTTTAGAAACGTTTATAAATACATATGTATGTGAAAAAATTGTTCTCAGCATAGAGATTAACAAGCCTGCATTAAGATCGCAGCTAACTGATGAACATTTGCAAGCATCTCTGAGATTGGTTTCTGCTAATAAATTGAAGCCTAATATTGATGACCTTGTTGATTAAAACACTGCCAGATGAGTAGTCAAAACAAAATCTGACTGATACTGACCACAGTTATTAATTACAGGCTCTGAATAACAAATGGATTATCTAAAATAATAAATTTTATTCTTCCGATTATGCTTCTCACTTTTTTTATGACTGAATAACATTTATAAAAATCTTAAATTATACTTTTTATAATTGTCATAGTGCAGCACAGGGGTTTGTGTAAAAGTCGACATTTAGACCTCAGGAGAATATGGGTTTGAGACTAATTAATAAATTAGGTTAATTATTATAAAATTATATGTTTTTTGTGCGGGTTGTATCAATACTAGCGGGTTTTTTTTTTAAGATACGGTACAGTTGCATTGCTTGAAACCGGAAAACAGCTGTTGAAGAGGATATGACGCGAGTGATAAGTAATTTATGTAGAAGCAAGTGTAAAATAATGACAAGGAGAAGATAAATGAGCATATCGGGTTAGAATAGGTAAATAAAACAATAGTAGCCTAGGGGTCTGCAGCTGGCTCCAGTCTCTATCTACGAACTCCTGTCAGATCCCGCCCCTACAATTACTTGATACATTGCTCCGTTTCCAATTATTTCTACACATGTTCATGTAAAAGACGTATGTAAATTGTTCGAAAGCACAAAATGTGTCAATTGTATTTGTTTCTTGTAGTCTGATAAAAGATTAGGACAGGTGCAAAAATCTAAAATGTTAACAATCCGGGAATCATTTACGACTTCCCTCACAATGATTTTCAATTGGGCTTTAAAACACATTAAATCTCAAGATCTGTTGCTTGTTTTAGACAATGTACCTTCATACACTTTATTTGTCATTGATTTTAGATATAATTTTTATAAATAAAAATATTTATAAATTTTATTTATCATTTGGTCAATGAGGTTGATATAAGGCTGTCTATCCCAACCTTTACATTTGATGTAAGCTACTCGTTAGTTTATACGTTCAAGAATTCCCTTGTATCAACAAGAAATGTGGCGTGCTCATACCAATATGAGTGCTAAATGATAAAGCGGAGAACAAATAATGAAAGAACGAATAACAAATAATACTTTCGGCGTAAGAACAGGTGAAGGAGAATCGTATCTAGAAGAACTTTGGCCATTACACGAAAATTACATTAAGCCGTCAGTCTCCGATGTCAGATACTTGTTAACCTGATAATCATTCAAGTATTGTGGCCTGCTTATACCAATAAAAGTTCTAAATAACAAATGAAAAACCCTTTTGGCTTCTAAAAGAGGCGAAAAGGGAAGTTTATATAGGTTGAATTTGACCATTACCTGGAAATTTCATAGGGCTGTCCGTCCCCCGTGTATGTCATGTCAGATGCTTCTTACCTTCCTAATCACGATAAAACTTAGTGAGGCTAAGGATTTTTTACGTACAAACTATCCAGTAATGTGGTTCACTAGCAACAATGTAAATATTAGGTAACAACTTTTCCACTGTTTTGCAGCAGAAAGGATGAAAGTAAGATAAGTGTACAGTTGGAATTCAGAAAAATGTACACAGAATATGCCGTAAGTAGATTTACAGTTGCGCAGTCCGTTCCAATATTGCTTTATAACCGTACTATTGGTCTGTATTATAATTGTTTCCCATAGTTAACAACAAAGATGTTAATAATATTATTTGATGTAAATATTATTAGCCCTAAAATATAAAAAATTATATCGTATTGTTTGGATCAAAATATTTAAAAAATTCACGATTTTTAAAAAATCTGAGATATTTAGTCAATTTTAAATTTGCTTGTCTACAATTTTTTAAACATTTTTTATAACATCTAATGTCTTGAAATCTCATAATATGGTGAATTCCAATTTCCATTTCTATATAAGCAGAGTGAAAAAAGGATTATTTATACAAGTTGTCCATAACATGCGTTTAGTGGAACTTCAACAACTTTCACGAAAAATTCCGAGGTTTGGTGACTGTTACGTGTTCATTTATTTGACTTATACATGATATATGGTATATATATATATATAATATATATATATATATATATATATATGAATAATAATCAAAATAACACTTGATATAATAGATGGATTAATTTACCACAATGAAAAACAATTTTTTGAAACAATGCTCTAAGGCCTTTCGTTAACACATCGTCAGAGAGCAAGTGAATCGACTTGCTCTCTGACGATGTGTTAACGAAAGGCCTTAGAGCATTGTTTCAAAAAATTGTTTTTCATTGTGGTAAATTAATCCATATATATATATATATATATATATATATATAATAGTCGTTATCAGTCTTTGGAGCGATTCACTTCTTTTCCTGAAGACGAGGACATCGAAATATAGTAGTGAGTTCAGTGGTTTCCTTTCTATGTGTTCTTTTTTAAATTCTAGTATATATATATATATATATATATATATACATGATGTGTCTTTTACTGTAGAACATTCGATTAAGTAAAGTTTTTATCATAAGCACAGTGTGATCAATTAATTTTGATATATGCATTAGTTTTTTTTTTCTATTTTATTATTCTTTATATTGTTTAAATTTTTATTTCTAATAATTGTATATAACTGTTTGGTAAACCTCTGATGGCATATAATTAACTTCCACTGTGAGCTTAAACTAGAATTTTCAGATATTTAAAAATATTCGGTTTTTTTAATATTTCATTAGGCTGATCAAGTACAGTTAGTCATTGATTGACTAATGTTTATTTTAATATATTACCTCTATTTTCTTATCATTATTTCGTTTATTAATAAAACTAATTAATTAATTAATTAAATTAATTTCAATCATTAATAATAAAATATATTGACTTGTCTTCGTATTTGAATAGATATTGATATAATTTCAAATAAATAAAAGTTGTTTTTTAGTTGAGTAAAGGAAGTGAAATACTTGAAGTTTCCCTTGATATAAATGTTGTTTTCTTAACGCGTGGACAGACGGTTAGGTGTGACCGTTGGCCGTTGATGAGCCTTTTGTTTCGCTGTAAGAGTTCTCACGAGGCCCGCCCTGGAAAGCGCTCAGTCAAAACACATAGGGAGACCGGGATGTGCCTCCCATCTCTTTTGTTTTACTATTCCTATCTGCCATTCTCTTTTGAGTACTCAAAAAAAAAAAAGAAGAAGGCCTAGCATAACCGGTTCTGTACTCCCCTTACTAATCAAGTTTTTTTTTTTCTTCCGTTTGCGGGTCCACTAACGCATAATTTAATTCATTAAACAAAACCATCACTTTCATATCATAAAAGAATAAAATTTCGTGGTCAAATACAAATCATAGAAACAGAAACATTATCACATTTTTAAATTTCATTGTAAATTGACTTAACACCAGTCCTTGAACAAAAAAATTTTCTAATGCTAGAATGTTGATTATATATATATATATATATATATATATATATATATATATATATATAAAGAGAGGAGAGAGAGAGAGAGAGAGGTCCAATATAAAAAAGTAACATAGAGAAATTAAAAGTGCACACTTACAGTCTCTAATTTTAGGTTTGAACTGTCTTCAGGAGAGATAAGAGAGGGAAACCAAGCGCACTGGTTCAGAGACGGTTACGGTTGGTTTCTTTCTCTTATCTCTCCTAAAGACGGTTCAAACCAAAAATTAGAGACTGTAAGTGTATACTTTTAATTTCTCTATGTTCCGTTTTTTATATTGAACTATATATGTTCGTTTCGATCGTATTTCCAACAAAGCACTATATATATATGTATATGATCAAACCACAATAAGAAATGGGAAAACAAGACTAAGCTCTTTAAACCGTAACAAGCGGTCTTCGTCAGAGTCAAAAACCCAAATGAACACTAGATGCAGAGAACATCTGGTGAGGAGTTGAGAAGAGTGGGAGGGAAGAATGGTATTTTAAAAGGGTGAAAGCGCAGGAAAGGACTAATGTCCAGAAAGGGATGTTTGGGGAAATTTTTATTACAGTTTTTGACAAAACTGTAATACATATATATTAACAAGTTTAGACCATAGTAAAGAATTTGTCCAATACGTTTATTTTTTTAAAAAATAAAATTGAACCACAAGCAATTTGTTAAAACTGTCTAGATAATTAATAAATTTCAAAAAAAAATAAATAAATATTTGTAAAGGTGAGCACAGATATATCGCTTTTGTACATTCTTTTTGGATTAAAGGAAATAATACCTGGAAATAAAAAGGCAGAAAAAAGATTTTTAATTGGCAAGTTCTAAAGTCACTTAGAATAAAATTTTTCCATGGTTTCCCTCCCTTTCCACTTCTTTCTTTAAGGAGCCAAACCCCTTCAAACTTTTTCTTTTAAGATTCTTTCATAACTTCAAAGCGTCTATATTTAATTTTTCAATTGTTCCATTTAAAAAAAAATTCAATTTCTTTAAAAAGAATCGCCGTTTTTTTTTTCTTATTTTGAAAACTATTTATTTTAGTCTACTCCTTTTCTATTATAAAGGAGTAATTTTTCAACATTTATTTCAAACCATTTCACTTAAATTATATTCATCTAATTATCTAAATAATTATTTGTCTATTCAATTTGTGCAAGACACTTATAAAATTATTATTTTCAATAAAGTAAAATCCATACTAAGTTCTTCCAAAACTTTTAAATTTGTTTCAACTTTTTTTATTTATTCAAAAAATGGAACATTATACATATATGGTAATGTGAATTAAACAACCACAATAAACAAATATCTATTAGATACAATGCTCTAAGGCCTTTCGTTACAACATCATCAGAGAGCTAAATGAACTCAGTGATAGTTCATTTAGCTCTCTGATGATGTTGTAACGAAAGGCCTTAGAGCATTGTATCTAATAGATATTTGTTTATTGTGGTTGTTTAATTTATATTTTATATCAAGAGTAATTGTTGATTATTAATTTTTCATATTGGTGATGTATAATAACATTTCTATAAAGATATCTATAAGTTTTTTTATAAAATTTTCTCACGTTTTCACGTATCCTTCACTTGTTCTTAGTTTATTTTTCTTACCGAAAACTTAGTTTATTAAGTTCTCTTGAACCGAGCACGCGTGTGACAACACTGTTGGTCTCCATTTGTCTCTTCGCAAGTACGCGTGGGTTCCCTAACTCGTCTCTCCTTATGATGGTTAAGCCAAAAGTTTTGTTCTTTATTTTCTGTTTACCTATAATCTACCTTAACCATTTTTATAAAGACTCATATGTTATAATAATATCAAAGTAATACAAAAAAAATATTAATGAAAAAATATTTCATATAAAAAAATAATAAATATTAATTAATGAAGTATAAAAATATTGGTGATAAGATAAATTTGATGAATAAATTATTTTGAACTATAAGGTTTCCAAAACAATGACTGCTTGGTATGGATTTTAATAAAATTACGGTTTTTAGGTGGCATGATTTGGTGGAATGAGAGAGAATGAATTATACAAAAGAAAATGACGGTTAATGTTGTGCTCAGGTAAAGTTAGGTTGTGCTAGCTTAGTGCGGTTTGAAACGCGATATCGCGCTGAACAAATTGTTTCCCCTTACGATTCACTGGGAGCTTCCTGAAACAGAAAATCTTAATAACAGTAACTTTGAAGAGCAGTTGAGCTTGACTTTACTTGCTTCTTTCAAAGTCTTTATCATCCTTTCTCAAAATATATATGAACAATCATTTGATTATTTTAATTTATTCAGTAATAGCTTGTGTTAACCAAGTTACCATCATTTGATTTGAATATTCCATCATTTTCATTTTTATATTTTGTTTGTTACAAGTTACCATCTTCCACTGTGTTCAAACAACTGGAAATCAGGTTTTTTATTATCCTATACACTCTTATAAGACACCGTTTTTGTACTTTTAAGTACCATTTTTAATACCGATGAGTATTCAGTGAAGAATCAATCAAACTATAGCTGAGGATCACTTCCAATAAAATATTCCCTATGATTTTTTTATTTATTTAGTTATATAATAAATAAATAATAGAATAAATAATTTAGTCATATAATAATGATATTAATGTCCATTCTTATATCATTTCTATAATTTATATTAAACTATTTATATTTCCTTTCCCATAGTATATTTTTGTTCTCATTATTCCATTTGTCGCTTTTAGGTACTTTTCATTTTTCTAGTGTTTGTTTGTATTTGAGGGTCCACATGTTTACGGACAAGCCTCACTTTGAATTTGATTTGGCGTCACGACTCAGGGAATTCGCTTAACTAAAGTCAATTAGATGCAGTGACTAAACATCTTTTAAACACTTTAAATTGTTGAAATTAGCAGTAGCTTCTACACTCAGAAGTTTAGCACTGTTGGCCTCGATCTTTTCATTGATCTGGCTAAAGTTGCAATACCGTATGTCCAAGAGACATTCTGGGGTGTCCTATTCCTATATTATTGTTTAAACCGATTTAAACAGTGGCAGATTTTCAAGAGAGCATAAATAGGTCAAACATTGTATACCACACAATGAACATTCCTACAATGAGAGTCCTAAATTTTGCCTAACTTAAGTGTATTTTACAGTAGGGATCTTTAACCTGAGATCGTAAAGGATCGGGACCGACGGCTTAACGTCCTCTCTGAGGGACGACGTACTATGATTCACGTCCCGCAGGAATATATCCAAGGCCAGGTGAGGATCGAACCCCGGACTACCAGCCTAGAGGCGAGTCCGTTAACCACTGAGCTAACCTGTCCCCTTCTGCTGTGTTCACAACATATACAATTTGGCTATTGATTTCAGTCATCTTTAGGCATTTGTATAAGAATTCTTATACACCAATTCGAGTGATGCATTCTACTGTTTGGCCCAAAAAACTAACTTTAGCTGATCAATCAGAGTGCAGAGTTTCATTCAATAATTCTTATTTTGTTTAGCTCTGAGCGCCCGTTAGCCAGAATTACAAACATTTCTTTCACTTGGAGATTAATAGAGGGACTTAAACTCTACTGCAATGATTCTTGGACAGGAAAGAACATTTCAAAAAAATCAAGGTCACAGAGCCAAACTTGTGTGTGCAGAAGCTGCTGTTAATTTTAACAATTTTTGAGCAAAGACCTACAGTGGACTGATACTAACATACTAATATTAGTACTAATTATACTAATTAGTTATACTAATATACTTTATACTAAAATATAGATTTCACAATCAATAATGAAACAAAACTGATTTCTCATTTCTTACTGTGGTTTAAAACGTTGATACTAATATATATATATAATATCTATTTTTATATAACAAGCAGGGAGTTACTGTCCTGCCTCCATGCAGGGCTCTTTGACTCCTGATAACTATCATTGTCGATATATAGAAGTGAGTTATGTCTCTGTCAATCTTTATGTAAATTTTGTTATGACAAGTCGAAACCACACTAGGATTAATTCAAAATGGTGCTATAATTTAAAACAAGTAATATGTCTCGTCAGTGACTCAAGATAAGTTCTAACTTTCGAGAAATTAAACAACTTTCTTTTATCATTTCTCTTTGAATATAACAGTTTATGATTTGTAATTACTACTGTCACTGTACGTCCAATCTTCTTTTATTTTCTTCTCTCTGTTCACCTAACTACCGTATTGATAACCCCAGACAATACGGCTTGAGTGCGCTGGTCATCAAAGATTTCTGATTTTTAAGTATTTCTTTTTGACTGAAAAAAAATTGGTTTTGACCAATTATATTTTATTTTAAAACACCCCACATATTGGTATTTGTATTATAATTTCAGTAGTACTTAAGAGTAAAATACTTTTAGTGACCAATAAATTTGAAATTAACTTTTTTTTTAAGATTTGCTAAAACTAATCTATTTTGTAATAGTATTACTAACTAGAATATGTTTGTTTTACGACATTAATTTCCGCAACCATTCTAATTGAGAGAGGTAAGATTAAAAGTGTATCTAACATTCTTTTGGGCTTTCAAACCTGTTGTACGAAAAATTCTAAATATTTTATTTTAAGTTCTTTTAACTAAATCTGAATTAATTTAGGTACATTTTAGTTAAAACATAAATTATATCCATATTATTAAATTATTTACTTTTATTTTTTTTTAATACGAACATCTAAAGGTAAAATCTAATGGTCAATTTTTTTTAAGATTGGTCAAGAGAAACTTAATAGGTAGGATGTTAAAGCATACTTTGCTTTTAGTACTGAAGATTTCAGTACTAAATCTTAGTTATTCCATAAATTTCTAATCTGGTGGTGATGAATGATCCTGTGGTACGGTCTTTCGTAGAGAGCTTAAGTAAAGCTGTATATAGTCGAAGGCTCAAGACTGTGCAATGTCAGTTACTTGTTAAAAATCCCTACTATAATAAACTTTAGTAAAGTAAAATTGGAACTTAAAATGTAAACTCAATCATGACAAAAACAGGTGCGGGATAACAAATGAGCAACCCTTTCCACCGATTGTGCAACACTAAATGTAAAACCCAATAAATATGGGCTTTTGATACAAGCAAATTAGCTTTTTCTTTAAAAGACAACAATGCAATAAGAAATTCTTTCCTGCCAATAAAACATCATCTCGGAAGGTCTCAGGAGTTTATTATTTTATGATTCACCGTTCAACTTTTTAATTTGTTTTAAAGTAAAAGCAACACAAGATTCAAGGTGAAATCTATGTTTCTTTTCCCCATTTTGTGTATTTCACCAGATATAATAAAATATAAAAAAAATAATTTGCATTATCTGACTCAATTATTAAATTTTTAAATCTTAACTAACACATCTCTTTCTAAAAATTGAGGTGATTTTAATGCTAGGAAATTTACAAAAGTAAGTAGTTGAACCTGTTATTGTTTTTGCCCATATTTATATTATAAATTGTAAATTATTTATTGATTTTAATTACAATTATTTAAGTTAAACTGTGAAAAAAGCTGCATAAAACGGTTGATCGAGAGGTTAGGGATAGTGCAGATGTTCTAACTGGCTCCGTACTTCTTGCTTCCTTCAATTGAAATGCATTCAACATTTGATCAAATTTTTCATCAGTCTAGCCTGTATTAAAGTTTAGGCTTTATTAAGAATAGAGCTTCAGTTTTTATTTGTTTTTCTATAAATTATTCATACTTATATTATTAAATTTACATAGATATTAATTTGGTTGGATTAAGCTATTAGCAAAAGGTTTTTTATCTTATTATAATTTTAAAAAACAATTGTTATACATTAGTCAATTATAGCTGCAGTCAACTGTAATACAAGGCAATGTACTTATATTAAAAAGAAAAAAATGAAAACATTTTTTTTATTTTATGTTCAGTTTGAAGATTTTCTAACTAGATTCAAACTTATTGTAATGAGTTTACACTGTTGCAATAAAATTAATTTATTGTAATTAATTTCAGTTACAATAAAATTAATTGTATCTTGTACAATTTTTACTAAGTATATTGGAATACTAATTTAATAATAATTGGATTAATTGGAGTAACAATTGAAATAATAATTTACAAATTTATTGGAAAGGACTAATAAGAGAACTCGAAAAGATATCTAAAAAATTAATAAAAAAAAGTAGACCGACAATTTAATCTTACATGTATAAACAAAGGCCTGCCCCCCCCCCCCCCCACCATAATATATCAAGTTTTCTCACATTTGCTTTGAATCTTTCCGGTACCTAAAACACTAGTTCTCCAAAGGATTTATTATTTCCGACTGACATATTTCGGTCTCCTTGACCATCTTCAGAGTTATTCGTATTTGCAAACAAACTATTACTACTAATTACCACTATATTATATTATACATTACTTAAATTAACAAAAAAATTACTCGCAGTCTTTTTTAAGAACGTTTTCTTTCTGTTGATCAACCTTTCGATTTTAGAAAAATTAAAATATAAATTACCGATAAACATGTTTAAAGACTGTTCAGAACAATCTTCTTTAACAATCATAAATAAAAAAAAAGAAAAACACAAGAAATCAACCATACTGATCATCAAAAGGTTTGAAAATAAATAAAAAACAACTAAAATAGAAACACAATAAATTAATCAAAAGAAGACTTGAACAGCCGTTAATAAACATTCTTAAAAATATCGTTCATTCTTATGCTGCTGTCTTATTTAATATTTGTCCTAACGGGGATTTACTTTTAACTTATACTAATATATATTAGAAGGTAACATATACGGGTATATGCCAATTTATTGGTATATGGATGATAATATTTTATAATAATTGAGAAAATAATAGAAGTGTATACCAATAAATAATTGAAGATGAAAATTGTTAGGGGTTTTTTAGTGAAAATTGTCAACTGAAGATAACATTGTAACCCTATGAAGGCTAGCTAAATTCAATAGAGGGATGAATTTTAAACTTGAATGGCACTCTGGGCATGGATATTTATGTGAAAGGGTTGCTAAGTATAAAGCTAATATAGGTCAGCAGAGAGGCTGAAATGGTCAGGCCTTAAATTGCTCAAATGGGAAACAGTTTTTTTCCATTTCATTGATCGAAAATCAGACTGCTTTGAAAACGAAAAAGGCAAAACCTTTTACATTTGACTATGTAGAGGGTTTAGCATTGATGAGGTCATAAAGAAGAGTAAAGGGTGGAAACCTGGCAATATGAAGTGGTTCAATTTATCGACTAATATAGGACTGAGAACGGGTTTTAGGGGGAGAGAATAGACCAAGAAGGGTTAAAACAAAAGAGGAGAGGCGAGCGCATCACGGAACAAGCTCCCCTCTACCGGCCGGCCGTCTTCGGTTTTTTTTTTACCCTTTTTAGCACGGAGCTGGTTCACTCTTGTCCGCGGCACGGTGAAGGACCCTCCAGCTGGATGTTGCTTCCAGCGCCGACCTTCAGGCTCTCGCCGAGCTCGCCTGCTTTCCAAGTCTCCGAGGTAAGCCACCTGTTCCTCTTACTTTCGCGCTCTCACTTCCGTCCGTCCATTCGGTCAACCTAATCAAATATTCTATTATATTTGAACCACTTTTCGAAATTTTGAAAATTATATTTATTACGAGCTTATTATAAATAGTTTATCATTATTCTTTCACATGTCTATATGCTTATCACAACACTCTTATGTATAGGACTTCGTTTCAACCTTATACAAAACATAATCATAACAACAGACGTTAATTGCTGCCAACTTAACAGTAACAAGAAAACACCTGTCAGTACTTCCACCCCCTCACCTCCCGCGAAATTATTACCAGCTCACGACAACACTGTTTTCGATAGATCTAAACTCAATCCGATGATCTCATTTGCATCCCATCTCTTTTTCTCTGTGCTTTAAATAACAAAAATAAATTAAAATTTACCAATTTCTGATTCCAAAATAGTATTTTATATAATAGCCTTTACAATATAGAAATAGTTGAGAAATAACTATTTTTCCATAGCATTTTATATGAATAAAAATTGTTTGCACTATTTCATATTTACTTTCTCATTCGATATTTACACAACATACATAATTTAACACATGATATTTAAAAAACAATCAATAAAATATATTATTTTTCAGCTTACATACAACCAGTGCAAATAATCATCAAATATTAACAAATTTTGAAAAATGGCAATTTAAAAAGATACAATTCTTTTTCAACTAAACTTATCTTTAATCCCATATTAGTACTTAATCAACAATTCCACAATCTTTAAAACACTTAAAACCAAATTTTCCCCTTTTAAATTGTTTAAAATTATTCAAAAATAATTTGATTTATTTATTTTCGAAATGATTTTAAAAAGGAATCAAGAATAAAATTGATGTGCTTAATCTTTTATTCTTCTTTTCTCAATTTTAATACAAACAAAAGAAAAAATTAATTGTAACAGTTATCTACTATATAATATATATAATAGTATGTATATATATATATAATTATATATATATATATATATATATATTATATATATATACGGGCTATTGGGTTGGTTAGATTTGTTGTGTGTACAACTTGCTTGGCCCCTTTTCTCTTTTCTCCTGAAGACGGATTGACCGAAAATTTGAGTTGTAAGTGTGTTTCTTTACTCTGTGTGTTACTTTTGTTCGATTTTGAACTCGTACTATGTCCAGTTTGGATCGTCTTTTCGATTTTTTGTTATATATATATAAACACTAAGATTTTTTCAATCGTTTAACATATAAATATAATGTCAATAGCTTACAGGATCGGGTCAGTTTCTTTAATTTCAAATTAAACTTTAAAAGGTTTACGTTTTGATTTTTACACAAAATCTTTTTCACAGGTCTACAAGAAAGTGGAAAAATAATTCTTAATCTTACAGAAATCAAAATACAATTGAAAGAAGTACATCATGTGCAATACTGTACAATCGGTGTGTAATGAATTCTATACATATTGATGTATTGCTTATGGTTGTTTATTTGCAAGTTGATTTTTTGTAAGTTAATGTCTTATTTTTCTTATATCTTATAAGTCTATGAAAAAGGTTTTAAATAAAGATCGAAATTTCAGCATTAAGAGTTTATTTGAGATAAGAGAAAACACCCCGATCGATACAGCTATTCTCTTTATATCAATGTATTCTTGTATTATATATATATATATATATTCTGTAGGTAATCCGATTGCACGTAAAGAAATAGAGAGAGAAGGAATTCTTAGAGGCTTCAATAAAATGCGAAGTAAAGTTGTGAAAGAATTCCGTTACCAACAGAGTTGACAGTAACGAGCAAGGGGACACGGCTGGTAGATTTATGTCACTATCAAATCAACCTACACTATACTAGGTTGTATTTTCGAAAATTTATGTAAGTTGTAAATGTGCCTGAATAGGTGAGAAATATATTTTTACAAATAAAACTAAATTTACATGTCGTTTACAACGAATATAATAACAGCAGATAAATAATTGCAACAAATGCCTTTATCCTTTCGTAAGAATTTTAGTAAATCATTGTTCAGATTTGGATGATTATTATCATTTAGGTTTATCTTCTTTTTTTTTACAATTTATGAGTATTAGAAAAATATTTTTCTTTTTTTTTCAAAAATTTTAATTTACTGGTATGTTGCCAGTTATATATGATATTTATACTATACTAATATTTATAAAAATTTGCATTCGAACCAATAATACTGAATAGCGGATATTTTAAATTTTTACAAATTTTACAAATAAAACTTTATTATTTTAAATGTTTTATTAAAATTCTGTTTTATTTATTTGAATGTAGCACTTATGCATAAACTTTATTCAAAATTGCAAATATAGTGAGTTTATAATAGCAAACATATATGAAAATAAAAAAAATGGCACTAATGCTATTTTTAACATTGACTTAGCACTACGAGAATACTTCTTTGACAATCTTGAGAACTTAGCATCCACTGGTATCAGGGATCTGTCTAGATTTATTGTTCTCTCGAAATGGTTCGAGTGGACCAGTGACGGGGGAGAATAGCCTCAATTTCTCTTTGTAGTATCACAAGGGGCCGGCTTGCGGCCTATGTGTGTTCTCTCTTGGGACGGCCACTGTAACCTAACCTAACATTGACTTCCTTTCTGATATTCCAAAATTTACATTTATGGCAGCAGTCTTTTTTATAATAATCTTATTCAAATCGTCTTTATTCAACCTATGTTTTAAAAAAAGAATATTGATGTTTTCAAGCATGAAAAATATTGCTCACAGAACCAATGCTTACCGAATATATTGATCATTTGATTCAAATTCATTGAAAGTACGCAATTCTTTGTCAAATTCAGGAAAGCCATGTTTTCAGTAATTCTCGACTTTAAAACTGCAAACATCTAACGAATACACTGAATGTTTACCTTGTCAGAATATTGACAAATTCTAACACATCTCATTGCCTAAGGAAACAATCATGCAAGATATTAATTGGAATAGTTTTATTCTTTTTGTTTTGAATTTAAATTATTACGAAACCTCATGAAATAAAAGTTATCCGAACATTATTACGGTCATTAATGAAATAAATATAAAAAAGTAAATACGTTAGAAGGAGTAATATGAGTATTTAAACATGGTACTGTATGCACTAACATATTTTAGGATACCAAAGTTTCTTATCGAACGATAGGAATCTTGAATCTTAAGAACAGAAAGCACATTACCACTTGACCACACTAAACTCTCGGAATGAAATATCGTTCAACAACGCTTTACTAAAGCATATCACTCACTTTAGATTTCCTTGATAAAATGGAATGACCATTGAAACCTGGGATCTTAAAAACAATAAGGACACTACCACTTGACCACACTAAACTTTCAGAACTAAATATCGTTCAACAACACAATACTCAAGCATATCAATCACTCTGAACGTCCTTGATGAAGTGGGATGACCAATATTGAAACCTGGGATCTTAAGGACAGTAAGCACGCTACCGATTGACCACACCAATATAATCCCATATTCGTCATAAAATCACCAGAGGTATTGCTTTAGTATATAACAGAATTCCAATACCTCTTGAAGAGTTTGTTTTTCATGTATTTTAAAACAACTGTTTATTTGTTTTATTTAAATTTAATATAGAACAAAAAATAATTATTTTTTTTAAATAATACGCAGTTGAACTTGTTTTAACGCTTATCTCAAATGTTAAGAAATAAAATTATACATAAAATTATTTATTCATCGCCTAAACTGGCTCACGATGGTAAGGTGGCTATTCTGTGTCACTTTGTAACGGTCAGTGGACGCTATCACGTCTCCACCCTCATGTTTCTTCTTCTTTTTCTCCTCTTCTGAAGACGATAAGAAAGCCGAAATGATCGATAATCGTGAGTGTTAGTCTCTTTTATGTGTTTTTTATTTGTACCTTTAAAAATAAAATTATATTTACGATTACAATGAAAAGCATCAAATCATCAACCATTCTTAAACCAAATGGAAATTTTAAGACACAAAAGAGTTTAGTTTAAATGAAAACATAACTAATTGCAAATGTTCATGATATGGAAGAAGAGTGGTTCCATAATCAGCTATGATTTTAACAATAACAATTCAATTAATAATAAATTGTACATCCATAAATACTTATATGAGTATAATCACTGAATTTTCATTATGATGGTTTTGGTCAGGCTTTGAATAAACTCCTTTATAGCGACGTCTTCTTAAGGGCTCAAACATATTTTACAATAATCCCTGCTAATTTACAATTTAAAGTTTAAATAAATATCCACTTATGTTATTCACAACGGTTCATCTTTTATCGTAAATCTACAAAATATAAAAGAGAAACACTTGTCAACATTATGAATGCATATTTCTTTAAAACATGAATTGTAAAAACCAGTGCTTATTGTGAAATATTCTAGCCCTGAAGGAGATGAAATTTACGTTGAAACGTCGGAATAAAGTAGTCTATTCAAAACCTAGCCAAAATCTTTAAAATATAATTTCAACAATTATATTATTAGTCTGTTCAAGAAACAAAATCATCAGGAATATAGGGGTACATATAAATATACATATGCGTATTTGAGTCCAAACTTCAGTGAGAAATCAGAAAAAATACTAAAATCTTTCAATAGTAGTAAGTGGTCTTCGTCAGAGTCAAATCTCAACCGACTCTGACAAAGACCGCTGTTACGATTGAAAGATCTTAGTCTTTTCTCTGATTTCTTACTGTCGTTTGTGCGTTAATTTTTTTTAACGTATATGTTGTGAAATATTGTTATGCATATATATTTACACACGTTTACACGTAAGTTTGCCCTCAAGTTTGAGGCATCGGTCAAAAAATTGTGAGGTTAGAGTCCACTGCTTTGACTTACAATGTGTGCCTTGTATAAGATCTGCTGCAGAATAATCTAATAAATATACCGTTTTATACTATTTTCTTCAACAAGGTTTGGTCCAGCGTCAAACAGTAAACACCTTTGAACCGACAATTCATTTATATTTGTTGACATCATCAGAGCTACATCTGTATTGTAATTAATTTCTATATTGATATCGTCCTGTAGATATCTAAAACATAGAAGAAACGTTGGCTTGTAGGTGTTATACTGTTTGACTGGGTGTGATAGTTATTATTAAAACGTAGATAGTGACAATGTGCTGTCCTCAGGACTGGTTGATCCTGGGTTCAATACCCACTCTAAGCAGGGATTAATTAAGCGGAAGGTGAAAAAAACGAAACTTAGTCACTCAGAGAGGACGTTAATCTGTCGGTCTCAGGCCTACACGATGTTATGTACTCGTTAAGAATCCCTACTCCGATTACACTTGAATTAACCAAAATAGGACTCAAGCCTAATAACAATCACAAAAGGCCAATGCTTGGCCTATCTTTGTTCTCATGTTGTTTTTTTACACTGCAACTAAACCTAACCTAAAATGAACTAACAATCGTCAGTAACTAATACAGAAATAAAAGACAATATTTCAATCAAACAATTTTTTCTAACAGAATCACAAGTTCATAAGAGTCTTGTTTTTTTTTTAGTTAGATTATACATGTATATATATCATTTAAAATTATGACTGAATGAAGAAAATAAATTACTCTATTAATCAATATATGAGCTACATGCGTTTAACACAATTTCATAAAAAAAAAGAACGAGGGAATATTAGCCTATGTGCAATCATACATGTTTATGTATAGAAGGTGAGAGAATGAAATGAAACATATCATTTCTTCTTGATCATAATGAAGAAGTATGATTAATTTTTCATTTTTTCTTTGAATATAAATGAGCATATTTCAGTAAAAATGAAACAAATCACCAAAGCAATCGCGTTTCTTTCTTTTTTTTTGTTATTACTTTAAATTGACTGGTAATTGGTTACAGAACAATGTTCTGCCTGTGAGAATAGATAAAGTAAAGTTCAACTTGTATTAGCAATTTGAGTGGTGTATTGTATATTATTTGAACTTAAAAGATTTAAATCATTGTTTAGAGATGTTTTAATAGGGGGGAAAAAAAAAGAAATAATCGTATCCAAGGTTTAACAGGTCTGTAGTTGGGTAAGGTCAGGGATCTGCGATCGTGACGTACCTCACACACGCGCTCCTTTCCAGAGTTATTTGTCTCGCTGCCTTTTCATTCTTTTTTTTTTTCTTTCTTTCTTGCTGTTTCGTTTCTGTCCAGAGACCGGTTTTATAAACAGCTTCAGGCAATTCTTCACTTTTATTTCCCTCTCATTTTAACACTATTTTCTCACATCATCTCATTCCGTTTCTCCTGCAATATCACCTTTTTTAATTACCAACACTATTGACCTAATCAACTTTTTTACATAAATGCGTAAAACATTTTTTCCCTTTTTTCATATTTGCAATGATATCATTTATAAGTTGAATCGTTATAATACTTCACTTAACTTACAGTAATGTTTAAATTACAAATTCCTCGTATCAAGGCCTAATATTTCATATTCAATAATAATTTCACAAAATAATTATTTCGATTAAACATTGTAATTTTTTTTTCGATATTTTACCTGGAGTTTATGCATATTAATATAAATTATTTTACACATGGATTTGTTTTACCAGGTATTATTAGTACAATCATTTTCTTCTGAATATTATCCTACAAACATTGATATATATATATGCTCAAACCACAATATGAAAGTGGTCTTCGTCACAGTCAAAAACCCAACATATATACATATATATATATATATATATACATGATCAAACCACAATAAGAAAATGGGAAAACAAGACTAAGATCTTTCAATCGTAACAAGCGGTCTTCGTCAGAGTCAAAAACCCAACTGAGTTTTTGACTTTGACGAAGACCACTTGTTACGGTTGAAATACCTTAGTCTTGTTTTCTCATTTTCTTATTGTGGTTTGATCAATGAAGTTCAATGTAGATAAAGAAACATAAACACGCACTTACAGACTCTAATTTTTAGTTTGAACCGTCTTCAAGAGAGATAAGAGAGCGAAACAAAGCGCACTGGTACAGAGACTGTTGGGTCTCCATGTTTTTAGTTTGTCTATGTTTCTTTGTCTACATGGAACTTTATTTCTCCGTTTCAGATCGTATATATATAAACAATTTAGAAGTGATTACTACTTAAAATAAACTGTTACACATAAAAAGGAACTTAACAATTAGGACTCAATTTTCAATATTTTGACCGCCATAACGGTGTTACCGTTATGTAACGTTAGTTACGTTTACGTTAATTAAGTGAACCCTAGTTGTTACGTTTCTTTTTATGTGTCACAGTTTATTGTATACATGTATAATATATTGCATATATACTATTTTAATGTTCAGTCAATGTGCGGGCAATTAGTTTGGGATTTACTCCATGAGCAAAGTGTAATAGTCAGGAGCCCAAACAAGCCAGCTGCAAGGTCTTAAATGCTTGTATACTTTAACCAAATATGCGTCGAAGAAGATTTGCTACCAATCTATATAAATATATAAATAACAAACTCAATCAATCATCGACAGATTGATAGAATAGTTGTATTATGAAATTGGGATTTGGTCAATTTTCTAAGTTTAAAATCAAACTCTCATTGTTGACGTTTCTGTTTGATTATAAAACATTTTTCATTGAATGAAGTAACAATCTTTTTGAATAAAACAATTAACATTATTAGTTCATTTAAATAATGTAAATTTTATTATCTTATTCAAAAAATGCTTACTTCTACCAACGATAAACTTTACAAAATAAAACCGAGCGATGGGAATGACTTTGATTTTGAACCTAGAAAATGAACCAAATCCTGCGGCATGAGGGTAATGTAAACTATTCATTAAGATAGCTGACACTACCTTCATGTACCCCTACCTGTTGTTTCTCCAATTCATTCTTACTTCTTTTTCAAATAATTCTTTTCATCCCTCTCAACTCAACAAATCCCTACATAACTCATTTTACTTGCTTCAGTTTATATGTTTCTTCACTCTAAACACCAGATTGGGGAAATATACATATAAGCTCAGTTTCAGAATTTCATACTGTGGTTCAGATATTAATTTCTATTTAACGGGTTTATTGTAAAAATTTTTTAGAACATATATGTTATATATATAAAAATTCTGCAACCCTCTCTGCATCAGTGCGGTTTACCTATTCTCTCTTGATGATGGTTCAAACCAAAAATTAAAGACAGTAAGAGTGTTTATATCATTTTTCTAAGTATCTTTGTTTATACTGAACTTAGTTTATCCGTATCACATCGTTTTTTTACCGTTTAGCTAAATATATATATATATATATATATATATATAGGTGTGTTCTCTCAAACGGTCGATATATTATTGAATCTGTTATATATATATATATATATATATATCACAATAAACACGTGGAATAGCAATCAATGATCAAACCGCAATAAGAAATTGGGGGGAAAAAAGTTGGGTTTTTGACTCTGACGACGACCGCTTGTTACGGTTGAAAGATCTTATTCTTTTTTTCCTATTTCTTATTGTGGTTTGATCATTTATATTACACACAAACAAACACACACAAATATCAATGATAAAACCACAATATGAATTGGGAACACAAGACTCAGATCTTTCAATCAGTACAAGCGGTCTTCGTCAGAGTCAAAAACTCAACTGACACATACACACACACACACACAATATATATATATATATATATATATATATATATATATATATACTTTAAGGAAATCATCACAAAAAGTATTAAAGGAAAATATATAATTTTTGAAAATGGCAATCGTAACTGAAACTACAATAACATCTACCTGTATAAATGATATTAATTTGATTGCTGGTTTACAAGTGTAGTAAAAATATGTTGATTCTGTAATACAGAGAGTGGAAAAATACCACCATAAAGAAAGTAACTTGAAATAATTCAAAAGTAATAAATATCTTTCAGGAAGACAAGGAAATTAATATACGTTTTGGGAGGGAAATATTTAAACGGTTACCTCATTTAAATATCTGTATTTTATAATCAGAAAGGATGAGAAACGCAGATCAAAGATAAATTCAAAAACTGCAGAATCAAGAAAACTCTTTTATACACCTAAGAGAAAGTCTATTAAAGATAAATATTTTCGTAAAAACAGAAAAGGTTGTATTTATGGTGATAAATAAACTTCAAAATGGGACAATAGAGATGAGATATTTAAGAATAGATAAAGTATTTTTAACTATGACTTCAAATACAATCATTACATTGATCCATGTTTAGCGGACAATATATTGAATGAATATTGAATTCTACTATCTTCGTATGTAATATTGAAAATTTAGTAGTATTTCATCATGTGTTTTGACTTATATAATTTTTAGTTAGATATCTATTAGTAAATTATATTATATTTCAGTATGGAAAATTTTTGATTGTGTCTTTAGAATCTCGCCGGACACAGGAACGCTACCAGTGTTCCAAGCTTAAACTACTTTTTAAAAACAAACAACAATTTTGCCGCATTACAGGTGTTACCGGGTGAAATAACACAGGACTAAGGAGGTTGTACTTGTATTAGTAAACACCACATGCTACTTGGCTGTATAACTAAGGAAATAAAAATGACTAGTTAATCCCTGACTGTAGGCCTTCTTTTAAAAGAATAAAATACGGATTTGATTGACGTTGTTTTATAAATAAAAGTTGAATACGTAAAGACTTTCAATATTAATTATGAACTTACTGAAATATGAAAACATAAAAATAGCTTTTAATTCAAATAATTTATTAAAAAATGATTCCAACTATTAAAGAAAGAAAATAAATAAATACAAATCAAAGTGGGATTCTCATAATCATATTAAAGGGTTGTCGACAATATATATTGAACCTCAGAATAAACTGTAAGATTATGGTGTAAAGAAAAACATTAAAACAAAATTTTATTTATGCGAACCAATTATGTTATTTACGCAAGGACATCAACTGAACAACATGACGAAGTTAATGGACTTGTAACATAAAATACAGAAAATTTTCTATATTGCAGATTGTTACTATTGGGTTAATATAATTTAACAGGTTAAGCCTAACAAAAACAGAATCAGAAGTTTTTAAACATAAAACATTTTTTGGAGCAAAAAGAATGAATATGTATTTGAATAATCAATGAATCAAATGATGGATGATTTGTTTAGATTTTGATCTCTGCATGGTCAACGATCATTTGGAAAAAGTATCCAGCAAGAAAAATTATATTTATACATATATTTCTTTGAAGTATATGATATAGTAAAAAAAATTGTTTGTAGCAATGAGTTTTGTGTTCGACTTTTAAAAGTTTACGAAGAAATGATTTACTCCGACAAAAAAGTACGTATAATAGGTAATTCATTAATGGTGATTTATCAATAAAGTCTCTGTAGATATTATAATGTTTTTTCCACTGAATAGTAACTAATTGGTACAAAACATATGCTGTTACACCAAATATGTTAATAAATGCATAATGGTAAACCATTTTTAAGAATTTTTTTTAATATCAAAAGTCACTTTTTATTTTTACTTAATCGAATTACTTTTTTTTATATTAATATTTGATAACTCATAAACATTTCAAAAAAGTGCCTCTCTTTAAAAAACAACATTTTTTCATTTCTTTTTGTTTATATGTCTCAGGTTTTTACGAAATTAAAAAAAAAATTGTAACAGTAAAATAACTGAATTTCTAATTATAATATTAAGATAAGAATGAATGCAGTAGCGTGAGTACTTGATAAAAAAATCTGCGTTCAATTACTTCAAGGACTGATCTTACAAGATTAATATATCACAAATGTTACTGAATTATTTTACATGATATTTTAATTTCCTGTCATTGATGGATTGTTTTATTTAAATTCAATTGAAATATTACCAATTGGTCAACCTAAGAGTTCATTGTTGAACAGGAAAATCACGCGCTAATGAATTTTAAAATAAAGACAAACAAAGGAGTTCATTGTATCATACCTGATAAATTAAAATTTGTTTCATTTATAAAATTATGTACTAATAGAAAAAACAAAAAAAATACTTTTGAAAAAGTTCGTAATATTTACGAACTATTTTTAATATATTACTTTAATATATGAACAAATAGTAATAAAAAGTATACTTGAAAAGTTTGATTAATACACACGTTTTGAGGTCCCCTATGTTCAATTCATAAGTTCTTTTTACGATGTTTGTGTGTGTGAGAGAGTTGGTGTTTGTGCGTCCAATGTTTGTGAACCCTGAGCCTTTTACACCTTTTGATAAAGAAATCTGATAGAGTGCTCTTGAAAAGCCTTTATAATGTAAATGATTTCCGTGTTTTTTGGGTCATATTGTTCCATAGAAAGTTTATATCATTTCTCATTCTGTGTTTGTAGATATCATTTATTTCTCTCTTAAACTGCAAACGTTGTAGATTTTGAAATTTTATTGCATTACTATTGAACAGACAGAGGTATAAATGGAAAAATAGTTTCAGAAGTCCTTGATTCAAAAAGAAATAAAGAATGAATAAGTTTGAAAGCCTCTCAACATGATACTGTTTATACTATCATAACAACAACAATGAAAATGAACACGAACAAAAATCATAGGTATCATAGGAGGATAAGCTGTATGAATTGCTGTCAAAATTGTATTAAAATAGTACATTATAATATATTAAGTGAATTATGAAAATATTTTTTGTTTCCTTATCATAAACACTAGAATACCAAAACTGTTTACATAGTAGCTACGTAATTATAGTATCTATGGAGAAAATGACAAGAATTTTTTTAAATGAAAATAGAGTGTATGATTAAAAACATTAACGTTTAGATGGAATAAGACAAATCTGCTTTACTTTTCGGATTTTTTTGGTTTAACTGAGCAGATATTTCATCAATAGTATAATTTTATAATTATATCATTAAAATACTTTTTAATTAATCAATTAATATCGTAGTAATGTGCTTTGTAGCTATGATGTGGTCTTTCACATTATATGAAACACAGGAATATTGATCTTATGGATTCATTCCTTCGGCTTTTACACGGAATAACAAAATGAATTCTTGCTGAAACGTATTAGTTCAGCGAAAGACAATTTCGGTACCAATGCAAAAATTTATTCTTTTATGCTTTTTTCCTAAGATTTCAAAATGATTGAATAATATTAAGTAGAAAGTTTTTTAAATTATAATTAAAGACAATCAAATTTTTAATTGGCTACGTCTTTCTAGATTTTCTCTGATTGTATCCGTTTCTAAAAAAATTTTGCCTGATATTTTGATATCAATTCTTGAAATCATTTACGTATCGTATCACTCAAACATTTACATGTTTGGACTGAGAATCGATTTGATAACAACTCGATATGAAACTCCTTGATCATTAGGTATGCATGTACTGCTAAAAACGCAATTTCTTATGCATTTTTCTCATACATTTTATTCACCTAAAGCTAATTTATTCTCCCCGTTAAACTACAAGTCATTTGGGCAAATTAGTGCAAATGGACACACAGACAGACTAGCACAGGATTTCTATGATCATAGATGCACGATCGTTAACATTATATATGAAATTATAATGATAAATATAAATTATTAATAATTAAACTATTTTTCCTGGGACAAGTGTTCAAAATAGAACTGATGTACTAAAAAACTTAGTTCAACTTTTCAACTTAGAGTTGCTTACTTATTTTAATTTAATTTTATTTTTTTTAGAATTTTTTTCACTAAAATATATTATATTAAAATGCTGTAACAAGCCTAGACACAAAACAGTTCATCTTTTTTTTGTGTTGATATTTTCAGTTTTTTGTATATATTTAGAAAAAAATTGTTGTTCTTTCTTTTGTAAGTAAAATGATGAATACTGCTACATACTGCTAACACATCATAAAGGTCATTTAAGTAAGAAGATTAGATTTTTAATATCTTTTAAAAATAACAAAAAAATTGTTGTTCTTTCTTTTGTAACTAGAATGATGAATTGCAACATTCTGATGAAAACAGCATATCATCAAGATCATTCAAGTAAAGAGATTTGATATTTAATATATTATAAAAATAACAAAAAAAATTGTTTTTCTTTTTTTGTAACTAGAATGATGAATTGCAACATTCTGATGAAAACAGCATATCATCAAGATCATTCAAGTAAAGAGATTTGATATTTAATATATTATAAAAATAACAAAAAAAATTGTTTTTCTTTTTTTGTAACTAGAATGATGAATTGCAACATTCTGATGAAAACAGCATATCATCAAGATCATTCAAGTACAGAGATGTGATATTTAATATATTATAAAAGTAACAAAAAAAAATTGCTGTTCTTTTTTTGTAACTAGAATGATGAATTGCAACATTCTGATGAAACAGCATATCATCAAGATCATTCAAGTACAGAGATGTGATATTTAATATATTATAAAAGTAACAAAAAAAAATTGCTGTTCTTTTTTGTAACTACTAGAATGATGAATTGCAACATTCTGATGAAAACAGCATATCATCAAGATGATTCAAGTAAGGACATTAGAAGACTGACGATTTCATAAGCGTTGGGCCAAAGTTTTTTCCCCTCTTCCTTTCCGTTCCCTCATCAATGAAGTAATCCACTTTTATCCCTTAACCACCTTCCTCTCCCATAAGCGCATCCTGAATATTTATTCTCAGTAATTAGTTTCTTCACCAAGGTAATCTTCCATGGGGAAAAATTTTCATTTCGATAAGTGCGATTTAGGAAGGGAAAAAGCATTATTTCTTTCCATCTTTTAATTTGGTTTTCCTTGGAGAGTTACTGTTTGAATAATATTATTCCGTTCTTCAAACTTTTCTAATCATTTCCTAAGTTTTTGGAAATATTTAATGTTCCATCTTTCACTTCAATAATGTTTTATTGTTTGTTATTTCAAGCCAATTTTAATTGCATAACATTTTATTTATCTTAAAAAAATAACTTCATTCATTTTATTTTTTATTCAATTATAAAATTAATATTTAAACAATAAGTTATTGTTATTTGAAATTACTGAATAAATTAGGACCATTAGTTATTTTTAAATTGTAAATTAATAAATTATCACTACAACAACAAAACTCCATTACCGTACTTATGACATAATATTAATTATTTCAAATTTACAAATTTATTTAAATAATAAAATTTAATAAGTGTGCTAGTACTAGTTTGAATTAGTTAAATAGTTCTCTAGAATTTAGGTTTTCACATATTAATATTAAAGCATTCAACATATAATATACCTATGTATAATATACTATATAGCATACATACACACACACATACGTATCTAAATAAGCATAACAATTTTGTGTCATCAAGAACGAACTGATTTTATTTTAACTACTCAGGCTGATATTAATTAAGCCATTAAATTTTTTATTAAATGCTGATTATATAATATACACAGTGACGTTATCAAGGGGGTAGGTAGCGGGAGGGGCGGTCCACCCCGAGTGGCACGTGCCTGGGGGTAGTAATTTTGAGGGGGTAAAAATAGAAAATAGAAAACAAATAAAATAATAAAAAGCTAATTAAACATCATACATTTTACACCAAAATGAGTTTTTAATAAGTTTTAATAATATTGATTTTAAAAAGGATTTTCAACTGTAATGTATAAAATAAATTTATTTAAAATTTTGAAAACTAACTTTTTAAAGGGGTTGACAGTTTATTTTATTTGTTTGAGTAGCTGGTTGATTTAATTTAATTGTTTTTATTATTTCAATTATACGTTTATTGTTTTGAAAAATCTTTGGCTTTCTTTGTTGGTATCTGTATATGTATACAATCACTGTGATGAGATGAAAGCCTGGGACTAATAACAGATTGTAATTCTATGAAATAAATATTTTGATGACTTTCTGGAGTTTTGAAAGATAACGGATTATCAATTGCCAGCGGAGGGGAGGGGTGAATCATACGGCTTACACCACCGAATATTACATTCCTTATTTGACTTTTATAAATAATATTTTGTCATATTTCCAATTCATATTATAATTAAACCAGTCTCCATGTTAAAACGTTGCACTAAAACATTCATCCCGTCAGGCCTTTTTTGACAACAAACTGTTGTTTTAAGGTCTTCAGATAGTTTAACAATGTCTTAAGGTCTTAAAACATTTTATTTTTACTGGAGATTTATATTATACATAATAAAATTTTTTAACAGTCTTTATATTAAAAAAAATATTCAACTGTAAAAGATTCTATGTTAGTGTTTTTTCGAAAAATTAACCATTGGAAATAGTTTATAGATTAACTTTTGACCTCAGATAATCTATTTTGAATTAGGAGTTTTTCCATATATCCTCTCAGTGTATATATCTATATATAAGAATAAAATGAATCAAATTTCATCAGTATTCTTACCAGGTTCAAATAAAATTCTCAACGCTAACTTTTTATTTTAGATAAAATCTTCTTTATACTTCTAAAAAAAAAGAAATATTTTTTTTAAATCAACTACTAGCTATAGATCATATGGTACTATATGTATGACTAATAGTCATATAGATATAAATAGGAATATTAGGTGCATTTTATAGTTATAGAATAATAATGTAAAAATTGTGAATTTTAGTAAATTTAAGAAGTATACAAGTATATTGTGGTGTATTACGTTGGTTACAAAAGATTCCTGCTAAAGAATAATATTTTTTTAATTTTAGTGGAAATTTTTTTTTTGTAAATAATGAAAATTCCTATACATAAACTTACCCCCAGTACACTGTAAGATTCCATTTGGTAAACATCATTTAGTAATACTCGTCTTTATTCCTCTTATAATATAATTTTAATTTTGAAAAATTGTTAATTCTGTAAGTTCAAGTCAGATCCCTTGAAAGAAAAAAATGTTCCGGTGCAAGACCTTTTATGGGTCACCCTTTCCAGCACTGTTCATAACTAGATAATTCAGTAACTGATGAAGTTAGATCGAAAAATGGCAACCTGGCAACTCTGAAAAATGGTTGTGACAGTGCACTCTGATTCCCTTTCTTATTCAATTCAATAATAAAAAAAATGCATTCATAATTACCCATTTCAATTTTCAACTTTGATATTCATGTGCCCCCTAGACCCAGCAGCACACCCTCTTGCCATATTCAAGTGCAAATTTACAATTTATTTTGACCTACTCTATTAAACAGGATACAATTTAATTATTTATGATTTATTTCCTTATGAATGTTATGTTACTATTATATAATTACTTTTAGTAATTTTTATTTTTCAGTATTTTTAGACCTAAGACAATTATTTTAAACGTCGACATTAAGTGTTCGTTTGAAACTTAGAAAATAGAAGAAACCCTTATTAATTGGCGTCTTATTTAATTAGTCAGTCAATACATCATTTGAATTGTGTATATATAGTAATACCAATTAGCAAGAGAAACATAAATTAACATCTAATCTACAGTAAGAAAAGCAGAAACTGCACTATGATCTTTCCACCAGAAAGACCTTATTTTTGCCAGAGTTAATTTGTCTTTGTTTAAGTACAAGAGTGACTATTTAACACATCATCGCTTTTGTTAAAGGATCTGTTCCCTTTCAACAAAATATGAATATTATAGTGTCAATTAGACGATCAAACATATAAAACTCACTTTAATATTTCAATGTTCTTTTCATTAGAAGCATGAGAAGAAAAAGAAGAATATTTGATCTCGGCAGGCAAACATCAACTCTTTTTACAATACCTAATATGTAACTTATATACAATATATATTTACAAAATATAATTGATAATCATAAACTAACTCTTAATATATATATTAAGTAATATTATATATACTTAATATTAATACGGAAACGGTCCGGCAGGACAGATTACACTTAAAACAAACTGTGACACATAGACAGAAACATAACAAAGACTCACTTTTCAATATTTCGACCGTAATGGCGACAGTTCAACTGAGTTGACTGTCGTCCTTCCGTCAATTCACTTTTTCTCCTGAGGACGACCGCTAATATAGACAAAATATTGAAAAGTGAGTCTTTGTTATGTTTCTGACTGTGTCACAGTTTATTTTAAGTATATATATATATATATATATATATATATATATATATATATATATATGATAAAACCAACCACAAAATGAAAGAGGAAAAAAGACGAAGATCTTTCAACTGTAACAAGCAGTCTTTTTTCCGCTTAGTCTTTTTTCTTTTTTATTTTTTTTTTTGATCATTTATTGTTATTTTACGTGTATATGTGAAATCTTGTTTTACATATATATATAATGAAACGATTTCACGAACTAAATAAACTATATTGACACAAAAAACACTCAGAAATGAAAAAGAAACTCACTACTATAATTCGATGTCCTCGTCATCAGGAAGACGTCATCTTCCTGGTGACGAGGACATCGAAATATAGTAGTGAGTTGCTGTTTCATTTCTGAGTGTTCTTTGTGTCAATATAGTTTATATATATATATATATATATATATCTAGACCACCCGTAACTCTTTGTGTTACATATAGCAATAGTTATTGAAATAAATTCACTGAACATGATTGACAGTGATAATTTTAATTATTGTTTCTTATGAAGGCACGAAAACAGATTCTTATATGGTCCAAGTTTTTGATACAGTTTTTTTAACATGACTCAAGATATATACCCAGTAAGTATATTTAACAAAATAAGAATCAATTAAAAGTAAAAATAAATTATTTTAAGCCATAAATTTCCGTAGCGAGTACGGAAGCCACTGAGCTACGCTGACCCTATAATACAGGTGAACTTTTGCATTATATTCATGGTGGTAATTAAATATTTTATTTTCCTGGTGAAGTGAAAATAAATATAAATTATATACACTTATATAAGAACTAGCAAAATAAGAATGGTATAAAAATAATATAAATGTTGTTAAAAATATAATATTACTAGATAAGTGTAGATAGTAGATAGTAGTAGTAGATAGTAGATAGTAGATAATGCACTTATAATATTGAAAAGAAAATTAATACAATATTTCCACTAACCGTGACTACGATGTTGAATACCTTCTGCATTCTTGCATTGTCATTTAATCAACGTAAACTTGTATCTAAAACATATATTAAACTAAATATTTCAATGAATGTACTATTTTAAACACAGATATTAAACTAAATTTATGAATAAGACCACATTTGAAATAATTTTAAACTGTTACAAATAACATCTACGTCGAATAGAAACGCAATTAAAAATTAAAGTGACTTGAAAAAATGAGAGCCGATGATTGGTCGAAATAATCATACGATGAAAAATACATGCGCATTATGTACTGTTGGCGGGAAATGAAAGAACTTCATTCTGCCTGAATTATTATTTATACACTAAATAGAAACCAATGAATCTTCAGCTATATTGAATTCAACTACTTTAAAAATTTCTTTTCTCCCAGTTAATACTTTGATAAGAGGAACTTTGTTGTACTGGCAATATTTAATTTGATGGACTCCGTATTATAAAGTTTTCGTTTTATTTGTACCAAATCTTATAACATGGTAACAAATCTGGAGTAGCCTGCACTTAATTTTGCTATAAGTAAAAAAAGTACCAAACTAATTTACAACATAATGATTTTTGTCTCCTCAATAGCATTCACATGCAATCATAGATCAAGATTTTTACATTTTTCTGAAAAAAAATACATTTTGATTGTTTTAAAAATTAGACTATTTCTTTCGTTTGTTTCTTCTTTGATTATAACATGAATATGCACTTTACATCGCTGTCTTAATGTCCTATCTCTTTATCCAATATAGTGGTGTCTAAAATCATTGCATCTTACCCTCTAAAGCTCATTTTAATTTATTATAATCACAATTTAAAAAAAATACAATTAATTACCCACAGAAATGAATTACAAAAATGAAATAGTTTAATATATTTATATTCTGCATGCTAAAAATAATAATACAGCTGTAATAATAACAATGTACATATAAATAATAAAACTGTTGATTTATGCAATATGTTAACAAATTAATGAAAAAAAAAGGTTCAAAAACATATATAAAAATCTGAAGTGGCCTACACTCAACTTTAATATAATTAAACTTAATACCAAACTTCTTGGGTATACAATAAATAATGGCTTATTTAAGCATAATGTAAACATCTAAATAAGCTTATTAAGCTTATGGATTTTTTGTGTATCACACCACTGATGCAAATATTCTCATTAGTATAACTCAGCAGTAATCACAGTTTTCAAAAACCAAAGTGAAAATTCCTTGATACGAAATAATCTACAAGATAACATGGTTTTTTTTTAGATAGCCAGTAGATTTCTTATACCGTTTACTTGGTCTCCTTCTTCAAACGAAATATTTCAATTTTGAATTATGTTTCACATTTTTGTTTCTTTATAGAATTATTAAACTAGGAAATTTATGGTATCTTAGTATTTAATGAAATCATTTTCCTTCCCCTTTATCGAAAATCATAGATACACATTTTTTCTGAGCAAGTGTTTGTTATACTTTGCTGTGCTTTGTTATAAGGTTGCTCTGAATGTATATTGAGAAAAAATAAATAAGTAATTAGCCAGATTTACTCACTCTAATTAGTAATTATAACTGATATTAAGTTTTGTACAAGTGTCCAATATACAGATTTACTACAGCATTTTATGAGACAAATCCATCATGCCATGGAAGACAAAAGTGATTTATTAATGTTTATTGGCGGTGATATTTTACATGTAAAAATTTATTCCTCTTATATCTCGTATAATTCAACAAATTATTTAAAGTTTTCCTTTTATAAATATCAATTTTATCTCAGTGGATTTGCTCAAAAAATTTTTAAGTCAATGTAAACATTGTAAAAAAATATCAAAAATTCGACAAGTATAGCAGGTGATTCCTTAGTCCAGGATAAACATACAGTTCTTATAGCTTTATAGCTTTTTGCTTTATAGCTTTATAGTGATTGAAATTTCATGAATTTTTTTATAAATTGCTAATTTTTTTATCAATTTTTGGTCAAATTTTCCTGATTAATGAGCCGTTTAGCGTCAAAAAAACATTTCTGAAAACAGATATCGTACTGTAATGCTCCTTTGAAGAATGTAATTTATTTAAAAAAAAAATAGTTCAACTCATTCTACACATAATTTTCTATCTTTAGACATAGTTTCATTTTGATTTCTCAAACGTTATGGCTTGTATGTCTCTCACAAGCTTTTGAGATTGAATGATAAGTAAAATTTTTACATTTAAAAAAAAAATTTTCCGTTGCTTTAAAATTCTGAATTTATTTTTTGTTTGTTGCGTTTGTAACCTCAAAGATAATGACAAAATTTCAAAACTCTAGATTTAGCAGTTTGTGAGAAAAAAATGTTTTCTAAAAAACGGTTTTTGGCAAAAAGAGTGACTTTCCCGTCATGCATAATTTTTCCCAAACAATAAGGATCTTCTACCCTAAGGGGCCCATTTTTGTGTAAAATATCAACTTGATCTATCAAAGATTCTGGACCGTAGCGTGGTAACAAGCAATGCTAAACACTCACCAACCCACCCACCCACCCACACACACACACACACACACACACACACAACAACACACACACACACACACACACACACACACACACACACACACACAGACATCATCGAAAAAACTTCATAAACGACTTTTGGGGCCTCTAAACATGTAATTCCGTGAAAATCTCGAGATTGAATTTTTTCACGATCACTATACTTTACTTATAGTAAAGTAGTAACAATATATATATATATATATATATATATATATATATATATATATATATTATATATATATATATATATATATATAATAAAACCACAAAAAGGAAATTTAGGAAGATACAAAAGTCACTACGATATGTTTTAAATTTATTACCATATGATATGTTAATGTTTGTATAAGTTTTGGATCTATCAGTTTAGTTTTTGGTTCAATAGTTTCGGATCATATTTCCATCGATGAAGTATATATATATTCCTGAATTCCTTAATAAAGAGATTAACAACATTAGGTCAATTGCCCTTTCATTAAAATACCCCTCCTCTTATATCGATTTCTATAGTTCTATAGTTTTGCCATATCATGAGTCATTGGACCCCCTTCCAAGATTAGCTAAACAACTTGATTTTAATATAGTGTTTTCTAATCTTAATAACGTGGGTAATATGTTAATAAAAAACTCACCCAGCGAATTGGAGTCCGGTGGTATTTATAAAATTTCGTGCAAAAATTGCCATACAATTTTTATTGGTCAAACTGGTAAATCATTAAAGACACGTGTAAAACAACACCAATACAACGTAAGTAGACAGGAAAAAAGTAGTGCCTTATTCTTGCATGTAAAAACTGAAAATCATCATATTGATTGGACAGGAGCTAAATTTATAACCTATGAAAAATCAATGTTGTTAAGAAATATTATTGAATCGTCTCTAATTAAATTTAATAGATCAAATATTATAAACATTAGTAACGGTCTCTTCAAACTTGATACTTTCGTTACGAGGGCAATAGTCTCTTCAAAGAGGGTTGATATCTAGGGGATAGTTTTTTACTCTTTCTTACTGTACTACTTCGTTTCCCCAAACATCCCTTTCTGGACATTAGTCCTTTCCTGTGCTTTCACCCTTTTAAAATACCACTCTTCCCTCCCTCTCTTCTCAACTCCTCACCAGATGTTTTCTGCATGTAGTGTTTCAGTTGAGTTTTTGACTCTGACTAAGACCGCTTGTTATGGTTGAAAGATCTTAGTCTTGTTTTCCATTTCTTATTGTGGTTTGATTATTGTATATATATACCAATTAAATAAATCTATTTCACAAACTAAACAAATTAAATTCAGAGACAGAATTTACAGTAAATTGATCACAGAACACAGGCCTTTGGGTCGACCCATGTCTTGGAAACGACTCTCTTCTTTACCACTCTACCTGATGATGATGCGGTCGATAGATATTAGTGATTTTCTGCAACCTCTTTTTTGTGCATTCCTTTTATGAATCTAGTATATATATATATGGGTGTGTGTTCTCTTCTTATCTCTACTTTCAGGTTCAAACCTAATATTAGAGACAGTAAGTGTGTGATATTAATTTATCTACATATCTTAGTTTAGGATGAACTTTAAATTGAATTGAAGCTGAAGATTTAGGGAAATTATTGATAAATTCAATAAATCTCTGATATGTACGTCTCAATAAGTCTTCAATATTTCTCTTCAAAGATCTTTCAAGGAGACACCATCTTCTTTGTTTTAATGATTTGCTTCTTTGTTTGATAATTCTTTGCGTTGTTATATTTATATGTATTAGATACCTTGACCATAACTAATAAGAATACGTTCTGTCCTATAGTTTTTCTAGATTATGTATTCCTTGATTATATTTTTTTTTCTTTTATTTGTTTATTATTTAATTGCCTGAAGTGCTATGTTTGCCAGTTTGACTGCGTTTTTATACTTCTGGTACAGCTATATTTCCTTAGTTTTTTCTCCAGGAGAATGATGGTGAAGTAGTTTTATGTATTTTTCAATAACTCCCAATTTACTTTTCAAGAAATGTATTTTTCTAATAAAATATAAGAAGCAGTTATGGGCTTTCTTTTATATAGAAGTAAGTCTTCATTATTTCATAAATTATTTTAGAGAAAAAAAGTTAAAAAAAAATGTGATAATAATTTTATGCTTTCATTACTCGATTTTTTTAAAAGTGCATTCCAACAGGGATGAGAATGCTTTTTTCACTTAAAGTTTATGGCTAATTTGGTGGTAAAGTTATTATAAAAAGGGGTTTAAAGGAACTTTAAAGGGTTGGAAATATAAAGTTAAACTACTGAGGCAGTAGGGAAAAATGTAAATATGAATTTTTAATTTTGACACTTGGGGGGGGTGTGGTCCTTTCCCTTCAAGTTTGAGGAGAGCAGGTGGATAATTTTTTAAAGTAACTTGGCACGTGGCTGAAGGGACTGGACAAGACCCTGTAGCGCTCAACCCTTTACTCATGAATAAGTAATTCAACTGACCCTTCTAGACCCTTAGTGAAAAATCTCATACCCTTAACACTTACGCGTGAAACGTGATGCTTGAGTGACTTGGAGCTAATTAATAATTACTTACATCTTTTCCCTCATCAGCATTGAAAATTATGTAAAAATACAAAATAAAAAAAAAACTATTGAAAGAGTTATTAAAAATATGAAAGGAATGAAGAAATGAATTAGCAAGAACTACGAACCATATTGTGAAACAACATTGTAGTAAAAAAGCCAAACATGCAACAAATAATAAAATACAAGAAACTTAAAACTATCATTTTCAAGCAAAACTTTCCAAGGACAACAAAATTAATTTATTTTTGAATTCAAAGGCAAATGAGGCCTATATTTCCTTTGTTCATCTTTTTCTAAGGCTATAAAACATTTACATTTCTCTATTAATTTTGTGGTCATTTAGTTAATTGTTGAATTTCAATTAAATAAATCGTGATTATTTAATTAATAATTAGCGTCTGCAAAAACAATACTCGAAAGAGTAAGAAGGAAAGATAGAGAAAACAAGAAGCAAGTATCAGCAAAGTTTGGTTATGTGTATGCTTACCGTAAGGACTGCTAGCTTACAATATAATTTATATATATATATATATAACCGAAATATATATATATATAACCGAAACATGTCGGTTCCAACTTAATTAACATTCTCCAACGTTTGGATGAAGGAAAGAAGAAGGTATTCAGACACCTTGAAAAACTAGTGAAGAAAATGACATCAGCGAAATACGGTCAGCTGTTCAACGAAATATGCTTAAAAGAAGGACTGCTTCCAAATTTTACAAATATATATATATATAAATTGTAACGAAGATAACACAAAGATAGGTATAAACATAACTCACTTCGATAGGTCGACAATGGCCTCCTGATAGAACCGACTGTCGAAATACAGAAAAGAGTTATATATGTGTTTATTTTTTCCCTACTTTTGGTATAATTTTTATTTAAAGACGCTTTATTTTATATGTATTTATCATTAAATAACTTGCCAACTTTAAGTCTAGTATGTTTCTTACATACCTTCTCGAGTTTTCTTATATTATTCCTACATATTTCCGGTACTATATAAATCAACTCACCGAATGATTTGTTTATATTTCTATTTTCATATTTACACAGGGCAGACGTTTCGGTCTACACTGACCATTATCAAGGAAATCTTTTTAGAATATTTTTACAATTCATAATAAAATTCTTATTTACATTAACAGTCACTTCGCTTCATTCAAATATAACTAATAAAATACACTTTTCCAATTTACAATCTACCTTATAAACCTAAACATAAACTTATGTTAACAGGTTTGTTTCTAAATACCCTACATGAATTTTATACAACATTACTTAATTCACTAATAGCTATTATGTCTTTTTCACGTATGTAACTTTAAAATTCTGGAAAAACAATTGGCTTGATCGTTAAATTTGGCAAGTTATTTAATGATATATGTTTAAAAGAAGGTCTGCTCCAAAAGTATACCAATATATATACATATATACATATATATATATATATATATATATAATATATATATATAATAAAAATGGTTAAAGAGACAAACTGAAAGTTTCGGATTGTATTAATGTCTGTTTGTAATATATATATATATAATGTCATTGTCGTTATGCTTTATGTAAATAAATAGGGGGCCTAAACCGACAAACACAAAAAACAAAAAGCTTTCAAGAATCTCTATTAATATATTGATAACAAACAGTTTTAGAAAATATGCAAAAACACACAAAAATGAAAAAGCCAATAGGTTTGCTTGAAAATTTCTGCAAGAATTAAAAGTATCCATCTTGTGTAACATGAGAAACAAATAATTGTAAAACACATATTTACAATGTGTAATTTTTGATTCAACCGTCATCATGAGAGAATATCAAACACGCAGTGTTTGCAGCGGATGGAACTAATAGGAATACGGATGGGTTGCCATTTGTTTAACCTAGTGACAGGGGACCAGGTTAGTCCAGTTTCAACGGACTCGCCTCTTGGCTGGTAGATCTGGGGTTCAATACATGCTCTGACCGTTGATTTATTCGAGCGAAAGGTGAATGGATCCGAGCATGTTTTTCCTCAGAGACATTAAATCGTTCGCCTCAAGCTTGGATGATGTTAGGTACTCGTTAAAAATCCCTACTCTGAATATACTTGATTTAGACATAATTTAAGACTCCCAATGTAGAATTTTCATAGTATGGTATCAGTAAAGGCGAATGTTGGGTTTTTCTAGGTTCTGTTGTTTGGACTGCAACTGCCACCTACCCTGACCTAGCTTAACCTAATGGCTTTTAAATTAGAGAACGCTAGTGTTTATCTTTCAATGGTTTGTTCCTCATGATGATTTTTGAACATTTATTTTTCCAATATGGGATTGCTTTCCTATTTTTTTTTTTTTTTTTGGTTAGAATTGAATTTAAATTTAATTCTTGTTAATATATATATATATATAATATATATATATATATATATATATATAATAAAAGAAATGCAATTCAGCAGGACTGATAATGATCGAAAAACAAAAGTAAGAAAATAAATAGTATATATAAAGTCAATATCGTAATGTATATTATTTGTTTAAAAATTAGACAAACATTTATATGTTTAAACATAAATAAAACAACATATATAACTATAGTTTAAGATAAATATGTCCATAATCGTTTTAGAAGTAAACTGGACATAACTTGACGTCATTCAGATGGGATGACCGAATTCTGTTGAATACAGATAGAGCATTAAGAGCCTAATTGTTCCAGTTTTCAACGGTTTTCTGTTTTTTTTCCCATAGCATTTTCCGCAACTTTTAATTACCTCACCACCCTATTTTCAATTTACTCACCTAATTCAATTACGTTTTCAATATTGACTAATCAATGTTGAACGTCAACTGTTGATCTTTTCCAAACCAAGAGGAAATATTTTTCGGAATTGTTTCCAAAAATTGAAATTAACGCGTTAATTTCAGACTCAATATGATTGAAAAATCGAATTTCACTCTCAACATTCGACAATATTCCTTACTTTTAAAATTGAAAGTCATTTTTAATTAACACATAACAGCTAACATGTAATTTAGTTTAATTATTTTAAAACTTCTATTCTTTAAATGGTATAAATATATGTACAAGAATTCCATATAATTATAATAGATCTTGAAGCATCATTAAAGAGTTTGAGAAATCTTTACACCATTAATAAAACGATATAATAGTAATTTCACTGCCGTATTAATTCTTAAATGTTTTTAAACATATTTATATTCACTTAATAAACGGAAAAGCGATCCAAACTGGACACAATAACAGTTCAAAATTGAGGATAGGTAGGTAGCATACAAAGTAAAGAAACACACTTACAAACTCAAATTTTTGGTTAATCCGTTTTCAGGAGAAAAGAGAAAGAGAGACCAAGCATGTTATTGACGCAACGGCTAGTAACTCTAGCCAGCAGGTAACTAGGTAACCTAGTAACAGCAGGTCGCCAGACCATCTCGGGAGATCGTAGGGGGAAGAAATAAATAAAAAATAATAAACGAATGAAAAAATAATAATGAAAAACTTGAAAAAATAATAGTAAATATTATTATAACAAAAATTATAATAAATTTAACAACAATCAATTAATTGGTTAACCAGTCAACAAAAATAATCAATAATAAATACAATAATAATTTTTTACAATATAGTGACAAATAACTTTTGTTGCTCAAAATTAAAGTTAAATTTAAAAGTATTAATTATTACTTTTCTTTAATATTTTAATAGACATTTAGAGTATTTAAGAAAAAAAATGGAATATTTTGTTTATATCTAAATGTTGATATGATTATTTATTTCTTAATTTTGATTATTTGTTCAATTTTCGCCAATGTATTGATGATTTGAATTGTAGCTCTTCAGTTGGAGGCTGATTAGTATTCCGCTACGTTCTGTATCATCGTTGGCCGCTCTAACGGGGTTCAAGTTTCAGATATTGACCCATTAACTGAATATATTATCTAGCTACATCAATATATACTCCACTGATTCCATATCTTGATTTATTGAATAGAGCAAGACTCTTTCATCAGTTTCTGATGATGCATCTCATCAAAAAGATGTTGTTTTTAACAACTATTAATAAGAAAACCTTAATTATCTTTATAAATTGAATTAACTTCTAAGAAATATATATTAATAATTAATAAACAAAAGGAATAAAGTCAAAAGAATTACTTATTTATTTATAATAAAAAATAAATAAAACTATAGCTTATTTATTTATTTTTACTTGCACACTTAATTTATAAGTTCAACTGAAATACAAGATACAAAAAATAGGTTTGCTTTCCAAAATTTTTACAATTTTTTTAAAATTTTGTAATACTTCGCAAGCCATATCGTTTTACAAAACTACTACAATTTTTCAGGTCTATGGTTCGTAGTTTAGAAATATAACCTAATGTTTTGAGGTAGCATTATTTTATGTAATAATGCTTTTCGTACTTTATATAACTTTGTACTTTAATGTTTTTAGGTAATATTACATTATGGAACGGTACTTTTCATACTTTAGTATTTTAGCACTTCATACTTTAGTAACTTGGATTGTTATTATTGGGTAACATTAAGAATGGTATTTTTTGTATTTGAGATAACTTTAGTATTTCAGCACTTTAGTAACTTTAATGGTTTTTGTCAACATTATAAATGGTACTTTTCGTACTTGGGGTAACTTTAACTTTAGTAACTTTAATGTTTTTGGGGAAGACTACATTATGTAACGGTACTATTGTACTTTAGGTAACTTTAGTACTTTAATGTCTTTAGGTAAGATTACATAATGGGATAGTGATTTTCGTACTTTAGATAACCATAGGTACTTTGCATAGAAGAAATGCTGATTATTACCTGCTCTCTTTGAGCCATTCTAAAGCTACAAAAATATGCATTTATGTCAATGGTCTTGTATAAATTGTCGATTATTTCCAAATATGAATACAACATTAAAAATGAAAACTATTAAAATATTTAACTACTTGTGGCCACTTATCCATTTGTTTAATTCAATTAAAATATCTATTTTAAGTTTTTCTGTAGGTATTTTTTAAAATTAAATTTCTTTTCAAAACTAGAATAATTATTAATAACCAATCATCATATGAAGTAATTCTATTGAATAAATTTAATTACCATCCCTTTTTACATTACGAGTATGATGCGTCCCAGAGCCTTTCAGCCAGACCGCTACTAACTGTCTAGTAGCATTAGCACAGTGGAACAAGCAGGATTCTAAACCACTGTTTCCTAGGTACTACTTCAATTTCCCTTGAAACTGACACGTATACTCTGAATGAAATCTCAGAGTAGTGTGGTGTTCAGGGTTAACTACATATTCCAGTCACTTCATTATAAAACAAAATAGACTATCAAAATATTAAAATAAAATAATTGTTTATAATATTATTTAATTTATTATCTCTCTCAAATACCTGAGTGAAAAGCAGAAAAAGATTATAATAACAAAATTTGCAAAAAAAAAATAGATGATATATTAATATTTTATTAGTTTTAATACATTAGGCAGATACTGTAGCACAGAAGATAACTTAGTTGCTAATCTCTTTGATTTTCCTTGTATACTCAGACGATAGTACCATATATAGTAATTTCCTTAAACAACTTTAAAGAAAGCACAACACTCTCACATCCCTATAATTTCATCACTCAGCCATTATCAGGAGAAGAATAAATAATAAGAATATAAAGGAGTAGTATAAGAGGAGTAATTACTTTTATTTATCTGAGGAAAGTAGAAAACAAAAATTATAAACCAACGTGAATATTTGTTTATACTTTTATGTTTTAATATTTTTTTACTGTTTATTATTATAATATTGATTTTTTCTATTAAATTTGTTTGTTTTTATTTTTGTTACTATTTTTATGCCTACCTTTTCTAAAAATTCTATTATTTCTCTCTCTTTTAAAAAGGTTACTTTATTTCCCCCATAATATCTATATAAAAAGGTTTCACATAAACATGTGAAATAACAATCAATGATCAAACCACAATATGAAATGGGAAGACAAACCTAAGATCTTTCAAAGTAAGAAACGGTTTTGTCAGAGTCAAAACTCAACTTTGACTTAAAAAACCCAAACAAGATCTTAGTCTTGTTTTCCCATTTCATATTGTGGTTTGATCATTGATATATATTTAGATATATAATATATATATATATATATGCAAAATAAAAATCAACGTCCAAATCACAGTAAGAAATAAAAAAAATGACGTAGACCTATCATCCAACACAAGCAGTCTTCGTCAGAGTCAAACTGATAATGACTTTATTGATATGAGTTTTACTCTGACGAATCTCGCTTTTTTTGGATGAGCTACTCCTACACAATCTATGATGGTTTCAAAACTTGATTTTGGTTAAATTTTTCACTGGAAACATGTACACTGCCAATCCCCTTACATGTGCTTATCTTTAAACTTTTCACAAATTTTATCAAACAGAAATATGTTTAATATACTACTCTTTGAGTAATTCAGTTTTATAAGGAATAAGTATGTAAGTTTCATTTTAAATTTCTTTAAAAATTAACTATAAATATTAATAGGTTTCTAGTATTTTTTTCTTATTTATAAGTATATTGAACAATTTTAAACAGCATATAGTTCCTACAAGCCATTAATGATCCACTTTGTTAGTTGAAGTATTAGTTATCTGAGGTCATAATGCTGGAATTCTGCCTTCTTTCAATAACCTGGAATTAAACAAACATCCAGAGAGTTTTTTTTCCCTCACAAAACGTTTAAGGGTTACCCCATCGGCCCTACTTAATCCAAGATTAAAAAACTTTTGGATACTCTAAAGCAATAAAAGAGTTAAGGAAATTCTTAAGAGCCATCCTACTAAAGGGTTAGATCCAATCTCTTTTTTTGCCTTCATTCTCATAATTTTTTTTCTCTAAATTTCTTGTTACTTACGTATAAAATCTTTTGGTTTTTTTTTCTTCTTTTAAGAAATATTTTCTTTATTTTAGACTTTGAAAAATTTGAAGAATATTTTTGTTTTAATATTCTTTTAAATATTATTGAAAATAATAATCACAATGCACTGGTGTCACACTATATTTATCTTACTTTTCATTCATCTTTATCATTGACCTTGGAGTCCAATTAAGATATCGTGCATAAAAATGCATTCGATCTAATCATACTTTCTCTTAAATAAGTTTAACATCGTAAATAAACTTACTCTCTTTCTATCAGCAATATAAAATACTAGACTACCTGTGGCCCTTTGTGTCACTCAGAACTTATAACAATAGGTATTGAAATAAATTCACTGAAACATGACTGACAGGGATAATTTTAATTGTTGTTTCTTGTTATTAGGCACGGAAACAGATTCTTATATGGCCCAAGATTTTGGTTTAGTATTCTTAACATGATTCAAGATATTTACATAGTAACTATATTTAGTAAAATAAGAATCATTTAAAAGTTAAAAAAAATATTTATTTTAGGCATAAATAAATAAAACATCAGTTTAAGTTATATACACAAACAAATATATTTAAAACAAACAAACTTGTAAATTGAAATATTCAGTTTATTTACTCAACATAAAATAACATTAATGGAAAGATTGTGTCTTTATAATATTACCTTAGAACATTCGTATTTTATCTGACAGTTGTGATCAAGTTTGTTTCTAAAATTATCCACTTTTAATCTCTAATGTAATAGTTTATTATATATTTGTTACATTTAATTATAATACATTTGCGCTACTGTCATCGGCGAGCACGCAAGACACTTACTACTCAAGCTCCAATTTTGGGAATATAGTGATAATTTTCGTGTATTTAACATTATTGATATATTATATTATTATTACATTATTTATATATTTATATATTATTTATAGATAATAAATAATATATACATATTATAACTTCAGGTCTCTATCTCTATGGAAAATGGGTGAACAAACAAACAAATAAATTCATCAACGTTATTTATAGAGGAGGACATATAATGTAAAAAGAACTAACACATTAATTTACGAATTTCATGTTGTTTATCAAAGTTTCGATAAATATAATATCAACTTCACTCTACTAATAACATACATTTACATATAATGTACGTAAATAAAAAAAAAACAATAACAACGGTGTTGTAATCACAATGCCTAAAGTCTAAATGTAAACACTAAATATTTACCATATTCAGTTGAATTAAATAAGTGCACTCTCATAATACTTACATATTTTGGATATATAAAAACAAAATAAACAAATAGAAGCTTGCATTATGACTGTTTTGAATTTCAATGTTTCGACAATATTATGTTCTTCACCAGGAGACTAAGTGGTACGTTACATTTCGACAGTCAACTTTCTTTATAATGCAATCCGTTGCAGGTTGGTCAGATTCTAAACGAAAAAAGTACTAAAAATAATTAGAAAAGCTCAATAAGACCACCTTTATAAACCAATCTTCATCTATATTTCTAGACATTTCAGAGCTACATAAATACAAAATTAATTACAACAACATGTTCAAATAAGTTGGATTGCTTTTATGGATATACATTATTAACTTTGTATTTTTCATATTTTAGCCCTGAAGATGTTTAGAAATATTGATGAAACGTTCACTTATAGGTGTCTTTTTTTAAGAATCGTTTGACATTGAATCAAATCTTAATAAATAAAAATAGCTCAGTATATATGCAGACAAAATGAAAAAAAAAATTGTACGTGTGTTTGTTATAACAAAATTTCATAACAAACATGTATAATAAAAATTTAATAAAAATAAAATCATGTATTTTGAACTTTGATATTTGTCTATATAAACTAGTCCCTGGTTTAAGTATGGATTAAATTATTTCCAAATTTTTCAAAATTTTCTTCTGAATCTTCTTGATTCACTTGATAGAAATCTTTAGGAAAAGATTAGTAGTCAATTTTTATTAGATTGACAAATCATTTACTAAAGTTAAATGTAATTGACCAAAACTCATGATATGTTTTGGTTGTGCTCTAACTATTCGATGAGTGTTTACAACTGTACATGTTTACTGACTTGTTAAAATATTGAAAGGAATAAAATACACTACTTAACACTTAACGGATGAGTTTAACAAATTTTTCAATCCTCCCATCAATCAAGTTTAACGCACGGTTAATGAAGCTCAGTTCATAATACTACCCGATCATATGAACCAATTCATCTTAGTAAGTTGTCTTGATGTTTGGTTAGTCTCCCTTGTAATTCTGGATGTCTCAGGATTACCTGAGTTCTGGATATCTATTAGCAGCTGCTCTTCTAATATCAATGGAGCTTCTATGATTCCTAGTTTTACCAGATTTTTATTTTTTTCTAGATTTAATATCTTAATATTTGTCATTAACATTAACTCCTAAATTTTGTGTTGTTTTCTTTATTATGGTCTTTTATTCTCCGGCACGTTGATTCATAGTTATTCGGTGGTATAGGAGACCAGGTTAGCTCAGTGGTAACGTGCTTGCCTCTGTACTTGTAGGTCCGGGGTTCAATACCCACTCTGGACCTCAATTTATTCAGGCGAGATGTGAATAAATCTGAGCATACCGTCCCTCGAAAAAGATTTTAAGCTGTCAGTCCCCAGCTTCTACGATGTCAATTCAACTCGATAAAGATCCCTACTTTAAATCCAATTGAGGTAGACAAAATTTAGGACTCGAATGTAGAATCAATCTTCATTGTGTGGTATCAGATAGGACCATTGTTTGGACTATGTGCGTTCACTTGCTGCGGCTGCCACTAAAACCTAACCTAGTCAATGGGATAGGATGGTTGATGTCATGTATGAATATTTTTCTGGGAATCACAGCTTCCTATGATGCATGTGTATTCTTACATAAGATATGCTTTTGAAGTAAAGTTTGTTCTTGGTTAAATTTTTATACTATATGATATTTAGTTGAAAATTGAGATCACATTCACTTGTTAACTTTAGTAATTGTCTTCAATATATTTTCTTCAACCTTCCTAAATTCTCGTTATTACCGAAAATCTTATAGTTTGTACTTGTGTTCTACTCTTGCTTCATTTTATTGATTATTATTCATGTAGGAAGTGAATAAACCTGAGCATGTCGTTGCTCAGAGAAGACATTACTTAAGCCTTACCTATTTTGTTTTTTTCTGCCGAAACATTGGACACAAAATTTAATCCTAGATATATAAATGACGCCCTGTGCCCCAAATATACTATATTATTTGACTATATTTGAATATGGTTCTTCAAATAGCAAAGAAAATCGACAGGATGATTTTTTCTACACTAATGATAATGTCCTATAAAACTATCTAACAATGGATCAAATTAAAAATACCGACATGATAATAAAGCAATATACAACTTAAACATTTAAAGTGACAGATTACTGTTTATTCATGTTTATAAACATGAATTTCTAATGTTCCAAGAACTGTACGAGTATCTTTGGAGATGAACTCTGACCAGATTGTTGATTCAAATAATATAGCTTAATAATTTTTTCTTCTCTTTTAATTAATATTGAATTATAATTCTATTTCTTACTGTTGGACCTCCATTGTTTAATTTTATAGGGTATTTCTTCTTATCAAGCTATAATGTCACATTCAGTTTCTACCTGTTTTGTTACCTTCCTTCTCCATTACTTTTATGTTAGCTTCTCAGTTTTTACTTTCTTTGCTCTCTGATGACATATATTAAAAGGCCTCAGAGCATGTTTTCTATTGCTTTCCTTTTTCCATTGATATATATATATATAACGTCTCAACCACAATAAGAAACGAGAAAAAAGACTAAGATCTTTCAACCGTAAGAAGTGGTCCTTCTCAGAGTCAAACCCCAACTAAAACCAAAAATGTGACACCATTTGGTGTGGAGTGCAGAAGAGTAGGAGGCAAGAGAGGTATTTTAAAGGGTGTAAAGCACAGGAAAGGTCAATGACCCGGGAAGGGATTAGGGTAAACAAAGGAGTTCAGGAAGAAATAAGTACAAAAAATATCTGCTAGCTATCTACCCTCTTAGATGAGGCTATTGCCCTCGTTAAAAAATATATATGCATGAATAGTTGTTATGAAGATGCAATAATATTTGAATGTTTGTTGTGTTAGATCTTCATGCAGAAGTCAGCAATGCAGCTGCAGGCGAGGGACTTGCAAAGGCCTGAAGTTTCTAAGCCGCACCAATGCCAGCAATGTCTGAAGTCATTTTCCTCCAATCATCAGTTGGTACAGCACATTCGAGTGCATACTGGTGAAAAGCCCTACAAGTGTTCCTACTGCGACCGCCGGTTTAAACAGCTCAGTCACGTTCAGCAGCATACAAGGCTTCACACAGGTAATTCAAAATAACCTTACCATTTCTTTTTATATGGAACTAATTTATGATTTTCTCTACCTTTTAAATTAATTGGTTTAAATTTAATCCATGATATTTCTAAGCCAATTACTCTAATTAGTATAAATTGAGGTCCTAACTCCATTTGTCATTGCGCAAAAAGATGCTATATCACCATGACTCTAATTTACAGAAAGTCTGTATGGAGACGAAGGAATATTGATTTTAAGTGACATAAAGAGCATTATCATAAAATATTGGAGATGAAAAAAAAAACAACAAAATTCACAGTCTTATCAGGCATATGGTTTTACATAAGATGTTTTAATCCACTTACCCTGATTACTCAAATTAACATCTAAGCATCAAAGGTCAGTCTACAAAAAGTAAATTTCCAAAAAACCTTGTTTTAAAAAAACTTACAGTAAGAATAAGCGTTATGGTGTAATATTGAAATTAGCATGTCAATTTCAATTCTTATATGAAATAGGAGAGTAATTATTATAACTAGGGTTGTAAAATAGGACATCCGACTGTTGCGATTATTAATATTAATAATCATAAATAATAATTTTATTTATTATAAGCATTCCTTATTGAAATATTTTTCGTTATTTTTAACATGATAATATATATTTTTTTTGAAATTTTCGTTTCTAGGTTTAGATTACAGTTTAAGATAAATCAAAAAAAAAAAAATCGTTTTAAGCTTTTCAGCTAGCAAAACATAGTTGTTGGCGGTTGCAGAGGTTTTCTTTCGTCTAATTCGTTTGCTTAATTGTTTCTTGGAGCCAAGTTAAATTAAGCTTGATATAACTCAATGCTGGTCTAGGAAGGGAACGTTCTCAAACTTGATCCCATTAAGGAACAAGTTTCTTCCTTCCATCATTTTATTTCCCTGCAATTCCTATCTTCCTGATCATCCTTCTTTTTTTCTGCAATAAAAACACACTTTTATTTCCAACTTTTAACAAGATTTCTTTATAGACATCCTTAACTGAAGTAAATTGACCTATTTTTTTATATAAATTATTTCGTCTAATGTAAATCATTATTTATCACTTAATTTATAAAATATAAAGAACTAATTATTTATTATAAAATATAATAAGTTCGTAATAATAATTACTTATTACTATATTTAGTCTCAAAATTAAATTTAGTTGTTTAGTAATTTATTAATAATAAATAATAATTGCCGGATATCTCGGTGGATGAAACGACCTTCAGATATGACGTGGCATAGATTTTTGTCAAACTTTTATAGTATTAGGATATATCTGCCCTACAAGACGGCCCCAAACTATCAGTGGCCTATGAATTTATTTTAGATCAGGGATCATTACTAACTTATTTTTTTATTATTTGAGGGTGACTATAGCACTGCTTCCTAAGAACTATTGTACTTCCTCTCTTCTGTACTAAAGTACCGCAGCAGTTTGCTTCAACACCTCCAAGAAGCTCAAAACTTTTGCTGGGTCCAGCGGTAAAAGTTTTTTTATGCTTTTGTTGAGTGTCCCGAAGCACCTACGAGTATCTCTGTGAAGCAATGTGACCTGACAGTCAGCCAGCAGGTGTAACCGTGTTCCTTCCTCTTATTTGCAGAATCTGCACAAATCATTATTGATAAAGCATATTGACACTTCCTACGTTTCGGGAGAAAGTGACTTCCTTTCCCCTTCTTGGGGTTCTTAGGTGCATTTCTGAGAGGTTGGCTCTAACTGTTAGCGCTTTTCGGCCCTCTGCGCTGCCGGAGTATGGTCTCCGGACTTTTTCCGGTTGCAATGGATGATGCAATGGAAAACCATTGCATATGGTTTAATTTTACATACCAGGTGCATAAGTAGTTTAAAGGGATCTTCCACCATCCACAAGACTTTAGAGGAAAAATTAGATATTCAGGACCTCTTTTACTGGCTTTCTTAAAAAACTACTTAGCATGTAGAGACTTATAAATATCATCAAATGCAATTGAAATGTGTTATGTATAAAGTTTCAAGGGGGATTCATCATATCTCTCTTAGGGCAGCTTTGAAGGTTAAAGATAACTTCCATTTCTTCTGTGTAATTTTTTGCCACGTATTGTTTTGTTTGTACTAATCGTCTAAATTTAATACACACACACACATATATATATATATATATATACATCAATGATTAAACCACAATAAGAAATGGGAAAACAAGACTAAGATCTTTCAACCGTAACGAGCGGTCTTCGTCAGAGTCAAAAACCCAACTGGGTTTTCAGTTGGGTTTTTGACTCTGACAAAGACCGCTTGTTACGGTTGAAAGATCTTAGTCTTGTTTTCCCATTTCTTATTGTGGTTTGATCATTGATTGTTGTTTCACGTGTTTATGTGAAATCTTTATATATATATATATATATATATACAAAATAAAGAAACGGCCCAAACCGGAAAAATAAAGAACTGAAAAAAAACAACAAATAAAGAACGGAAACACTTACTTGGATCAATATTTTGAAAAAAAGATCGTTACCAAGAAGAGACTAGAATGGAAGAAGAAGAGGCACGTTCGTTCAAGACGGACGAAAGAAAGTGAAATATTGATCTTACTCGTAGTAAGTGTTTTTGTTCTTTATTTGTTGTTTTTTTTTCATTTATATATAACTATAAATTAGAAAACGGTCCAAAAAGAACAACAAACGTTTTAGCCTAAACAAGGAGTACACAGTAAATAGAAAACACTCTTACAATCTCTTCTTTTGGGTTTATCCGTTATCAGGAGAGAAGAGACAGGGAAAAAAGACTAAGATCTTGTAATCATAACAAGCTGTCTTCGTCAGAGTCAAAAACTCAAAGAGTCAAAAGACCGGTTGTTACGGTTAAAAGATCTTAGTCTGTTTTCCCTTTTCATATTATGATTTGATCATTGATTGTTATGTCACGTGTTTATGTCAAATTTTGTTTTATATATATATATATATATATATATATATAATATAATATCTATATAAATATATATATATAATATATTATATTGTATTATAGCTCACAACTGTTACAATGTTGAGCACCTTCTTAATAGTTAAATACATGCATATTGTTAATACCATTGAGGTTAGTATGATTTATATTAGAAATAGGTAAAACCATGATCATCTTAGGAGGTATGATGGTTTTACCTATTTCTAATAAAAATTCTTAATAGTTGCCTCTAATTTTTTACCAATTCTGAGCTAGGGAGTTAGTACTTGCCAGGGTCATAAGAGTACAATGCGTTCTTGATAAAACAGGAACAATGAAAACAATCTTGGTACTCCCTATATCATTTATATATAGACTAAGCTTAGCACTATAACAAGCTTTCAACCTTCCTTTGTCATCTTTAAATGAAATATAAAATTAACTAAACATATATTTTTAGTTATTTTTCATATTATATAACTGACTCTATAGTTGAGTAAACGTTTTCTGTATATACAAAAAGGTGATAAAACTTTTTTAGTAGAGTTCATAATATTATAAGCCAATAGCTTACTTTCAGAGAAACGGTCCAGTGTTCAGTTCCTAAGCAAATATATAAGTTAAAAAAACGGTGAACAAAGAGTGCACAGTTGGACAAACATTTCCATTTATATCGTATTCATTTATGATTTCCTTATTCTTAAAATTGACTTTTTTTTTAAAGTAATTAACTATTGTATAGTAATTAAAGGGTTATTGAGAAGGGTTATCTGTGGAACTAGACTCAAGGGAGAAGTGGTTTTCGAAGTGATGGAGTGATGGACTTATTAGAGGAGATGCGGCATAGTTATGGAGCTCTGATGAGCCAGTGGACGGACATTGGAGGAACAGATAACCTAAAACCACTCCTATTAGAATTAAATCAATAGGTATGGACGCTGCACACACCGACTCTAGGCTCTCCAATTAACCAGACGCTGTCCAACCAGTGCTCTCTATTATACGGGCTATGTTTACATGCTTCATGTCTGGATTGATGAAGAGTTAGAAACCAACATATATAATAAACATCCCTTGTTTATGTTGTTTTAAAGTAATCCCAATAAAATATATCAGTAATCATGGCAATAGTTACCTAAAATACATATTTACTATAGTTATCCATTAGAGATGTAACTAAACAATTTTAAGAAGGCAGTCTTTTAAAGTATTACCACAGTAACAAAGTTCATCACGGATATAAAACCAAATAATACAAACTTGTTAATTTTCTTCATCATGAAATAAAGTCATTCATAATCTTCATTATAATGAAAACGGTTAAACTTGTCATTATATTATAAAAAAATTCTAAACGCACAATGAAGCGTATTGGAAATATTTGAGAGTTTAAACATACTCGTATTTAGAACCAAATCTTGAAGTTTTGTTCATATTTTTTATGAGAAAAATTTAAACAATACAATTTACAAATAATTTTGGCAATATTTGAAAACTAAACACATAAAGTCATATTCATTATAACAAAAATTGTAAAAAAACAATATATAAAACACACTTGGTAATATGTGACAAATAAATATGTCTTTGCAATCAAATCAACTCCTGTTAGTGCTTCCATTATTGCATTAATATAGAAGAAATATTAAAAAACATAATGTATCGGAAATTTTGGCAATGTTGAAAGCTATATATTACTATATAAACAATACTTGAGACAAATAACATAAAGGAAATTATTCTGAATTTTTTTTTTAAAAAGAAAACAAACATTTTCAAATATTGAATATGTTTGAAAATATTTTCTGGTATATTTCTTCTGGAAATAAATTATTGATGGTTCCATTTATGTAAAATCAAGGTGATAATAGTAAATAGCAAGTAACTTAACTTGATTATTTAATATATAAATGATCGTTGATCGCTTTATATAGATCAGTTAGGTAGATAAAACGGAAACAATAAAGAATAAAGAATTTCATAAAACATTCCATACTAGTCAGAAATTGCAATTATATATATTTTTTTCAGGAAAACACACTCGTAAGTGGTTTATCTCGTATGTTATCTTCCGAAATCAATAGGTTTCTGAAGTCGTTCATTATCAGGAGTTAACGCTTGATAATGAACGAGTTTTGAAATCTAGTTGGAAAAGACAACGTTTAGGAAAGGTATACTTTTAACATAATGTAATTTAAAATCACTGTGACCCTCACAATTATATCATTTTTTACCCTTTTTTTCTTGAGGTAGTTCTGCCCTCTTTTCTCTTTCTCTGAAAATAGACAAGAGTATGGGAGTGTATTATTCTGGCCCTCTGTCTCAAAAGTACAATAGCATCCATCTACCATTTTGTCCTTTAGACACCTGTAAAGAAAAGAGCTTAGGGAACACATTATTGTGGTCTTCTAACTCAAGACCACAACAGTAGTCCCCTGTCATCATGGACTAACCCACCAGTAAAGACAGAAATGTTGGGAACGTATCATTGTAGTCCACGGTCTTAAGGGCACAACATCAGCTCTTTGCTATCTTGTTCTTTACGAACCAGTAAAGATAAGGGTGTGGGAAACGTATCATTGTGATTCTCTGTTTTAAGGGCACGATAGCAGCCCTGTATCATCTTGTACCTTCCGCACCAGTAAAGACGCGAGTGTGAAGAACTTATCATTGTTGTTCTCTGTCTTAAGGGCACAACAGCAGCTCTTTGCTATCTTGTTCTTTACGAACCAGTAATGATAGGCATGTGGGGACATATCATTGTGGTTCTCTGTCTTAAGGGCACAACAACACCTCTCTGCTATCTTGTTCTTTACGAACCAGTAAAGATAAAAGTGTGTGTGGGGAAGGTATCCTTGTGATGCTCTGTTTTAAGGGCACGATAGCATCCCTGTATCATCTTGTATCTTACGCACCAGTAAAGACACGAGTGTAAAGAACGTATCATTGTGGTTCTCTGTCTCAAAAGCAAAACAACAGGCATTCATGACTTCCATTTCATCAGAGTTACATAAAAGGCAGATGTCGCTTGTCTCAACCACAATTTTGTTATGGTTGGCTTGTTAGAGGTCATGGCCAGTTCTCATACAGAGGCCCACGCTTCATTCCGTCATATTTTCATTCAACTCAATTTTCAATTATATTTTGATTCTTTTTACTTTTTCTAAGTCTTAAATTACATTACCTGCATCATGGAAGAAGTTCTATATAGTATACACCTTACATTTATTTCTAGATAAATTAGTTCTTATCAAGTTTTATTGTTGTATTTCTCTTTAATATCATTATTATTATAAAAAAATGATGAAATAACTTTGCACAGCAGAATTTCTAAATATCTCACTAGATAATGAGTTCTGCGTTTATATTGCACACATTCTAAGTGAAGCACCTTGTGTCCATCTACTTAATTATGTTATCGTGGAAATCTACTTAAGGTAACTCGATAAAACAGATAAATACAATTAGAATTTTTTTTATTTCAAATTTACAAAAGTGTTTCAGCAAAAATGTAGGGTTGCATAAAGCATAAGTAGCACGTGCTTAGAACATCAAGAGAAGATGGGCACCTTATATTCATCCTTGACGTGCTGTGTGGGTGATCTTTAAATTTGTGGACAGCAACGCAAAGCCTATTTGTCTGTATGTTGCTAACAACCAGTTCCAGTTGGAAGCTCAGGTTAAGCCAAGGTTTATCATGACACCATCGGAGGCGTTTATGTTTTACTAGTTCTTTATTCACCAGTATGATTTATTTTCTTAGCTAAAGCATATTAAAAATCTTATCAGAACAGCTATGCAACAAGCCAAACTAAATCCCTTTGTTCTATCGACTATAAAAGCAGATTTTTAGGATCTAAAAAGATCATTTTTAAGTATCTGATTTTCAAATTCTTCAAGAGAAACTTTTCAAATATAAGTGAAAGCGTACACAAAAACATTTTTGCTTCCTTATCATTAGATTTATGTGTATAATGTTTATATTGCAAATCACACACATTAGGATGACAATGTCTTATATGCATTGCTCATTTATTGACATTAATCCAGTTCTGAAGGAATCGCTGGGTAATCACCCACTTATTGACTGAATATCAGAAATTCATGGATTAGAGTTGAGGGTAGTTATGTAACAAGAAAATTTAAATGTTTCTGGTTGTATTTTCTACCTGTTTTAGATGTTTACTGTTAGTAATAAATAGTTGCTATGGTAACCATTGGGATATTGGACCAACCCTCAGTTGCTATCTTTAAAGATCATGTGACACTTAAGTCTTCACGTTCCCTTCCATTTTTGTATGTTCAGGGTCAGAAGTGGTTTGTGACAGTGTTCATTGTTCAGCCTACTTCTTTATAAGACTCCAGTTTACAAACCCAAGGTGACATCATCACCCTGTCCAATGACAATACTTCCACATTTCATGAAAAACAATTCAATAAAATATTAAGTAGGTATTGTTTTATACCAAATGTAATTTAACTCCCTTAAGAAATTGTCTAACATTTTAAAAACATTCATTACGAAAAAATTTATAAATTAAATCTATGAAACAAATGGAAAAAAATTTACAACAAAAGCAACCAAATGACCACATTTTTGTCTTACAAAATTAACAGATATTCCATTTGTTGGATTCATTCATTTTGAAAGCACCTTTAAAATTTACGTCTACCACCTAGTCAGATGTTGAATGATTATTTAATGTATCTTATTTTAAAAGAAATTCAGATGATGTAGCTGTAAATGCATTTAATTTTGAATCATTTTTATTAAAATAATAAAGAATAAAACTGAAATCATTTCTTCAAGATTATTTCATTCAAAAGTTCAAACCTCTTTAAGCTTCTCATCCTATTTTATAATATAATTTAAAATTTGAAATTCCAAGGAATCCTAATAAAAAACAAATTTAAGGTTAGCATTATCTCAATATACATAGTTCAAAATTAGAAACTGTATAACAACTGCTAAAATAAAATTAATTCAATGACATTTACTTGTAGAATTATTTTAAAGCGTCATAACAATAGTAACAATTACTTCTCAGTAACTTTTTCTCAAACAAATTGTTTGTTATTTATATAACTTCAAGAAAGCATTTCATTGATGAAAAATTATTAATAAGGTTTACAGATGAATATTTCGTACTTAATGAATATATATTTCAACAATTAAGTAGACAGTGAAATATTATTTAATGGTATTCCTTACATTACTATGGCTCATCGCCCATTGATTCCTGAAATATAAAATTGGGCATTGAGGATTAAGACCAAAGATTAATTACTTCAGATTACAGGCCGACATTTCGAGGAAGTTTGTTCGGCGTTTTCAAGGCTTTTTCGAAGGAGCTATGTAACGTATTAGTCACATCTCTTCTTTTTTTGTTATAAATTATATTGTAAAAATAAATTTAATTAATATGGAAATCAATTACTTGATTATGGAAATTAATTAATTTATATTGAAATGTGTTACATCAAGTATCAATGTGAATAACACATAACATAACACATGATGTGTTATTCAGCAATAACATATCATGTGTGGTCCTTGATATAATAAATTTCCATGTAAATTAAATTTATTTTTGACAATATATATTTAAAAAAAAAAAGAAAATATGTGCATAATACGTTAAATTGTTCCTTCAAAAAAGCCTTGAGAATGCTGAACAAATTTTTGGAAAAACGTAGGCTTGTAATCTGAAACAATTTTTGAAACTAATCCTCAATAACCAGTTTTGTATTTTATATTTCTAACTTTTTTTTGTTTTGTCAAGGGCTATAAATTCTAAAATTTTGTGATGAATTTTGAATAAAAATGGTTAAACACGCTTTTAAATAATATAAAAAAATATATTTAATCATTGGCTTCAATAAATGCACTATTTATCATTGAATAGATGAATGAAAACTTTCAGAGATCATAATTTGTTAAGAACAAATATAAATTGTAAAGTAAAGCCTCGTTTTCAATCTGATTTTAAAAAAAAATAAAAAAATCTTAAAAGATATATTGTTTAAAAAAAATGAAAGGAAAATGAAATGGGATTCATTGATGAAAAACACATTATAAAAAAAACCACCTGAAGATTTTACGGGTTGTACATTTTATAATTGAAAACATAAATGGCAATGTGGTACTACTCATAAAAAAAGAAACGAGAGTATTAAAAGAACATGAATGAAGAGCTAATAATGTTCAGTAATTTTCCAAATGAGTTCATCTGTTATATTAAAAAGGGCCCACTGAGTGGCCGGGTCATTGATAGCGGGTTTTTTGCCTCCTTTTAGTGGCTTGACCCTTGATATAAGGGAAGTTTTTTATCCCTTCAGACTCTAATTCCTTCCACTCCCTTCCTGATGAAATTTTTACATCGTTCTACTGATCCATTATTTCCCAATAAAGAACAGCAGTCACTTCGCTTATCCTCTCTTGAATTAAATTATCAAAGATTTTTTTTTTACTTAAAAACTGAAGTTATTTTTCTTCCATAAATATTTTTCTCAATTAATATTTTTAAATGTTATAGCTAATTAGCATCATTCACACTAATGACAGAAGGCATGTGAACGACTGAAATAGTTTGTGCATGTTTCACGTTGGATTTAAGCATTTCATACCGAATGCCTTCACCTGCCAGTCAATTGAGTCGTAGGTTAATAGTACAAGGCAGTGAGTTTCCAACGGATTGGTAACACTTTCAGTCTAATTTCATGACCTTGCAGTTTCATATCAGTGAAGGAGTAAAAATATTTACCATTGTTTTAAGGATTGTTTTAAAACATTTACTCAAAATCTTACAGACAACCTACACTCTTTTTCTGTAAATGAAGATAAATAAGAAAATACTATTAGATTGCATGTACTAAGGTCATGACTAACCTTCCTGTATTTTTTTGTTTCCTTTTAATTCTTTAAAAATACCCCCTTTTCTCAAGCCCATGTTGTTTCTTATGGTGTTATATCTGAATTTCTTCAATAAAGAGAAATTAAGATAAAAAAAGAAAAGAACAGGCCACAAAATATCTTATCGATATTGTAAAACTAATTTTTTTTAATATTCTGGCCATTCCTTAATTAACATTATTAATATTTTTTTCATAATAAATATTAATAATTTTTAATAATAAAGAAACATTGTGTCCTCTTATTATAAAAAGTTTAAAAAAAACATTTCTCATAATTTTCTGATTCAATATTTATTGTCAATTCAACATTCTTAAATTCACAATTGTTACTTTTCTAAATATTTTGAAAAAGAAATCTGCAAAAGAAATATTAATTTTAATCAAATGTAATCAAGTTATTGCTGAATAAGCAATGTTGACAGTTGAATTTACTAAGTTAACTCAAGTGAGAAAAATTACACTGTAAAAATCATTTGAAAGGAATAGAAAGGCGGGGGAGCGAAAAATTTCCCAATGAATCGCCCAAGTAAATCTCTTTTAATGACAAAGGTTTTTTTTCTTTTTTTTTTTTTTTTTTTAGTGGTGGAATCGTGGAGGGGGTGAGTTAGTGGAGGGGTTCTAGAAGGAGCCAATGGAAAGCCCCAATTTTAAGGGGCCAAGGCTTATAAAGAATAATTCTCTTTTATTCTGCTGTCAATAGAAGTCCCTTCATATTGACAGAGTAACAAGGGCCGGTAATATTTTTAATTCGTAGTAATGCCCGGCTTCCCATTGTCGCCTTCCCCTTCCTCAACCCAGAAACTTACCCCACCCTAATAGCTTCCTTAACAATTATTTTTCATAATGGACGACATCCACTATTTTAAGTGGGATCGATCGAGCTGCCTGTTATGTGTCAACTAGGCCAGTACTTGAATACGATTTAACTCTTATGTCAATACTGGAGAAAGGCTAAAAGAAAATTACTCAATTTAGTCTACATTATTACTTCACTACAAAGAAAATAATAAATTTTTAAAGAAAAGAAACTGAAAATAGAAATAAATTATTACCTATTTCTCAACTATTCCGCAGTCTTATTGAGGCAGTCTACTATATAATTCAACTTTATGAATTAGTACTTTGTTGTAAACATTTATTTGGTAATTGAACAAATAAATGCGTCAACCAAGCTACGCTTTTAAACAGCATTGCATGTATCAGAGATACCATGAGTTCAGCCTGTAAACCAAATAAAGCATTTTGCTTTACTGTTTCATCAACTTTCTTTTAAAAATAAAACTAGTAATGCTGTTTTAACACATACTTGTTTAAGTATTTAGCACAAAAATGCAATATAGTTTAATAATAACATGCAATCTTGGACAGAAGAAGCATCAGTAGTTTAAAAATAATGTCTATTGTACTTGCCACAGACCTTGTTTGTCTTTGTCTCGGGATTATTTCAGTAGCTCAAAAAAAAAATGGTGTTATTTTTTAGCAAAAGATATTTGCCTAGCCTTTAGCATCTGACGACGTGAAAACGAAAGGCCTCAGAGCGATTATCTTCAATCATTTGTGGTGAGTTACCTGAATATATATATATATATATATATATATATATATATATGTATATGTATACAAAACTAAGGTTTATCGGAACTCGGTGAGTTCTTCAGGTTCAAATTAAACTCTCATTGCCAACGTTTCGGTCTTTATTTAAAACTTTTTTTATAGGCAGAAATATAAACTTTGAAACAGAAAAACTAATTATTACATTACAAATTATTTTACAAAGGAAAACAGTGTATGGATTTTAACAACTGTAGTCTGAATAAACACGTGACAACTGGACTGAACTGAGCAGTTCAGTTGTTACGTGTTTATTCAGACTACAGTTGTTGTTAAAATCCACATACTGTTTTCCTTTGTAAAATAATTTGTAATGTAATACTTAGTTTCTCTGTTTCAAAATTTATACTTCTGCCTATGAAAAAGTTTTAAATAAAGACCGAAACGTTGGTAATGAGAGTTAAATTTGAACCTAAAGAACTTACCGAGTCCCGATAAACCTTAGTTTTGTTTCTATTCCACGGTCGATACTATTATGAATATATATATATATTCTTGAAGTTATCAGCAGCTTCTGCGTTGGCTTTTTCTTACTGATGTTTTCTAGTTTTCTGACTAGTTTTTGGTCATTTATTGGTATTTCCCAAAGCAGTTCTGGTATCGACATGAGATTCTCTGCTTCTTGAATAACGTTTTCTATGTTAAGAGATTAAATGTAATTACAAAAACGTTATTTAAGAAGAGAGAAAAACATAACAGGAAGCAATTTTCTGCAAATTTTGGTTATATATATATATTGATAAAAGTATCAACCGTAAAGTAGAAACAAAATAAAATTGTATCAGGACTCAGCCAATTCTTCTAGTTCAAGTTAAACTTTCTTTATAAACGTTTCAATTTTTATTTAAAACCTACAAAACATAAGAAATATCAGAAATAACAGAATCTGGTCAAATTTGGTGCCTTGCTTGTTTGTAATTAAGTGTCTTGTGTTCTAATCGGCTGGTAAACAACAACAAACCCCGCAGCGCGAACGGCTTAGTGATAAGTAGTATTGCCAACATACAAAAAAATTAAATAAAAAAAATGTAAATAACTAGAAAATAAAGAATAAATTAGTTAAAAAAATAATACAGCAGTAACCACAATAGAAAATTAGATATATATGTGAGTATATTAACTTTTGTGGTTTTTAGAAAATCATATTTTACCGTAATGTAACCTAATTAATTATTTAGGTATTCAAAGTAAAATAACAGACGATTTTCATGAAATATTTCATAGAATTCGATAATAATGAATAGAAACAAGAAAAACCTTTCCCCCAAAATTGTTATTGTACTTAGGACAATAGCATTTCTGTTACTACAGACCTTCGTTTTAAAAAAAAATTTTTTTCCACTAAATTTTAAAAGTTACCGAACAATGATAATCATATTATTCAAATTTTAAAACACTTTAGTTGAAAGTTCTTTAAGTGATAATAAACATTAGGACTATTGTAAAGGCAAATACAATGTAAAAACTTGGAAAATCAGTTTAAACAGATGAAAAAGTTGAGCTAAGAAAAACTTAGTGAGTTTGTCGAATTGGGATTTCAAAAGATAATCCAATAAGTGGGGAATTGTAAGAATAAAGGGGAGAAACTCCTGAAAACCCGATGAAATTAATATATGAAATCAAAAACAATAAATAAAATAACAAATCCAGATTTAATTAATATTCTATTAATATTCCAATAAATATTTGAATTAATAGAAAAGTGTTATTATATATAAAATATTAAATTAATTTATTCAAGGTTATTTAATATAGGCAAATATAGCTGAATATTTTGATTTTTGTATTTTTGTTAAAAGATAACATAATACTATATGAAAATATGTTATATATCTTCTTACTAGTCTTTCATCAATCCAGTAGCATTTATTTGATTTTATAGGCTGATTCTGCGCGTGATATATATATATATAACACACACAAACACACACACACACACACACACAAACACATATGTATATATTCTGTATATATATATATATATATATATATATATATATATATATCAGAACAGCACCCCTTAATCCTTCCACATCCTTTCTAGTCTCTTTGGCTGATTTCGTGCTACAGCATAATGTCTTTCAGTTTGAGGGTCGTTATTACCTTCAAACCAGAGGCACAGCTATGGGTACGATTATGGCCCCTTCTTACGCTAATCTTTTCATGGCCAAATTAGAGCAGGATTTCCTGGCCACCTGTCAACTTCTTCCACTCCTCTATCTCCGTTTTATTGATGATATTTTCTTCATTTGGCCCCATGGCAAACATAACTTAGAACTTTTCCTACACTCCTTTCAAAATTTCTGCCCCTCCATCACTTTCACTTACGACATCTCCGACAGACTTATCACCTTTCTTGACGTTGACGTTACTTTAGACAAAGGACACTTCTTGACTTCCGTACATATAAAACCCACCAACTCCCAACAGTACCTCCATTACAATAGTTGCCATCCATCCCATGTTAAAAAGTCTATACCTCGATCCTTGTCCCTCCGTATTCACAATATCTGCAATAATCTCCAAGACCGCAGACATCACCTTAACCTCTTAAAGGACAAATTTTCTGAACGAGGCTATCCTCGCTCCTTCATTGATAGTCGTGTTTTACCGGCTGACATCTCCCACCAACCCAGACCCAAGAGGGATAGAAGTAACACTTCCTTCTTCCTGACAACCTACTTCCCTGGCGCTTATAAGCTTCGTGCTGTTATTAAGGAGTCTTTTCCGATTCTGTCTACTTCTACTTCTACTTCTTCCATCTTTAATCACCCCCCTTCTATTTCCTACCGTAAACCTGCCAATCTAAAAAGCATTTTCTCTCATATTTCCCCTCAGCCTTCCAATCCTGTTCCTGGAATGAAACAATGTGGACGCCGTGGCTGTCAAACTTGCCTGATTGTAAATCCTAATCCTTCCTTCAATTCCCCTCTCCACCATAGTTCCTACCCGGTTCAGGTCAATTCCTCCTGTACCTCGAGCAACTGTGTTTACCGACTGGATTGCACTCAGTGTGACTCCTTTTACGTTGGCTTAACTTCTAATAAGTTGAGCCTTCGTATGAATGGTCATAGGGCTTCAGTCGGTCAACGCAGTAACTATCCTGTAGCCATCCATGCGAACTCGCATGGACTCAGTTTCAATGACTGTTTCAGGGTTCAGATCCTGAAACAGATCCCCGAATCCAACAATAAAGTTACCCTAAGAGCTTCAGAGGAGGCATACATATGCTTACTTGATGCTCGCTCTTCCCCCGGACTCAACCTCAACCGATAATTTATTTATGATTTATTTATTTATTTATTATTTTTTATTTATTTATTTATTATTATTTTTTTTATTTATTTATTTATTTATTCTTTTTTTATTTATTTATTATTTTTTATTTTACTTTTTATTTATTATTTTTATTAATTTTAATTTGATTTATCTATTTTTTTATAATTTTTTATAGTTATAATTTTTACTCGTTCCTTTTACGTCTTAATTTGGCTCTTCATTTCCTTCCCTCCCTTCCCCCGCTTGGTGGTAAGTGGTGGGGTACTGGCTGCGGTTTCCGAGTTCAGTACCGCCCTGTCTTCCTGCGGGACTCTTCGCTCTTCGCTCTTCGCACCTCCTGATGACGACGATTGTCGAAATATCGATGTGAGTTATGTCTGTGTCTTTCTGTGTATTCCTTCGTTTTTTATTTTATTGTATATATATATACATAAAGATTTCACATAAACACGTGAAAAAACAATCAATGATGAAACCATAATAAGAAATGGGAAAACAAGACTAAGATCTTTCAACCGTAACAAGCGGTCTTCGTCAGAGTCAAAAAACTGAATTTGTTGTTTCAGTTGGGTTTTTGACTCTGACGAAGACCGCTTGTTACGGTTGAAAGATCTTAGTTATATATAATAACACTTTTCAATTAATTCAAATATTTAGATCTTGTTTTCCCATTTCTTATTGTGCTATAATTAAATCACGCAGAACTTCTAAGCAATGTCATTACTGCTAGAAAAGTCTTGACATGTTTATGCCAATATTGTTCAGTCTGATTTAGGTGTGTGACTGATATACCAGTTTATTAATAGCGCTGTTTTTGTAACCATAGAGGACGCAGCAAAATCTCAAAAATCAATAATTTTCTTTTTGTGGAAAGAAGGTGTGAAGACATCAGAAATTATTAAATGTTTAAAAGAAGTATTTGGTGAGTCTGCAGAATCCAGAAGTACTGTTTATTGGTAGACCAATCGTTTTAAAACCGGTCGAACATAACTAGAAGTCTGTCCACGCAGTCTAGTTGTAGACTTTTGTTTCCAGAACTTTGGAAACATCCTCTATATTAATGCAATAATAAGCAGGTCATTTAACAAACATGTATTAATGAAGTGTTGCTTTCCAAATAAACATTTATATATAATATATTTATATACATCTATAGTTCATATATATACATCGAAATATAGTAGTGAGTTTCTGTTTCATTTCTGAGTGTTCTTTGTGTCAATATAGTTTATATATATATATATAAAACAAGATTTCTCAACAACGTGAAAAAACGCGTGGCACATCCCATTTCTTATTGTGGTTTGAAGGTTGATATATAAGCACGTCGCTAAATGAAAGAAACATTACTGCTGATGAGGACCTACTGAAAGAGGACAGGCGAATGACTATTCACCACAAAAAAACTGATGTTTTCGATGATTTACCATCGGTATTGCTTCAGCACCCACCTTATTCTACCGATGTTGCACCCAGTAATTATCATCTGTTATCAGATTTAAAAAACCCTTAAAAGGTGTTCGATTTGAATGTTTCAACTGTCGTAAAACGTACCATAAAAATGTGTATTGAGGAGTCACTGAAAAAGTTCTTATAAGAATGCTTAAAAAAATTAGTTTATCGTATGTTGAAAAAGTACATTGTAATATTGCAAAAAATTAACAAAATAATTGAAGTTACAGCCAAATTCCCAGAACATTGGAAACATCCCATATATTAATGCAATAATAAGCAGGTCATTTAACAAACATATATTAATGAAGGGTTGCTTCCCAAATATACATTATATATATATATAAAACAAGATTTCACAACAAACACGTGAGACACAGCTCATTTCTTATTGTGGTTTGAATGTTGATATATAAATATACTAGCAAATGTACCCGTCTTTGACGGAATCAAAAATTCTATTATACTTGGTATTCCAACATATCAATTATAGTATTATACTAATACTATAATTAGAAATTATAGAATAGTAGAAAACACCATTATTAGTACAGTGTTAAACAAATGCCTCTGTATACACTACATTAGCTGTCTGTCCTTCAGGTTCATGGAAGAACAATCAGTTGAAAGCTCTGACTATTGAGCAAGTAAACTACAGTTGACCATGTGAGAAAAACTTGGTTTCGCTAACTTGAATTCCTGCGTTAGATAAAGTCTCCCTTTGCGACTTAGTTAACGTCATTGCGAAATAGACTCTGAGGGGACCTTGCAATCATTTGAATGGAAACAGACAGTGGTTCGGAAGACTCCCCAATACCACATCCAGTCATTATGTCCGCCTCTATGGCATATCTGTGTAGAGCACGAACTCAGAGTCGTGTCCCGTTGCACAGTTTTTGGGTCACTCATGTTTCGTACGTGAAATTTTTTACTGCTATAAATTGCAGCATCATTGGTGCTCCTACTTTAAGTTTTTACTCATGAGCAGGCAGTCCAGAAGAAATAAATTCAGAGTCAAGAAATTCAATTAGATAATGAACTGCTTCTTCATCACTAATCCAATCTCTTTACTGACTTGTAAGTTCTTTCCTCGGCTTCATATAGCGTAAGAACTTGTTTGTTGATTTCTCATGCCTGTTCATATTAAGGGCTGAGAATTGCTCGTTTACAAAACATTTATTCTCAATAGATAGTACATCCTTAACTCTGTGAAACACCATTTCAATGATGTCAAATACGCAATATATTCATGTGCTCAATCTTTATAAATAAAATAATGATTTTGTCTGTACATTGCTTAGAACTGACTCATTTCAAGTTTTCTTTACGTTTCATACATTGGAGAAACCGAATCCACCCTTAGAAAAATTTCTGTCGGTTTGTCGGTTTGTCGGTTTGTCGGTTTGTCGGTTTGTCGGTTTGTCCGCAAAACTTTGTCACAGGTAAACTCAGCTACCATAAGACATATAAAGCTGAAACTTTTACAGTAGATTTGTGTACGTCTAACTTAAAATATAGGCTATGAATTGATTGGAAATTCAACGTAGAAGTGAAGTTATGGACGTTTAACGCAAAAATGTTTGTCACAAGTAAACTCAGCCACCATAAGACATAGCGAGCTGAAACATTGACACTGGATTTGTGTGTGCCTAACTTAAAATATGGGCTCTAAATAGATTATTAATTCAGTACAGAAGCGAAGTTATGGGGCTTTTAGCTGTATTTTCCTAACTTCACAGACAAGTTTGTTTTGAAAATACACAGGTGTGGCAAGTAGGTATTGTTAGTTGATTTTAATTTCAATTGAGCATATGAATATATTGCGTATTTGACATCATTGAAATGGTGTTTCACAGAGTTAAGGATGTACTATCTATTGAGAATAAATGTTTTGTAAACGAGCAATTCTCAACTCTTAATATGAACAGGGAGGAAAAATCAACAAACAAGTTCTTACGCTATATGAAGCCGAGGAAAGAACTTACAAGTCAGTAAAGAGATTGGATTAGTGACGAAGAAGCAGTTCATTATCTAATTGAATTTATTAACTCTGAATTTATTTCTCCTGGACTGCCTGCTCATGAGTAAAAACTTAAAGTGGAGCACCAATCATGCTACAATTTAGTAGCAGTAACAAATTTCATGTTACGAAACATGAGTGCCCCAAAACTGTGCAACGGGACACGACTCTGAGTTCGTGCTCTACACAGATATGCCATAGAGGCGGACATAATGACTGGATGTGGTATTGGGGAGTCTGTGTGTATACTTCACATACCATTGATTCCGAGCCACTGTCTGTTTACGTTGAAATGATTGCAAAGTCGGGTCAGAGTCTATTTCGCAATGACGTTAACTAAGTCGCAAAGGGAGACTTCATCTAACGCAGGAATACAAGGTAGCAAAACCAAGTTTTTCTCACATGGTCAAATGTAGTTTACATGCTCAACGGTCAGAGGTTTCAACTCTTTCTTCTACCTGAACCTGAAGGACAGACAGCTAATGTAGTGTATAAGCTGGAGGCATTTGTTTAACACTGTAGTAATAATGGTATTTTCTACTATTCTATAATTTCTAATGACATTTTGAAATACCAAAAATGACGGAACTTCTGATTCCTCCGTGGTATAGCCGAAAGGCAATAGGCACACGGCAATAAACCAAAACAGGAACTTCTGATTCTGTCAAAGACGGGTACGTTTGCTATGTATTATATATAACTGTCAACTTTTTTTTAATTTAATATTTGCTTAATAAATACACTGGTAATAATGTAAGGTATGGGACCAGAGTAGCCCAGTGGCTTGCGTGATCGCCGATGACAGTAGTGCAAATTTATTATAAATAAATGTAACAAACAAATATTTTTTTGAATTTAAAATGTGGATAATATAAAAGATGGTAATAAAGTAAAGGGATCTAGCCAGGGTTGCCAGTAGCTTGCTTGCTCGCCGATGACAGTAGTGCAAATATATTATACATAAACACAACAAAAATATTTTTTTTTAATTTAATATTTGCGTAATATAAACACTGGTAATAAAGTAAGGTATGGAACCAGAGTAGCCCAGTGGCTTGCGTGCTAGCTTTTGACTGGGAGCACGTTAATTAGAACTAACTCATTTCAAGTTTTCTTTACGTTTCATACTTCAGAGTAGCCACATGTACCCTTAGAATAATTTCTGTCTGTCGGTTTGTCCACAAAATATTGCTACCATAAGACATATAAAGCTGAAACATTGATTGTAGATTTGTGTATGTCTAACTTAAAATCTAATCTTTGTATACAGAGGCTTTTTTTTAGCACTGTACTAATAATGGTATTTTCTACTATTCTATAACTTCTAATTGTAGTATTAGTATAATACTATAATTGATATTTTGGAATACCAAGTATAATAGAATTTTTGATTCCGTCAAAGACGGGTACGTTTGCTAGTTGAAATTAAAATCAACTAACAATACCTACTTGCCACACCTGTGTATTTTCAAAACAAACTTGTCTGTGAAGTTAGGAAAATACAGCTAAAAGCCCCATAACTTCGCTTCTGTACTGAATTAATAATCTATTTAGAGCCCATATTTTAAGTTAGGCACACACAAATCCAGTGTCAATGTTTCAGCTCGCTATGTCTTATGGTGGCTGAGTTTACTTGTGACAAACATTTTTGCGTTAAACGTCCATAACTTCACTTCTACGTTGAATTTCCAATCAATTCATAGCCTATATTTTAAGTTAGACCTACACAAATCTACTGTAAAAGTTTCAGCTTTATATGTCTTATGGTAGCTGAGTTTACCTGTGACAAAGTTTTGCGGACAAACCGACAAACCGACAAACCGACAGAAATTTTTCTAAGGGTGGATTCGGTTTCTCCAATGTATGAAACGTAAAGAAAACTTGAAATGAGTCAGTTCTAAGCAATGTACAGACAAAAATCATTATTTTATTTATAAAGATTTATTAACTAGATTCGCAAGTGGAACAAGAATAAAAGAGATCACAGAAACTCATTCCTATATTTGGATTGCCTCGTTATCAGCAAGATAGGTGTGAGTCGATCCGAAGGCAGGTTACGACTGCCAGGACGGTCTCCTAAAGAGATGAGTCGTCACCTGTCTTCGAAGCAACTCACATTTATCTTTCTGATTACGAGGCAATCCAAATATGGTAATGAGTTTCTTTGATTTCTTTTGTGTATTCCTACTGTGATTCAGTTTGTTTATTTCGTGACATCACTTTATTTAATTTGTTATATACATATATTGCTCAATAACAAAAAGGTAGAAACATAAACGTATTCATCCAAGAATCATTACTATATATCGACTGGCGATATTTCGATATTCTCGTCATCGATATATAGTAGTGAGTTTCTGTTTCATTTCTGTGTGTTCTTTTTGTCTATTTAGTTATTTTGTTCGTGGAATCATTTCATGTAATTCGTTATATATATAAATGATTATCTTATCTCAAACACATACTTTTTTCTTTTTTATCGTAGAGCAAACGGAATATGTATTTACAGGAAAAAAATATGAAAGTACGAATTCAGACATATTTAGCCCAAACCTCTATAAATAAGATAAATGGTGATATATATATATATAAATGAAAAAAGGCAACAAATAGAAGAAGCGAGAAAACTTACTAGATCGATATTTCGAACTGAAGTTCGTCGTAAGGGGAGAGTAGAAGGGAAGAAGAAGAAGTACATGCGTTCACTCGTACCGGCAGAGAGCGACTCTCTATTATATTTTGATTATATATATATATAGTTCAATTTAGAAAAAGAAACATAGAGAATTTAAAAGCACACACTTACAGTCTCTAATTTTCGAGAGTCTCCAATGTTCATTGTTGGTCTCCAACCGTCTCTGAACCAGTGCGCTTAATTTCCCTCTCTCATCTCTCCAGAAGACAGTTCAAACCAAAAATTAGAGACTGTAAGTGTGTGCTTTTAATTGATCTATGTTTTTTTCCGACATTGAACTATGTTTGTCCGTTTCAAATCGTATTTCCAACGAAAAAGTAGATATATATTTATGCATAAGATAAATTCATGTAGAGAAAATACAGAAGAAATCACAAATATGCATAACGATATTTTGACATCTGTCGTTCACAGGAGGGTGAAGCATGTCTAAATAAATCAGTGAGTATTTTTGCTTATTTTTCCAGTAATGCAAATAAAACTCCGGCAGCTTTAGTTGTTATAGTGTATTATTACTTTTTAATGGTCCTTATTAGAAGATGAAAAATTAAAGCCTTTTGACTAATTGGTTGAGAAGTTTGGTGATGTGATTTTTGTAGGAAGCGTTCAGTTTTTCTTGCCTTGCCTGCCATACATATGTATATAAGGCTGTATAAATGAAGCAGCGGCGGCGGGAGATGATGCATGTGGTTGACGCTGGGCTTGGCGGACAGGTGACGGTAATGGCGTGTGATAGTTAACAGTTTTCCAGTGTCTAGCGGGTAGGGGTGTGTGACGCAAGCGGGCCCTCCTATTGGCCGACACAACCCTCCCTCTCACACCCCCACCCACAAGCCACCCGGCAACCGATTCACTCTAGGGCCCTAGTCACGTGCTCCTCTGCATTCAACCCCTCTTCTAATAATATGCAAACCAGGCGAAATTGCATCCATGCACTTCCAACACCTAACTAACGTACAACAATCAATTTCCCTTGCTTTACCGTTGCTTCAATGCGAGTCCTTCTTGTATTGTACAAATTTTTCCTGTTTTAGTCCTTTTCATTAGTATCTTATGCTGCAATATACAGTACAACTGAATTGATATAAAAATGCAAGTAAATTGTATAATATAAGTGGGTAAAAATAAAATACTTAATTTTGGGCAAAATACAATTTAGTTTTGTTTCATAGTGTCAGTGGTTAGTTTCACACACACACACACACACACACACAGTGATAAAACGTTTGTTTGTGTGTGTGTGTGTGTGTGTGTGTGTGTGTGTGTGAGCGTTGTGGGTATAAATGTGTATTTTAATGTCAAGGAGGAGAGAGAGAGAGAAAAGTTAAATTAACTTTATAAACAAGAAAAAATCAAAATTACGTGATAAAACCTTCAAATTTTAACACCTTCTACTTATTTCTTTTTATATATAATGTTATAAATGTATATAACTATAATATATCGTTCAAGTAAACCGAAGTCTCGTCATTCACGATCTTCTGACTGAGAGATTCAATTTTACTAACCAATATTCTGCTAACATGGGGATATCGACATAGACGTTGGTCAAGTGACATGTTCTATAAGCAAAAATGCCTTATTGAAATCAGCAGCCATCTACATCAATGTATATATATATATATATATAATATATATATGCTAATTTTTCAGTAAACATGTGAAATAAAAATCGGCGTTTAAATTACTGTAAGAACTGTGGATTATACCTTGACCTATATATATATATAAAACCCAACAGTTGGGTTTTTGACTCTGACGAAGAACGCTTGTTTCGGTTGAAAGATCTTAGTCTTGTTTTCCCATTTCTTATTGTGGTTGGATCATTGATTGTTAATTCACGTGTTTATGTGAAATCTTTATATATATAAACTTTTTCGTTGAAAATGCGATCCGAAACGGACAAATATAGTTAAATGTACAAAAAGAAACATATATAAATTAAAATTTAACTATAGAAACAGTCACTAATTTTCGTCTTGAGGAGAGATAAGAGAGGGAAACCAAGCGCACTGGTTCTGAGACAGTTGGAGACCCTTTAACTTGTTGTACTTTGAACTATATATATATATATATATATATATATATATATATATAACATGATTTAACAATAAATACAGTAATTAAAATCAACACCTAAACATTGTAAGAATTTTTGACGAAAATAATTGGTCCTCGTTTGTTGAATTGAAAGTTGAAAGATCTTTGTCCCAATCCTGATTGGTTTACTGTTTTTTTTTTGCTTTGTCATTTATATATAATAGAAAGACAAATTGAACATCACACTCTTACGCTCATTAAAGATTGATTTCTAACGTCTTCAGGTTCAGAAGAGATAAAACGCCTCTTGAAAACCAAAATATAATAATAAAAAAATAGTTTTATTTCTGCTGTTTAATCGTGATCATAAATTATTTATAATTACATACTAACAAGGGGCTATATTGTGGGAAATAGTTGAATTATGTGACCTAATGTTGAAAAATCGTCAATGTATTTTGTCCCGATTAGAATTGATTTTTTTGAAATTTTTGCAATATTTTGACAGAATTGATGAATTCTAATGACTGTATCTTTGAAAATATCAAAAAATAAAACTAAAATTTCATTATATTAATTACATTAATTAATATATAAAAAGAAGAAGAACATTCAGTTATATAATAAAGTAGTGAAGTTTAACATTTTTATTAATTAGAATAGATAGTGGTTGCAGTATTAATGGACCGAGTCTGTACAGCTCTCAGGGAATTGTATAGACTATAATAATATAGTTTAAAAAATAAGTTGTATTATTTGACAGAAAATTTGATTATATAAGATTACAAAACAACAATATACAACAACAAACCAAAAATAGGATTATTGATATAACTGGAGCATCAGTTTTAATTGATCAGTTTATCAGTTTTATTATTTTATAATTTACATTTCTTAGGTATATTTATTTATTTTTTTTTTCACTGAAATCAAGAATTTTATGTTCACTCTTTCATTGCAAATTAACTCTACAATATTTCTCTGCAGAAATAAAATTTAGGTGGAGCATCTGTGCTAAACAGATTTTGTTATTTTTCTCCGTGTTCTTTTCTTTTAATCCTTTGATGTTTATATATTATTAGAAACAATAAAAATTCCATTATTAATTTACTTATTAATATTAATTAGTTTTATTAATATAATAAGCGTACAAATATATGGGAAAATGGGTAAATTATTGAAAGAATGATGTTAAATTAATTATACGTTCTCCTTAAACTATAATAATGGTTTTCTTTTAGTTACATGGATGATTTTGAATGGTATTTTGATTAAAATTGCATCGAAAGTTGAGATATTAATGCAGTCAGGGAGGTAGGCAATTAGACCACTTGCATCGCTGGCAAATATTGATTGTCATCCTTGTGCGAGCGTAGCTTAGCATATCTCCCTTCAGTATGCAATTTAGAAACGTAATTAAGCCAAAATATAAATCATACCTTTCTAATAGTTATCTATAGTGATATATATATATATATATAGTAATTAAATGAAACAGTACAACAGACTTTTAAATAAAAACCAATTCAAAAAAGATAGCACACAGATAGACACAGGAATAACTCACTTCTATATTTCGACCATCGTCGTCATCAGGAGGCGAAGATCCTGCAGAAAGGTAGTGGGGGTACTGACTAACGGTTGTGCTGCTACTGTTCGTGTTCAGTCGCCGCTCTGCCTTTCTGCGAGACTGTTCGCCTCCTGATAACGACGATGGTCGAAATATAGAAGTGAGTTATTCCTGTGTCTATCTGTGTGCTATCTTTTTTTAATTAGTTTATATATATAATTTTATTATATTAGGACTAAGTCAGTTCTTCAGGTTCAAATTAAACTATCATTGTCAACGTTTCTGTTTTTATTTAAAACCTTTTTTACTAATTTAACCAGACAAATGAAAAGTCACTGTGAAATGTTGGCAATGAGACTTCAATTTGGACCTGAAAAACTGAGCGAGTCCTGATGAACTTTTATTTTCTTTCTACTTTAAAGGTCAATACCGTTATCAATATATGCCAATACATCATATGAAACAGTCCTTTAGAACAACTTATCAAACCATTAAAAGAAGACAAAAAACAACAGCTAAACCTACTAAAATATTTAGACCTCGTCGTTCTTAGGAGAAAAAGAAACATTCCACATGGATGGCAAACAGCAACAGCAATTGCAATCAGCTGACCTCTTCTTCTTCTTCTCGAAACATTAAAATGGGCTTATTGTGATTGTTTCTTTGTGTTGTTTAATTTTTTAATCGTTAATATATCATTAGAAGCTATAAACAGTCCATTAGAATATTTTATCAAATTATTAAAAAAAAAAAACGAAGAATCAACAAGACAAACTCACCCAATATTTCGACCTCGTCAATATTTTCCTTTCTATTTCTCAATGTTTGGTTCAGTATTAAATCATTTTGGAGCAACTTTCATTGACCAAAATTTAGTCTATATTTGTGGAATCCATCAGGGTTTGGCCTCCTTATTCAGTAAATATTAAATACTATCGGATGTCTTTACGTCAAAGACGTTTTTGACGGGTATTTTACGAAAATTGGGTGATGATATGTGGTATTTCAAAATATTATTAGAAAAATTATAGAATAGGAAAACATATCACTCACTTCAATACCTGCCGTAGACAGGGTTTGGCCTTGCAACTTGTTTAGCGTCATTGTAAAACACACGCTGACGGGAAATTGCAACAGATTGAATTGAAAGAGACAGTTGCTAGGTATAAATGGTATGCGTGGTATAAACACTGACTCACCGGTACCACACCCACTCATGATATCAGTTTCTATGACGTATCTGTGCAAAGCACAAATTCGGAGTCGTTTCCCATTTTACATTTGTTGTGGACTCAAATTCCGTAACAGCATGATTAGTGCCTCTAATTTAAGTTTTAAATCATGAGCAAACATTCCAGAAGCAGTCACAGAGTCAAAAAATTCAATTAGATAATCAGCACCTTCCTTATCACTAATCACTTTGTTTACTAACTTGTTAAGTTCTTTCCTCAGCTCCATATAGTGCAAGAACTTGTTTATTGATTTTTCCTGCCTGCTCATTGGTAGGGAAGAGATTGGCTCGTCCATAAAGCCAGTTATTCTGAATAGATGGCACATCTTGAACTTCGGAAAACTCCTTGTCAATTATCTCTTGCTGGAAGCTTAAATTCAAATGAAATTGAAATCAACTAACAATACCTACTTGCTTAACCTATGTATTTTCAAAATAAACATGTCTGCGAAGTTAGCCAAAAACAGCTTAAATATCTATAACTTCTCTTTTACATCGAATTTTCAATTTATTTAAAGCTTAGATATTAAGTTAAACATGCACAAATGTACTGTCAAAGTTTCAGCTTGCTATGTCTTATGGTGGTTGAGTTTATTTGTAACAAACTTTATGGGAAAACCAACAAACCGATAAGCAGAAATTTTTTTCCTAAGAGTGGATTCGGTTTCTCTAATGTATGAAACGTAAAGATAACTAGAAATAAGCCAGTTCTAAGCAATATACACACAAAACCTTTATAGATATAAAAGGTTAATATATAGATATGCATATTCAGTCCTATTTAAAGGTGCACATCCTGTGAAACCAGTCGGACGACTTCATCGAAGATTTACGAGAATAGTCGGATTAATGTAATAATTATACACTATATGGTCTTGTGTCTACGTTACTTCTCACTACAGTGCTCTAACTGACAATAATACTATAGAATATGTGTTGTCCAGATAACTGAACTATATATATAATATACAAGTATATAGTGCAATATAAGCAGACAAATAAAAAACACTTATAATTTCTGATTTTCGGTTTGAACCATAATCAGGAGGGAAAATAGTGAAAAACCATATTGCATATTGTACTATATGTACTTTATATAGTACAATATAGTACTTTATACTCTTATATTATCCTATATATATATTGTTAAATAGCAGAACAGACTCTGCATTTACATTTTTTTTCAGTAATTGCTCTTTTTTTCTAATTACTTTTCTATCCTGCAAAAGCAATGAAAATAACAAACTTCTCAAAGACATACTGGAGGCAATAACATAGTCCAATAAGTGATAATATATACAAACGGACTGACTAGAACTAAATTATAGAGCAAAATACAACTTGCATTATGTGTTCAGCTTTTCAACAATACATGCTTCGATGAAGATCTGCGTGTATTGTTGAAAATTTTATATATATATATATATATATTTATATATGATCAAACTACAATATGAAATAGAAAAAAAGACTAAGATCTTTCAACCGTAACAAGCAGCTCTCGTCAGTGGTTAGATCTTTGTTTGTTACTTCACGTGTTTAATAAAAATTTTGTTATATATATATTCCTCAACGTCCAAAACACAATAAGAAATGAGAAAAAAGACTAAGATTTATCAACCGTAACAAGTGGTCTTCGTCATATCGAGATTTGACTCTGACGAAAACTGCTTGTTATGGTTGAAAGATCTTTGTCTTTTTTCTCATTTCTTATTGCGGTATAGACATTGATTTACAATTCACGTGTTTTTTGTGAAATCTTGTTATATATATCAACTCATATGATAACACCTCATATAATTTTTGCTTTGTCGTGAATGTGGTTTAGAAGAAAAAAGTTTGATAGATTCTATGGTGCCGAAGGCCCAGAAAACCTTTTCTCACGCGGTTGTCTTTCAGAGAAGCAAGTGGTGAGGTAAGTCAGTGCTACGACGACCGATAAGTATGTTTCAGTGTGTGAGAACTGCTGCAAGACAATTGACACTCACATTCTCAGTGCCCTAAATCAAAAACAGCCGACTTCTCAACGACATAGATATGACTCACAGAATAGTTCTACGACTAGAAAACTGTAACAGATCAGTTACCGGTAGTATATTTAAGGATACTACACTTCTTAAGGTGGGCATTCTCTTGTTCGCTTCTTTCAATCAAAGCCCAATAATCCCCAGATAGACAAAAATCATAAATCACAATATTTCAATATCTCCAAATGTATATCCTCTCTTTTTTTTCGTATCAATTGCCCTCAAATAATATTAAATATCAATTAACATTTTAAATAAAATCATAAAAAAGAAAATATAACTTATAAATATTTCTAATATTAAACATATAATCTACCGTCTCACCTCGTACATTACTGCCGTAGCTGACCGGTTTCGGGTGTCACCCATCTTCAACACGAACTGATCTAATGTTAATGGTTAGTACTTTCTTTCGTAGTCGTTCAAACTGTTGAAGATGGGTGACACCCGAAACCGGTCCGAGAGCTACGGCAGTAATGTACGAGGTGAGACGGTAGATTATATGTTTAATATTAATAATACTAACCTCTGTGGTAATTATGAAATGCATGAATATAAATATTTCATATTCAAAAAACGAAAATCCATCATGCCAAAATTAACTGCCATTTCTATGCAATTATTCTAATTTTCTCAATTGCACTTAAAAACGCAATAAATGTCAACATCTTGATTTTTTTATACGCTTTATCACTTACACGGCAGATGACCTTCCTGTTTATCTACTCTTAACCTATATTTTCAATGTTATAACATTGATCTCATTTTTTTAAACTACACGATCATTTTTTTTAAATAAAATATAAAAACCTTTGTGTTAGCAATGAGTATAATTTAATAAAAAAAAAAATTATAATTTGCAATATGTCACTTTCAATAACCAGTTTTAAAATAGTGTGAATTTAATTAATTTAATACAATCGTATCGTAAAATGTTTATGAATGATTTATGTGGACAACAGACTAACGACCTTGTTTTTCAAAGAGATTTTTTTGTGCTTGGTATAGAAGGAAGCAAGTGGGAGACGTGTCTATCTTAAGAAGTATGATATTGCCTATAACTGATCCATCACAGTCTGCAGCGCTCTGAGACGAGCCTGAGAATCATACTCAAGTAATTAGAGATGAAGAATATAATTTAAAAAAATATAAGTAGTCCTAGTTTTTCTTATTTTGTATAATACATCAAAATATACAAATATTATTTTACTTTTTATATGTACAAATTCAATATTTCAATGACAATATTTATACAATTACTGAGTTATTATTGCTACTATATTGTTATCTAGAATAATTTTTTACGTAAAAGTTATTGATATTTCTGACTTATGTATATTATAATTAAAAGTCTAAATAGACTACTAACTCAATAATAAAACGAGAAAAACATAAACGTAGGAACACAAGACTCACTACTATATTCCGAGAGGTGTCATAATCAGGTAGAAGTACTCATCTGGAGTGGCATTAGTAGTTTATGTTTTTCTTTATTGAGTTACATATAATTAAAGCGGCCAGGTTAGGTCAGTGGTTAAAGTACTCGCCTCTGAACTGATAGGACACGGGTTCGATACTCACCTGGCCCTCGATTTATTCATGCGGGAGCTGAATAAATCTGATTACGTCATCCCTCGGAGAAGGATGTTAAACCGTCGGCTCCGAACCTGTACGATGTAAGGTACTCGTTAAAGATCCCTACTCTAAATACACTTGACTTAGGCCAAATTTAGGACTCGGGCTGTAGAATCAACCTTCATTGTGTGGTATCACAAAGGGCCAATGCTCGGCCTACATGTGTTCCCTTGTGGGACTGCCACTGCAAACCTAACCTAACCTACATATAATTGAGGTTTTAACCAATTTCTCTTCTTACTATTTTTCTAGACATTTTTTCCAGCTTTCTTACATCTGTTTTTCATTCATCAAGTACTGAGTGTAAAAACTTTCCGAAAAGTTTACTGATAAACTCTGATGAAAAAAAAAATCAATGTTTCGTTGATTAGAAATATTGAAATATTGCTTGTATGGTTTCCAATTATAATAATTATTATAGCTTATCAACTTTTTTGTTAACATAAGGTGTCAAATATTAAAGCTGTTACATTAAACACCTTTCCTTCTTTTTGTATTTATACGGACTAATCAGTTATCTCAATAATCTTCGCAATGCTGTAACAACTTTTTCTTCACTGGTTGTCACAAATTATTATAGCGACTACATCATTGCTGAATAGAACTCCATGAAAATTTAAATTACTTCTATCCATAGTCTATACTTCTTAGCTCTGCAATTCAACCATAAAATATTTAGAGTCGTTAAAAGACCTTTTTCAAAGGAAAGAGTTTTTTTTTCACCTTCTTAATATCCTGTATTCCCAACTGCCCTCATCTTTTATTTGCATGCATAAACATTTAACGATCTCAACATTTTTTTTATGAATCATTCCATTGTATAAGTTCTTCTTCTTTTGACAAAAGCCTTGAAATCCCTTGGTATAGAGCATTGTTTAAATAATAATTTTATTTTGTTATAAGAAAGTAATATATGTTTATAATCCACATCGAACATATTTTATAGTTTTATATTCTGACAAAATCAGCAGTTGAAAATATTTTAAATGAGTAAATATTTTAGTTCAGTAGTTATGCAGTAAATATTTGGTATTTACCATTTCAAAAATTATAAAGAAAAAAGCCTCCACAAATAACGAATAACGTTTCATAAGAACGTGTTTACAAGTTTATTAGTTATGCAGTAATTATGTGGTATCACCATTTAAAAAAATTCTCTAAAAACAACATAAAACGTCTCAACAATAGTTTTATGAACTAAGCTACTTATTTCCTATTGTCGTAAACATTTTAATTCCCACTTCATCAAACAAATAATTAAAGCCCTCATTAAATTAGTTGCTAGCATGTTATAATCTTTATTTGAGATAAACCTGAAGAAGAACAGTATGTGTTCGAAACACGTTAATATGTTTATGGTATTACTTTATTTTGAAGCTCCTTTTGTAATTTCCAGTAATGTTATTTAAAATTATTTATTGAACTGAATTGAACTCAATTTTGCCTTTTTGAATCGTATTTCATCGTTAGTTATATATATATATATATATATATATATATATATATATATATATATATATATATAAACAAGATTTCACATAAATACGTGAAATAACAAGTAATTATATATATATATATTCAATATTAAAGTTTATCAGGACTCCCTCAGTTCTTTAGGGTCAAACTAAACTCGGTTCAACCAAATTCAGGGACAACGTTTCTGGATTTTATTTAAAACCTTTTTCATAGGCCTATAAAACAGAGGAAATATAAGAATAATTCAATCATTCAAAAATCAATGAATGATTAATTTTAATTAATTAATTAAATACATTTTGTTTTCTTTTATTGACAACAAAGAAATGCAAGCTGTATATAGGGGACCAGGTTAGCCCAAAGGCAATGTGCTTGCCTTTAGACTGGTGGATCCGAGGTTCAATCCCCACTCTGACCCTTGATTTATTAACGCAAGAAGTGAATAAATGTGTACACGTTGTACCTATCCTAAACATACTTAAATTGGGCAAAATTTAGGATTTTAATGTTGAATTTTCATTGTGTGGTATCACAAAAGCCGAATGTTTGGCCTATGTGTGTTTTCTTGTAGGACTGCCCTCTGCAACCAAACCTAATATAAGCTGTATAAAATACCCGGCCTAACAAGAGATCTCCACATTTGCACTCTCTTTCTTTCATTAAATTTTCTATTGCATACTAACATAATTGTTAGAAATATTTTGTAACGTTTTGATTATTTTCTTTTCCTTGCTCAGTTCTTTTAAATATGTTATACGCTTTATACTTCAGATAGGCCCTAGAATATGAAAATGAACTTACTTAGCTAAAACCTATAAACTTTATATATTATTTATCAAATTGCGATATATTATATCAAAATATATTTATCAAAATTTTCAAATTAGAGCTTTTTATGTGGTAATCAGAAAATTTTCACAAAAAGATGTACGTCTTAATATTTTTGAAACTTAATTTTAAAATCAGTAAATATTTATAAATGTTTTATTGTTTATTACGTCAAATACAAATTATACATAGTTACAAGTATTTATAGCATTTAGCCATACCCACTGTAAACTAACCCAACTTTATTATATAAATCTACTATTAAAGCAAGAGGAACTAGTCTGATACCTATTAGTGGCATTGAATTGAGATATTCGAATATCGTCTGACAATTTACTGCGAGAAAAGGCCCAATAATCATATTCGTTTCGTTTTGGTGGTCAGAAGGGACTTTTTATGAGAAGATGAGTTGTTCTACTGAGTATGGGTGAGTTAGAGATTCGCTGTGAAATAGTTTGTAACTATCTTTTGTCTTGAAATCTTGACAAATCATTTTCTTTTGATACATAGAATGAAAGAATTTAATTTTTGAATTTCTTTAAAAATTCGAAATGGTTTTTTTATTTTTAAGTTTATGCCATTGAAACTAGTTAAGTTCTGTAAATCTATTCAATGAATTTTCTTGGCTATAAAACAAAAAATAGAGTTGAGCTTACTGCCCAATTGAAGGTATTAACCACCAGGATGTCCCTCTAAGAATGAATTTGGGACATCGTTCTTTTGAACTTTCCATTGAAATCATTTAATCAAAGATGAACCCAAAGAATAAAGTCAACACATTATTAAAAAAAATTCTTATTCTCTTTATAAAAATAAATTGACTGAACAGAATTAACAAGTGTTGTATCAGAACACAGACAATAATCCTGACTTTGTGGTTATGTGGGGAACAGACTACCTGAGAAGATAAATCCATTTCGTTTTGATGGCGGTCTGTTAATATTATAGGCGAAGAATTTGATTGTGTATCTATGAACACATATATGTTCCCCATATACATATAATCGAGAAAAACATTTCACAATAAACACGTGAAATAACAATCAATGTTCAAACAACAATAAGAAATGAGAAAAAAGACCAAGATCTTTCAACTGTAGTTAAACATTGAAATATCAACTGTTGAGATTATACTCTGACGAAGACCGCTTGTTATGGTTGAAAGATCTTCGTCTTTTTTTTTTCATTTCTTATTGTGGTTTAAACATATATATACGAGTTCAAAATATAAGAAGAGTAACTCACAGAGTAATGAAACAAACTTAAAAACTTGAATTTTTGGACAATCCACTTCAGGACAAAAAACTTAAAGTTTCGTCTTCAGGAGAAAAGAGAAAGAGAGACCAAGCACGTTGTAGACGCAACGGTAAATAACCGACCAGGCAACCTCCAGCTCTACCCCTCGCACCCGGTCTTAAACTAATAGAATTAAGAGAAGATATGAACAGAAATTCAGATGAACAATACAAGTGGGGTAAATATAAAAGAATTAAAGAGGTTAAAAAATATTCTATATGTCACTACCTATCTATCATTCATCTTCCTCTCGATAATTGGTAAAATCATATATATAAGTTGAAGTAAGGTGTACAACATTATATTCGAATCAATAGTTTTCTCACAACGATTGTTTATTAAGTTTTAATCGCTTTTATTTAATAAAAATGTTTGGGAAATAATTGTTCATGTTTTTTTCAAGTTTTCCATTTAACCAAATATTTTCATTGAGCTAATACTGAAAAATAATTAAAACTCAGAATATTTCAACTTTTAAATGACTTTATGAGGAGATATTGTTTGTTTGTTGGATTTTTTTTATTTACTAGTACCCATAGAATTGTTTATTAAAAATAGACATGAAAAAAGACTTCAAAACAACAAAAGCAAATGGTAAGAGACAATTGGGATTAAAAGCGTCTACATAACGAGGTGGCGGTCTGAAACAGGTTTATAAAGCCTATGCCAGACAGATATATGCATAAGTAAATTGCATTCTATTGTCGGTGCAGGGCGACACGCGATGCATATGTTATTACTTGGGACCTAAACATGGTTTATTTATTGTCCGAGCACGAGGACCATTTGACTATGATTTGTGTAATCCAGCTTTCACTACTTAACACTACTCTACCGATGAGCTTACAAAGAAAATTACTTTTATTATTTTTTCTTAACTTTTATTACAACAAAGCAGCAATCTGAAAGTATTTATAACGGTTTTTCATCATTTTCAGTTACTTTTGTTGGATTTCTACAAGTTACATTAATCCACTGAAGCAAAATAAAGTTTGATTATGATCACTTTTTGATTACAAAACAACCATTTTTTTTGGAAAAATTAGATTGTTATGAGCATTAAAAGATAGTAACTATTTGAGTTTTATTCTTCTGAACTCAAAACTATTTGAGTTTTGTTCTTCTGAACTCAAAACTATTCAAGTTTTATTCTTCTGAACTCAAAACTATTTGAGTTTTGTTCTTCTGAACTCAAAACTATTTGAGTTTTGTTCTTCTGAACTCAAAACTATTCAAGTTTTATTCTTCTGAACTCAAAACTATTTGAGTTTTGTTCTTCTGAACTCAAAACTATTCGAAATTTATTCTTCTGAACTCAAAACTATTTGAGTTCTGTTCATATGAGGCTGAACGTTTTCCAGTAAAATTTGACTATGATAATATATAGTAAATTTTAAGGCCTGATGCTAAAAAAAGTATTTTTTTTAATAAACAATTAAATAGAGCTTAATGTACATGCCTATATTACAAAAGACTATACAAATTTATATTATAAACTGTCGTGTTATGTTGCCTCCTACTTCCTATATAATTAGCAAGTACAAACTAAAACGACAGAATATATAAAATAGTATGCTCAATATACAACAACTTCCACATATATTTTTATAGCCCGATTTAATTAAATAAATCTATTTTATACAGTTATAAAAAGCCTTTAGTTCTTAAAGGTACGCACATCACATGTCAGTGCTATCAATACAATAACTCTAAGCTACAGACATTCAAATTCTGCGCAAATTTCGTCAGTTTTGCTTTATAATTAGCATACTTTTTTTTCTTTGGTTCCAAATCTTAACATAAAATTTTAAAGAAATATAAAATAACTGTTATATCTCATGTATTTCTGATTTGATAAATACTAAGAAATATTAAAATTGATGAGAAATCAAAGATGTTGATTCATGGAATATATTAATTTGTTTTACATTTATTGCTATAGGAAACCAGTCCCAAGTCACGATTTTTTCGCATTAGGAGTCCAATCCTGGAATGGATTAGACGTACTCATTCCGCTGGGGTTTTACTGTAATGAAATCTGCATACCAAGATATTACTAACTAAAACAATGCATTTATAATAGCAAAAATAATGTTTATCAGGAATCGATCAGTTCTGAACTCTGTCATCAGGGAAGATAAAAAATAAATTAAGGTATATATGACAAATTCAAATGGTTGGTAAGAACAGTGAATTAGAAAAGCACATGATCAACACAAGAAAAATTCATTTTAATATTTCAACAGTCGACGTCATCAGGAGGAGATGTTCATCGTTTGAGATGTAAACCAAGATGTGTACACACATCACTCTATCATTAAAATTAACTGCAGTCTCGGCATTCACGATCTTAAGACTGAGAGATTTGATCCTACGAACTAACCTCCTGCTAACAGGGTTCAACTGGAAAAGGAGTTGGTCAAGCGACATGTTAAATTAAAATCGATGACTCATGCTTAGTCATTGATATAAATAGATTAAAAGGATAGTACAGGTTAATATAAAGAGAAGGTCAAAGGTCAATAATGAACAAGAAACAAGCGGTTAGAATAAAGCTTCTAGTTTATTCTAACCGCTTGTTTCTTGTTCATTATTGACCTTTGACCTTCTCTTTATATTAACCTGTACTATCCTTTTAATCTATTAATAGCAATGACTAAGCATGAGTTATCGATTTTAATTTAACATGTCGCTTGACCAACTCCTTTTCCAGTTGAACCCTGTTAGCAGGAGGTTAGTTCGTAGGATCAAATCTCTCAGTCTTAAGATCGTGAATGACGAGACTGCGGTTAATTTTAATAATACTTGTTTAAAAGAGAATCTGCTACCTATTTATACCAACATTACTCTATAAATACATATATTGTATAAAAAATATATAAATTAACAAATATAAAAATATATTAACAAATTAAAGGTATGAATAATTTAAGACCTAGTTTAAAGTAAATTTAAAACTGTAGACTAGTGGGAGGTCAAAACTGTAACTTGTATTTATTAAATTATAAACTAATTTCACATGCATTAACGTATGTAAAAAAATCTTTTTTATTAAATAATAAATAAATTTGTTTAATTTCTTAAAGAAAAAAATTAATATTAATTTTGTATGTTGTTTTTTAGCTAGTTGATGTTATGTTTTGAGTTAAAAACATTCAAGATTCAGCAGAAATGAGGACTAATTTAAATCATTCCTAATGCCATTAAGCATTTTAGAGATGCGAATTATTTTGGTTGTGAGATTGTCGTAAAAAAAAAAAGTCCAAGGGAATAGCTGGAATTACAACAAACAAGGTTAGGGGAGTGGGAGATGGTTTTTGGGGAGGTCTGTAATTTAAAATTAGGCTGGAAAAAGGTGTTAACGAGAGCTGGACGGTTCTCTGCGTAAAATTATAAAGTATTCAAGAGAAGCAGTGGTAGTGTTTTTTTTTGCAATCCAGCGTTGAATGGATACTGTGATGAGTTATTCGTTGACCTGAGAGGAATAAAGTGGAAAAAAGTTTTTATTTTATGTCGTCTGAAGTGGTGAAGACTAACTCCCCTGAGAGAACCTTCAAAGCTGACAACTCCATCCATTTTTTTATTTATTTATTTTTTATTTTTTCCTTACCTTTACTAACTTTTTGATTCACATGCGGGATGGCATTCTCTACATTATTATTTTAAAATAGTTTTATATTTCATTCATTAATTAAAGTTATTACAAAAAAATGTCTATAATTTTATAATTAAACTGATTTATCAAAGTTAATTATAAAATTATAATTTTATAATTAACACAAATAGACACAAATTGTCGATGAATATATATTTTGATAGTATCTCTAAGAATAAGTTAGTATAATTATCCAAACAAATTGTTTTATTACCAAAAGAAGAATTGATAAAACATGTTTTTGTTATGTTAGGTTAGATTGCAGTGGTAGTCCCAGAAAAGAAAACACGTAGTTGAAACATTGGTTCTTTTGTGATATCGCATAGTGACAATTCTACATTGGGAGTCCTAAATTTGGCATAACTCAAGTGTATTTAGAGTAGGGGTCTTTAACGAGTACCTGACATCGTAGATGTTCAGTCCTCTCCTAAGGACGGCGTACCCAGATTTATTCACCTTCCGTGTGAATAAACCGAAGGCCAGAGTCAGCTCTCCTGGCACCCTAAAATTTTCATTAAGAGGAATGATATATTAAATAACTAATGTACTTCGTTTAAGTTTTCTTAACCAAGGATTATCAATGTGTTATATGTTATTGTCATCTCTTAAACACTTAAAGGATGTACACCTACAGACAAACACAAACACATCCAAAAGGATCGTTTAGTGCACCCGGTGTCCCTACCTCAACTCTCTTAATGACGGTTCAACCAAAAATTAGAGACAGTAAGTGTGTTTGTTCCTTAGTTCTGTGTTTGTGATTCATCGTGAAACGTTTGTTGTCCTTTTGGATCGTTTTCCTGTTTACACTATATATATATATATATATATATATATATATATATATATTATATATATATATATTGATAAACGTATTGACCGTGGAATAGAAACAAAACTAAAGTTTATCAGGACTCTGTCAGTTTGTCCTAATATAATATATATATATATATTATAATATTATTATTTGAAAATAAAAAAATTAATATTCAGAGTACTACAAAACATGTTATTTTAACATTTTATAACATTATATTATAAACATTATAATATTATTATAATATTATAACATTAACATTATAACATTTTTTTTATTTTTAATACTTTAGTTTCAGTAGAGTAACAATATAAGTAAATGTAAATTGCATTATATATTTTTAAGAGGTATATTACGCGTTCAGTGGAAAAACAAAGTAAGCACCATGTGATTAAGCGCTAAATAAAATGCGATAATTACAAATTCCATGAATGTTTAGGAAAGCTTTTTTACGATCCTGGAAAGTTTTTCCCTCGAATATCACATGATATGCAGTTGTCGTACACCCGCTCTTCTGCTTTCCTGTGCGAATGTGACCTTTTGGCTTTTTAAAATTTTTTTATATATAGTTGTTTTGCTCGTTGTAATCTGGAATTTTCCAGAATTAAGTAACTATTGACACAACTTTTTCCGGTCCACCTATTGTGACGAAGCATATGCTTCTTAAGGACGGCACCCATTTACAACCCGTTCTTAGGAACTACTGATATACTCTTCTCCACTGTTTCGCTATTCCTCTTTTTGACTATTCGACTCTTTCTTCTAGTCATAGCAGAAGGGGTACTAACAAACATGAATAGATGTTAAAACTTAATCAATAACAATGATGTTTATAAAACAAGTAAATCTGTAGGTCTGGAAAAAATGAAAACATAGACAATAATTAGATTAAGAATTTAAGAAAAGTCTATGGTCTAAAATAGTCATATTTTAGCATGCTTTCATCAAACATATAGACGCTTATTTTCACAAACATATTACAAATTCAATGATGCTGTTTGGTTGATGGCTTCTTTTTAATATTCTACGTGTTTTATGACAAAAATCTATAGTTTTTAAACTTTTGGTTACGTAGTTCTTCCACTGCACGCTTCAAATATTCTTTATAAGAGATGTAATCTGATAGCGTGCTTACCTCAGTGTAGAGAATAAAGGATGGAAAGCTATCAAGGCCTCTACCACGGGAGGTATTCGTTATCGATCAATATAATTAACAATATTTTAATATATCACTATATTTAACCAAATTTTATTATTCAGTAAGAAATAGTTTAGGATTCCCAATTTCAATCAACCCTATAATATGACTTACCTTTCAATAAAAATTGTACCAAATAAAAAATAAACCCCCAGAACAGAACTAGGAAACGAAATCCTAATTAATAACTGCGGTTGTAAACAATAATATTTATTTATATATGTAATTAAGAAAATGGTAATTTTAGAAGGAATTACATTATTTAAGTCATTCATTTCTTAAGTTAATTTTACCAAACAAGTTAATATCGGAAAATTTAGAATTTAGATTTTAGGTTGACTTCAGTCAATCAAAAAAAATAAGCCAAAACAATATCACTTTTTCAAGAGCACATATATAGTATTTAATAGTACCAAATATTACATTCTATAATTCAATAAAGTTAAAATTATTATTAAATTAAATTATTATTATTAATAAATGATCAATTAAGGTTATAATGTACTTAGGGTACATAAAATCTCTTATCCCTTACTTCTTATTGTAATTTTAAACAATTCTAGTATACCAATTGAAATTTATAATCCTAGGATAAATTAAAGCAATTCTGCTAAACTGTTTACCGAATCAAAATTTTATCAGCTGCCTTCCGCTTAGGCAAAATTAACCATGGTATTTTTGTAAACATACTAATCAACAAATTTTTCTAAATATTGATATAAAAATTTCAGAAACTATTTATTTGAAGCAATCAAATTTCAATTTACTTTGCTATTAAATGGAAAATATTTATTTGTTTGTCTCTTTTAAAATTATAATTATCATTTATGATAATTAATTATTAGAATTTTAAAGTGATAAAATACCTCAATTTTCCATTATATTTAAAATTATAATTAATTATCTTAAAGTATATAGTTATATTATATACTTTATATTATATAAGTATATAATCCATTATTAAAAGTATAATTCATTTCATTATACTTTAAAATTACAATAACATTAATTATCATAATTTTTGATTATAATAAAATTATAATGCATAAGTAAAATTTTAATGTTATTTAATATACAAATTATAATATGAACTCAAGTGAAATGGAGGGCTGAACTACAGATTTGTTTTAACCAGGAATGGTATATATAAAATAATGAGCTTCCTTATAATAAGAGGAGGTAAGACATAAGAAATTTTATGTACTTTAAAAAAAATGTATAGATAAAATAACAAGTCAGAATAATAGTAGGAAATTTGTTTTTAATATAAGCTATCTTAAAATGTTCGGAAAGACTGTTTACAAGGCATAATGGGAATTTACGAAAACAAGATTGATTCTTTTAAAATAAAATTGAAAAATACTTCTGAAAAATTCATTATAGAAAAGAGTTGAATATTTCAATCAGAGTGTTTTAAAATCAACAGGATGAAAAAAAAATCGCTATAAAGAAATAATTTAGAATTTGCGGAAGTTTATACTTTACCTTAAGGGGTTGGAGGAGAGATAATTGGTGGAATGAATCCGGAAGGGAGAATAAAAAACAGTTTAGGGAAAAGGAGCTCCCTCACTGACCCTTTGCCCATTGTCCAACTCGCTATTGTTTTTGCCCTTTAGGTTTTTATTAAGTGCTACGAACCCTTCTTTGGATTAATTAGAGACAGGGAATTGTGGCTACAGAGGTTGAAACGTTCCCATGATTTCATTAACAATGCATTCAGTCATATGATCCAACATTATATGTTATTATTTATATAATAATAATAAATTTAAATAAATAACAAACAACAAAATTTAGTATTTTTTTTTAGTTAACATTAAATTATTGATTTATATGCTATACAATATTTTAATGTTCAATGTAGATAAAATTAAAAACACACAGACTTACAGCCTCTATTTTTTGGTTTGAACCGTCTTCAGGGGAGATAAGAGAGGAGAACCAAGCACACTGGCACAGAGACGGTTGAGATCCATATATACAATATATTGAATACTACAGCAGTATCTGCATTGACGACCTTTTTACTGGTTTCTTCAATCTTATTTGCAATTTATCTCTTTTGGCTGAACAACAATAAAAGCTGTCCAATGGACATAGTGATATGGAGGTATAACGTTTTCTGGGGATAACGTTTTATGGGGGGCTCCAACCAGAAATGAAAAAAATTGTGAGAAAGATTGCTTACTTCTTGCTTTACTAAGTATTGTTTAATAGTTGATAGTCTCTTCAGGTCTTCAAACCTTAAATATTAATAAAAGTTAAGAGTCATTTTAAATAATGCATCTTTTTGTAGTTTATTTTTAATACATTTGCTGACAAATCACTAATTTCTTTCTCACAGTTTTGTTTTCTAATAATATATAACAGAATCACTCCAGTGAAACAGACAGGAAAGTAACCCTCGACCTATTATTCCCTAGCACTTCCTTCGTTCTCCCATTTCCTTTCATCCTAACATAAGGCAAAGCAAAAAAGAAAAAAAAAGAAACATTAAAGTCTATAGTAAACGTTACTCTCTCCCTTTAAAGCATTCTAACTCTCTTAAAACAAAAGAATATTAACACTGGACAAGTGAGAGTGTCCCTTGCTAGATGGGGAATTTTTTTATTTCTCATCCCCTAGTAAAAAACAAAGGGTGTTCCCGTTACACAGACATTGTCTTACTGGATTAATTTACATATGTATGCTTACCCTTCTTACCTGCTTTATACCAGACTCAAACTGGAAAATCTTTTGTAACCCTTCCTCTCCTAATTATCACGATGAACGCAAATTACTCTGTAAAGGATACAGAAAACATTTTATTTTCCACCATACAAACAACTAAACATTCTTTTTGTATTCTTATTACCATTAAATTTGAAAAAGGTTTTTCATAAATGCATTTCATTTAAATTTTTTACAAAAACAATTTTTCTTTACTAAATACCAGTAGCTAGCCATTGATGATTATTCTCTTAAGATAATCGGAAATGACTCAAAAAAATAGTAATTGTCATTAATAAAATTAGTGTGTAACACTTCATTACTCATCATATATGATAATTTACAAACTCAACATACCTTTTCAAGTAGGCTGATTTATAAAACTTCACAGTATCGCAATTGCTTCTAGCGTTCGAACTCAAATAATTTGATAGCATACACACATATCTTGCAAATTTATCTATATAAATAGAAGAAAGTGTTTGTCTGTACAATGCTTAGAACTGACTCATTTCAAGTTATCTTTAAGTTTCATACATTAGAGAAATCGAATCCACCCTTAGAAAAATTTCTGTCTGTTCTTTGTAACAAGTAAATTCAGCCACCATAAGTCATAGCAAGCTGAAACGTTTACAGTAGTTTTATGTATCACTAACTTAAAAGTAAGATTTGAACAAATTAGAAATTTAATTCAGAAGAGAAGTAGTTGTGGACTTTTAAGCTGGGTTTTGGCTAGCTCCGCAGGTATATCAACAAAAAAATGCCTACTTTGCTTCAATATCAGGCACCTAAAAATACCTGAATATTTTTAAAATAAAAAAACAAAAGAAATTTTTTTAAAAGCGAATTCGGTTAGTCTAATGAATAAAACCTAAATATAACGTGAAGTGAGTCAGTTCTAAGCAATATACAGACAAAACCTGTACAGACAAAAATATACAAGTATTTTTAGGTGACTGTACAATAGCAAGAAATGTTAAGTACGATTTTTTCAACCATTATCAGGATACTACTTTTAATTTTATTAGTCATAACTACGAAGAATTTTGACCTAGTCATGATGTATAGTGATTGTAACTCTGACAAAAACCAGTTATTATTATTGAAATATATTAATCCCATTTCTTAATTTCCTACTGTGATTTATACGTTGACTTATATATCTTCTGCGTTTATATATGTGGCAATATTTCACTGTTTACAAAGTAAAGCTAAAGTTAACTTAAAAAACAATACGAAATTCAAAAATACTATAAGAGAACAGTCACTTGATTTAAAGGTTTTAGTTCTAATCATAAATGTATCACTGTCTATATGATCGTTCATTTTTGACTTTGAAGAGTAACATCACTTAGTCGAAAGCAATTAGACCCAAATCTTAATGTCTTATTGTCGTTTAAACAATGTTCTGTACAGATAATACACATATGTGTTACATAGGAAACACTTATTAAGAAACACATAGATAAAGAACTGTCTAATTCGTCAGTTATATATAACCAAATAGAACGTTTTCTTTCTATGTGTCTACATTAATATTATACACTTATATATTTTTTTCTATTTTGTAAAATTGCTATGAAGATTACCATTTTAGTGCGTAAAATAATTTAAGAGACATAATGTGAAATTGCAAAGATAAATTTTGTGGCACCTAATCTGACAAGGGTAAAGTATAATACAATTTAGAGTCATCCGGACATCTGACAGGGGAAATTACATTACTCTGGACTTCCACAAATAATTCTTCTTATTCTGGCCATATTTTTTTTCCATTGGAAGGAAATTTAGGAAATATATTTTCGTCAATTAATATATTTAAATCCACTTAATTTACAAAGTTTAAAATTTAAAAAGTGTTAGTCTTTAACTAATTGAAAATTATAATTTTTTTAAGTATATATATAGGTATATATACATATATAAATCAATGATCAAACCACAATATGAATCAGAAAAATAGAGTAGATCTAACTCTGACGAAGACCGCTAGTTACGGCTGAAAGATTTAGTCTTTTCTTCCCATTTCATATTGTGGTTTGATCAATAATTGTTATTTCACAATTTATATTTTAAATATATAATTTATATATATAAATGTTCAAACCTAATAAGAATTAGGAAAAAAAGACTAAGATCTTTCAACTATAACAAGCGGTCTTCTTAGAGTCCAAACGCAACTCAGTTGAAAGATTTTAGTCTTTATTTTTTATTTTTTATATTGGTTTGAACATTGATTGCTATTTCACTTGTTTATTCTGAAATCTTTTTTTATATATTTATCAGTTATATTATTTTGTTAATAAGAGTTTCCTTCATCTCTTTCCATTCTGTTTTCATTTTTATAACAAAATACTAATCATAACAAGGTTTTGTTCAAAAAATTATCTTTCTATTCAATAAAGTTATCAAAAAAGGTGACAAAAACGTATCATTTTTTTAAATTATATTTTAAATCATTTTTAGAATTGCTTTATACCAGAACTTTTCGGGAAAAAAGTGTAAAATAAATAAGAACTTCAAATTGAAATAATTTATGGGTTTATGCAGATGAATACCACCACATTTTATATTTTCAAATTAATTTCTTCTTTTTTTTTAATTATTTAGTTACAGAGTCATACCTTTTTTTAAAAAAATTGTTGTTCAACTTTGATATTCATATAGATAAATTTTGTTAGTTCCAAAAACATTGCAATATGAAAGAGATAAATGTTTCATTTATTAAAGAAAAGATGGTAAATTTAAATGTTTTTTGTAATTAAGAAAAGCAAATGAGGTAGTAATGAGAGCAGGGCTGGGCGACGTCCTGCAGATAAATCACAAAATAAAAGACCGGCTCATTTCCCAGAAGAGGAAGAAATAGTGGGAGAATGTTCCATTTGGAAGCATTGGAGGAACTGCAACCGGTGAAAACAAACCAGGCCGCACGTTGAATTATGCTCATTGGTTGCCATTAGCAGTGAAGAGAGACTAGTTCGATACTATCTGGGGGCCTTCTGTGACGCCTTAATAACGAGCCATTTGCCAACAAAACAAAGACGCTACGTGTATATTTTTGAATACATTTCCCCCCCTTCCCTCTCTCTCTCTTGAAGCGAGTATCGGTTCGGTGAGAACTATTTGAAAGAGAGGTATCATTGGTTAGCATCTGCTGGTCATTATACGCTATCCGATCAGTTCATCTAGCCACTTCCCTTCAGTCCAGCCTAAATCACTTGATTCCATTTTCCAACCAAATGATGAGTCTTCATCAGCTCCATGAATTCGTTGCCTTCTAATATTGCTTCATTTTGCTTCGATCATTATTCATATGAATCATTCCTATAAATGTATTAATACTAAACAAAAAAAAATTACTACGAAATTATTGCATATTCCATTTAGAAATATATTTCAGACATATAACTTCCTATATATTATTCAACTAGGTCCTATTTGACAAGCCCAACCAGCTGTTACTACGACAGAAATATTTTCACGGCACATTACAAAAGGTAAAGTATCAAAGGAAAGTTGCAATAAATATTTACTTAGAGGTTTCGAAACATTAAAGAAATAATCTTACAAATTAAATTTAGTCGTTTAGAAATCAGATTCTTTTTTGACATAAGTGTTTTCTGCATTTTATTTGTTTCTTTATAATACTTTACGCAATTATTGATTACTATTAATAATGGCATAGTTTATGGTCAAAAATGGTCTAGTAATATCGTATATCACGCTAGCAGCTGTAGCATTTTAAATCATTGTAAATGTTAAAAATGTTCTAGTAATAGAGTATAACTCTCTAGTAGCTGTAGCATTCTAAAGAATTCTAAATGTCAAAAATGGTCTAGTAACAGAGTATATCTACATATCATAGCATAGTATATCTACAACTACAGAGTATATATACAGAGTACCTGTAGCATTCTAAATCATTCTAAAGAATTCTAAATGTCAAAAATGGTCTAGTAACAGAGTATATCTCTCTATTAGCTGTAGCATTCTAAATCATTCTAAAGAATTCTAAATGTCAAAAATGGTCTAGTAATACAGTACATCTCTCCAGTAGCTGTAGCATTCTAAATTATTCTAAAGAATTCTAAATGTCAAAAATGGTCTAGTAACAGAGTATATCTCTCTATTAGCTGTAGCATTCTAAATCATTCTAAAGAATTCTAAATGTCAAAAATGGTCTAGTAATACAGTACATCTCTCTAGTAGCTGTAGCATTCTAAATTATTCTAAAGAATTCTAAATATCAAAAATGATCTAGTAATAGGTTATATCTTTCATTAGTACTCGTAATAGAGCATTCTAATCGTGAATCGCTAAGAAATTAAAAAAAACTTTTCTTCACCTAAACTTTCATTTATCACTACGACAAAGCATTTGGTCCAAATTGTATAAAATTTCTGTTACTCGTTAAATATCTCTACTCTCAATAAACTTAATTATAGTGAAATTTATGGCCTGTGCTGTAAATTGAACCCAGTTGATTTATACTTTTCGAAAGAAGCTTTCTGTTTGCCTGGTAGGTGACCTACTTTCCCTAGAATTACTAATGCCTTCATTCCTTTATAAAGAAGCCAACAAACATGCAATTATTACAAATTTCATTACTCGTTACTAAATTACAGGTGTAAATTTAGTAAAGGTAGCCCAGTAGCTAGCTTGCTCGCCTCTAGATCCCGGGTGCGAATCTCTCTCCCGGGAGGCGAGTTTTCCGCTGTCCCTTAGAGAGGACATTGAGATCGTCCTGTGCCTGTACGATGTCAGGAACTCGTTAAAAATCTCTACTCTAAGAACATTTGAATCTAAGACTTAAAAAAAAATTGAATATGCAACATTTTCATAATTATATGTATTTTTATCCCTTGTTGTACTCCCTTCGACCTTATAATATATATCAAAATATATCAGATTTGGGGAAAAGTTCTAAAAAATTTTATAGTTCTGAGAAATGTATACACTATTTTTAGAAAATATTGTAAAACTAGACAAAAGTAAGCCTCACCTAGTAAACCTCCCAACAATGAGTTTGGGACAATGATTTAAATTTTTTTTATTTACATCCCTGAAGAAGAGCAATTATGATTATAACTTAGGTTTTTTTTATGTAATAATAAAAAATATTGATGAAATGAAGAAAAGAATACATTTAAACAAGAAATAGAACAGTTCGAAAACAAAATAAAACCATTTTAATTTTTATTATTTAAAACGATTCTTGAACTTTTTTTTCTGAATCCTTAAAATTTTTAAGGACATAATTTAACTGTCTTTTACATAATTTATCTTTCTTAAAAAGTAATTGTCACACATCTACATGTCTTCTATATTCCTTAATATTGTGAAACCTCAACATGAAAATATATTTCCAAATGGTTTAAAAGTTTCAACAGACGTAGGACAAATTATTGAAAACAATACTAATTTATAAATTGAAATTTATCTACTCCTACAGCAGGAATGAACTCATATGATTTTTCATAAGTCAGGAAGGATAATTGAAATTATTGTATTGTTTCCAAAAGGATTTTTTTAAATTTATATACAAACATTACTGATACCGACCTGGACTTACGGATTGAACTATGGGGTTGTGCAAAACCTTCGAATATTCATAGAATACAGTCGTTGCAATCTAGAATCCTCTGCACTATCATAAATGCTCCTTATTACGTCAAAAACTATACCCTTCCTAAATACCTAAAATTTCCGTTCATCCAAAACCTAGCCTCTGATCGTTATAGGTCATTTCTCAACAACCTTCCCTTCCCATTTGTACGAATCCTTGCTTCCTCCTCACCTTCCCAGAATCCCCCAAGACGACTCAAGATAGCCGAGGGATCTACTACTATGATAATATATTATAAAACAAAGTGAAAAGTTGAACCATTCTTTACTTATGTGCATCGAAGTTATTGTGTAATCTCTTACTACATACGCTTGTTAAGCAAAATATGCATCGTTGTGCATTTGTTAATAAATATGTTAAAAAATTATAAATGCCTGTATATTTATATATTTGTGTGTATACGTGTGTGTGTGTGTATTATATAGACTGTGCTTTTTTTAATAATCACAAATTAGACTTTTGATATCATGCCAGTTCTTTACTTCTAAAAAAAAATTAAGCACCTGCTATACTGGTAATAATATGTTTGTTTTTTAAAAATAAAGGGCTGATATTGTATGAATAGTATGATTCGGAATAATATATATACAATAACTTTTTTTGATTAACTATTGACTGATAAATTCTAATTTAATCTATTATATTTAACTAATATTTAAATGGTGCTGTTATTAAATTATGTTTTTTCTTTGTGGGTAAAAGGACAGTGTAAGTTTTTATAACAGAAAGGTGCTGTTGGATATGGCAGGTACTGTGCTCCTATAAGCTTAGTAATTGAAGGTGTGGAAATACATAGATAGTGGTAGATGATTGAGTAATAAGGGTAGGTGGGTAAGTTGAATGCAGAAGAGGGGTTGTTTACGTAGGTGGGGGAATTGATTGGAGCATCGCCGGCTGAAACAGGCTGATGTTACGCCCTCATCAGACCTGGGAGATAATCAAACAATGTTTAAACGGGCAGAGACCGACAATAGAGGCGTAATTTAGCTAGACCAGGCAGGGCTAAGAGCTCGACCATCCGGACTGGTCGGCAGTTAACAATGGAAAATCTGCAATAATGGCGTATCTTGGAGCAGCGCATTATCGCTGTTATTGCAAGATGAGGCCTGTCCCCTCCAGGGCCATCTATTGCACGATGAAACCAAAACAGAGGATTATACATGTCCTCTAGATACCGTTTATTATTAAGACCTAACATGTAATCAGACCTACGGTGAAGCTAATTACACCCAGCTTAAGCGTCACTTGGGTTGCAATTCTGCAGCCTCAAATGACAGACGAAATCTCTCGCTACCTCTGTATTCGCTACTCTGCTTATCTACCCCTACAGTCACTCACCCATCCTTGCCTAATGAAATTAATAAGGCATTTCAAATCAGCTTTAAATGTCTCTTGAAGTAAATAATTCAATTAATTCATTTAAAAAAAATATTTATTAAAAAAATAAACATTTTTCCTAAAAAACGCCAAAGATAAATATGAAATCATATCTATATTCATATTACATATTCAGTTAAAGTTAACAACAAAATTTAATCAGTAATATATTGTTTTACTTCCATTTGAACAACCCGCTTGAGTCATGTCACTTCTTCTGTTGTTTACCAAATCGTTCAACAAATTTTGACTGAGACAAATATAATTCTCCTTTTATTTCTCCCTCTATGATCCTCTACCATGACTTACAGTCTTAAATAAGGCTGTAGTTTTCTTCAAATTTGGAATAATAATCAGGGCACTATTATTTCTCTCATATTTTAATTCTAACGATGTAGAACTGATTGCCAATAATATTACTCTATTTAAGTAAATTTACAATGTATAAGGAACTAAGAAAAAAAAATCATTTGACATCCATACCAACTGTTTTTGATGTCCATTAGTCCACAAGGGATATTTTATAGCAATCAAACAACCACTTGAGATGGTATCTCTCTCTTTCTCTCTCTCTCTCTCTCTCTCTCTCTCTCTCTCCTCTCTAAATATAATATATATATATATATATATATATATATATTACTAGCCGTTGCGTCTTCAACGTGCTTGGTCTCTCTTTCTCTTTTCTCCTGAAGACGGATTGTCCGAAAATTTGAGTTTTTAAGTGTGTTTCTTTACTTTGTGTGCTACCTATCTTCAATTTTGAACTGTTATATATATAGTTGTGTTATCTAATCGGGATTCGGTCAAATTTTCTAGGTTCAAAAATCAAACTATCATTGCCATTGAGACAATGAGAGTTTGATTTTTGAATCTAGAATATTTGACCGAATTCCGATTAGATAACACACCTATTCTATCAAACGGTCGATACATTATTGAATCTGTTATGCATATATGTATGTATATATATCAGGAGTCGCCTTCCACCCGCACTCCTGAACGCACGTACCTCTTCTTCTTCCCTTCCTCTCTCTTCCTGATGACGAACTTCAGTTCAAAATATTGATCAAATGAGAGTTCTCGTCTCTTTTATGTGTTGTCTTTTTCATTTATATATAAATATATTAAATTGAAGAACCGGTCCACACGAACTATAAAACTTTAAATTGCACAAAACATGACACAGGAAAAAGACAAAACACACACTTACTAAATTCAATATTTCATGCTGTTGTTCGTCATGAGGAGAAGACTAGAGAGGACAAAGTGAGAGAGATCTCCCCACGTCGAAGGAAGGAATGCAAGCGAAGCATTGATTATGCTATCCTAAACACAATAATTCTATTAAATACGAGATAAAATATAATGTAATGAAATAGATATATATAAGAATCTATAAATTATTATTCCGCAATTTTTGTTCATTTGTTGATATTGTAGGCAATCAAATTCAAAATATTTTTTTTTTACTTTTTACATTATCTTTTACAAAAGAAATGAAGAAAAATTTTTTTTGTTGGTTATTTAATGGTTTATAAGACAAAAAAGTTTAATCTTTGAAGGACTTCAAAATAACCTTGTAGCTACTTTATTCTTTGATTAATAATTTGATTATGAAATGAAATTGTGATATAGTTAGTATGAAATGAAATAATATTTCAATTAGAAGATTGGTTTGTTTTAGGTGAACGTCCCTATAGATGTCATTTATCTGACTGTGGCCGAGCCTTCATCCAATTATCCAACCTTCAGCAACATTTAAGAAACCACGATGCTCAGGTGGAAAGGGCGAAGAATAGACCATTCCATTGTACTATCTGCGGCAAAGGATTTGCCACAGAATCCAGCCTTCGAACTCATACAAACAAGGTAAGTCTTGTATAGGGAGAACCCCACTCTGATTCTCTAACAGTCTCCAAAACTGTCATCAGCTATTCTTTTAACTCTAACTTTAAATTTGCATTATTTAAATAATCATGCACAAAAAATAAAGTAACTTTCTTAAAAAGAAAGTTGTGTGAAACTATTTTCTTTTTTTCAAAAATATTTAACATAAATTTCCAATGAATGTTTTTTTTTTTAAATAAATACAATATAAAACATTTCAAGTTGTGCTATACATGAAAACTAAGTTGTCTGTTCGTTAAGGGTTGGTAAATACACAATAATTTTATTAAATATGGACAAAAATATAACGTAATGAAATAGGCATATAGAAGAATCTATAAATTATTATTCCGTCATTTTTGTGCATGTGTTGATATTATACGCATTTAAATTAAAAATAATAGTTTTTATTTTTTACTATTGGCATTTTTTTTAAAAAAAATATCATTTTATCTTTAATAAAAAAAATATATTTTTTTAAGGCCTTAAATATGTATATATGAATGCATCGTTGAAACGAATAATATTTCATCTATTTGTTTCATTAATTTTGTAACTTTCCCTGAAAGTGACACACCATGGTTATAAAAAGCATCATATTTATAATGCACATTTTGTAGCAAAAGTGCTACATAATTTGCTCAATCTAATAATATATTTTTTTATAAAAACTACTTTCCTTTTAACCAAATTTTGCTTCAGTATTTATCTTTTATATCAGGACAGAATCATATTCGTTGAATTTAACTAAACTTTGAAATTTCTCTACTACTCTTTGACTGTCGTTATACCTGCATTATCATTATGGAATTTAGTTGAATTGAAAAATAAGTTGCTCTTTTTAGATCAAATAAGTAGGAAATTATTTCTTTATGTTTGAACGTGTAGGACTGAATGCAGTTCTTTTTTTACATTCATGGAGCCATTATATCAGAGGGTCTATTTTTCCATTGTTCTTTCTCTGCCATATTCTAATTCATTTTAAGTGGATTTTCCTCATCGTTAATTTAAATAAGTTTTATTTTCATAATAAGGAAAGAAATGCATATATTTTAATAAAATGTCATACCACTGTCATTAGGATATTAGTAGAAGCAAATAACCAAGATCCAAAGGTTGATTTTTCTTTGAACAACTATCTTTACTAATAATTATTATTATTATTATTATTCGAGAATGGTTCAATGATAAATATATTCTACAAAATATGATATTATTACTAAACAGATTAAAGTTTGCCAGTAAAATATTAAGTTCATTTCAATAAACATTGGAAATAAGTGTAACATTTAATGCATCTAGTTAAAAATAAGTCCCTTATTGTCTTGGATACTTACTTTAATTCTTTTGACAATGCATGGTGTGTATGCATGGTTTGAGATTATATATTCTTCTTCTACATAATTTAATAAAGAAGAAAATAAATAAATTATTGAAAATATAATATATAATAACTTGTTAAAATAGAACAGTATACTAAATTAAATTGAGCTATTAACCCGTAATATATAATATATTTAGTATTCAGAAGTCACATACTAATTCTTTTCAAATAATAACATTGTTAATGATTTTATAAATATCCTGTTTGGTAGTAGAACAGTTAAAATTAAATCGTTTGGATTGAAATATATATAAATTTCTTTATATAAAATAATTGCTCCCAATAATTTCTATAAGAGAAGGTGCTCGCCAGTCTAGATATAAAAAAAAAACTTTATTAATGATAAACTAACATTTGTTTAAATTCAACCCCCATCCAAATGCAATACACGCATTCATTGCTTAAATAAACACTTTCCTCAGAAGGGCTGAAGTACCAAAAGACGTGCACCATTGTAGCTGTCAAGACAGATCATTTTTATTGATAATGATAATTGACAATAATAATACCAATCACGTAAATTAAACTATAAATTGAGTTTAGGCAAACGGCCTTTTACATTGCTGGGAGTTCCTGTATCAAAATTTGAACCATAATAGTAATATGAATCACAGTGTTCACGACATCTAACAACCTCAAATCTGTTGTGAACCAAAAGCATTAAACTTGTTTTCCAAGGATGCAATTAGCAACTAAATATCAAACCAATTCCACCTAAACCACTCAATAATGCAAAAAATAGATTCCGGAACAGAATAATCTATAAATATTGGAAAGAAAATACAGGTTTTTGAGCATTAGTTATGTTTTTTTATAAGCATAGACGTTTTTTAAAACCAATGAAGATTTTTTTTAATATACTAGTATGCTTGTGACTTTTGGTAAAACTGGCTCATAAAAATATAATATGCAGAAGAATCCCAATAAACCTGTAATGCAATCAATGAAGTTTAAACCACAAGGAAAAAGGAAAAAAAACAGAAATAAATGCTCTAAGGCCTTTCACTGTATCTTATCAGAGAGCAAGCAAAGTAAAATCAAAGATGGTAACATAAAAGTTATGCAAAAGGAATTACTCTTTTATATAACTTTTTCGTTACCTTCTTTGACTTTACTTTGTTCGCTCTCTAAAGACATGAAGTGAAAGGCCTTAGAGCATGTATTTCTATTCTTTTACCTGATGGTTTAAACTTCATATAGATTATATATATATATAGTATATAAAACTAAAATTTATCGGAACTCGATCAGTTTTTCCAGTTCAAATTAAACTCAATTTTGAAATCAAAAACCAAAACGTTGGCATTGAGAGTTTAACTTGAACATGAAAAACTGACCGAGTCCCGATAAATTTTAGTTTTGTTTTTATTCCACAGTCGATACTTCTATCAATATTATATATATAACATTATTAGTTGACAAGTAATTATAACAGACATTAAGTATTATTCAGTTAGTTATATAATTAATAGTCTTATATTCTTCCACAGTGCCCACAATAATTATTCAACATCGGTTCATGTTACTGCTAAATGAATCAATATTTAAAACATAATAACGAATCTAATATACTAATCAATTAATATATATAAATAAGATATTGTTATTTTGGTTTACCAAATTATCTTTTCTTTTAAAGTAATATATGTAATATTTTTATCCACGAAAGTTTTGGTGAATAATGTAATTCATTCTAAATGCTACACAAATTTTATTAGAATTGTTTTAAAGTATTATTTATTAACTAATTTGGTTGTAGAAATTGAATGAAATAGAATTCATTTTTATAAATTTGATGTTTCAAATTTGAAATAAATATAGTATTTTATAGTTGTTAGATATAACGAAATGGATATGATCCCTTCGTTAAACTAGTACTAAATGTGGAAGGTATAAAGTACGGTTGTTAGAAGAAAAAAAAACTGTATGACACCTGACAAATCTAAGAGAAAAAAATGTCCTAAACATATTAATAACATTTATATCAAATTTGAAATAAAGTTAATAATTTACTTAAAATATATTTTTAAAATTATATTATTGATTTTATTTTATGTTTAAATACACTTATTGTAACTGACGGTAAACTAAAATGTTGATATGTATGATTAAAATAATTAAGTTTAAATGAGTTTAATTTTAATTTATGTTTGTTTAAATATATATAACGCTGCAAACTTGTGTCAATATTCATAAAAATGTGTTGTTTGATTAAACCTAATGTAAATAAACTGTAGTGGATTGCACTTCAAATAAAATAACTAATTAATTTAAAGAATTTTTTGAACTGTTGTTTAAATACTTCATTTGAATATTTGTATGTAATTTAGAGAGTGTAAAGGCCGGGGAATTTTAAGTTTTTTTTCCGTTTTTACTTTTGACGATGTTTTAAACAGTAAGTTAACAGCTGATGTTGTGAGAAGACTGTTTGAGTATACAGAGTCCTTTCCCTCCCTTTAAAGTCCATAATTAATTTATATTAAACAAAAATTAAGTAAAAATTATCAATTCTGAAAAATGATTATCAAAATTTCTTTTTCAAGGAGTTGTCGGCCTTCCCGGAAGCATCTGGGATCCAATCTCAGATAGCGTCTCCCTATAGCTTATTAAGTAGAGGACCGTTGCTTTACAGCGGGGAACAGCAAAGAAATCAAGTAAGCATACGGCAAATAACTATATCTATATATATATTTATTTATTTGATTAATGTCAAGTATTGTTGTTGAAATGGTATGTTGCCTCCGGGAATAATGATCTTATGCAAGTTTCCCGCCCTAGTTTTTTTTTCCTTTTTTGTTTAACACCCCCGCTAACCACATGTTGCTCTATCATATTAGAATACCATTTGGTAAAGGCGATGTATTAACAAATTTAGCAGGTCACTATGAATAATAGCCTTAAGGCTATAATAGGATAGCCGTTAAACCTATCCGAGGACAACTTATATCCTTTCCTGCCTTTTCGATAGAGTATAAACAACCCTCCGTCAAAGAAACCCTGCCTGTCTCAATAATCGAACGTTCTCTCCGTTTTTTCCCCTCTAAACGAAACCACCTGTCTACACTCACATAACGCTTTTACTTTCATATCTAAATAATGTAAAATATCATTAAAGGTGCAATCAAATTATATTCATTTCATAAAACAGATAGTTCATACTTAGACACATAATTGTTATGAAATCAGAGTAATTTAATTTCTATTAGAAATATCAATACAAATTTAATCTTTTTAACAAACTAAGGATGTTAATATTAAAATTACCTACTAACAAACAAGGAAAACTTAATATATAAGTAATTACAAAGTCATAATGTATTAATTATAATCCATAATCGATTCTTATTAATGAACAATTAAAAAAATGATAGCATTGTTAGTAACATATATACTGTTAATAAAGTTAGTAATTTTTTAAAAAAAAATAAATTTTATTTTCCATAATTACCTAATTTGATGAACTACCAAATTCATTAGAAATAAATTCAAAAATTATTGAAGATTTAATTATTTTTACGGTCTATAGAAAAAAATTGTTGTTTTAAAAAAATATAAATAAGTTACCATTTTTAAATAATTTAAAAATTACATTTAAATACATACAAAAGTAGTCATTATTTTCTTAGAAAACCTATTATATTTTCCATATTCTATGTTTCTTGATACAATCGAAACACATTGATTTAGAGTAAGGGTTAGTGGACGGTTGATTACTGAAATTTGAGTATGTTATTTGATATTCACTATAAAATTGTAAAATAACTTTAATCTGTTTTTATTAAAGTTAAAATACGTAAATAATTCATTTTTTGTTTCATGAATAAAACTTTAAAAACAAATATATATGTACAAATAAATATGAATACATACATAACTGTTATAAATTCAAAGAAAAATATAAATATTTATTAAATTTTAAAAATTTTTATTTAGCTACAAATACATACAGATCATTCATTAAAATTTCTTTAGTTATTTGTTTTTTTTTTTCTATAAACTAGGACACCAATTAGTTCACATGAAATAACTTTATAATTGAATGTATAAGTTTAACAGTATTTTAAATATTTCTGAAGATTGTTCAATTTATTACAATCAGTTATAGAATACTGCTATTTCTAGGCTCGCAGAAGTTGTTAGCAACTATCAAAGAAAAATTAAACACAATATCGCATAAATGTTTTCTTCACTCAACCGGTTTCGTGGTCTTGTCCAATCTAGAGTGAAACAGAAAGTTTTACAACATATCTTTGTATATTGATAACTTCATATCAAGTCATTCATGTTATCAAACATCAATAATTATTGATTATTATCAGTGACCTATCCTATAACCTATTGCATGATGTTGTGAACTTATTAATTAAATTTTCGATTTCTGTACTTTATATGTATTATTAAAATATCTTTGTTTTATTGTTGTTCTCTTTCATTGTCTTATTTATTTGTTTATCTTTATATTTATCTGTTTTTCAAATCTATGGTTCTATCGAGGATCAAATAGTCACCTTTCGAGTGGTTCGTTTTGTTTTTTTATAGTAGTCTTATAAATGTTTAATGTTTTAATATTTCTAATAGTTTATGTTTTTTTTATGGTTTAATACTTTTAATACTTTTGTTATTGTGAGCATTAGTTCTGAATGTGGTATTTTTTTATAGAGAACACGAAATTTTAAGTTCAAATGATTATGCAATAGATAGTAGGATATGTTATTGAACCTAAATAAGCAATATACTGTTGCAAATAACGAATAGCCTACTAAAAACTCTGTGGTTTACTCTAAAAGATGAAATTATCTGTAAGTAGTCAAGTGAAAAAGGAAATTTATGATCTAAAATATTTCATTCATTTTTTTAATTGTAAATATTGCAAGTTTTCAGTATTTTAATAAATCAACGGTTTGAGTAAATAAAATTGAAAATTCTTCGAAATTTAACATGTAAATACTATTTTAGTATCTAGCAGCATTAAAGATACTTGGCTTGGACGATTTGAACATTTGTCTCCTTACAATGTTGAAGGTTCGAATCACTTTGCACTTTGCTATTGGTGATACCCGTATTGTGATTGACTAACACGACGTGCTAAAAACTCTATAGTTGTTGCTACTGCTATATATAAAAATAAAAAAAATATTTAATTTATTATTGCTTTTCTGCTGTTGAACAATTTATAAAAATATAAATATATGCATATTTTTACTACCACTGAGATTAATATGATTTATATTAGACACCATCACACTTCGTAAGATGTTCTTGTAGTCGTTGGAGCGCTTACGGACGTTGTCCATCTTGAATCGCAACTAACCCAAGGAGCTGTTATCAAGGAGTTTATATATCAGTCCGATATCTGATATCAAAGGACTTGATATATAAACCCCATGATAACAGCTGCTTAGGTTAGTTACAATAGAAGATGGACAGCGTCTGAAAGCGCTCCAACGACTCCAAGAACATCTTGCAAGGTATGACAGAATTCCCTATTTCTAATATAAAAATATAAATATACAAATTTATTTCTTACAATTCAGTTAAGTCGTATTTCATTCAAACTTTCCCCAAGAAGTAATTTCTTTTAACTAAAAATATTGAAAATTGTAAAAAGAATATGTTAATCACAGTAAAACCGCTTAATACTATTAATATTATCACATTTTTTTTCAGTAAACGAATTTACTGCTTTATGGCAAAATGAGTTCGAAAGTTGTTTAACTAATACAATTTTAAACGGTTTGAACAAATATATTCTCAATTAATAATTACTAAATCCCTTACGAAAATAAATTCATGATGGGGAATTTCAAAATTACGTCTCCACACAAAAAGTTTTATGTCAAAACTAACAACGTGTTTCAACACTTAGTGTTCTTCATCAGGTTTACATCTGCATTGTTGTGATAACATCCTCAATTTTAGGTAGAGACGTTATTGTTAAAATTCCCCGTCATCAGTAAATATCACACTAAAACAGATTGCACAAATAATGAAGAAATAAATTATTTACTTTTTACACTGAAATTGGAAATAATTGTAAATTTTAAATCAAGTAAATGCTATCTTTTTTTTAAATTCCTAAACAAATGTTATTGGAAAGACCATAACAATATTTAGTATTGAAACGGTGATAAAATATACTTTTACTGAGCAGTTAAGTGTTAAAGTAGGTTTTACTTATACCAGTTAAATTGACTTGTACTTATATTAACTACATTTACCAAAAAAGTGATTTTTCTTCTTCGTTGTACTATTCTTATTAGATAAATGATAAGAAGTAGCCTGTTTGTGGGTATTAAATAAAATATATTGAATAGTTGCATACAATAATAGTTAAAAATATATTTTGCTATGATTTCAAGAATATTAAAATAATTGTTGAACAAGTACCAATACACGTGCTCAAACAGTGTCTCTCTATAGATCAGCTGAACAAGTTAGTAAACTTTTTTTGTAAATTATAAGAATTATTTATAAAGTTCTTTTTTTAAATCGTCTAACTTTCAGAATTATACAACTCGTTAATTTTTTTCAGTTTGTTTCTTTTTACTTAAAACCAAATTATTAGTTTAAAACTATAAAATTTGTTGTTTTTGCTAGCGTTATCAATGGTAGCACAATTTGTATTTTTCTTTTCTTAGAAAATACCTATATACTGTATAATCTGAACAAACTTTACATTAAAATTATTTCCTGAGAAGAATTAAACAATATTTAATATAAATCTGTTCACGATGAGAAGTTTTTTTTTAAAATAAACTTAGTAGTGACTTTGAAATGTTGAGCTCATAGAAATCACTAGAAAGTAGAATGAAAAGAAATATTTATGCATTTTAACTGTTCACCATTTGTAAAAATAGATTGAAGAAACTGTCTCTTCAAAAGTAGCTTAAAACAAAAAAAAATATTTTTTCTAAAATTGTTTATTGCGTGAGATATTATTATAGTTCTTAGTATTTATTTGCATTATCTTTGTTTATAGTGCAGGTACGTTATTCTCTTTTCATAAAAAAACTGAATAAAGCCTAGGTACTTGGGGGATTTTATAATTTTATTTATTATTTACTATTAATAATATTTATATTACAATAACATAAATATTGTAATTCATATTGTATTCTTTTTCACAACTGAAAAATTTAATGTTTAAGCCCCTGCAATTTTAGTAGTTAGTCCTAAATTGCCTAGGTCAAGCGTATTTAGAATAGCGATCTTTAACGGACAACTGACAATATACAGGCTAGAGACCTTTCGGCTAAACATCCTCTCAGATGACATCGTGCTCAGATGTACTCATTCACTCCCGTGACAATAAATCAATGGTATGGAACCCCGGACCATATCAGTCCAGAGACGAGCACGTTGCCCTCTGATCTAAGCATACATATTATATATATATATATATATATATATATATATGTTTTCGCTTCCCTTTATATATTCGTTTTTTAATATATGTTGAATCCAATATACCACAATATATCTCATATTTGTTTCCATTATCCGAATGATACTTCGTAGTATCTAGCTATTTAGCTCTTTTAAGCTCTATTAGAAAAAATTAATACAACAAAAATTATTATAGAAGGAAAAAAAATGAGTCATATATTTACATATATATTTACAAATTTACAGATTTACTTGAAGTTTTGTAAGTTAAATATATTATTTTTATATCATTTTTAAAAATATTAAAGTAGCGAAAAATTATCTGTCAATATGTGTGGATTCAAATATTGTAAAAGGTTTAAATTTTCTAACAGCAAAACCTAGGGTGCTACCAATACCAAATGTATATATATATATATATACATATATATAATTTTTCGATGAATAAACGATCCGAAATGGACAAATAAAATTTAAACGTCTCTAACCATCTCTGTACCAGTGTACCTGTTTTCCCTTTCTTATCTCTTCTGAAGATAGTTCAAACAAAAATTAGAGACTGTCAATCTGTGTTTTTAATTATTTTATGTTTCTTTCTCTAATTTAACTTAATATATATATATATATATAGATTAGAAGAAAATTAGACATAGAAACAACACACAGTTCACTGAAATATTTCGACTTCGTCATCATCATGAGAAAGAAAAGAAGAAGAAGAAGATGAGTTCTGATTGGCTAGTAAACAGCAACTTCTGCTCATCTTCACAAGCTCTTATGCTTTAAAGAGCAGAGTTGCTGTTTGCTAGCCAAACAGAATTCATCTTCTTCTTCTTCTCCTGATAACGACGAGATCGAAATATTGAAGCGAATTGTGTGTTATTTCTATGTGTTCTTTCCTTGTAATCGTTTGATATGTTCACCTGACGAACTGTTTCATTTTTTGAATTTTTTTGAATAAACTAGAACTATATTGAGTACTCATATACAAGATTTATTTCTTTTGATTCTTTTACGCTAGGACTATTTTTTTTCATTATTAAACTGCCTATTGAAGGGCTTTGGTATTAGGTTATCAGGGTCATACTATCTTGTATCTTGTATATGAGTACTCATTTAATATCGGCAGCTGCGAGGCCCGTAAAAGCTCATATATAGGAATGACCACGACTTCATTATCAAGAAGAATTACGATGCACCTTTCTGCCGGCGCTCCAAAATGCCATACAACAGCACTCCATAAGACAAGACTCACAAGAGAAATGATGGTGAATTCCACGAAAATTATCGCTAAAGAAAGAAACTATGATAAATTACAAATATTAGAAGCATTAATAATTCAAGAAAAGCAGGCAGCCATAAATATCCAACTTAATAATTCTTGTCGAATTTTAAAATTATTAAACCAGATTAGCCAGGTAGTAGATGAGTCCAACCATCCTGCCTTAATCCCCCATAATGCCCCGTGATACAGGGCGATGTTCTATGAACATTCCAATAGTAATCCACCTCTATATATATAAACTAACAATCCTATTATTATTCTCATTATTGTCCTGATGATGAATATGGTACATTCGAAACATGTCGACTAACAATACTGGTGATAAGCTTTATATTTTTAATGAAGAGACGAGGAAGGAATTTCGGAAACTTGAGAAATTGTATAAGAAACAGATACAAGCCAAATATGGGGCGTTATTTAACAATATATATATACATATACACAGCGAGGGCCTTGCTTGTTTATTTCAGTTCAGTGTCACGTGTTCATTCAAACTAAAGTTGTTGTTGAAATCCACAGACTATTATTCTTTGTGAATTTTTTTTTAATGTAATACTTAATTTTTCTGTTTCAAAATTTCTATTTTTGCCTGTGAAAAAGGTTTTAAAAAAAAACCAAAAACATTGACAATGAGAGTTTAATTTGAACCTGAAGAACTGACTGAGTCCAGATAACTTTAGTTTTGTATATATATATATATATATATATATATATAATATATGATCAAACCACAATAAGAAATGGGAAAACAAGACTAAGATCTTTCAACCGTAACAAGCGGTCTTCGTCAGAGTCAAAAACCCAACTGAACACTAGATGCAGAACACATCTGGTGAGGAGTTGAGAAGAGTGGGAGGGAAGAGTGGTATTTTAAAAGGGTGAAAGCACAGGAAAGGACTAATGTCCAGAAAGGGATGTTTGGGGAAACAAAGGAGTACAGTAAGAAAAGTAAAAAACTATCCGCTAGCTGTCAACCCTGTTTGAAGAGGCTATTGCCCTCGTGACGAAAGTATCATAATAATAAAGTATATAATAAAACACTTCAGAGCTCAACAGACAATAGCCCGCGGAACAAAAACAAAAATAAAAAATTAGTTCCCAATTTATCAGACAGAATATTAGATAATAATAAAATACCACTCTTCCCTCCCACTCTTCTCAACTCCTCACCAGATGTGTTCTGCATCAAGGGTTCAGTTGGGTTTTTGACTCTGACGAAGACCGCTTGTTACGGTTGAAAGATCTTAGTCTTGTTTTCCCATTTCTTATTGTGGTTTGATCATTGATTGTTACTTCACGTGTTTTTGTGAAAGCTTTATATATATATATATACACCAATATAAATTCCTTTTTAAATTGTCAAATATTATAGACATGTTATAATAAATCAATTAATTAATTAATTTTGTTATTCTTTGTTAGTGTGTTTGCAGTAAAGATGAGCGTTGACCACTCATGGTTTTTTAATTATTTTGAAGTATTATTTAAAAATCAATTGACTAAAAAGTAATTCAAGATTGATTTATCGATTTGAAAGAATGGCCGTTGAGTTAGATTACTTTAGATAGCAAAGGACTGGCCTGGTTTGCATGTTTTCATATCTTCCTTTAATTTGCAGTCAGGTGGATCTTGTGGCTCGATGCCCAGGCAAGATAGGATATGAAAAAGTGAAGGGGGTTGGGAGAGCGGGTGGTGCACGCTCCCTATAAATCCAAACCAATCTTCTCCCCATCCCTTATTTCTCCACAAGGTCCATATATTTTCTTTCTCCCCCTTTCCAACCCTTCTAGAGGTTTTTTTTTTTCTCTTGCAAGTGCTCCACCGAATTACACCCTTCACAGCTGTCTAATCAGACATCTCTACTTCGTGATTACCTTGATGTTAACTATTACTCCAGTGCTTTCACTCACTTGTTTTTCTATCATTTAATGCTTCCCTTTTTTCAATCAACAAATTCATATAACTTTCCTACAACACTTTATATAATTTGGTCAGGATAATAACAGCTACCTAGGCCGATAATATTCCAAATTTATTTAACAGTACCTTCGTCAAAACAGAACATCAGAAACTTATCGTGGTATTTCATCAGTTTTCTAAAGTTATCTGTACAAAATAAAGAAAATTAAACAAATATTTGTTATACAATATTTATTTTTTCAGTCTTAAACATTTATGTTGTCATTGATATGGCCAACAAAATATTTTATTATTTAATTGATTATAATACATATTTAGTCATTAATCAATAAAGACATGTTTTTACCGACTAGTTTTAGAGTATTTTAATTGTTTTTAGATACTGTACAATTCTTTACAAACTACTCCGACTTATTAACGAGAATTTAATACAACAGAACTTTGCGATCAAATAAAAGAAACTTTTCAGTATTACATAAATTTGTTCCCAACCCATAGTACTTTAATATTATTATTGAAAAATAATGATTCAATATATTGAAATTATTAAATTGTTTATATTATTAAATGTCCTGATTAAAGGTAATAATTTTGAACGTTTATATCAGTTGTATTATACTATCTTACCAAAAAAAGGTTACCTTGTATAGAACAAAACTTTAAAATTATTAATCGCAATTTATCTACTATTTCAAATAATTTTTTAGAAAAATGTACTAATATAAAAACTATTATTACAGATTTAAAGTTGTCTTTAGTTTTATAAATAATTTCCAATTAAGTGCTTCCTTCTGTTCTCGAAAGGTTTTTCTTTTGTTGTTACTGGGAGGAAAGAGAAATAGGAATGGGTCATATGGAAAGCTAAACCTCTGACACTGATTCCTCAAAGGAATATTGTGTCACCGTAATGATTCCACATTAGGTTTCTTAAATTTTTCCAAACTGGAGGATATTTAAAGTAGGGATCTTTAGCCAGTAGTTGACATAGTACAGGCTTTTAGTACCGACGGTTTAAAGACCTCTTCAAAAACGAAAAGCTCAGATATTTTCATTTCCAACATAAAAACTCGAGCAATGAGAATCAAACCCGATATCTACTAGTCTTAGGTTAGGTTAGGACTACTATTTCCAGAAAATCAGTTTATCAGGGGACAAAAGATAGGGAGACCATGCCGCTTGAGGTATAACCAAAGGTAGGCTAGGTTAGGTTGCAGTGGTAGTCCCACAAGGGAACACTTGTTGGCCGAGCATGGTCCCTTTGTGATACCACACAATGAAGATTGATTCTACAGCGTAAGTCCTAAATTTTGCCTAACTAAAGTGTATTTAGAGTAGGAATCTTTAACGAGTACCTGACATCGTACAGGTTCAGAGCCGACGGTTTAACGTCCTTCTCTGAGGGACGATGTGATCAGATTTATTCACCTCTCGCATGAATAAATCAAGGGCCAGGTGGGGATCGAACCCCGGTCCTATCAGTTCAGAGGCGAGTACTTTAACCACTGAGATAACCAGGCCCCTTCTTCCAGTCCTAAGGCAAACACTCAAGCCACTGAGCTACTCTAAAAGGACTAAAAAAGATTTATAGCTAATTAACATTTTTCATTTCTCTTCATATAGTTTTAATTAAGAACAGTTTAATTATCGATTATACCGTAGTCCTTTTTTATAACTTTGTAGTTTCAAACGTCCACACACACAGCTCTTGACTTTTAGTACGGATACCATTTACGAGATTTTATGCAAAAGTAAACCCTTTGGATCTTCAAAACAAGAGATTCTTTCCCATAAACTTGGGAAAATTTTTTTTGCAAAAAGTAATATCAACAAGAAGTGGGCAACATTGCAACCTTTGTGAGAAGTTTGTGTAACCCTCTCTATTAGTTGAAGACTATTGGCTTACACAATGACTATGTCACTCAAAATCTTTAAAACATAATATTTTAATAATTTCATTTAAATTAATAATAAAGCCACTATTAAACAATTAATTTTTTCAAACGAATGCGGGTTATAGATAATAAAGTTTCCAAAAAAAAAACTTTAAATGGTATCGCAAATTCAACTTTTTAAAATGCCCTAATATGATGACAAAAGTCATAAAGCAACTCTTCAAGTTGCATTTGTAAACATACAAATAACATGTCAATTATAACAAACAAATAATATTCCGAATTTCAGAGTTAAAAATATATTATTTGAAATTAATATAATAAAAGCAAAACAAGAATTATTTTACATATCATCTTTATGATATTATTAAAATGTTTTCTCTGTCTTTTTTTATGATTCTCTGCAGAGCTATTTATGTTCTGTTTTTATTGTATCAATTTGAGATAAATTTTTCGCCTTGAAAATACTGAATATTTTCCAGCAAATTTCAGCTGACATGTAATTTGTTTACTTTGGACAAATCAACAAACGTGTTGATTTATTATTTTTAGATAAAGTAGTCAAGAATAAATAATATTTATGACAATGAAAATATGCTAATATGCTAATGAAATATGCTAATGAAAAAAAAATGCTAATTTTCAGTTGTAGCTTTTAGAGAATCTTGCTAAAAGAGCTTTCATCACTCTGCATATTCTTCAACCCATACAGTCCTGAACTTATACTAGGCTCAAGTATATGACCTAGTATAGATTAAATATTATTAAAATAAATATTGCATTAACTTAGACCCAGGACATATTATGAGTCTTCGCGGGTTTAAAAACAAGGGATAGCTATGAATCGCTTCCCTCTGCTACATTCAATTATTTTAAAGTAATTTTAAATTAATTATTAAAATTTTAAAAATTGCTTCGTATTCAGTTCACAATATGATTTGAAGTTACTTCATTTCTTTTTTCTTAAGAATGTGTTATTATAGTTATTGATATTTGTTTTTATAAAGTTTTAAGAGTACAGTTTTAAACTTTACGTTACATAAAGTAATAATTTATTTCAATATTTTACTATCATGATAAAAGAAAATAACACAGACTGTTTTAAGCTATACGAAAAGACAGTTTTTTGTGTTTCTTAAAGACTAATTAATACGAAAATTAAAAATATTCACTTGTCAATATTGAAGAACAAGTGAGAACTTCAAAAACGTAAAATTGTATTAGTTCATTGATAATCATATTAAATATACAGAGGTTGTATTAATCAGATCAAACAACAAATATAATATTTATTTTTTATTTGTGACTGCTGTTTGGTATTTATATCAACTTTACACTCCCTTTAAAAGTTATTTTATCCATATTCTAGAAACGTTTACTAAACTTTTGGCTCATTCCTATACGCGGAAGCTTCAAACACGAATAAAAAGCTGGAACTGCGGCAAATTTAATCAAATCCTCTGGGAATATTTCTAAAAATACTACAAAAAAATAGATTTCTTTTTCATAAAGTACGCACTAGAAATGTGGATATTGGTGAGGAGTTTGCTGTTTATTTTAAGACTACATTGACGCAAATACTAAATTTTATGGCAATAACTGTGTTTTAAATATTTGGTTCACTTTCTTTCTCTCTTGCACACTTTCTCCCGCTCACCCTCTCTCCCTCACACATAAACAGGCACACACGCACACACACACACACACACACACACACACACACACACACACACACACACACACTTACAAACTAATGTGCAAATCATATTTTATTTTACTAAGAGTACGTCGAAACAAGTTTTCTTCAATGCTCAAAGCTCAATATAAAAATTTTAATTGTGCGGATACTTCAATGTCACTATATTTCATTTAAGGGACCTATGAAACTAATAATAAAGGTTTTACGGTAGTTTTATATCAGACTTTAAAACAGATATTCAAAAGTATGTTTACATAATAGGCCTACTTGAATTAATGATAGGCCATGTAGGCTTGAAAGATAAAGTATTCAAAATAAATAGCAATATTGATTTTCTTCAAACATTATTTTAGTATCAAGAATAAACTGAATTTGGGCTAATTTAAAAAAGTTACTTTCAGATTTATTCGTTATATACTGCTTACTAACCAAGGCTTTCGAAAGATTGAACATTGCATGGCTTCTATGGAGAACATATATTTTAGGTTGAGTTATTTTTATGTAAATAGGTTGAATAATTCAAGACGATAAAGTCTAGATAATGGTAGAGGTAGAGGGAATCAAAAATAGGCTTGAGGCCGTTTGTCGGCAGCAAATGAACAGGTGGATGCTTTAGGGAGGGGTTTAGATTTGTGGTAAAAAGGTGGCGTTATCTGAGGGTGAAAATGAAGACGGCAAAGGGTTTGGCTATCTGGATATGCGTGGGTTGCATGCCTCCTTCCAGCTCACGTACAGTCTCGCTTACCTTATAAAGAGACTCGCCAACTTTTCAATTAGTCGATTCACAGCAAATGCCATTCGAACGTCCACAAGAATTAATTGTAAAAGCAATTAGAAAGATAGAATTCAAGGAAAAGGGATGAAGAAGTAACAAAAGCCCTGCGTGACCCACCCCCGTTTCATCCCTTAAAAAGGATTATATAAAACTGGAAACTAAAGAAAATATAATTTTGCTTAGAAAAAATTAATAGGACGCCATGCGATCGTATCCCCTTTACTCACACAATCATAATTTCTCAGTTGAAAGTTTTCCTGATTTATTGTTGTACTGTCTGAGAAATGTATTTTTATTGGAAGCAATTTTCAAATAATATTTCCCAAGGCTTTTCCCAACTTAATCTCATCTACAATTTATTGCCTCGTGAAATTACTTTTCTTTTTTTTTCAGCTCAATTTTAAAGTAAAGTGAAGACATTGTACACAAAATTCCAGAATCCATTTATTTTTTGTCTGCTTTAACAAACAGTCTTGATTCTTAACAATTTCTTTTAAAATCAAAATAATAACAATAACTAGAATCCACCATTCTTAGAATTTATTTATAAATACTTCCTCTTTAGGTATACTTAAGTAAAGTTTGATAATTCTTCTTTGTTGTGGCATTTATATTTTTCAAAATGTTTAAACAAGGCATTGTTAACCCTATTTCTATATTAACAAGTACATTTCAAATATGTTTCAAACTTTTACGAGGAATGATGAGTTCATATTCTGCAAACATATTAATTTCATCTAAATAATGAAATGGTTTTTACCAATAATGAGAATTGTTTGCATGTTTGTATGTACGATTTGTACATTTATAATCATTTTAATCATGATTATCCAATCATTTTAAAATATTAATTACTTATATTACTAATTAGCATATTACAATGGGGGCCAAGTTAGATTAGTGGTTAACGTGCTCGCCTCTGAACTGGTGTGTCCCGGGGGGTTCGATACCCACTCTGGCCCTAGATTTATTTACTTAGAAAGTGAATAAATTTGAGGACGTCGTCCTGAGCCTGTATGATGTCAGGTACTCTTAAAAGATCCCTACTCTAAATATACTTGAGTTAGGCAAAAACTTAGAACTCTGAATGTAGAATAAATCTTCATTGCGTGGGATCAAAGGACCCAATTGTGTTCCCTGTGTGACAGCCACTAAACTACAGTGTTGCCTACTATGTAATACTACCCCATTAATATCCCTATCTATTTTGAAAATGCATATGACACTAAACAACTTTGATACTACAAATTGTGTTGACTTAAGTATCAACAAAGTGTTTAAATTATTATATTGTTCGCTAGTAGATGTCGTTTCTAAAAATAGCGAAAACAGTTAAAAAAAAAGTTATTAAATAAAAATTGTAATATATAAAGAAAATTAAAAAAGAAATTACTTTTTGTAATTTATGTATTTGATACAAACACAATACATGTAGTTAATTACATACAAATTATCTTTTTAAAAATGTTGTTTTAATACATCTTAAATTAAAAGCATATTAGAGTTATAAACAATGCAGAAATGTTCTATTTTACAGTATCTAGCATCCATATATTTTTCATCCATCTAATTTAAGCTGATTGAAATTCACTGTTGGTCACTGAATATAAATGATGCTATTAATTTCTTCGACTTTTTATCGGTTTAATGAGTACCAGCAGGAGGGAAATCGATTAATGAATATTCTTATCAGTGAAACATTTAGGAGGTAGATTGCCATGGTCTTTTCAGGTTTTGAATAAATCTTGTTTCAATTAAAATTTCAACTCTAAATTAATTCAAATTCTTTACATGCTTATATATCTTTTTTATATATTATATTATATATAATACATATTATAATATAATATTATACTATCTATATTATAGTATATAGAAATAACAGTAACATTATAGTAATAACATTGTTATTACGTTAATATTAATTAATATTATTAATAATTTAGTTATTAATAATAATAGCTAGTCATTATTAATTACTAGTTTTAGTAATAACATTGATAATGATACATATCAAGAGTTATTAATCATTATTAATTTTTCATATATATATATATATATATATATACATACAAGATTTCACATAAACACGTGAAATAACAATCAATGATCAAGCCACAATATGAAATAGGAAAAAAATAGTAAGATCTTTCAACCATAACAAGCGGTCTTCGTCAGTAAGTAGCTATCAATAATCAGACCACAATGACTCTGGTTTTTGTGGGTTTTTGACTCTGACGAAGACCGCTTGTTATGGTTGAAAGATCTTAGTCCTTTTTTTCCCCCGATTTCATATCGTGGTTTGATCATTCAAATATATATATATATATATATATATATATATAATAATATAGACATAGAAATAAGACACCAACACATTACTGTCTCTAAATTCGGTTGATCCGTCATCAGGTTCAAGAGTCAGTAAGTGTGCTCGTGTCTTATTTCTGTGTCTATAGTTTACTGTGAAACGTTTGTTTTCCTATTTGGACCATTATCCTATAGACTATATATATAACAAGATTTTACATAAACACGTGAAATAACAATCAATGATCAAACCACAATATGAAATGGAAAAATAAGACTAAGATCTTTCAACCGTAACAAGCGGTCTTCGTCAGAGTCAAAAAACCAACTGAAAGTCAAAAATCCTGCAGTTGGGTTTTTGACTGACGAAGAACACTTCTTACGGTTGAAAGATCTTAGTCTGTTTTTCTCATTTCATATTTTGGTTTGATCATATATTTAGTAAAATAAATTGCTTATAATTTTTAAATGAAATTACATTTATTAATGTTGTTTTACGATTATGTTGAAACAAAAATTTTGGTTTTTATGTGATAAATAAACTTCGTTGTATTCATGCTTAAATTAATAGTTTTAAAAGGATTAGTCTTTTGTATTCAGTATTCATCTTTATCTGAATTATTGTATTTTTAGTTTTTCATTTTTTTGCTAATTTTGTATTGTTCTAATCAATTTTTCTTTACTTTATGACCAAATATAATATTTTAAAACTGAATTTTAAATTATAAATGTTTTTATTTTCCTATGTCCATTCTTATGGAGGTTTTAATCATCTTGTATTTTACAAGAGTCTAAACTGTGACGTATTTTAGTGATTCAGGACTCATTTAAGTCATGAGCCTGATGACCGGGAAACACATGCACTCACGACGTGCACACGACTTTCGACTAAGGTAGAGCTTCTTATCTAGTTTACTTAGTGGTTTACCACTAACCTTAGTGGTTTACTGGTTTAAATAATTATCTTACCTTTCCCCTGAATTAGTCAGCTAGTCATACTGTCTAATATGAAGTTCATACTTCTCAATTTATATCTATGAGCATCCCTCTAAACGGTTTAACACTTAAAATACCCTTCTCTGCCAACTGTTATCAAATAGACATCTCAGGTTTCAAATACTCTATGTAACTTAAACATATTAACTATCAACAAGTAAGAGATTCACATCTTTTTAAACTGTGTTTCATTAATAAATGCCACAGGCATATATTATGCTTCCTAGAGTAAAACTACAGTGTTGGTAATTTTGTATAGGATCCTAATGACCCAACTTACGACCAAACCGACTTCGACGTGTCCGTCGGAACCGAACCCAGTCGTAAGTCGGATACCGCCTGTACTTACCACGCTCAGTGTATGGTTTTGACATTCAATGAAAAACATTATTCTGGATGCGGTCAGTTTCTTCAACTTTCAGTCAAACTCTCATTGCCGACGTTCGATTTTATTTAAAATCTTTATCAAAGGCATGCAAAATAAGCTCAATAATTTACTACTATATGTATATATACAAGGATATATAATAGCATATATATATATATATATATAAACTCGTTATTTTCTATTTTCCGTATATATATATATATATATATATATATATATATTATATATATATATATATATATGTGTGTGTGTGTGTGTGTGTGTGTGTGTGTGTTTGTGGATTTTGTTGTTATTTGAAATGTATTATTAATAACATTTAATATTATTGTAAAGATCCAATGAATCATTATATTTTAAAACTATGACATTTGATATTAAAAGGGTTTCTGTTACTACATCCAAGACTGGTTTTTAGTACCCCTAAAAGTTTTTTGATCATAAAAAATAATGAATAATTAATAATGAATTTATTTTAATGAGTGAGCAATAGAAATAATGGTGTTGATTTCATGATTAATTGGATGTAGGGAGCAATCTGTTAAATCCTTTAAAAAGATATAGCTAAAAACAGATATTACAACATTTCTGGGACGGGCAGAATAAATGTGAGCTTAGGCAAGTAGATTGATGGGAATCCTGTACTAACGAAATCATAACCCTTTAGAAAATATAAGATTAAGAACATCTAAGAATGGCAGTTTAGAATTTACTTCTTCTTCCATTCTAAATTGGATCTTTGCACTCGTGGATTTAATTTTGATAAAAAGGAATCTATATTTATAGTACAAAGGAAAGAGAGAAATAATATAATGTTAATATATGCAATCATTGAAATTGAAATTAATTTTACTTGAACTATTATTAATATTAAATCATAGTTACAGTGTTTCATTGACAGTTTAATTTTTATTTTTGTTTTAATATAAGCAAAATCATTCATTTTTAAAGTTATTGTACTTTGTTTGTTTTTGTTGTTTATTCTGATGGATCAATAACTGTTAGATTTTTGCATGGTATGTTCATGTTTATTGTCTATAAACATACTTCCCGATATGATTTGGTAGAAATAGTCAAAAATGATAGTTGAAAAAATTTACCGTTGATTGATGGTTATAATATTTGATATTTTAATTTTCTCATTTTCAGCAAGTACTACACAGTTATTGATTACAGAACTAACGAATTATACTTATTATCTTATAAGTGACGAATTTGTACTATTAATATGTTAAATAAAAATTATGAATAATACATTATGCAAAAATTATGCATTCAAAATTCAATCATTAATATCAAAACCTACAACACATTTCGAACACTTAGTGTTATTAGTGTTGTTTTTATATTAAACTCTTTTTAGTGTGAAGACGTAATCTTTTAAATTCCCCAATATTATAAATTTACCTTTTATCTCTTTTTAAAATTAAATGGTGAAAATATATTTAATCTCATAAAATCTTTTTGGAATTTAACTCATCAATTATTTGAAAAAATATCTCAAATAATGAATTTATAAAAAGAATACATTCTAATAATTCCTTACAATACAAATGCGATTTTAATTTCACTAATGGAATATTGCAGAAAGGAATTAATGGCATATCATTTAAAGTGATCTGATAAATTAAGTAGGACTATAAATATCTCAGTATTATCGTGAGGTCTGAACATCTCTGATCATGTTAAAAGATTATATATATATTAAATTATCTGAAGATCTTTGTGTACCTGGAACAATATCATTCTTTAAAACTTCAATTTCTTTTGTATTAAAAATACAAAACTGTATAAATACCGCGTGGAATATAATGTTTTAATTTTTTCTTGTGATAGTAAACATGATATGAGGGGCATAGTTAGCTAAGTGGTTATCATACTCGCCTGTGAACTGGCAGGTCCGGGGTTCGATCCCCACCTGGCCCTCGATTTATTTGAGCTGGAGGTGAATAAATCTGAGCACGTCGTCCCTCAGAGAGGACGTTAAGCCGTTGGTCCCGAGCCTGTGCGATGTCAGGTACTCGTTAAAGATCCCTACTCAAAATGCACTTTAGTTAGGCAAAATTTAGGACGCCCAATGTAGAATCTGTAGAATCACCGATCAAACAAAAAGCCAGTAAACGGCTGATGTTATCACCCGCTCGGTTTAAATAATAAAGAACAAATGATACGTATAAGGAGTTTATTTCTATACTTTCTTCTTCTTGTATGCCTTCTATCTTCAGAGAGGTACCTTCCATCTGCTTCAATAAAACTACTAATTCGATATTTATTTTTTTACATCTTTCTTCTCTAAAATCGTCCAATAATACTGATGTTGGTATAGTTTAATATAGACGTCGAAGCTGTCTTACTTGGCCCAACATCAACCCTTTTCCTTTCTATAGTTCCTTTATTAGAAATAAATCAGACCTACTCTATACCTCATAAGGCCTCCTGCACTTCTTTTTTTCTTGCACTATTTTTAGTGCTTTTTATGAGGGTTTTGCTTCCATACTAAGGTTGCATATAAGTTAATCGCATGTCTTCCGCTGGTAAACTTCCAAAATACCTCTTAACTTGTTGATGGAGTCATCCGACCGGTTTTTCATAGGCTGCACCATCGAATAGGACTCATTAAATTATGCAGTCTATGTGAAACCGCTTGGACGATTCCATCAACAAGTTACGAGGTACGTCAAAAGTTTATAATAATATTATTATTAGTATGTGTCAAACTTTAAACGAGTTAATATACAATCATATAAAAGAATAATTATAAAGTTTTTTATTGCTTTAAAATCTGTTATAGCATATGCCTAAAAATTGTCACCTTTATATGAATATTTGGCCTAATGAAATATACATGTTTTGTTTGGTAGTAATCTTATATGTAAGACTGTAAAGTTTGAATTCAAATAATTGAAAGGGTTGTTCTGATGCAAGATAACAGGGGAATTGAATAAAAGTTTTGGTCATTACCAGAGGTAATTTAGCCCTGAGAAAGCCTTCTTACGAGTGTTGTTGTTTCCGATGTTATGAGACGTGTTAACACTAATAACCAGGTTTACATATTTCGCTTTGGTATTCAGAGTAGCGGAAAGGGTGTGTGTTTATGTGTAGGTTTATCGGTCACTATATCAGATATCTCTGCCGGTATCTCTGAATACAAATCGACTTGCCGTACCAGGTGGTACCCCTATCCTATCAACCCTTTGATAACCTTAATAAGACCTACACCCTTCTCTCTTGTTTATTCTTTCAATCAGTTTAGCACATGACTGCACAACATTTCAACACCAATTAAAAAAACAACCTCACCTATTTCCTTTTATTTCTGTCTTTTACAGTTTATTATTCAACTTCTCATACTCCCACTATAATAATCGTTTATAATAATTCTATAATGGAAAAATCAATAAAATATATAATTATTTATTTTCTATTATAATTATTTATTGTAATTCTAATTATAACTATAATTCTAAATAAAAAAAACTGTTTGTATTTACTATTAATACATCAAAAAACTATTAATTGGAACTTAGTATTAAATCATTATTCAAACAACTCTGAAGTCATTCTACTGAAAATTTGTCTCAGTAGTAATGGATACGGAAACAAATTAAACTGTCTTCTTATGCATTACAACTAGACTGCAGAGTTACTCGAAATATGTAATTCCTATAGCGAAAAGTAGTACATAAAAGACATGTTATAAAATATTACTTTTTATAGTCGTAGTTGTCGTCAAGTTTATTTGATTGTGAAATATCATTCCAAGAAATTGGAATATCATTGATTTGTATTAACTGAATAACAATTATGTTTGATTTCCATTTATGCATAATAACCATTATTATGGGAATGATGATTTATTCCCTTTTATACATTAGCCATTATTATGAGAATGATGATTTATTCCCTTTTATGCATTAGCCATTATTATAGGAATGATGATTTATTCCATTTTATACATTAACCATTATTATGGGAATGATGATTTATTCCCTTTTATACATTAGCCATTATTATGGAATGATGATATATTCCCTTTTATACATTAGCCATTATTATGAGAATGATGATTTATTCCCTTTTATACATTAGCCATTATTATGGGAATGATGATTTATTCCCTTTTATACATTAGCCATTATTATGAGAATGATGATTTATTCCCTTTTATACATTAGCTATTATTATGGGAATGATGATTTATTCCCTTTTATACATTAGCCATTATTATGAGAATGATGATTTATTCCCTTTTATGCATTAGCCATTATTATAGGAATGATGATTTATTCCCTTTTATACATTAACCATTATTATGGGAATGATGATTTATTTCCATTTACTGTGACAATGAAAGTTCAATTCCATTCAATTCCACAGAAAGAGGCAATGAAAGTGAAAGAAAGAAAGCGACAAAAGTGAAGAAGAACACAGTGTGTTCAAAATGTTTTGTTTTACTGTAAAACTTTGTGTATGTGGAAACCTATCTTTATTTTGGCATCCATTTTAATTATGAGTGAACTCCAGTAATGGATTTTGATTCTACATGAGGCCTCTTGCATTTTCCTTACTTTATTTTATTGAAATAGGGATCTCTAACTAGTACCTAACATCGTACAGGCAAGGTAACGACTGCTCACCGTCATTTTTTTAAAAAAATCCTCATCTTTAATCTTTATTACGACAACCATCTTGCTACTCTATAAAGTAAAAAAAAACCTTACTGTATGGTCTTTGGAAACTACAAAAACCAATATTTGTCAAAAAATTTGATTTTTTAAATCAAAAAAGCCTAAAAAAAAATTATTTTTAAACATCCCTATTAGATAATATAGAGATGTTATGTTAACTGAAGTTACAGGCCTACATGATGTGCACTCATCTGCACGACTACCCCACTATCTCAGAGCCATCTACCCTATCTTTTCTGAAGTAATTAATTACCCCGATTTTGTAATTAATTTATCAGACCAGTGGGTTTAGAACTAACGAGTTGTAGGGAGCGTGAAGTAGTTCTCATTTGCACACAATCTGACCAACTGACTTCCAACAACCCAAAGCATTCCCCTTATCTAACTTCTAGTTCTCATTCAATTACTTTACTCTTCCTCCTTGTAGAAATACATCAGCATTATATAAAGGCTTACTTCATAACACAGCTATTAACATATAATCGTATACCTATATTGTTTAATTTTTATATTTAAAAGAAATGGAAGTTCTGTTTTTAAATCTGCGACAAAAATTGTTGATATTTATAAGCTGAACAAACAGACAGTATGAGGTTTTTACAACTCATGCAGCGAGTTGTGAACTCGTAGTATTCTTCGACAAGTTTCATCAGCTTTTGTAACAGATGAAAATAACTTAATCTTTTTCACTCCATTCGATTGCCAAATAATAATCATAATTTTTTTTTTTTTTTTGGTAGGGATATAAATTGATTTACGCACATAGTGCTCTGCAGTGAATAATAATAATAGTCATTTATTTCAAAAAAAAACAATTACAACTTGTTAATAAAAGAACATATATAATTTGATAAACTTGTGTATAGTTGACAAATACCACATTGCATATAAAAGTTTCTGTTAGTTCTGAAATAAATCAATATGTAGGATAACAATATCGACATTTCGAGAGGGTTACTTTACTGAACATTATTTTTAATATATTTAATATAGTATTTTTCGTATCTTTGTCTGTGTGTGTGTGTGTGTGTGTGTGTGTGTGTGTGTGTGTGTGTGTGTGTGTGTGTGTGTGTGTGTGTGTGTGTGTGTGTGTGTAAGTTGTATTTGTGTGTGTGACTCCTCCAGCCAATTCTTTCTCCGTTTCTTTCTACAAAATCATTTTTATTTATTTTACTTCTTCTCGTAGGTCACTTCATTTAAATATATATGTATGAATATATTGGTGTGTTTGGGGAGCAGGCCTTCATTTATACAAGTCCTATTGAAACCTATGCCTAATTTCTAATCTAACACCTTTTCGGATTAATTTTTCTCACCTCTGACTTCCATAAGTTCGGCACAAGATACATCAGTTTCTCCAAACATTTTTATTCCTGTACTCCAACATGTTTTGGTTATCATCAACCAATGTATAAGTTTTTTCGATGATGACCGAAACATGTTGCAGTACAGGAATAAAAATGTTGGAGAACTGATGTATGCTGTCCCGAACTTATGGAAATCAGAGGTGAGAAAATTGGAAAAATTAATCCTTAAAGGTGTTAGATCAGAAATAGGCAAATGAAATACAATCATTGTTAAAGAAATAACAAATGAAATACAATCACAATGAAATATCAATAAAATTTCGGGAAAAAATTATTTTAACATCTTTAGAATGTATAGTGTAATGATTTCTTAGACTTGAAAGAAATATGAAATGTTGTTTTTTAACGAAGACATGTGGCTAGTCTTTACAAAGAGAATTAGTTTTTTTTTTTCAGTCGAATGTTGGTGACAGGAAGGGTAGAATATTTAGATCTGTTTTAGAATGTTTGAAAGAGTAGGTTAGAAGGTTATGATTTCTGCTGTAAGGGCCACGCGACTGTGTAGAACTTGGCCTCCTCCACTCCCACGAATGAATATGATTACCGAGGGTTGAGCCCTCCTTTCTGAAAGCTTCATTTGTCACTCTTGCCACCCCCTCCCCTTAACTCCACCCACCCCGAGACCCTTTTTCAGCCCTTTTTAAGTGCTCAAACAAAATATTCCTCCTTATCAATCCAGATGGTACAACTTATCGGACTTTTAGCTACTAATGAGAACTCATTTCTTTTTATTATTATACCATTTATTTTAGATGTTTGATTATCCAATTTTTATCATACTTTCTTAAAAGAAAAACATATTAAACAAGATTTTATTTTTTAACATTTTTCCTTTACCGTATAAATAAGATAAAGCAAAATGAATTGAGTCTGTTCTTTTTAACGGATTTGCATGTTTTGAGGTCTTCTTAATGGATTTTAAATACTTTTTTGTATGATGCCTGGATGTGTGAGGACAACTCTGTATTAACTTAACAACTCTACAAGCCTGTATGGAAGTACAAAATTTGACTCAAAAAGACAAATTTAAACCAATTTCATATGGTTCTTTCAGTGAAAAAATTTCCTTATATCAATGATCGGTGTTACAACACAGTAAAAATACGTTATATTAAAAAACAAACAATCATTTCTGGTCACTCTATAAATTGTAAATTATAAAATTTAGTATTATCTTGATAAACTTCATTAATATTAAAGTTTATAAAGGAAAATATAAATTAAAAAGAGCTTGTATTAAATCCCGTTTAAGGATCTTCAATGAATGAGAGAGACCAAATGCACGACATAGCTGTAATTAGACCGGTGTATGTTTTTATGGTATTGCGTCAAAAAAATCTTGAAAGAAGTTTATTTGTCGATTATTGTTCATTTATTAAAAACTTAGGGATGTTTTTGTAATTGCTTGTGTTTAAGATCACAAACTTGTTTTCAGAATAGTTGAACTACTATCATGCGTAAATAAAAAAATTAAAAAAAACATAAAATCAGGACAATCATTGATAATGTTTTAAGAAGACTTGTATAAACTTTAGAATTTCTAAATTAAAATGATATATAACAAGACAAATAGAGTGAATTACAAGAATTGATTTGATTTGTCAGTAGAATTATTTTTTAAAAATCTATAAAAGGTCAATGTGTATGAACAATATTAACGAGCTTCTTATAACAGTGAAAAAAAACTAAAACTGAAAAGGGGAAAAAGTATAAATCAAAGTAGTTTAAAAAAAACTAGATATTTGTTCCTATTAAGATGGCTTTTATGCACCAAAAACAAATTATCTAGAACCCTTTGCCTCAACCTTTTCAGACATCTTACGGTTTTTTTTAAAGAAAATATTAAGAGAAATTCTTTAGACTAAATTACTATAAGAAAACAATATTTAAAAAAAGCCATTGAATCCTTTTTTATAGGAAGAAAATTTCTAAGTTCTCTTTTAATATTTTGATTTTCCTAAACTCTTTTCCTTTTAAATTACCTTTTTTTTACTCTGATTAATAGATCCTGTGACAGCAAACCATTAATTATGCACGTTTCTTAACTCTTTTGTTTTGTTTACTTACTTTATATTTTGTTAGCGTATTAAAAATTATTTTATCTTTCATGTAATCTTTGAAGTATATTTTAATTGAAAAAAACAATGTTAAAAAGTAATTATTAAACGATTTTACTTTTCTTTTGTTTCGGATATGAATTAAATTTTCTCTTCTTAATTGATGGGGTTGGAATTGTTAAGGAAATACGTTATAGGTAATAGAGGGTAGATTTGTCTTGTTCCATTGGGGCGAAAGTAATTTGTTGGCAGAGGTCCTTGATGGTATTCTATCACGCTAAGAACCAATTTCAAAAATTGTCCTCTCCATCCATCAAGTACACAATATTATACATCACTAGTTGACCTCCATATTAAAATTACTTCGAAGAGTTAGGGGGGACTTAATTTATTTTCTTTAAACTTAAAAGATGGATTAGTTGACCTCTGACCTGGAGACGCCAGAAAAAGGGTGAAAGAAAATTCAAGCATCTTTACAACCCCTTCTCTTTACTTCCTTAATGATCGCCAAAACATCATCCCCTTCTTTCCTCATTTTTTTTTCTTGAAAAAAAAAACTGCAAAGGGTTAATCTAATAGGACTTCCTTCATTAGGGCTTCGATAAGGTCTTGCCCTATAATATTATTTTCCCGTGATAAAAACTCTACCTTAATGGAGCTTTAACACCTTTTTAATTCACAATTTTCACCATCTCGGCCCAGTTATCATGACGTTTTACTTCACCCAAAATAATTTATATTCCACTTTCATACCATCCAATTAACACTCATTCAGCTAAAACTTTCATCGTAATAATCCAGTTTTATATTATTATCTCACAATTACATAACAAAATGCTAATAGAAGTTCTGTCATAATAAATACAAATTATAAATCCCTGTCAAAAATGCTGGAAAAAAAAAATAAATTTCCCCTCGTTTTAAGGTTAAATAAAGCAATATTTTTCATGAGTTCTTCAACCAATAGCTACATCATCGAGTGTAAACCAATCATTGTCAAAATAATCTTTCCCAATTACAAGAAGGCAACTTTTCTTTTCTTTAGTTCATTCACCTTTCATTTCAATATGAAGAATCAATTATTAATGTGTTAATTTTTTTTATTTTTATATCTTTTTTTAATTTATCATATACATAAAACATGTTTTTACCGTAAAAATGAAAAAAAGCAACATCTATACCACAGTAAGAAATTCAGAAATAGGTTCTATATCTTTCAAAGAAACACCTGGTGTTCATCAAAAAAAAGAGAAGAATGGAACGTCACAGTTTGAGAGTGACACTGACAAGGACAAGTTGTTTTGGTTTGAAGATCTTGTCTCATTTCTTTATGTATTAAACGTTTATATATATATTCAATGAAAATACGATCCGAAATGGACAAATACAGTTCAATGTACATAAAGAAACATAGAGAAATTAAAAACACACACTTACAGTCTCTAATTTTTGGTTGAACCGTCTTCAGGAGAGATAAGAGAGGGAAACAAAGCGCACTGGTACAGAGACGGTTGGACCCAACAGACGGTCTCCAACCGTCTCTGTACCAGTGCGCTTGGTTTCCCTCTCTTATCTCCCCTGAAGACGGTTCAACCAAAAATTAGAGACTGTAAGTGTGTGTTTTTAATTTCTCTATGTTTCATTATGTACATTGAGCTATATATATATAAAGTTTAAAACCTAAATAAAAATAAAGTTTAACATTTTTTTATAATAATCACTTGTTTCCCGCTTTTCTATGTGAAAACTTAGACTTTTTTCCTGTCGTTCCATTTAAGAGTTTCAGTTTTGGTTTGATTCTGATGAAGACCCTTTGTTTTAGTTGGAAAACCTTTATCACTCTTCTCAATTTCTTAGTGTACTTTGGAAATTGATATATTCAATATATTTGTATATTGAAATGAGAAACTAGTCTAGTATCTCATTCCTTATTGTCGTTTGAACGTTGGCTGTCATTTCACGTGTTAATTGTGAAATCTTGTTATAAAAAACTTTATATAAAAATATAAAAATTTATATATATATAAAAAACTTTAAATTACCAAAGCACGACACAGAAAAAAGAATAAAAAGAACACTTACAGAATTCAATATTTTGAACTGTTGTTCGTCATCAGTAGTAGACCAGAAGAGAGGACGAAGTGAGAGAGATCTCTCCACGTCGAAGAACGGAGCGCGAATCATAATATATCATAATATATATATATAGTCTCTAATTTTCGTTAAACAGCAATCGGAATGAAAGAAAGAGGAATCCAAGCACCCGGTCAGCGAATGTTGTTATGTTTCTATCCATCGCTTACCTGGTTTTCTTAAATCCCTCTTCCTTCTCTCCAGATGATGGTTGAACCAAAAATTAGAAAATATTAGTAAGTGATTGTTCTTGAAATGATTTCCTGAACATTCTTGATCGATCTTCATCATTTTAAAGCCAACTTATTTAGCTGGTACATATAAAGTCGAATCACAAAAGAAAAAGAAAACAATAGAAATAAATGCTCTAAGACCTTTCACTTCACGTTTTTTGAGAGCAGAATAAGTAAAAACTAAGAAGGTAACATAAAAGTTATGCAGAAGGAAGGTAACGAAAAATCCATCTGTAAATTGAAAGGTCTTAAAGCAGTTAGTTATATCTATTCTTTAACTTCTTCCTTGGGGTTTAAACTTCATCGATTGCATCATATGTTTTTTTGTTATTCTTCTGCTTATATATATATATGTGTGTGTGTGTGTGTGTATGTATGTATGTATGTGAGTAAGTAAGAGAAAGAGAGAGAGAGGAAGAGAGAGGGAGAGAGAGGATGGGAGTGAGAGGTAGTAGGAAGGGAAGGATAGAGAAATATATATATATATATATATATACTAGTTCAAAATTCAAGAAGAGTAACACACAGAGTAAGGAAACACACTTACAGACTCAAATTTTCGGGTAATCCGTCTTCAGAAGAAAAGAGAAGTTACTTGCCGTTGCGTCTACAACGTGCTTAGTCTCCCTTTCTCTTTTCTCCTGAAGACGGATTACCAGAAAATTTGAGTCTGTATGTGTGTTTCCTTACTCTGTGTGTTACTCTTCTTGAATTTTGAACTAGTATTGTGTCCAGTTTGGATCGTGTTTTGTTTAATTAAGTGATATATATATATATATAAAACATCCTTTTTATATTTACTTATGATTTCAAATTTATTAGTAAAATTATATGTCTTGTGAACTATTTCATACTGTGCAATATAAAATAAAAAAAATAGCTAAAAAAATTTATTTATTCTTTCGTAAATATAAACGATGTAATAATTAAACTGTTTGCTAAAAAAAAAATGAGATGGAATAATGGAAAAAAATAATTGTTTCAATAGAATAAAACAATTTAAACAAATAAATAACATTGAAATATGTATACATTTACATCAGTATGTGATCCCTAAAAAAATATTCTGCATGCCTTTTTTTAAAGGGGTAAAAAATGCAGTTATTAAGAGGAGAAAATTGTTGGCTGTTTTTAGGTTGCCGATTTCAATCAGTTTGAAAAATATGAAACATAAAGATTGAATAAAAAACAATTTTTGTTCCATTTATTGAAAAATAATATTGAAACAACTGGCTTTCAAAGATTATAACTGGGCAAAAAATAGATATCAGTGTTTTAATTATTTTTGTTCGTTACTAATGGGAAAGAGAAAACGTAAGTCAATTATTTCAGAATATTTTATTAGAATTGTGTAGCGCGTTTTAAAAGCAAAAAATGAATGTAGGCGGGAACTTTTTTTTTATTCTTCTTTTATTTATTTATTTTTTTTTTGTATGTGAAATATTGGGTGGCCGTTAGGGGTAGAGGGTTGGGCGGGAAGCCGCCAATAGGGGTTGGTCTGAGGGAGGGGCGTGTAGGAAAAAAACGCCAGGGGTGGGGCCAGGAAAAAAATCACACTGCCGTGTTGGACAGAGGGTGGGATCGGCCGTCCTCCTTATCCTGCGCCTGGCTAACCAACACTCCCACCCCTACAGACAGCTTTTTTTCCTGCTCTCTTCATCCCCCTTCGTTTCCACCAGTGATAAAAATGTTCCATTTATTACTACTCTGTATTCAGTGTTCAACTATACGAAATACACGTCATTTTGTTTCAGAGAAACAGTGTATATCCATCTTTATAAAAAGCACACACATACACATATATATATATATATATATATATATATATATATACTTCTTCGTTGGAATTACGATCTGAAACGAACAAATATAGTTCAAAATAGAAAAATAAACATAGAGAAATTAAAAGCACACACTTACAGTCCCTAATGTTTGGTTTGAACCGTCTTCATGAGAGATAAGAGAGAGAAACCAAGCGCACTGGTACAGAGACTAGTTTCCCTCTCTTATCTGTCCTGAAGTCGGTTCAAACCGAAAATTAGAGACTGTAAGTGTGTACTTTTAATTTTTGAACTATATATATTGAACTTTATATCTATTGATAAAAGATTCGAGCGTGGAATACAAACAAAACTAAAAGTTTATCGGGACTCGGTCAGTTCTTCAAGTTTAAATTAAAGTATCATTGCCAACGTTTCGGTTTTTATTTAAAACCTTTTTTATAGGCAGAAGTGTAAATTTTAAAACAGAAAAAATAATTTGTAATGTTAATACTGAGTTTTTCTGTTTCAAAATTTATACTTCTGCCTATGAAAAAGGTTTTAAATAAAAACCAAAACGTTGGCAATGAGAGTTTAATTTGAACCTGAAGAACTGACCAAGCCCGAAAAACTTTAGTTTTATATATATATATATATATATATAAACGAGTTCAACATTCAGGAAGAGTAACACACAGAGTAAAGAAACACACTTACAAACTCAACTTTTCGGGTAATCCGTTTTCAGGAGAAAAGAAAAAGGGAGATCAAGCACGTTGTAGACGAACGGCAAGTAATCCATATATATACACATATATTTCATTAAAATAAACAGCAGCTTCTGCGTTTACAACTCTAAAGCTGGTTTGGTCTAGTTTTCTAACAACTTGACGGTGGGCTGGTGTTTGGTCCCAAATCATTGGTCGAATAGACAGGACAGACCAGCTTAAAAGTCGTGAACGCAAAAGCTACTGTTTATTTTAATGAAATGTGCTTACGTGAAAAATTGCTGCCCTCATACATATATATCAATAATCAAACCACAATATGAAATGGGAAAAAAGACTAAGATCTTTCAACCGTAGCAAGCGGTCTTCGTCAGAATCAAAAACCCTGAATCAGGGTTTATTTGGTTGGTTATTTCAAATCTTTATATGAAATCTTATTATTATTATTATTTTATATATATATATATCTCCTTTTGTTTGGAGGTATTTAGAAAATCTTCAGTTTTCAGAAAGAGAAGTTTAAAAACATCGGCAAACATTCACTGAAACAATTATGTTTATTTATATTGATTCATTCATTTATATAGTTCATAATTTTCAAAAAATATTAACACATGATTAACAAAGAGTGTGTATGTTTATTTGAAATAAACTCAATATGATATATTGCTTAACTTATGAAAAAAGGAAAAGCAATCCTGTATAACCTCTTAATAACTTTCTTTTATATCTGCCTACGATGCGGTACAATCCAACGACGTTAACATCTCATAAATCTTTACCAAAACAATGTTTTTACAACCTACAAGAGTATTCACATATATATATATATATATATATTTCACTGATAAAACGAAATACGATCCAAACTGGACACAATACGAGTTCGAGATTAACAAAGAGCAACACACAAAGTAGGGAAACACATTTACAGACTCAAATTTTCGGGTAATCCGTCTTCAGGAGAAAAGAGAATGGGAGACCAAGCACGTTGTAGGCGCAACGGCAAGTAACTACCGTTAGTTACTTGCCGTAAGTAAGTACTTGCCGTAAGTAACGTAAGTTACTTGCCGTTGCGCCTACAACGTGCTTGGTCTCCCATTCTCTTTTCTCCTGAAGACGGATTACCCGAAAATTTGAGTCTGTAAGTGTGTTTCCCTACTTTGTGTGTTGCTCTTTGTTAATCTCGAACTCGTATATATATATATATATATATACTTAAACTTTGACACATAGAAAGAAACGTAACAAAGGACTCATTCTTCAATATTTCCACCGCCATAACAGTTGAAATATCAAAAAGTGAGTCCTCTGTTACGTTTCTTTCTATGTGTCACAGTTTAATATTATTAGTCCTTTTGGGTCGCATATATAATATATATGCTAAATTGAAGAAATGGTTCACACGGACTATAAAACTTTAAATTACACAAAACATGACCCCGAAAAAAGATAAAATGAACACCTACTAAATGTAGTAAGTGTGTGTGAGTGTGTAAACACTTTGAATTTAGTAAATGTGTATTTTATCTTTTTTTGTGCCGTGTTCTGTGTAATTTAAAGTGTACATATATACATATATATATACATCAATGATCAAACCACAATATAAAAATGGGAAAACAAGATTTGTTTTCCCATTTTCAAATTGTGGTTTGATGATTGATTGTTATTTCACGTGTTTATGTGAAATCTATATATATCAATGATCAAACCACAATAAGAAAATGGGAAAACAAGACTAAGATCTTTCAACCGTAACAAGCGGTCTTTGTCAGAGTCAAAAACCCAACTGAAACACTAGATGCAGAGAACATCTGGTGAAAGGTTGAGAAGAGTGGGAGGGAAGAGTTTGATCATTGATTGTTATTTCACGTGTTTATGTGAAATCTTTTTATATATATATATATAACACTGTTTTTCTTTTTTATCGAGGTTTGGTCTAGCTTCAATAATACAACACCTTTAATCCGACGTTTCAGCTTAACTGAAACCTTCAACACCAAACCATGATAAAAAAAGAAAAATAGTGTTAAATATGTGTGGTCGAGGTAAGAAAAACATTCGTATATAAATATATATATATTACCATCAAGAAAAAATCAATAGTGGATAACAAACGTTTTAAAGTAAACAATAGGTACACAGTAAATCGAAAAAAAAACTTAAAGTCTCTAATATTTGGTTCAACCGTCATCAGGAGAGAAGAGAAAGGGACACCACGTGTAACTGCAAAGTGACGATTGGATATAAAGAAGTTGTGTTCTTTTACTCATTATCGCCATGAGTCTTTAATATAAGATTGACGTGTTTTCTAGTATCTCGCTATGATATGTTTATAAAGACAATCAATAATATACATGAATGTCGCACAAAAAAAAACAAGGCATCACTTGTGAAGCATTCATTTCCAAGAATTTTATGAAACTCAGGCTAAGAGTTTGAATAATAACTGTTCGAATCAATGTTAACGATAGATAAGATCTCTGTCTAGAGACAGTAGTATGGCATTCCCTTATTCAAATATAATTTTAAAAACCATAAATTACTTAAAAGTATATTTTTTTAATATTTACCTATTTCTTAATAATTTTGTTTATAAAATAATAAAATATCAATATGTGTCAAACAGTACTTTGCTTCAAGGAAAAAATTTCTTTATTTATATTCAATAATATTATTATCATTCTTAATCAAAATTTGTTTAAAAAAATGACAAGTGTTTATTATTATTTTTTTTAGAAATATAGTAAATATTTGTATATATCAAAAATTACTGATTCATGTTGAGCAAATTTATATTTTTTTGAAAAAATTTTTTTTTATTCGTTTAGGCATCTATAAATGTCGGTTCAATCTGTGCTTTGCATTAAGTCTAAACAATTTATTCTTAATAAAAATCAATATGAATGGATAAATAAACCTACATTCTTTCACTTAAACATAAATTTTATTTTATTATTTATTAATATCAACATGCCTTCACATAAAAGAAAATTTTCACAATACAATTTTATAACAACTGCAGTATCAGAGCTCCATATCAGAGAATAAAATAAAAATAAATTAAGCCTTCAAATAACTAATTTGAATTAACTAGTTGAAACTAACCGAAATTAGAATATATTTAAAGATAAGATTAATTTTTATTAATTTAAGATTAGTTATGTTTGTAGCGTGAAGATAGTTCATGAATGACTAAAATACTAAAATTTTGAGTATTGTTCTTCTTATTTCATCTATTTGCTTTTTGTAATAGAAATTATTATTTAAATAATAATAAGTACAATATTATTTAAATTTTAGTTATTTATTTATTTTGACAAATATTATTTGTAATTAATGCACCTATATAAATAAAATTATATTGTGTTAATTTAAAATCATAATGAATTATTTATCAGTTAATTTAAAAATAATAAATAATACTGTTGAAGCAGTTATAAACAAATATCACATTAAGTATGTGAAAGTGCACAGGTGTATTTATTAATACTGATCTGTTTGTTTTAAAAGTAAAATGTTCAAACTTAATTCAAAAGACAAATAACAATCAGATCAAAATCATTAAAAGCAATGATGAAGACATTTGTTTCTTAAAAATGATAAAATCTGTATAATTTTTTTGATTGGATAGAAAAAAATTATTTAAAAATTAAATAAAACATATTGTTCTTCTAACCATCCTATTTAAATAGTTAACAAAATAAGAATAAATGAATATTTATCAATTTTTAGAATAGTTTTTATAAATTGAATAATAAATCTATTGCACTTCTAAATTTCTTTGGTGTTCTTTTTAAGTATTTTTTTCTCTTTTAAGCGAATATGTAAGTTAACTTTGCTATGATTTATAAGCAAACTTCCTATTACTATTCTCGTCCTGCATCACATTATTCATTTTTACGAGGATTGAAAGCCAGAAGAAAATGTAAATAAAAAGTTATGAATTTGAAATAGGGCTGGAAGGAGTTAGAATGATATAATAATGTGCCTCTCCTCCCTTGTCTTTGCCCAATACCAAAGAGGAGGAAAATTATGAGGAAGATCTGTGTCCCAAAGCTGTTATGTTAAAAATGTCCATAAAAATTAGGGTGAAAGAACCCCTTTAGGAGGAGAGAAATAAAACACCAACGTCGAGGGAGAATACGCAATGAGCAAACCGCAATTTATTGCACTTGGGGATGATTTTAAAATAGTCCTGCACCCTTTGCCTCATCCTTCTTGATATTAAAATAAAAAGAGGGTTTGGCCGAATTGATGGTGTGATGGCGCCAAGATGTTTCAAGGATTCAGTTGTAACGGCTACTATTAAACTTAACTGTCCTCTGTCTACGGCAATGCCATCTGACAAGCGCATTCCAGTATGGAAATTTATTTAACAACATGCTGATATACCTAATTAAATTAGTTTTTTAACTTAATTAATCATATATACACACTTTGAATGTTTTACCAATGGATTTTAAGTAAAATGCCTAAATGCTTCAGTTTTCAAATTGAAATTGAAGTTCTTGTTCTGTGGTTATCTTCCAGTTAAGGTCCCTCTATTATTTAACAATGTCTGAAGCCTTTTCCACATTCTTAATTAATAATCCCATTTCTCCTCCTTCAGAATGTATGAGTAATTTGAATAGTCATTTCTGTTTTTCTTATTATGAAAAACACTTTCCAAAGACGTTCCTTCTTCCTTCATTATCTAAATGCATATATGTTAGAATTGTTAATTTTGAAATTATTTTTCAAATCTTTATAAATAAAATAATGATTTTGTCTGTACATTGCTTAGAACTGACTCATTTCAAGTTTTCTTTACGTTTCATACATTGGAGAAACCGAATCCACCCTTAGAAAAATTTCTGTCGGTTTGTCGGTTTGTCGGTTTGTCTGTTTGTCCGCAAAACTTTGTCACAGGTAAACTCAGCTACCATAATACATATAAAGCTGAAACTTTTACAGTAGATTTGTGTAGGTCTAACTTAAAATATAGGCTATGAATTGATTGGAAATTCAACGTAGAAGTGAAGTTATGGACGTTTAACGCAAAAATGTTTGTCACAAGTAAACTCAGCCACCGTAAGACATAGCGAGCTGAAACATTGACACTGGATTTGTGTGTGCCTATCTTAAAATATGGGCTCTAAATAGATTATTAATTCAGTACAGAAGCGAAGTTATGGGGCTTTTAGCTGTATTTTCCTAACTTCACAGACAAGTTTGTTTTGAAAATACACAGGTGTGGCAAGTAGGTATTGTTAGTTGATTTTAATTTCAATTGAGCATATGAATATATTGCGTATTTGACATCATTGAAATGGTGTTTCACAGAGTTAAGGATGTACTATCTATTGAGAATAAATGTTTTGTAAACGAGCAATTCTCAGCCCTTAATATGAACAGGCATGAGAAATCAACAAACAAGTTCTTACGCTATATGAAGCCGAGAAAAGAACTTACAAGTCAGTAAAGAGATTGGATTAGTGATGAAGAAGCAGTTCATTATCTAATTGAATTTCTTGACTCTGAATTTATTTCTCCTTGACTGCCTGCTCATGAGTAAAAACTTAAAGTAGGAGCACCAATGATGCTGCAATTTATAGCAGTAACAAATTTCATGTTACGAAACATGAGTGACCCAAAAACTGTGCAACGGGACACGACTCTGAGTTCGTGCTCTACACAGATATGCCATAGAGGCGGACATAATGACTGGATGTGGTATTGGGGAGTCTGTGTGTATACCACGCATACCATTGATTCCGAGCCACTGTCTGTTTCCATTCAAATGATTGCAAGGTCCCCTCAGAGTCTATTTCGCAATGACGTTAACTAAGTCGCAAAGGGAGACTTTATCTAACGCAGGAATTCAAGTTAGCGAAACCAAGTTTTTCTCATATGGTCAACTGTAGTTTACTTGCTCAATAGTCAGAGGTTTCAACTGATTGTTCTTCCATGAACCTGAAGACCAGACAGCTAATGTAGTGTATACAGAGGCATTTGTTTAACACTGTACTAATAATGGTGTTTTCTACTATTCTATAATTTCTAATTATAGTATTAGTATAATACTATAATTGATATTTTGGAATACCAAGTATAATAGAATTTTTGATTCCGTCAAAGACGGGTACATTTGCTAGTAAATTATAAAACAAGTTAATACTGCATTTAGAGTATACTAGCAAACGTGCCCATCTATGACGGGTATTTTACAAAAATTCAGAGATGATACATAATTTTCCAAGATATTATTAGAAATTGGAGAATAGTAGAACATATTATTAGTACGGACCACAATTGTCATTAAATCTAGAGTTTCTTTTACGTTTTGCAGTTTTAGATACTGAGCTCAAATTTGATTTAATTCTGGTCATACTTTTTATTTAGTATGCATGTAGGTAGGACTCACTTTTTCAAAGTGAGCAAATCATGTTAAATGCAAACGAAATTAAAACCAACTGACAATAGCTACTTGCTACAGTAAAAATTCCTGTATATTTTTAACTATATTACCTGTAAACCTGTGTAGCTAGCCAAACACATAGCTTAAAAGTCAATAACTTCGCTTCTACGTAGAATTTCCAATCTATTCAAATCCTAGCTTTAAGTTAGTTATCCACTGTTAAATTTTCAGCTCGCTATGACTTATTGTGACTGAGTTTGCTTGTGAAAAAATTCGTGGACAAAAAAAAAACAGAAGTTTTTTCACAGGGTGGATTCGGTTTCTCTAATGCATAAAACGTAAAAAATAACTTGAAATTAGGCAGTTCTAAGAAATGTACAGAAAAAAAACTTTGCTTTTCTTTATATATTATATAACAATGGGTGGTTTTTCTCCACTCTTTTATTTCCTTTTTTGATATAGCATTTATCACTATTACTTGTTACCCCTCTAAGGGTACTTGTAGTTTAAAGAAAAAAATAAATAAAGGATATATTACATAATTTTTTTTAAATACAAAAAATATTTTGAAGATAACAAAACTAATGAGTTCCTTTAAACAGCATCATTGAAAAGAAAGTTTGATAAATGCGATTCACTTTTGACGGAATGACTCAGTGTAGATGTAGCAGAGGGAGGGAGGTCATTGATCAGTCAAAGTGGCCACCAATGGCCCTGCAGAATATACCAAAACATCTTAGCTGATTTTATATCCTAAAGAAATTAACAACTACCTGAAGTCACATAGCTTGGTTATTTAAAATAAGTTTAATATCAATATAATTGTTACAAAAATAAATGTTATATCAATTAATTACCTATCAATATATTCATAATTCAACTATATTAAAACAACTAAATAACTAATGAGACTTATTAGCTTATCGCATTCATATTTTAATCTATTAATTTGCACAGACATGTTGGTGGGTTATTATCAGGAATTAAATCAAGTGAAGATCAAAGACCTTCATCGATTTAAGTCGCTTCAATTTACCTGGATAAATCTGGGGTTGATTTAATTGGGAAAGAGTTATGATTGACTTTTTACTACTCCTTATCGATTTTCTTGCATTCAGTTTCCTCTTTTTAGAAAATAACCAAAAAATAAATAATAATAATAGTTTGTTTTATTTCTCTCTATAAGACACTACTTCAGTTTGCGTACATTCTACTCATTTTGTTCCGTTATATGTGTTTAAATAATTTATTTTGATGTAACATAGAATTCAAAGTGTTTTTTTATGTCTATGAATAAAATAAAGCTTTTAAAATTGGAAAATAAAATATCATATATATATATATTAATTAAACACCACAATAAACAATTATATATTAATTAAAATCCTCTAAGACCTTTCATTACAACAGCATAATGTTGTAATGTTGTAATAATTAATAATATATATTTGTTTATTGTGGTGTTTAATTCATATATTATATCAAGAATTATTGTTGATTATTAATATATATATATATCTTTTGATAACGTCACATAAACTTATTACTTTGTGTTTCTTCTTTATTTCACCAATATATGCAAACAATTATTATTATATTAATCAATATTATCATATTATATGAAAAAAAACTTATTAGTTTTGTTTATTACAATTACTGTTTATTATTAATTAGATTTGACATAATTATAACTGTTTTCAATTCCACTCTCTTAGTCATTTCCTCGTCTCAAGTAGTCTCTTGCTAGATGTCGTGTTTGAGGTGGTTGCTCTGTTCATTCATTATTCACTCGATAACTGCTTGATTTTTAAATAGCACTAAAGCATTTGCTATTGTCACTCATAATTCCTTCTATCTATTATATAAGAATTCCATCAAGTTTTTTATGTCACCGGGCTATTTCCATGTATCATTAAGCTGTTTTTAAAATTTGTTTTGCTACACTGTAAATCTTTAATTAGTTTTTATATCATACTCTTAATGTTCTTTCTGGCTGTACATTCTACTACTGTTTACAATAGTATTTAATTTGGTTAACTCCTATTTGGTACAATCTTATGTTTTTATTTTCTAGATAGATGGAAATAAGATTATGTTTTAGTGAATTGTTTTGTTTAAAAACAGAGAAACAGATGATTATCTGTTGATTTTTAAACAAGTTTATAAATTATATGATGTTGGACGAGCTCCAGAGCCATAGATGTACAAGTAACCTTGTCAAAATGAACAAGAAATAATAAAAACTTGTGAGAAATAAGGAAAACACTTATATTTACTTTTATTTAATCTCTACATGAAACAGAGGGAAATAAAATGAATGCATTTTGATGGGAAACAGCATTAAAAAAAATAAACGTTTTGAGGTCACCTGACTCCAATAAAAAATGTTTGTGCAAGTTAGTTCATTTTGTGTGTAAGGATGTGTGGGTGTGATAAAGATATTTCAAAACAAAAAGTGTTATGATTATCACCTAATTCATATTTAAGTGCCTAAGTTCCTGTTATCTGTGAAATGAAACAGCAAGTTCGGCATCAAAAGCACTTTTCTAAGAGTACTTCATATATAAAAAAATTGGTTTATTTTCTTTCATTAAAAAGCTGTGATAAGTATTTTTTTATTATTAAATCCTTGCGAGATATTTAATATATATAGAATGAAATGTACAAAGAAATTTTCCTTCAGGTTGAAATATTAAAAAAACTGTTCTCTAATTGTGATAAAGTTTCAAACAATTTTCATTTCCATTAATTTTTAACCCTACCAAATAATTAAAAGTTTACCCTAACAAAAAGTTTGTTACCGTTAAATAAATAAAATTAAAAAATTATAATACGTTCTTAATAACATCTGGAGTACTTACAAGAATATCTTTTCTACTTCATATTTATTAGAGACATGATGTTTAACGAATATATACTAGGTATGGTATAGCGTACAGAACTGACTAATAAAAATGGGGGCAGATTTCTTGAAAAAAAGAAATCTGGTTGACCTTTAATGCCTTTATTTAACAATAATTAAATTAAAAAGCAGAAATGAGTTTAATAATTATTTAAAAACTATTTGCAAGATATAATCAACTTAAATTAAGCTGAATTTAAAACAATAGGTTTAAGCTGGATTATTAAAATTAGTTCAAAACAAAAAAATATTGGTAAAATAACAGTTTCTTAATGTTTGCATTCAAAAAAATTATATTCATAATCTTTTATTGATCAACAACTATTATGTTATGTTATGTTAAAATGATTTTACATTTTTGTGTACAAAGTTTTAAACAATATAAAAATTAAAACCTCATTAAAAACTGAATCCGAAACCGAATAATGTAGTATTTCTTATTATTTCTCAATACTTTGTTTGTCATCATTTAATAGTAATAATTTAACGTTAAATAGTAAAAAAATAAAAGATTTTTTGTTAATTGTGTACTAACCTCCTTTTTGATGCTCAGATGTTTTTATTCTTTTCTTCTTTCTTTTCAAACACTTCTAATTAATAAAATCACTTTTAAACTGCTATATATAACCATTTTTTTCTAAACTTCGATTAAAAAACCGACGCTTACAACTATAACAAAAAACCAATGACGCCATGATGACTTGAAACAATATAAAAGAGAACTGGATCCTAATTAAACTAATGTTGATGCAATGGACAGGAAATAATCATGAACTAAATACAGACCTATAAATTTTGATGATTTTGTATTAAAAAAAAATGATTATATATAATCGAAATTAATTTGAAATAAACATTTGTAAATAGGTATTTTATTATAAAAGACAAAAAATGGAAATAATACACATACTAGTGGAACCTAGTAATTAAATTTCTAGGTCGGTGGATAATAATATTTAATATTTTAAAAAAAATTGTAACTAAACTTTGCTAAAAGTAAATATATTATTAAGTTAATTCACAAGCTGTTAATTTAATATTTTTTTTATTATTTACTTTGATAATTGTAACGAAAATGTAAACATTGTCACAGCCGCATAAAAAAATCAAATGAATCAGGATGACTATCATTAAGACTAGAGTCACTTTGTAATAATTTCAATTAATTTTCAATATGTTGCAAATTTATATGGTACATTTACATAGTTAATTATCATAATTTCAATGAGTTCGTAGAAACAACAAAGTAATGATACATTTAATCAAATGGAACCATTTATTTCAAATTTTACTAAAACACTATATTTTAGATTATGTTCAAATAATTAATTATTTTACTATTAAAATGTTATTCTAAGTCATGTAATTAGTTGTGTAATTTTCTTTACTTAATTTTCTTTATGTATAAATTAATTTAATTCATTTAGATTATTAATTAAAGTAGTAATTTTATAAAAAAAAAACATCATTCTATTAACTCACCAGCTATACAAGCAGTTTTTATGTGGTATTTACTCATGATTAGAAAGGTGAAGAAAATTACTTTTCTATCATAAACTTTAAGCATGATTCTTAATAAATAATTTTTAAGTCATTGTCGTTGGCCTAGGTTCTTTGAAAAGTTATGTGGTCGTCGACATACCTACAACACAAGTGTGGGTCATGCAAACTATCTTTAGCATCACACTGTTCTCCACATAAAAGTAATAGTAATTAGTGAATATCACTCGAAAGTGAATAAGATCCTTTTTTTTACTATTTTAAGCGATAATACTTCTGTAGGTCTTAAAAATATGAATATATCAAAAAACTAACATGATATAATCATATCATGAACTGAGAAAAGCATTGGGTTACTAATAAATAAAATCTGGAGTGGTCTAAACTCAATTTTACTATAAGCAAACATAATAACAAACTTCTTGGGTGTATAATGTATAATGTTCCATTTAGGCATAATATAAATGTCTAAATGGAAGATGTTTATCAGTCTTTCATTCCTGGAGGTAGTACAGATAGTGATTGATCCACATTTCAATATATGTTTCTAGTTTTGTATATCACACCGGTGATGTATATAATATCATTGGTAAAAGTATAGCAGTAATAAAATTTTTGAAAAGCCAGAGTGAAGATTTCATGTCACGAAATAATCTCCTACATCAGACATGGCTTTTGTTTCAATAACCAGTAGATCTCTTACATAGTTTATCTGACTTCCTTCTACATTGAAGATTTAAGTGAGAGTTTTAAATCATTTACATCTTATATTAAGTTAATAAATTATTTAAAAAAATTTTCACAAAAACTGTAAACATCAATTTTATTTCAGCGGGTTCACTCAAAAAATTTCTAAGCCAATATAAACAATGTAAATAAATGTAAACAAATACAAGTTTAGCAATAAGTAAATCATTAGTCCAGGATGAATACTCAGTTTTTATAGCTTTATTACTCTTTGACATAATTGAAATTTCATGTTTTTTTTATAAATCGTTAATTTTTTGTGAAATATTTTGGCAACATTTCATTGTTTTTTAATAAACAGTTTAGCGTCAAAAAACCATTTTCTGAAAACAGATAATGAACTTTAATGCCCCTTTGGTAAATATAATTTTGAAAAACATCATCTCAATTTAAACTCCAAATAAAGTTCTATTTTTAGGTAGTTCTAATTTTATCCTTGAAATGTTATGGTTTGTATTACTCTCACAAGCTTTCAGATTGAATTATAAGTAAATTTTTTTACATTTTACTAAAAAAATATATTTCCTGGTGTTTTAAAAAATTGTGGATATTTTTTGTTTATTGATTTAGTAGCCTCAAAGGTATTGTTAAAATTTCAAGTCTGTAGAGTTAGTAGTTAAGGAGAAAAAATGTCTGAAAACAGGTGTTAGGCCAAAAAGTGACTTTCTCATCATGCATAATTGCTTCAAACAATATGGTTCTTCTACATTATGAGGCCCATTTTTGTGTAAAATATCAATTTGATCCATCAATAATTCTGGACCACAGAGTGTTTACAAACTTTGGATACATACTCATGTGTGTAACAAATACCCACCTGTATCATACTCATATGATAGTATCATACTCATCTGTGTGTGTTGGTCCACCCACACACACACACACAGACATCAACGAGAAAATTCCATTAAACGACTTCTGGGACTTCAAAACATGAAATTCCGTCAAAATATCGAGATCGAATTTTTTCACGATCACTATACTTTACTTATAGTAAAGTAAAAAAAGTTGTATAGTGGAATATCAAATCAGAATCTGTAGAACTAGCGGCAAGTTTGCTAAACATTAGACAACCAACAGTTGTTTGTAAAAGTTCTAAAGAGAGATGTTAATTGCTGGATTGCTACTGATAGATGAAAAATTATTTTCTTTGCTACTATTTTATAAATGAACTTATTGTGCCTCTTTCAATTCGATGAATTTCACATAATGGACTTCTTATAGTTGAAACTAACTCCCTGTAATAACATGAATATCAAGTTTAAAACAGGAAAAAAAGGCAGAATTGAATGGACCCATGATTAATGCCACACAAATGTAATCCTTTTTTTTTTATACAAATATTCAGTATAATACATCGTAACCATTTAAAATACATATCATAACAGATTTTATATTAGATTTCACGAATAAAAAATATTCCTTAATTTTTCAGTATTAACGAAAAAATGTTATGTGTGAAGCCAAATGATGTCGTTTACCCATTGATTTATATATTTGAACAAATTATGGTTATCAACAAAAACAATGTAGCTCAACTTTATTTATGGTCCAATAAACAGATATAAAAAAAACTAACGATTTATTTGCATTTCATATTCACTTGTAACATTGTCTGCTGCTTGAAGTACTTGTAAACTTCATTTACGAATAATGATCTTTATTGGTAATCATATTAAATATTTAGAGCTTGTATTAATATATTATAAAGTATTAATTATCAATTAATAATAGATAATGAATATAAAATTTAATATTCATTTTCTAATAATAGAAAATAACTTTAATATTTATTTTTTACCGCTATTAGTTTAGCATGTATATCAACTTAATCAAAGACTTTTTAAGTTATTTTATTTATATTCTAAATTAGTCTTCTATACTTGTGACCCTCAAGGGAAAATTCTGTTTGAATCTTACTCAATACATATTAAATGTTGGTTCTTTATGTTCAATTTTCAGACCAGTTCTAATTGATCTAGACATATATTTAATATTGATTCGGGTTTTTATTTTTTTCTACTTCTATAGACGTATTTCTTTCTATTTATAAGTAATTTATATTTCTATTTACCTATTTCTATTGCTTTCCAAAATAGTTTAACTTTTTAACTTTGTTGAATTGAAAATCCGAAATGGATATTTCATTAGTATTGATTACAATATAGGTGGATTTGCTTTTCTTTTTTTTAAGATATAAATATTGTCCTTATTTATTAAAAAAGTAAAGATGAAATTATTATAAAATAACTTCTACTTTTTTTTAGGTTTAATTTTATTAATTTTTTTTATATCCAGTTTTTATTTTTGCAGTTCTTTGGGTTGAATTAAAAAAAAGATTAAATAAAAATCAATTAACTTTCAGAATTTTTATAATTTGTTTAAATTTATTACAAAAAAATTAAAACTAATATATAACACAAAAAAATTTCAAAGTAACTTTTAACTAAAGAAATGTTAAGTAAAAAGTCAGGATGAATGTGATTTTGATTAGAAACTTGAGAGTATAGTTTTACCTAATCACAAATGATAAATTTTTATTTAGTATTGTGTCTTCTAAGCAAATGGAATGTTGGTGTTCGTGACAGGGCTAATAGTAACTTAAATATGAAAATTCGTGCTCATTACTGGTTTGATATTTGAGATGTCTTGTTTGAACATGTTAACATAAGAATACATAAGCAGACAAACGCATACGGACACAGACACACAATTTGCTAATTCTATTATATTTAACTCAAAGGCATCTAAAAAGGATTATTTTCATTGAAAAATCAATATCAAAATTTCTATCGAAACGCAATACACTCATTGATCTATATTTATCATAGAGAGAAAACGAAAATACTAAATAAAAACGAATTATAAAAAAAAAAGCTTTAGAATAATGTTTTTTTCAAGTAAAGTTGAACTATTTGCTTAAGAAAAGGAATTAGATGGAGTCTTGAGATATGTGATCGATTCCCAGGCAAGACATTCAGCCGACTAATATTAAACCTTCCCCCAACAGCTCCCCTCTCCTATTATTCAAAACAAAGTTTTAAAGCTAATCAAAAAAAAAAAAAAACCTAGTGAGGTGAATTTTATTTCAACTAAGTATCCAACTCAACAAAAAGAATAGATAAAAGGAATATTCGTTGACTTTAGTAATTTTGCACTTGTTTGTCGTATATATTAGTTTTAATGATCTTTATGGTAAATTTAAATACATTTTAAAATTTATAAGTTAATTGATCTATGTTAAATCTTGTTTTTTTAAATTCCAACCAACGAACTGCAAAAATAAAAACTGGATATAAAGGAAATTAATAAATTCAAACCTAACAAAGTAAGTAGAAGTTATTTTATAATAATTTAATTTTTACTTTTTTTAATAAATAAGGACAAAATTCGTAAATAAAAAAAAACAAATCTGCCACTATTGTAATCTATATTAATATAATGTTTATTTTGGATTTACAATGTAGCAAAATTAAGAAGTTAAATGATTTTGGAAAGAAATAGAAATAAAAATATATAAGCAATGAATAGACAATGAGACAATTATCAAATAATTGCATACATCCAATAGATCAAGCCTGGTAATTGAACAAAAAGAAATTTACAGAAAGGAAACACATAAAATTACAAAAGCTCACTACTATATTTGCCCACTGCGTCAACATCTGATGAAATATTTTACTGATTTTCGTGATCTCTTGTATTCATTTCTTACATATATATGAAACTTACACTCGAATAATCATTTAATCAAACAATCAAAATTATACTTAGTAAACGCATATCATTGCCCTTTCCCATTTTCTTCTCTGTTTTTACTTTTTGTGTCCAGTTTTTTCTTACATCTTTGACAGCGAGCTATTTCAAAAGGCCTTAGAAATTGTTCATTTTTCTTATAAATTTCTGGTAATAATTTAATTGCAGAATCTGGTAATACTAGTAATACGCTCTATACTCGTAGCTGAACATATATTAAAAAAATAAAAGGTCAAGCCTTTTTATAAGGAATAGTAATAACTGTGAGACGCCCGAGCTTCAGCGTGGTCGCTTAATATATCAGTTCTCATGTACACAAGGGAGCTGTGAATCCCTCCCTTCACGATATATTGGGATGACTACAAAGAAAGTTATCGAGGCATCTTACACTTCACCTATCATCTGGAGCACCATATGGATATGCATATGGAGAAAGAACAAGTACTCGTCTGACGAGGGAAATACTAGTGAATGGAATTACTTCTCTTGTTTCAAATAACAACCCTCTTCATTTGCAAATATTGGAGGCATTGTTATTAAAGAACAATTCCCTTTGCTAAACTGTCAAATAAATGATATGTTTCTTATTCCTAGTTCAAGAAATGTTATCTCTAGATTTCAATGTATAAAAAAGTGATACTATTAGTTCAGCTACTGAGCGCTAGTAGTGCTAAGAAGTTGTAACCCTTTCCTATATCACTTGTTATCAGTCCATGGTTTTAGCATTGTTTTCAATGCTTACATTCTTTTCTTAATATTTGAATTACTCTTCTTATTGTATTTACTTTATAATCCAGATGATGGCCAGTGAGGTTGAAAGCTTGATTTAGATTAGTAAATGTGTTTTTCGATTTTGAAGTGTTAAATATGTCCCTGTGTGAGTTACGCTATCAGTTAACAGTGAAACATCGTAAAGTGTTTAGGAAAAAAGAACACTGACTTAACAGGATCGTAAATGCAGAAGCCGCTCTGGTTTTCAATAATGTTTGTATTGGAGAAGCTTGCTACCTATATTTGCAAATATACATATATGAGGGTTTACCAGGATTTTACGTTAAAATTAAAATTTACAGATTGAACTGTTCTTTTTCAGAAAAGAACTGACACAATCAGTAACCATATTTTGACTAGGCAGTTCTTTAAGTTAAATTTGATACATATGACCGTATAATAAAATCTGATAAATTTATTTTTGTGGTAAGAGGCGATCTCAAAAAAACTCGCTTCCACAGATAACAAGGCTACCTTAACGCAACTGGTAAAACTGGACGTATTGCAGTTTTGAAGTGACTACAAACTGATTTTAGTTTGCAAACAAGGTCAAGATAGTTCTGAAATGAAACCAATAATAATGCCTCATACATTATTAATATAATTTAATGTAATCATTTGGATTATTTGTTAATTAAATAAATAAATTGTTGTTTCAGGAAGCAGAATTACGAATAGATGTTTATCAACAACAGTTAGCGATGAGTAATGCAGCCCAACAACAACCCGCTTGTCCTATCTGCCACAAGATGTTGATGGCCGGCGAGACCCTCATCGACCATATGAAAACCGCCCACAAGGACCCTAACCTCTCCAGCAAGAATTCCATTCTGTACCACTCGACGAAGGGGAATACCCAAGAAACACGAATGGATTCTTTCGGTAATCATTTTATTTTTTTACGCATTTCTCCAAATGTTAATAATTTGACATGATATATAGAAATGTTATGGCAAAATTAATCATACTACAAAAATGTGGGTAGATGACCACTAAAGAATAATAAAGATTAATTGATTTTATTTAATACGTAACCCTGACTTTGGAGTCAGGTGTATCTCTAGCTATCCATTTTTGTTTTGTTTTGTAGAAAGCTGAGGGACTGACAGAGTCAACCCTCCGATACTGATTCCTTCAGGGGGTATTGTATTCTTCCAAAGAAGATTGATTCTACATTAGGAGTCCTAAACTTTGCCTAATTCAAGTGTATTTAGATTAGGGATCTTTAATAAGTTCCTGACATCGTACAGGCTGGGGACCGACGGTTTAACGTCCTTCTCCGAGTGACGACATGCTCAGGTTTATTGAGCATGAAATAAATTTCCACGTGAATAAATCGAGGACCACAGTGGGCAGCGAACCCCGTACCTTCCAGTTTAGTGGGGAGCACGTTAATCACTGAGCTAACCTGGCTCCTTTAGCTTTCCACTGCTACTGAAGAATCTTTTTTGGAAACTTAAAAATACAAATAAGTAAAATTTATCTGCTTTTGTTTCATTTGTGATTGACAAACCTATTACTAAGTCTAATCCAAAAAAAACATTACTAATGTTTGTAGCATTTTTTTGGTTAAATTTAATTAATGAATTTAACTCTTGTTAAAAAATATTAAAATTATTCACAGTTAATAATAAATTTAAGAGAGCAAACTATAATGATTAATTATAGTTTATTGAAATTAGACTCAATATAACGAAAACAATAGCTTTACATTGCAGGATTAACGACACTTAGATAGTGTTTTGCTTATTTCTTCCAGAACTTTTTTAGTTATGTTGACTGGACCAGGTTTTTTAGTTCTGGAATCAGAAATGGAACGTCTTCATAATGAAAGAGTTCCAAAATCGGTGGAGGTATAAAGAAAATACGTACGAAGCTAGAAATTATTTTGACTTTTTTGACAAAAAGATAAATAGTAAAATATATATATATAAGAAGTTTTAAATTTGATATTTAATTATCTACTCATAATATATATTTGATAAATTGATATTTGAATGTAATTATCAATAATAAATGTAGAGTAAATATATTAGTATATTTATTTTTATGCATAAATGTACATATTGATACATACAGTTCATGCAGATTGAATTTATGCTTTATGTGTTAAATTATTATAATTTATTTAAGTATATGTGTATAATTGGTTAATGATGATCGTTGACACTAGTTTTTTCTTATTAAAGATAAAGATTGATGTTCATTCCGAGATGTATAGGGAGTAGTGTTTGAATGTGTAGGGGTAATTCTAAGTATCCATGTGATGATGGTATTTTGCCTATGGGTAAGCGAGGTTTGTTGATGCCAAGTGACTGTTGTAGAGCGGGATGTTGCAGTGGGACTAGGGGAGGTTGCGGCAGCAGCAACCACCGCCGCCGGGCCATACATGGCCAAGCGGAGAACGGCGAACCACCCGTGTCCTGTCTGCGGCAAGCACTACGTCAACGAGGGTTCACTGCGCAAACACCTCGCCTGTCACCCGGAGACGGCCCAGTTTGCCGCGACACCCCTGCGCATGTGGCCGTGCAGTGTCTGCCAGGCAGTCTTCACCCATGAGTCAGGTCTTCTTAGCCATATGGAAGCCATGCGCATGGATCCCAAGCACCAGTTTGCGGCACAGTATGTCTTGTCAAGAGCGGCTGCTGAACGCCGAGAAAGGGAGAACCTGCTTGCTGCTGCAGCAGCTGGTGGTCTAGGATTGAACCTAACGGGCGCTCAGTGTCCTTCGCCTTCAGCTGGTTCTGATAGTTCTGGAGGAGGCGAAGGTGGTCGCCTGTCGTCGGCAGGCTCTGACACTGCCCAGACCCCCGTCACTTCAGCTTCTGCTGTCGCTGCAGCTGCTAACCTCCTCCTCCACAATAACAATAACAACAACAACACCGCCTCCGCCAAACTAGCTGAACTAATGGCTGCCCGATCAGGTACTCCAGTCGTTTATCAAACTATAATAAACCTTTAACATAGCATCTTAAGGTATATAATTCTGGTTAATTTTGCAACTTTTAATTTGTAATTTGTATTGTAGAAGTTCATCTGACTATGAACACGAAGTGTTTGAAACTCATAGTTTGAATAAAAAACTTCTTTTTTGTGGAGACCGTTTCACCTCAGTGAAAAACTGTTATTTGCAATAAACAGTTGTCTTTTTAAATATGAACTATTGACAAAACTTTTAAATGCGATATAATTTTGATAAAGAATTTAATACTATTTGAAACAATTTTTATTAAAAACATTGAACATTTAAATTAGTATATTGGTATTTTTTGTATAATAAATAAAAAACTTTTTATAGTAAGCTAAATAATTTAAATGTATTTAGATAAGTGAAGTCTTTAGTATTTTATTTTCTAGTGCACATGTAGCCTTTGCTTAAGTTCGAACGTGTTAACTTAGTTACAGTACAAAAAAGTGTTCCAAACAAGCTTTTGCGAATGATAGTGTATATGTTTTTTTTTTGTTTGATAATTAGCAGAAATACGTAAAATGCATTGAGATTGGTTTGTTCTCCAGGAGGCACGACCCCAGTTCAGAGCTACTTAAACCAACAAAGCGGGCAAGGCTACAATAGTGACGACTTGCAGCGAGCGGCTGCTCTCCTGGTCGGACAGCCGGCCACGAGCATGGGGGCCGACTCACCCTCGGCGGCGCAGGCTGCGGCCGTCCAAGTCGCCGCTGCTAACCTCGCCGTCGCCATGCGCATGTCCTCCGCCAACCAACTTCAAGCCAATCAGCAAGTTCACAGGTAACCATTCTACCTTTCCTGTGAATCAAGTAATGTAAATCAAGATCAAGTTTTGGATATTTTAAATATATATATTTGGGGACCCCAATTCAATATTCAAAGTTTATTAAATATAATTCGTATGAGTTGGTGGACATGTATAAAAGCAAGACCTTACAATTGGCACACATTTGATAAAGAAATTTGTTACAGGTAGAAATAGCCTTCATAAACGTGCTATTCAGCTTAAGAGCTCAATTGGCTTCAAAGGTGTGCTATACAGCTTAAGGCATAAGTTGCTTTCATAGTAGTATGTACAGCTTAAGAGCTAAATTGCCTTCAAAGGTGTGCTATACAGCTTAAGAGCTAAATTGTTTTCATAGGTGTGCTATTCAGCTTAAGAGCTAAATTACCTTCATAGGTAATACAGCTTAAGGGATCAGTTGCTTTCATAGTAGTATGTACAGCTTAAGAGCTAAATTGCATTCATACGTGTGCTATTCAATATAGGAGCTCTCTTACCTTCAAGCTGTGCTCTGCAGCTTAAGGACTAGATGGCCTTACCAGAAGTCATTTACTTAATGAATACGCGCATTCTTCTGTTTCGACTCCTGAAATTTTGTAATTCAAATAAAACTGAACCAAGCATATGCTGAAAAAACTATCACAATTTCTCTTGATCAGAATTCATTACCAACGAGTTAAGTGATACTTTTACTTATAGTAAAGTTGACTGTAGATCATACCAAATTTTTTGAAATATGTAATACTCATAAAACAGGTTGTAATTGAAACAAATAATCATTCCTCTAATAATGGTTATTATAACTGTTATTAGGTAAAAGAGAAGCAGTCATATTCTTATTCCATCATTTTATAAAAAAAGAACTGAAGGAAAATATTACATGATCCTAGCAGGTTGTTTTATATATAACTCTACTTTTGGGGAAAATTTTTAATAGTTTTATAATATTATATTTACAAATACATACATTAAAATAACAATCAATAATATTACATGTTCTAATCTCGTTGTATTATAATAAATATTTAATTAAATGAAGACTTTTCCAGTAATGCCAAATATCAAATGTGCCATTTTCTTTGAAAGTGTTGTAAGAGACATTTTGACAACAAATTTGGTAACGATAAATATTAATACAATTTACTTTGAACTTTTTATTTATTAACTTTTCCGATTTATTATTGACGGATTTTTTTGAAAAAGTTGATAAGTAAAAAATTCATAGTAAATTGTGCTAATTTTTATCGTTACCTATTTTTTTGTCAAAATGGACTACTTACACCAGTTTCAAAGAAAACGGGTCAAATACGAGGGTCGTCCAGAAAATAAGTTCCGTTTTGGTCTGTAGGGTGGTAGGAGTGGTTTTTGCCAAATCCGGCAACACTGCTCGAAAGAGGAGAGGTGGGGGAATAGAATGAGAGGTGGGGGACCTGAGTCGGTCAATTACCAACGTCAGGGCAGGTAGTTGAAATGGAGCCCTCCATGTCACGTCCCGCCACCTCGATCCTGTTCCCTCTCGAGTTGTTTTGCGCGGAGTGATTCAATTTCTTTATGCACAGGGTTTCAAATCAGTTCAAATTCACGAACAGCTCATTTCTGTTTATGGAGAAGTGTAATGAGTGAATCAATGGTGAGGAGATGGGTACGTGAATTTAAGGCGGGAAGACATTCACTTGAGGATGAAAGTGGGAGAGGCAGACCCTCAGTTGTGACGGACGAAATTGTCGCAGAAATCGACAATGCAATTCGCAAAGATCGTCGTTCAACCCTGGATGAACTCCACCTGAGTTTCCCAGACATCTCACGATCCCTCATCCATGAGATCGTCTCGGAAAAACTTGACTTTCGGAAAGTTTCCGCCCGGTGGGTCCCTAGAGAGCTGAATGTCTTCCCGCCTTAAATTCACGTACCCATCTCCTCACCATTGATTCACTCATTACACTTCTCCATAAACAGAAATGAGCTGTTCGTGAATTTGAACTGATTTGAAACCCTGTGCATAAAGAAATTGAATCACTCCGCGCAAAACAACTCGAGAGGGAACGGGGATCGAGGTGGCGGGACGTGACATGGAGGGCTCCATTTCAACTACCTGCCCTGACGTTGGTAATTGACCGACTGAGGTCCCCCACCTCTCATTCTATTCCCCCACCTCTCCTCTTTCGAGCGGTGTTGCCGGATTTGGCAAAAACCACTCCTACCGCCCTACAGACCAAAACGGAACTTATTTTCTGGACGACCCTCGTATATACATTGCATTGAGATTGGGATCCATCACTTTCTATATTATTGAGTACAATAGGATGGTGAATGTATCTCTGTTTTACACTAAAATTTATTTATGTGGGGTATTTTTTATTAATTTCAAGTGTAAGTGGTATGCAGTAGCTGTTTGGACTACCGAGTGTTTGTGTATTTTTACTACATATGTATTGTTTTCAGTAATGGGCAAGTTGGTGGGAACTCCGACATGAGCTCAGCAATGCAGATAATGAACGCCATGCGTGCCTCCATGACATCCATGGTAATGGAAAACGGAGGCGGTGGCGGAGGAGGTGGAGGAGAACCAGCTGCTTTACGCGAAGCCATCCTTAGAAGTCAAGCAGAGGCAGCTCTTCGGTTAGCCGTTAGTCAAGCTGTTGCTGACACATCCCGGCAGGCTTTCACCCCTCAGCCTCCACAGAATGGACCTGACCTGTCCGAGGCACTTCGTCTTCAAGAGCAACGGCTTGAGCAGGCGCTTCGTCTGCACGCTGATCCTCGATCCCTTCCTTTTAATCTCCCTGCCTCTAATAATCAGCATATTAACCCATGAGGGTTCAGTTATTTCTCGGACGAGCGGCCCGATAACTGAACCCGTCCTTTACCGCTCTCCTGTAAATACCTTTATCTCAGTGTTCCTTGTATAATCTCTTATAAACTTTACAGTTTAATGCCCCACAGTTTTCTAAACTTCCTACAGCCTTGAAATTTTTAAGTTGGGTAATTTTTATACATAGTTATTATTCTAAATCACTCTGGAATTGTTCGGAATATATCTAAAATAATACTGTTTGGGGCTGCATTTGGTTCAAACTGTCCTATTTAGATAAACTTCATCTGGTCGTGTTAGTGGAATAATTGTTATAGGATATATATAACTGTAATATATATATATATTAAAACATGAAATTATAATATATTATTGTACTATGTAACTAATAGAAATCTATTAAAATTAGAACAAATCCAATTTAAGTACAACATAGTAAATTATCCTATTTTAACACATGAAGTTAGTACCAACGGAAATAATTTTCAGTCTATTTATTAATTATGCATTTGTAAATAATATTAAACAAATACGTGTGATTGTTGTTTGAAAATTTGTATTTATTATAAAATGGGTTATTTTTATTTGTTAATTACGGGAGTTGCAATTTAATTGTTAGCTCATTATTATAAAAATTTCGTTGTCTATTACTCTACTTTTAAAAAAAAAACGATATTTGTTTTTCCTTTTTTATATATATATATTGACTCCTTCTTGAAATATTCTGCTCAAAAATTTGTCAGTTTAAGGAAAATTATAAATTAGGAGAAATTCGAAAGTTTAATTGCAAAAAAATTTATCGAAGTGCATTTTAGTAGAGTAGGTTTAAAAACAAACATGGCATTCCGCTGTAATCAAACACCGCTTTCTTTATGTTAATACTTGTTGTAAACTGTTTTTAGTTCTTAGTTTTAAATTCGTTGCTGTTAATCTTTCGTAATTTCTGTTATTTCCCCCTGTTACCACAACTTTTTTACAAAAAAAAAAGTAATTTATTTTCTCACTTGTTTATATTTTATTATATTTATTTCTTTTATTGATTTAGTCTTTTTAAATGTTAAATACTTCTATACTTGTTTCATTATGGGTGTTTTACAGCAAAAATGTCTTTGTTTATTGTAAAAAAATTCTTTGTTGTTTGTTTTTTATCTTTTTTTTATTATTATTCAAGAAATAGTTTTTTCGAGTTGGTGATCAGTGCAGTTACTTGATGCAAGGACAATACTAGATAATAAAATAATTATGTAGTCACCAAGTTAATGATACCTTTGCATACATTGAATTTTAAGCTACATTAATAATATAAGGTTTCAATAGCACATTCTATTGCAAAAAGAAAAATGTTGAAACAAGCAAATATATACAATGATACGAGTATTATGCTTCTCAGAAGCTCTGTCCTATGGCCGATATACTATCTCTTATTTGAATTCAGTACAAAAAAGTAAACAATAGCTGCTTGTTTGACCAGCAAATTAATTTTTTTGATCAATGTATATAATAATGTTTAAAATTAGGATTCCGTAAGCAAGGAACATTTGCAATAGGTTTAGATTGTAATTTTCATGTGAATGTCATTTTGTAGTGCGTCAGTTAGTATTACTATGTAAATATTATGAGGATACCCACAGTTGATCTTTCCCGCATCAACAAGCTTTGTGACTCTCGCTATGATATCTTCTCATAGGAAAACCATCAAAAAAAAAATAAAAAAAAGGAAACGGTGAAATTTTGAGCAAGATATCTTAGCATAAGTTCAACAGTTAAAAATATTTTACAAGTCTTTTGACTGCATAATGCATTTTAATTTTTTTTTTATTTGTTTCATTTTTTTTTTTAACTGTTGAACACGCACTGAACGTGACTTTTTTTACCGCAAATAATTTATTTTTTTTTTTAATTTATTTATTTTTATACAAATTAACTGCTTTTAACCTCTTCTTTGTGCATAGATTAGCATCCGTTTTCGATTGCATGAAACAAAAAAAATGAAGTTAAAAACTTGAAGTGGTATTTTTTTTTGTCTGTTTTCATTTGTGTACAAAGTAAAGGAATCAGTACAGAATAGTTGCTCACTATTGTGCAAAAAAAACCACATACATTTTTTCTATATAAATTTTCCACATAACTGTAATAGAGCCAATGTTCGAATTTTGTTCGGGCACCATACGCATCACTTTGACTACATGCAATAGCCCAAAACCCGTTATACGGGTTCTTACTTCACTTCTTTCCCAAACGACGCAATAGTAAGGGCGCTTTGAGTCGCCTCCATATGCTCTTATACTCACCGCAGCCGTGACACAATAGTCGGGCTATTGTGTATTGATGGAATGATTTCTTAAGCTAAACAGTTTTGAAATAATAAATAACAATAGCACAGTTTAACCAAATTACATGATAGTATGGTACTATTATGTTGGACTAGGCCATACGCTGCCAAATGCAATTCGTTCAGCTGGAAATATTTATTTCCTAACATATTTAAATGCAATAGCCCACTGGATGCTGGGAAACCAGTGTTCACCACACTCACTATAAATTGTGTTTACAATAGCCCAAATGCGTGATAATCGCGCATACAGGTTTACAAGGTATATGTCCCTTGGACCAACTCATCTCACAATAGTCTCCGAAGCCCTTTGGGCCCTCCGCACAGCGTCAATACATAAAGTCATATACTATTATGTAATATCAGTATTGGCCACCAACCCCCCCTTCTGGGGGATCAGTAGCTCAGCTACGCAATAGATTTAAATTAAGTTCTTCATTCATACATGTAGACTAAATAGTTATATTTCTTTGTTCATTGTGAATTTTAACTTTATTAGTAATCGACTATGCACAATTCTAAGAATTTAATTGTGTGACTTTTAATATTTTCTACTGATTTTCTTCATTCTTGTTGTTTAACCGTATCTGTATGTAGCTGATATCACTTGTAGGTACCACAAGTTCAATTATATTTCGTAACAATCAGTTTCATTTCTTGGATGCAGACCCCTTTTGGTCAAAATTTCAAATTCAAATCTTTTTTTTTTTAAATTAACTTTTGTTTTTTGTTTTTCTACTGGCGTCTAAAAATGAAAAAAAAAACCATCGCTGTATCCAATATTAAGTTTTCTTTTTGCATGAGTTACAATAGTTTTAAATCTATATATATCAGTTGTTTTATAAACAGTGTTAAGGTATATAAATGTTTTGCAGTTAGCTCTTCTATCAATCCTAAGAAAATATCGGATAATGTTCATATTTTTGTTAAGTTTAATAACCGTTTTTTCCAGTAGTTGATTTTTCGTTTTTCCCACGTACCGCTAATTTTTTTTTGTTAAATTGTTTTTTTCTCAACTGTTTCCATTCCCTACCTCAATCTAGTTCAATCGAATAGTGAATTGCAATTTTTGTTAAACGAATTGTTAATTAATATGAACATTTTCTGATTCCGATCAAATTCAGGTCTGTACAAAGAAATCTGATAATGAAATAATTAAAAAGATCCAATGTAAAACTAATTACGGATAGCTGAATTAAAGATTAATAATGCGATTTTTTACCTTATAATTGAATGCAAGAAATTATTAAAGAATTGATAATTTGCTATCAGATTTCTCAGGTACATGTTTGTTTGCTCCATAACAATGCTAAGTCATTGCTATTGCTAGTATACAGGTTTTTATTTCTAATTGTAATCAATAGTTTACAGGATGTTTTTGTAGCAAAAGTACAGTAAGTAGAAAGGCAGAAATGCCATGCCAACAATAATGCTATATTTGTCTCTCATAGGTGTACCGTTTGATATTTTTGTGTCTTATTTGAAATGTTTTCAATTTTTCATTTACTTTTATTGTTTTTTTTTTTATATCTTTTACAACAATCAGCACTATCGTTGAAAATGTTGTTATTTAATTTTTTGTCAATTTATATCAGTAAAAAAAAACTTAAAAAGAATCTGCTTGACTTGATAGTTTGTTAGGAATGATGTTTGGTTTGGCTAATAGAAAAGTTGTAAAAGAGATGTAAGGAATGGCATTTCTTCTTCTCTTAACATCTCTTTAGCCATATCTCTAAGATTGTGTCAACACTCCTAAAGATAGAATGCCTAAATCGAAGTTGATATTCAAAATGCTTGTGCTATATTTAAGTTCCTATTAATTTTACAAAAAAAAAATAATAAAAATGGTATCCTATCATGCAATAAAACTAAAAAACCGTGTGTATGTTAGTGTATGGGTGTAAAATTTTATGTTATACTATAGGCCTACATGTCCAAACATGTTCCTTTACATCACGACACATTTAATGCAACGTTACTTTCTTTTAGAATATTTAGGTTTATGAACTAAGTACCTAAATTTAAACCTAAAATTATAACAAATGAAAATACTTTACTCCGGGCAAGCGCCTGGTCTGGTTTTCCTCTTGAAATTTTCACAAATTAATGTTAAAAATATATTTTAAAAAAATCGTATTTTGGCATAAAACGATTATTGTTTATGATAAATTATCTCATAACTAATTGAATCTTTTAATTATATGCATATGAAAAAAAAGGAAAGAATCCTAAGCTATGTTGTGTAGTACACTATTGATGTATTGGAGAATAAAATTTATTAAATAATCTTAATTTGTTCTTTATCCTTTTCTTAGACCTCTCTTATTTCTAATGCCCACTTTAAATTTAGTTTTTTTCAATTAGTGCTGTCATAGATGATAAAAGTGAAGCTTATTTGATATTTGGCTCCTATTTTGGATATGAGCTAGGTTCATTCTATATCGGGAGTACTCAATTTACCTTAGTACTCCCAGTTTTACTTTAGACCAGAGGTTCCCAAAGTGGGTTCCTTAACGGACTGTCTGGGGTTCCGTGAAAAATATTTAGTAAAAACATTTTTCTAAATATTTTTTTTTTTGTAGGTATGGATTTATTCTATATATCTTGTGAATCATGAAACCGAATAATGTTTATATCTACATATACCCATAAGTAAAAGTGGTCAAAATTGTATTAATATTTAGGATGAATCTCACTAGTCAGTTTTTGGAACTATGTGATTCCCGAATTTCTTGCTATTACAAAAGTAGCACTTCACACATTGCTGCCATTTCCCACTACCTACTTATGTGAAAACTGAATTTTCCCTTTAAACTGCCATAGAAACCAAATACCGAAGTAGACTTAATGCTGAGGCTAACTTGAGTATCAAACTCCTAGCTATAAAGCCAAAAATGATTACAAAACAAAATCTGTATTAAAATTGCTAGTAATTCTGTTTTATGTGTTATGCACTTGTGAAAATACGAAAATTAAAATCTTTTAGTTTTGAATTTTTATTCGAAAAATACAGATTGCAGTAATATTACTTTTTCAATTGTTTTTAAACATACATACTATTTAAAAAGGTATATGAAAATATTTATATTATGATTGAATCAAATCATTAGAATCTGGGGTTCCCGGGAAAGTTACAGATACCAAAAAGGATTCCGCGTCGAAAAAAGTTTGAAAAACCTTGCCTTAGACAATCATAAAGGTTTGAGGACGATTATTCAGTGTCATCTACTAGGGAAATTGAGAAAATAATTCACTAACCAAAGGAACCCACTTTGGGAATCTCTCGTCTAAAGTAAAGCTGGGAGTGCTAAGATAAAATGAGTACTCCCGATACAGAATGAAAGCTCATCTATACAATCTCTCGTATATACTTATGTCGTCTTCATCTTAGCTGTAGCGGAGCCACTATACCGGATTTATTATGCACTAGACTACCCGTGACCCTGTTTGTCACTCAGAAATTATAACAATAGTTAATGAAATAAATTCACTGAATATGATTGACAATAATCATTTTAATTGTTGTTTCTTGTTATCAAGGCACGGAAACAGATTCTTTTATGGCCCAAGCTTTTTATATAGTATTCTTAACATGATTCAAGATATATACACAGTAAGTATTATTACCAAAATAAAAATCATTTGAAAGTAAAAAAAAAATTATTTTATCATATAAATAAATAAAACATCAATTCAAGTTATATACACAACGAAATATATTTAAAGCAAACAAAACTTGTCAACTAAAATATGCCATCTTTTTACCTAACATAAAATAACATTAATGTAGTAGTTTATTATATATTTGTTACATTTATTTATAATATATTTTCACTACTGTCATCGGCGAGCACACAAGCGACTGGCTCCTCTGGATTCATGCCTTTACTTCATTACCATTGTTTATATTAGTCAAATTTTAAATTGAAAAAGTTTTTTGTTACATTTATATACAATATTTTTGTACTACTGTCACTGGCGAGCACACAATCGACTGGCTACTCTGGATTCATGCTTTTACTTCGTTACCATTGTTTATATTAGTCAAATTTTAAATTCAAAAAGTTTTTTGTTACATTTATATACAATATTATTGCACTCTGTCACTGGCGAGCACACAATCGACTGGCTACTCTGGATCCATGCCTTTACTTCGTTACCATTGTTCATATTAGTCAAATTTTAAATTCAAAAAGTTTTTTTGTTACATTTATATACAATATTTTTGCACTACTGTCACTGGCGAGCACACAATCGACTGGCTACTCTGGATCCATGCCTTTACTTCGTTACCATTGTTCATATTAGTCAAATTTTAAATTCAAAAAGTTTTTTTGTTACATTTATATACAATATTTTTGCACTACTGTCACTGGCGAGCACACAATCGACTGGCTACTCTGGATCCATGCCTTTACTTCGTTACCATTGTTTATATTAGTCAAATTTTAAATTCAAAAAGTTTTTTGTTACATTTATACACAATATTTTTGCACTACTGTCATCGGCGAGCACGCAAGACACTTGCAAATCTGGGTTCAATTTTTGGAATACAGTGATGATTTTCTTTTATTTAATATTATTCAGGTAATAAATATTATATATATAACTTCAGATCTCTATCTCCAGGGGAAACGGGTGAACAAACAAACAAATATGCTCATGTTTTGAACTTTATATTATGCATATGGAGTTCTCAAGTTTAATGATAAAGTAAAGATCTTCAACGAGTTACTCACATCGTACAAAACTAAGATTCGACGATATTATATCATCTATGAGGAAAGACCTGCACTGGATTCACATCTTTCACTTGACAAATTTAGGGTCATTACTACAATTCGAATCTCTAATTTTTCTTTACAACTACAAGCTTATTGATGTTACGTTTTTATATTGCACTCGTCATAATTCAACGAGCTAGCCATATCGTATAAAACTCATATTGTACGAGTTTCGTATTCTTATATGATATTTCATCATCTACGAAGAAAGGCCTGCATGCGATTCAAAATCTCTTACTTTTATATCATGCGAAATGTCTCAAAAAAAACTGCACTAAAGATAAGCACTCTGTCATACTACTCCTCTTATAACTTTTAATTAACAAGCGATGAATGTTGATGAAATGGGAAAAAATTATAATAATTTACGAAGTAGTTTAAAACTACTATGTAATTAGTGGTCGCTAAGCTTTTTTGATCTATCGCCCAACAAGAGAAAAACGAGAACATTTGTAACCAAATCTAATATCTATAGAATTACAAAAAACGAAACACTGAAGAGTTTAACTACTATTTCAACCATTAACAGTTAATGAGAGGCCTCTCCTTTTTGCCTGCATCCGTTGAAGATGATCACGGAGTCGTGACGATTTCTTTGCCATATTAGAAAAGGTTTGATTGCATATGAGACACATAGTGTAGTTGTGTATTGGTGGGTGAAGCGACGAATCCATATTGTGGTAGTCGATTGACAATGGTCTACAAATCTTCTTCACTTTGGGTGGTATTACAAAAATAAAATATTTGAATAGTACGGAACTAACACATACAACACAGGTATGAATGAAACTACGAGTGGAACCGCCTATTATTACGCATAGGAAACGGTCCTGAGTCTCCGAGAGAGTCAACCGTCGATAGTGATGAATGGCCATGATATCTTCCCTAAAAGTCAGTCTCACTGAAATGAAAGTACAAGTAGATAGGATTAGACAGATTGTGAAACTGTTTTTCTCATCTATCGTCCAACAGTCCAGGAGCACCCAAAACGGGGCCCAGAGGAGTCAAATCATTGCAACCCCTGATCCCGGGGTAACGGGTACTTTCCCTCTTGTAGGGGATCGACCGAATCCTTATGGATCCTATGGTAGACCTAAAACTGTAGACCCTCGTGGTGGGTCGGCCATTCAATCTATCGTCCAACGACCATCCATTGCCCACTGGCTTTTTGCCACCCTTCTGAGTTGTCCAATCGCCCACTGGTGGGTGATATCGCCCACTTTTGCGACCACTGATGTAAACATTAACAGTACGCATGAAAATAAAAAATATTTGAACCACCCATCTTAAGAATATTTGAACCACCCATCTTAAGGGCTAACATGTTTTGATTTATTCATATACCTTCACCTATCACTATAAAATTATAAAGCAGAATAGGTTGATGTTTTTAACGTGCAGCTCTTTCGCCACGTCACGAGAAATCAACCGTTTTCTCACGAATGGGCAAAACGAGAGAGTCCTCGTGAAACGTGGATCACGTGGAAGTGAACTTCCACAACTTGCATCAACAAAAACTATAAAACTTATGCCCAATATTCTCTAGGAGATTGATGGTTACTTGATGAAAGAGATCATCAAGAATTATAGAGGAAAACATGAAATAGAAAAAAAAGGGAGTAATAGTTAGTTAAAAGGGATTTGAGATATAGCAAAGAAAAGGTAAGTAAGGGAAGGAGTCAGAGATGACAAGAAAGGTATAGGAGGAAGGAAGGAGGAGCATCAAGACGATAACTGAATCACGACAGGCCAGGCAAACCTGAGTCCACTACAACAAACCGTAACTAGCCTCGTCCAAATAAATCTTAAACCAATAAGCGAACCAATTGCCAGAATTTAGTCACGAGAAAAATGTCTCAAAAAATACAGGTGCAAACCGGAAGAAGAAAAGAAGACTTGGGATCCAACTCCCAAATCAGTGCGCGACTGAGTGGACTTTCCACCCGCAGATACCAGCCCAAGATCAAGAACCCCAAGGTGGTGGCTAAAGCCACTGATGAACCACCACAGTCAATGAGACCAATAAGTGAGCCAAGCCAGCGTGCAAATGAGAGTACACCCCCGGACGCCAACCCAGGCTAGCACCCCGCCTAGGTTGTGCCTTTCTTAGTTCACGCCACCCAGGCATGTTAAGCCCCCTCACCACGACAAGGGGAAGGCACATCGGGGGAGACTTAGAATTTACATAAACATCAGTTTTCAGTGGTGCATACTTAGTCTATAATATTTACTCTTATCAAACAACAATATATTTGTAAACCAATTTGTAAATCTAATATATTTAGAGCCTTTGTAGTGTTTTTCAGAATATATCTACTCATGTATTATTGTATAAGATAATAAAGGAAGCTATACAATTTAATTAACAATGAAATATAATACTTTGTATATTTACAATATTAAAACTATGTTTTTTGATAGAAATGCACAAACGGACATGGCTCTGGGCATATCGGTATCTGATCTCATCATGTATTATTGGCCCTTTGGTGGCTGTGGTTCTAAATCCAGAGTTGGATAGATACTACGGAGTCCCTTCAACAGGCCCGCCCCTTAGCTAGGGTAAACCGCCCAGTGTTCCGCGCTTGTAGGGGCCTCGCGGTACATCGCAGGGACGTGCAGTCAGGGGAGGCAGGTGAGGCACTGCCTCACCTGATAATCTTGGAAAGGAAAAATGCAAAATGAATTGTACATATCTAAATGGTTTTATTTATCCAGTGAATTGCGCTGTAAAGATATTTGTCAGCATTTTTAACTTTTTTTTTATTCAAAATCAATGGTTTTTCGCAACTATTGCTTAGATACTGAAAAGAAATGTGCGGTGAGTCTGCCGCCTGCTGTGCGAAGAGTCACTAAGTGAGGCACGCAGTTCTGCTGCCTCATGGTGGGGTTCGCCTGTGACTACAGGGGTTCTTCTTTGTGATTCAGCAACAAAATACAGTCAGCGACAGCACTCTAAAAGCTAGCAATTTATTTTTTACCTTCCTTACTTTTGCAAATGGAGTAGTGCATTTCAAAAATTAAAACGTTAAAATGTTTTAAAAGGAAGCTGATATGAGATTTAAACATAAACTACTGCCAATCAAATAGTGATAAAGGTAATCTGTAAGGTTCATATTTTTGTAAATTTAACGGTGATGAAGTCAGTGCCTCACCTGTCATGAACCTCACCGCACGTCACTGGTACATCGGTAGGTACAAATCATCTGTTCACTGGTTAAGCTATCATACCGGCGATAGATAAGAATAAGCAAATGTAGAAACATGGTCCAAATTTCTCTTTTACAACTCCTTCAATGTATTATGATTCAAATCCTGAAAACACTTCTAAGTGAACATTGTAACATTCATCTTAGGTCACTGAATATTTTTCCGTTCTCGTAATGTTGAAGAAACTAGTTTTATTAGCCACACAATAGTGAATTATAGAAAAATATTTCAAATGATAAAAATTAATAATTTTTATTATTATATGTTCTTTAATAATGAACAAAATGAGTTCAAATTCAAAATAACTTTGATTTAACTTTTTAAAATAAGAAATAAGAAATTTATGAAAGTGAAAAAAAATCATTTTTAACACTATTTCAACAAAAATTGTGATCATACAGAGTTGATGTATCCATCAAGAAATAGGAGAAATTATGTGACCCTTTGGTATTTTGTGGATATAGTCTCCTTCTTAACATAGCAGCAACACTGGAATGTGTAGAATTTCGTTAGACCGGTAGGTTTCATTATGTACAGTGTTTTGTTAAAAATGTTTAAAGAATGTGTATTTCGAAACTTCCGCCAGAAGTCTTAGAGGAAGTTTTTAGCTATTTGCCAATAAATGATTTGCTTTCTTGTTCACTTGTTTGTACGGAATGGAGGAATTTGGTTAACTGTAACAGAATCTGGTATAATTTGTGTATGAAAAAATCTCCTCTTAAATATGACAAGATAGGAGTACTTACAGAAACCGAGTACGTAGAACCAAATTTCCGACTACCTCCAGATACTTGTGAAAGGTTAGACAGAGTTTGTAAATGGCGGGTTCGCTATATGCAAGAAACACATCTTATAAAAAACTGGTTACATGGACGATGTGTTATTAATTTAATAGTAAATCATGATCAAATAAATGTACCTTTAGAAGATCCAGAATGTGATGAAAATGTCTTATTGTTATCCAGGAGTGAACGAAGGGAATTTACTGTTTTTGATATTTCTTCAAACCCTAAAAGAACTCAAACGATTCCATATTCATTAAAACATGTGTCAAGCAATTTTTTTAAGTTAATTAACAAGAGGCTTGTCATTCTTCAGTGTACTTTGTTACAGGTCTTTGAAGAAGATGATAATTATTTATTCCATGAAACGTTTAAGATGTTGTTTGATAGACCTGAAAGAGAGTCATCTAAAATTCGTAATACAAGTGATGCTACTGGTTGGTATGATAAATATGTTGGTCTATATCCGAGTGATATAGATGTGACATGTGACCACAATGGAGAATACTTTGCTGGTATGGTTAATAATAATTCTGAAACTAATTTGTTTCATATATGGAATATTGTAACGGGAAAGAAAATAACTTCTGAATCTGTCCCATCAAAAGATGAAATAATCAATGCTTCATTTTCTATGCATGGAACATCTGTTTATATGATTTTGAAAATGTTAAAAAAAACTCCTAACTTTGAATCCTATACAGAGTTAATTTGTTTTAACCTAAAAACTTTATCTTTTAAAAATTTTAGTTTAGTATTTAAAAAAATTCCAGTAGCTGCCTTCAGTGATACTGCTATATTGATAGTTGATATCAATAACAAGTGTTTAGAACTTTATGACAATGAAAGTGGAACACTATTTTCTAAATTTTATTATAAATATGATCTGCAGCCATTATCACTTCATTTTGTTGGAAAATATCTTCTTTTTGCGGAAAATAATGAATACTCAGGAATCGTTCAAGTTATACATATTAAAGATTTGGAAGATAAATGCAAAGTTGACATATTTCATAGAGTTACCAGCTTACATTATATAAGAGAGCCTTTAATTCTTGTAGAAACTTCTATGAAAGTTGTGCTGTGGGACTTTAGAACATGTACGAATTTGGTATCATTAAGTTATCGTAGTTGTATATGGTTTTCAATAAAAAGAACTAAACTTGTTATTGAGGATGAAAATGGTTTATCTTTAGTGCGATTTTGGTGACTGATATTATAAAGTTTGTATGTTTTTTTATAGATACATATTAAAAAGGTTATGAGGTACTAAGCATATTTTTATACTTGTTCCAAATACATAATTATTTTTAATTAACTTGTAGTTGTTTCCATTCCTTATATTCAAATGTTGGTTAAATAAGTTAGCAAATATTACAGAATAGCTCACATTATTAGCAATCATAATAACATTTTAACTTCTTAATAATATAATCTTTTATGTGTGAATATATTTATTTTATTACTTCTTAATTAATACATTCAGGTGTAATGTTCAATTAAAATTGATAGAATTTAAATTATATCTAGAATTGATTAGTTTTAAAATTATTTTGAATCGTTGTTCATTTTAAATAGCACGGGAATTTACTATTTCTCATGAAAATTACTTTTATAAAACTAATATATATAATGCAAATAATGATTTTTTTTATTCTTCGTACGATTCTCTCCAGCAAAGCTGCTGGATAGAAATTGGGGAAAGTTTTGTTCTAGTGTACTATAAACCTTGTTATGAATACTTGATTATTTTTAAATAAATTTACAATTATCTAGTGTTGGGACGATTCCTAATTTTTTTCCGATTCCAATACTAAGTACGATTCTAGCTAAATGTTGATTAACGATTCTGATTCCTTTCCTGTGTATGTTCTGTCTATATGTGCAGGGCAACTCAACTACCTTAAATAATTTTTGTGTTGACCTTATTTGTTCAATGTATAACAAATGGCAGGAAAATTATAAATGAAACTTGAAACGTTAAACAAATGTATGGACAGTGAGTAACCAGAATATTTAAGGACATGGTTATAAAAATAATCTGAATAAATTTCTCTTCAATAGTCAGATGGAATAATGAGTAAATTAGAATAACTATCATAAAAATATTAATATCTTTTATTGATCTTACTACATTATATTACTTTCTTATCTGGGTTAATACTCACACCTTTGGCTATTCACTCTCATTTTTATTAATATTCAAGATATTGTGCAATTTAAAATTTATTTAAAAAATTTTCCACTTTATGATAAAAAAAAGTAATTAAAATTAAATTTTTTGATGATTAAAAGAGAATCAAAAAAATTACTAATTAAAAGAGAATGTAATTTAAAGTATACATTTTATGAAATTATTCTACTTGTAAGTAGCAACTATGATTAAATAACATTCCTTCATTTGTAGTTAATATTAGTTATTTTTATCCATTTTATCCCCTGAAATTACCCGACTCAGTTAAGAAAATATGAAAATGTGTTTTTTGAAATAGACAGGATTAGAAGGACCTGAGTGGTATCCCTGATTTGGATACTTATTCATAATTTAACCTTGTCTTAAATAAGTTATGATGAAGAAACATCAGCATTTATTCTGTATCTGTCGTCATTTATTTCGTTTTGGTGAGTAAAGAATTTTTCCTACACTAAATTAAAATGAGCTGACCAATTTGGCAAGTTGTTCTGGTTGCTGCACGACTAACGAAGAGAATCATCACCCTGTCCTATGATTTAACTTTTTTTATACTTGGACATTTCAAACTTGATTTCATTCTCCAATGTTTTTTTTTATTTTATCATGGTCAGTAAGAAGCCAAAGTCTCCTTTTCACTGTTGTAGTTTCAATCAGTCTGTGATGCATATATGCGTCAGTTGTGTGATCATCTTCAACGCATGCATTAAGACAAAAAGGACAAGCCTCTCATTAACTTTGGCTTTTGATGGGCTACTCAGAGTGAGGAAGAATGGATACCTATTTCGTGCCCTTTATATTCGAAAGAAAGACCTATGGATCTACTCGGCTGGAACTTACATCGTCCAGGTGGCTTTTAGCCAACGAGAGATTTTAATTTCTCCAATTCTCAGTCTTACTATGGTACCAAGACGCCCCATAATGAGGCCATGATGTGCCAAAATAACTATCATTGCAACCCCTGATCCCGGGGTAACGGGAAATTCCCTCCTCGGAGGGGGACGACCCAACTCCTAAGAGTCGTAAGGTAGTCCTTAAACTGTCAGCTAGTAGGTGGCTGGTCACATGTAATATGATACACAGAAGTCAAAATAGGATTTTACTTTTAGTGTCTGATTGACTGAGATGCACTACATTTGGTTCATATATATTATTCTCTCAAATATCAAATATATTAATCTGTTCCAAACATCATACTGTCTGGAAATAAAATATTTTTGTGTATGCTTTTTTTACTTCAGTAAAAACGACTGAAGTCGAAAAGCATGATTACTATGCTTTTAGTAATCATAAAAACGACTTCAAGATTTTCAAGGATGTGAATTAACGAATTATTTTTTTACATGACTATTAATATTGTATTACTAAACCATTTAATATATTCTTATCTTATAAGAAAAATGAAATCGAATATATTCTTGTTGGTTGTATGACGCAATGTAACTTTAAAACTGCATTTGTAGCTTGCTGCACCAAAGACATTGCGTTAATTTATAAGCTTTTTGTCAGCCCAAAATTACTGAAGGAAAATGAGGAATAGATTTGTTGTCAATGCTACTTTCAAGGAAAGATGTAGATGGTTACGAAAGGGAAAAGGATTTCGCCAAAACATCGAACAGTATTCCTGGTTCACAGGATGAGGAAGACTGCAAACTGTATTACAGGGGATGATGGTTATTTGCTATTGAATGGCATAGTGTTTTATAGCAACAATAAATTTGTGAATTTGACATCCCTAAGCATGACAGCAAGCAGTCGTTAAAGCAGTGACTTGAAGAGAATTAAAGTGAGTTCTTTTGAAAACTTTGGTGAGGAAACTATAGTGCCTCCACAGCAGAGCAAACAAGTTGCATACAAGCAACTGTATAAGAAAATCTGAAAGTATAAGAAAATCTGGAGTGGCCTACACTCAACTTTACTATAAGTAAACTTAATATCAATCTTCTTGGGTATATAATGTCTCATTTAAGCATAATGTAAACATCTAAATGGGAGTTGTTTATTAGACTTTCATTCCTGAGGTAGTACAGATAGTGATTGATCGACTTATCAATATATAAGCTTATTTTTGTATATCACACCACTGATGCAAATAATCTTACTTGTATAACTACAGCAGTAATAACATTTTTGAAAAGCCAAAGTGAAAATTTCTTAATACGAAATAATCTCCTACAAGAGAACATGGCTTTTGTTCAAATAGCCAGTGGATTTCCAACATGGTTTACTTGACCTCCTTCTACATTGAATATTTAAGTCAAATTTTCAAACTTAAAACAAGAAAATACTCATATTTTTCTCTGGAAAACATCATAAAGATCGCAGAAAAAAATGTTGTTTTAAGATAATTTATAATTAAGGATGTTCGATAATTACATTTATTAATCTTCAAACGAAAGATTTCAAATTTGAATTATGTTTTACATTTTTGGTCTTTTATAGAATCATTATACTGGGAATTTTATGGCTTCTTAGTATCTAATAAAATCATTTTACTTCCCCTTTGTAAAAAATCATATATAACAATTTTTTCTCAGCGAGTGTTATCTTTTTCCTGCCTGCTGTACTCTGTTATAAGGTTGCTATGAATGTATATTGAGAAAAAATATATTAGTAAGTAGCCAGTTTGCATACTCAAATCAAAGTTAAAGCCAGCTATTCAGTATAATTTAAAACTTTTATAGTTGGGAGCTTCTTTTTTTAAAATAGTAAGTATGAACTATTAGACTAGTTAAATATGAACTACGAGTATTATAGTGAAAAAACTGGATATTTGTCAACAAACCTAACTCTTTCTTGAGGAAAGAGTCCATTCGTTACATTTCAATATCATGGAAAGATACTACAATTCACACAGGTAAAGTAATTATAACTGATATTATGAGTAACTTTTGCTCAAGAGTGGAATATATAGATTTATTACAGAATTTTATGTGACAAATCCATCATACCATGGAAGACAAAGGAAATTTATTTATGTTTATTGGCGATGATTTTTTTACATGCAAAAATATTATTCCTCTTATATCTGATATAAGTCAATAAATTACTTAAATTTTTGTATTGTAAACATCAATTTTATTTCAGTGGATTCACCCGAAAAATGTAAGTGAATGTAAACAATATAAAAAAATATCAAAAATTCGAGAAGTACTGCGAGTGATCCCTTAGTCTAGGATAAACAAACAGTTTTTATAGCTTTAAAGCTCATTAGCGTGATTGAAATTTCATTTTTTTTTTTATAAATTGCTAATTCTGTGTCCCATTTTTGTAAAATTTTCATGATTTTTTAATGAGCCGTTTAGCGTCAAAAAACATTTTCTGAAAAGAAAAATTGTACTTTAACGCCTCTTTGGCGAATGTAATTTTGAAAAAAATTATCTCAACTCGTTTTCCACATAATGTTCTACTTTTAGGCATAGTTTCATTTTGATCAGTGAAACAGTATGGCTTGTATTCCTCTCACAAGCTTTGAGATTGAATTATAAGTCAAAATTTTTACATTTTATTGGGGAAAAAACATTTCCCGTTGTTTTAAAATTCTGAATACAATGTTCGTTCATTGCATTTGAACCTCAAAGATAATGCCAAAGTTTTAAAACTCTAGAATTAGCAGTTTAGGAGGAAAAAATGTTTTCTAAAAACCGGTTTTTGGAAAAAAAAGTGACTCCCGTCATGCATAATTCTTCCCAAACAATAGGGATCATCTACACTATGAGGCCCATTTTTTGTGTAAAATATCAACTTGATCTATCAAAGATTCTGGACCGTAGTGCGGTAACAAGCAATGCTAACATAACCCATCCACACACACAGACAACATCAAAAAAACATCATAAAACGACTTTTGGGACCCCAAAACATATAATTCCGTCAAAATCTCGAGATCGAATTTTTACACGATCACTATACTTTTTGCTTATAGTAAAGTAAAAAAACTCTTACAAATACAGGGAATGGGAGAAAAATTAATTTTTATTTGAGAAATGTATAAAATTTTTTTTGCATAAAAAAAATAATGAAAATGACTACAAATTAACAGAAATTCGAATACTAAACTACAAAGCACGTGTAAGTCACAATCCACTTATTTTATAATGCATATAATTAAATACAATAAAACAAAAATATCACAACCAAATCGAAAAATAGCTCATATTTGTTTTAACAGAGTTACCATATAACTTGTATCGCATACAAAAATAAATACTCTTCATAAGGAGATTTTAATAGGTAGTTTTTGTACCAAAATGAAAGAGAGGACAAATTTTATTGTCCATTTTATATACATAAGGACGGTAGCATAAAACAGAGTAAGAAGGAGTGATCCAACCCAGGCATTAAGTGCATTTGAGGGTGCAAAATATAATTAATAGTGAAAGCTAACAAAATATAATTGGTTATTTATTTTTGATAACTAGTATGTGTGTTTTTTTAAGTACGATAATCTTAGTATTTTTCTTTAAAAACAAAATCATATTGGATTACAATATCTGTTTTATCCAACCATAAAAGCACATGCTTTTTCAGTTATTGCAGAAGTCATCTTCATTCTTTTCTAAAGGTAAAGCAGTTTAGAACTCTATCTTTTTCACATTATGTATTACAAATAGAGTCAAAACTTATGAGAAATCCTAACATTTTGTACTCGCTTTTACAAGAAAATATTTCATTTTTACCAAAGAGGAATTATATAGAAACTGATTCAATATGCTAGACTGTTGGCCAAATTCACTATCAAAATTTGTTAAATCACAAATTGAACAAAAATACAGCAAGATATAGGGCGGGCGCAAATCACAAGACACTTAATCAATTAAGGTCCATATACTAAAAAAATAACATTTATTTCGAAAACACTAACTATCACAAATAATGATTTTAAAATACAATTCTAAAAAAATAAAACTTTCTAAATTTATTTAAATAAAAAAAATAAGAACTGTTCACAAAATATCACAGTCTGTGATTAATTAATTTATCGATCGGTTTATAAAGATTTCATTAATTGAGATAGAAATAAAGCTACTTATTCACAGAACAACTATGAGATGCAATAAATAAAGTGTTTCAACCACTTGAAAACAAATTTGAACTTAAAAAATTTTACAAGTATGAATGATAAAAATATATGCCTTCCGAAACAAACACAACAGAATTCAAATAAAATATTCATTCAAAAGCACATTAAATTATTATAACAAAAACTATGTTATTATATGTTATAAAGTTATAACATTTTTATGAACTTTATTCCTCATTTCTCGTTGCTAAATATCTATAATTTATTATTTACAATTTGATGCATACATTTCAATATGCATTAGCTTAAAATCTGTTTTTACCAAATCATATAACAGGTCTAGTATTTTACAAACTAATACGAGTAATAATATATTTACATTAAAAGAAATGATATCATAAGAACTTCCATTAAACCTTTTTTTTTAAAAAAAAACCAATAAATACACTAATAATCAATTAATTGAAGTTAACAATATAAAAGTAAATGTGTTTCACCATTTCTGATTATAAGAGGTCGAACATAGTATTGAAAGTTCTGGAACTTAAATCTGAAAAAACACAAAGTGTTAGAACTTGTACCAGCTAAATTTCAAATTAATGTGACTTTATATTCTTATTTAATGAATGCTAAAATATTTCATGTCATTTATATATATATATAAATATAATGTAATTTTTGTGAGGGTTAAGGTTTACTGATTTGAAACTAGTCCTTTTGCCGACATTTTGACAGATATTTGTCATCTTCAGGGCTACAACATGTTTGTTTTACAATTAGCACAACTTGTGTAAATATATACTATATACAGATAATAACAAATAAGGTGATCCAAATCTATAAAACAAGAGAAATAAAATATAAGAGAAGGTCAATTATAGAACGTTTTAATTCAAAAGCCCAAAATGAAAGCATTGTTTTAGCAGTTAGGTAATACTGTCCACGAAGTTTGTATTGGAAGTGGCTAAAAAACTGTCTGGATATGGCTTGGTTTTAAAATTTCAGTTAGAGTAAATTTCATCATTTATACAATTAACGAATCACCATAGTTCATAAATACTGTCCGTAAACCTGTTTTCGTATTATTTAGCGCTCCCAGCTTATTCAGCCATATCGCTGAAAACAACAAAACAGATTGATGCCTTTTTACGTGAAAGCTCTTTCACAGCATCTCGGGAGCGTCAAGCCCTAGCCAAGGATAGAGGTGAACTAAAATCTCCGAGATACGCCCGAGGTGGACCACGTGGAGGCGAGCTTCCACGACCCTACATCACAAAAGAAAAAATAAAAACCTTATAACATTAATAAATGCAAAGCAAAAAGTCCTACTAAACAAAAAAAAATATTGTTCTTAATAAAATTTAAAAAGAAGCATATTTCTTGATATTTTTAACTTCTAACACTTAGTATTATACCACAAACTGGAAAATAAACTTAAGACTCCCGTTATTTTAGACTTTAATGAAAAGGAAAACAAAACAAAAACATTAACATTTCTTATGCGTGCGTGTGTAGATCTTACGAGAACCGGTGTATTCAACACGGTACGGACGTTAGCCAACATCATGAAGATCACTTGGGGGCAATCCTGCTGTCCTCTTGCATCTTCCTATAGCAAAGACGAATTTAAAATACGCAGCCTTGTGCTTCGTTAAAGCGTCTCTGCATGTGGATTCCACGAACTCACCCGTATTGGATTCATATGCAAATTTACTGTCCGTAAACCAATCTATTATTTAGAAAAGCTATTGTTGATATATATAATGAAATTTAGAAGAACTAAGAAAATATAGTTCTTATCAAAGATAAATAACTGATCCATAACAAGTGCAATAGTAAATTTTAATCTCGACAAAGCCAAATTATTCTCAAAAAATAAATTCTTAAGCGAAATATTAAATAATCAGCATCAATTGTTAGTTTAATTAGCATAATGAATTTTTTATTGACAAAATGGTACAGTCGGTGGTTTCTAAAAGTTGCCTAACAGTTTGAGCCTATACATTTTACATTCATTAACACTTTTTCATTGCTTCTATTTTCGACAAACATATATCTGTGTCGTTTAGCTGCATTTCAGTAATCTCTTCACCTCTTCTACCCTTCTTCTGATATTCAATTACGTTCAAGATATTGATAATAGAGAGTAGTAAGTTATTTCTCAAGTTTTCTATAATAGTTATAACAAGATTTCACCGTAAACACGTGAAATAACAATCAAAGTACAAACCGCAATAAGAAATGAGAAAAAAGACTAAAATCTTTCAACCGTTACAAGTAGTCTTCGTCAGAGTCAAATCCTAACTGATGGTCCAAAGGTGCTCCAAGGAAGGATCTCAGGTGCACCCAAAAGAAAAAAATTATATTTGAATATTTAAGAAATTGAGAGAAATTTATAAGTTTTTGCTACCCTAGGTATGTGGTTCCATATCACAGGAGAGTCTTCGTTAGAGTCAGTTGGGATTTGACTCTGACAATGACCGCTTGTTACGTTTGAAAGATCTTAGTCTTTTTTCTTATTGTGGTTTGGACATTGATAATAGCTCTATATTAGCAACGTTCAAATATACTTGGTCAATTTTTATTTCAAATTTCTATGATGCCTTTGATTAATTACAAAAGGGGTTTATTTTCTTTTTAAATAAGGGCTTCTCAAACAATGTGTCAAGGAAGACACTTAAAGATTATATTTAAATATTTAAGAAATTAAGTGAATTTCGTAATTTTTTGCTACCCCAGATATGTGGTTTCCAGATAAAAGGAAAGTCTTCATTAGTTGACACTTTAAACTATCACTAGCAAAGTATTGATAATCCTATTACAATTTTCTATATCTTATCTCTGTGAACAAGGTTAAATGTATGTTATGTTAAATAGTATCAAATGTAAAAGTAGATCAAGTATGAAAGGGTTTGATGAAGAGTTGAGAGTGTGTTTATCACATGCAAGATCTAATAATAAAAAAATTGCCAAGTCTCATGAAGCACATGTTTCTCATTAGGATACTAGAGTACAAAATATAATGTCAAAAAATGAAGAGTTGTTTTAGGGTTTTAGAGTTTTTATTATTTTCCTATTGTTGTGTCCATTAAACACTAATATCACCATCATAAATGAAATCATTTTCATCAGGGAAGATATAAACACCAAAACCCTAGCAATCAAAGCAATCCCAAAATCCCAAAAGAAAGGTGAGAAGAAAAATAATATAAGAAAATTGTCAGTGAAAATTATATGTTAATAAGTAGGAACTTAAAATTAGGAAAGTTGTATAGTGGGCACTATTCAAAGCAACTATATCCTCTTCTCAAGAGCAATGAATTGGCACTAATTAAACATTATTTAAGTTGCACTGCTATTTTTCCCATATTCAAATAGAAGGTGCACCCTACAATTATTTTTAATTCATGAATGCGCCCTGAGGTAAAGATGATTGAGAAGCCCTGTTTTAGATATTCAGGTTTATTCTGTTATATTTTATTCAGGAAAACAAAAGAAACTGAAAACTTTTCTCTTACATTTTTAAAAGGTAATCCAATGTAGAGCTGATAGTAGCCGAAGAATTGTAACAAGGGTTGACTCGGAGTAGTACACTGGCAGCTCGTCAGGCATTTTGGATTGATAAAGACTTAGTTTATCCATTGGGCAGTCAGTAAGTACAGCTGGTGAATTACTTCCATGAGATAACCCCCTTACACCATCACAGTCAACCAGAGTTAAATTCTTATCAAGGCATAGTCGTATCTCTAATAAATATGAAGCTTTCGTTTTCTGAAATTAACATGTTGCAACAATATAAGTTCGTTTTCATATAAGTATAAATAAATATTTGCAATACAGTGGAACCTTGGGTAACGAGTTTAATTTGCTCCGTGATTGAGCCGGAGAGGTAAAATACTTGTAACGTAAGAATACAAAAGAACCAATTAATCTATTGTGAGATAACAAAAAAAGCGTCATATGTATGAACTAGATGTAAGATCTTAAGCCCGAGTCCGGACCTAAAATGTCAATTATTACGTTTGGGTCGGGTCGGCCTTTTCTATCGCCAACTTTTTTTTAATAAATATATATTTCTATATTATGTATACTAAAACCATGTATGCATATTAATGAGATTTGCTTGGCTAGTGGAAAATAAACTCCAATATATATAAACTCGACCTATATTGAGCTTATCGGGCTCGAGCTGGGTCGGGCTTACTTAAGTACTTTAATACCCGTGGGCCTGGGTCGGGTCGGAATAGATTTTTTAGGTCCAATTTTACCTCTAATATGAACTACATTCTCAGAAATAACACATATCAAAGAGATTACAGAAACTCGATGTTATATTTCGACCGAGTCGTCATCAGGTAGAGAGTCGATTCGAAGACAGGCAACGACTGAAGTTACACGATTCAAGAGTGTAACCAACTGACGGAGGGAGGAGAGACAAGGATAAAAAAATATTTTTTTTAAAAAAATAATAAATAAATAATGATAAGAATAGAAACATGTATTATAAAAGAAAAAATAATAAAAACCAAACTAAAAAGAAAAATGAATAAGGATCAAAAAATTGTAATAAAAGTACTAAATAAATAATCATTAACGATTGAGGTCGAGACTAGGAGTAGATATTCAGCCCAGAAGAGTTTCTTCTGAAGAAAGTGACATTAGCGTTAGTATCACTAATCTCCTTGAAAACTCCTACACGGAAACAACCATTGAAACAAAATTGAGCCTATGAGAACAGGTATGAATATCAACGGGAAGGTCACTGCGAATCACTTCCTTCTCTTTCACCTGTTGACGATGTGGTCGGAATATAGTAGTGAGTTTTTTCTGTGAATCTAGTTTATGGAATCGTGTCACTTAATTGGTTTTATATATATATATATAAAGATTTCACATAAACACGTGAAATAACAATCAATGATCAAACCACAATAAGAAAATGGGAAAACAAGACTAAGATCTTTCAACTTTCAACGGTCTCTTCAAACTGGATACTTTCGTTACGAGGGCAATAGCCTCTTCAAAGAGGGTTAACAGCTAGCGGATAGTTTTTACTCTTTCTTACTGTACTCCTTTGTTTCCCCAAACATCCCTTTCTGGACATTAGTCCCTTCTTGCGCTTTCAACCTTTTAAAATACCACTCTTCCCTCCCACTCTTCTCAACCCCTCACCAGATGTTCTCTGCATATAGTGTTTCAGTTAGGTTTTTGACTCTGACGAAGACCGCTTGTTACAGTTGAAAGATCTTAGTCTTGTTTTCCCATTTTCTTATTGTGGGGTGATCATTGATATATATATATATATATATATATATATATATATATATGTGTGAATGTTTTCTTTATCTTGACCAAATATATTTAACACTAATTTTCTTTTTTTTATCCAGGTATGGTCTAGCTTCAAAAATACAACACCTTTAAGCCGACGTTTCGTCTATATTTTTATTGAGGTTTGGACTAGCTCCAAAAAGTCGGCTTAAAGGTGTTGTATTTTTGAAGCTAGACCAAACCTCTATAAAAAAGATAGGAAAATACCAAAGTAATTATGTATATTAATTAAAAAATGTAATATAATTACTTTCATATTGTTGTTATTAAATTCTCTGTTGATGCAGTCCTGAAGATGTCTACAAATATATACGAAATGTCGTCTTACAGCTGTATTTTTGAAGCTATATCAAACGTCGATAAAAAAGAAAAATAGTGTTTATATATACATGTATTGTTGAAATGTATATATGCAGCTTCGGCATTCACGACTTTCAAACTAAGCTGGTCCAGTCTCCTGACATTCTTACGAATAGAAGGTGGTAATTTCAAAATAAGTTGTCCAAAGGACATTGAGACACTTTTATAGAAACACTTGAATGACTAACAACAGTTTTAATAAAACTGACAGACTAACATCACAGGTAAAGATTTGAACATAACTGACTACTCTAGTAGAACAAACTACTAAAAGATGCCTCCAAGAAGATTTGTTGCCAACCTATACTAATATATATATATATATATATATATATAATTTCAATGATCAAACCACAAAAAGAAAATGGGAAAACAAGACTAAGATCTTAGTCTTGTTTTCCCATTTTCTTTTTGTGGTTTGATCATTGATTGTTATTTCGCGTGTTTATGTCTTTTTATATAAATGTTTACATAAACACGTGAAATAATAACCAATAATCAAACCCAAATATATATACATATATGAAGGTACCATTATTTAAGGTATTTGAGAAAGAATGCTCGTTAATTATTATTATTATCTGAAAAGGAAGTTATTTTAATTATCTGAAAGCAATTTATTAAATGGGTATCAAATTTATTCACTGGTGTTGTACCTTGGAGATATGCAGCTACAGGCGAAGTAGTTCTGATGGTGAAAGAGGAGGAACGAAGAGGGAGGGATTAAAGAACTGAGGCACGCATACTGAAGGTAAAGTGTATCTAAGTATCAAATCAAACTGTATCTAAGAAAGAATTTCACACAATGCTCAGTTAAATTGCTAAAGGCAGTTCAAAGGTTTTGGTAAGTTTTCCCACAGTCTGATCATCAGCACTATCGCAATTAAGAGTTTTACCCCTGTACTATTCTAAAATGTTTTCACAATGAGTGACAAAAACTTGGTCGAATGAGAACTGACGGACAATTTTACTCAAAACCTGATTTTTTTCCACGTGGATCAGTAGGTGATAATTTGTTCCTTTTTCTCCTTTCAACAGCAAAAATGTGTAACCATGTAGTCTCATTAACCAAGCTACCACTGTATATATAAGAAAACTTAATAAAAATAAAATATACGTACAGGATCCACGAAACACGAAACGTATGGATTGCTTCCCAACGATTCCTTAACTGCATTTGACAGTACAGTTATGTTTACATTCATATCAACATTAATATTTTTTGATGCCAATAATGCCGTTAAATTATACTTCTCATTCAAAATTAAATTTTCATAAAAATATTTAAACTCAGTATTTAAAGCATCAATTTGTTTAGCACAAGATCCATGTTTCATCCACTCATGTTTCCAAAAAGCATTTCTCTGCTTATGGTTCTCAATTTTTGCCCACCTTTGCTCAAGAAGGGGTAAAATACCATAAATGGATTCAATATTAAAATGACTAGACGGGTCACAGAAATAAGGTCCCAACGTTCCAAGCTTGGTAGGCCTAAAATAAAAAAAAAACCAAATAAATTAATAAAGCACTTCATATTAATATTTAATCAACAAGATACCAAATAATGAAGGGATTAGACATTATTTTCAATTCTAGTAGACCAAACATACCAAGTGCTATATACTGGCAATACATGAGTTAGATTATTATTAAAAAATGAGAACTAAAGTTTCAAATGAAGTTAAGCAATTTAATAATTTAATTAATTCACATAAAGGATGGCAAAGGTCTCTAGGGGAATGAAGCATGAGGTACGGTTGTTAAGATTTAGTTATTAAAGGGGCACCTGCCAGGAGGCGGTCACATCACCTCTCTAATCAGCACGTCAAATCCTTCAACAACTACCTCACCACTCAATGACTAAGAATCAGAAATAGGCACAACAGAACAGACCCGTGCCAAGAACCAAACTAAAAGCTGCCAGGACTTGAATTTTAGAGACCTCTAGCTGGTCATAACTACTTGCAGTTATCTCTAAATCTATACGACGAACGGTCATGCCCAGTATCAGTACTCACACTGTACAGAAGGAACACAGGATGCAAGTCACCTGGCCAATTCTACTTGCAGATCTATCTAGCTTAGAGTCGAGGACAGTATCAGTACCCACTATGTATAAAAGGAAGAAGGAACGCTGGATGCAAGTCACATGGTCATGACTACTTGCAGGACTATCTTCATCAGCTTTGAGTCAAGGACAGTACCAGTACCCACTCTGTGCAGAAGGAACACAGTATGCATGTCACATGACCATGACTACTTGCAGGCCTATCTGCATCAGCTTGGAGTCAAGGACAGTATCAGTACCCACTCTGCTCAGAAGGAACACAGTATGCATGTCACATGACCATGACTACTTGCAGGCCTATCTGCAACAGCTTGGAGTCAAGAACAGTATCAGTACCCACTCTGCTCAGAAGGAACACAGTATGCATGTCACATGACCATGACTACTTGCAGGCCTATCTGCATCAGCTTTTAGTCAAGGACAGTATCAGTACCCACTCTGTGCAGAAGGAACACAGTATGTATGTCACATGACCATGACTACTTGCAGGCCTATCTGCAACAGCTTGGAGTCAAGAACAGTATCAGTACCCACTCTGTGCAGAAGGAACACAGTATGCATGTCACATGACCATGACTACTTGCAGGCCTATCTTCATCAGCTTGGAGTCAAGGACAGTACCAGTACCCACTCTGTGCAGAAGGAACACAGTATGCATGTAACATGACCATGACTACTTGCAGACCTATCTGCATCAGCTTTTAGTCAAGGACAGTATCAGTACCCACACTGTGCAGAAGGAACACAGTATGCATGTCACATGACCATGACTACTTGCAGGCCTATCTTCATCATTTTGGAGTCAAGGACAGTATCAGTACCCACTCTGTGCAGAAGGAACACAGTATGCATGTCACATGACCATGACTACTTGCAGGCCTATCTGTATCAGCTTGGAGTCAAGGACAGTATCAGTACCCACACTGTGCAGAAGGAACACAGTATGCATGTCACATGACCATGACTACTTGCAGGCCTATCTTCATCAGCTTGGAGTCAAGGACAGTATCAGTACCCACTCTGTGCAGAAGGAACACAGTATGCATGTCACATGACCATGACTACTTGCAGGCCTATCTGTATCAGCTTGGAGTCAAGGACAGTATCAGTACCCACACTGTGCAGAAGGTACACAGTATGCTGATCAACTGGCGATATGTTCAACCATGGCGTACTGGATCATAAGGGGTGACATTTAAGAAATGACACGTAGAGCCATTTGTTAAAAGAAGTAAAAAGTATTAACGGGTTCAAGTCATGAGACAGCTAAAAACAATATCAGAATAATCTTGTTTATCTTTAGTGGTTAGTAAAGTTTCAATATAATCGAATATAGGGGCAAACAATGCAATACAGCTCTAATACATACATATTCTAATTTTTTTAGCTAGAGGGAGAGGAAAAATGTTGACATTGTGCTCTGAACTTTCTAATATAGTTAGAAACTTGTCAACGATCCCTAGTATAATACACTTGCGTGAGTAATACAATATTGTCCACACAATATCGGTTACCACATTAAGTAAGTCAATACCTTCTATTTTTAGACTAAACCAACACTGAAAGCAAAGAACTGAAAATATGGCCGTTGAAAATAATCAAACCAAAATAAAGCTGGGGATATTATTTTAGTGAATTTGTAAAGTTTAAAATGAATATATTACATTCATACCGTTAAATTTACCTAAAGAACTTACCAAAGGCCATGGATTGTCCACTGATTTGAACCCAGGGGTATTGTACAAGTACCATTGCGTTGTTCCCATTTGTAGCAAACTGAATAAGGCCAATTTTGTGTAAAAATTAATATATCCCAATCAGTCGACTCATTTGATACATATCCTGGAAGCCTTTCAACAAACAACTTTACAATAACATATATACCTAAAGTAATAATATACTGATAGTATAATCAGTAACCTTAAGGGGAACTTGAACCATCTTACCTCGCAGATATTTTTCTTTTTGCTTTAGTTTTTGCTTTTAACTTGGTTAGCTTATAAAGCAGGCGATTGCTTTGAGGAGTTGTGAAAGACAAAAATTTCTTTTGTGCCATTTTAACTGATGGAGTAAAGAATAAGATTTACTAGTCAAACCAAAAAATGAGGGTCCAAGTTCCCCGAAAACATACAAATATTTCCATGACTACTTCAAAGTAACCATAAACATTACGCTATTTTGTTATACAAAATGTTCAAAATGAAACGCGATCTACAATAATTTACGAGAAATGTACTGGAAGGAAAAAATCTAACACATAAATTTAGTTTCGGCGCTTTATCGTTCCTCCAATAAAAAAATTCTTAACAAAATTAGCATTGTAGCATTAATTGATGTTACATCTGATAACATATACTACCAAATATATTGTGTATTTAGTTATATTGTAAAAGAGATAAAAGAAATTGATTGCGTCAAAAAAAAAATAAAGAAGATCTCAGTTGTCACTACACTCGAGTCATTAGTTGCCATAATTATTCTCTTTAACAAGTTCAATATGTCACACAAAATTAACTTAAATTAGCTTATTTTACCTTGTTTGCAAAGTAAAGTAAAACAGAAAGAATAAAGCTGCCAGAAATATCAAAGTAATATTGTTAACATGATCACAATGCTGAGGCCTCATATTTTATGACAGTAGTACGATTCCTAAAACAGAATACATAACTATATACATATATTAATCGATACCAAAGTAATTATTGCTAACTTATTTTATAAATGAAGTTACCTGGAACCAATTACGAATATCTAAATTCATCAAAAAATAGCATTAAGCGTCGCCAAGGGGAAGGAACAACTAGAGAATTTCAAAAGAAGTTTCTGCGCATTTGAAAATAAAAAGCTGTAACGTCGTCAGCCAACTGATCAACAAACACAGGCCAAGGAGACTACATATGTAGTCAAATTACATCCTGCTCAGCTGTTTAAACAGGATACTGGTACATTATAATTCCAATATTTTTATCTTAAGATACAGTTAGAACCAGAAAAATAATAATGAAGAGAAAGTAACCAAACTAATTACTGCAGTTCATTAAATAATTTCATGTCTCGCTTTAAAGTCATATTTTGAAGAGATAAGATCATTGCAAAAACACTTTAAAAAATGGCTTTAAGAATTAAAAAAAATTCTCAGAAGATATTACCTTTCCGTAAATTTTGATCATTAAAATTCATTTTATTAGTTGGGATATTAGTGCTATTTATTATTTCTTGGACCACCTGTTATTGACAGAGTAGGTTATGCGAAGATAGTTCAAGCAATATTGCGTTTGGTAAGTATTTTTTTAGTTGATTACGAATCTTGGATGTTGTTAATATAATTTTGTATTGATTCTTTTCTACTTCAATTTTATTGAAATAATCTTTAAATGAATCATTTAGTAATATTTTGAAACTTGCTTGTAACTTCCTGGACTACACGTGTAATGTTCTTCGGTTATCCTGTTCTGACATTTATGTATCGTTCCTTGCAGGCAAAATGCAAATATTTGTGAAAACTCTTACGGGGAAGACAATTACCCTTGAAGTAGAGCCGTCAGATACTATAGAAAATGTAAAGGCAAAAATTCAGGATAAGGAAGGCATTCCCCCTGATCAGCAGAGGTTAATTTTTGCTGGGAAACAACTTGAAGATGGTAGAACTTTATCCGATTACAACATACAAAAGGGTAGGTATTCAAATCATTTATTACCATTAATATATTTTGTTATTCTCTTTTCTCTTATTTGTGGTGGGGGGGGGGGGGCTTTTACATTTCGTTCTGTCAGAGTTCTTTAAACCAGGGATCTTCAACCTTTTTTACATCGCTACTCATTTTTGACGCCAAAATTCATTCGCGACCCTTTGGTGAGAACAAAAATAAAATTAACAACACATAAAAAAAGGGAAAATTAAAATAAATTTGATCAGTAGTAACTTTAATGAGATTGCTGTGCCGCATTATTAATAAATAAATTATTTATTTAATTTAGTCTTTTATTTTATATTTAAAAATAAAAAAATTCAAACATTTCACGACCCACCGGTTGAAGACCCTTGCTTTAAACCATTCCTGTATAAACCATCCAGGAAAGTGGTTTTTGGTATCAGGTATCCTCTATTTCCTACTGGAATATTATATTTTTCTTATTGAGTCATTACTGTTTTCTTAGATAAGTTACACCTTAGGTTTGCTATTAATGAGTATTTTTAAATATTTCAGAGTCGACATTACACTTGGTTTTGCGTTTGCGAGGTGGAGTAATAGAACCAACCCTCAGGATCCTAGCTCAGAAATACAACTGTGACAAAATGATCTGCCGCAAATGTTACGCTCGACTTCATCCTAGGGCCACTAACTGTCGCAAGAAAAAGTGTGGACACACTAACAATATTAGACCTAAGAAGAAGCTTAAATAAAATTCCAGAATTTCTATACTCAAGGATGATGTTTATGTCATATATATATATTATGTAATAATGTCCTTGAATTTTAATACAATATTTTAAATGAGGTTAATTTTTTCATTATACCTTCAATACTCCATTTGTATACTGAAGCCATTATTCTTCATTTATCTAAAACCACAGACATTTAGCTGAAACAGGAAAAGCTTAAAATTTACGAGTATAATGATTCCTTTTATATTTAATCATATAATGTTTATACATTATATTACTAATCAAAGTACAACAATTAGAACAATTCGTATGTAGCTTATATTTATTTGGTATTTAGCAATTGTATTCATTTTTCAGTTTGTTCTTACAAGAATATTTAATAGTTTAATGAAAACAATTAATAATGAACTAGGCAGTTCAGTTAAGAATAATAATTAATTTACAATTTCACATAAATGAATTTACTTCTGTAGTTCTAACAATCAGAATCTATTTATAAGTTCACTTTAAATTGTAATTAAAAGTAATAAATTTTGCAACTATTTAATATTTGAGACCAGCATTGGTAAAGTACGTGGTTTGTTTTAGGATTTATTAGGAATAAAATTAATTTAGGTTATATAATGTTTGCCAATAGTAATGTCACAGGAGTTAACTTAAGTTTTCGATTATTCATTTTATTTTAAAGTTAGTTAAAAAGGTTATCAGGTATTCATTCTGTTTGTTTTTGTTTTTTTTTTTTATTTTGAAGGTCTAGAAGTTCCTTTACATAATACAACTAGTGAAGTGTATAAAAACAAATACACTAAGCCGATATTAAAATGTGTCTAATGAGTAAGTCATTATATGCAAGACTTGAACAATGGATATGAGTAGGTACATTGCTATATCATTCTGCGGTTTCGTAATACAACTATTTACTAAAGTAAAATACTGGTGTTTTCTGTATTAGATCTTAGCCTTGTTTTCCTATTTCATATTGTGGTTTGATCATTGATTGTTATTTCACGTGTTTATGTGAAATCTTTTTATCTATATTAGTTATATATATGATTTACTTTCATTTATCCTTTACATTTGATAGTAGTAATGAAACTCTTGTTTTTAGACCAAAATTTTTTATATTAACTGTTTTTGAATAAAATAGGTTTCAAAAACTAAAAGAGACCAAATTTCATATTTAAGTTACTATTTCTCCCCTGAGATGATGGAAAACAAGTGAGGAACCAATGTTGCACTTTTTTAATGCGGTACTTCCTCTGTATTTTTTTTGTATTGTAGAAATCCGTCACTATTATGATTTAAATCGCGGTGATATGACTTTTTCGTTGACATTTAATATGTAAAGGCTACGATCCACTTAGAAATTATTCTTCAGGGAGAAAATTTAGAAAAACCTTTGCATTCATTAAATGTTGACTTGAATTTACTTTTAAATGGTTTTGAATAAGTTGTAGTTATAATCTGCGTTATACTGTTAGCTTTAATTAATATAATTTGATAAGCGGATCAATGTTAGCCTATGTTCAAATTTGATAAGTTAGTTGTTGATAAGACAGTGTAGCATCTCTCCCACTTGATTGAAAACACTGTTCTCCCCACCACGGATAACCTCTTCTCTTTTAGTTCATTGATATCGAACTACCTCGAAAGGCTTTAAAACTTTTTGATTTTTATATTAATTTTACTAGTGGTTTCCTTGATAGTATATATTTATGTAAATGAAGCACCAGGGGTAGTAATGGAGTGATTAAGGGCCTCTAACACTCAACTCCGACTTTCGGCCTTCATGAGGCTACCCTGTTAACCTGCTATATGCAGGGACAAACGAAAGAGGAAGAGAAGGTGATCAGGGGCTGGGCCTGACCCCCTTCGTTTCCCATCCTTCCAAATCCCCTCCTTTTATCCCAGCCCTATTCTAAGGTGTTATGCAATCCGTGCCGAAGGATTGATGATACAGGGGTTTCTGTATTATGAACGGAGCATCAAGGGTACCAGGCGACCCTCTTGAGTAAATAGCCTTACTCCGGTATGCGGTGCTCTGCTGGAGCGGACAAAATACCACCGGTAGAGCTTCAGGAATTTTCCCCATCCTCAGGAACTCTGGAGACCTTCCTCCGGAATCGCAGAGGGTCCAAAAGTGCTAACTAGTGAGAACCTCCCACAAGTGCACCTGAGGACCCGAAGAAGGAGAAAGGAAGTACTTTCTCCCGAAACATAGGGAGCCTAAATGGACATTATCAATGGTGGTTTGTTCAGATTCTGCAAAGAGGAAGAAACGCCGTTGAACCTGCTGATAACTTGTAAGGCAACTTTGCTGCAGAGAGGCAGGTGCTTCGGGACACTCAACAAACCATAGAAAAACTTTTACCGCTGGAACCAGCAAAAGTGCTGAGCTTCTTGGAGGCTTTGAAGCTAACTGCTGGGGTACTTTAGTACAGAAGAGCGAAGTACAATAGTTTTTTTAAGACTCAGTGCTATAGTTACCCTCAAATAATAAAAAAAAAATGAAGCACAAAAAAATATTGAAATAGACAAAGACTTACTTCAATATGACAGTAATATCGTCCTCTGAGACCATTACATTTCGATTATGTACACGAGATCTATAAAAAACAAATTGATGTAGATAAGAATTGTATTTTTAAAATATGTGACTTTTAAATTATCAGAACATCTTTACACAAGTTCTTTGATCTCCTCATTGTTACTGACTTTTATTTTTTTCAAATACAGTCCTTGAGTGGATCAAACAAATGAAAACCTGAGAGAGCCTAAACTGGACTACAAGTTGGAAGAGGTAGTATCTTCCAACCCATTTTGTCAATGGTTTCTTGGGTCAGCTGGGAATTGTGATTGCGAGCATTACCTCACGATGCACCTCCTGTTATACGATATATTGTGCATGAAATTACATGTTGATTGTATGAATCAACGTAACACAAAACATCAATATAATATAATTCTTTTCTCTTACATTAGTTTCAGAATCACAATTTCGTATTTTCTTGGTATATCTCTACGGCAGGGTTTCTCAGCCTTGTTTAGCCCATTCACCCCTGAGCGCCATTTCCCACAATGTCATTCCCCCCACACCCTATTTCAATTTGGTAGTATATATACTTTTACAACTATACAGTGATTATGATTATAAGAGAATTTTAAAAATAAAATGCTAATTACAATTATTGATAGATATATTAAATATTAATGCTATCCATCTATAATTAATATAATTATAATTTTAAAAAAATTATAATTATAATATATAATAGCTTTCCTCACTCTGTAAACCTACCGTGGTCATAATTCACCTCCTGAAGATCCAAACTTCACCCCCTTTGAGAACCCCTGCTCTACGGCCTATAAACTATCTTACTGTAGAACTGAACGAGCTGTAGAGGGATGATATTTTGTCACCCACCTTTAACCATTCGACTAGCAAACAGTCTTAATAAATTCTCCATGTATGGTCCTTGGAGTGAAAATGAAACTTACTGTCTTTGTTTATACTGTATCAAGGGAATGGCCGTTATATCAAAAAACAAATACTAATTTTGTTTAAATCGGTTGACATTTGATAGTGCCTTTAGGTGGATATGGTGGAATATAAATTTCATGGTTTTTGAATTATTGTAAAGGTCATTGTAACTCTAAAATTTACTAGTAATTTCCAACTGAATTCACTCCACGAACTATCTTACTTAATTCCATAATAACTTCACAGTATTATATAAATTAAAGTATAATTCATTGGAAGTAAATTTCTTTTAAAATTAAAATAATACTTAATAATAATTTATTAAATGAAAGTATGTTATTTAAGATAACCCATTAATGACTATTCAGAAAAAATTGACGGTATAATTAACGATTTAAGGCATACTCATTGATGATCTATCATTTTAAAGATGGCATCATTAATCTCTCTCATTATATTTAATGATATGATTAATAATATTTTGAATGACTGTTACAGATTTATCATATTAGGTATGGTTCTTTGTCTAAGTTGACGACTACAAACTTAAATAGTTACTAATGTTAATGCTACATTTTATTTCAAAATATCACTCAGGCATTTCTGGTATTTAACATTTTGTTTAAATGAGTTGAAATTTGATAGCGTCTATTGTATTGTTGAAATTTGTATTTGTAGTGCCTATTGCATATTTGTATATGGTGTTACAAATTTCATGAATTTTTCATTATTGTAAAGGTCAATGTAAGACTAAAATTTACAACTAGTAATTCCCAACTGAATTCACTTCACTAATTCTTTTATTTTATCAAATAATAATTTCACAGTATGATGTAAATACTTCATTTGAAGTAAATTTCTTTCTAACATTAGAATATTAATTAATAATAAATTATCAAATGGAAGTATTTTAATTAAGATAACACATTACATGACTATCAAAATCTAAACCGCAGTAATAGAAGTATGTTAGATCATTCAACCAAAATAACTTGAATTTTCTCAATCTGATTTACTTGCGAAAAACAGTTGTTGAAAGACCTCAGTCAAAGTTCTGAATTTATTACTGTCTCTTTGACTAATTTTTATTTCACGTGTTTACCGTGAAATCTTGTTATAAGACTATTCATATAATGAATTGTAGATATAAAATGCAATAAACAAAATTAAAACCATACCCAAGTAATTATTTATAATGTTAGCTGTTAATATATTATGTTTTTATAATCTTATCTCAACTTAAAACCAGAACAAATTGACGTTACAATTGATAATTTAAGCGATACTTCACTAATCGATAATCTATCAGATGACATCCTTAATCTCTTTCATTATATTTAATGATACTAGCAGAAATACCCGGCGCTGCCTGGGTTTTTGAAAGGGCATACCTGAAGTTGGTAAATCCTACAACCGAAAAAAAATTCAAATGTTCATATGTGTAAGACTGTGAAGGTACATTAAAAATGTCTTTGGATTTCCTTTCTAAATGCCAAAAGAAGATTTTTGTTACCTATGACCTAAAAGACGAATGAATTCTTAATCTTTTTTGAATGTAGGATTGTTAAAATAAAGAATACATAAAATGTAGTTTCCCTTTCTATTTATTCAACAAATGTGCAATACAATCATATAAAATATTCTAATAATATGACATGTACAAATTAAATCAACAATAACAAAATATATTTTCTTATAAATACTTCACAAAGTACATAAATAATATTTTAACAAAATAGTATTCTAAAAATCTGTATATAACTAAATGACATGAACAAATGAATGAACAATAGAATTAGTCAATGCTCTTAGTGCACATAAATCATTCAAGCTAAACTAATACTTCTCTATAGACAATGTTTCTTGTTTTTTTCCTGGTGGAAAGATGAAGAAATTTTTGGGATTCTAACTCTAAAACATCCAGCACATAGTTGTCCATGAGAAAAGCAAGGTTTACTTAACTGGAATCCAGCAACTGCAAGTGTCTGTCCTTGAGATTTGTTAATCGACGTTGCAAAACTTAGTCTAACTGGGAATTGCAATCTTTTAAAATGGAAAGGAACATCCGAAAGAATCAGTGGTATTCTAGGAATAAACACATCTGTCCCTTGGCCATATCTTGTTAGAAATGTTGCCTCAATGATATGGGGCATTCTTTTCAGTAAAGTAGGCTGTCTCTCATAATTTCTGCAGTAATTCTATCATTATCTGTTCTCAAAGTTCTGGGCAAGCCATAAACTGTCAGCAGCTCTCCTCCTAAGTCAATAAGCCTATCCTCAACGTCTAGCAAGGACCTGTTATATATTTCATTAGAATATTGTGTATCTGAAACATCTGTTTTGTCTGGTGCAAAATATCCTCTAATAAGTCATCTCTGAATTTATTCCACAGATCAATTGGGTTGCTTACTTCGCAGCTCTTAATTATAATAGCAAAAGGAACTCTTAATCTTCTTGCAGAGTGAGATATTGAGGCTTCAGATAGAGTTTCATGCCACTGTGAATCATCTGTAAGGAGACCCAACTTAAAGCAAGCTTCTCTTGAAGAAATTGTGGTTCTTCAATTCTGTGATATATTTGACCTTGAATTTTAAAAGTTAGCATGAATTGTCCCTCAGTTATAACTTCCAAGAGATGTCATTTGGAAGGCGCAATTATATTGTAAAATGTTCTTCAGAAATTGCTTTGATAAAGGAGAATTTCCCATTAGTAGTCCTTGCCACAGCATGTCTTTTGTCTGAGTGCTTCGAGTCTTTTAGACCTTTCCTCTTCGGTTTCTGATTGTCTTTGGCGCTGCATAGCAAGACATGCCCGAGATTTCCTTCCAAATTGTAATCTTTTTTTGGGTGGTATTTTAATACCCTTTAAGTTCACTTATACAGCACACTTTAATTTCACTTCCAAAGGAAATCAACCTAAAAGGTATTTAAATAAGCAATCACAAAGCACTATATAAATACTGAATAGGTAAATGTCAAAAGAACATCTTGAACGTTTAAAGAACGTCATGAACATCAAAAATGAAAATTAAACAAAACTGATAAGACAGGTATCACCGGCTTAGCAGGTTGTTCAGAAAATAAAAACGCCTAGTTTTTATTTATGAATCGCACGATCTAATTCTAATTCTAAGTGACTCGTAAACAATCAATGGTTGACAAGTATTGAGCGTTTTGTAGAATAGTAACCCCATGTGTCACGGGAAAGGCATTTCCGTTTCAAATCGACCTTTCCTCCTCTGTTTCTGATTGTCTTTCGCGCTGCATAGCAAGACATGCTGGAGATTTCCTTCCAAATGTTAATCTTTTTTTGGGTGGCATTTTAATGCCTTTTAAATCTAAAATGCCTTGTGATAAATGCCTTGAATCACAAACCTGTCATTCAAGACAACAATCGTACGTAGCAATACTTACATTTTGTCGTGGTACTATTGAAAGCATTTTTTGATAAAAGGCACCCTTTAATATGAACTTTGCTAATGGAAATAATTCTAAAACACTCATTGAGATCATATTATATTGCATGCAAAGTTACAGCTTATTTGGTCCAATGGTCTCCGAATGCATTGATGAGAGACATACAAACAAACGAGGAAAAATTTATATACTTATAGATTATAAATATTATTTTCAATAACTGTTACAGATCTAACATATTAGTTATGGTTCTTTGTCTTGGTTGACAATTGGAAATTTAAATGTTAAATAATTATAATTTTAATATTATATTTCATTTCAAAATATCTCTGTCATTGAATTGTATCTTACAAACCAAACGTCCAGACAAACTCATCTTTCATCATTATGGGTAAATGTAGAAGCTATACTAATAACCATTAATTAATTAAATTGGTGAACCAAATTGATTCATCATTATTTCTGATAATGGATATACATACAGTAATGTTCAGTATACAGATCGAAGCATATTTTGTAATCGTATAAAAATCTCAGAGTTCAAAATTATGATTTACATCCTTTAAAATTAAATATACTCTAAAATATATTTAAAATAATTATTTTAATGATATGAGTTAACTGATCATATATCTCTCAAAAACCTGTTCAGGTGTATTATTCTTAAGATGAAACTTATTATTTTGATTACTATCTAAATTGAACATTTATTTAATTTCATCCATTATTTTAATTTTTAAGACAAATACTTTTTAAAAGATAATCGATGTTAAAAATAAAAATATTTATTTAGAGTTCTCATATTAATGAACGTGAATAACTAAAGTTAATCATTAATTTCAGGGTTAACTATTTTTATATGTTTCGTCATATTATATCCGAAACAAATTGACAACATAATCAGCTATGCAAGTCCTACTATCATAATTATTAATGATTTAATTACTTTTTTTGTTAGTTACATTTCGTTCAATGAAGTCTGATATTTTAGTTATTGATACTTTTTTAGCATTTTAATTTGTTATAACATTTCAATTAATGCTAATGAAATGTATTCTTTCTATTATGAATCCATGTCCTTCAAAAGTAGCATATCTTCATAGACAGTCGCACCTTCCATGTTATTTACAGTTGAAGGAAATTGTTAACGAACATGCAAATTACATTTCATTTTAATACCACATTAAAATATATCAGTTACTTAAATTGATTGTTCATTATGTATGGTAATAGTAAAAAGTAAAGCTGAGTCCAGAATAACTACATATTTTTTTCTGTTATGAGATTACGTTGACACATAATCAAAAACCTGATTTGATAGCGCTCATAACCTTTCATTTGTCTAATTATTCAACTACATATGCAAATAATTAATTAAATAATTATTCAACTCTTGTTTAAATATAAAAATCAGGAGTTAAATAAAAATTACAAGATTTGACTCAGCTAGTAGAGGATATTTAAACCAGGAACTGGGATAAATTACTGGATTGTTATTTTTGACATGACAATCTGCTCTTTTGATTTTATATTGGATTAATATGTTGAATTCCTGCATATTACTGCAATTAATATGTCATAGAAACACATAAGAAATACTTAAATAAAATATATATGAATAAACAAATTCCGTTGTTTAATACCAAATACTCTATTATCAACTTTTATATAAGAAGCAAAATAATTTCATCCCAGCATTAGTAAGTGCTGTCATCTTGCGATAGAGTAAAGAAGTTCTATTGCACAGCTGACTTGTGTTTATTATTACTCAGTATCAGTGCCTTTATCTCATTAATATTAAAGATCATCGTATTGTGACCTGCAGTTAATCTGCAGATCTCATTAAGTTCTGTGTTTAAACCTTTTCAGTAGTTTATGATTTCTCTTGCTTTGGTTTTGAACGAGTAATTAGGTTAAGTAATATATTCGTGTTAAGTGAGAGTAAGAGTCAGTTGGTATTTATCACTCGAACTGAACGCTCGTAACATCATAATCTCATGGAGAAGAATAATTTTTTACTTAATAATAACAAGTAAGTAAACATCATATTTTCATTATGTGTTGTTAATTCTGATGGATGCTACAGTGGAATCAAGTCTGGATTAGACAGTTTGTCGTATCGTATAAATTACATTACATTTTTAACAGATTTATGGAAGGAAATTAAAATAATAATCGCATTAATTATATTTTTGTATAAGGCTAACTTTAGATTATGATTTTCAAAGTGAGTACATCAATTTTGCAGGTTAAGTCGTTATTTCCGCTGATTTTAATTAACTTCTATATTATTGATATACCTTTTTTAATAAAATAAGTAAATAATAATTCTAATAGTATAATAGTAACACTAATCTTGGATATTCTAAGTCTTGTCTACAGATTTAATTAAGTAAATTGGCAATTGATTATGTAACTTCAAGAAGTGAAAGTTTGTTCTATAAGTGTTCATATAACAGAATTTATCTTTTAAATATACAGATATTTTCAAAGTAACTACTATATCTCAAGCCAGGGGAAATAACTACATATTTTTTTTACAATTTTGTATGAATTTATTGAAAATAAATTTTATATTTCCGAAAGAAAGTATAGAAACCAATATAGGGTGTGGGTAGAATGATAGATAATCGGAGTAAATTAAAGAGGGAAGCATAGTAAATATAACTTTTGGGTGTTCTATTTAGTTAACCATTCCTTCAATGTTTTTTTGCCCTGGTGTTAATACATTACTAGTCACTAAGTTTGCGTATTTAAAATTACTGGTCTAATTAGTACATTGACTAATGCGAGAAACCAATGTCTTGGCAGATTTTCAGAAGCAATTATTTTAATTTTTTTTTTGCAATCTTACTGTTAAACATATTTCTATGTACCTTGTAAGTTTCACTCAATTACAAATTATTCTTACTGGTTTGCTTTGTTACAACTTATAGGATTTATTAAACTGCTTAGATTTTAACTAAAATATCTTTCTTTCAGAACTTCTATAATTTGGAATATGTGTTTGTAGTGATGACAAATTTTCTTTTCTTTCTTTTTTTTTATGTGTGACCTATAACGGTGAAAAATTCCTTTTTGAATAAATTCCACCTAGTTTCATTTGTTTTTCTTGATTGTTATTTGTACTTATAGCAGTATATAATTTAGTCTGTGTGATTTTTCTGTTCGATTTCGATTGGTTGATATAAGTTTGTATAATATTATGTGTTGTAACATAACAAGTGCAGTTGTTATGTGTGTATTAATGTACTTAACTTTTAGTATATTTGGGAAAACTCGCCTTTTCTATCTACAGTGTAAATATCTTCTTTTAGAAAGGAATATAATCATGATGAAGTCTACGAAGCTTTCTCTTCCAGTGTTTGTGTTACAGAGATTGAGTAATTTTTTCTCTGAATACTTGATTTATTTCTGTTAAAAGTTTTCTTCTTAATTTATTTCCCAACTCCGTTTAGTTGATAGATAACAGTTATTAAGCTGTTATAACTTATATACAGGCTGAAATGAATGAAATTTTATATTTAATACATTAAGAAAAGAAATTTCCTAAATAATTGTGCAAATATATAACACTGAATGAGCTTCATTGTAATGAGAATTTTTAATTCTTTTAATATTTCTTCGAATTTATAGGAAATATTAGTAAAAATGGCATGAGATAAAGGCCAGCCATTTGCTGTCAGGTTTATCTTGGGGGCAGAGACAACGTCACAGTAACGGCCTTTGAACTCTAGGCTATCGCATGTATGCGACAAACAACTCAGTAGGAATTTAACGAATTATTCAGAAAAATAATTGATTAAAAATGATGCTTGTAGGATTGGAAAGTACTTGAATACTTTCCATATTAGTGTTTTCATATTTTAATTTTAAAAAGTCAGATATTACTGTATAGGTTTAAATTTTAGTATTATTTATTAAATGTTCTAGAAAATACTTCAAAACTTTTTTCTAATTGTCTTTTCGATTTCTGTGTGTGTATCCCAAAGTTTCTATAGACGTAACATATTTTATGCAAAAAAAAATAGGATCCTTAATATAGTTTTGTGGTAATATTAGATTATTTCCCATTATTTATAATATAAATCTTTTTTTTCTGGAATTATAACTCTGAACAGTTGAGATTACGTATTGATAGAGAACTGATGTCAGTATTAATTAAAAAAAATAGTCATTTTCGATAATCAAAAAGGTTAGTTAGTTTTGTTAGCATAACAAATTAAAAATGCTAACTTAAAACTGAATCTTAAAGATTGTGAACAGTGTGGCCATATCTTTAGACGTATCATAATGAAAATGAAGTATTATTTATATAATAAATTTTATCTTATTTGATATTGCTTCATAGAAAAGGTGCATTGCAGTATATTTTGTGAATTCAGTAATCATTTTTATTTATGAAAATTACTGCATCTAGAATACTAAAATTTTGTATATAGCAATTTATTGAAATTATTATTTTTTTTATAAAAAAGAAATCGTGAGTTTTGGACCTTTAGTAGAGGCAATATGATCTTAAAAGATTTATTTATGAAAATTACTGCATCTAGAATAATACAATTTTGTATATAGCATTTCATTCAAACCTTTTTTTTTTTATAAAAAAATCGTGAGTTTTGGACTTCTAGCAGAGGCAATATGATCTTAAAACACAAATATTGAATTCTTAATAATTTTTAACAGGATTTACTTAGAGTGACTAGGTTTTTTTTTATCAGTATCTAGCCGGACAGATTCTATTTAAACAGTGGTGAGATGTATTGTTGTTTTGGGAGAAAGGCCGGTTAATTTAAAAATTATTTATTTTCTGCAACAATATTGAGTATGGAATATTATATTTTCATAGGAACTATTTAACATAAATATGTTATGATATAAATTTAAAAACAAAAATTCAGTACAGTAAAGGCGATAAGCTCTAAAACTGCGAACTCTACTTAAAATAATCCCTACCTATACCTCCTCGTTTCATTTGAAATTGAAGAAAGTAACAGACGTGGGATTTGACTCAGTATGTTTTTCAACTTTACAAAAAAATGAAGTAGAATGTAGGCAAGTATGTTTTCAACTGTGCTCATTACAGAATTATGGTTTGACAGAGTAAATTTTCCAAACATGATCTTAGCAGAAGTAGGATTTCACAAAGTTAATTTCACGAATTCTTTTTATTTCGGGAAAGTAAAATTAGGTTGATTAAGTTTTCAAGCTTTTGTCGTTATATGTAATCTAATTTTGCTCCCTTTTGAAAGCGCATCAAATATTCTGCTGAATATTTATCCGGTTATCTATATAAATAAAAGAAAGTTTTTTTCTGTACAATGCTTCGAAGTGACTGTTTCAAGTTATCTTTACATTTCATACATTAGAGAAACCGAATTCAAACTTAGACAAATTTTTGTCTGTCTGTCGGTTTGTCCGCAAAATTTTGTCACTAGTAAGCTCAACCACCATAAGATATAACAACCTGAAACTTTGCCAGTAGATTTGTGTATGTCTAACTTAAAATTTAAGCTCTGAATGGATTGGAAATTCAACGTAGAAGCGAAGTTATGGACCTTTAAAGCACGAAATCTTGTCACAAATAAACTCAACCACCATGAGACATAGCGAGCTGAAACTTTGACACTAGACGTTAACTAAGTCGCAAGGGGATCTATCTACTGCAGGAATTGAAGTGAATGAGACCAAGTTTTTCTCACATAGTCAATTGTTTGCTCGCTCAAGAGTCAAGATCTAACTCTTTGTTCTAGCATGAACCTGAAGGACAGACAGCTAATGTGGTGTATTCAGAGACGTTAACTGAATACTGTTCTCATAGCGATATTTGCTACTATTCTATAATTTCTAATGATATTTTATAATACCATATATCATCTCCGAATTTTTTAAAAGTACCTGTTAAAGACGGGCACTTCTGCTAGTATTCAATAAATTTAGAATGGTTTCATTTTACTTTCTTTATTATCAATGATCAAACCATAATATGAAATGGGAAAACAAGAGAAGGTCTTTCAACCGTAACAAGCGGCCTTCGTCAGAGTCATTATATACCATCGTTATTATATATCATTGTTTGCGTTGAGGACCCGTACTTTTTAGGTTTTTTCCTTTAGTGCTGTTCTAGGCTTGGAAAGTGTGGCTCAGTTATTATTTGATACACATTTTACTAATGGTGGAGTCATATTTTACTAATGATTATCGTCTTCATTGCCCATCGTGATCCCTGATCTTTTACGAGTTCCTCATATCTTACTGGCTTAATACCTATAGCTTTTCATCTTCTCTTTTGCAATCAGCTACATGAAGAATCTGGGGTTATGGCAAAAATTCGAGCCTTATCAATATCTTCAATTTGACGTAATACTTATTTCTTACTTCTTAAATCAAGCATCGAAAGCTTCCCGCTTCCATGGCTCGATGTCTCCGTTATAAATTAGCAGCGATTTTCCAAAAATCGTCAGGATTTTGTTTTCAAAGTGACCTCTTCACCAAACTTCTTTAATATTTCACGATCTCAAAGGGAATGGGAACACTGGAAAACAATATGTTCCAAGTTTTTTTCTTCTAACAGGCAGACTCCACACAGGTCGCTGGCAGATAAGTTGAAACGTATGTAGGAATTTGTTAGTAACAATATGACCCATTCGAACTCTTGCAGTTTTGACTAGTGTTGCACATTATTTATAGACGCAAGGCTTCGTGAGAAGCGACATATTGACTTGTTTCACAACTAAGTTCCTATCACGTTTCCCCACTTGGAGTTTTCAGTACAACCCTTGAACGCTTGAGTACCTATTTATAATGTTATTTCTTCTTCTTTAGGTTGGATACGTAGAAAATTCAATTTGATTTAATAAATATTTTAAAACTATGGTAGAATGTAAAACATATATCTGAATGACTATTCCTTTAAGCAGCATAATTGATAGAGGATATATTCCTCAGAGCTGATCAATAATACCATGTCATGATGAGTTTCATTGCTATGTTTATTCAAATGCAAATTTCCTTTTTCTCTCCCTGTTAAGTCCTTTTACATTGAAATTATAGTTTCAATTGTGCGCAGTTGTTTCGCTGATTTTCAACTCAACTGGCAATTCATTAGCATACAATTGATGATAATTATGATGAGTACTCCCCTTTATAACCTTTAGTCTTATCCCATTTAATAATCCTTAGATATCTCTTAACAAACACTTAATGATGCAATACAATTGATTGCTACTTGACTTAATTGACTTGAAGATTTAGAAAAATATCTGTTCCTTGAAAAGATTGGTTTATTATATTATAAATATTTGATATCACATCGATGAAATATCAGATGAGACAAGTAATGCCATGATAGTAACAGGATATGTGTCTATATGACAGCATTTCACTGTAAACAAGTGAAATAACAATCAAAATCTAAACCACAGAAAAAGTCAGAAATGTGACAAAGATCTTACAACCAAAATAACTTCTTTGAGCGAGACTGAGGAAGATGAGCTGTTTTGGTTGAAAGGTATTAATCTCATTTTTAAATTCTCTCTCTAATTTAATATATATTCATATATCAATATGATCAAACCACAATATGAAATGGGGGGGGGGGGGGGGGAGAAGAGTAAGATCTTTCAACTGTAACAAGTGGTCTTCGTCAGAGTCAAAATCCCAACTGAAACACTAGATGCAGAAACATCAGGGTGAGGGGTTGAAAGGAATGGGAGAGAAGAGTAGTATTTTAAAAGGGTGTAAAGTACAGGAAAGGACAATAGTCCAGAGAGGGATGTTTAGGGAAACAAAGGAGTGTGGTAAGAAAGAGTAAAAAACTATCCGCTAGCTGTCAACCCTCTTAGAAGAGGCTATTGTCCTCGTAACGAAAGATCAAGTTTGAAGAGACCGTTACTAATGTTTATAATATTTGGTCTATTAAATTTAATCAAAGAGGGTTCCATAATATTTCTTAACAAACATTGATTTTTCATAGGTAATAAATGTAGCTTCGGTCCAATCAATATGATGATTTTCATTATTTATATGCAAGAATAAGGCGCACGGTCATACTTTAATTAATATTTTTATTGGTTCAAATTAAACTTTCATTGCCTACGTTTCGGTTTTTATTTAAAACATTTTTTGATAGGCAGAAATATAAAATTTTGAAACAGAAAACTAAGTATTACATTAGAGATAATTTTACAAAGAAAACAGCCTGTGGATTTCAGCAACAACTGTTTTCTTTGTAAAATAATCTCTAATATAATATAATCTCTGTTTCAAAATTTTATACTTCTGCCTATGAAAAAGGTTTTAAATAGAAACCGAAAAGTTGGCAATGTGAGTTTAATTTGAACCTGAAGAACTGAACCGAGTCCTGATAAAATTAAATTTTTTTTCTACTTCACAGTCGATACTTTTATCAATATTTACATTAATTAATAAGTTAATTCGTAGTCATTTGGTTCTTCAGTTACATTTGATCGAGTCGTGAATGATGTTTAGTCTAGGAAAGGTTTAACTTCCTATTTAAACAACAGCGTCTACGATGAAAGGGATTGGGGTATTTTTAGGAAGTCTCTGTACAAGTTGACTGTATTGATAAGAATTTTCGTGTCCTCAAGGGTTACAAGTCTATTTGTAAATTGCTTAATTGATTACAACCTGAGATCTCTTTGAATATCACATTTCTGACATATGTTAAAGAAACTGATATCAAATAAATAAACATTCAGAAATGAACTTGTGAAAGAAACAATTTATTGACACACACTTACAATCTGTAGTGTGTAGACTGTGTTTTTAGATGGCAAGGGTATGTCTTTCAATTGTTTCTCCAGTTTAATTCTGATCTTTTATATATATTTGTTGGACGGGTCTCCAACCGTCACTTTGCAAGTGCGCCTGGCGCCCCTATCTCTTCTCTCCTGATAAAGGTTAAACCAATAATTAGAGACTGTAGGTGTGTGTTGTCCACTAGCGTTATTATCTGATATTATATAATACAAAAAAAAAATTAATAAATATGAAAAAACTTAGAAGAATGTAAAATAAATTTCTAAACATTAATAAAAAAAAATAAAAATAAATAAAACAATTTATCGGTTTAGGTTTGTTCCGTTGTAGGAAGCGGAAACGAAATATTTGCACCTACAAAAGATTAAAATTAATATAGTATTCTCTGTACATTGTAGTTATTTTATGAAAAAACGCTACTGTTGGTGTAAATTGCAATAGGTGGACTCCTGCACTTATTGATGCAAGATCTGTGGCCATTCATGCCAATGATAAGTTTGGTGGAAGAGAAACCAACATAAAATGCACTGCATTTGTTACATTCCAGACGGTAAATACGATTCCTGGACGTTTCCTAGTATGTAGTGGTCGCTCGACCATTGACCTCCCTATCCTACTCAGCTACCACTAACTTTCTCTTTATAATTAATGTCCTTTGCTTTAAAACGTAACATTTTCAGCTTTGAAGATAACTGTTGTCTTCAAACAAACAGAGTATCTATGGGGGATAGAATGGTTTCGTCGTTATTATGTAGCCTGTATGACCACTAATGACGACTATATCTTCGTTTTAACAACTTCCATTCTCCTCAAGTTAAAACATCTTTACTGCTTTCCCTTTCCTGACTTAGAGAGGATACACTGGTTATATATTGACAGACTTAGTGAGGGTTATCCAAGGTGGCTGATGTGCCAGGTTGATGGTCTTTTGATACCAGCCTCTCCCAATTGTCACCCTCAACCTAAACCTCATTCTTCTGCTACTACTTTATTATTCCTTGCCACTACATTTATTTACAGAATATATGAAATCAAATTAATAATGAGATATGGTCCCCCTCCCCTCCTCCTCACGCTCCGCTTTTGGTATTTTAATACAACTTTTTCGTCTCTTTCAGAAAGTCTAGACATTTAATCGGATATTATTTTTCCATAGAACTGCCAGAGTTTCTCTACTACTGGGGGATGTGCTGGTCTAAAGCAATGTGGTCGCCGCCTTTGCCATACTTGCCCTATAATTAATCATTACCCTTTCTTCTCTAACGATACGAATAGTCGATCCCAAAGGACAACAAACGTTTCACAGTGAATCACAAATACAGAACTAAGGAACAAACACAGTTACTGTCTCTAATTTTTGGTTGAACCGTTATCAGGAGAGTTGAGATAGGGACACAAGAGCACTTGTGAAGCGACGATTGGAGACCAACAGTGTTGTCACAAGCGTGCCCGGTTCAAGTGAGGTAAGAAAAATTAACTAAGAGTAAGCTAAGAAATGGAAAGTGAAAATGAAGAAAATTAGGAAATATAAATAATAAAAACTTAAAAGATAATAATGAAGAAAATAAGAGGAAAATAGCTGAAAGAAAATAAAATCCAGGAATATAAATAATAAATACTTAAATAATAACAATGATGAGGATGATTGGAATTAAGTTGTATAAATAATAATTTAAAATAAAATTCTCGCACTTTCTCACACTTTCTATTTCTTAGCTCTTTGCTTATTCCTAGTTAATTTTTTATGCTTGACTTGAACCGGGCACGCGTGAGACAACACTGTTGTCTCCAACCGTCGCTTCGCAAGTGCGCTTGGTGTTCCTATCTCAACTCTCTTGATGACGGTTCAACCGAAAATTAGAGACAGTTATTGTCCTCGTTTCTTTGTTTTGTGTCTGTGGCTTACTGTAAATCGTTATATATATATATATATATATAAAGATTTCACATAAACACGTGAAACAACAATCAATGATCAAACCACAATAAGAAATGGGAAAACAAGACTTGTTTTCCCATATATATATATAAAACAGTTCAAAATTGAAGATAGGTAGCATACAAAGTAAAGAAACACCCTTTCAAACTCAAATTTTCGGGCAATCTGTCTTCAGGAGAAAAGAGAAAGGGAGACCAAGCACGTTGTAGACGCAACGGCTAGTAACCCGATATATATATATATCAATATGACCACAAATCTTCGTCAGATAACGAAGGAATCTGCCTGTTGATATTATGCCGTCACCTTTGAGGTATTTCCTTTAATAACTGCGATCCATTAAAGTAACCTTAAACTTTTACAGATGCAAACATTTGCTTATTAAACCTCTTCCCACTTCCGGAATTTTCGCGCTTGGTGTGTGACTCGCTCCTTACTATTCACCTAGAACTATGCATTCTACACAGAACCCTTCGCCTAGACCTTTGTCCCTATTCATCTTCTCTTCTAATCTCCTCCTTACGATAAATTGTTACTTCTATTCTCCCGTACTTGTTGTTTTTTAAATAAATGTTTACGTTCATTTTGATTGCCAGTTTAATTAGTTTTTTGGGGTTCATGGTAGGCCAGTGGCAACGTGCTAGCCTTTGGACTGGTAGATTCAATCCCACTCGGGATCTCGATTTGTTCACGCGAGAGGTGAACAAAATCTGAGCACATCGTTAAGCTTTCGGTTCTAAGCCTTGCGATGTGAGGTACACCTTAAAGATCTCTACTCTAAAGACATTTTAGTAAGGTAACAAAGGGTCAAAGTTCGTACTATGTGTCTTTTCTCGCGGGACTGCCCCTGACAACTAACCAAATTTGTTTTTTAAATAAATAGTTTGAATTTATATCAATACTAGACGACCTCGTGACCCCTTGTATCACTCAGTGTTAGGAAATTACAGCAACAGTTAATAACATAAGTTAACTGAACGCGATCAACAGGAATAACTGTTATTGCTGTTTCTTGTTATTAAGTCATGAAATCAAAGATTCTTATGTGGCCCAAGCGTTTGATGTAGTATTCTTAACATTATTCAAGATATATACACGTAAGTATATTTATTAAAACAAAAAAAAAATTAAAAGCGAAAAATTTTGTTTATTTTAAGACATGAATAAATAAAACATCAATTCAAGTTATATACACACTCAATAATACTTAAGACAAACAAAACTTGTAAATTGAAATATTTCATTTATAATATTCAACATAAAATAACATTTATGAAAAGTATGTCTTTTTATAATATTACCTTAGAACATTCGCATTTGTGCTGACCTTTGTGTTCAAGTTTGTGTTCCTAAAATTATTCATTTTAAAACTCTAATGTAATAGTTTATTATGCATACTTTGAGAATTTCATACATCTGGTTATTACGAAGGTTTCTATTACGAATTTTAAACAAAAACGTTGGCTTTCAAAGTTTGATTTGAACCTAGATAACTGACAGATTCCTGATAAATAAAATTTTGTTTATATATATGTATAACAGGAATTAACAGTAAATGCGTGGAATAAAAAAAACCCATCGTCTAAACAACAATAAGATTTCCAAAAATGGGACTAATATCGGTTAACTCTAAGCTCTATCGTAGAAACTAATTGGTTAGGTTTATTCCATATAGGTAACTAATACTCGTATATATAAATAAAACAAAGGTTTTGTCTGTACATTGCTTAGAACTGACTTATTACAGGTTCTGTTTATGTTTTATACATTAGAGTAACCTAATCCACCTTTAGAAATATTTCTGTCAGTTTGTTTGTACAAAAATTCTGTCATATTTTATAGTTATGTTAGTTATAGTTTTATGCTATTAATGATGCCGTCAAACTATCTGGAAATTAAACTTTAGTCGTCCAATGCAATGTAATCTGGGATGGTAGCCGTGCTAATATTTTTTTATTGTATTTAATTGTTTTTATTTCTTTAATCACTTGTACAGGTGATAATATTTATTTTTTTAAGTTCATGAAATAGGGGCAATTAGAAACTGAATCTAATAATTTTATTTAGGTACTTAAACTTTTCAAATTTATAGCTATATTCTTTCCTGGATTAAGCCTTTCTCAATTTTTACTTTACTATAAGTAAAATATAGTGACCGTAAAAAAAATTGATCTCAAGATTTTTGACGGAATTACATTGTTTGAGGCTCCAAGAGTAGTTTATGAAGTTTTTTCGATGATGTCTGTGGGTGGGTATGTATCCAAAGTTTGTGGTCAGGCTATAGTTCATCTTTGATGGATCAAATTTATATTATACACACAAATCGGCCTCATAAAGTAGATGTGCAGTTTAGTTGGGGACCAATTGTGCAGGTTTTTAGATGTTTTTTGCTCCTAAACTAGTAAACCACTAATTCTAGAGACGTAAAATTTTGGCATTATCTTTGAGGCTACAAAAGCAATTACTGAAAAATACCTCAGATTTTTAATACAACAGGAAAGTTTTTTTTTTCATAAAATGTATAGAAATCTTAACTTATTATTCATTCTGAAAGTTTGTGAGGGTGATACGCAATACTGTTTGACGGATCAAAATGAAATTATGCCTAAAAGTAGAACATTACGTAGAGAATGAGTTGAAGCAATTTTTTTGAAAATTATATTTACCAAAGGAACGTTAGAGTACATTTTCTGTTTTCAGGATTTTTTTTTATTCTAAACGGTTCATTAATAAATAATCAAATTTTTCGAAAACATTAAGCAGAAAATTAACAATTTATAAAAAAAAATTCGTGAAACTTCCATTTCGGCAAAGAGCAATAGAGCTATTATAACTGAATTTTTATCCTGGACTAATGGTTTACTTGCTATACATTTTTTGAGGGAATCCACTGAAATAAACTTGATGTTTAGAGGTTTAATGAAAATTTGTAAATATTTTAATAACTTAATATGAGATGTAAAAGAATAAAATTCTTACATGTAAAAAAGCAACATGTTACATATTATGTTACATACATGTTATGTTACATATTTCTTATGCTTTCCATGATATGATGGGATTTGTCTTTCAAAATGCTCTAATCAATCTATATGTTGCACATTGAACAAAACTTAATATCAGACTTAATTTTTTTTGTGTTTATGAATCATAGTGTATTTGGGTAATAGTGCAGTGTGAGGAATGGACTGTTTCCTCAAGAGAGAGCTACTCGTATTATGATATTTTTCTAGTGTATTCTACAGACAGAAATTTTTCTAATGGTTGATTCGATTTTTCTAGTGTACAAAACGTAAAGATAACTTGAAGTGAGTCAGTTCTAAGCAATGTACAATAAGAAATGGGAAAAAAATACCAATATCTTTTAACCGTAACAAGCGGTCTTCGTCAGAGTCAAAAACCCAACTGAGTTAGAGTCAGTTCGGTTTTTGACTCTGACGAAAACCGCTTGTTACGGCTGAAAGATCTTAGTCTTTTTTTCCGATTTCTTATTGTGGTTTTATCATACTCTTATATAAGTATGTATTATTTGTTAAATTGTAATTGTTACTACTGCTAATCATAAATACTTAGGTTAAGTTTAATTTAACAAATACACAAGTTAATTTCTTATTTTTTAATTTATATTATTCTATAATGGTACTAAAGGAGAAAAGAGTTTTTGTTCTGTCGTATATCTTGATTTTGAAACATTAACGTTGTAAACGATAGTGAAGCGTAGACTAGGAAAGCACGTACGACCTACAGAATTGTTTAGCAATCACTTTAGCGACATCATTGTTTCCTTACAAACCTCTTTAATTTACATACTTCAATTGATTTGCAATTAATATTCTGATTATTTATTTTTTTTTTTTAGAATGTTTGATAAATTAAATTTGATATTTCCTAAAACAGGATATATTTTTGTAAAATAAAAGTGTCTTCCAGTTGTTTTGGTATAAATATAGCTATATTTAATACAATTTTTTTTAATGTTTTGAATCTTTTGTTTTATAAAGGTGTTTTATTTAGTTAAAGGTGTAAGATAAACCGTTTCTCATACGATAAGAAGATAACAATATTGCTTCCAAGGTTAAACCTATTAAAATTGTAAATTATATGCACTTCAGTATGATTTTAATTTATAATCATATTAACTGCTATCTATCTCTCTCTCTCTTCTCTCTAACTCTGCTTCTTCTTCAGCTATCTCACTTCAGCTTGGCTGATTATCAATCCTAATCCTTCCTTCGATTCCCCTCTCAACCATCAGTCCTATCCTATACATGTCAATACCTCCTGTACCTCTTCTAATAGCCTTTTCCGACTGGATTCCACCCATTATGACTCATTTTATGTTGGCTTAATTAGCCTTATTTTTGAATTATCTACTGGGCGTGTATAGCCGTCGTGTGCTTTTGGGGACCTTCATTGGTTCCAAATGGTACCAGACGTCTATAGCCGTCATGCATTTTTTTTCAACTATTTAACTCTTTACTTTAAGTTTATCAATGTGACATAAAACTACTTCTTTGCCTTTGCTATAAATATATGTAATGAAGTGGCATCATTTGTGCAAAATGGTGACAAGGGTTATAGCAATCTTGAACCGCGAAAGGGTTAACTTCTACTAAGATGACTCCTCATATACGAGTATATATATGAATGGTCAGAAGGCTTCAGTCGGTCAACCACCTTCCTATAGCCATCCATGCGAACTCTCCAACGACCAACGAATATAACCGCGCACTATAGTGTACGTCGTAACTAGCAGTTTCAGACCAGAGGCCTTCTACTGCTTGATTACTGTGCTACTATAACATGGAATGTCAGTAATTCATATCGGATATTAAGTTAGTCTGTACAGTAATGATGTCGTATTCGCGGTCATGTGGTCTTGTTAGTCATAGTTTTCAATGTTTTTAGTCATGAGCTGGAAAAGTAGTCAGATAGTCACTGGATGAAGTAATTATTCAGTGAGGTTGAGGAAGTTTGGCGACAGGATTTAGAGTTTGTACAAGGAGGTTTGGATGAGTAGATAGTTTGTTTTCTTCATTGGTAGTAAGTCGGGTCATGTAGCTATCTATGGATTCCATTTTCAAATCATGGTGAATATCAACATTATGGGTGTACCAAGGAGCACTGGCTACCACATACGGCGGGCACACTTATTTTGAACAATCTGGATACACGCCTTGTTCGTTGGTGCAGCTCTAAACCAGACGGAGCATCCATAAGTCATCGCTGAACGAAGACTTATGGATGGAAGACTTATGGATTTCCAAGTTCAAATACTCAAAAAGATCCCCGATTCCAATACCAAAGTTACTTTAAGAGTTTCTGTGGAAGCATACATATGCTTGCTTGCTGCTCGATCTTCTCCTGGACTCAACCTCAACCGTTAATAATTTTTTTTAACTCATGTATTTTTTTATATTTTTCATTATTAATTTACATATCTCTTCTTTATTTTTATTTTATTTAACTCTTTTTTAATTTTTTATTTTATTATATAATTATATTGAAATAATTATTACATTTTATTCGTTTTTTACTTCTTAATTTGGCTTGTCATTTCCTTCCCCTTCCTTCTTGCTTGCAGGATGTAGTGGGTGTACTGACTAACGGTTGTGCTTTTGCTGATTGTATTCAGTCTCCACCCTGCCTTCCTGCGGGACTATTCATCTCCAGATGACGACGGTCGTCGAAAAATAAAAATGAGTTATTCCTTTGTCTATCTGTGTGCTACCTTCACTTTAATTCTTTTTTATTTAAAAGCCCGCTGGAACGTTTTGTCTAATTTATATATATATATATATATATATATATATATATTAAAAGAAACGGTCCAGCGGACTTTTTTAAATAAAATAAATTCAAAACGAAGGAAACACACAGAAAGACACAGACATAACTCACATCGATATTTCGACCATCGTCGTCATCAGGAGATGTGAAGAGCGAAGAGTCCTGCAGGAAGGCAGGGCGGTGAACGATCGATCGAAATATCAATGTGAGTTATGTCTGTGTCTTTCTGTGTGTTTCCTTCGTTTTGAATTTATTATATATATATATATATATATATATATCAATGATCAAACCACAATAAGAAATGGGAAAACAAGACTAAGATCTTTCAACCGTAACAAGCGATCTTAGTCTTGTTTTCCCATTTCTTATTGTGGTTTGATCATTGATTGTTGTTTCACGTGTTTATGTGAAATCTTTAATATATATATATATATATATATATTTTGGAAAAAATTGGAGCAACAAACAGTGTAGGATGTAGACTAACAAACAGTCTCTGATTTTCTGTTCAAATTAGTTACATTTGAAGTGAAAATAAAAAAATACTGTAAGTTGGTTTCTGTCAATTGTTTGTTTCATAAATTTATTGCTATCTTTTGTTTGCTCGTTTCGGGTTTTTATATGTATAGATAATGTATCGCACTTGAAATCACCAAATTAAAACTAAAATTCGGTCTTATTACGTAATAGGGAAGGCACATGAGATGACAGTCAGATGCTGGGAATCCCTAAAGAAGATTATTCCAGCAATTACTTTGATCGTATTGTGACTGTAAACTATGTTTATTTCTTTAGTAGTGAGGTAAATTATTATTTGTTCGTTGTTGCTGTGACTTTATTGTAAATTATTTTTGTCGCCCTTTTTCTAGCACTTTTGTTACTTATCTTGTCTTCTATAACTATACAAGAAGGGTTGGACATTATAGTGATCAGTTCAATTCTTTTGTCTATTTTCTATGACTTCTCATATTAGTCTTTATAATAAACTGTGTAAGTTCTTCTTGGCTTCATTATAAAATGATATCAATTATAAAGAAAATAGAACTATCGTTTTAGAACAACCTGACAAGTAATTGCAATTGGAACATAAGTGCTTTATTTAGTAGAGTATTTGTTCTTCCAGTATTCGAAATTCATTAAATATTTATCATGCAGTATTCATATAAGGACTAATGTAATAATGCATTTGATATTACTTAGTGGATGTATGTTTCCGTTGTAGAACAACATAACTCAATTTAACTCACAAGATTTGTAAGCAGTTATTGTGAGGTAAATACTCATGATTAGTCAGGAAAAATACATTAAGTCTTCACCACAAGGATTTATATAACGCGTTTCGTACACTTAGTGTTCATCGTCAGGTACATCTGTGTCAATAAGGCGCTGTTGAGTTAGATAGTGCCTGTTAACTCCCCAATTACTTAACACCGCCTTGAGGCAGATGCACCTGATGATGAACACTAAGTGTTCGAAACGCGTTGTATAATTAAATCCTTTTGGTAAAGACTTAATGTATTTTTCCTCACCAATAATTAAGAACTCAATTTAACGCAGAGCTTATTGGGTGGCTTAAACTGCTATTAAATTGCTTTGTGATTTCACTTTATACGCAGTATACAAGAGACTTTATTAAATCAGTTTAATCCTTTTTAAACTGGTATGACTTGAGTTAGTTAGTGTAGAATTTTTCTTGCTCAATACTACAGCCTTCCTATTGTAATCAGTGCGAATTCTCATTGTCTCACTTTTAATGACTGTTTAATGTTCAAATTGTTAATGATATACCTGACCGTAACATTCATGTTAAACTATGAGGTTCATATGAGTTGACAACATAATTAGTGTGTGAACAGTTATTATAAGTTGATAACCTTGTTTTCGTCTCTTCTCTTTCTAGTAATGTCTTAGAACTATGTGTGAGAATTCTCAGGTAACAGCCAGAGTTACTGAGGATATGTTGAACTGTAATTGCAGAATTTGTAGCAGGTAAATATTAACAGGAGTCACCAGGATTACTAAATATCTTTTATAATTTAATTTATGTAAAATAAAACGTCCTTGCCATCATTAAGATATTTTTTTGGGATACTCTATGTGTTTTTTTTAAAAAAAATTCAATTGGAATTTCTCTTCATATTTGTGAAGTAGAAACAAAATGACATTTTTATCAGTACTTGGTCGGTTCTTCAGGTTCAAATTAAATGTTATTGCCGGTGTTTTGATTTTTATTTAAAACCTTTTTGATAGGCAGAAGTATAAAATTTTGAAACAAAAAACTTCACTATTCCATGAGAGTTTTTTTAACAAGAAAACAATTTCCGAATTTGAACAACTGTCTAGTTTGAATAAGCTCGTGACACTGTTTTCATTTAAAAGAAAAATATTTTAATAAATAAAATAATATTAAAAATTAGTGAAAACGAACTGTGAATGAAAAAAGTTATGTGTTCTTTCTATGAATGTTTATATATATATATATATATATATATATATATATATATATATATATATACACGATTAATGGATTATATAATATTAATGTTATAATATTATATTAATGGATATATAATCGTATATTTGGATCAATTTACCACAATGAAACTAATTTGGAAACAGTGCTCTAAGGCCTTTCGTCAACACATCATCAGAGAGCAAGTGAACTAAAAAATAATAAATACTTGTTAACGTGGTTGATTGAAGTTTCTAGATTTGTTGGTAACCCTGAATGTCGAAGTCTTCATCTGTTTAATTATTCCGCTAATTAAAAATTCATCCAATTTATAAAGTCCTAGGCTATTGTTCATTAATTTCACATAAAAGTTCTTTATGAGTGCACTTTCCACAATATTTCTTCTTCTTTCCGAAGACACAAATATTAATTCATTTGCTTCATTCCAGGTAATCACATGATTACTGTTTCTTATGTGCATGAACAAGGCACTCTTTTCGTCTTCTCTTCTGATCGAATATTTGTGTTGTTTTATCCTTGTAAGAAGACCTTTGCTCGTCTGTCCAATGTAAGACATTCGCAGTCAGACTGATAAACTTTTATTTTGTTTCTACTTTCTCGAGACTTTTATCAATATTTATATCTAAACAATATAAATTAGCCGTGAGATTGATGTCATGGGGTTCCTAGTTCATTTTAAACAGGATATTTAAATAATTTATTCTGACAAAACAAAATTTTATTATGTTATTTCGACAGCCAATATATAGATATCTTGATTATATATTGTACATACATGTATACAGGATAAATTCTAATCACCTACCATTTAAAAAACTATTGTTAATGTGGCAGTCAACTTGTTAATTGTTTATATTATTCGTTATTCATTATTTTTGTGTTCTGTTCAAAATGAACTGGCGATCCCATGACATTAGTCTAACGACCCACATGTTGAGAAGCACTAGTCTAAAGGTAGATCTTACCTCAGAGGAGACAAATACGTGCTTTCTCTGATGTTTTCAAACTAACATTAGAGTTAGAATCATGTATTTAGAATCTTGTATTCTAAATTGAATTGATATGAACATTTGGGATGATTATCCAAATAATTTTACGAACAAATTTGAACACAACTCTCAGATGAAATACGAATGTTCTAAGGTAATATTATAAAGATACATTCCTTTCATTAATGTTATTTTATGTTAGGTAAGTAAATTGAATATTTCAATTTACAAGAGTTGTTTATTTTAAATATATTTCATTGTATATATAACTTGAATTGATATTTTATTTATTTATGTGATAAAATAAATAATTTTTTTTTACTTTTAAATTTATTTTGCTTAATATACTTTGAGTGTATATATCTTGAATCATGTTAAGAATACTATATCAAAACCTTGGGCCAAATAAGAATCTGTTTCCGGGCCTTAATAAGAAACAACCATGAAAATTATCCCTGTCAATCATGTTCAGTGAATTTATTTCAATAACTGTTGCTATAATTTCTGGTAGTCACAAAGGGTTACGGTGTGTCTAGTACATAAATAAATTATGCTTGACTATAAGTGAATTGCGCTAAGTTAAATGGTTGGCACTATTATAACTATATAGACTCTACTGCTATTAGCTGTCAACTCATTAGGTGACATAGCTATTCTCTTCCATTAGATTTAATGATATCATTAATATTTTAATAGATGTTAGTTCTTGTCTTATTTAATGATTGGCAATTTAAATTGCTAAGTCGTGGGTTTCAAATTGTTATTAATGATACTTGGGGCCTCTCATTTTGTCTTCAACAACAATATAGTTTCAAACCGTTCGCTAATTGTTCTAAACAGACATGTTTCCATTTCCATCATAATGGCAAAATATAGTAGCTACGTTAATATGAATTAATATTATTGTCAATAATGGGTTTGTTTACATAGAAGTTGAGTGTTATCCACTTCAGATTTTACATTAATAAGTATTTACTTAAATATATATTCTATATCTACCGACAATTCTCTAAATACGTTTTAGTTATGTTCCGAACGGCCAAACATAAGTTAAAAATGAACGTAAGTTGTTACTGTAATGTATACTGTTCAAACTGTACTCTGCATCCATTAATTCAATTGCCGTATCTTATAAAACACCCATAAATTATAAATTCTAAACATAACATTATAAAATAATAACATAAATGTAATTCCAAATACGTTAATTAATTGCAAGTAAAATACATGTATTTGTAATTTCAATTGAAAGAGTTTTATTCAAATGTAGTTACGTTTTGGAGTGGTACTCGAAGTAAATTCAAATTCACTCACACAATCACTTTCTGTTATAATTTTGATATTTAATCGCTTTTTATATATTAACATTTGTATCGTAAAATCGGAAAAACGTAAAACGAATGAACGTAAGTCGATAATTGTTTGTATTTGAATTAGTCCTGTAGTTCATCTGATACGTCATAATGAATAATAAAGATACTATTTAATTCCTTTTTCCTAATTATTTTTGCACCGGTCTAATTTGAAATGAGGACCTTTATCCTGAGAGGCGGGGTTGGTGGAGGGGGAATAGAGTGGTTTGGACAGTTTTCAGTGTTGCTTATACAAGACTACTGCGAAGGCCATGGTCCATCCGGACTCATTCTCTCTTGTCGACAGGTCGGGCGGAGTGACTATCGTTCCATGTCAACCCAAGACACTCACCCATCTACCTTCCAGGCCTCCTGTCGATATAGAGTTTTCAGACCTCTGCTATTCAGTTCCAGATGGATCCAATGGTAAGTACCTTTATATTATTTTTCTTTCTTTTTTATATCATATCGCTCTTGATTATATCAAGGGTATATCGTATAAGATATTATACCCCCCCTCCTTTATAATAATCCTATACAGTAGAACCTCGTAGTACGAGTTTAATCGTTCCTAGACCAAGCTCATATTACGATTTACCTGCATTGCGAAGCAATTTCTCGCATTGAAATTAATATGAGAATAAGTAATCCGTTCCACTCCCAAAATGCCTGCTTATTTATTTTTTAACTAGAAAATGTGTTATTAGAAAAGAAAAGAATTCTGTACATGTAATACGAATAATAAAAATATATGAAAGAAATAATAAATCAAAATTCAAAGATGGGTTTCTTGAGGATTTTTTGTCTAAAGGAATAACACTCCTGTTTATACGTCGATGTTTCGTCAAAAAATTGTTTAGAATTTTCAAGGTGAAAAACAAATATATTTGATGGCATAAGTAGTAGATAAATACATAATGGTCGATAAATTTGTTTTTAGACTTGAAAATGCCAAACAATTTTTTTTGGCATAACGTCAGCGTATAAACAGGAGTGTCATTTCTTTGACCAAAGAACCTCAAGAAACCCATCTTTGAACTTTAAGAATCAGTGGTTGAGAAGCTATATCAATAAAAATAATAATGTTTTATTAACTGTTAAACTTAAAACGGAGACTATGTGGGAGTGAAGAAGGCAGTGAAGCTGGCAATATGTTAGTGTATTTCATAAGATCTCTCCATTTCTCTATCTATTGAAACGCCGAATAGACAATTTGAGGTGTTTTTATATTTCTGTTATCATCACTTACTTTAGCATATTTGTAAAAATAACTTCCGTAATTTTGGGCGCTTGTAGATCGTTTCTTGAAAACCCTTTCTAGAGAAAAATCTGCCTTGTTTTTGATTTTTAAAATGCCACGAAAATAGTTAACAACATTGTCGTTGAACAAATGAGCCACACGGCCCGCATTTAATTATTATCTATTTAAGACGGAGTTTTTCAAACTTTTTTCGACGTGGAACCCTTTTTGGTTCCAGTAACTTTACCGGGAACCCCAGATTCTAATGATTTCATACAAACATAATATAAATATTTTCATATGTCTTTTTAAATAGTGTTTATGTTTAAAAACAATGAAAAAAGTAATATTACTGCAGTGTGCATTTTTCGAATAAAAATTCAAAACTAAAAGATTTTAATTTTCATATTTTCCACAAGTACATGGCACATAAAATAGAATTACTAGCACTTTTAACATAGATTTTGTTTTGTAATCATTTTTGGCTTTATAGCTGAGAGTTTGATTCTCAAGTTAGCCTCAGCATTAAGTCTACATCGGTATTTGGCTCCTACGGCAGTTTAAAGGGAAAATCCAGTAGGTAGGGGGAAATGGCAGGAATGTTTGAAGTACTACTTTTGCAATAGAAGGACATTCGGGAATCAGATAGTTCCAAAAACTGACTGGTGATTCATCCTAAATATGAATAAAATGTTGACCACTTCTACCTATGGGTATATGTAGATATAAACATTATTCGGTTTCATGATTCACAAGAAATATAGAATAAATCCATACCCACAAAAAAAAATTTTAGAAAAATTTTTTTACTAAATGTTGTTCACGGAACCCCAGACAGTCCGTTAAGATACCACTGGGTTCTGCGAAACCCACTTCGGGAACCTCTGGTCTAATACAACGTCAGTTAACCTCTCTGTACCTTAGTCACCGCGGCAACTGACAATAGCTCTTATTACGTTTTACTCATCGTACGAAACAAAAATTCCTATAAATTGCTACTAGTAAAGTGAATTACTCCTACAACGAGGTTCTACTGAATTTGACAACAAAAGTCTAATACTGTATTACAGTAAAGTAAACTTTGTTTTAGTGATAGTGCTTGTTATAGTATTACAGTAAATTTTGTTTTAGTGATTAGTATGCGCTTATTTGTTTATTACTCATAGTAATCATTACCAGAATCACCTTCAAAATATTGAAGGATTTACATTGTTTTGAAAACCTGTGAATTATTTGGAACCTTATTTATCATAAAAATAAGTTTATCACTGCAAAGTTGTTTGATTCTAGAATTCAACATTATCTAAATGATACACAAACTTTTCTTTTGTCTTTTTACGATTAGTCATATAGCGATGAAATTTATTTCATATTGTGGAAAAATGTATGGTTAAATTTACATTAATTTTTCCATTTAGGAACGGACAGTGTAATAATAAGAAGGTTATTACTTTTACCTATGATTGTTTATCGGGATTGTTTTTTTCTTATTTTATTGACGAAAAAAAAATTTCTGAATAGGATTAAACCGTTCATGCAGACAAAATTTAGCCTTTTGGACAAAACGTATCTTTAGACAGTTAAACATTTGGCTGAGAGTGTAGGGAACATTTTTTTATATTAGATAAAGTTTCAAATTACTATATTTATAAAAAAATTAAGCATTAGCGAGATAATTGAATTTTAAAAAAATATAGTGTTTTAAAATAAATATTGGGAAATAAACTCGTAAAGTTAATCATAACAGTCCAAATCAGTATAAAACTATTATGGGTTTACTATCAGAAAAAAAAAATTAAAGTAGTGAAATTATCACTTTGGATGCATAAGTTTAAGTTTATTTCTCGGAGAATATTTGTCACCTTTTCACATAAGTTTTTTAACCAGACAATTTAAACAGTTATTTTGCGTCGTATTTAATTGTTCCGCTTACTTTTTTATGTTTCCTTCAATGGATTAAGTGTTCACAAGTTAAAATTCGAATCGTTGACTGTTTTCGAACTTACTACTGAAAATTCAAATCTAGATGTAAGTATTGCTGAAACATAATTCAAAAACACCTCCCTTATAAGTTTTATTAAACAATACCTAGATTGACCATTGATCTAGGTGTAAGTACGGCTAAAACGTTATTCAAAAACACCTCCCTTATAAGTTTTATTAAACAATACCTAGATTGACCATTGATCTAGGTGTAAGTACGGCTAAAACGTTATTCAAAAACACCTTCCTTATAAGTTTTATTAAACAATACCTAGATTGACCATTGATCTAGGTGTAAGTACGGCTAAAACGTTATCCAAAAACACCTCCCTTATAAGTTTTATTAAACAATACCTAGATTAACCATTGATCTAGGTGTAAGTACGGCTAAAACGTTATTCAAAAACTCCTCCCTTATAAGTTTTATTAAACAATACCTAGATTAACCATTGATCTAGGTGTAAGTACGGCTAAAAGGTTATTCAAAAACTCCTCCCTTATAAGTTTTATTAAACAATACCTAGATTGACCATTGATCTAGGTGTAAGTACGGCTAAAACGTTATTCAAAAACACCTCCCTTATAAGTTTTATTAAACAATACCTAGATTGACCATTGATCTAGGTGTAAGTACGGCTAAAACGTTATTCAAAAACACCTCCCTTATAAGTTTTATTAAACAATACCTAGATTGACCATTGATCTAGGTGTAAGTACGGCTAAAACGTTATTCAAAAACTCCTCCCTTATAAGTTTTATTAAACAATACCTAGATTGACCATTGATCTAGGTGTAAGTACGGCTAAAACGTTATCCAAAAACACCTCCCTTATAAGTTTTATTAAACAATACCTAGATTGACCATTGATCTAGGTGTAAGTACGGCTAAAACGTTATTCAAAAACACCTCCCTTATAAGTTTTATTAAACAATACCTAGATTGACCATTGATCTAGGTGTAAGTACGGCTAAAACGTTATTCAAAAACACCTCCCTTATAAGTTTTATTAAACAATACCTAGATTGACCATTGATCTAGGTGTAAGTACGGCTAAAACGTTATTCAAAAACTCCTCCCTTATAAGTTTTATTAAACAATACCTAGATTGACCATTGATCTAGGTGTAAGTACGGCTAAAACGTTATCCAAAAACACCTCCCTTATAAGTTTTATTAAACAATACCTAGATTGACCATTGATCTAGGTGTAAGTACGGCTAAAACGTTATTCAAAAACACCTCCCTTATAAGTTTTATTAAACAATACCTAGATTGACCATTAATCTAGGTGTAAGTACGGCTAAAACGTTATTCAAAAACTCCTCCCTTTTATGTTTTATTGAACAATACCTAGATTGACCATTAATCTAGGTGTAAGTATCATTGAAACGTAATTCAAAAACACCTCGCTTATAAGTTTTATTAAAGAATAGCATTAATCTAGGTATAAGTACTCCTAAAACGTAACTCAAAAACTCATTTCTTTATAAGTTTTATTAAAAAACTGCATCTTTTGTTAACCATTAATCTAGATGTAAATACCACTCAGACAAGTTCTTGATTCAAAAACTACGTAATAAATTTCATTAGCTATTTTTTCAACGGCTATAACCTCATAATCACCAGTCTAACCTTCACTTCTGACAACCGTCGGCCAATCAAGACCAATTCAGAGATTCACCCCATGATTTAGTTAAGTTAGGATTAAGATCTTTTTCCAGTTGAAGATTTAACTAATAGTAATTGAGGTTCTTTCTAATTGAATGAAGCAGGAAGAGAGTCATTCTACTTCATTCTTCTATGTTTTGAATCACTTATTTAAATTAGTGGCCACCAACCACCAGACTGAGTATTAGGTCTGGTTCTTTGTGCCAATGATGTTTTCTTGTAATCCATGGTAATAGATTACAATAAATATTGTAATAAATATGCAATATGTAATACATATTGTTATTTACCTGATGACATATATGTATGGCATATAAATAACTAAAAAAGATTAATCGGAATGCGGTCAGTTTTTTGAACATTCAATCAAACTCTTATAGCCGACCTTTCGATTATATTTAAAATCTTTATCAAGGGCTTACAGAATAAAGGAAAACAATAAATTATTAAATTTCTTATTTTTCTCTATTTTGTTGGGTTTTGATAAAGATTTCAAATAAAATCGAATCATTAGTAATAAGAGATTGATTGAAAGATGAAGAGACTGACCGCATGCCGATTCATCTGTTTTGGTTATTTATCTATCACACGGTCGATAATTTATTACTGTTTATGTATGGCATATATATATATATATCAATGATCAAACCACAATAAGAAATGGGAGAACAAGACTAAGACTTTTCAACCGTAACAAGCGGTCTTCGTCAGAGTCAAAAACCAAACTTAGTTGGGTTTTTACACTTACAGAAACACACGTGCGGAAACACACTTACAGAATATATATATAATTTTCACAGAAAGAACACACATGAAAGAGATCATAAAAATTCACTAATATATTTTGACTGCCATCAAATCAGATAAAAAATGTGAATCTCTCAGAAAAACGTCACTTATCGTCACGTTTTTTGGGTATTGAGTTTTTTTTATCTCTTATACGTGTGTTCTTTCTGTGAATTCAGTTTATTTAGAGACTTGTTGACATTTTAGCTATAACTTATCAACCCGTGATGACATTTTATAGCTAAAATAATATAATAGTTTGTTACTTTTGGTTATAGGGAGGCCAGGTTAGCTCAGTGATTAACGTACTCGCCTCTTAACAGATAGGACCGGGATTCGATCCGCACCTAGCCCTCGATTTATTCATGCGGGAGGTGTATAAATCTGAGTACGTCGTCCCTCGGAAAAGGACGTTAAACCGTCGGTCCCGAGTCTGTACCATGTCAGGTACTCGTTAAAGATCCCTACTCTAAAGACACTTGAGTTAGGCAAAATTTAGGACTCACGCTGTAAAATCAATCTTCATTGTGTGGTATCACAAAGGACCAATGCTCGGCCTACGTGTGTTCCCTTGTGGGACTATCACTGCAACCTAACCTAGCCTACCTTTGGTTATACCTCAGGCGACTTGGTCTTCCTATCTTTTATCCCCTGATAAACTAATTTTCTGGTCAGTGTTTCTTTACTCTGTATGTTACTTTTCTTCATTTTTGAACTTAAAATGATGATTTTGTGTTTTTCTTTGTACTTTTTTTTTCTATCATGTTCAGTTGCAAAAAGGTACATGAGAAAACATTTTTATTAATTTACTTTTTCTTCTATCCATTTTTTTTTTTACTCCTGGTGAAAACTTGTTGAATCTAATCATCACGACTTGAAGACGAAGTGGTGAATATATATGTTAGATGAAACCGGTCCGTGGTAGTAAAATGGTAGGAGGCGAATGGCTTCAAACTTATTTTATACTCCTCATGTTCTTTTTTAGGAAATGGAAAAGTCATTACGACAATCTTGATGAAGTAGATATCGAGAGGACTACGCGTTTAATCTATTTTGAAAAAAATGAAAAGCAATGATACCTATAATAATATTTTACGAAGGAATCATGAAAATAATCAAGAAAGAATGAACATAAGAAGGAATAACAAAAATCTGCTTTCGGATATGGTTTCAGCTTTCCGCCCACGACAAAGGTGTCAATTATATGCAACCAGCTAAGGATTTTTGACAGTTAGAAAAGTTAAATTTTGATGAAGCAATCTGTATGAGCACCATCTTAAATACAGTGTCATTAGAGAAACCTACTCATGTTCCTTCTTATGTTCATTTTTTTTCCTCTCATCCTTCTAATGTTAAAAAAGCGGAGTTCAGAAATATGTTCTTACGGGCGTTCAAATTGTGTAGTGAAGATTTTTTCAATAAGAAAATTGAACATATATATCAAAGAGCCTCATCATTAAGATACCCTAAACCACTAATTGATAATTTATTGACAAAAAACCAAAGATTCCTTGAGAACTGGAATTGAGAAGGAACCCTTTACGAATAGAAACCTATAGGTTGTGCCCTTCGGTAAACCTCTGAAAGATATTCCTGTTTTTTGTAAAAAAAATTGATATCTCAGATGTTTTCAGTAGTGGTGGTAAATTATTAAACAGACTTGTCAATAATTGTGAAAGGAAAGAAAAGGAAGGTTGTGTTTATAGGATTCCTTGTGGAGGTTGTGATTTTTCATATGTTGGACAAAAGGGCAAAAGTTTACTTACTAGAGTGAAACAACATAAATATTCTATTAGGGGGCAAGAAGAGTTAAGTGCTTTGTTTCATCATATTAATGTAAACAAACATTCCATAAATTGGAAGATTCCAAGGAATTGACATTTCTCTCGTCTGATGTTGAAAGAAATTTAGTAGAAAGTGTCCTAATTAAGTATCATTTTGAAAAACTAATCAATACAAATCAGGGGTTATTTAAATTAGATGAATTCTTAATTCAAGGGATAGTTAAGTAAATTGGACCTGAGGGTGATCTTCAAAATGTACGAGTATCTTCCGACATGAACTCTGACCATGTTGATTCAGATAATATAGCTTAATGATTTGTTTATTTTTTTCTTTTCTTTCTTCCTATTATTATTGAATTATAATTCAATGTCTTACTGTTGGACCTGCATTGTTTAATTTTATAGGGTATTTCTTCTTATCAAACTATATTGTCATATTCAGTTTCCAGCTGTTTTGTTTCCTTCCTTCTCCATTACTTATATGTTAGCTTCTCAGTTTTTACTTTGTTTGCACTCTGATGACATACATTGAAAGGCCTCAGAGACTTTATTTCTATTGTTTGCTTTTTCCATGGTGGTTTAAACTTCATAGGTGTTTGTCATTTTTCTAATTTTTTACAATTGTTTAGGTGTTGATATATGTATTGATTTCAAACAGAACTAAATTTTTTTTATTTTGATATTCTTTATCCTAGGAGAAGAAATAATTAAGCGGCAGCCTTCGCTTTATTTGTAACGGTTTGTATTATTTACTTTATGTTATTTTATATATTGATAATAGTAACCGTGGAATAGAAACAAAACTAAAGTTTATCGAGACTTGGTCAGTTCTTCAGGTTCAAATTAAACTCTCATTGCCAACGTTTCGGTCTTTGAAACGTTGATATAAGAAAAAACGTTGATAATATAAGAAAAATCCATATATTATTTTTCTTTGTAAAATAATTTGTAACGTAATACTTAGTTTTTCTGTTTCAAAATTCATACTTCTGCCTATGAAAAAGGTTTTAAATAAAGACCGAAACGTTAGCAATGAGAGTTTAATGTGAACCTGAAGAAATGACCGAGTCCCGATAAACTTTAGTTTTGTAGATATATATATATATATATATATAAAACTTATATATATGTTGTGTGAGTTCTTACGGATACGTATTTAAAGTGCCACGGGTTAAGGTTAAACCATATTCAGGTTATGCCTGAAAGACTTAGAAATTGATAAATACGTATTTATAATGTTTATATAGATATTGCTGTCTGTTACCCTGGAAAGTAGAATTAATCCTTATGAGTATATTTCGATTACCGTGGTATTGATAAACTTCTAAAGAACTCTTTAAGGGTCAAAACCAACCCTTTCAAGGACATTTGCTGTAAAATTATATCTTTCTAAAAAGAATTATATACGACTGATGTATGTTAAGTGTATCATTATGACTCAGATATTCTGTATTTGTAGCATAGATATCAAAATCTGAAATCTGCAAGATTTAATGAACTACATGTGCTAAGTTTGTTATTGGTTAGGTTAGGTTGCAGTGGCAGTCCCACAAGGGAACACACGTAGGCCGAGCATTGGCCCTTTGTGATACCACACAATGAAGATTGATTCTACAGTGGGAGTCCTAAATTTTGCCTAACTCAAGTGTCTTTAGAGTAGGGATCCTTAACGAGTACTGACATCGTACAGGCTCGGGATCGACGGTTTAACACCCTTCTCCGAGGGACGACGTGCTCAGATTTATTCACCTCCCGGGTGAATAAATCAAGGGCCAGGTGGGAATCGAACCCCGGTCCTATCAGTTCAGAGGCGAGCACGTAACCACTGAGCTAACTTGACCCTCTTTGTTATTTGGTTAATGTGAACTAGGCAGTGAATTCCATTTTTGTTCCATGATTGATGTACTGTCGCCATTTATTTCACTTTGCTTAAATTGTTGTTTGTTTTCCAACTCTTATAAGGCTTTCACATTTTAATGCTGTTCTAGGTCCAACAATTTTTGTTCATTTATTATTTGGTACCCATTTTTAGTAATGGGCGAGCCACATTACCTGTTGATTCTACATTGAGAGTCCTAAATTTTGCCTAACTCAAGTATTTAGAATAGGGATCTTTAACAGGCTCGGGACCGATGGTTTAATGTCCTCTCCGAGGGACGACGTCCTCAGTTTTATTGACCTCCGACGTAAATTAATAGAGGACCAGTTGGGTATCGAACTCCGGGACTTACCAGTTCAGAGGCGAGTGTGTTAACCACTAATCTAACCTAGCCCCTTTTTGACTAAATAGTGAAACATAAGTTCAACTAAATGTTGATATTAAGTTTATCTAAATAGGGAAATTTTAGTTTGATTAAACATTAAAACTATAGTTTAACTAAATGTTCAAACTCCAGTTTGACTATATGGTGAAACTATAGTTTAACTACGTAGTGAACCTTAGTTTGATTAAATGTTGAAATGGTCATTCACCCCTTGTTATGTTATTGCATAAAAAAAAACCACTTATAAGAACGAATCTTCTTTGGAGATCGCATTTGTTTAAACGAGGCCATCTGGAATTGTATGAAGGTCTGTGAAACAATTGGGAGAGTATTGAAGGACGTGACAATTACAGAATAATAGGAGCACTAACTTGTGATTCCTTAGTGAGAGACTCCCAGCTGTCAGAGTTAATATAGAGACGGATATAGTTTTACTATGGTAAAAAAATATTTGATGATTTTAAGTGGGTTCTACATGTAGATGATTTGAACAAGTGGGATTCCATTCGTCATATCGGTTCTAAAGCAGTATACTAATCTCTGTATATAAAGTTCGTGAGTTTGTTTTTTTGTTTGTTTGTTCACCCATTTCCCGTGGAGATTGAGACCTGAAATTAAATATCTATTATTTATTACCTGATTAATGTTAAATAAAAAAAAATGATCACTATATCCCCAAAATTGGAGCCAGGGTAGCCCACTGGCTTGCGTGCTCGCCGACAGTAGCACAAGTTTATTAAAAAAAAGTACCTAACAACATTTTTGAATTTAAAATTTGAATAATATAAACAATAGTAATAAAGTAAAGGCATGAATCCAGGGTAGCCAGTCGGTTGCGTGCTCGCTGATGACAGTACTGCAAATGTATTATAAATAAATGTAATAAATATATAATAAACTACTACTTTAGAGTTTAAAAATGAATAATTTTAAAAACAATCTTGAACAAAACTGTCAGGTAAAATACGATAGTTCTAAGGTAATATTGTAAAGACACATTCCTTTCATTAATGTTATATTATGTTAGGTATATAAATTGAACATTTTAATTTACAAGTTTTGTTAGTTTTAAATATATTTCAGTGTGTATATAACTTGAATTGATGTTTTATTTATTTATATGATAATATAAATGATTTTTTTTACATTTAAATGATTTTTATTTTACTAAATATACTTACTGTGTATATATCTTGAATCATGTTAAGAGTAATATATCAAAAGCTTGGGTCATATAAGAATCTGTTTCCGTGCCTTAATAAAAAGAAACAACAATTACAATTATCCCTGTCAATCATGTTGAGGGAATTAATTTAATTGTAGTCTAGTTAGACTATATAGAAATGATGGGGAACCTATGACACGCGTGTCACTTTTGACGAAACCTCATTAATGGTGACATGCATCTTCAAAGATAAAAAAATTCATAATTTCAATATTTGTCTCTCATAAAAGCCAAAATTGGTTATTACTAATAATATTATTCTGTAAATAATAATTAATTCTTTATTTCTGAAACAAGACTTGTATGTACAAGTGCAGTAATATTGAGTAACAAATATACGAGGACATATTAAAAACAATTATACATTTTCTTTTAATATTCATATTAATATAAAAATGCTTAGTTCTAAAGACATGCTAAATTCTAAATACTAAAATCTAAATTCTGGTTTTATAATTTAGGCTCTTGTATTTTAAAAGGCATTAAAAAATAATTTCATATTTAAATATATTGTTTTAAGATTGATATTAATATAAAATTCTAAATCTATATGCTAAAATGTTAAATTTTGGTTTTGTAATTTTTGTTCCTGTATTTTAAATGGCATTAAACAAGTAATTGACTTACGAAAATTATAAATATTTATATTTTTCTTTTAGTCTTTACTTTTGCGATGTGTGATACGCCATAAAAATTATATTTCGATGCTTCAAAATCTTGACACACCGAACACAAAGTATTTACCATCACTACTGTGTAAATAGGTTGCTTTGTATGAACTCCTTCATTACTGACAGCTGAATATCGTAATGTAAACAAATACCAAACGTTGATTTTTTGAAACCTTAGAAAACGTCGCATAGGAGGGTCAGGGTTGCTCAGTGGTTAACGTACTCGCCTCTGGGCTGGTAGTCCAGGGTTCGATCCCCACCTGGCCCTCGATTTATTCATGCGGAAGGTGAATAAATCTTGAGTACGTCGTCCCTCGGAGAGGATTTTAAGCCATCGGTCCCGAGCCTGTACGATGTCAGGTACTCGTTAAAGATCCCCTACTCGAAATGCACTTGAGATAGGCAAAATTTGGGACACCCAATGTAGAATCTGTACAATCACCGATCAAACAAAAAGCCAGTAAACGGTTGACGTTATTACCGCTAGGCAATCGGTTTAAAAAATAGAAAAAAAAACGTCTCAGAGAAAAATGGTTCAAACTAACTCCTAAAGAGTGAAATTTCTAATTACAATATGTTTTTGAAATTTCTCTAAATCCATTTTTTTTTTAAAATATATTAATCTGAATATTTTGTTAAAATGTTTTATATCGTTTATTACTTTTTATTTTTAAAGATGTAGACACGCTCGGAAAAGTCTTCCTTATAGAGCTGTTCATTAATTAATCATTAATTAGTAATTAGTAAGTTACAGACAGAAAGTACTAAAGTAATCAAAAACAGGTTAAATTGTTTGACAAAATCAAGCCTATGACGTCTTTACAAAGCACACACATATGATACGTAAATGAAAAATACATTTCTTAGCAGCCTGGTTTTCAGAACATGTATTGTAATGTATATTGACTGACCCAGTTTTACATTTGAGATATATATAAACTTTTTTTGGAAATAAGTTACATTTTTTAGAAGAATGAATAAATTCTTGGTAATTTGGGTTTGAATTATTTTCTTTGAAACAATAACAATCAGTACTGATGATTATCAGTTTAAAAAATATCTATTTAATAAACGATTATGAAATAAATTTAAGAAGTTTAAATATGAATTAATAGTCTAAGGAAGAATTCGTTTCATCAAAATTCGTCTAAAATTATCTTATCTAAATGTCTTATCTACAAACAGAGCAAAACGTGAATGAATTGCAAATTGAACAAACCAATTCCTGAGTTGAAGGTCAACCTCCTAGAAAAAATGTCACGACGCTGGGAAGCGCTTGAAAAATCTAATAGTGCAGTATAATAAAGATATTGTAGGGTAAAAATCTAATGAAATAGTCTCCACACATAAAGATTTAATCGTATAAACAACGCGTTTCGAACACCTAGTGTTCTTCTTCAGGCGTTAACCAAGGGTGAGTGTCTGTGACTGGATCATTCCCAGTCAGCCTGAAAAACAACACTACGTGTTCGAACGCGTTGTTTATAGGATAAAATTTTTATTTGTGGAGCCTATTTCATTGGCTTTTTACCCTACAATGAGTAAATATTACATACCAACTGATCGCACTACCTTAGAATTAATAAAGATATGATGTCATTTCATACCTAAGAAATAATGTACACAATTTATCTTTCTAAATGATATTAAATTGTCTCTTTTTATAGATATATAGTTAAACACATCTTTTTTATAAACTTATATAACCAGGGTGTAATATTATATATGACTATATTCTAGTACAAAGGCAAAATCCTGGACAGATGTGTAGCTTTGTATTATTGAATACTTGCATTATTTATTATTAGTAAATTTTATTCGAAAAATTCGATGACTTTTTTTCAATTATACCAGGAGTAGCCAAACTTTTACGTAATGTGCCAACTTTTTAACATTGAGTTTCAGATGTATCATAAATATGTTGTAACCCAACGTTTACTTATTTTGATAAATAACATTGTTTTATATATGATTGTTATATGTTCATAATATTCAATTAAAGATTATAAAGGCAGTACTTGATAAAGCTGATGAACTTTACGCACCTAATGAGACTTTTGAGTTTGTTTTGATTTTAAATCCTGGGAGTTAAAGTAACTAAAAGCAACAGTGCATTCCTCAAATTGAAATCAGTCAATTGCGTCGTTGTTTTAATTTTAATAAGTTTCATGACTGAACATACTTGTACAAAATCTATGTCATTCCAAAACTACGTATAAATCTCTGCAAAAATTTTCTAGCTCAGGAAAATGTTCATAGAGTTAATGATTGTTTTCACAAAATGGAAATACATAAAATTCCATTTCCTCTAATTAATCAAGCATATTCCAACATGGAATCAGATTAATGAGAAGAAAATAACGTTCCTTGAAAGGATATTCACAAAATATGGAAATAACTAAAAAATGAGCAGTACTTTAAGCTTATATTAGAAATAGGTAAAACCGTCATTGTATGACGGTTTTACCTATTTCTAATATAAATCTTACTAACCTCAGTGGTATTAACAATATGCATGTATTTAACTTTAAGCTTAATTCATCTTTATCTCAAGGAAGGAATGCGCCCTTCTAAATCATACAGTGTGCCACGTTTTTCGCAAGCGCCATATGGTTGGCTACTCCTGAATTATACGTTAGTAAAAATTAGAACATTTTTTTGTTAAACGAATTTTGTTTAGATAAATTATCCCTTAGATGAATCATACATTAGACAAATTTGTTTTAGACGAATTTAGCTAGATGAATTTACCAGAACACAGGCTACCATTTTTTGATTTTCAATGACATTTTATTGATAATCATACCTTTGATGACGACGGCTTTGGTTAGCGGTGATAATCCTAGATTGAAGTGCTGTTCTTATATAATGTAACATTGTTCTTGGAAGCTTCTATAGTATTTTATGAATTCTTAATTTTTCTTTTATTCTAATGACTTTATTATAATTTATTTCTATGTTTGCTTCACATAGCCTTGACATTCATTTGCCCCACTTCTTCAGATCTGTTACCCAACGTGATTGCATATCAATATTCGCCTTACCCTCCATTACATTCAGTGAAGAAAAAAAAAAAATTATTTTGATATTTTGTCCAATGTACAAATTTAACAAATTTCGAGATCTAATGAATCTATTATTCGTGGATGGGCTTTAATCCCAATTTTTTTTTCACGTTTTGCCAATTTTACAAGTTGCGTTTGATAGATGTTCATTTTTTTAAACATACCAATTTTTTTTTGGCAATATTTCGTCATGGGAAAGGTACTCTATGTGAAAAAGTGTAAAATTTTTCCTCCTCTGTTAACTTTAAAAACAGGGTGTCAGGTTAGTTCAGTGGTTATGTGCTCGCCTCTGAACTGATAAGACCAGGGTTCGATCCCCATGTGGCCCTCGATTTATTCATCCGGGAGGTGAATAAATCTGAGCACGTCGTCTCTCGAAGAAGGACGTTAAACCGTCGGTCCCGAGACTGTACCATGTCAGGTACTCGTTGAAGATCGCTACTCTAAATACACTTGAGTTAGAGCAAAATTTAGGACTCCCACTGTAGAATCAATCTTCTTTGTGTGGTATTACAAAGGGCCAATGATCGGCCTACGTGTGTTCCCTTGTGGGATGCGACTGCAACCTAACCTAACCTAACTTTAAAAACAAAAAAAAAAAATGTATTATTGTCTTAATTAATATGAGCATTGAATGATGACAATTGAGTTGGATTATCGTCAGAGATTAACTCGAAAGGAGATATTGTTATGTTCCACTTTCTTCACAGATTAATTTACCTTCATTTTATCAATCTATCTGGTTGCTGACGAAAATAATGAATAAATAAAGATTTTATTTATGTGGAATCCACCAATTCTCACTGCACCACTGAGTTCAATAACATTAAGTGTGATTACAACTTGGATGGGTGACTCTGCGTGTTAGTTGTAATATGGTTCATTCGTGGTTAGAATGGGTGCTGAATCAAAAATCAGACTTACTTTCATTCCATGTATACAGAAAAGTGTGAAACATATAAGTGTAAAGTTTTACACTTATAAGTTTAATTTTTTAAGTGTAAAAAAAAATTACTGTTTATAATTTTTAGTGATTTTCCTACATTAATTTTTTTTCTTACTTTTATGTAAAAAAAAATTGGTAATATAACTTGTACTTATCACTTCATTGAAAAATCTTTATTTAAATGTTTTTCTTTCCGTAGTATGTATCTGGTGTTGTCTTTAACAGCCAAATTATTGTTTCCATATGTCTCGTGTTGTATTAATTCTCCAACTAAATGGTCAATTTATTCCTTGTCTATTTGATTACATTGAAGAGCTGGATTGTAATCGAAATAAATAAGATTTTATTCTCTCATGCCCTCTTAATATGTAAGGAATATGTCCATATTATATTAGGTGTTTCATGTTTGGTAGATTTCTGATTTCAAATCAGTCAGTACGGAGTTAAGTCCGTTGAACAATTCAAAGTTTGAGAACACAAATCCATACAAAACATGCATTTATTTTACGGTCAAATTCTAAGGGACAATATTTGAGGAAATTCTTTTTAGCTAGGGTAGGCCAGTGGCTTAAGTGCTTGGTTCGATACCAACTCTGATCCTGATTTATTCTCGCGTGAGTTGAAAAATACTCGTATTTGAGCACGTCGTCCTTCGAAGGGGATATTGAGTCATTAGTTTCGAGCCTCTAAATCACTGGAGTTAGGCAAAATGTGGAATGTTTTTTGTGTGGTGTCAAAAAGGGCCTATCTTTGACCTATATGTGTTCTCTCGTGGGACTTACAACCTGACCTAAGCCTAAATTCACAAGCTGCCCTCTTTAAAACTCTTTTAGACGTACTCTAGCATACCTTATTCGGGGAGTCAACACCAACACGGGGTGTCAAGTAGTATACCGAACTTTCCCTGCACTTCTAGAATAATGAATCTACGCCACTGTCAATCTCATGTAGCAGTGGTTCCAACGTGGTCTGGTCTCCCCAGTGAAAAGAAAACTGTGAGTTAACATTGTGTGGCCAATTATCAAACAGTTGTGCAGCTCTGCATAACTTGTATGGTAGTGACCTAGAGCCTCCTGCTGTACCAAATACCATGGTAACTTTGCGAAGCTGTATAGTGCTGTATGCCCTCCACCACTAGAACTACAAAGCTCTGGACCACAACTCTTTGTGGTCTTCACCGCCAAATAATGAATGTGTTCACTTCCTATACTCTCTGCACCTGCTTTGAAAGCTGTAGTAGCCATCCCATTACCTTCTATTTCTACATTAACGGGTACCCAGATAAACTACACTAGTTTACTCCTTGCTACCAGTGTCATTTCGCATTCATAAATAGGCTTATAAGTGGGCTGCTGTGAAAAAAATCTTAAATAGAAATTACTGCCTACTAGGGGCCAGGGTAGCCCACTCTGGTTTGATTTAGGTTTAATACCCGCTCTCGTCCTCGATTTATTCATGCGGTAGGTGAATGAATCTGAGCACGTCGTCCCTCGGAGGGATGTTAACCTGTTTTGCTTTATTGCTATTTACCTTTAGCCTTTTCTCTATAATATGGAACAAAGCATAGCAGATCGATGTTTATAACGTAGTGCCCTTTAGCCACGCCACAAAAAACTAGCGGAGCAACAAAAAGCCACCTCTCCAGCTGTCCTAACGTGGCCAAGGTAGACCTCGCGGAAGCGGGCATCCGCGACAGACATGAAGCAACATAAGTCATAAAAATAAAAAGAACTGAGAAAATCCACAAAGCTTCAGCTGATCACTTTGCTGGGGGGGAGGGGTGGGGGCTTTCTTTAGCCTGAAGAAAGGCTGATTTCAAATACCATTAAATCAGTCTAATGGTATAAACAAATCTCATGAATGCGGATGCGAACTTACACCTGAAAACTTCGCTAAGCACACGAATTTAAGGCCTCTCCATTTTCTAATCCTTATTCAACTCTTGCCATATAAATGACAGAGTCATAAAAATTCTGTTGGGCCTAAATGTTACTATTTGGTTTCACAATAAACACGTGAAATAGCAATCAATGTTCAAACCACAATAAGAAATGAGAAAAAAAACGAAGATCTTTCAACCATAACAAGGTTGAAAGATGCTACGGATTAAAGATCTTAGCCTTTTTTCTCATTTCTTACTGTGGTTTGAACATATATATAAATGAAAATACTAAAGAGTCCGAACCGGACAGATAAATAAATGAAAAAGACAACACCTACAAAAAACATTTGTTTCTTGTATGTGTTGTCTTATGTTTTTTTTCATTTATTTTGTATATATAGATATACTTGTTCGATGAAAATATGATCTGAAACGTAAAAATAAAGTTCAATGTTGATAAAGATAATATGAAATAAAAAAACAACACCACAATACAGCTTAATTTTCTTGTTTGTAACCTCTTCATGATTGAAGGGATAGATATGCACTGGTCAGTCGTTGGAGACCAACCTTTCTTAAATAAAATATATATTCATATATTATAAAATATGACTGTCGAACTCTAAAAAAAAACCGTCAGTTGACTGTCGTCCCCCGTCAATTCACATTTTCCTGTTAGGACGACCCCATTACGGTCGAAATAGTGAACAAGTGAGTCTTTGTTGTGTTTCTGTTTGATGTGTCACTGCTTTATCTTTAATTGTTATTTGTCCTGCCGGACCTTATATTTTTATATGTATATATATATATATATATATATATACAATTAAAAGAAACGGTCCAGCGGACTTTTTTAAAATAAAATAAATTCAAAACGAAGGAAACGCACAGAAAGACACAGACATAACTCACATCGATATTTCGACCATCGTCGTCATCAGGAGGTGTGAGAGCGAAGAGTCCCGCAGGAAGACAGGGCGGTACTCATATATATATAATTGCTTTTGTACGTAGCAAAGAGAGTTTAGTTTAAAGGTGTAAGCTTTCTCTGTGTTTCATATGTAGTTAATTCATTGATTTTGACTTCCGTCATTAGTATGAAGGAAAGTCTATTGATATAGACTTTCATTGTTTTTTTTTTTTGAAATAACTCTAAATGAATTCTGTTTTTCTAAAAATATACCTTGTTATTTTTTGGTTAGAGGTCATGGAAATAGTCGGGATAGAGGCAAACGGAATTGCAGATGAGAGAGGAAGGTGAGTGTGTGTTTAGTAGTGGCCTTGGGGGTCAACCTTGCTGACTGGCCAAACCACTTTGAAGTTGATGTAGAAACAAAACGTCCCTCTCCTCCGCCTGCCTGCTATCCTATCCTTCAAAACCTATCCACACCTTCAGTAGCTCACAACTGTCCTTTATACTAATTCTATCAAATAGTTCATGTTATAATCGTTTCATGTTAATAACACTGAAACAAGAAACTTAAATGATAATAGTGATTTGAAGTGCAAACTTTTTTTAGTCTCCCGTCTTCCTATTTTCCTTTCCTTTACACTATTCATTAGCATGTATATCTGTTCTAAGGAATCAGAGATATTTTATAAATTGTTATTGACTGTAGTTGAAGCGTGAGTGTTATAAAGTACTTATTCCTGTAACATTTAACCGGAGTTTTTATTTTAATTTTGATATAACTTTTCTTTACTACTCCACTACTATTTCCACTTCATATTCATCTCCCCCCCCCCTCCCACCAATCTACAGGAATTTGTTGTCCCCCCCCCCCCCCCGAAGAATCTTATAAGCCTATACTCCTCCCTACCCAGAATCTAACTGAATTCGTGATATTATATATAGGAATATATAATATTATATTATAGGAATTATTGCTTCCTACCCTTAGAATCTTATGGAAATTCTTGCTCCCCCTTCTGGAACTTATTGAAATTCTTCCTCTTCCTTCTAGAACTTATAGGAATTCTTGCTCTCCCCCCCCCCCCCCCTTTAGAATCTTATATGAATTCGAGCCCCCTCCTCAGAATCTTTAAAGGAATTCGTGCCCCCCCCCACCTCCTCAGAAGAATGTTATAAGTATTCGTGATCCCACACCCAGAATCTTATAGGAATTTTTGTTCCCCCTTCTGGACTTATTGAAATTCTTGCTCTTCCTTCTAGAACTTATAGGAATTCTTGCTCCCCTCTTTAGAATCTTATACGAATTCCTGCCCCCTCCTCAGAATCTTAAAGGAATTCGTGTCCCCCCCCCCCCCCACCTCCTCAGAAGAATGTTGTAAGTATTTGTGATCCCCTACCCAGAATCTTATAGGAATTCTTGCTGCCCCTCTTAGAATATTATAAGAATTTGTTATCCCCCTCCTAGAAACTTAAAGAATTCTTGATCCCGCCCTACTTATAGGAATTCGTACTCCACTCCTCTCCGAATCTTATAGAAATTCGTGTTATAATCAAATTGGAGTTTCATTTTCTGCAACTTTAATTAGAAACACTCTTCTGTGACATCATAATGTATAAAAATTTCAAGAAAAAGTGATAAAGGTTAAAATGAGTAGTTACCTTTTATTTATAATCTGACATTGAGCTGGCAATGATTCAAGTGTTCTTACCGAACAAGTTTATATATATACATGTATATATTAGTATAGATTGGCAGCAAATCTTCTTGGAGGCATATTTTGTTGAAATGTACCGCAGCTTCAGCATTCACGACTTTCAAACTAAGATGTTCCAGTCTCCTGACAGTCTTACGAATAGAAGGTGGTAAATCCCAAATAAGTTGTCCAAAGAACATTGAAACACTTTTTTTAGAAACACTGTAATGACTATTAACAGTTATAATAAAACGGACAGACTAACATGATAGGTAAAGTTTTTAACATAATGACTACACTAATAGAACAAACGTAACAAACATAACGAGCTTTTGATGATCATCAGATAAATGAATGGTCTTACTTAATTAAATCAAGAAATATATGTATCGCAGCTATGCCATTCACGACTTTCAAACATATTTTCTTAATGTATATTAAAACTTATATTGCTAATCACGTATAATGTTATGGATTGGTTAGTATTATGGAAACTCCTGATCCTCGCCCCAACATGCAATACGTATTACAAATTTATCGCTTATTGGAATGTAAACATCCGTTATTGTTATAATTTTTTTTCCAAACCTGGGGCCTTTTTTTCGTTTAGTTCATTTCCAGCGTAAATACTCAACGAGAAGTTGTTCAGATAATCTGGATTTTATCTCTGACAAATCAAGAAATAAGATTTCCTTATTTCAATCTACTTCTTCAGTTTTTGCTTTTTTTTTTACTGTTGCCTAAATCACTGTTGCAGTTACTGTTACCAGGCTACCAGTTGTGACAAGCTATCTGACGAATTGAACAAAAGCTCTGTGACAGTGACTCTTTTGTTTTCATTGATTCTCAATCAACCCTTCAAGATGAAAGAAGTTATTCTTCTCTGACAAACCAAACTAGACGAAAGACCTTCGGTCAAGTTATTCCACTTGTGAGATCATTTAGTTCTAGAACCCCTACATACTTTAGTCCCAGAACCTCTAATTTGACAAACCAAAGTAGACGGAAAACCTTATAAAAAACTTATTCAAAATTTTCCGTTTTGTAAAAAGCCTAGACCAGACCATCACGAAAATAGCTTGCACTACAGACAATTTTTACGAATTCACCTCACACTACGGACCACAAAATCGGTAGAAATCTAAGATTTGGCTGTTGATTTTGGCGACGTTTGCAGTTACTCTGCTGTTCTCCTTTGTTGCTGGTCTTGCTGTTTTCCTATGTTGTTTCTGCCGTATCTTCATCTTCCATAAATAGATTTCTCTCACCTTGCAAATTTCTTACAATTTCAAACACGTTTACAACATTGTTCGTGTTTTATTTTAAAGGAATCATCTGTATACTGACCTCCATGGAACTAAATACTACTCTATAATTATTATAACGACTGAACAAGTTCATATTAATAATAACAATATTTTACCAATTAAAAAAAATAGCTTATTTAGTTATTTTCAGTTGTTAAAAATGGCTGACAAAGATATATCAATTAGCATGTTTTGCAGACCTTCAACAGTTGATATGTTCAAGGACCTCTTACCAGTTTTATGCCGTCCCACATCTTCCGTCAATCCTTTAAATATACCCCTTTCAGAGACATTATCTAATGTATTTTTAATTGTTAATATACTTTTTTTTACTTATTTATATTTATGTCCACTTGTTTTCAGTAATTTAATATTTATCTTACAAAGTATCTAAATGTATATAAAGAAACGAAACATTTTTTTGGTCATTGCTTAGTGCTGACTCATTTCAAGTTATATTTATGATTCATACATAAGTGAAACTTAATCCACCGTTAGAAAAATTTCTGTCTTTTGTTTGTTAGTTCAAACATTTTGTCACTAGCAAATTCAGCCACCATAAATCATGGCGAGCTGACACTTTTACAGTAGATTTGTATATGTTTAACTTAAAAAGCAAAGATTTTAATGGATTGGAAAATTAACTTAGAAGCGAAGTTATGAACTTCTAATCTGTGATTGGCTAGTTATACACGTATACAGCTATAAATATGCTGGTAATTTTACTGTAGCAAGTAGGCATTGTTAGTTAATTTTAATTTTTTGTGTCTATCATATTTTGCTGGCTTTAAAAATGTGAATCTTACCTACCCGTGTACTAAATAAGAAGTATGCTTAGAATAAAATAAAATTTGAGCTCAGTATCTAAATCTGCAAAACGAAAAAGAAACTCAAGATCTAATGACAGTTATAGACTGTAGTATTAATGATATTTTCTACTATTCTGTAATTTCTAATAATATTTTGGAATACTACGTATTATCTTTGATTTTTTGTCAAAAAATCGTCAAAGACGGGCACTCTGATAGTATTTAGAAAAAATTATAATATGATAAGGCAGATGACAAACAATGAAAAATGTTACTTCATTATTTGTCTTCAAAATGGGAAAAAACAAAATATTTTCTTTAGGCAGTCGTAGTAAAAGGTGAGGTAAACTCTAACTTACTTGGTAGCATGTCCCAACATTTGTTTGTCTACTGCTTTTACGACTTGCACATCAGTGTTTTGCACAGCATATGCATAAGTATTGATTTTTTTTATCAATGTGTAGCCTGTATATCAACAGGAGTAACATAAGCAACTAAAGATGAATATGAAACTAAACTACAGATCCAAACATTAAAAAAAAAATAACAAAAAATAACAACAAACAGAAAGTACAATTGCATTATACTATTAGGGTAGGTTACAATTGGGTTTCATGCATGAATAACTCCTTGAGGAATTTTTTTTTCTTTATATAAGAAATGTTATGACATTGGGGGGTTGTTTTTTTTTTGTTAATTCTGTGTTTGAAATGGCTTTACAATTTTGTTATTATTTTCAATTTGAAAATTATCTGAAAATTTTTATTTTCAATCACAACTTAGATTGAATTCAGGTTGAAAATAGTAACAAAATATCATACCAAGAACGGCCTTCGTAGATAGTCACTCAAACCACGAGGCCACTCACCCCTCAGGATTAACAAATAGCTTCTCTTGAACTTAAGAAAAACAACCGCCACTGTCTTCACTTTGCTTGTATAAACGAAAAAATTGTGGGAAGAAGTAATTAATGTTTTGAAGGTGAATGGTGATTAAATCATGTCAACTATAGGACATATACTTTACTTTAAAGAGATTTCACATAAGCACGTGAAATAACAATCAACGATCAAACCATAATATGAAATAGGAAAACAAGACTAAGATCTTTCAACCGTAACAAGCGGTCTTCATCAGAGTCAAAAACCCAACTTTTGACTCTGACGAAGACCGTTTGTTACGGTTGAAAGATCTTTGTCTTATTTTCCCATTTCATATTGTGGTTTGATCATACTTTACTTTGTAGATGAAGTAACGAAAGTGTTATTTATTAAAATTTTAAGAAACAGGTATTAGCTAAGTTTGATTTTATTTTCAAAATATATATACATCTGAATTACCTTTGTATGTTTGTACGTAAATTACATAATATCTAAATGTCGCTGATCTGTTTCCTATTCTAGATATAATTTAAAAGAGAACACCTTTTGTTCTAAAAGTGTTTATATAAATATTTGTATGTGTTATACTTGCATTTTCTCTCTACAATTTTGATGACGCTATTGCAAGTATGGACAATTTTTAGAATTGATTCAAATGGTAATTAATTGAAACTACAAGAAGCAATAGAAAAGAATATCCGTGAGGAAATAACCTTCTCAGAAGGAAATAGTGGGAGATAACCTGAAAAGTGACGATTCAAGTTCTCTCGCTACATAAAATTGTTTCGATTGAAGATAGGAATGCATAGATGTAAAATATTTTATGCAACCATTTAAAATCATTTAAGAATTATTTATGATAAATTAGAACAAATTTATGTAACCACTTTACGAGTGGTTATCATAATCGTTACGGTTAACATAATCGTATGTTAACATTGATAATTTAAATAATTTTCTTCTGTTTATGTTAAAGATATATATTCATTTGAAATCTTTGACAATATCCATGTCTTTGGGTAAAATTAAAAACCTTTTCCAGAATAACTTCTAGGAAGTTGTTGAGAATCATTAACAGGAGATCTCTTCAGTCTTACGTCAGCATGGGTGATTTTACCTGACAGTAGACGTCACAAGGTCCTCTCCTTGCGACGTCACAAAGCTCTAGATATTACAAGATTTCACTTTACTAATAAATATAAAACTAAGTTTTTTAATTAATAACGGTGGAAAATTTTATATTTTATAATATGCTACTTTTGTCGTTTTTTTATTGAATGCTCCATCTCGTGGATAATTTCTATGATCTTTTCATTGTTGTGGATGACTTTTCCCATGTCTTTTTTTCTTTGCCTACAGGTTTTTTCTAGGATCTAGGCATTGTTGAGTTGCTATGAATCATATTTTAGTTAGTTTTAGTATTGTATTAATTTAGTTTTCAATTCCTTGATTTTATTACTTTATTGGTTGTATTTTTTTGTGAATTCATTGGTTCATACCATTTCTCGGAGTTCTGGGTTTAAATTACGGTTTTTTTTTTAAACTTTGTGTCAGTTGTTCATTTTTTGCAAGTTTTGTAGGATTTGTTTTATTGTTATGATAACTGAACACTAGTCAAAACGTGTATGTATTACTCATAAATAAATGGGGTAATGTTTCCAAATGAAGGACAAACACACAGACACTAAAACAGACTTCATGATTTCGTAGCAAGAAAACCTGTGTAGCAGATTTTATTGAGAAAGACATCTTCAAAGATTTTAGCAATATTATACTTAATATTACCAGAATTCCATTAATACCCAAGACCCTCCAGATAATTAAATAATGACTGTAAATCAATCACAACCATTAGTTACTGGCGAAATCAACAAACTAGAAGAAATAATCTATTTCATTACTCGTGTTATCTGATATAGTGTAGTATTTACTCATGTTGGGGAATTTAAAAAAAATACGTCTTCACACAAAAGAGCTTTATGTTAAAACTAAAAACACGTTTCGAACACTTAGTGTTCTTCTTCAGGTTTTCAACTGCTGTGTTGTCCATAACACCTTCAACAGTACAGATGTAAACCTGAAGAAGAACACGAAGTTTTCGAAACGCGTTGTTAGAATTAAAGCTTTTTTGTGTGGTGACGTATTTGTTTTTTAAATTTCCCATCAAAAAATAATCAATATTAGAAATATCTAAAAAATTGAAATATGCGAAAAATTCCAATTGCATATAAAGCAGTGTAGATTGTCAAAGAGTATATTGCCAATAAGCAGTATATAGGTCAAACAAGAAAATATCGATGTAGTTAGGTTGCACTACACAAAAGTCTCATTAAAGTTAAAGAATCTAATATGCATTCCCTGGCCTACATCCAAACTGAAAGTTTTATCAGTTTGATAAAATGAAAATACAAAATAGGAGAGTAAATATATGAAAACATCTAACAAATCAGATATTCTACATTCTGAAAATACAAACTCAGGTAAAAGAAGACATCGCTAGTCTTATTACATTGCACTGCAACGTTATTAATAAATATTTTATTATTAAGGTTATTTTCATTACTTATTAGTAGGGATTTGAATTTTTCATTACTTCGACCTCCGCACTAATATATCATAAAAAAGACAAATAGAAAACTTACTTTTTACTTACATACTTACTTACTAAAACTTACTTAGAAAAAGGCATACTTCCTTTTTTACCTAATGTATGTTTGAGTGACATTCATAGATGACTTCACTTTGATAGAAGGAACTAGCATAAAGTTAACGACTTCCAGAATTACAATAGACGGTGTTTCAGAAAAACTTGAAATTTAAGAATATGTCTTGAGGTCAAAAATTGTTCACCGACAGTAAACTAATCATGTTATATATATAATTGAGAACTTGTTAAGAAACAGGTATCAGCTAAATTTGGTGTCATTTTCAATAATGTGTGTGTCAAGGAAGGACTGCTACCAAAATTTACGAATATATATATATATATATATAATATGTATGTATGTATTTACTTAAAATAAACTATTACACATAGACAGAAACATAACAAAGACTCACTTTTCAATATTTCGACTGTTATGGTGGTCGAAATATTGAAAAATGAGTTTTTGTCATGTTTCTGACTATGTGTCACAGTTTATATTAAGTGTAATCTGTCCAACCGGACCGTTTTTCGTTTATTATTATATATACAATCAGTAATATAAGATATAATCAGTTGGGTTTTTGACTCTGACGAAGACTGACTGCATGTTACGGTTGAAAGATCTTAGTCTTGTTTTCCCATTTCTTATTTGGTTTGATCATTGATTGTTATTTCACGTGTTTATGTGAAATCTTTATATATATATATATATATATATATTAACATAACTTTCATAGATGCTCCGTATTATGAAAAAAAAATTAAGATTTGAAGCTGCTAATATTAAATAGTTTAAATAAAATTAAAATAACTATTCGTACTTTTATCCTAGAATAATATTTCAGTAATATTAAATGGAATTTAAATCCCCAAAGATAAGATTCCTACCACTCGTCACTGACCTTGTCAGTTAATTGGAAATTGATGTAATTGTACTTAGGACTCTGTAACCAAAGGTGATAAAATCATTCTTTATCTGGTAACTTTGCTGAATTCCGGAAATACTGAATGCAGTGTATATATACTATTTGTGTATTCAATAGGATAATTAGTACAATTATTTATTTATAAATAATAATAAATGGTTATATTTTATCCTCGTTTTGAATAAATATATGAAATTAAAAACATTAAAAACAAAGAGTAATTTAATTTTAAATTCCTTACAAGACCATTTTCGTTAAATATATACTAGCAAACGTGCCCATCTTTGACGGAATCAAAAAATTGATGATATATGGCATTAAAAAATATCATAAAAAATTATAGAATAGTAGAAATATCATTATAAGTACAGTGTTAAGCGAATGCTTCTGTATACACCACATTAGCTGTCTGTCGTTCAGGTTCATAGAAGAATAAAGAGTTGCATCCTCGGCTTGATATAGTATAAGAACTAGTTTGTTGATTTTTTCTGCCTGTTCATAGTAAGGGTTGAGAATTGCTCGTTCACAAAGCCATTAATTCTGAAATGATAGTTCATCTTGAGCTCTGGGAAACACCTTGTCAATAAGCTCAAATAAGCAATCTATATAAATAAAATAATGATTTTGTCTGTACATTGCTTAGAACTAACTCATTTCAAGTTTTCTTTACGTTTCATACATTGGAGAAACCAAATCCACCCTTAGAAAAATTTCTGTCGGTCTGTCGGTTTGTCTGTCCGCAAAACTTTGTCACAAGTAAACTAAGCTACCATAAGATATATAAAGCTGAAACTTTACAGTAGATTTGAGTAGGTCTAACTTAAAATATAGGCTCTAAATTGATTGGAAATTCAACGTAGAAGTGAAGTTATGGACGTTTAAAGCAAAAACGTTTGTCAGAAGTAAACTCAGCCACCATAAGATATGGTGAGCTGAAACTTTGACACTGGATTTGTGTATGCCTAACTTAAAATACGGGCTCTTAATAGATTCATAATTCAGTACAGAAACGAAGTTATAGGGCTTTAAGCGTATTTTCCTAACTTCACAGACAAGTTTGTTTTGAAAATACACAGGTGTGGCAAGTAGTAGGTATTGTTAGTTGATTTTAATTTCATTGGAGCATATGAATATATCGCGTATTTGAAAAGGTGTTTCCTAGAGTTGAGGATGTACTATCTATTACGAATAAATAGTTTTGTAAACGAGCAATTCTCAACTCTTAATATGAACAGGCAGGAAAAATCAACAAACAAGTTCTACCGAGGAAAGAACTTACAAGTCAGTAAAGAGAGTGATTAATGATGAGGAAGCAGTTCATTATCCAAATGAATTTCTTGACTCTGAATTTATTTCTCCTGGACTGCCTGCTCATGAGTAAAAACTTAAAGTAGGAGCACCAATCATGTTGCAATTTAGTAGCAGTAACAAATTTCATGTTACGAAACATGAGTGCCCCAAAACTGTGCAAGGGGACACGACTCTGAGTTCGTGCTCTACACAGATATGCCATAGAGGCGGACATAATGACTGGATGTGGTATTGGGGAGTCTGTGTGTATACCACACATACCATTGATTCCGAGCCACTGTCTGTTTCCGTTGAAATGATTGCAAAGTCCTGTCAGAGTCTATTTCGCAATGACGTTAGCTAAGTCGCAAAGGGAGACTTTATCTAACGCAGGAATTCAAGTTAGCGAGACCAAGTTTTTCTCAAAAAACGTCAAAGACGGGTACGTTTGCTAGTATATTCATATAAGCAAGTGAAATGAAAATCAACTAACAATACCTACTTGCTATACCTGTATATTTTCAAAATAAACATGTCTGTGAAGTTAGCAAAATACAGCTTAAAAGTTGATAACTTCACTTCTACGCTGAATTTTCAATGCATTCAGGGCCTATATTTTAAGGTAGATATACAGAAATCTAGTGTCAAATTTTCAGCTTGCTATGTCTTATGATGGCTCAGTTTACTTGTGACAAAATTTTGCGGACAAACCAACAGGCAGAAATTTTTCTAAAGATGGGTATTTGGTTTCTCAAATGTATGAAACATAAAGAAAACTTGAAATAAGTCAGTTCCAAGCAATGTACAGACAAAACCTTTATTTTATTTATATAGATAACACATAAAAAAATATAGTCTTCCGTTCTTCATCATATTGGTATATTGATTTTATTCCATTCTAATTTCCTTTGATGATGTTAGTATAAACGCGATTTTTGGTATCTTTGAATAATTCACTTTTAGATGTTCGAAAAAGAGTTCATTTACCAAATATCCTTTCCATTTTTCTACAGAATTATTGATACTGTTTTTGTATTTTTATAAATGAATTTATTTGTGTTGTTATTTCCCAAATTAAAAAGGACTTAGCATTTTTGTTAGTTCATGTATCCTTTCTATTATTCTGAAAATCCACTTACCTTTATCACGATGGCAAATGTGGTATATTACTTTGTCAAATTAAGTTTTAGCGACCTTAATGACAATATTCTTTTTTCCGAGTGACTCATGAACTCATGGTATTGGACCTTGGCTAACACCTTCAGCGTATTCATGAACTTTTAATAGTTTTCACATTTTGTACCATGACCTCAAAGATAACTTAACTTAAGTTATCAACATACATTAATTTTAGTATTTTTTGGATCAACGTTTCTATCACTTTTACGTGATTTCCACCAAAATGTAAAAATGAAAGTTTAATCTTGTTTACAAATAATATTGGAATATTTGTTTTGTAGCTTGTTTGGAGAACTTTAGCCCTTTTTTAATCTATTTTCTGTAGTATTTTAGCCCGAATTGGAAGCTGGTAGTTGGCAACACTAGGCTTAACGTTGGCATAACTTCATGTGGTGACACTATATTCTTCCAAAGTATGTGCGAGGCGGTATGTCACGCCTGAATAATTATCGTTTCTGCGCGAGGGAGATTGACCCTGAATCCTCTATGTTGGCCTAACGTTGGCTGTCTTCCAAACCTTAAACAGAAGGTTGGGTAGGCTCGCCTTATTGACAATGTTTTGCCTTGGACTTGTGTTTTGGAATCGATTGGTTTTTTTTCTGTGAAAAGAATTGTAAATGATGTGCCCTATATTGACAACGCGTCAGACAGAAAATAGTGCCACTTCTTTGCGTGACTTCTTGGCCTTCTTCTTCATCAATAATTAAGTTGTTAATAAACGACAGTAGTAATACAATATTTAAACTTAAAAACACTTATATTTCATTCTGTGTTTTCATAAAATCTGTTTTTAACTGCAGCACGTATAAGTTGTATAGAAGTTTATTTTTTTTAGTTACAAAATTTATTTATGTAGTTGAGTACGAATGGCTTATCTCAGTCTACTGCAGACTTTTTTGTACTAGTTGATTGTTTGTGTACCATTTACTTATTAATCGACTCCTAGATAAGTTCAATAAAAACTTAAAATAATTATTTTTTGATACTCAGAAATAAAGAAAAATAGCATTGTTGATGTACCATTACTTGGTGTACACAGTAGAACCTAGCAGAGTTTACTCGTTCCCAAATGAGCACGTATTGCAATTTACTCGTATTACGAAGCAATTTTTCGCATTGTAATTAATATGAAAATAAACAATTCGTTGTATCCCCAAATTACCTGTTTTTAAGTTTATTTTTTAAACAGAAAATATACGATTGGAAAAAATAACTAATTCTGTACATGTAATGTGAATAATAAAAATGCATACAGGAAATAATTATGTTTTCTTAATCTACTAAACTTAAAACGGATACGATCTAGGTGTGAGGAAGACGGTCTTGTCTTATGAGACAAAAATTCTAACGAATGGTTGGTTGAAAAGCGAATTAAGTTGAGAAATGAGTAAGTTTAGGATCTTTCTCGGTACACTTTATCAAAGAACTGAAGAAAAGCAGGAAACATAAAGGTAGCAATTATATGGTGATTTCTATAATTGTAGTCAAAGTGTTTCCTGTAACATATCTATATATAATCGAGTATCTATACAATAATTCAAAAATGAAACGGTCCGTTAGGGCAAAATATCAAACGATTAAATAAGAGAACACGTGCAAACAACACACAACTCAGTTCAATATGTCGACCTCGATGTCATCAGGAGAAAGATGAGGAGGTGTTTGCCGAGCAGAACTCATCTTCTTCTTTTCCTTCTCCTGATGACGGCGAAAAGACACGTTTCTGCGTATTCTTTTATTCTAATCGTTTAATATCTATACAATAATATGTATATATATCAAATAAAAGTATATATACTTTTTCGTTTTCGTTGTGGCCAACCTACACACGTATTCTGTGAATTTTTTTTATATATAAATAAAAAACTTTTTACAACTTTAATAGAATATTTTTTTCATTTTCCAAATGAAAGATAAACTTATATTTATTATTATATCAATCACATTTAAATTTAGTTAGATGTTACATTGCTGCATCAATCGTGACATTGATGTTTTTTTTTTATGAAAACAAGAAAATAAAATTTTAGTCTTGTTGGTTACAGTATTTTTATTGTTTATTGAAAATTAAAACTGAGTTATTTTGTAAAGTGATGATGTGATTCTTTATCTCTCATTAACACGTTAAGTAGGTCAAGATAAGAGTTCCATTGTAAGATAATGGACTGCTATACCTATTGAGCTACAGTCCGCTATTGTGTTGCTTCCATATGCCTTCCTCTGACTCTGGCCTTTGTTACCTTGGTGAATTACTTAAAACAACTACTTGGTTGCTCTTCGTCCTCGATATTAGTTATTATATATATAAATAAAGAGCAGAAAAGAAGCACTGCACCGATCTCTGTAGTTTATAACATTCACTCAAAAAGCCCCAAATGGACTTTTAGAAAACAAAGCTATAAGCTGATTTGATCTCCAGATGATTTGATTTAATGTTTATTGCAGCCTCATGACTAATCTCGGTTTATCTTCACTAACTAACATGTCACTAATGCATATACATCAAAACTAGTCTTATTTATACAATGCCAGTAACATATTGCGTGATTTATACAAATTAGCCTGTTGTTTGAATTCATTTCTCTTTGTGATTAAAGCACTAAGGTAGTGGTGAGTTGGTGTCACACAACTTGACGCTATCCTCACGAATTAATAACAAAAAAATATCCTGTCTGGGAGAAACTGTTTATAAACTACTTAAACATGTAAGTATTTGCCGTAAAATTTGTTCTATTCCTTCATATAAGTATAGCGTGTGGATGGTGTTAACTAGTGGAGAGAGTTTGGGTTTATTGATAGGATGACATTCAAAGGACTGATCTGATTATTTGGTAGATATACCAAGTAATATACAGTTTTCATGTAAGTGTAGCGTGTGGATGGTGTTTACTAGTAGAGAGAGTTTGGGTTTATTGATAGGATGACATTCAAAGGACTGATCTGATTATTTGGTAGATATACCAAGTAATATACAGTTTTTACCACACCGTAATTTACACTAATATACCGTCCTATGCCGTTTTCACGTTGTCTATTCACTTTCCATTTACAATGTCGTTTCAAGCCACATATTTTCCTTTGTGCTTGATTCAAATCGCTCTTAATTTTTGTTTTATAACTTTGGTTGGAAGCAATTCCAAAATACAGTGAAATGCACTTATATATCTAATTTAAAAAAAAAAACTTTTTTTCGCAACAATAACCGAGAGAGTGTATAGAAACTTGAATTACTTCATTAATTTTTTTTTATGCAGAGGGCTGACAAAGTCAGCTCTTGGAAGGTCAGATTCCTCGAGGGAGTATTGAATTTTGCCTGACTCAAGTGTATTTAGAATAGGGATCTTTAAGAGTATCTGACATTGTACAGGCTTGGGGCCGAAGGCTTAATATCCTCCTCGAGGGTGACGTACTCAATTTATTTACCTCCCACGTGAATAAATCAAGGTACAGAGTGGGTACCGGACCTACCAGTTAAGAGGTGAGCATGTTGCAATTGAGCTAACCTGGCCCCCTTCATTAAATTACTTTATACACAAATTCTGAAGAGTCAACAGCCAAAATCGTTATATTAACCATGAAATATAATAGAATCAGTATTTATCAGGAATCGGTTAGTTTTACGTATTTCAATGTTGCTTTAACGATTTTATTTAAAACCTTCTCCATATTTGATAACAATATAAAATAAATATTAAAAAAATACATGAAATTAGCATTCATTAGCATTTAAATGATGCCAATTTACAACATGTAAAATAATTATACTGTTTTTAACTTTTAATGGAGTAGCTGATAGTTTTTCATTTAGTTGAAGTACAGGAGGTAGCAACGAAAAATCAGCAAAACAAATAGGTCGTAATTATAAAATTTAGTTATAATTGCACAAAGTAGAGCATATCTACAACCTTTATCTGTATAGCCTCTTTTGGAAAAAGTGTTTACAAAAGATTAACGCAGAGATAATAAGTGTTTTTTTCAAACTTTCTCATGCTGTTTAACAATAGAAGCTCAAAAAAATCTTACCTTGACTGCTAAGATCGTAAGTACTTGAATATTCCCATGAAGAGCCGGAAGTTTGATCGCCTCTCCCATGAATCCCGTTGCCCATGAAGAGCAACGTGATCGTCTCTGAACTGGCAGGTCTGGGGTTCAATACCCAGTCTGGGGCTTGATTTATTCATATGGAAGGTGAATAAATCTGAGCATGTTGTCTCTCAGAGAGAACGTTAAACCGTTTTAACGTACGATGTCAAGTACTCGTTAAAGATCCCTACTCGAAATTCACTTGAATTAGGCAAAATTTAGGACTCCCAATGTAGAATCAATCTTCATTATGTGGTATCACTAAGGGCCAAAGTCGGCCATTGTGTGTTCCCTTGTGGGACTTACCACTGCAAGCTAACCTAACCTAACCTAACTTAATTATCTTTCAATAGAGTACTTGGAACGGATTATTTTGTAAACAGTAACTGATTAATAACATTATTTGTAGTTAAAATTAATGGATTTCACTGATTTTATCAATTTATTGAATTCCATGGTTGTTTTGCATCACTCTGGCTAGAAAATGTTATATATATATATTAAAATAATTTAAACAAAGTATAAGTCGTACAAAAATTATTCCATGAGGAAGCAACCATTAAAACCATAATGTAAAAAATTGAAATAGAAATAAACTACTTCAGGATAATTGAAAAGCTATAAATAAAGGAAGAATAAACATTTTTATGAAAGAAATACAAGAACAGAATGCTATTTCTTTAATTTAGTAGCAAAACATTCCTTGAGACTTTGACGACGGTCCTGTCTGGTCGAAAGGCCTTATCTCGCCTTTAAAACATACTTACTTTCGTTATTACAGTCCTGATGACGACGATGGTCGAAATATTGATGTGAGTTATGTCTGTGTCTTTCTGTGTAAATCGACACAGAAAGCCAAATTTGCTTTCCCATTTTCTTATTGTGGTTTGATCATTGATTTTAATTTCAGGTGTTTTGTGAAATCTTTTTATTATTTTATAATAATATATATAATATATATATATATATTAACCCAATCAGTTGGGGTTTTTGATTCTGACGAAGACCGTTTGTTACGGTTAAAAGATCTTAGTCTTGTTTTCCCATTTCATATTGTGGTCTCATCATATATAAATATATATATATATATAAAGATTTCACATAAACTCGTGAAATAACAATCAATAATCAAACCACAATAAGAAATGGGAAAACAAGATTAAGATCTTTCAACCGTAATAAGCGGTCTTCGTCACAGTCAAAAACCCAACTGAGAATAGTGTCAGTTGGGTTTTTGAATGACGAAGACCGGTTGTTACGGTTGAAAGATCTTAGTCTTGTTTTCCCATTTCTTATTGTGGTTAAATAATATATATATATGAATCAATGATCAAACCACAATAAGAAATTGGGAAAATCATGTGGTTTGATCATTGATTGTTATTTCAGGTGTTTATGTGAAATCTTTATATATATATTATAATATATATTAATAATATATTATAATTTATATATAAAAAACGATAAAAGTATCGACGTGGAATAGAAACAAAATAAAGTTGATCGGAACTCGGTCAGTTCTTCAGGTTTGACCTGAACCAACAACATTGTTTCAAAATTTAATAACGTCCATGAAAAGTTTTAAATTTAGACAAACTTGGCAATTAGAGTTTATTGCCTGAGTCGAAAGGCCTTATCTCGCCTTTAAAACATACTTACTTTCGTTATTACAGTCCTGATGACGACGATGGTCGAAAATTATAAGTAGATTTTGTCTGTGTCTTTCTGTGTGTTTCCTTCTTTTAATTTAAGTTATTATATAATATATAATAAAAGGAACATGGGTAGGTTTTCTATAAATACTATATCTTAGATTATGCCCAAAACGATGTAAATTTAAATCAAGAAAAGGTAACTTATTATGCTTTCAAGTTCTAAAGTGAATTCAATTGATGGAACGCACTTATTAAGAGTATTCAAAAAATCTGCAACACATTCATTGTCCGGCCAAACACACAAAACATCATCCACGTATCGAAACCATCTAGCATTGCTTGGCAAATCCTAGGAAGAAATTTCATTTCAAAACATTCCTAAAAATTGCTTAAAACTGGGAAACAATTCCCATGGCTAAACCGAACTTTTGCCTATAAAATTTATCCCTAAATGAGAAACACAATCACAAACACAAAGACGAATTAATTCAATAAGGACAGGCACCGAAATAGGCATGCTAAAGTTTTTGTATCTAATTCTGTTTTTAAGTAATTCAGCGCATCTTCAACAGGAACATTTGTAAAGAGAGATTTCACATCGAAGCTCATCAACGTACAGTTGTGAAAAGAGAGTGAGTTCAATTTTGAGACAAGGTCCGAACTATTCTTTATATGGCTCTGGAAATAGTACAACATAATATATATATATTATATATATAATATTTATTTTTCCTTTGGTTGTTTTCATTGATTGCATCACGTGTTTATTGTGATTTATCTGCATATTATATATAAATATATATATATATATATATATATATATATAACCAATTCTTCACTAGTGAGCAGTTACAAGGTGGGCTACTCAAATTTACGACTGACGAAGTTATTCAATTCAAGTGGAAAGACCTTGATTGCTGATCCTACTGGAATGCCGTTCATTTGTTAATATCTCATTACCCCTGTCTTGTCTAATTATCAGTGCTTCCTATATTGTTTTAATTACTATACCTCCTACTACCCCTCGCTTCAAGAGTAATTTGCAAATCGCTTTGGAAAATCACCAGTCAATAGTTGAAGACATTCCACTGGATGGTTCAAGGATGCAATTAACCTCCATCAACTCCTTCACACTGCCCAAATAGTTCACACCTAGTCAAAACTTTGACTCGTATCTAATGCAATAAGGTAGTTCTCTTATCTTGTCATTAATAACGTAAGAACTATTTTATGAAAACATTTTGGCCAAAAAAGTGTTGTTAGCAGTTTTACAGTGTTTATGAATGTGGTGCAAAATTTTTATAGATTCTTAAATGAGTGATTCATTACTATTAATGCATGAAAGTGAAAACCACAAGGAAAAATAAAAAATACAGAAAATATGCTATAAGGCATTCAAATTTAACTAGTTGCTCCTTTCTAGAATGAACAGTTCTAAAGCAGTAATGGACTAGTAATTGAGGGAACCGTGATAGATATGTAAACCTGCAGGAGGGATTCTCTTATCGCAGTGTTTCCCAAACTTTTTCGAGTGACCGCCCCCTTGGGTCCATAAACCTATATCTCAACACCCTTGAATAATAATCAGATTCCTAGGCTAAATAACCAAATGAGTAACATTTTAACTAATTAAATTAAAATAATTACTAATCGAATACTTATTTAGAATCCAATAGATTTATTGTTTCATAGCATATTTATGCAAAAGAATTAATACACAATAAAAGAAACTTAGGTGAGAATATATTTTAAACATAAAAATAAATTACAAAACAAATAATTTTAAGAAACCGTTTCCTAGAAGTTTACATGTCGTGTTTTCACTTAAATTGAGAAATTATATTGCATGAATATTTTCAATTTATAGAAATAGAATCCCCGCTCCTTTTTGCATTACCGCCTCCCCATATCAAAGCACCGTCCCCAGGGGGGCGGTATCGCTCACTTTGGGAAACACTGCTCTAAGGCATTCAAATTCAACTAGTTGCTCCATTCTAGAATGAACAGTTCTAAAGCAGTAATGACCAGTAATTTAGGGAACTGTGATAGATAGGTAAACCTGCAGGAGGGATTCTCTTATCGTATAAGTGCGTGTGCTACCCTTGCATCAGGTTGTGGTCGTGATGACCATTTCTAAAGCAGTAGTTATCAGTAGTTCAGAGAACCGTGATCGCTGATAACCTTCTGGCAGGAATTCTCGTACTTTTCCTTATTAGAATCTTGATTAATTGAATTGAGTCATTCCTTTTGAATTAACCAAGATTGATGTTGATTGAATTAATGAAGAAGGTTGAAAATAACGAAGATGCTTGGTGTACTAAAAGCTTTAAACAGACCTAGAATCATTTCACTAAATTCTAATTTGAATGGATGAAAATTATACCAGCTGACTAAAAATCTTTTTGAAATTTTTTATTGATTTTTAAAATATTGTAGACTAATCTTGTTTATGTAACTCTGAGGATGTAAAAGTATATCGAAACGTTAGCACAAAAGAGTATTTCAATATATTATGATCATGTTGTGATGATTCGTAATTCTAAATTCACTATTTGCCGAAAAATAAAACATGGAAAACTTGGAAGATGTCTTAATATTTAAGGCAACTGTTCCTGTAATTAAAACTGTTAAATACCTTGTTTTCTCCCCTCTCTACATTCAGGTTCTCCTTTGAATGATTGATTTCAAACAATTCATCTGACATAACAAAGGACACTCAAATTCTATTGACTGACTGAATAATTTGAGGATAGTTTGTTAAATGTTAATTGTGTAATACCAACGGAGAAACTATAATCCATTGTCTTCCATTAGCTGTCTTGTCTATTGTTCAGTTATATCTTAGTGGCGGACTTTGGTACAATCTTTAAATAATTGAACCAATACATATATTATAACAAGTAAATAAATGGAAGAAGGATTGGCTAGGATAATAACAGAAAAGACTCACAGTATCCATGAAATAAAAGATACAAGATCGATCCTTAAATCTGTTGTTAATTTTAAATAACGGAAGAACAGGTACTATAACCATGAACGAAGGGATTCAGGATGTATAATGAAATTTCTTATTAATTATGTTTGTAAATCTCTAACTAACAATATGATTATACTCTGGATATGCTTATAATTATTATTGTTTAGTAATTTTGCTTTTCAGAGCTAGATCTTTAAATTGAAATCCTTCTTTTTTATAATGTTTCCATCTATTTTTACATCATCCTCAGGGCTACAATAACTAGATTAGGCTGCAATAATTTCAAAACAAAAATATAATTTCAGTATGGATGACGATAATTTTTTCATGTTAATATAACGTATATTAAAATGTCTTAATGTCAAGGGTGGGGAGACCAAAGGCCTGGCAAATGGGCCACCAGATTTCTGCCTACTCCGAGTTGACCTAGACCTACCCTGAGGAAAATCTTCCTGATCTCTCCATAATGATCAGGAGACTTTTTCACTCCAGTTCCTTCAATTTATCTTTCCTAATTGTATTAGTTTCGTATACATAAAACCGAATTAGGCTGAATGCAGGGCAGTCAGCCACAAAGTGGGTAGAAGTTTCATCTTCTAACGTATATTAAAGATTTAGTGTTATTAATTGTTGTCCATACTGACATTTTATATTGATTTTTCCTTTTCTTGTTATTTCCCACCTTTTTTTGTATAATTCATTTTAAAATTAATCCTTATTACTCACACTGATACTAGCTTTGATTAAAGAAACCTCTTACATATTATAATGTGATCAACATATCTATAAAAAAAAGACACAAAATTTGAGAAATCACTAAATATATATTACAAATTACTAATTTTTCATGGATGAGAAATTAAATAATTATTCAAATAGATAGCCTATTGATGAATGGAAACTTAGATTAGGTAAGGTTGCAGTGGAAGTCCTCTACAAGGGAACACACATAGACCGAACGTTGGCTCTATTTGATGATACGACATAAAGAAGACTGATTCCACATTAGGAATCATAAATTTTGCCTAACTCAAGTGTATTTAGAATAGGGGTCTTTAGCGAGTATCTGATATCGTACAGGCTAAAGACCGACGACTTAACATCCACTCCTAGAGACGACGTGCTCAGATTTTGTCACCTACCAGATGAATAAATCGAGAGCCAGAGTAGGTATTGAACCCCGGGCATACCGGTTCAGAGGCGATCAAGTTGCCACTGAGCTAACTTAGTCCCCTGAATGCAATATTAATTTTAAGATTAATGTAAAAGAGAGTTAAAGGAAATCGTTGATTAAAATAAGCAACTTCCTCTCTTTTCTAGAAACTGAAAACTTTGTGGTTATCCTTCTCAGGCGTAGCAACATAAAATACAATAGGTTTAGGGTGCTACAACGGTACTACCAACCGTGATATATAATTACACTATTATTCGGAAGCTTATTTTACTTTCTTAGAAACTTTATTTTACATGTATTCCTAATTTTTTGCCCAGTGACCCTATTTGGCATTGGGCTATTGATTTTTTTTTTTAAAAAAATATCTGTATTAGAACACAGCGTTAACAAATTAGAGATAAAATATGTATATGCTAGGTCAAGGGTCTTCAACCGGTGGGTAGGCGTCTCCCTTTGGGGTCGCGAAAGTGTTAAACGAGGGTCACGAAATGTTTGAAATTGTTTTTTTTAAATAGAAAATAAAGGGCTAAATTAAATAAATTATTTATTTATTATTAATGCGGCACAGTAATCTCATTAAAGTTACTATTGATAAAATTTATTTTAATTTACCCTTTTTTATTTGTTGATAATTTTATTTTTGTTCTCACTAAAGGGTCGGGAATAAATTTTGGCGTCAAAAATGGGTCACGATGTAAAAAAGGTTGAAGATCCCTGCGCTATGTTGTGATGGGCTATTTAGACCAGATGACTCTTTAATTCAAGGCATAGTTCAGTAAATTTCACCTGTCATCGAAATATGGCTTTGGATGAGTATTCTGACCGGATTCTTGATTCTAATCTTATAGCTTCATGTTTTGTTCAATTTATTTTCTCTCTCCTTCTATTATTGTTTCGTTTTTTTTATTTATTATTATTTATTCTATATATAATAAATAAAAAAAATTATAAATAATTATTATTATTATTTAGAAATATATATTTTTCCTACTAATTTGTTATCATTGTTTATTTCTTTTCTTACTGTTTACTGTTTACATTGTTTTATGTTACTAGGTATTTTTTCTTATCAATCTATATTGTTACTAGATTTTTTAGCCATTTCGTTACCTTCCTTCTGCATAACTCTTATGTTACTTTCTTTGTTTTTACTTTGATTTCTCTCTGATGATATGAAGTGATAGGCTGCAGAGCATTTATTTCTGTTGTTTTCATTTTTCCTTTATGGTTTCACACTTCATACTATATATATAAATAAAACGAAGTTTTTTTTTATTGCACATTTCTTAGAACTAACTTATTCCAAGTTATCTTTACGTTTTATACATTAGAGAAACCGAATCCACCCTTAGTAAAATGTCTATCTTTTTTTTTTGTTAAAATTTTTTGTCATATGCAAACTCAGGCACCATAAATCGTAGCGAGCCACTGAAACTTTCACGATGGTTTATGTATGTCTAACTTAAAAGCTAAGATTTGAATAGATTGGAAATTCAACGTAACACCAAAGTTATGTACTTTTAAGCTGTGTTTGGCTAACTACACAGGTATATCAACCACCAATACCTACTTCCTACAGTATCAGACCCCTAAAAATACCTGTATATTTTTTAAATAAGCATACACTTTTACTTTTTTATCTAATGTATAAAACGTAAAGATAACTTGAATTGAGGCAGTTCTAAGCAATGTACAGACAAAAGCTGTAAAGATATATAGGTATTTTTAGGTGCCTGATACTGCAGCAAGTAGGTATTGTTGATTTTATTTACGTTTAAAATTTCGTTTGCGTTTTTCATAATTTGTTCGTTTTAAAAAAGTGTATTAAACCTACTTACCCGTGTACTAAATAAGAAGTATGCCTAGAATAAAATAAAATTTGAGTTCAGTATCTAAAGTAACAAAACGTAAAAGAAACTCCAGATCTAATGATAGTTATAGACCATACTAATAATGATATTCTCTACTATTCTATAATTTCTAATTATATTTTGGAACACCACATATCATGTTTGATTTTTTTGTAAAATACCCGCCAAAGAGGGATACACCTGCTGGTGTTAAATATATTAAGTTATCGTACAAATCGAAAATTTAATAACAAGAATAATAAAATCATGTAAACTATATAAACACTAATTTAACGTACCATGACACAGTCTAGAGTATAATAAAAGGGTAGTTTTTTGTCAGAATGTCAATATGTTTGGGGCATAAGCAGCCAGGTCAGGATTACTTCTAATTTTGCTAGCGGTAGGCAGGTAGCAAAAGGAACTTGTTCTGACGTCAAACCTTAATTACTGACGCAATAACTTTGTAGACTTCTATGTTGCGATTTCTCAACTTATGCGTCTCTTAATATTCTCAAGATTTTCAATTTCTAATTCTTTCTTTACACAATAATTTATCTTTGTTTAATTTTTAAATTCATTAATAATATATTTTTACAAATATTCTATTTTATTTTGTTAACTAATGTTATATTAACACTTTTTTACTTTACAATAAGTAAAGTAAAATGATCGTGAAAAAATTCGATCCAGAAACTTTACGGAATTACATGTTTCCAGATCCTCAAAGTCGTTGATGATTTTTTTCGATGATATTTGTGTGGGTGGGTGTGTATCCAAAAGATACACAAACTACAAGCTATCGTTCCACCAAATTTTCGATATTCAAATTCATATTTTACACAATAATGAGCTTTATAGTGTAGATGATTACTATTGTTTTAGAGCAATTATTCATTTTGGGAAAGTTACTTTTTTGGCAAAAATATGTTTTTAGACAACATTTTTTTCCTCCTAAACTACTAACTAGAAGGTCTTGAAATTTTGACATTTTCATGGAAGTTACAAACACAATAACTGGAAAAATCTTCAGATTGTTGAAAAAACATGTTTTAAAACAGCTTTGATTTTTTTTTTCAATAAAATGTAAAATTTTGAATTGTGATTATTATGAAAGCTTGTGAGGTTGATACAAGCGATACTGTTTCATGGGTCAAAATGAAATTATAACTTAAAATAGAGCATTATCTGTGAAGTAAGATAAGATCATTTTTTTCAAAAGTACATTAAACAGAGGGGTTTTAGAGTATATTTGCTATTTGGAGAAAATGATTTTTTGACGCTAAACGGCTCATTAAAAAACAAAGAAGTTTTGCCAAACAATTAAGCAAAAAAGTAACAATTTATAAAAAAAAACTCCCGAAATTTCAATCACCGCAAAGAGCAAAAAAGCTTAAAAACCGAATGAATTTTTTTTTTTTTTTTTTTGGTCAGAAAACAGCATGCTCCACCCGAAGGCACCACACGCATAAAAATCTTCAATGCTACACAACAATCTCCATCATGCTATGCAAATACAGCTTAAACAACAACAAAATAAAAACCGAATGAATATTCATCCTGGACTAATAATGGATCACTTGCTATACTTGTCGGATTCTTTACATTTATTTGCATTATTCATATTAACTTGGAAATTTTTTTAACAAAATCGACTGAAATGAAATTTATGTTTAGAAGTTTAATGAAAAAATCTTGAATGGTTTAATGAGTTAACATATGATGTAAAAAGAAAATTATCTTACATGTAAAAAATCAACGCTATCAAACATATAATTTTCTAATGCCTTCCATGGTATGATTGATTTGTTTATTAAAATGCTCTAATCAATCTGTATGTTTCACTCTTCAACAAGAATTAATATCAGAAGTAGATTGAACATTTGGTGTTGTGGTAGGCTGGAGCGTGATCTGTGATTATAGGGGATAAGTGTGTGTTCTCTGAAGTGTATGTGGAGAATGAAGACACTTGGTTTTAAGAGTGTAAAATCTAATGAAATTATTACATTAATTAATAAATAAATTGCGTTTGGCGTCACTTAGATGGCTAGTATTCATTTTGAGTAAGGAACGTTAAAACAATTTTTAAATATTTATAAAATATCAAAATTAGTAAAATATCATGTTCTTAGGTGACCGTAACTATAAAAAAAAAATATCAAACAAAACATTTTCTTGTGTGGTTATTTAAGCTAACACCAGTTATATTCATTATTAGAATGAGACTTCGTGATAACTAATTTAAGTTATCGTTGATATCAGATTTTTCTTGACATATACTCGTACACACAGGTAGTATGAAACATACTTACCTGATGTATGTTACATACATCAGGTAAACCACTTTGGTTACTAAACCACTTTGGTTAACTAGTATTCTTCCTCTCTGAATTTTTAAGTAGTGGTAATAATCAATTAAAATGAGTTTTAAAGAATAGAATGCAATGATTTCAGGCAGACTTTATTGAATAAACCAATAAGACTTTAAGACAGCGATATGGAGTACACATTCATTATTTAATCAAAGAAGGAATAAATGTTTAAATTTTGAAAAAAAAATTGTTTTTAATGAAAATGCAAAATTTTTACTTATGATTGAATATGAATGCTTTTGAGGAAGCAAATATCATTATGTCGTAAACCAGTTTGGCATTTTTCTGCTTGTAGTAAAGTTGAGTCAAGGCCACTCCAGATTTTTCCCCAATGATTTATGAATTTATTTTAATATTACTTACAACTTGTTGATAAGTTTTTTAACTTGCAATTCTAAATCAATCGTAGTTGCACTGAACATTTCGATGATAGCTTTTTAGTTAAATACCTGAGTATTTCAGTGTTCCCTGTGTAATAAAAGCCGCCCAGCTGTTGCTGTATGCTATTATCTTCGAGTCAGACAACTCTACCGTGAAAAGTTTCTGAAGCTATTGTACTTGTTTCCTTACTCTATGAATTAAAATAAACTTTCATTGCCGACGTTTCAGTTTTTATTTAAAACCGTTTTCATAGACCTACAAAACAGAGGAAATATAAGAAATAATACCGTTGTTCAAATCGGACATATATAAAAAAGGCAAAAAAATTACTGTATTAGTAGTAATTAATGAAGGCCTTAATTTTGATTTTAATGAAATAAAAATAATAACCAAAAAAATATATCAACAGAAGAAAAACTCTGGAAAGTGTATTGGAAAAGACCAGTCAATAGTATTTGTTCGGTTGTGTTAAGTTAAATATTTTTGATTGCTGCAATATTGTTTTAGTGATTTTTTTTTGTTTCTCTTGCGACATTTGGGGTCTTGTTTACTCGCAGCTCAGTGTTACGTATATTATTCAAACGACAGTTTCTAAAATTGGTGAATTGTTTTCTTTTAATAAAAAAAATCTCTAATGTAATAATTAAAATTTTTAACTACAAGTAAGTTTTCTCACTTACTTGTCTGAAATTCCTATTGTATTTTTATATCTGTAATTTTTTTATAATGTATGTTTATATATGTATGATTATATTATTTCTTATATTTGCTCTGTTTTGTAAGTCATGAAAAAGATTTTAAATAAAAACGGAAACATCAGCATTGAGAGTTTATTTTGAAGCTGGAGAACTGACCGAGTCGTGATAAATTTTATTTCGTTTCTACTTCATGGTCGATACTGTTATCAAGATTTATCTGTTAATTAAAGATTGTCTAATTTACCAATCTTTAGAGTTTCATTTTAATTTTTTTTTCTCTAAATGGATTCATGTGACAATTTTCCAACAGTTTTCCTTTTATTAATATTAAACAAATAATATACCGTCTTACCTCGTACACTGCTGCCGTAGCTCTCGGACCGGTTTCGGGTGTCACCCATCTTTTTCCTTTTACCATTCCTTTTACAGAAAGAAAATTCTAGGGATATCTTTAATTTTGAATTCCTATTAAGTTGGTAACACATTTCCTTGTGCGTTATATTTTCAATATTTTCCAATTGTAATGATATATGAAGTCATGTTTATTAGTACAGCAGTGGTTTGTACATTAAGGGCTGGGAATAAATCGCGTTGTTTATCACGATTAACGCGTTAATTTTTATTCGATTAAAAATTAATCGTAACTCTGATTAAAATCAGGGTTAACAAGCCATTTAACCACGCACTGTAATATAATAAATTAATACAGGCTAAAAGTAGCCTACAGCCAAGTGCAGTAGACCCATAAGATATTACTGATGATACTGACAGAAGGACCATAAGATTAGGCTAGACTGGGCTCTGAAACAGTTTGACCAATGATATCCCAAATCCAATGTCTTCTATTAATCTTTTAAACCCCGTTGGCGCAAATCATAGATATTGTGCAAATAATTTTGAAGGATTTTCAACTGCTGTTATCTCAGTGACTACTGGGGAGACATCAAAGCGGTTTTCACTGCAATAGTGCCATTTTTTTTTCTTTATAACTATTAGAAAATGGGACAAGTCTATTTAGAATAAGTAATCAGCAAAGCTGTGATGCCTTTCCGATTATATCTCATATTCAGATTGATACCCTCCGAGTCACAGTCACTGCGATTGATAAAGGCTAATACTCTGGCGATAAAGAAATTCAGCAGCATAAATTCTAAATTATTTTTGATAACGATAAGTAGACACCAATAATAAAAGCATGTATCTGAGGGAGGCAATTAAAACAGTTTTACGGATTGAACTGTCAGGAAGTTATTACCTAACAGTTAATTGAATAAGTTGCACAAAAAAATTCCTAGAATAACCGTTTAAACAAAAGCCTTCTTTGATAATATATTTATTTACATACGGATAAATCCTTTTTACAGTACAAGGTCTTTTTTAACAATAAATAATTCATACTATGCTAATAAACATCAATTACACGTGATAGTAATAATATCAACAATTAAATCAAGTTGGATTGAGTCAGTGGAATTTAAGCAGACTGTAACATAATGATGGAGAGCTATAGCAGATGTTTTATTAGTTGTTTAAATTTCCTTAAGTCGCAATAAAAAAATCTACACTTGAATACAGACCATTACATTTTATCATTTTACGAGACGGTAGGGAATGAAGCAAACAATTATTAAATATATGTTGGAATGTCAAAATGTATCAATTGATTTAATAATTTACTTGAATAATTATTTTTGATAATTTCATTCGTATATACATTATTAAATAATTATTTAATGTCATAATAGGTTCTTAATGATAGGAGGTCAGGAATATTAAATCGAGCACAAAGGAGAGGATAGTAAAATATGTAGATCGACTTATGGGAAAGCTTCTTAAGGAATTTGGAATTTAAGAAAATTTTGATAATGATTATATGGGGATTCCAAACAGGTGAGGAATATTTTTAAATTGGAAAGACGAGAGATTTTTTGAAAAACAACGATAATATTGGAATCTTTGAAGTCATATGAATTTCTTGTAATAAAATCGAGTATTCGTTTCATGTACGTTTTTCTAAATCAAAAATATGATTGTTACAAGTTAATTTAGAGTCAAAAATCAATCCTAAATATTTCACAAAGTCTCTACTCGGTTGAGAAGGTTACTTTAGAATACATAAGGATATGTTATTGGAGTTTTTAAACGGGGAAAAGATATACTAGAACCTTAGACAAATTTAGATTGAGATTATTATAAGAATGCTAGTTTAAAGGTTTATTTGTTGAAAGTTGTAGAAGTTTGCAATCATAGGAGGAGGCAATCTTGAAATAAAGTTTAAAATCATCAGCAAAGAGTAAAAAGTCAACATTTGATAGTGCGGAATAAATGTTGTTGATAACTATTGAAAACAATAATGACCTAATGTGGGACTCTTGCGAAACTCCAGATGTTCCAAAGAACGGGTCTGATTTAAATGTTTTAACTTTAACTATATGTCTTTGGTTTTTAAGGTAACTTTGCATCATTCAAACATGTGTCCAAAATACCATCAGCAAGCAATTTAGAAACAAGTATACCGTGGTCTGCCTTATCAAATGATTTTATATAATGGAGAGTTTCGCAGAATACAATACTCTGTATTCAACACGCATCTAGTTTGAAAAACCGGAAAAAAAAGAGAATGTAAAGTGCTTGAAAAGGTTCATCGACGGATTTTATTAAACATATTTAATCGGACAGAACTGTTCCTTATGGTTGAGCCTTGTATCAGGAAACTATCCCTTTTTCGTCTATCTAAAAAAAGAAGAAGATTAATGTGAAAAAGATTATAAATAAAAATCTGGAGTGGCCTACACTCTACTTTACTATAAGTAACTTAATGTCAAATTTCTTGAGTATATAAAACATAACGTCTCATTTAAGCATAACATAAATATCTAAATGGGATATAATTATTAGTATTTCATTCGTGAAGTAGTACAGATAGTGATTGAAGGACATATCAATTTATAAGCTTATTTTTGTACATCACAAATAATTTATTATTTGCAAATAATTTCATTAGTATAACTACAGCAGTAATAACATTTTTCAGAAACCAATGTAAACATTTCTTGATACGAAATATTCTCCTACAAGAGAACATGGCTCTTGTTTAAATAGCCAGTAGATTTCTTACATCGTTCACTTGACATCCTTCTACATTGAATATTAAAGTAAAATTTTCAAATTTAGAACAGTAAAAAACCTTTTTTTTTCTCTGAAAAATATCTTAAAACAGCGAAGAAAATGTTGTTTTAAAGGTGATTTGTTAATTAAAGATGTACGATAATTACATTTATTAATCTCTAAACGAAAGATTTAATTTTGAATTATCTTTTACATTTTTGATTTTTAACAGAATTATTTTATACTGGGAATTTTATGGCTTCTTAGTATTTAATAAGATCATTTTCCTTCCCCTTTGTCAAATAACATATATACAATTTTTTCACAGTGAGTGTTATTATTTTCCTGCACAATATTATTCCTCTTACATCTCATATAAGTCAAAAACGATTTAAATTATTCCTTAATAAATTCAATTTTATCTCAGTGGATTTGCCCAAAAAATTTCTAAGTCAATGTAAACAATTAAAAAAAAAAAAAAAAATTCGACAAGTATAGCAGGTGATCTCTTAGTCTAGAATAAACAAACAGTTTTTATATCGTTATTGCTCTTTCCCGTAATTGAAACTTCATGATTTTTTTTTTATGAATTGCTAATTTTTTGTTCCATTTTTGGTCAAATTTTCATTATTTTTTAATCAGCCGTTTAGCGTCAAAAAAACATTTTCTGAAAACAGAAGTCGTACTGTAACGCCCCATTAGCGAATGTAATTTTGAAAAAAAATATCTCAATTCATTCTCCACATAATGTTCTATTTTTAGGCATAGTTTTATTTTGATCCATCAAATAGTATGGCTTGTATCGCTTTCACAAGGTTTGAGATTGAATTATAAGTCAAAATTTTTACATTTTATTGAAAAAAAAAATATTTCCTGTTGTTTTAAAATTCTGAATATATTTTTCGTTTGTTGCATTTGTAACCTTAAAGATAATGTCAAAATTTCAAAACTCTAGGGTTATCAGTTTAGGAGAAATAAATGTTTTAAAAAAAAACGGTTTTTGGCAAAAAAAGTGACTTTGCCATCATGCATAATTCTTCCCAAACAATAGGGATCTTCTTCCCTATGAGGCCCATTTTTGTGTAAAATATCAACTTGATCCATCAAAGATTCTGGACCGTAGCGTGGTAACAAGCAATGCTAACACACTCACCCACCCACCCACCCACCCACCCACACACACACAGACATCATCGTAAAAACTTCATAAAACGACTTCTGGGACCTCAAAACATGTAATTCCGTCAAAATCTCGAGATCGAATTTTTTCACGATCACTATACTTTACTTATAGTAAAGTAAAAAAGAAGAAGATTAATGTGAAGAAGATTATAAATAAAAAGTAATCTTTGTTAATTATAAAATTTTCTTTGAAGTTTATTCGGGTTTTCTCTGCTTTGTCCAGTCGAACAGCTTGCACGTATCACATAGTCACTTCAGTATCACAAGCATAGTCCGCCATTAAGTTTGGACCAGTCCCCTGAATAGTTGGGTTTATGGGTCGAAAGCCCAGTAATAACTTGTTAATATCAAATCAACTATAATTTTTTGTTTAATAGTGTACGTGACCTTCCTTCATGTGTATATACTATTAGTAACATTAATTTATTTGCAACTACATGAATAATCCAAATATAATAGTATATTATGTACCTTTTTTTACGGATAATAATTCTTTGAGTATGTAGCGTACACGGATGGAAGATAAAGCCACCCTACAGAGTAATATAGATTTGTTGTTAACTGGATTTGAGAAAAGTGGCAGTGTTCGACTGGAATTGCCTTCAGCAGCAACCAGATTGAATATTAACAATGCATTTATTGGTTGTAACAGAAAATTACCTGCAGTTTGTATTTAAATACAGTTTTGGATACGTTTGACAACCAGTTAACTCACTCACTACCTATTGGGGGAAGATACAAGGGTATGTTTGATATCCTACAGGCCAGAACCAGGCCTGTAGAATTACTCATAGGCACATTTCATAGAGTTACTCTAACTTACAAACTGGCGATAAACTGTTCCTCGAACACTTATCTGTAGTTATTTAGTAATACTTAATTTTGTCTTCATGAAGAATTTTTTTTATAATACTATTAACAAACTTAAAAATTATTAATATTCAACATATAATTAATGATCAAACCACAATAAGAAATGGGAAAACAAGACTAAGATGTTTCAACCGTAACAAGCGGTCTTCGTCAGAGTCAAAAACCCAACTGAACACTAGATGCAGAAAACATCTGGTGAGGAGTTGAGAAGTGTGGGAGGGAAGAGTGGTATTTTAAAAGGGTGAAAGCGCAGGAAAGGACTAATGTCCAGAAAGGGATGTTTGGGGAAACAAAGGAGTACAGTAAGAAAAAGTAAAAAACTATCCGCTAGCTGTCAACCCTCTTTTATTAAACATATAATATACCGTTTTACCTCGTACACTGCTGCTGTAGCTCTCGGACCGGTTTCGGGTGTCACCCATCTTCAACAAGAACTGATCTAAGGAATCCTACCTTTCTGATTATATAGCCTACCTACTATCCCAATTCTGCCTAGATTTGGGTGACACCCGAAACCGGTCCGAGAGCTACAGCAACAGTGTACGAGGTAAGAGGGTATATTATATGTTTAATATTAATAATACTAACCTCTGTGGTAATGACGAAATGCATGAATTAAACTTAAAAATATTGTACCGAATTGAAATTTGCTAACTAAAATCATTCTACTTGTATAGAGAAGTAATAATGAAATTATGTTTCAGGGAAGAAGCTTATCTTGAAAAATGTAAGCGGCCGCCTGAGGTCAGGTGAGCTGACCGCTATTATGGGCCCTTCAGGGGCTGGAAAGTCAACCTTGCTCAATATACTCACGGGATACAGGTTAGTATGGTGTTATTAACTTCTTATTTCAAATAAAGAAAAAAAAATATGCTTAAGAAGATCTGTGTAAATTTTGGGTTTTTAAGGTATTTCCCATTAACAGTTTGTAATATTTGCATGTTTGTCATGTCTGGCAACCATTTATGTTTTTTGTTGCAACCGAAAAGACGCTGTGGGTTGCAATTCTTTATAGATTAGTATTTAAATTTGAACTTTTCCTTGCTATCAGCATGAACTGTAGTGTTTTAGAGCAAAACTGAGAAAAACTTGAAGGTTCTTTATATAAAAAAAAATATATATATGTTTTTGATCAACTATGATGATACATTGTTAAAATATATTGGTATTCTTCAATAATAATAGATTAGGGGTCAGGTGAGTTACAGATTTAGTAGTTAACGTGACTATCTTTAGATCAGTCTACTACTGTAGATCAGTCCCTGACTCTTTTGCCATGCAGTAAATGGATGCTACTGTCCACATTGTATATTGGATAGGAATTAAAGCTTTCGGTCTCGAGCATGTACAATGTCAGGTATTCTTTACAGCTTTCTTTCTAATAAATGTAAATGAGGTAAAGTGTAAGATCTCCGATATAGAATCAATCGAGTAATATGGCTCGGCTATAACTACAATGCAAGCCAAATAACAAATGATTCTGCTCCTTTGTACTAAAATACTGTACTAAAATAATGTACTAAAAGGGAAAGCCTATATGTGTGGGTATTTACATGCTATGGTCTTTTTACATGCGATGGATAAAAACTATTGAAATGAAGATACTGTCGGGCATTAGTTGGTTTAATATGCACAGAAGTCGAAAGGTGCCCATTCTCGTGGGTGACATTGTCATCCAAGAAGAATGAGAGTATTTGACACTTAATGAATAGAAGAAATAGATGATGAAAATATTTAGAAGAACCTAAGGTCTAACTCATATTTAGCAAGGAGATCATTTTTTCATTTGGCTGTAAGTAGAAAGAAAAATTTATTGCAGAAGAAAAACTCTTAAATTACTGGAGAGCTGACAATGTCAACAATACATAACCATCCAGTGCATCTCCTTAATAATATTATGTATATTTATACATTATAGAAGCTGATATTGTTTCTTAATTAGCTTTTCAATCTTCTTACGTAACACTATCATTATTCTGTCCGCATAATGCATTAATTCTAAAGTCGACATATTTCAACCGTTCGCCATTCATGATCAGAACATGCATAATCTCATTCATTTCATAGTTCATATAAGTAATACACAGAGTATAAAGGGGACTAAGAATTTGGAATAGTTGAAAGGGAATTTTAAGAGGATTCATAATGAGGGAAGGTAAGCTATCTGAATGGTTGCAGAGATTAACAGGGAATCCCCAGTTAATCTCAAAGAGGGAATTCATGCTTTCAGATTGAATATGCTGAAGCAGTTGAAATTCATGTTACTGTGTTCTAGTTGAAGGTTTCATCTGGGTTTTTATTTTCATACGAGGAGTCTCTGTTGTTGCTAGTCTCTGATGATTTCTTTTTCTTAAATTACTTTTGATTGGCTAGCAGTGTTCCATGTGATTGTTTGTTTCTCAAGTTGCTAGATAAACGTCAGGTGTCCTCGATAGGGATATTTTAATCTTACTATACAATAATTTTCGGGTTTCATGGTCCCCATGATGAATTCTTACACTATGGCTTCGCTTGGTAGAGAACATTTTTTTTTCAAAAATAGACAACTTTCTTAGTAAGTAAAGCCATAAATTAGCAACAAAATATAATTAGGGATTTTATATTTCATTAGAAGTCAATTTTTTGTTAAATCATCGTAATAATAAGGAATTATTAAATGGAATTTTTAATTCCAAATATATATGTACTTCATTAAATCTGTTAAATATGTCATGAATTTAACTGCCTAAGTTAATAAAGTACAAAAAAAATTTTCGGATTCAATGTTTTCAGTAAGTATAAAATCAAGTGTAATATATGTTTATAATATTTTCAGGCAACTTGTCCTATATTTTATTCTTAGAACGAAACTTATAACGTCATTTATTTATAGAATCACTGAACTAATAAACCCAATATTTCACATTTCATTTAATATAAATAGTCAAATTCAAAAATAATCCGAATGAAAAGATATTCAGGTTTTTGTTATAACTTTATTATTTATTTATTATGTGTTTCCTAAATTGTCTAAAATGTTAACCCAAACATATTGTCAATATGATTAATTGTACTAATTCTGGTGTTTCTTTGAACCTTCATTTCATTTAATACTTTAATTAATTATATATTTCAAAGAGTATTTCAGATAACTATATATATACTTTGTTGAAATGTACCGCAGCTTCGGTATTAACGACTTTTAAACTGAGCTGTTCCAGTCTCCTGACAGTCTTAATACCGAAAATTCGTTAATACCGAAGCTGCAGTACATTTCAACAAAGTATGCCTACAAGAAGATTTGCTGCCAAACTATACTAATATATATATATATATATATCAATATATATCAACGATCAAGTCATAATATGAAATCGTAAAAAAGACTAAGATCTTTCAACCGTAACAAGCAGTCTTCGTCAAAAGCCCAACTCTGGGTTTTTGCTCTGACGAAGACCGTTTGTTACGGTTGAAAGTTCTTAGTCTTGTTTTCCCATTTCATATTGCGGTTTGATTATTGATTATTATTACACGTGTTTATGTGAAATCTTGAATATATAAATGAGTTGACTTTCGTCTTCTCGCCGCTCAACTTCTTTTCCTGAGGACGACCGTTAAAAGAGTCGAAATATTGAATATGAGTCCTAGTATCTGTTTTTCATTCGTGTTTCTTAAACTTTTCAAAGTATACATATATATATATATATTATATATATATATATTGTTTAATTAATTATATATTTCAAAAATTCATCGTACTCATTGGTTTTCTAATTCGTCGAAATATCAAAGTGGGTTTTTGTAACGTTTTGTAAATATTATCTTTTTGAGTTTTATCTTTGTAAAATATATATATATATATATATATCAAAACCACACCAAGATATTCGTCAGAGTCATACTGATACAGTATGAGTGAGACTGTCATGAAGACCTTTTATTTTATGGAAGGCCCTTAATATTTGGTTTTGGGGGGGGGGGGGGGGGGGTCTATCTCTAAGACCCAAAGAGAAGATAGATGACAAACAGCAGGCGCTGTTTATTTTATTAGATTTATGAAACAAATAGGGGATGGCAAACTAGTTTGAAAATTGCTTTAGGCTAATCTGAGACAGGCGGCTCTACCTGTTAACGGAAGCAGCAATCACTGACTTGGGAGACCTACATAATCTGGTTATGTAGCCATGGAGATCTTAATTACATCCGGGCTTATATAAGCGGAACCGTCTTACTCCATGCAAACTATTTCTGTTTGTATTTATTACTACTGCAATTATTTTTACTCTCTTTTATCATCCATAAAAAAATGTCACCATAAACACGTGAATTAAAAATCCACCCTCGTTATGAAATATCAAAATGAAAGTATTTCGTTTGGGTCAAAATTCGGATATCGTAGCTCTTTCATACTCTCTTTTTCACTCAACCTCCCTCCCTCCCTATGTGTGTGCAGGTCTCTTAGAAATAAAAACAGTCATAATTTACAAATTATTTTTAATTTACTGTTAGCGCAGAAAAGCAAACCTTACACCTTATTTTAGGGAATATTTTATGCGAAAAAATCGGTGTTTTGCTATTTGGTCTCGTTAAAATTTCTGTGTTCCTAAATAGATATTACTATTGTAATAATGGTTGTCCTTCTACATCCTTTCATATCAAAACTACGAATTTTCAGTAGTTTTTACACTTTCGGAGTTAAAATCCTTCTCATATGCAGATGGCTATCTCTAGATCCTTGTCCATCTGTATGCATAAAATCTGCAACAAATTGAGCATCGTTGTCATAGTCTGAACATTCTTAAAGACAGTTTCAAATAACAGAGCTAACCGGGTAGTTTAATTGAAAGACGTGTTCCAGCAGGTGTAATTCAGCGGCATGGGTCTAGGAAGGATCTCAGTGATGCTATTTCTCTTCTACCACATTTTTCCGTGGTGCTCACAAACTGGTACACTTCCACTTCTATCTTATCCATCTTTTGTAAACCCCCAACTATTTCTTACAGAAAACCATCTAACTCAAGGTCCATATACGCCCATTTCCCTCACAATCTTCCCCGTGATGCTTCAGGGGAATAGACGGCTTGGCTGTCAAACTTGTTCCGTTATCAAATTCGAGAAGAAGACCTAATACATAATTAATAATAAAAAAGTAGATAAAATAATATAAACTTAAAATAAATGAAAACATAATAAACCACATATTGAGAATATGTATAAATAACAAGATTTCACATAAACACGTGAAATAACAATCAATGATCTAACCACAATAGTTGGGTTTCTGACTCTCTGACGAAGACCGCTTGTTATGGTTGAAAGCTTGGGGACTGTGAGCCTACAACATATATTGGTGTAACAACAACCTCCCTTTCCAGAAGACTAACGATGCACCTAAGGACGGAGCACCGAAAAAATATACACTAGAAAAACATACGTACAATTACGTTGTAATTGTAGTGAAAGGAATCAAGGTCTTGAGGAAATAGGAAGACCATCTACGGCTTCAAATAATAGAAGCCTTACTAATAATTGACTACAACCAATTATAAATTTTACGAAAATTTTACGACTTTTTTCGTAGTATTTTCTCGAAAAGAAGCCACACAAACAGTGGTAGTATTAACCAGCCAATCAACAGAAACCGCCCCAACATGGCTGCTCCTACCGGCCAACTCCACAACTAATGATAGGAGAAGATAATAATGTGAATGTTTAAGTGTTAGATTTAACTTTTAGTATTGCTTGAAAATGTCTGATGTGCAGACGACAATATTCTTAAACAAACAATTTATGGAAGTGTTACACCAAATAGAAGATTTGAACGTTAGAAGAAGTGTCATGTATATGAAAAAAAACTGGAGAAGGAAGTTGCCGCGAAATATGGCATTCATTCTAATGAAATGCATATGAATATATGAAACAGTTCACAATGACATCTCGTTAAAGAAATATCAAGAAACATATAGGAACCTGCTCATTACTTATGCACTCAGTTGATTAATTCTTCTCTGTAATTGTATATATACAAAGTCAGAACTGAGAAACATATTCTAAACAAAAATTGTAACTAATTTTTGTCTCTTATCGTCTTTAGATTATAATATAAAATAAAAAGTAAGAAGAGCAAAGCAGCTTTTAATCGTAACAAACAGTTTGTAAATATCTCACCAAATTGATAATAGCCATATTATAAATACTAGAAAATAAAGTTTACAGAGACTATAAATGAACTAAAATTTGTGAAAAGGTGTTAGTTTCTTTTTAATATTCCTTATATTGTGTATAGGAATGCCCTGATTTTGTTCATGACTGTATTATTACAATGTTAAATGGTCTTATATTATTTTTTTGTTTGTTTCACAGGATTTCGGGTATGGAAGGTAGCATCACTGTTAACGGATCGGAAAGGGTTTTAAATCAATTTGCCAAATTATCAGCTTACATCATGCAAGATAATCAACTCCACGGCAACCTGACTGTATCTGAAGCAATGAATGTCGCCACTAATCTCAAGTTGGGGAAATCATCTCAGAGAAACCATGAAATTGTAAATCATATTCCTATTCTCTCAAACAAAATCAATTATTTTGTTGTTTTTTTACGTTACTGTAAGTAAAGTATTATCTTGAAATAAATTAATTTTTAAGGATTTATAAGTTTTTAGGGGTCTCTAAAACCATTTTTGATATATATGTATATATAAAAAGATTTCACATAAACAGGTGAAATAACAATCAATGATCAAACCACAATAAGAAATGGGAAAACAAGACTAAGGTCTTTCAACCGTAACAAGCGGTCTTCGTCAGAGTCAAAAACCCAACTGAGTTTTTCGTCAGTTGGGTTTTTGACTCTGACGAAGACCGCTTGTTACGGTTGAAAGATCTTAGTCTTGTTTTCCCATTTCTTATTGTGGTTTGATCATTGATATGTGTATATATATAGATAGATAGATTAGATAATGAAAATACTAAACAGTCCAAACCGGACAGATAAATAAATGAAAAAGACAACAGATACAAGGAACGAGAAAACTTACTGGATCAATATTTCGAACTGAAGTTTGTCATTAGGGGAGAGAGTAGAAGGGAAGAAGAAGAGGTACGTGCGTTCAGATATACACCTTCTACTGGTACACCTACCGCACGTACCTCTTCTTCCCTTCTAATCTCTTCTTGACGACGAACTTCAGTTCGAAATATTGATCCAGTAAGTTTTCTCGTTTTTTGTATGTATTGTCTTTTTCATTTATATAGATGCAGAAAAATCGCAATAAATGAACACTTGATGTAATCAATGAAGTTTAAACCACAATGGAAAAAGGAAAACAATTGAAATAAATGCTCTCAGACCTTTCAAATTATGTCATCAGAAAGCAAACAAGTAATAACTGAGAAGCTAACATCAAAGTAACGAGCTAACTTTTATGTTAGCTTCTCAGTTTTTACTTTGTTTTGCTCTGTGATGACATAATTTGAAAGGCCTCAGAGCATTTATTTCTATTGTTTTCCTTTTTCCATTGTGGTTTAAACTTAATATATTTATATATTTCTAAAAAATGTAAGCCAAATTTCACGCTTGGTTACCTTTTTAGAGAGTTTCTCTAATGTCCTGCAGGTTCTTCTGAGTTGCTCGGGGGAATAAAAAAATCAACTGGCCCAACTTTTTCTTTCATATGTACACATTCTGACACTATTTAATAACTAGCTAAATATTATTTTCAATAAAACAACGACATATTTCGGTCTCGTAGACCATCATCAGGCTAAGCTTACGACTAAAGTTTAGAGAAACTCTAAAAAGGTAACCAAGCATGAAATTGGCATACATTTTTAGACACATGTTTGCAAGAAGGATTGCTGCCAACCTTCGCTAAATATATATATATACTATATATATATATATAACGATTAAGAGAAAATAATACGAAGAAACAGCAACAAAACTCAGTTGAATATTTCTTTTCGTTATTGTGCGAGCAGAGCCCTTCTTATTCTGATGATGATATGGTTGAAGTGAGTTTTGTTTATGTTTCTTCGTGTTTTTTTTTCTTAATCGTTTGATAAGTTTTCCTAACAGACTGTTTCTTGTTTGTATATATTCAAGGAAATTACACCTAAAAGTAGTAAAAAGAAACAAAAGCAAGCAGCATAAATTTAGTATAACATTACTTCAACATCAAATTGCTTATTTCTATAAACACTCCTAAATTTAAAAATTCAATGAACTGAGAACAAACCGAACTATTAGTTGAACAAAATTTAATCATTGAACGTAATGTTAGTGAATACAGCCTCATAAAAAAAATAATTTTAATAATTTCGTTAACATAGCTTACTCAAAATGGATGGACATTGGGTAAAGAAGGTTACTAGACAAGTTGCCGCCTGTTGAATCCTTTTTTTTGCTTGCCAGATGTTGGGTTGATTGAAACGTTTATGAATCTGAAAACATTTTTTTCATTTACAACACCAACGCCTACTCTGTTTTTTTAAAACAAAATAGCACTCAAAAGGGATTACAATTGTTTTCCATTTTTCTTTAATACTTTTAGGGGTGATTCCTTGATTATAGTCATTTGTGTTTACTGTGACACCTCTTCACATATAATATATATCAATGATCAAACCACAATAACAGTTGGGTTTTTGACACTGACGAAGACCGCTTGTTACGGTTGAAAGATCTTATTCTTCTTTTCCCATTTCTTATTGTGGTTTGATCATTGAATGTTATTTCGCATGTTTAAGTGAAATCTTTTTATATAATATATATATATATATAAAGCTTAAAATAGGTTTCTTGAGAATTTGGTCTAAAGAATTAACTACTCCCCATTATAAACGGATGTTTCGCCGAAAATTGTTCGGCATTTTTCAAGGCAACAATTTATTGAAAACATTAGTATTTTCAGCGAAACGTCGGCTTATAATCAGGAGTAGATATTCTTTGGACTGAATCCTCAAGAAACCCACTTATAGTTTTAAGAATCAGTGGTCGAAAAGTTATATAAATATATATATTGATATGATAAAAAGATTTCACATAAACACGTGAAAACAACTTTAATCAGATGATTAAACTCAGTCAAAAGAATGGGAAACAAGACTCAGTTTGGGTTTTTGACTCTGACGAAGACCGCTTGTTACGGTTGAACAGATCTATAGTCTTGTTTTCCCATTCTTATTGTGGTATTAATCAATTGATATATATTGATATGATTATAGACTGCGCAGTAGAAACAAAATAAAACTTTTTATCAGGACTCGGTCAGTTCTTCAGGTTCAAATGAAACTCTCATTGCTAACGTTTCGGTTTTTATTTAAAACCTTTACCCTAACCAGAAGTATAATAGTTCTGAGGTAAAATGGGTAAACAAACAAAAGTCTCCACACAAATGAAGTTTTATTCAACAACAACAACGCGTTTCGAACACTTTGTGTTCCATCATTAGGAAAACACCAACCCTTCAGCACCACATCCTTGGTAATAAACACAAAGTGTTCGAAACGCGTTGTTGTTGTTGAATAAAACTTCATTTGTGTGGAAACTTTTGTTTGTTTATCAATTTTACCTCAGAATCAGTAAATACCCCACAATTATGAATTGCACAACTAAAGAAGTATAATATTTTGAAACAGAAAAAACTAAGTATTACATTAGAGATTTTTTTTACAAAGAAAAAACTTTGCGAATCTCAACAACAACTGTCTATTTTGAATGAACTCGTGGACCTTATCCAGTGTTTCAGAGATTTACAAAGTGTTCTCTTTGTTCAAAATAAAAATCACTAATGTAATACTTAGTTTTTTCTGTTTCAAAATTTTATACTTCTGCCTATGAAAATGATTTTAAATAATAACCGAAACGTTGGCAATGAGAGTTTAATTTGAACCTGAATAACTGACTGAGTCCTGATAAAAATTTTTTATATATATTTGTAAAATTTGGAAGCAGTCTTTCATTTAAACATATACTGTTAAATACGCCCCATATTTGGCTTGTATCTGTTTCTTACACAATTTCTCCAGTTTCCGGAATTCCTTCCTCGTGAACTCCGTTCACGAAGAGTGAACCCCGTCATGAAGAGACGAGGAAGGAATTCCGGAAACTGGAGAAATTGTGTAAGAAACAGATACAAGCCAAATATGGGGCGTTATTTAACTATATATATATATATATATATACTTAAACTAAAATATAAACGCCGTTATGGTGGTCGAAATATTTCAAACTGAGTCCTTGAATACATTTCTTTCTGGACAAAATCAGTCCATTGATTTCACTTTAGAAGTTGAAAGTAATAATAAGCTACCTTTTCTAGATTTATATTTACATCGTTATGAGCACCATCTTAAATACAGTATCTATAGAAAACCTACTCATGTTCCTTCTTATGTTCATTTTTTCTCCTCTCATCCTTCTAATGTTAAAAAAGCAGTGTTCAGAAATATGTTCTTATGGGCATTCAAATTGTGTAGTGAAGATTTCCTCAATGAGGAAATTGAACATACATATGAAATAGCCTCATCATTAAGGTGTCCTAAAAACACTGATCGATAATTTATTAAAAAAACTAAAGATTTCTTGAGAACTGGAATTGAGAAGGAACCCTTCATGAATAGAAACCTATTGGTTGTACCCTTCAGTCAACCTCTGAAAGATATTCCGGTTTTTTGGAAAAAAAATAATATCTCAGTTGTTTTCAGTAGTGGTGGTAAATTATTATACAGACTTGTCAATAATTGTGAAAGGAGAGAAATTCTTACTGTTGGACCTCCATTTTTTAATGTTAATGAGTACTTCTTCTTATCAAGCTATGTTGTCATATTCAGTTCCCAGCTGTTTTGTTACCTTCCTTCTCCATTACTTTTATGTTAGCTTCTCAGTTTTTACTTTGTTTGCTCTCTTATGACACACATTGAAAGACCTCAGAGCATTTATTTCTATTGTTTTCCTTTTTCCATTGTGGTTTAAGCTTCATATATATAAAATCGATAAAAAGATTTCACATAAACACGAGAAATAACAATCAATGATTAAACCACAAATAGGAAAATGGGAAAACAAGACTAAGATCTTTCAACCGTTAAGTTACCGCTTGTTACGGTTGAAAGATCTTAGTCTTGTTTTCCCGTTTTCTTATTGTGGTTTGATCATTGATATATATATATACTAAAAATAAGAAACGGTCCACAAGGACTATAAAACTTTAAATTACACAAAGCACGACACAGAAAAAAGAATAGAAAGAACACTTACAGAATTCAATATTACGAACAACAGTTCGAAATATTGAATTCTGTAAGTGTTCTTTTTTCTGTGTCGTGCTTTGTGTAATTAAAAGTTATATATATATGTTTATATATATATAAATTATATATATATATATATAATCAGTTCACAAATGAAGAAAACCAACACACAGAGAAAGAGACACACTTACAAACTCAAATTTTCGGATGATCCGTCTTCAGGAGAAAAGAGAATGGGCGACCAAGCACGCCGGAAACACAACGGCAGGAAACCGTCCCGGCAACCGACTGTACTGCCACGCGCGCCCGGTTCAGGATGTAGAAAAGAGAATGGGGAACCAAGCACGCCCATTCTTCTTACTACCTTTTAATATTCTCACTATTGTAACCTTCATTTTTTACTTTGTTTCAAAGACAAGCAGTTTTTGTTGATATTTAATTCATAACATTTATTTCTGTGTTGGTTTTCTTCATTAGTAAACTGATTTGCGTCCAGTTTGGATCGTTTTTTCGAATTTTAAGTGGATATATATATACAAAAGGAGGTTGACCTACTTGGTCAACCTCTGGCCTAAAAGATTGGAAAAGTAGTAAGGGAGATTGTGGGGATTGTTCTGGTATTGAAAGTCGGTGAGTTTCTGTAGCATGGTCCTGGAAATATGCAGCCTTGCATTGTTTACAGCTGGAATTAAAGAGCGTCTACTCACTAGCGCTGGACTCACTTTTCCCAAGTCAGCCTTCATTACGAGTCTCCTATTAGCCTTCAGACAGCTCTTAATTAACCATCAGACCATTAGAGTCAGTCCATTAAACTTCCCGTTCTTGCTCCGGCTTTGTTAATTTCAAAACATCCATGTCCAATTCATGACTTTTTTTGATGGAACATTTTTAAATATTTACATCCAGAATCTTATCGGATGAATCGGTTACCAATTGAAGGAAAATGTAAAAGTAAATTTCAAAAACCAAAGGATGTTTACTTTAGCAGTCAAACTTTTTCATAATACTAAGCCGAAACATTAAGAAGTTCATTAGTTGTAGAGTTACTGTGATATGTACTCATACTTGGGAATTATACAGGAAGTCTCCACATAAACAATTTGTTTTATTTAAAGAAAAAAACGCGTTTCTAACCTAGAAGTGTTCTTCGTCTGGTACGTTTCCTGTAGTTGAAATTGTCACCTTATCCTAGATTTTGTTCGTTTTCAGTAGATTAGATTTGCCTGAAGAAGAACACTACGCGTTCGAAACGCGTTGTTTTATCAATAAAACTTGTTTATGTGGAAACTTCTTGTGTAATTCCCAAGAATCTTAAGAAATATCTTTTTCTTTTCTTCAAATTTGATGTAGTCTAGAAAAAGGAAAGATAATTTGTAATGTGAAATATTTAGTATTTTTCTGAAAAGCAATCTATGAGATTGAATAACTTTACTAAAATAAGAACAAAAGAGTTCGTGAGGAATTTTGGAATATGGTTGTACTTTATAAAAAAGATCATGTGGCCTGTAATCGAATCTATTTAAAAATCTTTGGAGATAAATATATAAATTTTAAATCATTAGTTGTGCAATCCGTAATTTTGTGGTATTTACTCATTCTGAGGTAAATGTATAAACAAACAAAAGTCTCCACACAAATGAAGTTCTATTCAACAGCAACAACGCGTTTCGTCATCATCAGGAAGACACCAAGGATGTGGTGCTGAAGGGTTGGTTCAGTGAAAACAAGTAGAAAATTTCCTTTTTGTTGTTTTCACTGGACCAACCGTTCAGTACCACATCATTGGTTTCTTCCTGATGGTGAACACAAAGTGTTCGAAACGCGTTGTTGCTGTTGAATAAAACTTCATTTGTGTGGAGACTTTTGTTTGTTTATCCATTTTACCTTAGAATGAATAAATCATTTTATTTGACCATACTAAAATCTTGGCATTTGTTGGGTATTTTGCCAATGATTTTTGAACATGCAAGCCCTCCTACGTTTTCAAATTTTATAATACAGTTATGCATATTCCGAGAGCCAGCCAGTACCGACCCCAAAACTGAGGTTCTGAAGCAGTGGTCCACATGGACCCTCGAAGTCCACAGAGGATTACTGGGGGTCCACGAGGAAAAATAGTATTTTGAGGGTCCATGCCACACGGTTAGTGCTCCATGTTAAGTTTTTATGCGTGTATCAGGATAGCATGACTAAAAATCATATCAATGCGTAGCAGGCTGATCGCTAAAACATTCTAAACCATAATAATCAAAACATAAAACCCAATATCCTCGTCAGTTTCTTATTATGTTCCAATGTTTCAAAATGTTCTATTACAATTTTGTTTATGTTATATTCAAAATTGATTCTTTTACAATTTATTTCATCATACATTTTAAATTGTTAATAATGAAATATTTTAATGACATCACGTTGTGAATGTAATGAAATTATTTCATAGTTTCACTCATTTACCAAAAAACAAAGATCTATTTCAAAATTCCCATAATTATTTTTTTTTTTAAGGATCTGTGGGGACACAGATTGTAAATAACTCTCTTTTATTATCATTTTAACTTGTTATATGAAATTATCATTTTGCGAGGAATAGTGCAAATTAATATATTTTGTTTCATATCAGATTGATGAAATATTGGAAACTCTGGGTCTTCTGGAACACAGGAAAACAATGACAAAAGATCTTTCAGGAGGGCAAAAAAAGAGGCTGTCAATTGCTTTGGAACTCGTTAACAATCCACCTATTATGTTCTTCGACGAACCAACAAGGTAAATTTAAATTTATACATTCATTTTAATAATGTAATTTTTTTTTATGTCTGTGTAGTTTAATTTGTTGACTTTTTTATTTATAATGATCTAATAATTCTTAAGTCTTAGTTCATTAAAACACTTGGAAAAGATAAAAAAATATTACGATATTGTCATATTTATGAAGTCTTTGCAGATTATTCTTGCTTTAAATATATATACCATAATTGTTGTAAGTATGTACATTCATAATAAGAAGAATCTCGATTTTTATAAGGAATGACATAAAATTATATTTAATAAACAACGGTATATCGACATATATGTGGGATCAGTTGTATTCTAATAGTTATCGTGCTCGCCTTTATTACTGGAAAGTGCAATACTGAAAGACGTAATGCCAGTCCCGAACCTGTACCTGTGGGGTATTCCTTAAAGATCTCTTTTTTAAAAAACTTCAATAGGATAAAATTTAGGATTTTTTTAAAATTATCCCCTGTATATGACTTATTTTTCTCCGGAATAAATTAAAACAAATGGCCAAATAAGAGGACTAGAGGGATCGAAGGAGGGTTAGAAACTCAGGATGATCCAGTCACCAAACTGAGAACGAAGAAAGTCCATTGATAGCCTATCTGTGTGGACCATCTTCTGATTCTAACCAGAAACATCAACAGTCAGATGTTTTCGATGTAATACTGAGGAAAAAATTGTGTGTCACCGTGATGAGATGCTGGAAATTTGCAGTTTAAATATTTATTTATCTTTAAAAATGTGGAGAGCAACGGAGCATTCCAGTAGCACACTGGACCTCACTATTGGTCTATGCAGCAGTATTTCTCTGCTCTATGTAGTATTTCTCCAATTCACACCTAACTTTTGGGCTGTACAGTGGATTTTCATATAGGTCACTTTGATTTACACTTCACTATTGTGTATACAGTAGTATCTCATGCAATTCTTACGGATTCACTTTTGGGCTTTACAGTGGTCTTTCATACTTGTCCCTTTGATTTACACTTCACTATTGTGTATACAGTGGTATGTCTTGCAATTCTTACGGATTCACTTTTGGGCTTTACAGTGGTCTTTCATGAATTCCCGTTTGATTCTACACTTCATTTGTGTATACAGTGTTTCCTTTATGCAAATCTTACGGATTCATACCTAACTTTTGGGCTTTACAGTGGTCTTTCATAAAGGCCTCTTTGATTTGCACTTCACTATTGTGTATACAGTAGTGTCTTATGCAATTCTTACGGATTTACGACTAACTTTTGGGCAAAACATTGGTCTTTCTTACGGACGAATCTTACAAATGTTCACCTCTCACTATTGTATATAGAGTGATCTCATATGGAGTTCTTACGGATGTACGCCTAACTTTTGGGCTGTACAGTAGTCTTTCGTGGAAATCTTACAAATGTCCAGTTCTCACTATTGTGTATAGAGTGGTCGTAAAAAAATATATACATATATTTGTAAAGGTTGGGAGCAGTCCTTCTTTAATGCACGCATTTAAAAAGTAGATGTCCAATTTTACCTTTTATGGATCAGTTTTATGGAGATTTTTTTTAATATTCTGAAGTTTTTTTTCAATCCAGCATTCATAAATTAATTCACTATATAAATTATTTTCAGATATATGAAAATAGCAATGAACTGACAACATCCATGTACTTTAAACCGACACATAGTGGTATATACCTATACAGTAAGAGTGAATGTCTCACTAGGTACAAAAATGGTACAATTAAAACATTAATAAATAGAGTTTATAAAATCTCCATCAAATTGGAACATCTTCAATAGAGGAGTGGACAATCTAAAATAAGTTTTCATAAAGAATGGATATAACAATATTGAATTTGCTATTATACAAAAATATCAGCCAAAAGGATAAAAATATTAAGAAAGAAGGAGGGACAAAACACATACTACCCATAAAATATTTTACGAAAATCAGTTTTCAGGAAATTATGAAACAGATGAGAAGTACTCAAAACTATACTATGTAATAACATGAAATGTTTAAAACAAGAAGATAAACTCCAATTAATTATCTATTATAGAAGCAAAACATTGACTCAACTAATTATAAAGAATCAGTAGGAAGAGAAGCAACCTTTGAAACAGACGAATGTAAGTTATCACTGAAACATGTGGAATAATTCAATAAAAGAAAAACCTATGGCAAATTTATTTATGAAATACGAAATGCTGAACTGAAAAAATGCTTCAGAAAATTAGTACAATTCTCCATAAAACTGAACAAGGTAAAACGGAACAAGTGTTCATCAGGTAAACACTGACAAGAGATTATAGAAATAAATTGGGTAATTTCTTTCTAAGTGTATTTCTGTGTTATGTCTAATATAAATGTTTTATATAAATATTTGGTCTAACTGTATAAATTGTTTACAGTGGTTTGGACAGCTCTTCATGTTTCCAATGCATCTCCCTACTAAAGGCTTTAGCCAGTGGTGGGAGAACTATAATCTGCACAATCCATCAACCTTCTGCTCGGCTTTTTGAAATGTTTGACCATCTGTACACGTTGGCAGAAGGTCAATGTATCTACCAAGGATCTACAAAACAACTTGTTCCTTTCTTATCCAGTCAAGGCCTTGTCTGTCCTAGTTATCATAATCCTGCTTCTTTCAGTAAGTTTGTAAAATAATCTTTATATATATATGAATAGATAAATAATTTTTAGTGATGATAAAAATTGTTACTCGGGAGAGTGGAGGTTGCCTTTTATCTTGAAAGTATTTTTTTTAGATAGGGATGGAGAGATGGAGACAAACCTACAGTGATATATATGTATGTATATGATAAACCAAATGCGATCCAACAGGTCAAATTGCACTTAAAATAAAGTGTGCACACATAGAAAGAAACAAAAAAAAACTCTCGTTTCAATATTTCGACCGTCATATATATATATATATATATATATATTCTCAAAAAGAACACAGAAATGAAATCACAGAAACTCCCTACTATATTTCGATGGTCTCGTTATCAGGAAGATAGATGTGAGTTTCTCTGTGTTCTTTTTGTGAATATAGTTTATTTAGTTCGTGGAACCATTTCTTTTAATTGGTTATATATATATATTATATATATAAAGATTTCACATAAACACGTGAAATAACAATCAATGATACTTAGTCTTGTTTTCCCATTTCTTATTGTGGTTTGATCATATATATATATATATTAAAGATTTCACATAAACACGTGAAACAACAATCAATGATCAAACCACAATAAGAAAAGGGAAAACAAGACTAAGATCTTTCAACCGTAACACCGGACTCTGACGAAGACCGCTTGTTACGGTTGAAAGATCTTAGTCTTGTTTTCCCATTTCTTATTGTGTGTTTGATCATTGATTATATATATATATATATATATAAACAGGAATTTTCAAAAGAACACACAGAAAAAAAATCGCTGAACTCACTACTACCATATATTTCGATGTCCTTGTCAGTCGTTATCAACCTTTGGAGCGATTCACATCTATTCCTGACGACGAGGACATCGAAATATAGTAGTGAGTTCAGTGATTTCTTTTCGGTTTGTTCTTTTGAAAATTCTAGTTTATTCAGCTTGAAGAATCGTTTCATCTAATTGGATATATATATATTATATATATATATATATATATATATATATATATATATATATATATATATATATTATATATAGATTCAGAGCAAGGGTTCTCGAGGATTTTGGTCAATAAAAAATTCAGCTAGTTAATATCTGCCGACGTTTCGCCAAAGGTTGTTTGGCATTATCAAGGCTAAAAAACAATTTATTGAAACGACATAAGTAAAGCAAAAACCAATTCTTCTACGGTATACCAATTAACATAAAACCAAAAAGGACAAAACAAAAATTCATAAGCAGGAGAACAACAAAAACCACGAATACCTCCATACAGGGCATTCAAGCAAAACAAAACAGACAGTAACAGAGACAGTACGTCAGAAAATTACAAAAAACAATAACAAAACGAAAGATCAAACATTTAAAATACATTCAGGGGAATACAACCAAAAACTAACAGCATTATTACCTTTTTTGTGAGGAAAACCCTATTTACATCAGCATCCTACGGGAATAACAAATGTAATGGAAGGTAATATAACCATCAACATAGGAAAAACAATCTACTCCTCCAATATCAACCTAACAATTGTTCTATCGAACAAACCAAAAAAACAAAAAGCTAATTAAGGAGATTAGAATAAATTAAACTAAGACTAGATATATCAGATCTCTTATTACAGGCAGTTGGTGTATTCATGATATTTATCATTTCTTTATCATGAATACACCAACTGCCTGTAATAAGAGATCTGATATATCTAGTCTTAGTTTAATTTATTCTAATCTCCTTAATTAGCTTTTTGTTTTTTTGGTTTGTTCGATAGAACAATTGTTAGGTTGATATTGGAGGAGTAGATTGTTTTTCCTATGTTGATGGTTATATTACCTTCCATTACATTTGTTATTCCCGTAGGATGCTGATGTAAATAGGGTTTTCCTCACAAAAAAGGTAATAATGCTGTTAGTTTTTGGTTGTATTCCCCTGAATGTATTTTAAATGTTTGATCTTTCGTTTGTTATTGTTTTTTGTAATTTTCTGACGTACTGTCTCTGTTACTGTCTGTTTTGTTTTGCTTGAATGCCCTGTATGGAGGTATTCGTGGTTTTTGTTGTTCTCCTGCTTATGAATTTTTGTTTTGTCCTTTTTGGTTTTATGTTAATTGGTATACCGTAGAAGAATTGGTTTTTGCTTTACTTATGTCGTTTCAATAAATTGTTTTTTAGCCTTGATAATGCCAAACAACCTTTGGCGAAACGTCGGCAGATATTAACTAGCTGAATTTTTTATTGACCAAAATCCTCGAGAACCCTTGCTCTGAATCTGGATAAATCAGTGGTCGAGAAGCTACATCAGTATATATATATATAAAAGTTATGTTCTTTCTTCTCAATATTGTCTTTTTAAAAAGTTTGTATTTACTAATTACTTATGTTATAGTTTACAGTTGTAGTTAATACTTTACTATTAGATTCTTCTAATAGGAGTCTATCTAATGAAAAATATAATATAATAAATAATACAATAAACAGTTGATCATAAGACACCTGAGACAAGACTGAGTCAAGACTAAGGATTCGACAAGACTAAATGAGAGTTTGGACAAGACTGTACGGAAGGTTTGACAAGACTGGAGCTGCGGCGCAGCGCTAGCTCTTATATAAAGTTTTAAAGCTTACAATGCACTTTGAGTTCAACACTCGTGCCTAGTGCAGCTGCCTCTGGGATAAAGAAGGTGGTTGTTTGCTACCAGATAACTTATATATATGAATCTGTTATATATATGTATAAATATTGATAAAAGTATCAACCGTGAAATGGAAACAAAATAAATTTTTTATCAGGACTCGGTCAGTTCTTCAGATTCAGTTTAAACTCTCATTACCTTTTTCATAGACAGATGTATAAAAATTTAAAACAGAGAAGCTTAAGCATTCCATTAAAAAAAACTGTCCAGTATGAATAAATTTCAAACTAGTTTTGTTGAAACTAATCAGTTGTTGAAATTAGCAAACTTTTTTTTTAAAAAAAATCTCTAATGTAATAATTAAGTTTTTCTACTTCAAAATTGTATAGTCTGCCTATGAAAAAGGTTTTAAATATAAATAGAAACGTGGGCAATGAGAGTTTAATTTGAATCTGAAGAACTAACCGAGTCCTGATAAGAATGTTATTTGGTATATTTCTATAAGTTATGATGAAAACAGGACAAATGTAGACAGACATTACTCACTTTTTGAATATTTCGATAATCGTCGTCATTAGGAGGCGAGGTTTGCTGTAGGGAGGCAAGGCGGTGATTGAGGCCAACACCAAACGAGAAGGGAGGGGGAATGAAACAAATAAGAAATCATAAACAACATGGAAAAATAATTAAAAATGAAGAAAACTAAAAATAAATTCTGATAAAAAAAATATTCACGATTTAGGTTGAGTCCAGGAGGCAATCCAGAGACAAGTAAGCAAGCATACATGCGCCTCCTCAGAAGCTCTTCAAGTACTTGAGTATTACTACAGGGAACTGTTTCAGAAAAGCTAATTCTGGAATTGAATTATTCCAGTATTACAGTAACTGAAATACTCAAAAATTCTAAGGTTACTTGAAGAACTTCTGGGGAGGTACATAAGCTTGCTTATAGCTAGATTTCCTCCCGGACTCAATCTGTAATAATCAATTTTTTTTTCAGAATTTATTTTTACTTTTCATGTTTATTTTTATTTTTTGATTTGTTTATTACTTCATATTTGTTTCCTTCCCTCTCTATTCTCGCTTGGTGGCGGTGGTGGTTGTCACTGAATGTGTTACAGTCCTGAGGTTGGACTTCATTCACCTCCCTGCATCCCTGTTGAGCACTTTGCCTCCTGATAATGACGATTGTCGAAATATAGATTTAGTTAAGTCTATGCTTATCTTTTTTGATGCTTTCGTTATAATTTTTATTTAAAGTCATATTCACCGTTACATTTGATTTATATATCAATGATCAAACCACAATAAGAAATAGGAAAACAAGAATAAGATCTTTCAACCGTAACAAGCGGTCTTCGTCACAGTCAAAAACCCAACAGAGTCAGTTGGGTTTTTGACTCTGACGAAGACCGCTTGTTACGGTTGAAAGATCTTAGTCTTGTTTTCCCATTTCTTTTTGTGGTTTGATCATTGATTGTTGTTTCACGCGTTTATGTGAAATCTTTTTTGTATATATATATCTATATACTTCATTAAATTTCTTCCCAACTTCTCTGCGAATGATTTTCCTATATAGCTTCTCAAGATTTCTAATCTGACATTTCCATTCATTCAGTACTAAATGCAACAATTCACCAAAAGATTTACTTGAACAATCCATTTAATTGATAAATAAATTACAATTTAAAATAAAAATAAAACAACCGACGTTTCAGTCATCCTTGACCATCCTCAGGGTTTGATACTAGATAAATTAAATAAAAGCTATTCACTATACAACAATAAAATAAAAGTTGTAATTTATTTATTTATGTAATAAAATAAAGTTAAATAGCTAAGATTGAACTTTTATTTTATTTTACAAGTCCTTAACTGTTCTTAAACAAGTCCCCAGTGATAACAGACAAGTTACTTTAAAAGCTTCTGAGGAAGCCCACATTTGGCTCCTGGGAGCACGCTCGAAACCTGGCTTGAATTTAAATCGTTAGTTTTTTATTTATTTATTTTTTTTAAATATTTTTTATTTATTTATTTTTTTAATTTTTTTTAATTGTTTTATATATTTTTTTATTTTTTCTTTTCTTAACCTTTTTCTACCTTTCAAAAACATTTTTTTTTATTTTTGCTCTCGACTTCCTAGTTCCTTTTTTATTTGTCTCCTTTGCGGCAGCACTGCTTTAGCCCTCACCCAGTGAGTTCTTTAGTTGACTGTCGTCCCTCCGTCAATTCACTTCTTCTCCTGAGGACGAACGCCATTACGGTCGAAATATTGAAAAGTGAGTCTTTGTTGTGTTTCTGTTTATGTGTCACTGCTTATTTTAAATGTTATTTGTCCTGCCGGACCGTTTTTCGTTTATCATGGTATATATATATATATATATAATTAAAAGAAACGGTCCAGCGGACTTTTTTAAAATAAAATAAATTCAAAACGAAGGAAACACACAGAAAGACGCAGACATAACTCACATCGATATTTCGACCATCGTCGTCATCAGGAGGTGCGAAGAGTCCCGCAGGAAGACAGGGCGGTACTCAGTACGATGTGAGTTATGTCTGCGTCTTTCTGTGTGTTTCCTTCGTTTGAATTTATTTTTTATTATATATATTATATATATTATATATATAATATATATATATATATATATATATATATATATATATAGTGCGCTTGGTTTCCTTCTCTTATCTCTCCTGAAGACGGTTCAACCGAAAATTAGAGACTGTAAGTTTGTGTTTTTAATTTCTCTATGTTTCTTTATGTACATTGAACCGTATATTATATTTATATATATATATATATACAAACTTACAGTCTCTAATTTTCGGTTGAACCGTCTTCAGGAGAGATAAGAGAAGGAAACCAAGCGCACTCTCTCCTGAAGACGGTTCAACCGAAAATTAGAGACTGTAAGTTTGTGTTTTTAATTTCACTATGCTTCTTTATGTACATTGAACTGTGTCCTTTTCGGATCGTATTTTCATCGAAAAAGTGTATATATATATATATATATATATATAATATATATATATATATATATATAACTGAAGTTTATCGGGACTCGGTCAGTTCTGTCAGTTCCGATAAACTTTAGTTTTGTTTCTATTCCACAGTCGATACTTTTATCAATATTTATATAGATATAGATAAATAGGTAGATTAACTTATCTCAACCACATATACTTATTCTACAGTATTTCCACCTTCTGAGGGTTAGTCACACACAGTCTCTTGAGGCTGTGAGTTAGGGGATATAGTATCTCTGAGAACAGAGCTCTTTCATCAAATATATTTCAAAAATTATTCTTATTCCTTTAACTGAGTAGTTCAGTTTATGCGTAGTTTTATTCATAATATAAAAGTTGAAAACTTGGTGTCCACTTGCTATGACTTTTTACTTTTAATTTTATTAAATTCTTTTATGTTTCTTTATCTTCAATTACCTGTCCCTTCTGCATATACCGCTTCTGATAAGTACGCAGTTCTAAATAAGCAATTAATCATTTTTGCAGGAATTAAGTTTTTGTCTTGAACTGAACTGGCGAAACCTGCTTTCTGTTAGAGTCATATTTACAGGTATTTGCCAACAAATTTTTCGTTTGTCAACAAAGTTTGCTTGACAATGTTATGTAATTGGTAGTATAGAATAGTAAATATAGGTTACGGCAAATCATTTACATACTAGAAATATTTTTAGTATGCTATAAGAAAAGTTTGTTATAGATTTGAATTATAGATGCAGAGAAATTATATTCCTCGGCCTACGTCGTTTGTAAACGTAGTTAAGAGTCGATCTCGATTATATGTCAGTTTAAAAAGAAAATACATGAAAAAAAAAATAAAGTTTACGTCAGATATTGAACTTTAGTTGTCTGTTACAAATATTGGAATCATAATATCACTAGAAAACCATTATAATCAGGAATCACAATTATAATATGTGATTTATTACATATTTGATAAATAGAGACGATATTTGATTACACTACTGAGTAGCTGCAGGAATATGAATAGTTGTTATCTATGACGAAATTTTACTGTCTATTTACAATTATATCGCATTTCAGAAATTTGAGGAGCGTAATTGATCTGCCCTATCAGAGGTAAAAACTTCTCCAACAAATATTGCACAACAAAATAGTTTAAAAAATAATAAATTCTGCTCTAATACTAATAATAACTAAATGGTGTCGAAAACGATACCATGACCTTCAAGAGTAAAACCACATTTACTGTTAAAAATATAAATATTAATATTAAAAAAATGTTTGTTTCATCTACTTCTGTAGGTATTGTACAGAACTAGTGAAGGTTATTTTCGGTTTAGCCTAGAGACCAGGTGATTCGCTAATCGTTTAAGTTGCCTCTCTTGGTCCCAAATAACGACATTGGGTGATGTAGTATACCTGTACTAGGTGTTCATCTATGACGTCACAGAATAGACTGACTCTTTAACAATGGCTGTAAATATCTATCTTCAGTAAAGTAAATTAGTTAATTAGAGTTATATTAAATATTGTTTTTCGAAGCATTAAATTATTGACTTTTAATAACGACATTTTTTTTAATTATTTAATTTATCAATAGACTATATTTATTCTCTTATTTAAAAAAAATGTGCTAATTTATTAATGACAAAATATGTTAGCCACAAAATTGAGTTGGAGTTGAGGCATTTCAAAATCAGTAGTACACTTTTAAACATTAGTACTTTTACTTTCCAGATGATGAAAACCATGTGGACAAACTGTGTACTTTATAAAAGTACTTTCTGTATTTTATAAACATTTTTTCAGATTTATATTTTTTTTTCTTTTAGTAATTGAAGTGAGTTGTGGTGAATATGGAGACAACGTCCGTAAATTAGTGACTGCTATAAGAAATGGTAAAAATGACATAAGGGAGGGAAAGGAGTTCCCTGCTCCGGAAATTCTTAATAACCATGTTAGTAATGGAGTCGACGAACAGAAACCTCTTAATATTGGAGTTTGTATACCAGCTATTAATGGTGGAGGAGATATACTCTCTAAGATTAAAGAAGATTTTGTCAAGGACCCGATCTTACGTACGTAGTTTATTTTTACCCTTTTTAATATTTTTGTTATTCTGTACTTCCTTTTATTGTAAACTAGTTTAACACCTGTCACTTCACCGACGAATAGAATAACTTCTTGGTATATATAACATAGAATGAACTAAATTCACAAAGAAGAACGTAGGCTGTATAAAAAATTGCACATTTTGAAAAGAATTTATTGAGCCTTATTTACAAAAGAATGAACAACCAAAACAATTTCGCTCTCCCTGAAAATGATCTATTTTAAGAAATAGAGTACAAATATATTTGCAACGACATCATTCTAATGCATATTTGTACTACTTGCGAATAGTACTTTTAAGTTTTATCGCAAAAAACGTATTTATCATATGAATCATGCTAATATATCAACATTAAAATAATACTTATCTTTATATTTATGCCTATATTGCTTGGTTATATTACAACAAAATGTAAAGATTTTTTCAACCTGAAAATTTTGACTTATCATTCATTCTGAAAAGTTGTGAGGAGGTTACAAATCATACTCCTTGGGAGATGAGATGATGAGGTATTCCTTTTTAAAATTACAATAACAAAAAGGGGCGTTATGGAACATTTCTTGTTTTGAGAAAACGTTTATAACGCTAATATAGGACAATAAAATTTTGTTAAACTAAACCTAAAATTAGCAATTAACAAAAAAAAATGCTATAAAATTCTGATTACTGCAAAGGGCAATATAACTGTAAAAACAATAATTCATCTTGGAATAATATTTACTATACTTGTCGGAGTTGTTAACATTTATTTAAATTTGTGGCAGATAGACTGACATGGCTTCTTATATAATAATATAGATATAGAAGGGTGTTTTTGTCGAAACGTTACGACAATGTAAACCGTATAGCACTGATGAAAATAAATATGTTGTTAAGGATGTTGGTAGTGTTATTGTTACTCACAGTTGTGTTATTTCTTAAAGTGTTGGAAAATTTGAAAGTTTTCACTCTCCGACACCACAGATGTAACTTATCTTTGAATGCATTTAGCTATTTATAGCAAATAGATCATTAATTTTTTTCAGATCGTTCAGACGACCGAATAAGTCGCAATTTTTTAAAAGTTACAGCCCTCCTTCTCATACCTCCTGGAGTGATGTTTCGCACTCCAGGAGGTCTCTGGTTGATAATCTTTGCACTAAAATTTTATAATCTCTCTACTAATGAATATCACTACTTCATAAATCAACTCTTTTTTTACGGTTAACTCGACATGTATAGTATGCTTCAAATATTTGTGAAATCAATTAAATCTCATCGGTAGACGAGAAAATAAAGAATGAAAAAGGGAAGAAGAAAGAAATATGGAAAGAAGGGGAATGAGAACCAATGAGAGTGGTCTTGATAGATTTGACACGGGTGTTCAGATTTCCCACCCGCGATAGCCTGCCTGAGGTAGACGATGCCCATTTCAGTAATGAAACTGGCCGTTAAAAGTTCCAGGAAGATAGCTGTAAGAAAGTAAAGTGACCGTTTTGCCTTCTGTAGTTCTTTCCTTGGGCAAAAATCACCCAGTCAGTTTAAACTCCCTCATTAAGACAATATGAAAGCAGATCATTATTTTATCTGCTATTTTACCTTTATCTTTGTTAGGCACTTGTGAAAGATAATATTTCTATTTAAAAATATCTTAAGTAGTCCAAAATAATCAACCCTATAGTGTGGCTCACTTACAAGTGAAGTAAATGTCAATTAACACTATCACCCCTAAAGCAATCTTTTAGGCACCAACCTATTACTCTGGTGTTTGAAACAAATTCAGTAGAACCTCATAGTGCAAGTTTAATTCGTTCCTAGACCGAGCTCATATTACGATTTACTCCTATTACGAAGCAATTTTTCGCATTGAAATTAATATGAAAATAAATAATCTATTCCATCCTTAAAATGCCGGTTTTAAGTTTATTTTTTAAACAGAAAAAGTTCATTCAAAAAAATATACAATAATCTACATGCAATGTGAGTAATACTACTTGAACAATAAATGCATGCAAGAAATAATCATGTTTTATTAATCCACTAATCTTAAAAAGGAAATTATCTAAGCGTGAGGAATATGGTCACTCAACTACTAATTTTTACTCACCGTACGAGACAAGACAAAAATTCTTACGAATGGCTGCTCGTAAAGCGAACTACTCGCATAAGGAGGCACTCGTACTACGAGGTTCTACTGTACTCTTAATTTTTCAATATTTTGAGCAATGTAGTCTGTAATTGCTTTGATTCATAGAAATGATTTATTTAGTTTTTCCTATCATGGATAATGATCATATTGTACTTTTTAGCGGCTGATGGTGTGGCTATTCAAATGGAACCAGTTATAGAAAAACCTGAAGTTACCACAAACCTATTGGATAATGGATTACAAGTTAATCAAAAACGTTATGGAACATCAGAATTTACCCAATTCTGGATTATTTTAAAAAGAACATTACTATTTTCTTATCGAGATTGGGTAATATACAATATGTAATATCTCAAACGATTACAAGAAAAGAAGAATTAGAAACAACATACAACTACTTCAATATTTCGACCTCGTCATCATCAGGGGAAAGAGAAGAAGAAGATGAGTTCTGCTGATCACTCAGCAGTTGCTGTTTACCAGACAACCAGAACTCATGTTTTTGCTCTTCTCCTTCTCCTGATGATGACAAGGTCGAAATATTGAAGTGAGGTGTGTGTTGTTTCTACTTTTGTACTTTTGTGTGTTGTTTCATATTTTGAAATATTTAATATTCTTTATTAATTTATTTTTTGGTAAGAACATTTCATTAGTTAAATCATACACACTTTTATTTTACAATCATTTCATTTTATTTTATTTTCTGTTGTAAGCTTTCACAATATATATTTGCGATATTATTTTTAAGGTATATAAATAATTATATATAATTGAATACAAAATACGATTCAAACCTCATAGTTCTAGTATGACTATGATGATGGCCAGTTATTTTCGTCAAATAATTTTAGTCCGATAAATCATTCATTGTTATATATATATATATATAATATAAACATGTGATGCAATCATTGAAGTTTAAACCACAATGGAAAAAGGAAAACAATAGAAAAAAATGCTCTGAGCCTTTCAATGTATGTCATCAGAGAGCAAACAAAGTAAAAACTGTTTTACTTAGTTTTTACTTTGTTTGCTCTCTGATGACATACATTGGATGGCCTCAGAGCATTTTTTCTATTGTTTTCTTTTTCCATTGTGGTTTAAACTTCATATATATATATTTATCAATGTTCAAACCATCATAAGAAATGGGGGGGAAAAAGATTAAGATCTTTCAACCGTAACAAGCGGTCTTCGTCAGAGTCAAGAACCCAACTGTGACTGAGTCAAAAGACCTCTGTTACGGTTAAAAGATCTTAGTCTGTTTTTTATATGTATAAACCAATTAAAAAGAAGTTAGCACACAAATAGACAAAGAAATAACTCACTTCTATATTTTGACCACCGTCGTCATCAGGTGGTGAAGAGTCCCGCAGGAAGGTAGAGCGGCGAATCATATGTTTATATAAAATAGGCTTACTTCTTCTCACTGTACCACTTCCTTTCCTTAGGACGACCGTTAAAATAGTAGAAATATTAGAAGTGAGTCCTAGTGTGCAGAGTTCTTTCATGTGTCTTTCTATTTTCAAAGTATATAAATATATTTATATATTTATGAAGTTCATTAATTAATATTATGTTGCCAGACACTCATGTGGCTGAGGCTGTTTGCCCACATTATTGTTGGATGTCTTATTGGAGCTCTCTATTACGATATTGGAAATGATGGTGCCAAAGTACTTAGCAATCTTGGATTCCTCTTTTTTAACATGCTTTTCCTTATGTATACATCAATGACAGTTACTATTCTTTCTTGTAAGTAATAATTGTATTTATATATTTTTTTTAAATATATATATATAGCGACATTCAAAAAGATGATTTTTTTATAATTTAACATTTTTTTAAAAATTATATTTATTTTTAGTTCCTCTTGAAATGCCTGTTTTGTTAAAAGAAAATTTCAATAGATGGTATTCACTAAGGTCCTATTATATGGCTATTACCGTCTCAGATCTCCCTTTTCAGGTTTGACTTGTTCCCTTTATCATTCCGTTATTCTTATTAATTACCAGCGTTTTTTGTGTGATGTAACATATTGGAATAGTGTTATTCTTTGTTTACGTCATTATAATTGATTAAATAATTAATACAATACATTAGTGCAATAAAAATAATTAATCTATGGTTTTTAGAAAATTATATATAGACAAAAAAATGTTCTTATGGACGTAGGTTAGGTTAGGTTGCAGTGGCAGGCCCACAAGACACACATAGTCCAAATTTGACCCTTTGTGATACCACACAATGAACATTCGGCATTGGAAGCCCTAAATTTTGTCTGTGGTGTATTTATCTTAAGGATCTTGATTACCTGACATCTTGCGAACTCGGTACCACTGGCTTACGTTCTCTCTGAAGAATATCGTACCAAATTTTTTTTTCACTACCAGCGCCACAGTAGGTATCGAACCACTTACCAGTCCAGACTCGAGCTTGTAAGCCTCTAGAATATCATGGGTCCTAGATGACCGGGTGTAACGTTGATGGATAGATTCAAAGCTTGCGTTTCAATGAAGGGCTTACGATAACTGTGATGCTCACGATAGTATAGCTTATATCAATGATTGTTCATCAATAATAATGATTAAATTGAGAAACAGTTCATGATTTAATCTAATTTGTATAAATTCTACATAATGCATTCTCTCTTTTTATTATTTTTCTTTTTCCAGTTAAAAAAACTTAAACAGACAATAAACAAACATTAGAATAACTGTGATTAAGTTTCATGAACTGGGTATCACAGGAAAGTTTGTAGTTTAATGTTATACTGTATGAAAATCTTATTGCATGAAGTGAGATACAGAAATTTGTATTACAAATACTTTGATGTTATTGAAATATACAAGTCTACCTTGTACGTTTCCGTCATTCCTTGAACGGCTTTGAAACTTGTTTCAAGTTTTGATATATTCAAGTTTTAGTTTTTAGAAAGAACTAAAGTTTCTGAAATAATATTCAAATTCATGATTAATATGAAGTTTAAATTACAAAGCTGAATTCCTCAATTTTCGATATTACTAAAACAATAGCCCTAATGTACTATAATTACCTATTATTGGAGATTGAAGATAATCTATAACAGTAACAAAATAAAATTCATTTTAATAATATATCGTCTTTCCTCATCATTTTCCTCGCACCTCGACAGAAATTGAAACGCATTCATTATCAGGAGTGAACTGAATATTATTCTATGATATAGTATTTTAGGAAGACAATAATTTAGTTTCCATTGAATCGATTGTTGACTTCCTAATCGAATTAGCCTAGTGAATATATATTTTATTGTCAAAAGAATCGCTTAAATTTGCTTCAAAAAGTATGAAGTTTTAATTAGATTTAATGCTATTTCACAGTTGATCCTTATCAGGTGCGAGAAGCAGAGAAAAAAAGTTTTTTCCTTGAACTAAATTTCCTTAGTTTAAGGAAATTTCAGCACTTTAAGGATATGATATTTTTTTTTAAAGAAAATTCAAGAAAGGTTATTCGATAACGTCATGGAAGTTCTAAGTCAATAGTATTTTCATTCTGGGTTAAAACCTGCTAGAGAGTGTCGGTAAATAAAAAAAAAAAAGGGTTTCTTGCTTAAGATCAAGTCCTCCCCGTCTTTCTCTTTCTCTCAAGTGGTTAAAAAACATCCGCCTTGATAACAAGAAATTGATCTATTTATAATTATCCTTTCGAAACGTTTCGAAGCTAGTTCTTGATTTTACTATTTTACATATATTTCGTTACACTTTTTTACACTATTTTACAAGTGTAATTATTTTCGTTAAGTTTATTCAAATATCAATCTGTTATGTTTCTTGTCTAAAAGTCTGATTTTTTTTTTACATATATTAAAAGTGAAATAAATATCTTTTTTTTATAATAAAGTTGAGTATGATTCCACACCGTTTGTCCTTGAACAAAGTATAAAATGTAGGGATTGGGAAGTCAGAATAAATTTTTGATGTCAGGTACTGGTTAAAGATCTCTACTCTAAATACACTTGAGATAGTCAAAATTTAGGACTCCCTGTGTTGAATCAACAGGTTATTTGGTCAGCCCATACTAAAATGGGTGTTAGTTAAAGAATGAGTCTCAATTTTTGTCCCTAGAACAATACTAAAGACGAAACCTTAGATTAAAAAAAATATTTACTCATGAGCTATGCAATCAGTTTTGTGTATTATTATTTACTTATGATTAAAGAGGAAAAGAAACACTAAGTCTTTAACACACAAAGCTGAAAAAATATTAAGATTTAAAGGAAAAAGTATTACTTGAAAGAATAGATACTTAATGCTTTAATTTAATGATTGGTTAGTAAAGATGGTGGATATTCATGTAGTGTTCCTGATATTATTTATGAATACTTTAATATCAGAGGTAAATGGGGAAGATATAAGAAGCACGGAACTGAGCAAAATCCTCAAAATATAATTCAATGATTTCATATACCTCTTTTTTGAAAGTCATTTTCTAACGAGTGTTTAACTGATTTTGTATATGAATTTCTAGACTTATTAAAAACATTAATTAATCGAGGATGGGTGTTTTGTGTCAGGTTTTCCAGCATTTGCTTACAAGAACAATTTTTTTCCATGTATTATACAAAATAGATTTCAGTGCATATATTTAACATAGCGTCAGAATTTTTGTCAACTACTTTTATAGTTTGATGCCCAGTTAATACTGTGGTAACGCATTAACCAGACCTCTGGACTGGTGGATCCGAGGTCTAGTCCTCGATTTATACATGCTGGAAGTGAATATATCTGAGCACGTTCCCTCGAAGTGGACGTTAAGCCGTTGTCCAAAGCCTGCCAGTTACTCTTTGAATATCCATACTCTAAATTCACTTGTATTAGACAAGATAGAACTCTCAATGTAGTAGAATGTTCATTGTGCGGTATCACAAAGAGCCAATGTTCGCCTTAAGTGTGTTCCTTGTGGGACTACTAGTGCAACCTAACCTACTTTTATGGTTTTTTAATTGTTCCCAATTTTGTTAGTGAACTTCAAAAAATTATAATGACTGAAATTATTTGTATGATCAAAAATGTTATTTGTTTTTTAATAATCATTTTAACTTAAATTGTACTTATTCACTTTTTTTCCCCTTTTTGACTGTGTTCTAATCATTATTGTTTTACAGGCGATTTTTTGCGTGTTATACGTTTCCTTGGTATACTGGTTGACTTCACAGCCGGCTGAAATCAGTCGCTATCTCATGTTCCTGGCAGCTTGTCTATTGATATCTTTCGTCGCTCAATCTGTTGGTTTGGTTGTTGGAGCTGCAATGAATGTTCAAAATGGAGTTTTCCTCGCTCCAGTTATGTCTGTTCCCTTCCTTCTCTTTTCTGGCTTCTTCGTCAGCTTTGATTCAATACCTATATATCTAAGATGGATAACATATCTCAGTTATATAAGATATGGGTTTGAAGGAACTGCTTTGGCCACATATCATTTCAGAGAGAAAAACTTAAATGTCACCAGGTATTCAGATTTATTTAATTTTAAATAATAATCCATTTAAAGATATAAGTGGTTGCATTATTATTGTGGCTTTTTTCAATGAATTTTATTCAACAAAAACAACAGCAATACTTGATTAAAACATTTAAACGCATTTTTATTTTAGAACATATACACCATCTAATTCAATTACGCTTCTCTTATGCTTGGTAGCATGTCGATTCCATGGGCAAAGAAAGTGCTATTCTTTGAGGCAATCCACTCTTTGATGGCGGTCACTAAGTCATCCAAACTGTCGCAGACTTTGTTTCCAAGCCAATTTTTCATTAAACAATTAATGTGACAGTCTGTAGTCAGTGTTCTGTGGGAGAATATGGCGGATGAGGGAGCAGCAACACGACGTTCGATAAGTGTTCGATCTGATTGTTCAGCACTTCAACCTTTCTCGAAGTGGTAGATCATGGTATAACTAATAAGAAGATAATATTTGATCGCATCTGAAAAAGAGCATAATTTTAATATATAAAAACATAACAAAACCTTATTTTATGTTCATTGAAAGTTTACTAACATTTTTAAATTTATTGTGAAAAATGCCGCAATAATTACACACCCACCAATGGTGGGTGATAACACCTATATCTGTTATTTATTTATGTTTCCTTTTCAAGTAGAGTTTTATGTTTAATGTAATTTAATTTTGACATAATCATGTTGGAACAGTTGTTATTAACTTTTAAAATTTTGCCCCAATTTAAAAAAGAAACAAGGTAAATCCTTACCTAAATTCTTAATTTATCTTAATTTTTAATAACCTCCATGATACAAAAACCTCATATTAATATGTTATTTATTAAATTCACCTCTCAGTTTAAAATAGCCACTGGTATATGATCTTATGATAATAATACGTAAAACAGTATTTCGGAACGCAACAACTAATTTAGGATGGATAATACAGTATATGAAAAGCATATTTGACATCTCTGATGAAACAGGATCTTCTATTTGTTGCTTGATTACTAGTTCATTTATCACGAAAAATATATTGCTACTACTTCAAACAAATATTTAAACATTTAACACTTATGTGAAAATATTTACGTCTCTTGAAGAAGTTTAACAATATTCCTAGTATTATTTTTTAACGAAAATATTACTAAGTAATTTAGCAGTGCTGATAAAATTCATTACTTGTATTACGAACCAATTTCTTGCATAAATAATCCGTTCCATCCCCAAAATACCTGTTTTTAGTTTATTTTTTAAACAGAAAAGGTACAATTAGAAAAATTAAACAATGCTGTACCTGTAATATGAAAAGTTTAATGTATGCAAGAAATAATCATGTTTTTATTAATGTAATAAACTTAAAACCGAGACTATCTAGGCGTGAGGAAGATGTTTGCTCGTACTACGAATTTTTACTCATCGTACGAGACAAACATTTTTACGAATGGCTGCTCGTAAAGCGAATTGCTCATACAATGAGGCATGGGTATTATGACGTTCTACTGTACTTTGTAACATAGTTTTATTGATTTATTTATTTATTCTGAGAGAATACCTCTAGGATGTTGTCTTATTAAAGGTCTTAGAGGGTTTGAGAGTCATTATGATTGATTCAAAGAATCGAGGAAGGTGTTTGAATGGCTTGTGGGGGTCTGCTATGAAATTACATATTATGCTTAGAAGTTACGATCAAAGGAACATTGAGACCTTATGCAGTGGCTAGGGCTAGAAACATCCCGAAAGTATTTATTGCCATGGATATTAACAATCAAGGTTCTAATTTTTGACTAGTGTCATTGGTCCCAAACTTACATCTTATTAAAGTACTCGTATACATACACAGTCATCATCAAATAAAACCGAAGATTTTTCAAAACAAAAAAGTATAATTCAAATCATAAAAAAAATTATTAAATTAACTGGCTATGCAAATAAATATAAATTTGCAACCCCCATTGACAAGCTAGTTTTGAAAAATTTAAAATAAATTCATTTTTAATTTGCAAATATTACTAGTTGAAAATCTGTTTAAAAATAGTATTACACAAAAAATTATAGAAACAATTACGACCTTAAAAACTTATTTTGGTATACAATTTCAGATATTTTGTTACCTTTTTATTGTTCTGATTTTTTTCCTATTTCCCCCCCCCCTCCCCTCGATATGCCACCTCCTGGCACGTGCCTCCCAGAGCAGACATCCCCCTCTTGCTACGTCACTCATCTTGTGTATGATTTTTAGGTATTTTGTGTTATTTGTTGGGTACAAAGAGCAATAGTTTGTGTGATAATGTGTAATAGTTAAGAATCATTGGTTTTACATTATCAGAAAGAATAAATACAATGCCTTGGTATTTTATTTTAACATTAATTATTAAAAGTTATTAATCAGTTTACAATAAAACTACATTATTTTTCATTCTTTTTAGGTCTACTGCCATTTCAAAAACCCAGAAACAACACTGGAAGAACTTGATATGTTAGACGCTGACTTTAATCTGGATATAATTGCACTTATTATAATATTTTTTGTACTTAGATTGTGCGCTTTTCTCTTCCTCAAATGGAAACTTAAATCACAGAAGTAGAAGTATAAGTTACATAAAATAATGCTCTCTCTCTCTTTATCTTATTCCTACATCTCCTTTTCTCTCTTCGTTACTCTTTCCTCCCCATATCCTTCATCTTTTCCTATATTTATGGTTTCAAGAAAACTTTATTAAAAAAAAAGACAAGATTCCTCTTTTCTTAGTTTTAATTTAATAATTTTTCTTCATTTTTATTGACCAGGGTCATTTATAAAATCATATTTTCTTAAAATAAAGCGAGAATGCTGATTAGATTATTTGAATAGTTCAAAAAAAAAACTTTAGGAAATTGAAAATATTGTTACTTAGAACTTATAAAGCAAGTCTATATTTCTATTTTCTTATATATATGTATACATACATCTTTTAGTAATAAGTTAAAGTAATCTAAGGCGATATTTTCTATGCTGGAACTATATATAATGTTTTGATGTGCCTCTCATACAGACTGTAATGCTGGTAACTTTCCATCAGGTCTATTTGACAAATCTGTCCAATATAACGTTCAATTACTCCTATAATGTATCAAATGTATTCATTATATGTGATAGCTCTCCCTAAATGTTGCTTATTTCAATGCAATTAAGTTATTCTGTTTATGTTTAAAATTTTTATTATATAGTTTATGAAATTATATTTTATTAATTTTTAAAAATCAGTTGAAATTGTTATTCATATACATTAAAAAGTATCTTTGACAGGTATTTAAAAGCAAAATCTAATACTCGAATTTTATAAATTGCAGTAATTATTTTATATAGCTCCCTCTGTGATAAAGTAACTTAGTGTAATTATGAATTTCTTTTCAATCCAATGGAAATCATAAATGATATCAAATCGGTACTGTTGGTCTTTATTTGTTGCATTTAATGTTAAATTTCTTTTTAATGTATTAACTGCTGTCGTTATTAAATGTTTTTATCATAATCAGATATTCAAAGGCAAAAACCAGAAATGTTGTATAATTCTTTATCAGATAGTTAAATTGCATTGGATGTAAATGTGATGAATATTTTGTTTATTGTTTTTAAAAAAAATAATAAATGTATTTTAATTATTTTTAGTTTTAATTATTTAAGCTATTAAAAATCAATTCAAAAAGAAATAAGTCAATAGGAAATGTTATTTAAATGAAATTTAAAGTGGTAGTTCAGTGTTCAAATGACTTTCAACTCGAACAAATTGGAGTTCGGACACAGATGTTGTCGAAATTATGTCCCAGAATTCGAACATAATTTTGGAACTCGGAACAGTCACCCAGACTCAACTGTTTTGCCTTAGATTTAATATTGTACCTTTAATAGTTCATATAAACGTTTTAATATAGAAAAACATGCAATATTTAAAAAAAAACACCTGTTTATGATCTGACCGAACGGTTTATTACATTTCCTATTATGTATTTTTATGGAAAAATTTTCGTTACAGACCAAATCGGCTGTCAACTAAAATTATGGAACGAATTATGGACGAGAACCAAAGGATGAATGCACCCATTTATTCCTTCTCTGATGGTACTCTGATGAATGAGTACATTCTCTCTTCTTCGTCTCTCCTCTTCCTTCAGGCCGCTGACCATGCCTGTCACAGCACAGGTTCATTAGGACTTCGGTCCGGAGTTCCACCCGAGTACTTTTAAAATACTATCGATACCACGGGGACGGAGCTCCAAGCCCATGAGTGTTTTTCGTTTCCATCTCCAATTCTCAGTCTATCTCTGTCTTGAATCTATCCCTTCTTCCAGGTTAACACTCATGCCTCGTCATGCGGACAGACTTGTGATGGCTGTGGTTCCTTACTCAGGCAGAGTTCACTGATTGGGGAGTGTCATTGCAACTGGGACCTGAGGCCCCTGAGGTGGGGCCTGGCCTGGGTTACAGAGCACTTTCCCCTTCGGGGTGGATGACCCAGGACACTGACCAGTATGGTGGTCCATAAACTGTTCAGCTCGTAGATGCTGGCCAGTAATGAATGGGTACATTAATTTCTACTTTAATAGAAACGAATACAGTAAAACTACGTTTATGATTTCAATAAGCACTATTTTTGAGATCATGAAGAACATATAAATGCAAAAACGAATTGTTAGTTTTTCAGTTAGCATGTCTTGTTTTGTATCATTTACACTAGGGAAGTGGTTTAATGATATGAAATTTAAATGGAAAGTCTCATTTGTTAGAAAATCTTCATGGTCAAGTTTATTGTAATAAAAACCAGTAAATCAGGTTATATATAATGAAAAAAATGAGTTAATGTATAGGTTAGGCTTCAGTGGCAGTGCCATAAGTGTCACACTTAAGTAAAACATTGAGGTCAATCTGATGCCATACATTTGTATAAGAAAAATACTAAACCTAGCGAGGTTAAATCAAGATTTAAAAGACATTTTTTGTGAAGGCATATATTCAAATGACAAGTGGTTGGACGACAGCTTCAGTGGCAGATTTACAAGAGAACACAAATAGATCAAACATTGGTTCTTTGGGATACCACACAACGAACATTCCTACAATGAGAGTCCTAAATTTTGCCTAACTAATGTTTACTTTACAGTAGGGATCTTTGAAGTATCTGAGATCGTAGAAGTTCGGGACCGACGGCTTGATGTCCTCTCCGAGGGATGACATTTTCACAGATTTATCAACCTCCCACGCAAATAAATCTAATGCCAGAGTGGGTCACTAATCCTGGACCTACCAGACCAGTGGAGAGCACATTGGTACTGTGCTAACCTAGCCCCTGAGTTAATGTATAAGAAGTAGCCTTAAAGAAACTTGTTTCGATCATCTTTAGTAAGACCTGAGGGTCTGTGTGTAGGCTACTATAGTACTAGTAGTAGTTACAGTACTAAGAAATTAAACTAAAGTGGATTTTGATTGTTAGTAATATTTTCATATAATTATTTTAAAAACTGAAATAAGAGATATATAAAACAGGTAGTCTATTAATATATTCATACTTAATAACCTTTATTCGAAACTTTCTCTGTGAGGTTATTTAAGGTTTCAAAATCTCAAAAGCCTATAAAAGTGTAAAGTTAGCGTTTCTCATTTGTTTACAGTTTGACATTAACCCGTCTGTGATGCAAGTGCTCTTATAGATTAAGTTCTATATTAATTCTTTTTCAGTTTAAGTTCTTATTAGGTTTCATTCATTTGCATTTTATTCCATTGTTGAAATTAAGAACAGTCATTTGTTATAGTATTAGATTATAACTCTCACACTTATCTGCTTTTCATTTTTATCACTGTTCTAAGGGTGGAAAGTTTGTCTCATTTATTTCTTATCGCCAATTTTAATTATACGGCCTGAAAATGAGTTTTAATAGGGATCACAGCTTTGAAAAAAATAACCAGGCTAATCGCATATGGATAATAATAAGCTCTTAGCTGTTACAATGAAATATATAAAATTCTAAGATAATGATTCTTCTAAAACTTTGGACAAGTTTTAAATAAAAAGAAACAACTTTCGATGTTATTTTTATTTTACTATCAGTAAAGTATAGCGAACATTTAAAAAAAAATCATTTTGTGTCCCTTCATACAACATCATACCCTTTTAGGTATGATGTTTGGATGTATATGAATATTCAACAATCATGTACCTGTCTACAAATCGCACATCTCACAATTGACTTCGTAAGGTATGTAGATCTTTACTTAGAAATGCTAATTATTAGTTTTGCGAAATATTTCATCATGTAAAAGATATTTCACGTCAAAATAAGTACGTATTTTGTACCTTATCTTCATGTTATTCTTGGGATTGAAGTTAGTCAGTATCACATAATAAAAATGTTACGAGTTTTAGATTATTGTAAAAGGACTAATATTAAATTGGACCTGTAGTCAATTACCGGATTTGTTTACCTTTATAATATTAAAATGTCAGTGTTCAATGTAAGTCACTTATTAGAGCTAAAATTCATTTTAAAATAGAATAACAATCAATAACCAAGTATCAATAATAACATTCTTATTATAAGATGTAGATTACAAAAAGAAATATATATAGCTTAAATCGTTTTAAGATAAAGTGAATCCCGCTGTTCTGTAATATTGTAGAATATAATCTTCATCGATGTGAAGAATGTCAATGCCAACAGAAAATTGAAATGAAGTATATGACGATTTATAACTTATGACTGTATTTTTCATTTGTATTCCTCTGGTTTTGATTGAAAGAGAAATATTATATATATATTGGAATATGGAAATTTGATGCAAACAGACTTATTAAAAACTTGAAATTAACACAGGGCACATAACAAAACAAAAAAGACACTTACTATAATCGATATTTTGAACGGTTGTTTGTTAACTGGAGAATACTAGAAGACGAATATTCAATATACTTACTGTAGTAAATGTGTTTTCTCTTATGCGTTTTGTTTTAAGTTCCAGTTTATATATATTCTGAACTAAATCTTGAACGTTAGTTCACTTTTTTATTTGTAATTCCGTTTTTAAATTGTTTAACTTTTTGATTTTAGTACCTGTTTTATTTTTGTTATCCTTATATTAGTTATTACATCTACAAAAGGACTACTAAAACAACTCAGTAAATTATTTGAAAATACAGACATAAAATTTACTTGCATATGAAAAAAATTGGAAACAATATATTTTGTTGGAATCCTGATTACCTAGTTGTAAATTCCTCAGTAATAATATTTTATATTACGAGTATACTCCTTGAGCAAATTTAATGTAGGGTATGTAGGCCAGGCAAATCAGTATAATATGATGTTAAATATAAAAAAAATTAATATGCTTTAGCCATTACTGCTTAAACAATAACGTTCATGAAGTAACACACTATATAAAATAGTATACAGATGTATTGTTAATTTAAAAAAAAAAAGATTATGGGCATTGAACGAATCGTAACAAAAAGCTCCCAAAAAAATTATAAATTATATAGATCTTTTTGTATTTTATATACAAGTAAAAAAAATTGCACGAAATAAAAACTATTTAAAAATTCAATCAATAGCAGTTGAATAGTTTCCAGAATGATCCAGTTTTTTTTTCGGTTGGTAGGCAGTTTTCATTAAATTACATGAATCTTAATTTCTACTGAGATAAGAAAATGTGATACATTACGTGCTTATAAATGTCGGCAGGAGCAACACTGTAGTAGGAAAGTAAGTCCACTGATAAAGCAGTAAATCGTGTAAATTACGATGTAATTAGATACTTAAGTAATAATGTTTATATAAGAATAGTAATATTCATCGTCTACTCATTTCAAAGCCTCAGATGAAAGAAAAAAGAAACTCTACATATGGAATGAGATCTGTCTTGACAGTTGGGCTAGGTTATGGCAGAAATCTTGTTGCCTATATTGAATTAACCCATTAACTATATATTGAATATGTTGTTATTCCATTATTGAGACTGCACATATTTACGTAATAACCATTGCAAATTTAACATTACTGATGCTAATTGAATTATTATTAATTCGTGAATAAACCTACTACAAAATCTAAAAACGCTTTTATATAGAAATTATATGTTTTATAGATCAGAAAAAAGAGCAATTTTTTTTAGATAACATTACATATTCGTAGGTCATTACTTTTATATATTTGGTTAAGTTGCTGACTATTGTAAAATAGTACTGGTTCAAAGTCTAAACGATAAATCAGGGATGGGTTGTATGCCGCCATGTTTGGTTTCAGTTGGTGTATTCAATGAACACAATAGCTTTTCTTTACGTACAATTTTACGTTTAGTAAATGTTATCTTCCTTGAAATAAAACTGTTACCATTTAAATAGACTTAACTTGATAATTCAAAGAAGAAGTTTACTTTCTTCTTTTGTTTGTTTGTTGTAAGGTAATAATTATGCTCTTTATAAAACTTAATACACTGTTTTGAAAAACATTTAAATATGTGCAAACATTTTAATTAACAAAACTCATTAAAAACAACATAGTGACTAAATGTTTTAAATTTAAAAAGGCTCTACTGTTATCAGAAACATATTTAACTCTAAATATCAAAGACTGCCTAAAGCAAACTGAAAAGTCCAATTAATATTTCCTTTAGGTAAACTGCAAATTCTGAAATGATATTATAAGCGTATATGTATATAAATACAAAAAGGTGAAATAAAGTGTGGTATGGAGCATTAAAACTTCTGAATGAATAAATTGGTGTATGATATCTAAATGGGTGACCACTACTTCAACAACTAACAGCAGCTTACGAGGTAAGACATTTCATCATTTAACCTATACAAACGTTTATGATTATACATGGATATCCATGTATTTAAACAACATGTTGTATATTTTACCATTATTGCTTACCATATGCGCCCTAATTTAATTTTATTGAGTCTAAAGTAATCTATAATTAGTTAAACTTTTAGTGTCTTTAATGCAAACTGGTGTTTCAATTGTTTACTTCATTGAAGAAAAGCTCGCACCGTAATAATAAGAATAAATTAATAATTTTTTAATAATTGCGTGACTTTTAAAGAAGTTTAGAGAATTAATTTATTTATATGCCAACATAAATTTAAGTAAGTGTTTCTACAACTTTGTCGGGTGAATTTAAAGTAATCCAAGCTAATTTGAAATAGCACAAGTTAAATTTAAAGTAAGTGCGGTTAATACACATTATTAAAGCTTATTAATAGACAAATATAGTATAAATTAATGAAACACTTTGTATAAATTACTTCCTTCATTTTTGTAATAACAATTACTTTGACTTCCTATTTTCATTTTTCCTTTGTGATTTTAAGAAAGACTTTATTTACATATATCCTTGTTAATTTTTCAGTTAGCATCAGAATATATTTTTATTCAACATTTTATTCCTTCATTATTTTGTAAAATTACTAAAATATATAGACCATATACAAATGTGTATGTAATTGTACTAGTAAGCCTTTTATAAAAGTTTTTCAGATTAATTTTAGATAATCCAAGTTTAATTTAAATTTATACTTAAACTTATTTTAAATTTTTACATAGAAGTGTGGAATATATGTATTTTCAAGTTGACAAACTGTTTTAAATATAAATTTAATCAGTATTAAATTAAACTTAGATCGTTTTAATTTAAGCTTGGATTATAATCAATTACACTTGGATAATTTTAAATTAAGCCCAAAATATTATAACTTGGGCTGTTTATTTACTATGATGTAAATTATTATGGGACCTGTTTTAATGACCATAATAATGTTACTAGTATTATATATAAAAAGGTTTCACATAAACACGTGAAATAACAATCAATGATCAAACCACAATATGAAATGGGAAAACAAGACTAAGATCTTTCAACTGTAACAAGCGGTCTTCGTCAGAGTCAAAAACTCAACATTTCATATTGTGGTTTGATCATTTAGTATTATATATTTGTGATACACTTTTGTGGGCATTACGATATTTCTTAGGAGGCTGTATTATTTTAGACAAGATCTTTTTAACCATCTCTTGATTGTTAATGCAGGCTTAAAAGCCTATGTTAAGGAATATGAAATACTAATGCATTCAATATTTCCTTACATTATAAAACTTACTTTATATGATAGATATTTTATTTACACTTACAATAAAATGGGTATAGTAAAATACACTCAGGGATGATAGAGCCGTGCCCATTCATGACGATTAAGGACATCAATCAACGTTCCCTCTTAGATGACTTATTTGTGAATGAAACAGTTACAAGTAACACAACTAGCTATTGCAAATCTTGAGTGCTTCAAGTTCCAGTGGATGCAGGAGTTATATGATACATGGTGGAGTTTTGAGCATTAAAGATAGTTTTTTTTTACAATGGAACACCTACTGGTCTTAAAATGCGTCCAATGAGTTCACCTCTGAGCTGAATAGTCACTCAATAGATAAAGTCATGTAGTGGCTATCAAATTTCTTCTGATATCATTGGTGTCTGAAATGACAAAAGATGAAAGCAAATGTACTAGCCGTTATAATAAATTGACCATAATAATGTTACTAGTGTTATATATTTGCGATTCGCTTTTGTAGGCATTAAGACATTCCTTAGGAGGCTGTATTATTTTAGACATGGTCTTTTTTAACCATTTCTTGATGGTTAATACAGGCTTAAAAGCCTATGTTAAGGAATATAAAATACTAATGCATTCAATATTACTTCCTTGCATTATACAACTTACTTTATATGATTGAAATATTAACATTTAAAATACAATGTGTATAGTAAAATACACTTCAGCTGTAGAATGGAATCACATTTGTTTTATGACCTAATTTCATCACTTGTGTTAAAACCGAAATTACTTGTTAAATTGTGTTCTAAACTTAATAGATCTCTAATACTATTTCCGAATTAGATCTCTTATTCATTAAGTCTTATTAATACAAGTAAAATTATGCTGAGAATAAGCCTTAAATTAGAATTTGTAACAATATTTACAAAATAAATATTGTGTATTATTTAAATATTATAACACATATATAATTTATGTACAGACTAGCAAACGTACCCGTCTTTGACGGAATCAAAAATTCTATTATACTTGGTATTCCAAAATATAAATTATAGTATTATACTAATACTACAATTAGAAGTTATAGAATAGTAGAAAATACCATTATTAGTACAGTGCTAAACAAATGCCTCTGTATACAAAGATTAGATTTCAAGTTAGACATACACAAATCTACAATCAATGTTTCAGCTTTATATGTCTTATGGTAGCAATATTTTGTGGACAAACCGACAGACAGAAATTATTCTAAGGGTACATGTGGCTACTCTGAACTATGAAACGTAAAGAAAACTTGAAATGAGTTAGTTCTAATTAACGTGCTCCCAGTCAAAAGCTAGCACGCAAGCCACTGGGCTACTCTGGTTCCATACCTTACTTTATTACCAGTGTTTATATTACACAAATATTAAATTAAAAAAAAAATATTTTTGTTGTATTTATTTATAATACATTTGCACTACTCTCATCGGCGAGCAAGCAAGCTACTGGCTACCCTGGCTAGATCCCTTTACTTTATTACAATCTTTTATATTATCCACATTTTAAATTCAAAAAAATATTTGTTTGTTACATTTATTTATAATACATTTGCACTACTGTCATCGGCGATCACGCAAGCCACTGGGCTACTCTGGTCCCATACCTTACATTATTACCAGTGTATTTATTAAGCAAATATTAAATTAAAAAAAGTTGACAGTTAATATATAATACATAGCAAACGTACCGTCTTTGACGGAATCAGAAGTTCCTGTTTTGGTTTTATTGCCGTGTGCCTATGCCTTTTGGCTATACCACTGAGGAATCAGAAGTTCCGTCATTTTTGGTATTTCAAAATGTCATTAGAAATTTTAGAATAGTAGAAAATACCATTATTACTACAGTGTTAAACAAATGCCTCCAGCTAATACACTACATTAGCTGTCTGTCCTTCAGGTTCATGGTAGAAGAAAGAGTTGAAACCTCTGACCGTTGAGCATGTAAACTACATTTGACCATGTGAGAAAAACTTGGTTTTGCTACCTTGTATTCCTGCGTTAGATGAAGTCTCCCTTTGCGACTTAGTTAACGTCATTGCGAAATAGACTCTGACCGGACTTTGCAATCATTTCAACGTAAACAGACAGTGGCTCGGAATCAATGGTATGTGAAGTGACTCCCCAATACCACATCCAGTCATTATGTCCGCCTCTATGGCATATCTGTGTAGAGCACGAACTCAGAGTCGTGTCCCGTTGCACAGTTTTGGGGCACTCATGTTTCGTAACATGAAATTTGTTACTGCTACTAAATTGTAGCATGATTGGTGCTCTACTTTAAGTTTTTACTCATGAGCAGGCAGTCCAGGAGAAATAAATTCAGAGTCAAGAAATTCAATTAGATAATGAACTGCTTCTTCATCACTAATCCAATCTCTTTACTGACTTGTAAGTTCTTTCCTCGGCTTCATATAGCGTAAGAACTTGTTTGTTGATTTCTTATGCCTGTTCATATTAAGGGCTGAGAATTGCTCGTTTACAAAACATTTATTCTCAATAGATAGTACATCCTTAACTCTGTGAAACACCATTTCAATGATGTCAAATACGCAATCTATATAAATAAAATAATGATTTTGTCTGTACATTGCTTAGAACTGACTCAATTCAAGTTTTCTTTACGTTTCATACATTGGAGAAACCGAATCCACCCTTAGAAAAATTTCTGTCGGTTTGTCGGTTTGTCTGTTTGTCGGTTTGTCGGTTTGTCGGTTTGTCTGTTTGTCCGCAAAACTTTGTCACAAGTAAACTCAGCTACCATAAAACATATAAAGCTGAAACTTTTACAGTATATTTGTGTAGGTCTAACTTAAAATATAGGCTATGAATTGATTGGAAATTCAACGTAGAAGTGAAGTTATGGACGTTTAAAGAAAAACGTTTGTCACAAGTAAACTCAGCCACGATAAGACATGGCGAGCTGAAACTTTGACACTGGATTTGTGTATGCCTAACTTAAAATATGGGCTCTAAATAGATTCATAACTAAGTACAGAAATGAAGTTATAGGGCTTTAAGCGTATTTTTCTAACTTCAGAGACAAGTTTGTTTTGAAAATACACAGGTGTGGCAAGTAGGTATTGTTAGTTGATTTTAATTTCATTGGAGCATATGAATATATTGCGTATTTGACATCTTTGAAAAGGTGTTTCCCAGGGTTGAGGATGTACTATCCATTACGAATAAATAGTTTTGTAAACGAGCAATTCTCAACTCTTAATATGAACAGGCAGGAAAAATCAACAAACAAGTTCTTACGCTATATCATACCGAGGAAAGAACTTACAGGTCAGTAAAGAAATCGGATTACTGACGAAGAAGCAGTTCATTATCTAATTGAATTTCTTGACTCTGAATTTATTTCTCATGGACTGCCTGCTCATGAGTAAAAACTTAAAGTAGGAGCACCAATCATGCTGCAATTTAGTAGCAGTAACAAATTTCATGTTACGAAACATGAGTGCCCCAAAACTGTGCAACGGGACACGACTCTGAGTTCGTGCTCTACACAGATATGCCATAGAGGCGGACATAATGACTGGATGTGGTATTAGGGAGTCTGTGTGTATACCACGCATATCATTGATTCCGAGCCACTGTCTGTTTCCATTGAAATGATTGCAATGTCCTGTCAGAGTCTATTTCGCAATGACGTTAACTAAGTTGCAAAGGGAGACTTTATCTAACGCAGGAATTCATGTTAGCGAGACCAAGTTTTTCTCACATGGTCAACTGTAGTTTACTTGCTCAAGAGTCAGAGGTTCCAACTGTTTGTTCTTCCGTAAACCTGACGGACAGACAGCTAATGTGGTGTATACAGAGGCATTTGTTTAACACTGTACTAATAATGGTATTTTCTACTATTCTATAACTTCTAATTATGGTATTAGTATATATAATACTATAATTGATATTTTGGAATACCAAGTATAATAGAATGTTTGATTCCGTCAAAGACGGGTACGTTTGCTAGTATATTCATATGCTCAATTGAAATTAAAATCAACTAACAATACCTACTTGCCACACCTGTGTATTTTCAAAACAAAACTTGTCTGTGAAGTTAGGAAAATACAGCTAAAAGCCCCATAACTTCGCTTCTGTACTGAATTAATAATCTATTTAGAGCCCATATTTTAAGTTTAGGCACACACAAATCCAGTGTCAATGTTTCAGCTTGCTATGTCTTATGGTGGCTGAGTTTACTTGTGACAAACATTTTTGCGTTTAAACGTCCATAACTTCACTTCTACGTTGAATTTCCAATCAATTCATAGCCTATATTTTAAGTTAGACCTACACAAATCTACTGTAAAAGTTTCAGCTTTATATGTCTTATGGTAGCTGAGTTTACCTGTGACAAAGTTTTGCGGACAAACCGACAAACCGACAAACCGACAGAAATTTTTCTAAGGGTGGATTCGGTTTCTCCAATGTATGAAACGTAAAGAAAACTTGAAATGAGTCAGTTCTAAGCAATGTACAGACAAAATCATTATTTTATTTATAAAGATTATAATCAGCTGGAATTAATGCTTTAAAACTAAGAGTACATATTACTAAGTAATCAGTCGTTTGTTAATATAATGAGCTGACCTCACTGTTGTCGGGAACAGGAGGAGGTTTTCTAATTGTACTGTTGCCTGAAGGGGCATTGGAGGTATTTTCTTTCACAGCTAATTTTTAGATAAAAGCAGTAAACTTTTCAAGTTTTTTTTCTGTATATTTCTGTTTATTAGTAGCAAATCGGTGGGAATTTAACTCCAGTTTGTTTTATGATGAAGTAATGTGATACTTACTTCAACTGTAGATGTCCATACAGTTTCATCATAAACAAGTAACAGAGTGAAAAAAAAACATTTCATGAAAGTTTACCTTTTATTTCTCATCAGGTACATTAATTTTAAGATAGAGATAGTAAAAAATGACACTTTTTACTATCAGGTAAAAAGCGTATTGGGTTACTTAATTAGTAATTAAGTTAACCCAACACCTGATAAAGTGTTTTGCGTGTCAGCTAGCAGATGGCACTCGCCATTAACATTAAGAATGATTGATTTGAATCAATAAATACCATTAAAAAAAAAACTTTTTTTTGTTCAAGATACAAATTTGTTTAAGAAAAAAATATTAGTAAATAATACTGTATGACACAGATATTGTTATATCAGTTAAATGATTCATCACATGAGTGGACTTCATCATGCAGTGATATACCAAAGTTGAAGGAATACTCTAATTAAGCTCTTTGCTAAGCGGTACTTGATCGTAGGATGAACGGGTTGAGAGATAGACCAAGGAGGACACGCTCTAGTTAGTCTTGACGAATCCTGCCTTCAGCTCAAGGAAAAGACCTGAATACTCACGAACGATTGGTATGGTATGCCAAAAAATTTTAATAAACAGCATGTTAATATAATTGGGAATCATTTGGTATATTGAATTATCGATGCTACCATAAGTCCAATCTAGCTGAGCAGTGCTGTTGGAGCAAATATATCACAGTACTACATGCTGTCATTACTGCCTCAGAGTACAATAGTAAATATGTATAATCTACTATTAAGATCTCTACAGCTTATGATGCTCTAACAACATTAGTGTAAGTCTAAATGTTATTCCACTTTATGTAGAGTCACAATGTTATATGTGATATATTAATAATGATTAACAAATCTGAAATGATGCTCAACAATAGTCTGATTTGAATGATAGTTTTACTTCTTTTTTATTTTTATTTTTTTCCTATAGATATGTCTAAAAATATTTGTAACTCAGGATTGAGAGGACAGAATAACCTAGTGGCAACATTCCCTAATTCCCTAATTCCCTAGACTGGTAGATCCGGGGTTCAATACTTACTCTGGGCCTCAATTTATTTACACGGCAGGTGAATAAATCTGAACACGTCGTCTCTTGGAAAGGACGTTAAGTAGTCGGTCTCGAGTCTGTACCAGGTCAGGTAATCTTTAAAGAAACCTACTCTAAATGGATTTGACGTAGATAAAAATGTAGAAGGTTAATTGATTAGTATCACACACAAAAGGTTAATTTTCGGTCTATGTGTGGGACTGCCACAGCAACTTAACCTAACTCACAATTTTTTTCAACACCTTATGCTATGAAATCACCTGTACAGTTGGCACATTATTTAATGTGTTAATATTATTAGCATCATATATCAACAGTAAATATACAATTTTACAGTCTCGACGCGATATGACTCGAGAACGACATGCACGTGATGACCATGAATTGCACAACATAAACTCGACGATGATATGAAACGCAATTATGAACAGGAAATCACAAGATTTTCCTTTTAAACCAGAAAATTTTAGTGATCTTCACGATTCATACCTCCAATCTTCAGTACTACATGCCAGCGTGCTAGCTGTTATGCTAAAAGTGACCCCTGAGTAGAGAATTACTGAAATAATGAATTAGGAATTGCAGTTTAGTTAAGACTGTCGAAACATGACCGGTGTTAGAAGTCGTTTATTGGTTTGCGTGCTAGATAATGGCATTCTTGTTGATTAGTACAAGAGATTGCCACTTCATCTTATGTAAGATGTGCTTTTTTTGCTTTGTAGTAATTAGAAAGCCACGCTTGAAGAACTGTAAAGCACTACGCAAGTGTTGATAATGATGGATACACTAACAAGTCGGTTGGAAGAAGTGATTAAAAGAAGACTGGAGCGCTGATATGGAAATGTTAAGCATAACAATCCAGCTAAAGAAGAAGGAAATATGTTACCATGATGGCTTGAATATACAATGAATCATAGAAAAGTCCTTCAAATGATATGCATTCTTGTAGCTCCTAGCAGGTATGTTCACATAGAACCAATGATTAAACAGTTGTTTAATTTACGAGAAATAGTTTAAAATGTACTAACGGGATACTAGCATGGTTATGTCTAGAATTCTTAAAATCTATTTTTTTTTATGATTACTATACACTACTTATAGCACAGGAAAACTGTGACTGTAGTAAAAAAAATATTTAGGAGTAGAAATTAAATATCTCAGTACTTTTCTTATTCAAAGTAGCCTGGTTTTAACAGTTTGGGAATCCATATGATTAACTAGTCTGTACATGAAGTAGAGACGTGTATCTAACTGTCATCGAGAGCATCAAATACAGTGAAATTTGTAAAAGGAAATTGGAAAAGAGACACAATTGATCAATATCAAGAAAAACAGAAAAAAATATAAAACATTTAAAATGTTTTGTATAACATGGACATAAATTATAAAAATAAATTAAGAATTTTTTTAAAAATAATTAATAGTTGAGAAGAAAACGCAATCTAAATTCACGTAATGAGTAATAAAATGATTTTCCCATGAAGTTGTGTAATCCAAAAACTATGTAGGTCATCTTCAGTAAACTAGCTATTTTATTGATCAGTAAACAACTTATTGATCAAAATTTTATTAAATATTTCATTATCCATAATCTTTTATTCATCCATCCATAGAATTAACGAGAAATAGTTTAAAATGTACTAACGAGATACCAGGATGTTTATGTTTGTAGAATTCTTAAAATCTATTTTTTTCATGATTACTATACACTACTTATAGCACAGGAAAACTATAACTGTAGTCTAAAAAATAATTTAGGAGTAGATATTAGATATCTCACTTATTCTAGTGCCACAAAATCTCAAAAAAAAACCAGTAAATATGTAAAGTTTCTTTAGATATTTTGAGAAGTCTTGGTTTCCCAAACTTCGGGACACCATGAAGCCTCTAAGTAGGGAAGAGGTTTTTCACGGAGCACTAAAAACACAAATACTAAAAAAATAGGAAAAACAATTTCTAATTTTAACACTGACTAATGATTTTTGGGTTTAAAAAATGATCAGTAATTGCACGTCTTTAGTCATTTAATTATTCCATTTAAAGCATTTCGTCCCTTAAGAAAGGGTTTCTGGAACCCCACTCAGCGTCACTAGCGTGACCCACTTTGGGAATCCCAGATCTATACCAATCACTAGATGATTTGTTTTATACATTGCTAACAATATTTGAAATAATGGCAATTCTTTAAAGAAAAAGAAAAATATATGTGTTCAAGTTTGAATTTGTTTATATTTTGACATTGACTATTCAATGTTACAAATATTTTTACCAAACAGTTTAATGCTAAGCTTCTTTCATTTAAATATTTGATAATGCTTCATAAATTGGTATTTTATTCTAAAGTGAGGTTATTTTTAATTAAATAATTCCCCATTACAAATATTTTACTAAAAATAACATAGTTATCTATTTTATAAAATTTTTATTTTTTTGTAATTTCAATTTTATTTTTTTCTTTTTATTTTCTTTCCTTCCAAATTGTGACAACACTGCGACGGTGAATTGATAAAAAAATATTTCTCAATACCGGCTTAACATAACTGTTTTATAAAATTATAAAGAAAACAACAAAAGAAAGGTACGACTCTTGTAAAGAATCAAAGATTCAGTTGTACTTCAGATTTCACAAAGGATATAACTACCCTAATGATAGCATGAGTAACACTTTAAATTAATCTGCACTTTTAAATAACTAAACAAGCTGATGCATTGTGCTTCAGAATAAAAAGTCAATACTCGTTTACTGACTTGAATTCTTTTACTATTTTGCAATTAATGAGCTATTGTTATCATTAATACAGTATAAAGATGACGTGTTTCAGTTGATAATGTGTATTATTTATTGAATGCTAGTATTTCACCTTCAGGGCATCATTTATAAAAGAAATTATGCTTCTAATGAAACAAACACTATACCTATTTATATATATATATCGTAAAAGTATCGACCGTGAAATAGAAACAAAATTAAAGATTATCAGGACTTGTTCAGTTCTTCAGGTTCAAATTAAACTCTCATTGCCAACGTTTTGGTTTTTATTTAAAAATTAATTATAATTTTTAATAAAAATTAAAAATTTCGGTTTTTATTTAAAACCGAAACGTTGGAAATGTGAGTTTCATTTGAACCTGAAGAACTGACCGAGTCCTTATATATATGTATACTATACATTACATATATATATAGTATTATATATATACTATATATATAATATACTATATACGAGTATATTATATATGTACTCGTTTACTGATGTGAGTTGTTTTACTATTTTGCAATTATTAAGGTCTTAATTATATATATATATATATATATATATAAACTAGAATTTAAAAAGAACACATAGAAAGGAAATCACTGAACTTACTACTATATTTCGATGTCCTCGTCTTCAGGAAAAGAAGTGAATCGCTCCAAAGGCTGATAACGACTGACTTGGCGTTCGAACTGAAGCACTCAAACAGGGTGATATATATATATATATATATATATATATATATATATAGTCAAAATATTAAAACGATCCAAAAAGGACGGATATATAAATGAAAAAATACAACAAATAGAAGAAGCGAGAAAACTTACTGGGTCGATATTTCGAACTGAAGTTCGTCGTCAGGGAACTTCAGTTCGAAATATCGACCCAGTAAGTTTTCTCCTTCTTCTATTTGTTGTATTTTTTCATTTATATATAAATATATATATATATATATATAAATGAAAAAATATATATATATATATATATATATATAAAGACTTCAGTTCGAAATATCGACCCAGTAAGTTTTCTGCTTCTTCTATTTGTTGTATTTTTTCATTTATATATATATATATATAAAGACTATGATCTTTCAACCGTAACAAGCGGTCTTCTTCAGTGTCAAATCACAAATAGGATAGTTGGGATTGACTCTGACGAAGACAGCTTGTTACTGTTGAAAGATCTTGGCCTTTTTTTTCATTTCTTATTGTGGTTTGATGTTGTTTGTTATTTCACTTGTTTGTTATGAAAATCTTGTAATAAATATTTATTCGTGTATTGAGAAAACAGACCTTAATTTATCCAAATTTTGTTAAAATGAATACCAGTTTTGAGTTTCACATATTGAGTTTCTACTCAATTTTTCCACCTTTTTGGAAATATTAGGAACATCACAAGATGATCAACATTTTTATTTATACACCATCATGTTTCGGATTCCGTCGACCATTTTCAAGGATTTAGCAATTAAAATATAACAATTTCTAAAAATTAATATAATCACAAATTAAAATAAAAATAAACTAACATAGATTAAACTTGATATATATTCATGTTCACGGAGATCCTAAAGCCGTGATAGTTAAAAATGAAATGTAGTGTTTACTTTTAGATATATATATTTCTAATATATAATATAATATAATATATATAATTTCAATAAATTCCTTCTGAATCCGTATTCTTGTCACTTTTCTAGATAACTTTTCTAACTTTCTTAGAAAAATTATCGGTGTTTTCAATTATTGTATATCCCAAATAGCAATTCTCCAAAGGTTTTATTTACATTGTTTGCCATTATTCACAACTATTTTCGCCATTAATATAACTTTTTTGAAGTCATCAATAACTTTCATCCCAAAGCCAAACTCTAACGAACTGATGTTTACATTTATAGCATTTTTTAACAAAAGTTTGCTAACGGATAGTAATTTATTTATTTGTTGTTATTTTATTGTATTAAAATTATTAGTTCGCAAATATTTTATTTTTTTTGTTGAAATTTTCTTTTTATTTTAAATTTAAATTGTTGTTATATTTGATATTGCATATATGTAAAATAAGAATACTTTATTGATGGTTTAAGTTCTGAATTTGTTGAATTGTTTTCAGAGTTACTGGTTTAGTGGTATCTAGAAACCGTTGCGATATCTGGGTCGAACTCGGGTCTAAAGGAGCTAGTACCTAGGATCTGTCAAGCCCAGGGCTTCCTTGCGTCTCTTCTAAGACAGGGCGAAGAAAAGTTTGGTAAGGAGTTCTTCACTAAATATATTTGCTTTAGGAAATCAAACACCATCGCACCAAATGAACGCCAGGCACAAAAATCCTCAGGAAAGGTATTCCCAAGGACAAGATATGAAAGAAGAAAGCGGGATAGGAAATAAGAGGAAAGCACTGAACGGCCAATGACAAGGGCGAAGAAGGAGGCTTCTTCTCTTCTACTGGTTAGTACTTTAAAGACAATTAAAATAAGAAATACATTTTACATTCTTTTAAAGGTTTCATCGGAGGATGAAGGGGGAATGATCATATCTGGCTGAACCACTGCCAGAGGAACCGTCGAACACACCCTACTAGCTACAGGGGATGCCAGGCCTTTAAGGAGACAAAACGGAGGTAGGTACCGAGGAGTCCTAAGGCTGGCCCACCAAAGTTCATCCCTTCACCTTTACCACGGCCCAGACGAAGCCCTTCAGCCAGACAATGGGGACACCATCTTCACAGGCACTATACCCTTAACCTACAGATAGTGGAGAAAAGCAGGTCATCACGGACCTGTTGGAAAAGCATGGCTTTATAACCATGCTCTACAACATTATGGCCAAGGGAAATAAAATCAAACACCATCGCACCAAATGAACGCCAGGCACAAAAATCCTCAGGAAAGGTATTCCCAAGGACAAGATATGAAAGAAGAAAGCGGGATAGGAAATAAGAGGAAAGCACTGAACGGCCAATGACAAGGGCGAAGAAGGAGGCTTCTTCTCTTCTACTGGTTAGTACTTTAAAGACAATTAAAATAACTAAGAAGCACGAGAAAGGTGCTGCTGAAAGCAGCAAGGGTATAACTAAGTCATCATCAAATGATGACTTCTCGTAAGTATAAGTGAAACAATGTGATTGTTCTTTTTGTTTGTGTCAGTAGTGTTTGCAGGTCGAAAGAAGTGCTCGTTGACGTGCTATTGTAGCACAGGCCACATCTGGCACTCCTCTGCGGGACATTTCGTAAAGAGGGGTAAAATTTCAGTATCAAAGACTGCACTGTAATGAGAAGCGATAGGACCAACGATCAGCTATACTTGTGAAAATGAAATCCTCATCTATTCTTCCATTCCCTATAACGGTAATGGAGGATATAGGAGTTGTGCACCTAGTAAAAATCATTACACAAAATCAGTATACAGTCAGTGTAATCAATATAATCTCCTGGAATCAGGTTGCCCAGTGAGGATTTCGTAGTTTTATTTGGTGTTAACAAATCCTGCTGGCAGGAAGCTCTTAAGTTTTGATCTGAATGAGGGATGTGACGTTCTGGCTTCTGGTGAGCCTACTCACTATTCCGATGTTTGTTACGTAGATGCTGGTGATATCCTGTATGTTGCAGTTTCGAAACTGGATTCGACATCTGAGTTAAAAGTGCTTGATGCCTTGGACACCGATCACCATTCTATTCTCTTGACCCTTTGGGAGCCGGATATTGCTTTTGGCTACCGCACTCTTCTTAAGATGAACTGGGAAGGAAATGGAAAGTTTGATCACCATCCCCGCTGGACTGCCAGCTTCAAAGGTTGTGAATGAGGAAGTTCACAGCATCTCTGCTGAAGCCTTAAAGGTTAGTAGTCATCAAATTGTTAACAATCTTTATCCCATCCCCTTGCCGCAGTACCTTTGGGTCAAGGACAAGGAGAACTCTGATGAAGACCAGCTGTTCTGGTTGAAAAATCTCAGTCATATTTCTAAATTTCTTAATAAGGTTTCAACATTGATTTATATATATATAAGCATTAGTTGCTTACTCCTTACTTGACATGCCAAAACGAAAGAGTAATGATGGTAATTAATCTGACAGGATTTTTTGTACAGTATTGTAATATTTCTATGACGACAACACCTTGTACATATTAAATCTCTTCTAAAAAGCCAGAACCAAATTATTTTAAGCAAAGTTCTGTGACGAATTTTCAGACATCGGGAATTCTTTTTTTTTATTAAAAGTATTCCCTAAAAAGTAGCCGATATTTCTGTTTGGTCTCAGAACTAATAATTTTCTTTCTTGAACTTTAAACAAGAAATTTCGTTGACAGTAACTCTTCTTGTTTACGATATCCTGCTTCCAACTATATGAGCACACACACACACACACACACACACGCACGCACGCACGATTTGGGAAAACTATTGGAGTCAGGAATCATCAAAATTGATGTTATTCAGTTGAAAACTGGATAATGAACTTTTGGTCCTAATGCAACTACTTCATTATGTTGTATTATAAATAGGATAATTGAAAATAAAAACTATCTATTTATTTTTATTTTATTACTCAAAATCATATTAATAAGTTAGCAGTGTAGTTCATCATGAGGTAAAGGAAAATAATGTGATATCTCCTAAGAGTTTTTTATTTTATTTTAACGTTTAATTTTATGACAAATAACAATTAAAATATTTTTTTAAAATTTTTTTTGAATACCCAATTAGAAATTAATTATACTAAGAACAGAGAAAAAGGATAAAAAAACTTCTTCTGGTCCTCATCATCCTTAACACTCCAAGGTTAATGCAATTATTCAAAGTATGATTTTAGTACAGTAGTCTCTAATAAAGACTGTAGGGTATGTTTAGCATTAACACGAGAACTGGTGTTAAATTTCAGAAAACTATTATATTATATCTTCTAATCAAAAAATTGGATGTTTAAACCAGGAAATTCCCACCATCTTCAGGTTTATCACAATTACTCTTTTCAAATACAAATTACTTTGCAGCAAAACGATTTATTCCTACCAATTTAATAAGATTTTGTAAGGGTATTATTTTCATTAATACAAAGTTCATTTCATTGGAAAAGATTCTCTAATATATATACAAGATTTCACATAAAAATGTGAAATAACAATCAATGATTAAGTCTTTTTTTCCCATTTCATATTGTGGTTTGATCATATATATATATATATATATATATATATATGAATTTAACACCACAGTAAAGAAATCTATATTAATTACAATGCTCTAAGGCCTTTCGTTGCAATATCATCAGAGAGCTAAATGAACCAAACAAAAAATATAATAACAAGTTAACCTGGTTGATTGAAGTCTTCAGGATTGCTGTGCATCCCTGTCTGAATTTAATGTTCCTAAAATTGAAAGAGTCTTGATCTACTTACTTATTTCTTTTATTAATGTTTCATCTAGTTTGTAAAGTCCCGGACTATTGTTCATTAAATTTCCATAGAAGTTCTTTATGAGTGCACTTTCAATAATATTTGTCCTCCTTTCTGAAGGTACAAAAATTAATTCCTTTGCTTCACTCCAATTTATCATGTGATTTTTGTTCCTTACATGTAAGAACAAGGGACTCTTTTCATCTTCCCGTCTGATTGAATATTGGTGTTGTTATACTCTTGTAAAGAGAACTTTACTCGTCTGTCCAATATAAGACATTTGGCAGTCAGTACAAGGTATCCTATATACACAACTATCTTTTTCCTCCCCCTTATAGTTGTTTATATGGGATACCTATATATTAAGTCGAACAGATTGTATTAATATTATTATTAGAAATTCGATATACTATTGTACTAATTATACTATAATGTACTATAATATATTATAAAATAATATTATAATAGACCATATTATACTATAGTATACTATTATATAATATAATAGACTATAATACAGGCTAATATGCTATTATATATTATAATAGACTATATTACACTATAATATTCTATTATATATTATTATATAATATTATATTAAAATGCATTATACTATAATATACAATAATATATTATAATATAATATTATAAGAGCCTATATTATGCTATAATATAGTAATTGTAATAAGTAATGTTACAATATACCAGTATTGTACGATACTATTATATTATACCAGGAGACGTGCCCTTCTTTGATGAGTATTTTACAAAAATTCAGAGATGAAGCCTGATATTCGAAAATATTATAAGAAGTTATAGAATAATAGAAAATATCATTATTAGTACAATCCTGTCATTAGATGTGGAGTTTCTTTTACGTTTTGCAGCTTTAGATACTGAGATACAATTTTTAATTTTATTCTAGGTACTGAGATATAATTTGATTTCATTCTAGGCATACTTCTTATATAGTATGTAGGCAGGTCAGACTCACTTTTTTAACGCGAACAACTTATAATAAAGCAAAGGAAATTAAAATCAACTAACACAACTAACAATACTTACTTGCTACAGTATCAAGCACGTAAAAATATCTGTATATCTATATAGGTTTTGTCTGTACATTGCTTAGAACACTAACTCATTGTAAGTTATCTTTACGTTTTATATATTAGAGAAAAGAAATATATTTATTTTAAAAATACTATTTAGGTATTTTTAGGTGCCTGATACTGTAGCAGTACTGTTAGTTATATACCTGTGTATCTAGCCAAACACAGATTAAAGTCCATACCTTTGCTTTTCATACGTTGAGTTTCCAACCCATTCAAATCTTAGCTTTTAAAAAGTTAAATATGCATAAGTGTACTGTCAATGTTTCAGCTAGCAATAACTTGTGATGGCTGAGTTTGTTTCTGACAAATATGTTAAAATAAACAAACGGACAGAAATTTGTTTCTAAGGGTGAATTCAGTTTCTCTAATGTATAAAACGTAAAGATAACTTAAAATGATTAAGTTCTAAGCTATATACGGAAGAAATCTTCCTTTTATTTATATAAGAGGCCAGGTTAGCTCAGTGGTTAACGTACTCGTCTCTGAACTGATAAAACCGGGGCTCCATCTCCACCTGGCCCTCGATTTATTCATGCCGGAGGTTAATAAATCTGAGCACGTCCCTCGGAGAAAGATGTTATACCGTCGGTCCCGAGCCTGTGCGATGTCAGGTACTCGTTAAAGATCTCTACTCTAAACACACTTGAGTTAGACAAAATTTAGGACTGACTCCCAGTGTAGAATCAATCTTCATTGTGTGGTATCGCAAAGGTCTAATGCTCAGCCTACTTGTATTCCCTTGTGGGACTACCAGTGCAACCTAACCTAGCCTTTATTTATATAGATTATTATCAAATAGCAAGGTTTATTGTAACCTTCCGTTTTATTTAAATAACAGTTAATAAAGAAACCCTCAAAGCATTTATAGCACCAACTTTATCATTTTTATACAAGTAGCACTTTTTTCATTTGAAAAAGTTTCAAAATTTTTGTCAACAAATTATTAATCCTTTTATGGTTATATTTGTTTGTAATTAGTGAATTCAATAACAGAAAGGTGTTTCTGATCTTGTGAAAGAATTCTGAGTTAACCAAGAGCATTATCTTAGTTACCCAACACTCATTACCTTTGTCTCAGCCTACCGTTTCATCTTTATTGAGGTCTAATGACCGGTTATCATACCTCTTTAACTTTGATTGCATTATTTTTTTTTTTCATTACAAACCACCAAATCGTGATTCATCTTTTTCTTTTTTTTACTTTTTAAAATCTTACGAAAGTGAATTAAGAGTACAAATTGTTTTTCAAAATCATAAAGAATAGTTGAAATAAAATATTGACTCAGAGAAACAGGAGATTAATTCATTAGTTGTGCAGTCTCTAATTATGTGGTATTGAAACATATTAATTCATTAGTTGTGCAGTCTGTAATTGTGTGGTATTTAATTCATTAGTTATGCAGTCCCTAATTATGTGGTATTTATTCATATAACTTCATTAGTTGGGCAGTCTATAAATATGTGATATTTAATCATATAACTTCATTAGTTGTGCAGTCCCTAATTATGTGGTATTTAATCATATTAATTCATTAGTTGTGCAGTCTCTAATTATGTGGTATTGAAACATATTAATTCATTAGTTGTGCAGTCTGTAATTGTGTGGTATTTAATTCATTAGTTATGCAGTCCCTAATTATGTGGTATTTAATCATATTAATTCATTAGTTGTGTAGTCCGTAATTTTGTGTTATTTACTCATATTAGTTCATTAGTTGGTATTAATTCCGTAATTGTGTAGTATTTAATTATATTGGGGTAAATGTATAATACAAAGTCTCCACACAAAAGAAGTTTTTTTTTGCTTCATTCAAACTACTCGTTTCAAACAATTCGTATACATTCAGTACACAATTCAGTATACAAACAATTCGTACTCCAATGGAAGGAGTGGAAGACCATCAAACGTTCTTTTATACGAATTGTTTGAAACGAGTAGTTGAATGAAGAAAAAAACTTCTTTTCTGTGGAGACTTTGTATTATTTTATCATTTATCGTAATATGAGGAAATTAATTTAATATTGAAATTGTTATGAGCACTTCTAAAATTTTATTGTAACATCTTATTTAATAGAACTATTTAACTAAACAAAAGAAAGATATACAATTGATTGACAAAAACATAAACCATAACATTTTTAATAATCAAACAATTCTAGTGGTTTACACTCAATTTTATTACAAGTAAACGCGCTTTTTAGCAGAGACATAGCAGGACAGTGGCTTTAGTTGCTTCCTTGGGATGCTGTGTCCTTAGGTAGGCGCCCACGGGAGGATAGTGCGCTCGGGAGTGTGCTTGTTTAAGGGCTACCGGTCCTTAACCTTTTTTTTCTTCCAACTAGTCTCCTGTCTTTCTTAAAACTCGTTCCCACTCCTCTATAGCATCTAGCAACTTTTGTTCCCTATTAGGCCTAAAGTCTATTCAGACTTACTGGTTGGAGGCGTCTAGGCTGGAATTCGGTTTGCTTGGCCATTCTAGGACAAGGGCTATTTTAAATCTCAATAAATATACATTTCATTTCTGTATGATTTTCAATGTAAACACTGATTTAACTATAAAATTTACAGACGGAGAGTTCATTTTTCAAGGTATTAAAAGTACCATGCTACGTATTTTCTAACAGTTTTTAAGGTATATTTCATGCTTTCTAAAAACTTTTACTACTCAAAAATAGTATTGAAACAAACTTTTTTTTATCACTCTGTAGTCAGTTTAAAACTTATTTTTAAATGCGAAGTTTTTTACCTGTAACATTTGCTTTCATAGTAGGCCAGACTACTCTAGTGGCTTGTGTACTCGCCTCTGATCTGGTTTGATCCCGGGTTTGACTCGCACTCTGGCTTCGATATCCTCACGTGGGTGAAAAAACCTGAGTGCGTTAAGAGAGCGTTAAGCCTCTCTTCCAAGCCTTTACGACCTCAGGTACTCGTTAAATATCTCTATTCTAATACTCTTGACTCAAGCAAAATCTAGGACTCCCAAAGTAGACTCAACACGGTAATGTGTCTCGTCCATTGCTAAAATGGGTGCCAAAAAAATTTTTTTTTTTATTTTATTGTTTAAACCGATCCCCTAGTGGGTGACAACGTCAGCCGTTTACCAGCTTTTTGTTTGATCGGTGGTTCTACAGATTCTAATTTGGAAGTTCTAAATTTTGTCTGACTCAAGTGCATTTCGAGTAGGGATCTTTAACGAGTACCTGACAGACGTACTGCATAACGTCCTCAGAGGGACGATGTAATCATATTTATTTACCTCCCGTGTGAATAAATCGAGGGCCAGACGGGGATTGAACCTCGGACTACCACCCCAGAGGTGAGTACGTTAACCACTGAACTAACCTGGCCCTTGGTAAAGAAAAAATGAACCATACTTTTTTCCCCCAGCACAGCACTAAACGGTGGAATTATATAAGTTTTGGTATTCGAAAACAAACAGCAAAAATCTTTAAATGTCCAACCGTTTTGCAATCTCAAAAGTGGATGAATATTGGAAGTATATTATGAGAAAAAGCTATTATAGCGAGGAAAATAACTCGTGTTCAAGAGTGCATTAGTTACCTAAAATCTGAGGTGAATGAACAGATTTAGCAAGCTAAGGAAAAAAAAAGCAAAATAAATACGCAAAAAACTAAAGCTTGAAATAAATTAATACGAGCTGTTGAATGAAACATGTTACACGGACTGTCAAGGACATTATGCCTCAACAGGTTTCATCCGACCTTACCACTGACTTACTTCATGTTCAAAACGACTTTTGTTTCCTGATTAAATAAGATATTGAAACTCCCCAGTAACTATTTTTTTTCTTCTATATTATTTACATTTTTTTTTAAATAATTATATTTATACCTTTAATGCAAGTTAAGGAAATGGTTTTTCTTGATTTTTGAAAAGTCAAACAAACAGAAACTTATATTCTTACTTGTAGTTTGACAAGGTAACGTGTTTACCTTGATTATTGAAGATTTGTGGATTGAATTTTAAACATTTGTGTAGATGTTACTTTCTTGATGACACCTATGAAAAGTTTACATCACGCTACAGTATTGCTCCAAGTCTAAAAAAAAGTAACTTCGTTGAAGTAAGAAGGAGATGTATCGATATGTCATGGTAAAGTACATTCATCAGTGTATTAGAAACAGAGGAAACAAGTGCATAACAATTGATTCTAAACAGTGTCGTTGGGACCCGAAACTAAAGGGCGCTGGACCTTTAAGCTAATTAGAGATATCCGATCACGGACTGAGAGGTCATGAAGAGGTGGGGTATTACCTTACATAATTATTGAGTATTACGTAATGAGAAATTACGGGCATGAATACTTCCGCGCCTGCTTATACAAAACAGGAAAACATTTATAATCATTTTTTTTTAAATTTACAAATATTACAGTTGAAAAATCCGTATAAAAGCGGTAATACACATATAAAACATAAAAACAATTACAACCTTAAAAAACTAATTTTGATATAAAATTTCATATCTTTTTTAGCTTTTTTTTAAATTACTTCTATTTTCTATATTTACCCTCTCAAAATCCCCCCCCCCCCCCCTTTGCTAACCAACTGCCTAAGACCTAAGCCATTTTGAATACATCGTTTTCTGATATTCCATTGAAGTTAAACAATATTAGACATAGTTGTGACTTGGATGGGAGACACCTTGTGTCATTGGTGTTTCTTGTAATATAGTTCATCCATATGGTTACTAGGTGCCAAATTATAATGAAGTCACACTTTCCACACTTTCTTCCTAGAATGAGAGAAAAGGCATACACTCTTGTGTGCATAAATGTCTACGTGGTATATAAAAAATTCATAAAAGAGATATTCGTACGAAGAAATTTCTTTTCCAAATAAACCTTTTTGAATTTATTGACAACAATAGTATGATAACTAAAATGTTATAAATTTAACACCGAATGATGTTGGTAGAATAACTTTTACGTTGGCAGTACATAGAAAGCAAGGCACCCAGCAAAACAATGGCCTCTATTATGATGCTCGTCACAGTTGACGAGTTTAGTCTGCGACAAGAAGTGAATTTCAATTTTTCCAAGTGCACGTTCAAAGACGCCATCAAGAACAGCGATGCAGCTAAATTTACATTTCAGGTTGAGGATAGATCCTTATTTGTCATCAATCACATTAAAAAATTAGCATTCCATTAATATTCTAGAAGGAAATTATCTATACATGACTGGTAAAAAATCAACACCTTTTTGTTGTTGTTTGTTAAGCTGCTATTTGATGTCTGAAGGCTCACTCCGTATACTGCAGGTCAATGTCGTGTGAATATTTCTTTAAGTTTGACCAACGATTTTAGAAATGCATTTAACATGTTGGAAACATCATTAATAGAACTTCAAAGTTAATATTTTTGGTAAACATTTTTTTTTAAATCTTTTCTCATTTTGCGTGATGCAAAAAGTGAAGTGTGGATCATTTTGTGATTTGGTACCAATTAACTGGCTAATTAATTGGTGTTATTGCTGGTCTTCTCTATGGTTTACTCTATACGATGCTCTCTCTTTCTCTCTATAGTATGCTATAGTATACATCATACTTGGGGAACCTACAGACTTAAGGCCGCATGTGGCATGTTGAACCACCTTCTGCGGTTTGTTAAAAAAAATGTTTGATAATATAAAGCAATACTTACTTATTACTTGAAAAGTATAAGCAAAGGTGATAAACGAAGGCAATGAGGAAACTACTGAATCTTTTGAAAGAAGCGAAACAGTTTTTATCCTAGATGACTAGATTAAACCCTGAAGATGACTGGAAGCCAGTCGAAACATGTCAGATCTACCCTAATTAATATTCTCCAACGTTTGGATGAAGAAAAAAAGAAATTATTCAGAAACCTCGTCAAACTAATGTATAAATAACTTCAGAAAAATATGGTCGATTGTTCAACGAAATATTTATATATAACCAATTAGATGAAACGATTCTTCAAACTGAATAAACTAGAATTTTGAAAAGAACACACGGAAAATAAATCACTGAACTCCCTACTAAACTTCGATGTCCTCGTCGTCAGGAATTGATCTGATTCGCTCCAAAGGCTGATATATATATATTGATAAAAGTATCGACCGTGGAATAGAAACAAAACTATAGTTTATCGGGAATCGGTCAGTTCTTCAGGTTCAAATTAAACTCTCATTACCAACGTTTCGGTCTTTATTTAAAACCTTTTTCATAGGCAGAAGTATAAATTTTGAAACAGAAAAACTAAGTATTATATTACAAATTATTTTATAAAGAAAAATAGTATGTGGATTTTCAACAACAACTGTAGTCTGAATGAACACGCGACATTGTGTCACAGTGTTACTTCCTGACCGAGTCCCGATAAACTATAGTTTTGTATATATGTATATATATAACAATTAAAAGAAACGGTCCAGCGGACATTTTAAATAAAATAAATTCAAAACGAAGGAGCACACAGAAAGACACAGACGTAACTCACATCGATATTTCGACCATCGTCGCCATCAGGAGGTGTGAAGAGCGAAGAGTCCCGCAGGAAGGCATGGCAGTGTCACCTTCCTGATGACGACGATGGTCAAAATATCGATGTGAGTTACGTCTGTGTCTTTCTGTGTGTTTCCTTCGTTTTGAATTTATTATATATATATATATATATATATATATATATATATATATATATATATATATAACAGTTAATGTGTATGTCAATCAAATTTAGAGAGTAATAGTATAAGAAAATCAAAAATTATTACTGATTTAGATGAAGCTACGATTCAAAAATATGACAAACAATAGAGGAAAAGCTGAATCAGAATGCTCTATATCATAAATGTGATAATAGATAACCAAGTTAGTGTTTTGATAACGATACTGTAAAAATGTCCTTTTTTTCCTTGTTATATGAAATTTATTGTACGTTCTTATAATTCGTATATTTTCTAGTTTTGATGTTGTTATAGTCATATGTGTTACTGTATTACACTTACTGGGTATAATACCACCTCCATTTAAAGCCTATTAATCCAGAGGGCCAAACTCATTTGCAATTGTTTTTTTTTTGCCGCTGTCACAATTGTTTAGCCTGTTTAGAATAGATAGCTCTTCTATTTAATCTTCCATTTCCTTTACAAGTAATTCTTTTGTTCTCCTAAACCTTAATCTGCAAAGCTATTTTATTCATCTTTAACTGTTGAGCCATTTTATTCTATTACATTGTTTACTAGATTACGTTAGGTTCAATTTGAATCTTTGACCTATACTTACAGATGTTGTAAATGCTTCCATTTAAAACTGGGAGTATATTGAACTCCTATACTCCTATTTGAATATTGTTTAAGTTACTTAAATTATAACTATATTTAAACAAACACATACAAGTTATTTTTAACAGTAGCCTCTTTATACGGTTTAATTTCTTTACTAATAATATATATATATAAATAATATATAACCAATTAAATGAAACGATCCACGAACTAAATGAAACGCAAACCAATTAAATGAAACGATTTCATGAAAATAAACTACAATTAAATGAAACGTTTAAATAATATATATTAATTGATATATAATATGTATGAATTATATTTTGATATATTATTATTTATCAATATAATTTATATGTTTTATATTATTTGCATATCATATTATATATTATTAGTAAACAAATTAAACAATATAAGGGTATAAATTTTATAAATAACTGGTATGTATTTGAAGAAATATCCTTAAAGTTTATTTGTGACTCTGACAAAGAGCAATTGTTACGGTTGAAAGATCTTACTCCTTTTTCCTTTTTCTTATTGTGGTTTGAAAGTTAATTGTTATATCATTGCTTATTGTAAAATCTTGTTATAGTTATTGTATAAATAATACATATAAACATATCATTATTAAAATATTATCAGGTTGTAAAGTAAAAACTCTTAATATGTAACTATTAATTAAGAATATTAACAACAATGAGAGGTTTATCTCAAAATTTAAATGAATAGCAAATGCAAATTTTGAATTTTTACAGGCTTTTTTTAAATTTCATAGCGTTTGATGATGATAAGGGAATAAAGTTTGCAATAAAATTTCTACCAACTCATCGGTGCAGTTTTTTTCTTAAGTCATTTTTTAAATTACTTTAGTCTGTTATTTGGAATAACACAAAAAAGTCAAGTCAACGCAAAAGAGTTCATTAATAAACTACTAGTTTCGAAACTTAATGTTCATCTTCAGGTGAACCTTCTTCTCAATGTAGATTAACCTGATGATGAACAAGTGTTCTAAAAGCTTAGTTTTCTAATAAACTCTTTTTGTATGGTGACTTAGTTTCCCTGTATTATTGAAATTACTAGTAAATAGCACGCAATAAAAGTGTGTGCTACTCATAAATTAGATCTGAATATTTTGTTTTCAGAATGGAAAATTGATTTTTTAAACCAAACATTGAATTAAATAGCTAGTCAATTAACTTAATAATATATTTAATTTTAACAATGTTGAGTGCACACAGACAAAATTTTTTTAAAATATAAATTATCTTATCATGGACCGACCTGTAAGTTAATTTCTGAATCCCACTAATGTATGTATTATTTTCATTTTTGTCTTTTATTATAAAATTATCTATTTTAAAAAGTTTATTTAATGTTAATATAGAAAATATGGAATTATTTTTTTCGAATACAACTCACCAAATTTATAGGTCTTATTATTTCATATTTAGTGTATTTAGTTCTTGATTATTTCCTGTCTACTGTAAACACTGGCTTGATTAGCGCCAAATCTCTTCACTTAATTGTTCATCATGGCGTCATTCGATTGCTATAAGCTTTGTTTTTTTTAATGGAAGTATAGAAAAAAAACTTTATATACAGCAGTTTAAAAGTTATTTGATTAATTAGATTACTTAATGATGCACACAAGTGAAATTATTTTTCTGATTTATAAGTGTTTGAAAAGAAAGGAGGAAAAATCTCTGCACATCAAAAAGAAAGTTAGTACACAGTTTAAAATGATCTTTATTTTTACTACATTTTGTTAAAATATAACTATTAAATGATGACAAAGAAATGTAGATTGAGAAATGGTATACTACATTATAGTAATGCAAAAAAACATTAACGTTATACTAATCAGCATAAAAATTATTATTAATTAAATAACGCCACTAAAACTTTCAAAACCATTTAAAACTAACTCATTCAAGTTAATATACAATTACAGTATAATTTAAAAAAAAAGTTATTCCCACAAAAAAATAGTGCAATATATACCTCCATTTCATTATTTAGAATATCATATAATTAATTTCTTTTCTATATAATTAATAACAAATTCATTCAAATAAAATCCTTTAATATGAGTAAAAAAAGACAAGTAGTAACATTAATAATTATATTTACAAAAATAAATATCACAAATAGCAGTAAATATGTTGTAATATGACTAATGAATCAGTTTTTAATGACATTTTACCTTTTATATTGTTTACAACTTTATCTATAAAGTTGTAAAATCATTTTAACAACTTAAAAAAAGAATGAGCAGTTGAGTATGAATACAACTATTGTTTTTAATCAATATTTGAATGCCAATATCAAGAAACTCTTATTTTACATCCAATTTTTTTATTTTAAACTAATTTTAATTGAGCTTAAATCTATTTTTTTGAAATTCAGCTTTATTGAATTGATCTATCTTGCAAATAGTTATAAATTAATTATTATAAAACTCATTACTGTTTACAATTTAATTATTGATATATAAAGTAATTAATTTTAAACATAATTTAAAAACTGTTTCAGAAAAAACTTTCAGAATTGTTTTTTTGCAGTAATTCCTTAGGTTTCTTATATAAGTTATATTTGTTTGTTTAATGTCATTTAATTGCCAATTAATAGTTTCTTAATTAATTAATATTACTAATTATAAGTAGGTAACTTATAGAATGACTGTTATATTGTAAAGTTTTTCCTGACATTAATAGTTTATCATTTTGTTTTAATATTTTCACCTTTCATTGTTAATACAATGAAACTTAAAGAAAATATATCATACATCAGATTCAATTCTAGAATTAGGTGGTAACCTAATTACTAAATTAGGTGGCACCCATTACTAAAATAGGTGGTAAATTTATTATAAAGAAAAGAATTTAGAAAAATACTACTAATATTATTTTTAAATTTTTTTTTCCACGATATAAAAGTTCAATTAAGTTGTTTAATTTAATGACCACTATATTTTAAGGACTTCAGTTCTTGCGTTAACTAATGCAATGTATAATTACTATTAACACAGATGTAGTATTAGTAAGCAAATGAATTTGGGTTTTGACAATTAATTTGAGATAATTTTCTTAATTTTACTGAAACATTTTCCATTTTATGTATAAATTTTGACTTTATCACTATTCTACCATATTCAAATTTATTTATTACTTATTTATTTGTATAAAAAGGCAGTAATTTTTCGTGTAAGTATATTTCATTGAAATACATGGCAGCCTCTGCGTTAACAACTTATAACAGGTCTGCACTTAACTTAAGTAAGTATTCCTGTTATTCATTGTATTTGTTGTTACTCTTTGTATTTTTGTGTAATTTTATAAAGTTATGTTTTTTCGACTGCAAAAGTGATTGATTCCCTTTTGCACATCGGCCCATACTTAAGTAGTATATCTCTTGGGCGAATGACATGGAAGTTAACACCAGCACGTCGTAAAGTGCTGTGTACTTCAATGAAATACTTATTCATTATAAATATCTTAAATATAATTATTTATTATTTTATAAATATATTATAAAATAGATTTATTTATTACTTTTATCAAACATAATAAGAATATTTTGACATAAGGGGAAAACTTTCTTTTAAATCTTCATTATAACTGTGTAAGAAATCTATTGGGTGTAGGAACAAAAGCCATGGTTCTCCTGTAAGAGATTATTTCGTAACACGATATCTTCATTTTTTCTTTATAAAAGTGCTGTTACTGCTGCAGTTATACTAATGATTATAATATATGCATCAGTGGTATGATAAAAAAATATAAGCGTATGTATTAAAAAGTGGATCAATCACTTTTTCTGTCTTCAGTTCTGTCTGAAATTGTAAACAATTTATTACTGGCACTTTATAGCTCGGAGTACCCATTCAGACTTTATTCAGAATACCCATTATACCCATTGTATGAATACCCATATTATTCAGAAATTAGTTTAATAGTCGTTGATTTTTTAAATGTAAGAATTTTATTCTTACATTTCATATTAAGTCATTAAATCATTCAATTTTTTTTTATTAAATCTCTAAACATCAATTTTATTTCAGTTGATTTACTTGAAAAATTTGAAGAAATAAATTTAAAATAATTCACTTACAAAAACAATGTAAATAGATACAAGCAAATCAGACAAGTATAGCAGGTGATCCATTAAACGAGGATGAATATTCAGTTTTTATAGCTTTATTGCTCTTTGCTATAATTGAAATTTCACGAATTTTTTTATTCATTGTTAATTTAAAAATTAAATGGTTAAATTTTTGGATAAATTTGATTGGTTTTTTTAATGATCCGTTTTGCATCAAAGTATAAGTAAGTCATGTCAAACAGTAAATCAGTCTGTCATTGGAGAAGACTGTACTATCTTACCTAATAAATTCCCTCACCTTCCTAAATGGTTTTGAAACACCGTTTCAAGTGGGTTTAGAGTGGGTCTAGAAGATTTCAACAATGTATCTTATATTTATAACACCATATCAATTCTTTCTATATAATAGCCTATTCAATTAACGATTGCTTGAATAAATGTCCAGTTCCTTTAGTTTCTCTAATATAATGAAATCAAGAACGAGTAAAGAAATCTTTCGCAATTTATAAAACCTCTATATTTCACATTTCTTTCTGACTTTGTAATCTTCTTCTGTTTTTTTTATTTGCCTCTTAATTTTTCTTAACACCTTTGAGTATGTTAGTGGTTGAAATATCGAGTGGTTAGTTTGTTTGTTTATATTTTTTTTAATAACTATTTTATGATATAAATTCTAAAAATTTTAGAATTTAAATTGTAATTCTAAGTAATGGGAGCTCTCTTAAAGAGGTCGTAGTCCATTACATCACGTGTGAGTCCATCAAGGTATACATACTGTCTGGTTCATGTCCATAACGTTTTGTTGTAATTCAAAGCATAAATGTGTTCTTTATATGAATAACTTTATATTTTCCAGTTTATTTATTAAATTTCAATTTGCATTAATTTATCTTTATTTTCTATGGAAAAATTAGTTTTCTTGAATTTATGGTGGTGCAACTGATGATGGTCGACCAAAACTTGTTTCCGAATTTCGGTCGTGAACGAAGTACTACTGAATTTGGTTTTCTGTGCGATGGTTAAAATTACTTTTTTGAATAAGCTTGTTTGTTTATTTCTGCATTTTTTTTCCAATGTAGGTAAAAGTTATTCGTTTAGTACTGATATCTGAGGAAGGTTTTTTACGGTTAAAATTTCTATTATTTCTTATTTTATCTATTATTATTTTATTAAATATTATTAGTTGTACAATCCGTAATTGTGTGGTGTTTTCTTATAATGGGGGAAAACGATGATTCAAAGTCTCCACATAAATGAAGTGTTTTTATTTAAACTACACGTTTCAGACACTTCATGTTCATCATCAGGTATAATTCCGATTGGAGCAGGAGTGACAGGGGAATGTCAAAATGGGACTCTAGACGAGTCGCCTGTCCTCTACTCAACTCTACTGCTCCTATTGGAACTACTCCTGATAATGAACACGAAGTGCTTGAAACTACTAGTTTAAATAATAAACTTCTTTCGTGTGGAGACTCATAATTGTCAATTTCCCCCCAGTATTTATTAAATCTATTGTTTGTTGCTATATAGTTAATTATTTTAAGCTCATTATTGTATTCGACTGTAAATAAATGTTTAAGTAATCGCCAACCATGTATGGAAAGCTGATAGTTTTTCAGTTTGTTGATATAGGGATATTTTATGAATGGTCAAATCAGTTTCTGTTCTCTATATATAATAAAAATCAGTTTATTATCACGGATCATTCCTAATAGTCTTTTTTCGTTACCTTTCTCTTGCTAGTACGAAACCTTTATTTTTCTGTGAACAAAACTCAATTTTTTTCATTATATTAAGAAAGCATCATCTTAATATAAACTGAAATTGATAAAATTAAAGTTATCTTTTATTTATTTCAAATATTTATTTTCTAAATGTTACTTACAATCTCTGTGGTAGTAACGTTGATTATAATATAAAGGTTTATGCTCGTGGTTGTTTGGTTTTATTTCTATGATTGCAGTATATCATAGAAAGTCGACGGAGATAAGGTTGTTGGAAAAGGTTGAAGAAGAAGATTGGAATAGGTAGGTAGGTTTTCATCTTCATTGGTTGTGCTGAAGTAAAATTCACGTTAATTTTTGTGATGATCAATGAATTTATTGTCCAAAACATCTTCATATTCGAGATTCAAACAAAACAATTCTGTAGTTAATACCTTGGAACAATCATACTTCAAGATATTAATTGAAAAAAAAATGCATAACCACTTATATCATCTATAATGAAATGTACTCTAAAACAATTAAAATACAGTAGAACCTCGTAGTACGAGTGCCTAAATGTACAGCAATTTGGTTTACGAGCAGCCATTCGTAAGAGTATTGGTCTCATAGGAGTAAAAAAGCGTAGTACGAGCAACCGTCTTCCTTTCGCTTAGATAGCCTCATTTTAAGTTTACTACATAGATTAATCAAAGATACTTAGTTCTTGCATGCATTTTTATTACACTTATTACAAGTACAGAATTTTTTATTTACGCCTTTTATGATTAAAAAAATAAACTTACAAAGAGACATTTTGTAGTTGTAGTGGATTATGCATTTTCATATCAATTTCAATGTAAAAAATTGCTTTATAATACGAGTTTGGTCTGGGAACAAATTAAACTCGCACTGTGCAGTTTTGCTGTAATACCTTTTACATTTCTTGTGTCTAACAGGTTATAATGATGAGAAAAAAACACATTTAAGGTCCCTGGGTAGTCCAGTGACTTGTGTGCGAGCTTCTGGACTAGTGGATTCTGGGTTCTATCCTCACTCTGGCCCTCAATTTATTTAAAGAGGGGAGCAAAAAATTTGAACATGTCTGCCTTTGGAGAAGGCGTTAAGCTATCAGTTCCAAGCCTATACGATGTCAGGTAATCATTAAGATCCCTACTCTAAATATACTTGAGTTAGGCAAAATGTAGGACTCCCAATTTAGAATGTTCATTCTGTAGTATAACAAAAGGCCGATTATTGGTCCTTGTGTCTTCTATTAAAGGACGGCAACTGCAACCTAACCTAAGGCATATTTGTTCCTGATCATTTTAGACGCAGGTATGCACGGAGGAGGCAAGTTTAGAAGTTAATAGTCAGAAATACATTTAAGCAATCATATTCTACAAAAACTTTGTGAGTTATTCAGAAAGAAAAAAGTAATACATTTTTAAACTGAAGTAAAATTTAATTTTTTAAAAATTTTTAGAGCATTTCTAACAGAGCCGGAAACGCTAAAAAAAAATACAGTTTTTTTTAATGTTTTATGTGCGAAATTACTTCTAAGTTTTTGCGGTATCGATCATGTTCGATTCTTGATGCTTTACTTTGCAGTAATAAGTGTAGTAAGCATGAAAACAGTTGGTTTTTGAAATGTCGATGAATTCACATGTTTTTAGGTCGTTTGAATTAATTCGTTATTCATGTGCTGTGTGGGATGGTGCTATGGTATGCACCCGATATTTTGTAATCTCACTTTTGCGTGTCGCACTATTTAACAATTAATGTCATTTGTCAGATATTTTGTCCTTTCTATGGTAATTTTGCCTATTGTTTGCGGGCAGTATTGCAACAAATTAAAGGTACTTAATTGTACTTTATATGAAAGTAACTACTAATTTTCCCCCTCCCTTCTGGTTACTCTAGAATTTTGAAAATTTCCAAATTACTAGTTTCTTTATATGAAATGGCAATGAGTCAAAATATGAGTTAAAAAAAAATACCATTACATTTTTAATAATGAATGTACTATACAAAATTTAAAATAATATCCTTCAATTAGAGTTGCAAATCTAACTTAGTAGTTAAGTTTTCTTGCCGATGTTATATGCAGCCATTTCATTGGCTAAATCTTTAGAGTGGTTATATGACCGGGTACTTTCGTCATAGCATCATAGTCATTCAATAAAGGTATACCTTCTCAGTGTTCGTGATATCCATAATTGGACTATACAAATACGAGTATGTTTAATTATAATGTTCGTCAGAGTAATAGCAACATGTATGAAGTTAAAGTGCTCAAAGGAAATTAGTTATTAAATGGTTCAAGCTGTGAGAATATTTTTTTATGTAGATATAATAAAATCAAAGAAATCTATGATTTTTTTGAAGAATATTCAGTTACTGCATGGTATTTATGGGCCGGGCTAGCCTAGTAGCGGTGTGTGCCTCTGGACTGGTAACACACTCTGACCCTCGATTTATTCACGCCGAAGGAGAATAAATCTGAGCACGTCGTCCCTCGGATAGGACGTTAAACCGTTGGTCCAGAACACATCCCGTATATGATGTCAGGTACACATTGAAGATCCCTACTCTAAACAAACTTGAACTAGACAAAATTTAGAGCTCCAATGTAGAATCAATCTTCATTGTGTAGTATCACAAAGGCCAGTATACAGCATACGTGTGTTTTCTTGTGATACCACCACTGCAAATTAACTTAACCTAATATGATATTTACTTGTGTCTTGGAAAATTGACAATGTTTCGACGTAAACAAAGTTAAATTTAAAACAATATGTTTCGAACGCGTAATGGTCTTCAAGTTTATCTAATGTAAATGTCATAACTGGGTACAACATATTACGTCAAAATTAAATTTTAATTTTTAATAAGTTGTTCCTGTTTTCTGTGTTATGATTTTTATGTACATAAACTTTAAGAACATTACTTGTTGGAAACTTATTTATATGTTAAATTTATAATAACATGTTAGATATCAATTATAATGTTCATCAGCAACATTATAATATAGTATAATGTAATAGCAACATTAGCGCACTATAAACATAAAGTGAGTAAAGAGAGGTTGTATTTTATAATTTCATTGTTTTGATTTTTGTTCTTCGCTATTTTGTTGTAAACTTTTCTTTATTTCCATACTTCCTATTGTACTTTTCATGTACCAGAACAGTGAAAAATTCACATTATTTTATGTTAAAAACATCTAAAAACCATAATTCTATCAAGTTGATGATTTTATGAATAAGAAGAGCATTTCTTGTTCATAACTATTTATTTATAAAACCTATTATATGCTAATAGAAATGTTCATCAGAATTGACAAAATGTAACAGCGACATTAACACATGTATGAATATAAAGTGATAGAAGCAAAGTTGTATTCTACATGAATCAAGCTGTGTCAATGCTTTACATGCAGTTATATGAAAACTTCAAAAATTGACTCAGGGAATTTGAAAAAGTGTAACTCTGCGAACATAAATATCAACAGAGAATGTTTTAACAAGGCAAAAACAAGACACTTTACTTCTCTGATGTCTGAGTGACGTAATCAGTATAAGACGCGGATTGTTAGAACGGAATAAGAATATACAATGATGAAAGAAACATTGTAATTCTTGGTTTAGGATAATGAATAACAATACACCTTGGTTAACATAAATTGACATGATTGTCCTCTTGACAATTCCATTAAAGATATTTTACGTTTATTTTTCCAAGAGCTATGAATATACATTGAAATGTTGCCCTAGACAAATAAACAAGCAGAAGACCTTGTGTTTTACGATAGCTGAGAGAACATTAAGGAAATTGAGCAAAATAAATTAAATAGATGCACTCCATCAACATGAAATATCTATTTTATTTGTCAAATAAAGTTGTACTCTATGGATGCTAAACAGTTTGTTCTTCTTTTGAGTTAAGCTGAGATTACAATTAATATTAATACTACTTCACGGAACTCTTAGTTGTTGTATTGTTAAAATAAATATAAAAGTACTCACTCCATAAACTTGATAGAATTATGTTTTTTAGTTGTTTATAATGCAAAGTAATGTTAATAGTTCACTGTTCCCGTAAATGTAAATTATGATTGAAGTAAGGACATAAAGAAAGGTTTCAAAATAAAACAGAAATGTCGACTAGGATAGTTTGATTTTTGAATCTAGAAAATTCAACTAATCCCGATTACACAATACATTTATTCTATCAAACGGTTAGTATATTATAGAATTTGTGGTACATGTAACGAATACAAGAAAAGAACACATAGGAACAACACACAACTCAGTTCAGTATTTCGATCTCGTGTCGTCGTCAGGAGAAGGAGAAAAAGAAGAATATAAGTTCTGCTCGGTTAGCAAAAGGTAACTGTTTGTGTTGCTATTTGCCAGCTGAGCAGAACTCGTCTTCTTCTTCTCCTGATGACGGTGAGGTCGACTGAAGTGAGTTATTTGTTGTTTCTACGTGTTCTTTTCTTGGAATCGTTTGATATGTTGCCCTAACAGACTGTTTCATACACACACACACACACACACACACACATATATATATACATATATATATATATATGTATATATACTTTAACACAGAGAAAAGAACACAGAAAGACACTACAGAACTCACTTCGATATTTCGACATCCGTCGTCGTCGGGAAGAAGTGCAAAGTACTCGCGTTGAAAAGCAAACTGCTTTTCTCTGTGTTAAAGTGTTTATTGTTCACACGGCCTTTCATTTTATTCTAAATAATATATATATATATAGATTTCACATAAACAACGTTTGTGAAATGGCTCAAACTGTGAGAATATTTTTTTATGTAGATCTAATAAAAGTAAACGAAATCTATGATTTTCTGGAAGAATGCTCAGTTACTGCATGGTATTTGTGGGCCGGGATAGCCCAGTGACGTTGTGTTCATCTCAGGTCTGGTAAATCCGGGGTGCAATACACACTGTGGTCCTCGATTTGTTCACGCCGAAGAAGATTAAATCTCAGCACGTCGTTCCTCGGATAGGACATGCTATCACATACACTTATCGTTGGAAATACGATCCGAAACGGACAAATATAGTTCTATAGAAGAAAAGAAACATTGTTGGCAACAATGGCAATGGCAACATTGTTGGTCTCTAACCGTCTCTGAACCAGTGCGCTTGGTTTCCCTCTCTTATTTCTCCTGAAGACGGTCCAAAAAGAAAATTAGAGGCTGTAAGTGTGTGCTGTTAATTTCTCTATGTTTCTACATTGAACTATATATATATATATAAAGATTTCCTCAATAATTAATATAATATATATATTAATGATTTCATGATAGGAGTGTTCCAACCAAGTAGGTTAGAATGGAACGAAAGTTTGTAATCTTCCTTGTTGGTTGGTCACTGAATAATAGTTCCATTCAGTCAAACATTAACTCACACTAGATACCAGAATTCCTGCAGATAAAAAACAAAGATTTAGCCTTTTAAATTTAAAGCTAGAGTGCTTCGAATATTCAGATGATTAATATGAGCTTCTTCAGATGCTCACTGTGTGAATTTTTTACTGTCAGGGGGAAACATGTCGCTAAATCTACAACCTGTAGCAATTAATAATTGAAGACCCATGATGATTAGCATATAGTTCGAGTAGTTTAATTTTCATTAAAACATTTACAAAAGCCATTATTCATGAAATCCATTGCTTTTTTTGCTTTAAACATATTTTTACCATTTTAGTTTTTTGATAAATTATTAACAAGAAAAAATAGACTCGGCATAGACTTCACGAGAAGTTTGATTTCAACTTTTTTGAAAATATTCAATTACATTTTTTTTAAAAAAATTTATTACAATAGTAATTAATAATTTCCTTTTTGTGTCAATACCTTCGTTTATTCCTAAAATGAAGGAAATGTATAAATATTTTTTTCATATTTAATCATATGATTATTAATTGAATGTTGCTTAATAATATGAAGTTATTTTGTAATATTTATATCATGTTCGAAGACAAGCGGCTGTTGACCTTGTCGGTTACGGTTAAGTTCAGTTACATGTTAAAAGCATTGTTTGCTCAATGTTGCCTTTTAAAAACTAACTTACATCCTTCCTATCGATTAGCCTTGGTTGTCTCTCCACCTGATGTCAATGCCAGGAAATCAACAGCTTATCTCTTTTGCAATTATTTTATTTATTTTGAAATCTTTCTCAAATAAAATTATTTCACAAAAACAAAATCTGATGAAATCTAATAAGATTATATGTGTAATAAGAACGAGGCCATGATTTTGTTAATAATTGAAAATAAATAATTATTTACGGAGTAGATGAAGTTGATCATCTATGAGGTTGATGAAAATAACTACAAGACTTCAGGAGGATGGCCAGTTTGGTTCAACTCTTCGATGAGCATTTTTAGCACTCTGAACCGGTTCATACTGAATATATTTTAACGGCTTAGCCTTTAAGGTGTGGTTATTAGAGACCATAAAATAACTTTTTTCACTGCGTGGGGAAAAAAGCATTAACAGAGTAAAAATAAAGAGACAATTTTTTTGCATTTACTGCCCTTGTGCATTTTAGCATGAAAAAAAATCTAAAATTTATTTTAAAAAAAATATATTTAATTTTTTTTTGCTAGGTTTTGGGGTTCATTTAGCTGTAAGGTTTGTGTTGAATACAGGTATTGTGTGAGAAACAGACCACATTGCGGTCAGTTTTAAAAATAAAACATCTATTGCATTGGTTTGTGCGTGAACTGGTATGGATGGTGTCGAAGTGGTATAGTATTTTTACTGGTATAGCTAAAAAGGCTGAGAAACATATACAGATCAAGACAGGATGGTATGGAGGAACTGGTTCTGGTCCGCTGTATGGTGTTAGAGCAGGCATGGAGAGCAATATTTTGTGAACTGGGAGACGCATTATATAATTCCCAAGTGGCCGCGAGCCGAATGGTAATTTCTGCGGTATTTAGATAAATGCAGTTTGTATATATAATATGTATACATTATATATATATATATATATTTCTCTTTTTCCGCTTTTCTTTCCTTTTGTGCATGAGCTTTTCAAATGGTGTCATCTTTTCAGTATTCTGTTGTTCTTCTTTCTCTTTTGCTTTCCTTTCAAGCTGAAGATCCCAACTGATTTCCATTTCAACCTTAAATAGAAATAATTCAATATATATATATATATATATATATATATATATATATAGTTCACACAGGAAAGAGAAAACACAAATAAAGACACACACAAAAGACTCACAACGATATTTCGACAGTCGTCGTCATCGGGTAGAAGTAGTCCCTTTGAGTAGCTGAAGCTAACTCATTATATTATATTAGAATATATATATATATATAATCTAGGAGGTCTCAGAGCTTATTTTTTCTTCATTCTGATTCTTCCTACGACGTTTTGTCTTATATACATATCTTAGGTGTTGCTGGTCTGAATACTGGGCGGTGACTGAGTGTCGTACGTGATATGGCCGAAAGGCTGGGTACACGCTCTAATATCAAAACAGGTGACTGAGTGTCGGCTTGGCGAGTAGCTGGTGGTTGGTCACCTAGTAGCTGCAGTGTGCGTGAAACCCCCGTGTGTTGACGATTAATTAATGGGTTGTGCTTCATGATTTTCATGGCTTCATATATTTGCAATCTGGCTGGATCATTAATTTTCTTTAAAATGATGGTGTTTTGAACAAGGTCCTGGCGGGTGAGTTTTCTTCCATGTTCCTCGGAGGTGTGTCTAGCGATGGCTCCTGCTTGCAAGTGCATTGTCAGTCGTCGTGAGAGTGTGGTCGATGTCATACCGATATATTTTGAATTGTCTAGGAGCTCGGTTTTATATTATACCTAGTATATATATATATATATATATATATATATATATATATATATATATATATCAATTAGAATAAAAGAAAACGTAGAAACAACACACAACTCACATCAATATTTCGACCTCGTCGTCATAAGGAGAAGAAGAAGAAGAAGAATATGAGTTCTTCTTCTACTTCTCCTGCTAACGACGAGTTCGAAATATTGATGTGAGTTGTGTGCTGTTTCTACAATTTCTTTTGTTCTAATCGTTTGATATTTTGTCTTTACGGACTGTTTCCTTTATATACCAATAGTATATAGGTTTTAGGACTTATGGTATATATAAGTGATATACAGAATGTGATCCAGAATGACTGACTATAACTTAAAACAAATTGTGACAAATGGAAAGAATATGTTATATATAGAGTATATATATATATATATATATATAAAGATTTCACGTAAACACGTGAAATAACATTTCTTATTATGGTTTGATCATTGATGTATATATATATATATGTCTAACAAGATTTAATAATAAACATGTGAACCCCAAATCCACATACTCTCTCTCTCTCTCTCTCTCTCTCTCTCTCTCTCTCTCTCTCTCTCCTCTCTCTCTCTCTGTCTTTCTTTCTTTCTCTCCAATGTTGTAATTTGCTTCCAATAGTCTCAGTGAGCATTAATCTTTTGTTAATATTCAAAAAGCAAAGAAATTTTTAATGTTAAGATAGAACTCCAGATAATCTCCGAGACCCTCACAAAAACACGCGTTGGGCAGCATGTGACCCGCGGTCCGCAGGTTCCCCATACCTGTAGTAGGGAAACCAGCAATTTACATGTCCTTATAGTGAGGACTATTGTACGACCTAGAACTTAATGTTTAGTTTAGAAGTTATGTCTGGTGTGAGTTAATGGAACAATGATTGAGCGATCAACCACCGATATAAAAACTTTCATCCTACTTTAACCTACTTGGGTTAACACTCCTATCATGAAATCATAGTGCAATGCCCTCTCTTTGACTCACCTGTTTAAAAAACACTTAGCTATTGCACTGATCTAAGACCGCATCACCAAGGAATAAACCGAGGTTATTAGACCATTACTGACTGACGAGGACTTATCGACCCTTGCTATAAGAGCTGTTATATTATTTTCTTCTAGTAGAAAGCTAGAGAGTTGTTTGATTGTGGTCAGATACTTAATCGTTAACTGTAGTAACCTCAATACATACACATACACACACTAACACACACACACTCACACGCATATATATATATATATATAATATATAACAGTTCAATACATATATAAGATTTCACATAAACTCGTGAAATAACAATCAATGATCAAACCACATAATGAAAATATGAAAACAAGACTAAGATCTTTCAACGGTAACAAGCGGTCTTCGTCAGAGCCAAAAACCTAACTGAGTTGGGTTTTTGACTCTGACGAAGACCGCTTGTTACGGTTGAAAGATTTTAATCTTGTTTTCCCCTTTTCATAGTGTGTTTTGATCATATATATATTACATATAATTTTCGATGGAAATACGATCTAAAACGAACATATATAGTTCAATGTACAAAAAGAAACATAGAAAAACTAAAAGCTTCCATAGAAAAACACACAGTCTCTAATTTTTGGTCTCCAACCGTCTCTGACTCTTATCTCCCTTGAAGACGGTTCAAACCGAAAATTAGACTGTAAGTGTGTACTTTTAATTTCTCTGTGTTTCTCTATGGTGCCATATTCTTATAATTATATTAAACAACATAATTAATAATAACACTATATTTATTTATCGCGGTTTAAGCAGTTTTTTAAATGAAAACACTGACAAAAGAAAAATTATTAAAACTATTTATTTTCTTGTATTTATTATATATATGTATAAAAGTTAATCAGCTAAAGATAGAGATGAAATGATTTGGTTGTTTACGTAACACATTTTGATATCGCCTGATCTTTACTTTGAAAGATACCTTAAAAATGTCATTGTTGACAATCGTGCATTCTTCAGAGATGTGGAATTTCCCCCCTAGGTTACTAAATGCTAAAGCCAAGGAAGCTGGGAGATATTTAAAGTATGATAAGAGGAATAATGTTATTTTAATTGATAAGTGTGTTTTGTTAAACATTAAAGAAAACCTTCATTCTGTTCATTTACCTTATACATTATCATTAGACTTGTCCTTCTATTAGTCCCAAATGTTCAGTAGGCGTAATTAATACCTTAATGATTGTTTAAAATAGTTCTTTTGTTTTAAAAACTTAGTCTTTATTTTTAATGTTTTAAAGTTAAAATCTTAAATAAAAAAACAGTTTTAATATTAAAATTTTGTTATAAACACCCCTAACACTTAGAGGCATTCCGATTTTTGTGCTTATCAAAGGGGGGGGGGGGGTTGGAGGGGGAAGTATAGCTCATTCATAAATTCTGCACCCGTTAGCCATGACTGATGAACACATTTGGTATGACAACCATCCAAATGCTAACCCTGCCTAATCTTCCAGTGTTTTCATCATGACTATGGCGATTATATAAATAATATATTATATCTACTCCAAGTAGTTCTGCTCACTGCATTTTAAATTATTAACCTTCTCAAATATCCCAGTCCACTTAATGTTTAAACACCTAATTTTATTCTCTTTCATTTTTTAAAGATTTAATTCTTTATATATGAGTTAGTCGTCTTCTCACGGTACTACTTCCACTCCTGACAACAATCATTAACGGGGTAAAAATACTAAAAGCGAGTGTTAGTATATAGTGTTTTCATTTTCGTTTCTTTCTGTTTATTTCTCTACAATACTATATATATATATTATATTATATTAATATTGTAGTTATATCTATTTACATAGCATCTTCTTTGTTGATTCTAAATTGCTAGAGGATGTTTTTGAAAGCTATCACAGAACAATTTTCTGTGAATTATTCACGTGTCATGATATTAGCAGTTCCATCGTAAGTTGCATGACTGCTTGTCTGCGCTGGACCAGTTGATTACGTAACCAAAGTCGCTCTTGTCTTCGCAAAGCAAAACACTTCTGTGAAATATATATATATATATATATCAATGATCAAACCACAATATGAAATGGGGAAGAAAGACATTCTTCGTCAGAGTCAAAACACCGACTGAAACAGTGGATGCAAAAACATTATGGTGAGGGTTTGAGTGGGAGGGAAGAGTGCTATTTTAAAAGGATGTTAAAGTGCAAGAAAGAACAATAGTTCAATATTTATACAATAGGACAATATATATATATATATATATATATATATATATATATCAGTTCAAAAATGAAGAAAAGCAACACACAGAGAAAGAGACACACTTACAAACTCAAATTTTCGGATGATCCGTCTTCAGAAGAAAAGAGAATGGGCGACCAAGCACGCCGGAAACACAACGGCTGGAAACGGTCTCCTGTGTGTTGCTTTTATTCATTTTTGAACTGATTTGCGTCCAGTTTGGATCGTTTTTTCGAATTTTGAGTGGTGTATATATATATTTATATACATTTTTGATGAAAATACGATCCGAAATGGACAAATACAGTTCAATGTACATAAAGAAACATAAAGAAATTAAAAACACAAACTTACATTCTCTAATTTTTGGTTGAATCATCTTCAGGAGAGATAAAGGCGGGAAACCAAGCGCACTGGTACAGAGATGGTTGGAGATGTCTACAAACATATTACAAACATAATAACTGCAGCTATTGCTTCTTGTGGAGAATTAACCAATATTGTAAATACCGCTACGTTACCAATATTAGATCAATTTATAACATTGGTAGGTATTACCAATTCTTAAGTCTTAGATATCCTTCTTAGACGTCTTATAGAACGTATACCTCTATTATAAAGAACATATAGAAATTAAAAACACACACTTACAGTCCCTAATTTTCGGTTTGAACCGTCTTCAGGAGAGATACGAGAGTAAACCAAGCCGACTGGTACAGAGTCAGTGCGCATGGTTTCCCTCTCTTTTCTCTACTGAAGACGGTTCAAACCAAACATAGGGACTGTATGTAAGTATGTGTTTTTCATTTATATTTGTTTCTCTGTCTACATTAAACTTTATTTGTCCTCTTCGGCTCGTATTTTTATCGAAAAAGTGTCCAATATAGATTTGGTATATAGACTAGAGCCTACTTTACCTTGACTAAGCTGTAATCTATATTTTTTTTTCTTTCCACATTTAGTTATGACATTTCGGTATTGACAATATTTGGTAGATTGATAGCGTCTGATAGACGATTGTTGTGCAAGTATAACATCTGTCTCATCTAAGGATGGCATTGTTTACATCATAGTCACGCTTTTATCTCCCACTCCCGTGACGATGAGAGTAACTTATTCTAAAATCATAAACAATGTTACCAACAGACTGGAATTTTCTTGCACTCGTTACAAGCATCGCAAGTGAAAGCATACCTCCCCACGCCTGCAATTACAATATAATAGGCATTGCGACAACTCGCAATTAACTTGTATTAGCATTTGCCATAGCTCATTATATCATTCCACAACCATCAATTATCATATGAATATTTATTCTTTATTTGATATTGCGCTTCAGATTTGACTATTTGATTCCAGTCAGAGGACTTTATATATATTATCTAAATTTTTGTATGTTATAAAAAAGAAAAAAGAGAATTAAAGAATAATATCAAAACAATAAATAAACACAATATATGTATGTACATAACAATGTTCAAACCTTAATAAGAAATGGGAAATAAAGACTGTGGTCTTTCAACCGTTTACAAGTGGTTCGTAAATACAGTGTTTCAGTTGGGTTTTTGACTCTGACGAAGAACGCTTGTTACGGTTAAAAGATCACAGTCTTTGTTTCCCATTTCATATTGTGGTTTGAACATTGATTGTTGTTTCACGTGTTTATTGTAAAACTTGTTATGTATGTACTTATATTTGTATATGACTGCAGCAAATCTTCTCTTAATTAGCTTGTTCCCACTTTTTAGAATGTTTATAAACTTACTAGTATGCAGAAGTTAAGCATTAGAACTCGAGCTGTGTAAGCAGTTATTGTGTACTATTTACTCATGTTAGTGAGAAAAATACATTACAGCTTCACCACAAGAAATTTATTTTACGACTTCGTTCAAGAATACTTAGTGTTCATCATCAGGCACATCTACCATATAACGACAAAATGTATAAACATTTTTTGAAGTTATGTATAAAGGAACCAATATTTTACCTAAAATAAAAGAAAAGTAATTACACACCTGCCTCATTTGAGGTGTTCAGTGATTGAAGAGCTAACATACTATTTGAAAACAAGATCGATTAAGATAGGAGGAGTGTCTGTTAACTCCTCAATCACTGAACAACCCTTCTGAGGCAGGTATGTAACTCCTTTTGTTTTATTTTAAGTAAAATATTGGTTCCTCCATATAACTTTAAACAATTTTTAGACTTTGTCTTTATACTGTAGATGTACCTGATGATGAACACTAAGTTTTTGAAACGTTTCGTAGAAATTCCTTGTGGTGAAGACGTATATATTTCACTCACTTTCACAAGCATTAGATGTTTCTAATGTATCACTACTATATTTAGGCTGTATAATACGTGTTTCCAGCTCATTACAGTTTGCCCGTAATACTTAAAACTGCAATTATAGTACGAAATGGAATACATGTACCCTTTATTACTACTTATCGAATGTTTACTAAGCGAATATTTATGCTACTTTGTAAAGTATCACAGATCTTAAAACCTCTAACGAACAGAGATCCCCTAGAGCAGAGGCATTTTAATAAAAGTTGGGTGTTACTAAAAATAATAATGAACAATGTAACGAAGCACATCAGTGGCTTTCCTATAAACACCAAACTCAAAACCATTCTCCCTCCACTTCAAAAGGTCATCTACAAAGAGCATACTTTCTTTACTTTCAGTCTCAACATAATGAATTCTATGCTAAGGGCTTGGTCATTTACATTACTAAGAAAAGTGTTAACATTTTCTCTCTTGAGCCAAGACATAGAATATCATCAATATATCAGAACCATTTAACTGGTAGGGGCATAGTATGACTCATTATTACAAATTCAAAAAAATCCATATAATTATTACTAAATATTTAAATGGAGTTTTTATATACTTGATACGTGAAATGAACTTCCCGTGACAAACCAAAACTTTTGTTTCAACAGTTTATGAAATAAATTTCCCGTGGCAAACCCAAAATTGTGTTTCGAAAGTTTTTGAAATAAATTTCCCGTGGCAAATAACCCAAAATTTTGTTTCAAAAGTTTTTGAAATAAATTTCCCGTGGCAAACTCAAAATTTTGTTTCAAAATTTTTTGAAATAATCTTCCCGTCACAAACCCAAAATTTTGTTTCAAAAATTTTTGAAATAAATTTCCCGTGACAAACCCAAACTTTTGTGTGAAAAGATTTTGAAATAACTTCCCGTGACAAACCCAAAATTTTGTTTCAAAAGTTTTTGAAATAAATTTCCCGTGACAAACCCAAAATTTTGTTTCAAAGTTTTTGTTTTAATATTCAACGTCCTACTTCTAATTTCTCTTTATGATATACCTACTTAAGTTTTTGGTCGTTTATGCCAAAGTAGAATTAACTAAAAAGCTATATTTTTTACAGCATATAAAAACACCTGTATATTTTCAAAATAAAAACGTTAGCCAAGCACAGTTTTAAAGACCATAACTTTACTTTCACGCTGAATTTTCAATCCATTCAAATCTTAGATTTTAAGTTAGACATATACAAATCTACTGTCAATGTTTTAGTTTGCTATGACTTATGACGGTTGGGTTTACTTGTGATAAAATTTTGCGGACAAACAAATAAATGGGCAGATATTTTTTTCTATGGGTGGATTCGGTTTCTCTAATGTATAAAATGTAAAGATAACTTGAAATGAGTTAGTTCTAAGCTTTGTACAGATAAAACCTTTCTTATATTTATTCAGATTATTTTTCACCTGAGTAGTCATTAAGAAAGGGAACTCAATAATATGAATAAATATTGGATTGCATACAAGCAACAATGAAATAACTTTATGTCAGTTATTAATGTTATTTTTAGGGAATCCACATAATGTTTTTGTATCATTAACCATGATTGCGATGTAATTGTGTTACATTGTGATTAATCCGCTAACAGACCTTGATGTTTTTTAATTGATTTAAGTTGACGTCAGATGAAAATCACTTTTCCCAAGAAGATGGGTCTCTTAGATCAGTTTAATGAGCTGACCCGAGAATCGCTAATGTTGGGGAAAAACATCTGACTCAGGACTGTTTTGCTTTATGGCATTTTAAGCTCGATAGAAACGGAATTTATGTGTAACTGATAATAACTGAACAAAATATAGAAAAACCTACCAATTAACTGAAACATGATAAAGTTTACAACCATGGTTGTATTGGGGAATTTCAAAAATTATGTCTCGACAAAAACAAGTTTAATATAAAACTAACAATGCGTGTCGTACTAAGAAGAACTTAGTTTTCTTCTACATGTTTACACCTAAAAAAATATACGTATCTATGAGCTTTGAGACCATCAAAGTGAATTATTTGAAATTTAATAAAATATATGAATTTGAATTGCACTATTGAGGTTTTTAACAAGGTGCAATATAATTAATTAAGTTTCATTCAAGGTTCATTGAATTAATAGGAAAAGTGACTTAATTAACCTCAACCTTAATAAAACATGACAACATACTGAAACATGAACCAATTTATAAGTAACACTGATTTTTAATCACTTTCTTCAATTAATTAAATATGTATTTCTGAAATTCCCCAATATGAGTAAATGCCATACCATAACAGATTGCACAATTAATGAAGCATAGTTATATTTCTGAATCATTTTCAGTAAAGATGACAAACTGCCACTCTGTTTCAACTTTTCAGTCATATCAGGTATATGTGCAATATTTCACATAAATTGCGAAAACAAATTGCAAAAGCTATCCTGAGACATTAGTTGACAAAAAATCATTCTTTCGTTTGGAAAAAACTCTTTTGATTAGAGGAAATCTTATCGCAATCGGATACAGTATTTCAGTAATTTGAAAAGGTAAATTAAATACAACACTTTTTTTGTAGAGCATTCAATAGCAGTTTGCTTAATTCAATTAAGCATTCAATTAATATTTTTCTTAATGATAACTGAGATTATTTTTTGTATGCTTGTTTTTTAATGATTTTCTCTATCCAGCTGAAAGGTTTAGAGAAATGCATGCTTCATCAAGTCGATGAGTAGCATTAGTAGAGTGCTACAACACACAGTCACCTCCCGGATTTTCCTCTTTATTAATGACTAGATGACCTGTGACCCCTTGTGTCACTCATTACAGCAGAAGTTAATAAAACAAATTCACTGAACGTGATTGACAGGAATAAATATTATTACCAATTCTCGTTATTAAGTCATGAAAACGGGTTCTTATATAATCCAAGCATTTGATATAGTATTCTTAACATGATTCAAGATATATACACGTAAGTTTATTAATAAGCAAAAAAATCATTTAAAAGTAAAAAATGTAATTTATTTATGACATAAATAAATAAATCATCAATTTAGGTTATATACACAATCAAGTTACCATATTTAAAACAAACAAAACCTGTACATTGAAATATTATATTTTTTTCCCAACATAAAATAACATGATGAAAGGATAAAAAGCTAATGAAATAGTCTTCACATATAGAAATTTAATTGTATAAACAACGCGTTTCGAACACGTAGTATCAGGCATTAACTAAAAAAAAAGTTTTTTTGAGTTAATACCTGAAGAAGAACACTACGTGTTTGAAAATGGGATTAAGATCTTTTGTGGAAAAGAACTGGTTAGGTTTATTCTATATCGGTAATAGATTTTACATCTGAAGTCATTAAATTTACCTGACTTAGGTTGAGAGAATTTATTTTTCATTCTTCTTTCTTTTTAATGCCCTTATTTGTAAAGTAATGCATTCCTGACTGTTCTTTAATATTTATTTGTATAATTTATATAAAACTGGAGTTAAGAGGTATTCCAACTTTTACCTGTGTGCAAACAAACAAGTAGCAAAGATCAACAGAGTTTTATAAGTACATAGATTTAAGAATTTAGCTGTTAAACTGTTATAACATGCAGGTGTTATGGAGGCAGTATTTTAAGTATTTAAATAATAATGAAGTGTATTAGGATACACTAAAAATATGATTAGAGAAGAAAAAAACACTAAGTCTTCCACGCACGAAGGTTAAATAACACAACCATTTCGAACACTTCGTGTTCGTCGTCAGGTTAACACTAAAAACACTATGGTCTAGTTAGGTGAAACCCTGTATCAGTTTTTGTTGAGTTTTTGATTGAAACCGGCTGATACAGTTTTTATTATCCTTTTTGATTAGCAACCAACAAAAATAACAACTTTCAATAGAATTAAATATTTTTTTCAGAATAAACAGTGTTTTCTGTGTTTTTTCGTATAAATAAAACACCTAGGCATAGAGTTTTATTGAAGTAAAATAAACATAACACCTGCGAGAATTCTCTTCCAACCTAACTATGAGTAGAAGTGATAATTTCGTAACCCTATCAACGAAAGTGTGGCCACTTACGTGAATCACCTTTGATGAGGGCATGTGTTGAAATATAGAATTGAGTTCGGTTGATCATTTTGAGAGTTTCCTGTGTATGTTGTACTTTTTTGTTCTTATGTTACGGTTATGATATTTGGTGCATACAGGTACATGAATAAATTTATGTGTTTTGAACATATGTTTACTGCATGGTCGTTCACACTGCTTGTTGTTGTATAACATAAATAAGTAATTACGAGCAATAAATACTTATATAATAATATATGTATGAACATAATAAATAATGTAACATATAAATAATATATTACAATATATACATTTATAAAAATAAAAGAAAGGTGTTATCTGTACATTGTTTAGAACTGACTCATTTTAAGTTATCGTTATGTTTCATACATTAGAGAAACCGAATCAACACTTAGAAAATTTCTGTCTGTCGGTTTGTCGATTTATCTGCAAAATTTTGTCACAAATAAACTCAGATGTTACAAATATCGTCAAATGAAGATAAATAAGTCAAGGTCAAACTCTGACTACGGTAGAAATTGAAGTGATTTAGAACAAGTGTTTCTCACATGGTCAACTGTATGTTACTTGGTCAAGAGTCAGAGGTTCTAACACTCTGTTTTTCCCAGTACCTGAAGGACAGACAGGAAATGTGATGAATACAGAGGCAGTTACTTAACACTGTGCTATAAGTATATGTTTTCCTACTTTATAATTTTTCTAATATTTTGAAAAACCACGTATCATCTCTGAATTTTTGTAAAATACCCATCAAAGACGGGCACATCTGCTAGTAATATATATAATATCCTAATATATACAATAATTATAATTCGCATTATATATATAACTTTTAATAATAACAGTATTTATTATGAATAGTCATATATTGCCTTTCTTTATGGCAAACCTTTCAGCTCGTCAGTGCTAGAAAATATAATAGTTTATTTGAAAGGGCCACATAAGAATGTAGACATACGTATTTCGTTATTTCAGTAATGTATAGTACCAAATCTAAATTTCAAGTGAACCTGTATTCGTTACTATTTATGCTGAAGTTTCAAGTATTACAAGTATTTCGAGTATTCCTCATACAAATAAATAAGAAGTTGTTATAAATGTATGGTGTAACATACAAACCACACTGAGAATCAGAAATAAGACTAACGGTTGGATGTTCATGTTTACTTCACATGCTTTTGTGAAATCTTGTTATAAATATATAGTTATATTAATAAATTTAGAAAAGGATAATCATTAACAATTATTAAGAATTAAGTTGTAGTTTTTAATTGCACCTATGGAATATAGTGAAAAAACTGAACAAAAAATAATGTTTTATTCACTCTGTAAGAACGCCTTTATTATTAAATGAACTTTTTTCAGATTTTGGGACTAGAAAAATTGGTGAATCATTTCGTCAAGAAAAATGTCTTGAATGTATATATATGAGTCACGCTGCCCTGCCTTCCTGCGGGACTCTTCACCTCCTGATGATGACGGTCGTCGAAATATGAAGTGAGTTATTTCTTTATCTATCTGTGTGTTACCTTCGTTTTAATTCGTTTATATATATATATATACATATAAATATATTTATGCTTATAATATATATAAACTCTTACTTACAAGGCTTACTCTAAACAATGTTACTTAATACCATTGCTAAACACATTAAATTATTATATAATAACCCTGAAGATGACTGGAGGCCAGTCAAAACATGTCGGACCTACCCTAACAAATGTTCCTCAACGTTTGAATGAAGAAATGATGAAATTATTTAGAAATCTTGAAAAACTTATGAAGAAAACTACTTTAATAAACTATTGTCAATTATTCATCAATATACATATATATAAAGATTTCACATAAACAAGTGAAATAACAATCAATGATCAAACTACAATATGAAATGGGAAAACAAGACTAAGATCTTTCAACCGTAACAAGCGGTCTTCGTCAGAGTCAAAAACCCAACTGAAAAACCCATCAGTTGGGTTTTTGACTCTGACGAAGACCGCTTGTTACGGTTGAAAGATCTTAGTCTTGTTTTCCCATTTCATATTGTAGTTTGATCATAAATACATATACATATTTGAAGAACAATATTTTAAATAAACACGTGAAATAAAAATTGAAGTCGAAACCACAGTAAGAAATCAGGAAAATGATTAAGATCTTTCATCCGTAATAAGCGATCTTCGTCAAATTCAAATCTCAACTGGCTTTGCTGAGATTTGACCCTGACAAAGACCGATTATTACGGATGAATGATTTTAGTCTTTTTTCTGACTTCTTACAGTGGTTTGGACGTTGATATATTTGCATATTGTGAATATTATCTGAAAAGGATTTAGTAAAAAAAAAAAACACTATTAAAAAGAAAAATATTCACTTGCAGTCCTATTTTTTACTTTTAAACAACTTCAGGAGAACTAAGAGAGAGACCGGTCTAATTTAAAAAGACACTGTAAGTGTGTGTTTTATTTATTTATACTTCATTACTAACTAAGAACCGCCTGTCGGTGTAGATATACTCAGGTAATCTACTGTATACATTTCTTTTAATAGACGAATTTTTATTTGTTATCATAAGAGATACACTGCTGTTGATTTTTTTTCTTGTCAATTTTCAATACAACTAAACAAAATTGATTAGTTTTCTTTTGACAAGAAATAACATAAATCGTTTAAAAAAAAATAGATAACTGTTATTATTGAAAAAATAAAATCAATGCATAATTTATTTTTCAAAATTATTATTGCTATATTATTAATATTATATTTATACGATTAAATTATTATTAACGAAATTCTCATTAATAGATAGTTATTGTGAGAATTACAATGTCATAAATCATGTTTGGTAGCAGACAGCAGGGTATTTAATCAATTTCGGTCTATTAATAATAATGATAACAGGCTAAATATATGTCCAAATAACAACAAATCAAGGAAACTCCTTTATGTTAAGAAAATATATTTTTAATTTTATTCATTTAATAAATAGATTTTAATTCTTTCATCTTCAAAAGTACTTTAATTAAAAGGAATTGAAAATGGATTGAATTTTATTAATTGTGATTTATGCGAGTTAAGGTTATAAACGTATTGTATGTTTTCATTTTATTATTCGCTCCTCATACCAAAATGAAAAGAATAGAACTAAACAGACGCTAGACTTTTAATTTACTTACTTGATAATCGTTCAAAATTAACAACTGTCAATCAACTAATACTGTACAAATCTATGATTATGCCTATTTGGACATACGGTATTGAAATATGGGGACCAACAAAATCTAGCAATGCCCAGATAATACAAGCTCTTGAGTCAAAAATTCTTCATTGTCCGTTTTACATACCCAATCAAACAATCTATTCCGACCTCAGGATTTCAACAGTTCATCAAGTGGCAATATCTCGCTACAAAGCCTTCCATAAAAATCTTTTTAGCAATAGTAATCTCTTAATCCTAAACATCTCCTCAACAAATATCCCAGGAAATCCCCAAAGGCGCGTGAAGAGAAAGTGGCCAAGAGACTTATTGGTGTGAATTACTCTAATGACTTATAAATTTAATCTAAGTTTTAAATAATTTAAAGTTTATAATTTCTTTTTCATGCCAGGAAGTATAATTACTGGATTATTTCTTCCCTCCTGCCTCCATGTGTAAATGTATATATTTCTTTCATCATTGTCACTGGTAATGTTACATTTACGTTGTTCTGACTATGTAAAAAGAAAAAAAATTATTATTCAAGATAATTTTTAGAAGCACAAAAGGCATTCATGATAGAAAATACCTCTTTGAAGAATAATATCTTGCATCACATACAATAATTCTTTACACAATAATGAGCATTAATTAGATATTTTGTTTAACTTTATTTTATATAGTTACAACAATGTAAATGTAACATTACCGCTGACAATAATAGAAGACATGTACACTTGCTTACAACGTGTTTGTATGGATAATTTAGCCCAAAGTGCAAACCGTGAGGATGGACAGGAGTTTATTGCAGGGATTCGATATAGTTATATATGTTATATAGTATATATAGCGTATATATATATATATACGTTACTATATATATAATACTATATATTATATATATATATTATATATATATATATATATATATACGAGGTGTATAAATAAAGTAGTGAGACTGGCAACGTCGCTTTCGATCTGGCAACGCTGGAGACGCGTGGCCTTGAGTAGCGTCAGGTGCACGTGTGATGCGCCTCCAGTATGAATCTGAACTCGCCACAGTCATTTGTTTGTCCGTAGCGTTGGTTTTCGTGAAATGGTTTTTTCTTGAGCGTTTTAAAAATGAGTGACCTCAAAGTTGAGCAGCGGTGTGCAATCAAATTTTGCTTCAGATAATGCAACCGAAACTTTTGAAAAACTTCAGGAGGCCTATGGAGAACGTGTTTTATCAAGGGCACAGGTTTTTCGGTGGTTTAAGGAATTTTCAGAAGGAAGAGAGTCGATTGAAGATGAACCACGAAGCGGAAGGCCTTCAAGTGCAAACACCGATGAAAATGTCAACAGAGTACGGAACCTTGTGCGTTCAGATCGACGCTTAATCAGCACTTCTACCGTGAGGTCCTTGAAAGACTTCGAAAAAGAGTCCTTCGTGTGCGGCCAAACATCAAAGACAAGTGGGTGTTGCATCACGACAACGCGCCCTGTCACACTGCCATCTCAATAAACGAGTTTTTGGCCAGTAAAAACATTCCTGTTGCTCCTCAGCCTCCTTATTCACCAGACTTGAGTCCTTGTGACTTTTTCCTCTTCCCGAGATTGAAAAATCACCTCAAGGGAACTCATTTCGGGACACTACAAAACATACAAACTGCTGTAACCGACCAGCTGAAGGCCATTCCAGAATCCGAGTTCCAGCAATGCTACAATGATTGGAAGGACCGTCTCCAGCGCTGTGTGGCTTCCGAAGGGAACTATTTTGAAGGTGACAATATCACATTGTAATTATATTTGAATAGAAAATTTAAAAAAAATCAGTCTCACTACTTTATTTACACACCTCGTATATATATATATATTATTCTAACCGCTTGTTTCTTGTTCATTATTCACCTTTGACCTTCTCTTTATATTAAACTGTACTAATCCTTTTAATCTATTAATAGCAATGACTAAGCATGAGTCACCGATTTTAATTTAACATGTCACTTGGTCAACTCCTTTTCCAGTTGAACCCTGTTAGCAGGAGGTTAGTTCGTAGGATCGAATCTCTCAGTCTTAAGATCGTGAATGCCGAGACTGCGGTTAATTTTAATGATACCTGTTTAAAAGAGGATCTGCTGCCTATTTATACCAATATATATATATATATATATATATATATTATATATATATTCACTGTTTCGTTATTGAGGGCTAGGTCAAATAAAAGAAAATAAACTCCTTTCTAGATCCGACGTTTCGATGTATTTGTACATCATCCTCAGGGCTAAAATTAGAGTAAGACTATAATACATTTATCAAAACAATCTACAACTCACATAGAGAAATACACACACTTTTGTTAACACCAACAGAAACACACAAAAGTGTGTGTATTTCTCTATGTGAGTTGTAGATTGTTTTGATAAATGTATTATAGTCTTACTCTAATTTTAGCCCTGAGGATGATGTACAAATACATGGAAACGTCGGCCTAGAAAGGAGTTTATTTTCTTTTATTTGACCTAGCCCTCAATAACGAAACAGTGAATAGAATAGAAGAGGTCAATAAGAATTTTTGAGTTTATATATATATATATATATATATATATATATATATATGTGTGTGTGTGTATGTGTATATATAATATAAAAAGATTTCACATAAACACGTGAAATAACAATCAATGATCAAACCACAATAAGAAATGGGAAAACAAGACTAAGATCTTTCAACCGTAACAAGCGGTCTTCTTCAGAGTCAAAACCCCAACTGAGTTTTTGACTCTGACGAAGACCGCTTGTTACGGTTGAAAGATCTTAGTCTTGTTTTCCCATTTCTTATTGTGGTTTGATCATTGATATATATATATATTATATATATATATATATATATATATATATATGCGTTATATAGGCTATACGATTTTCTTTCTCTACTTTTTAAGAAAAATTTGAGAAATATTGCTACCGTTTTTACGCTTAGCATTTGAAAAAACAGACCAATGTTGCAATTTTCACAACCAGCTATAATGCGCAATCAGTAATGATTGTGGTGGCGAGTAATAAAGATGCAGATCTAATGGCTGTGGTCAGCTGCCGTCAAGTGAACCAACAAATCTTTCAGGAAGAACTAATCCCCTTTTCCAATGGTGCGGCTCTTATTGTGAAATTTCGGAAATGAGAGAACGGATATATTAGCAAAAGATGGATCAGAATTGGCACAACCAGAGCGGCCTTTACTTTTAGCACCCTCAAGAGACTCAAGGAATATTTTAATAAAGGAAAGGAAGAGAAAGCATGGAAAGTTCTTTTGCCAACATACTCCCATCATCTTCTCTAAGAAACCAAAGTGTGTTGTACCTTCTTATGCAGACAGGCAATGATATCCTCAGCAATGACCTTCAAAATTTGCTCACTTTGTCATAATAAGGAAACAGCCTCTGACTATTTATTGATCTGACCTTTTCTGAGTCATTCTGGTTTAATTAAACCACGTCATAGCTGAAAAGTTCAAAATGTTATTGAGATGCTAGTAAACGCTTCAAACAGGTTTCGGTAAAAACATTCTGATTAAAAGTAAATGTTATTACGCTGACTCTTCGGCCCTACCACGCAATGCGACTTGTTTTAGCATCCTCCTCCTGAATGAGATCTCAGTTTCACATGACAACCTTTAAAATATTCCAATACCAAGTGGATAAGACAAACTTTAAATGAGTTGAATTTTTAATTAATTCAATGAAGGGTTTGTTGTAACAATAGTCCTTGCTCAATAAGCAGAACAAGATGGACTTTGTCTGTGTTTTTAATTAAATAAAAGAAAAACGTTTTTAATTAAATAAAAGAAAAACACAACACTTTAAAATAAAAATAACTAACCTTTTCGGTAAGTCGTCGTCTTAGCATAAACAGATAACATAGATATTTCATTTTCATTATTAGGAAAAAAGCAGTGTGTGAGTAGCGATCTCAAAAACTTCTGCTGTTTACAAAATATAGGCGTGTGTTGATATTCACTGGTTCAAAACCATTTTGATTCAGTGAACTCTAGATAGTATATACTTCATAGATAACCAGCTTAAGTGTATTTTTATGAAACGATTTTTGCATAAAAAGTACAATTAGATAAACTCCATTATACGTGTTCCTCGTGGTACAGCAGTACAAATACGACGCTACATATAATACATGAGTAAAGAATGACTGGCAGACATTTTTGCAATTAAAGAACAAATGTCATATAAGTGACAATCTGAAAAACCGATATTCATTGCAGGCAGCTGACAATATTACATCTCTGAGATTTTCTTAGTCAGTAGTTGAAAACAATATGTTCGAGGAATTGTATAAAGTAAAGAAATCTTAGATGGGCTGCTTAGATGGTTTTATTGTTCGACGAGCTCTTTATAGTGATAGCACAGGGGTGGCAAACAAGTTCGACAAAAAGAGCCAAGATTTTAAACTGTGAGAGTCAGAGAGCCACACCACACAAAATCATATTATTTTAACAATAATATATTAAACACAGAATATAACATGCTCAGTCAGGTGTTTTTTGTTACCTTGTTGGAGTGATGGGATGATAATCTCAATGAGATTTCTGGCATTTTTGTTTTCAGTAATCTTCTGCAAATCAGGTTTGTATTCAGTTGTAGCCACTCGGAGTAGTTCCTTTACATGAGTGTCAGTCAGAATGGACCGGTGCTTTGATTTTACGTGTTTTAAACTGGAAAACAGCTTTTCACAGACGTATGTTGACGAGAACATAGACAGCAGCTTGAGAGCGGCTCTTTTTACACACGGGTATTTTTCAGTTGGCACAGCTCTCCAAAACGTAACATGGCCTTACTTCAAAAGAGATTTCAGTCTATCATCCTCGCGTAGCTCAATCATTCTAGTTCACTCGCTGCCTCATCAGTAACAAGTGGGGTTTTCAGGCTGTCGGTGTCAACATTAAACGGGTCGATGAGAAATGTACAGCTGATTAGCATATGCCATTATTACTGTAAGAACTAAATCTTGTCATTTATAAAAGACTTGTAAAAATCTCTTCTTTTTTGGTAGAAGGTTTTTAGAACTTACACCTTGAGAGAGGTTTCCCTTTCCACTAACTTGTGACATAGAAATGAGTATCGAAAGACGATGTATCTAAAACAAAATCCAAACTTGGAAAAGAGCCGCAGTATACAAAATAATGATAAGAGGAAAGAACCGCATTCATTTTGGCCCGGAGCCGCATGCGACTCGAGAGCCGCGTGTTCGCCACCCCTGTGATAGCAGTTTTTCCTCCTTTAGTAGAGTCTATGTTTGACGTAGTTGTTGTTTGATCATCCTTAGTAAGTGAGATACAAAATGAAATTCATATTGAATGGAATTAAAATTATATTTTCGACAGTAAATATCATAATAGCTAAATACACCAAATTCGAACTTTCCTCCGCCGTAGGTCAGCATGTAGTTATAACACTTACTGTGATAAGTGATTGAGCATTAATAAACAATTAGGAATGTCTTTCATATATCATATATTTGAATACTCCTTGGTTTGTCTATTTCAAGGACAAACTACCAGTTGAAACTTTCATTGACATTGTCAGATGAATGAATCAATTAAGGAATAATGAAGAATTTGATTATATCGCAGATTTAAACACTACCTCATTTGTCTACTGCGAAGCCATAAATTTTGGTTTTAAATATCGCTTATATTGTTAGACTGGTGTGTTAAACAATTAATGTTGGAAATGAATTAGCAATGTTGTGACCATTGTTATGAACATGTACGTACAATGTATGAGTAAGCTAGTTCTTTAGGAACCCCCTGTTATTTTGCTTTCACTGCAAACTTTGAATTCTTCTAGATTTTCTTTCTGAAATACTTTCTCCCCATTAGCTAGTCCACCCATTCTGAAGGTTTTCTCTGACAAATCTGTTACAAGGAAAAACCGAATATTTTCAAACGCCATCTCCGCTACCTTGTACACCGTTTGGTTGCCTTTCGTTTTTCTCGTGATGTCTCAAAACCATACCTCGCATGTTGCATGCATAATTAGTTGCCATTTTTGCATTGGCGATTACATTTATCAAACAGGTGTAAGATAAAATCATCTTGCAACGTTTTCTTTATTACAGCTATAAAGTAAAACCGAACAAATGAGTGGTATTTCCAAAGTCATCTGGTTTTTAAATAATTATAAAGACTTCAGTTTTGATAATATCAGAGTTGAGCTCTAAGCTTGTACATCAGTTCTCTGATTAATTTTCACATCTCGATTTAAATGCTGTCAATTAGGTTGTGGATCCCTTCAACCATTAAATTACTGACGTGTCAGAATATCCTGATGGCAGGATTGCTTCTTTAATATCGTTAAAAAAAATGAGTCACACATTAAAACTGAAAATATCTAAGATATATCGAGCGTCATTTTTTACTTTTGTTCAAAAAAAATTGTAAAACTTTAATAAATACTCGAGGATGAAATTAAACTAATTTTGACATTTTCAACTATTTATCTTTGTAAACAGGGACATTTACTGATCTTATTTTTAAAAACAGAGTATAAGGTATATGTTGAACACTGAAATATTCAAAATCAATTAAAATATTAATAATACTTGTTTTCAAGGTGGTTTAATTTTGAAGCTCTTGCACGGAAAATGATTTACTATTATTTTCAAGTTAATAACTGTATTTTTTGGTTTTAAGCAACCTTGTCTGTATTATAAATGTTTTAAAACATTTTTTGATATGCTTGAAGTATATTAAATCAGTAAATAAAGTTTCTTAGGTAAGAAAAAAAGTGGAAAAAATATTTTCATTTTTCATATCATAACATAAGTACCAGTTGCATGGTTTGACTTAGTTAAAATTACACAATTTTTTTTAAATCCCAAATGTGATTTTTTTTATCGCCGTTATACTTTCCTTATAGTTATGCCTAAGTTGATTAATTTTTTTTGTTTGATTAAAAACGCCCACACTTTTAGACTTTCACTTACTAGTACTGTTCTTAGGGGAGACAGTTTGGTTCATCTCAATACAGTATAGCAGAAGTAAACAAATATTTAATATAAACATCTATTTAGATATTAATGGGATAAACAAAAATTAAAAATTTTTATTTTTTTTTATTCTGTTTTTAATTGAGAATCAAATTCTGTAAGTACCTGTTTGTGAATGAGAAGTTGGATTTGGGACCAGACGTAACATGTTTAGGATCAGTGACCTCTTAACGACTATTGTCTGAAATTACCTCAATATTTCGTCTATTAGGCCACCCATTACTTCTTCCCAAGCATATCATTGCTTCATGAATCTTAATTAGATGTAAATTGGTTTTGCAAATCAAGTACATATCTGGTCAATGGCCTTTAGTACGTAATTAGAAAATTATTGATTCAATGATTTTCGTAATAATATAAATTTGATTATTGATGTTTTTTGTCTATTCAAACTAAAAAATTGATCCATTGATTCTGTTTAAAATTCTGTCAGAAGTATAAACATAAATGATGAAATATTTAGTTTTTAATTAACTATTAATAATTCTTCGTCTGAAAAGGTTGCTCAAAATTAAACCAGAAGAGACTTAAGACTGTATCTCCAAGAGGTGACGTGCACAGATGTTTTTTTCACCTCCTGCGTAAATGAATCAAGGACTAGGGTGTGTTTCGAACCCCGAATCTACCAGATTAAATTTTGTGATAATTTCGTACTACTATTTTATCAAATTATGCTCTTATATGTAATCTTATTGATTTGTTCCCTCTAGACTATAGTCTCCATTAAAGCAATCGAAATTATCTGAATTTGGAATCAAATCTGTATTGAGTAAAAGCCCATCTCTGTCGGTATCTAACATGTCATTAAAAAAATGATCCGAAAAACCCAAATTTACATTGGTTGTGTAGTTTGGTAGAATTTGTAAAAATAAAGATATTCTATGCATTGATAAAGGTGTACGCTATGCTTCCTTGACTTCAGTTGTCACGTCTTCTTATGGTTACCCTCATTTTTGTGGTCCACAGCTCCTCAACCAGAACAACGTCCTCTTTTCTACGTCTGGTTTTAAAGAACAGTAATAAACAATTTTTTCATTCTTTAGTTTAACCTAACAGAGACACACGAAACCATAGGGTTTTCGTTTTCAACCTGAAGAACTGACCGAGTCCCGATAAATTTTAGTTTTGTTTCTATTCCACGGTCGATACTTTTATCAATATTATATATATATATATATATATATATAGTAGCTTATTTTTCTTTCTCGGGCATTGGTCCAGGTCAAACTCTACTCAAAAAAAAATTCCTTAATCCAACATTTTGTCTATTGATGTCTAGATCCCTAAGATGTCTAATAATATAGATGAAAGGATGGCTTAATGTTTTTGTGGATTTTTTTCCGCTGGACCTATCACCAATAAAGCAAAATAAATTTATATATATCATGATATCATGATTTTTTTTCTGGACTCACGATTTATAAGTTATTAAATTTTTGATGGTTTAGGTATGGATTTAAACTACTTTCACCAAAGTTTTTACATATATTTATGTATCCCTCAGAATTATTCTTGGAACAGACATCTGAGCCCTGAAAAATATATAAATATATGTCGAAATGTTGGCGAAAGAAGTAGTTTAAATCTAGACCTAAATCATAAAAATCTTATTACTTTATATATATATCAATGATCAAACCACAATAAGAAATGGGAAAACAAGACTAAGATCTTTCAACCGTAACAAGCGGTCTTCGTCAGAGTCAAAAACCCAACCAAACTTCAGTTGGGTTTTTGATCTGACGAAGACCGCTTTTACGGTTGAAAGATCTTAGTCTTGTTTTCCCATTTCTTATTGTGGTTTGATCATTGATTGTTGTTTCACGTGTTTATGTGAAATCTTTTTATATATATATATATATATAACAGATTCAATAATATATCGACCGTTTGATAGAATAGGTGTGTTCTCTAATCGGGGTTCGGTCAATTTTCCAGGATAAAAAATCAAACTCTCGTTGCCAACGTTTCGGTTTTATTTAAAACCTTTTCATAGGCCTACAAACAAAGGATAATAAGAAATCACATATCAACATCAAACATATACACAATATGAAAATGGATTGTTACAACTCATGAATATTACAAGCAGAAATATTTCAGAGATACATAAAACAATATTACTTACAGAAGTAAGAATTTTTTAACTAAGAAAATGAAATTTACATTATTTAAAGGAACAACAATGTTAGCCGGACAAAACCTTCGACTAGACTAATAAGATAACATTACAAATAACCTCAACACTGTTCACTCAAGGGAACTAAATAAATCAAATTTCACTAAACCTCAGCACAACACTCCAGAATAAATATTACTTAAATTAGTAATATCACTTCTATGATTAATCGAACTTAGATCCTTTTTAATATATAACATCTCAAGTGTCTTCCTTCTTTGCTCATCTTTTTCCTTTTCTATTATAGTTGTATCTTCAAAATCGAACGTGTGACCTTCGTTTATTGCATGCCCAGCTAAGGTTGTTGCGTTACTTTTATTTGTTCTTATGGAATAATTATGTGGTACAACCTTTCTTTGAGAAAACGACTAGTTTCACCATAGTAACACTTGTCACAGTCTTTACATTTGATGGCATAAATGAGGTTACTTTGTAACTCCTTCGGTATTTTTTCTTTCAAATTTGAAAATAAAGATTTATTTTTTCTTTATTATAAAATGCCAGTGTAACTTCAGGTACGTTTCGTTTGAACACTTTTCTAATTGATTGTGATAAGCCCTCAACATAAGGAAATTTGAAATACTTCCTATTTATAACTTCCAGTTCAGCATGATCTTCATTTGAATGTGCTGGTTGCTGTCTTAAATATCTTAACCAATATCGTTCAACTAAGTTCTTCGGATAACAATTTTTCTGTAACAATAATTTCACCCTTTTCTTATTTTCATTTAGAAAACATGGACTACTTATTTCAATAACTTTTTTAACCAAATTTTGGACGCAATTTAATTTTTGGTTTATAGCATGAGAAGAATGGTAGTTCAGGATTCTTGCAGCACTGGTAGGTTTTTTAAACCAATCCGTTAAGATATTGCCATTTTCACCTCTTATAACTTTCACATCTAAGAATGGCAGATTTCCATCTTTCTCTACTTCACAAGAATTGTAGACGATTATGAAAAGAATTAAATATATTTAATACATTCTCTTCTTCTCCCTTTTCAATAATTAAAAACAAATCGTCCACATATAATTTAATAAATTTCACCTTCGTACCTAATTTATTGATACTGTTTTCCAATAGTTCAATCATAACTATATTTGCGAGAACTGGTGAAATTGGTGATCCCATTGGTAATCCATATTTTTGTTTATAAATAGTACCATCAAAGGTGAAATACCTTGCTTCACATATAAGGTCCAGTATAGAAAGGAAAACCTTTTTCGACATTCCAACCTGTGAACTAATCTTATTCCACTGTTTATTTACTAAATCAAACGCTAGATCTAAAGGTATATTAGTAAACAACACATAATAAATAAATAAAGTCCAACTTATGAACTGTCTAAATTATAGAGAAATATCTTAGTTACATTACTAACAAGAATGAATTGAATGTAAAAAATTCATTAGAATTCAAACAAGGCCTTTCAAATCAAATACTAAGTGATGACGTAATTATGATTTCACTAGATGTTCAGTCGTTGTTTACTAATATACCTTTAGATCTAGCATTTGATTTAGTAAATAAACAGTGGAATAAGATTAGTTCACAGGTTGGAATGTCGAAAAAGGTTTTTCTTTCTATACTGGAACTTATATGTGAAGCAAGGTATTTCACCTTTGATGGTACTATTTATAAACAAAAATATGGATTACCAATGGGATCACCAATTTCACCAGTTCTCGCAAATATAGTTATGATTGAACTATTGGAAAACAGTATCAATAAATTAGGTACGAAGGTGAAATTTATTAAATTATATGTGGACGATTTGTTTTTAATTATTGAAAAGGGAGAAGAAGAGAATGTATTAAATATATTTAATTCTTTTCATAATCGTCTACAATTCATTTGTGAAGTAGAGAAAGATGGAAATCTGCCATTCTTAGATGTGAAAGTTATAAGAGGTGAAAATGGCAATATCTTAACGGATTGGTTTAAAAAAACCTACCAGTGCTGCAAGAATCCTGAACTACCATTCTTCTCATGCTATAAACCAAAAATTAAATTGCGTCCAAAATTTGGTTAAAAAAGTTATTGAAATAAGTAGTCCATGTTTTCTAAATGAAAATAAGAAAAGGGTGAAATTATTGTTACAGAAAAATTGTTATCCGAAGAACTAGTTGAACGATATTGGTTAAGATATTTAAGACAGCAACCAGCACATTCAAATGAAGATCATGCTGAACTGGAAGTTATAAATAGGAAGTATTTCAAATTTCCTTATGTTGAGGGCTTATCACAATCAATTAGAAAAGTGTTCAAACGAAACGTACCTGAAGTTACACTGGCATTTTATAATAAAAGAAAAAATAAATCTTTATTTTCAAATTTGAAAGAAAAAATACCGAAGGAGTTACAAAGTAACCTCATTTATGCCATCAAATGTAAAGACTGTGACAAGTGTTACTATGGTGAAACTAGTCGTTTTCTCAAAGAAAGGTTGGTACCAACATAATTATTCCATAAGAACAAATATAAGTAACGCAACAGCCTTAGCTGGGCATGCAATAAACGAAGGTCACACGTTCGATTTTGAGATACAACTATAATAGAAAAAGAAAAAGATATCAAAGAAGGAAGACACTTGAGATGTTATATATTAAAAAGGATCTAAGTTCGATTAATCATAGAAGTGATATTACTAATTTAAGTAATATTTATTCTGAGTGTTGTGCTGAGGTTTTAGTGAAATTTGATTTATTTAGTTCCCTTGAGTGAACAGTGTTGAGGTTTATTGTAATGTTATCTTATTAGTCTAGTCGAAGGTTTTGTCCGGCTAACATTGTTGTTCCTTTAAATAATGTAAATTTCATTTTCTTAGTTAAAAAATTCTTACTTCTGTAAGTAATATTGTTTTATGTATCTCTGAAATATTTCTGCTTGTAATATTCATGAGTTGTAACAATCCATTTTCATATTGTGTATATGTTTGATGTTGATATGTGATTTCTTATTATCCTTTGTTTGTAGGCCTATGAAAAAGGTTTTAAATAAAACCGAAACGTTGGCAACGAGAGTTTGATTTTTTATCCTGGAAAATTGACCGAACCCCGATTAGAGAACACACCTATATATATATATATATATATTAAAATAAGCAGTGACACATAAACAGAAACACAACAAAGACTCACTTTTCAATATTTCGACCGCCATTACGGTCGAAATATTGAAAAGTGAGTCTTTGTTGTGTTTCTGTTTATGTGTCACTGCTTATTTTAATTGTTATTTGTCCTGCCGGACCGTTTTTTGTTTATCATGGTATATATATATATGTTTTGTCGGACTGGTGTTCTCCGCTTGGCAACTCTGTCAATTCCTCCCCAGTAGGGAATTCCCCACAGGTTAAGAATCACTGATTTAGATGACTATTGCGCGGTTGGTGTAGTCGAAGGTGGTTGAAGCAGGGCTGGAGGGAGATATTCGTCTGGTCCAGGAGTAGGCAGCTGCGCTGGCCTGAAGGCCTCGTGGAAAAATTTTGTTTCCACCCAGTGTTTTTGTGTTTCATTAAAGTTGTTTGATATTGGTTTTCTCAATGTCTCTGGCCCAGCATATATGGAAGTTGCCTCAGCATCACCGGAAGATAGTGAGAAAAATCGAGGCCATCAGCAAATAGGTCATCAATGCAGAAGCTGCTGCATACTTTAATTCCATTTGTCTTCAAGAAGATTTGCTGCCCACTTATACTAATATATATATATATATATATAATATATATATATAAAAATGTAGAGAGTTTCCCTAACTTACCAAACTTACCGATTTTTATGGAAAAAGTGTATATATATGTATAGGTGTGTTCCCTAATCGGGATTCGGTCAGTTTTCTAGGATAAAAAATCAAACTCTCGTTGCCGACGTTTCGGTTTTATTTAAAACCTTTTTTATAGACAACAATAACTGAGATTACAAGTAACTAATGTTATTACAAGTTATTTGTAATGCTATCTTATATAATATAAGTTAGAAGTAATAACAAAGGGTTGGTGTGACTTTAACGACCTAACCTGGTTGAAGGCCACAGCAGGTATAGACTGAAGGGAGATAGGGTTGAAGGCTCATAATCCCCATTCTGATCATTCCAAAGATTTTCTTGCTAATCTGAGAGCTTCAAAGAGTTTGTTACTCTTTTGAAAATTACAATAATTTTTTACTATTTTGAGAAATCGGTAATATTTTAAAATTTCCAAAGTATCTTTTGCTATTTTGAGAATGCCTAAGAATTTGTTTGCTACTCTTAAAGTTCCAAAGAGTTAGTTGCTATTTGAAAGTTCAATTTTTATCTCCAATTGATCCAGTACTGTTGAACAATACCAAAATATTTTGACTATCTGAATCTTAATAATTTTGTGTTATCATCATATCAAAACAATAATAAGTTGATAACTTATTTCTGTTATATTATAAAACTTCGTTTCTGGTAGACAATATTTAAAAATAAAATTATTTTCAAATTAATAAAAATCTATTTTCAAAATTAATCTATTCTGGTTATTACTTTACTATAAGTAAAGTATAGTGATCGTGAAAAAATTCGATCTCGAGATTTTGACGGAATTACATGTTTTGAGGTCCCAGAAGTTGTTTTATGACGTTTTTACGATGATGTCTGTGTGTGTGTGGGTGGGTGGGTGGGTGGGTGGGTGCGTGTGTTAGCATTGCTTGTTACCACGCTACTGTCCAGAATCTTTGATGGATCAAGTTGATATTTTACACAAAAATGGGCCCCATTTAGACGAAGATCCCTATTGTTTGGGAAGAATTATGCATGATGGAAAAGTCACTTTTTTTGCCAAAAACCGTTTTTTTTAAAACATTTATTTCTCCTAAACTAATAACCCTAGAGTTTTGAAATTTTGACATTGTCTTTGAAGTTAAGTTACAAATGCAACAAACGAAAAATATATTCAGAATTTTAAGACAACAGAAAATATTTTTTTTTCAATAAAATGTAAAAATTTTGACTTATAATTCAATCTCAAACCTTGTGAGAGCGATACAAGCCATACTGTTTGACGGATCAAAATGAAACTATGCCTACAAATAGAACATTATATGGCAAATGAGTTGAGATATTTTTTTTTGAAATTACTTTCGCTAAAGGGGCGTTACAGTACGATTTGTGTTTTCAGAAAATGATTTTTTGACGCTAAACGGCTCGTTAAAAAATAATGAAAATTTGACCAAAAATGGAACAAAAAATTAGCTATTCATAAAAAAAAATCATGAAGTTTCAATTACGGGAAAGAGCAATAACGATATAAGAACTGTTTGTTTATTCTAGACTAAGAGATCACCTGCTATACTTGTCGAATTTTTTGTATTTTATTACATTGTTTACATTGACTTAGAAATTTTTTGAGCGAATCCACTGAGATAAACTTGATGTTTCTAATGGAAAAATGAAAATATATTATTGACTTATAAGAGATGTAAGAGGAATAATATTGTGCAGGTAAATGATAACACTCATTAAAAAAAAATTCGTATATATGTTATTTGACAAAGGGAAGGAAAATGATCTTATTAAATACTAAGAAGCCATAAAATTTCCAGTATAATAATTCTGTTAAAAACCAGAAATGTAAAAGATAATTCAAAATATTAATCTTTCGTTTAGAGATTAATAACTGTAATTATCGTACATCTTTAATTAACAAATCACCTTAAAACAACATTTTCTTCGCTGTTTAAGAAGTTTTTCAGAGAAAAAAAGAGTATTTTACTGTTTCAAATTTGAAAATTTTACATTAATATTCAATGTAGAAGGATGTCAAGTAAACGATGTAAGAAATCTACTGGCTATTTGAACAATAGCCATGTTCTCTTGTAGGATACTATTTCGTTTCAAGAAATGTTCACTTTGGTTTTTCATAAATGTTATTACTGCTGTAGTTATACTAATGAAATTATTTGCAAATAATAAATTATTTGTGATGTACAAAAATAAGCTTATAAATTGATATGTCCTTCAATCACTATCTGTACTACCTCAGGAATGACAGGCTAATAATTATATCCCATTTAGATGTTTATGTTATGCTTAAATGATACGTTATGTTTTATATACTCAAGAAATTTGACATTAAGTTACTTATAGTAAAGTAGAGTATAGGCCACTCCAGATTTTTTTTTAATGTGTATCAACTCATTCCATTATTATTTATTTATTTATTTATTCCAGCATGTTCCACTGTGTATTACATGCGTCAACATCAAATTGTATACAATACTTCTTTCATTTACAATACGCTAATACTTATTTTAACTTATTTTACTATGATTCTTAATTATATGATAATATTTTTTTCTTTCTTATATGTCTATACTGTACAAAAATTTCAGAAATTCTTTATATTATCGTTCTTTAATTAATGAGGAAGGCATAAGGGGCCACTCCACTCCACAAACCAATGACAGTCAGTCAGACTGATTCCATTATAAACATATTTAGTTATACATTGTTAAGGCAACACAATCTAGTGTGTAAAGTACATGAATCCCCATCTCTTTGGTTTAATCATCCTATTTACCAACCCCCCCCCCCCCCCAATGGATTTATTGATTTTTGAAAAATAAATAACAAAAAAAAAGAGAATACATTGAGAGTCTTGTTGATTTTTACAAAGAAAACTGGTTATTAAGTATAATTTAAAATGATGTTTGTTAAAATGTTGAATTACATTGTATTTATACTTCGAAATTAGAAGATATGATATACAATGGTGAGTTTTGATCATTGTTTCTTGTTTAAATGACAAAATGATTAAATTTATGTTGGAACTCCATTTCCAAGGTCAATGGTTAAATGATGGTAATAACCCTAGCCTTCATTATTCTTAAACCCTCTTCACATTGTAACAAACCTTCATTAGAAAACGTGACTCATAATTCTTAATTACCAATAGCTTTGTTCAATCCATGAATTACACTCTTTTAATAGAAATAGAGTATTTTATTTATTTTTGAAGGTTAAAAGATAATTAAAAAATGTTCTTTTTTTTGTATTATCATTAAAACTTGAAAAATTAAAACAATATTTTTGTTTTAAGTTCTCGAGAAATGTCTTGAATAGTCTCTTAAAAAGATAACTCAGTGTGATGATGACGTCAAATAACGAAAATCTGTAAACAATTTGAGTGTGTAAAATGAGTTTGTAAAGAAATAGTGTAAACAAACTGAGTAAGTGACTAACAAAAACTTACTTCTGTAGTTTAAAGATGTAGAAAAAATGATTCACTTGAATACCAGAAAAAATATCGTATTATATTTTTTAATAAACAAAACACATGTGTAATTGGGTTATGGACTCTGACGAAGACCGCTTGTTACGGTTGAAAGATCTTAGTCTTTTTTCCCAATTTCATATTGTGGTTTGGTCATATATGATAATATATATATATAAAAGATTTCACATAAAAACGTGAAATAACAATCAATGATCAAACCACAAAACGAAATGGGAAAACAAGACTAAGATCTTTCAACTGTAACAAGCTGTCTTTGTCAGAGTCAAAAACTCAACTGAAACACTAGATGCAGAAAACATCTAGTGAGGGGTTGAGAAGAGTGGGAGGGAAGAGTGGTATTTTAAAAGGGTGAAAGCGCAGGGGAAACAAAGGAGTACAGTCAGAAAGAGTAAAAAACTATCCGTTAGCTGTCAACCCTCTTAAAAGAGGCTATTACCCTCGTAACGAAAGTGTCAAGTTTGAAGAGACCGCTACTAATGTTTATAATATTTGATCTATTAAATTTAATTAGAGACGATTCAATAATATTTCTTAACAACATCGATTTTTCATAGGTAATAAATTTAGCCCCTGTCCAATAAATATGGTGATTTTCATTGTTTGTGGTTTGATCATATATATATATATAAAACAAGATTTAACATAAACACTTGAAATAACAATCAATGATCAAACCACAAAATGAAAAGTGAAAAAAGAGTAAGATCTTTCAACCGTAACAAGCGGTCTTCGTCAGAGTCAAAAACCCAACAGTTGGGTCATATATATATTTGATCATATATATATGTATATACATCTTTTATAGGAAAATGATCCACAAAGGACAACAAAAGTTTTCACATCAAAATGTTTTATTATTCATCCTGTCATGAGTAGATCCCTGAAAGTACTGGTTCAAAGTCTCTGAAAAATCATAAGTGGTACCTCGACTTACGAATATTTCGCAATACGACGTAAATTTGAAAAAAAAAATTTGTCTTGATATACAATAATTTGATAGAGATACGACGTATGATAAGAGGTTTCACAGTGATCGTAATGAAACAAGTGGAAGGGAAGGAAAGAGTAGAAAAAATTTAAAAAAAGCTAGGTTTCATTTTGCGTTAAGTGAAGCATAAAATTTAAAACAAGAAAAACAAATAAGCTAAGTACGTAGTGTAAATTAGTGTGAAGTTACACTACACTCTACTCCTTATCGTATCTTCCTCTACCTTCACACCTTCAGTCTCCTCCGACTGTTATCCGCCAGTCTCTAAAGAAAGGCGATCTTGTGATCATTATTTCTTATTTATTTATAATTTGTTTGTTTTAGATCTGCATAATGTAATTGATTTCTATTTAAGTGAATATGAATTGTTATTTACAACCATATTTTTGGAGTATTTATTAGGGATTTATCGTAGGTGTTTCAGCTGTGTGATTAATGGAATTATAAAGGTATTCTTATGGAAAAGTTAGTCTCAACATACAACCATTTCTCGGTCCCGAAACAACAACATTTCTTGACACACAATTATACGAAGTCGGTCCCGGAACGAATTCAATTCATGTCTAGGTACTACTGTATATGAATTAAAATACAATTTAAATGGTCAAACGTAAAGAAAAAAAAAACACTAATATGTTACAGACAACATTTTCAATTATAATAACTTTGATCTTTTGACATATATCTTCTTCAAGAAAACAATTACTTGAATTGAATGGTAGTATAAAGTTATGAAGGGTTTAGCCTAGAGCAGTGGTTACACTATTTTTCGCCCCGTACGATACGCGTATATGTAAAGTAATTTTATTGGAACCTCTCATTCCTGAAATTTATATTGTGCTGAAAGATAAATATAATGAAAACATATGAGTAAACTAAATAAATAAATAAATATAAGTAAAGATAAATATAAGAGAAAACTGTATGAGATGGTTTCTAACAAGCGCTATGAATATCTTACTTATGAGAAATAAAAAAATGATAAATGTTTTGATAATAATAATAATAATAATATCTTATTATTTACCTGTACTTTTCTTGCATCATCTGGAATATCATCTTACACCCTCAAGGGGTGTAACGTCCCAAAACCAGGTTGAAACTTCTGGCCTACAATGAGAAGACCCTAGAGCAGGGGTGGTGGAACCTTTCTTGGAGAAAGGCCATTTTAGCACCGTCTACTTCCCCAAAGGCCACCACGAATGGATAAGCACATTTTTTGGTAAAATCCTTAAAAAAATCTATCATTATATAGATAGATTTAATGACTCTGACCTGGACCTTGCTTGTTACCATGCTACGGTCCAAAATCTTTGATGCATCAAGTTGATATTTTACACAAAAATGGGCCCTATATCTACATAGGCAGATGATCCCTATTGTTTGGGAGGAATTTATGCATGACGGGAAAGTCACTTTTTTTGCCAAAAACCTGTTTTCAGAAAACATTTTTTTTCTCTTAATTTGTTGATCGAGATCACTCTTACTCGATCAGTGATCTAAAATTGTTTCGCGTTTTTCAAAAGATTCTGCAGTGTAGTCATTACCTTATACTTTATTACCTTTGTTAGGATAATGATTTTCTAAAATTTTAGACTTTTCAAATAATGAGTGATGAGTAGTCTTCTTCCTAAATGCCAGAATTTTTGTCTTTATTACTAGAATTGTATTACTTATATTTTAAACATTTTTCTCAAGAGACCACAAAAGACCAAACTTCATGATTCAAAAGGCCACATGGGGCCTTAAGGCCGCTGGTTCCCCACGCCTGGCCTAGAGTCACTCACATGTAGAATATTTGTTCTCCTGAGGATGAAGAATGTCAAAATATCGTAATGAGTTTTGTCTGCAATTTTCTTTTATCTATTATTTTTGTGTTTCGTGTTTCACGAAATTTTACAGTAAAGAGGTAACCACGTCTATTTTCACTGAGAAAGTCACTTTGCTAGTAACTTGAAGTTATCCAAATAACTGGAATAATGCTGGCTGCTGAGAGAAGGGAGTAACTCGAGCAGGTCATGGTTTATTGCACCCTTTTCTACCCCACTCCAACCCTCCCACTTCCAGTCTAGTTTGTAGGCCTTACTTGCACCTAGAAATAATACACTTTTATTCGGTTAGGTCCATCAGTTGGGGTTGTACCCAAAGTCTGGTACTCACTCGCATAGTGTACTATGGTCGACACATAGTGTATACTTTCACCAAAAAGAAGGTAAACACCAAACTCTCATTAATACAATGTTAAGATTTAAATTGTAAGCTTTTTTAAACTCCAGCTTCTCTATTTCAACACTTTATCTCCAGTATAAGAACTTATTTATTAAAAAAACAAGATTGTTTCGTTACAGTCTCACATAACACACACACACGCGCACACACATAGACAGAAAAATTTATGAAACTTATTTTATTGACATAGGGAACATCAAAGATGTATTTGAAAACCTGGCATCTAAATTTTCAGATGAACATAACATGAATGAATGTTGAACATTTGTTTTCATTGAGGTATTAATGCGATTTTTCGGAGACATTTTCAAATTGAGGTTCTGTGTAAGCTTAATCAAGACCTATTTGCATATCAAATCAAACCTAAGTCAGCCGCAATTTTTTAAATAATATCTATCCCTTTTTATTATGCTCTTATGTCCTTTGTATCATCATAATAATGCTAATTAGTTAATTTCCCAACAATTATTTGCTCAGCTGTCACTAGAATTTCATGGAGAAGTTAAAATGCAATCAGGTTTTCTAAGTCTTAATTAAAAGTGTTACATGTTCTTGTTAAAAGAGACACTTACATTATATAGGAAATATCAAGGTCTTTTGGATTCCTGATGATCCATTAGTTAATTGATTAATAAAAGACTAAAAGAAAAAGACTATAAATATATAATTCTGGAAAGAGAATTAGTAAAAAAAGCTAATCCCAAGATCATTATCAATATGCCTCCATAAACTTTTTAGCAGTAGAAAAGATCGCTCTTCCCAAATAGCCCTATTGAAAAAGTTGTTTTCTGACTGAGGTTACCCTCCTAATTTCATTAATAATCGTATAGTCCTTGCTGATTTACATCATAATTCTGGTCCTAGGAGAGATCGCAGTAACTCTACTTTCCTTATCACCAGTTATTTTCCTGGAGCTCATAGGCTGGGCGCAGTTGTCAAGGAGTTTTCCCCTATACTTTCTTCTTCCTCCTACACCAGTTATATCTTTAGAGAGGTCTCTTTCATTTCCTTCTGCTAACCTGTTAATCTTCGATCTACCTTCTCTCACATCTCTTGTCCTAAGCCTCCTAATACTGCTGGTGACATGGTGACAATGTGAACGTCGCGGGTGTCTTACTTGTGTTATCATCAATCCTGTTTCTTCCTTTATCTCTTTCCATAGTAAAAGCACCTACCCTATTGCTTACAAGACTTCTTGTACCTGTGGTAACCCCGTTTGGATTGCACCCAGTGGGATTCCTTTTATGTGGCTTCCACCAAGTTATGCCTGCGTATGAATAATGACAGGTCGTCCGTTGGCAAAGCAGTGACCTTCCCGTTGCTAATCATGGCAGTTCTCACGGAATCAGTTTCAATTGCTGTTTCCGTGTACAGGTCCTGATGCAGATTGATGAGACTAATGCAAAAGTCACTCTGAGAGCTTCAGAATTATTAGTCTTCTGGGTGGTAGATTTAAAAATAGAAATTAAAACAGAAAGAAATACAAATTAAAAACAGCTACTATAACTCATCTTTATATATAACATATAAATATATAGGAGTATATATATGAAACTACCATTTCAAGTTGTCAAGAAAAGCAAAACGTACTTAGCGCTTTCAAGAAATCTTTATTTTGGTCTTCGTCAGAGTAACACGCGGACGTCAGAGTGAAACTCATACCAGTAGTTATACTTAGTATGAACTAAAGAGTTTCAGTGAGACTCTGGCAAAGATCAGTTGTTTTGGTTGAAACTGATCATAGTCTCATTTCTCAATTTCTTACTGTCGTTCAAACGTTAACATTTTTCGTCACGATATTATGTTTTTTTATTTTTTTATTGTGGTTTGATCATTGATTGTTATTTCACGTGTTTATGTGAAATCTTGTTTTATATATATATATAAATATAAAACGGTGGTTATCACTGATAATACAATCATTGATTGAATAACAGTGATTGATAACACAATCAAACGGTGGTTTGAGTTAGCTTCAGCGACTACTTCTGCCTGATGACGACGAATGTCGAAATATCGTCTTTTTTGTGTTTGTTTTTATTTGTTTTTCTCTTTCCTGTGTGAACTATATATATATATATATATATATATATATATATATATATATATATAATAATAAAATAAAAACGAAGGAAACACACAGAAAGACACAGACATAACTCACATCGATATTTCGACAATCGTCGTCATCAGGAGGTGCGAAGAGCGAAGAGTCCCGCAGGAAGACAGGGCGGTACTGAACTCGGAAACCGCAGCCAGTACCCCACCACTTACCACCAAGCGGGGGAAGGGAGGGAAGGAAATGAAGAGCCAAATTAAGACGTAAAAGGAACGAGTAAAAATTATAACTATAAAAAATTATAAAAAAGTAGATAAATCAAATTAAAATTAATAAAAATAATAAATAAAAAGTAAAATAAAAAATAATAAATAAATAAATAAAAAATAATAAATAAAAAATAATAAATAAATAAATAAATCATAAATAAATTATCGGTTGAGGTTGAGTCCGGGGGAAGAGCGAGCATCAAGTAAGCATATGTATGCCTCCTCTGAAGCTCTTAGGGTAACTTTATTGTTGGATTCGGGGATCTGTTTCAGGATCTGAACCCTGAAACAGTCATTGAAACTGAGTCCATGCGAGTTCGCATGGATGGCTACAGGATAGTTACTGCGTTGACCGACTGAAGCCCTATGACCATTCATACGAAGGCTCAACTTATTAGAAGTTAAGCCAACGTAAAAGGAGTCACACTGAGTGCAATCCAGTCGGTAAACACAGTTGCTCGAGGTACAGGAGGAATTGACCTGAACCGGGTAGGAACTATGGTGGAGAGGGGAATCGAAGGAAGGATTAGGATTTACAATCAGGCAAGTTTGACAGCCACGGCGTCCACATTGTTTCATTCCAGGAACAGGATTGGAAGGCTGAGGGGAAATATGAGAGAAAATGCTTTTTAGATTGGCAGGTTTACGGTAGGAAATAGAAGGGGGGTGATTAAAGATGGAAGAAGTAGAAGTAGAAGTAGACAAAATCGGAAAAGACTCCTTAATAACAGCACGTGCTGTTATTAACGTGCTGTTATTAAGGAGTCTTTTCCGATTCTGTCTACTTCTACTTCTACTTCTTCCATCTTTAATCACCCCCCTTCTATTTCCTACCGTAAACCTGCCAATCTAAAAAGCATTTTCTCTCATATTTCCCTCAGCCTTCCAATCCTGTTCCTGGAATGAAACAATGTGGACGCCGTGGCTGTCAAACTTGCCTGATTGTAAATCCTAATCCTTCCTTCGATTCCCCTCTCCACCATAGTTCCTACCCGGTTCAGGTCAATTCCTCCTGTACCTCGAGCAACTGTGTTTACCGACTGGATTGCACTCAGTGTGACTCCTTTTACGTTGGCTTAACTTCTAATAAGTTGAGCCTTCGTATGAATGGTCATAGGGCTTCAGTCGGTCAACGCAGTAACTATCCTGTAGCCATCCATGCGAACTCGCATGGACTCAGTTTCAATGACTGTTTCAGGGTTCAGATCCTGAAACAGATCCCCGAATCCAACAATAAAGTTACCCTAAGAGCTTCAGAGGAGGCATACATATGCTTACTTGATGCTCGCTCTTCCCCCGGACTCAACCTCAACCGATAATTTATTTATGATTTATTTATTTATTTATTATTTTTTATTTATTATTTTTTATTTATTTATTTATTATTTTTTATTTTACTTTTTATTTATTATTTTTATTAATTTTAATTTGATTTATCTACTTTTTTATAATTTTTTATAGTTATAATTTTTACTCGTTCCTTTTACGTCTTAATTTGGCTCTTCATTTCCTTCCCTCCCTTCCCCCGCTTGGTGGTAAGTGGTGGGGTACTGGCTGCGGTTTCCGAGTTCAGTACCGCCCTGTCTTCCTGCGGGACTCTTCGCTCTTCGCACCTCCTGATGACGACGATTGTCGAAATATCGATGTGAGTTATGTCTGTGTCTTTCTGTGTGTTTCCTTCGTTTTTTATTTTATTGTAAAAAAGTCCGCTGGACCGTTTCTTTTAATTGGTATATATATATATAATATATATATATATATATATATATATATATATATATATATATAATTAAAAGAAACGGTCCAGCGGACTTTTTTAAATAAAATAAATTCAAAATGAAGGAAACACATAGAAGACACAGACATAACTCACATCGATATTTCGACCATCATTGTCATCAGGAGGTGTGAAGAGCGAAGAGTCCCGCAGGAAGGCAGGGCGGAGTCACCACCCTGCCTTCCTCCGGGACTCTTCGCCTCCTGATGACGTTGATGGTCGAAATATAGAAGTGAGTTATTGCTGTGTCTATCTGTGTGCTATCTTTTTTAATTGGTTTTTATTTATAAGTCTGTTGGACCGATTCATTTAATTATTATTATTATTATAATATATATATATATATATATATATCATTAGTTTTAGCATCAATCTTCACTTTATCAGAGGGTACTTAATCAGGAAGAATACTTGATTTTGATTAATTTGGTGGAACTCTATATACAAGATTTTAATTGAAATCGCTGTAGTTTTAACATTTCTATTATCAGTAAATATCTATAGGATAGCACGTTCGTCGTAGAAATAAAATGAAGCCACAGAATGTCATGGTGGTTGACGATATCAGTTGATCCTCAAGCTGCTGCAAGAACACTTTGTCTAGAGGACAACCACTCACGGTCACCGCTGACGTCATTGTACACACACCTGTATAAGCAGTTTGCTTGGCCAAGCAAACACTATCCTAAAAGGAAGTTAATCATTATTTCCTTGTAGCCATGGATATTTTTATTTTTCCACAAATTGTATTTGTTTTGAAACTAATTTAAAAAAAAATCACTATTTTTAGAATACTTTGAAATAAACGAATAATTTTTATTACTGTAATCATCAAATTAGTAATATTAGGACGATATCTATATGTAGAAATTAATAATTGGTTTACAAACAAAATAACTCAATAATAGTTCAAACCATTCACTGTGACGAAGACCGCTTGTTACGGTCGAAAGAACTTAACAAAGTCTTGTTTTCCCATATCATACTGTGGTTTGATCATTGATATATATATATCTATGTATAACACACTTGTGTATTTTTGTGTGTGTTTGTGTGCGTCTTCGTGTGCATACTTCAAATTATTAAAACTTGAATAACATAATATCATTCTGAGATAAAGTGGTTATACAAAAGTCTCCACACAAATTAAGTTTTTTATTAAACAACAACGCGTTTTGAACACCTTGTGTTCATCATCAGGAAGACGCGATGGTCGAAACGCGTTGTTGTTTTATAAACTTCATTTGTGTGGAGACATTTGTATAACCACTTTACCTCAGAATGAGTAAATACCACACAATTACGGATTGTACACTTATGAGCTAATGAGAACATAATATCATATTATAATTTTCAAATGTATTACTTTTATTGTGCTTGAAAAAATAAAACTTATAGTAATATATTAATATTTCATCAATGAAGCTCTTTATTTATTCATTTCCATTCATATATAGAATGGCTGGTTACCGGTGGCTTCGTCTACGCCGATTTATATGATAGCAGAGATTGTGATTATACGAAGACAAATGTCAAGAACAATGTATGCTCTTATTCGTCCTGAAAGCCTCCACTTGTCTATAGTGTGTTTCTACGATATTGAATAGTGAGGGGGAAAAAATCGACTAATCTATATACAGAACCTTCTTGTTTTCATTGAGTGTTTACAATGTTAAATCCAAGGACAATGTGCCGTCTAATGCAACCTGGACGCTCCTTATTTGTATTGTATGTTTCTACGATGTTATAATAGCAACCATAAATCAACGATATTATTCTTTATAACGATAGCCAAAAACAATGCATTGTATAATTTAGGCTGAAAGGCTCCATTTCTTCACAAAGTTTTTCTACGATGTTGAATGCTAAAGATTCATAATCAAATGCATTTATAGAGTCTCCTCGTTTTTATGTTGTGGTTTCATCATGTTGTATGTCAAGAACAATGTACTGTTTAATCCAGCCTGAAAGGCTCCTTATTTTGATGGTATGATTCAACGATGCCATGATAACCATCCTAAATTAACAGTGTTATTCTACGATGGTAGATGGTATTTACCAATAAAGATGCATCATCTAATACAGCCTATTAGCCTCCTCATTTCCACATTTTGATTCGACGATATTGAATATAAAGGACGATGTGTTCTCTAATGCAGCTTGAGGGGCTTCTTGTTTGTATACTCGTATTGTTATTCTACGATGTCATAATAGCCTTCCTTAATCCAAGATGTTATTCTAGTTATCAAACGCTTAACGAAAATTTATTATCTAATCCTAAAAGCATATTGTGTGCTTCTATAATGTCGAATCTCAAAGACAATTTAATTAATTAAACACAGTTTAATTTCAGATTCCAGCCTCTCAGAATCTACCGGAGAACCACTGTGGTAGATAATTATTCAGAGAATATTTACTAAAAAAAGTAAATATTTATTTACTTTAAAGCCTAGAAAGTAACAAGCATAATGACTGAATAGTGTTTAAATGATTAATATACATTAAATAAATGCAAGTAAATTATATATTCTTATATTAGCTTCATTTTTAGATATATATATAAATAATCAAACCACAATATGAAATGGTTTTTTGAGTTGGTCAAAAACCTCAGTTGGGTTTTTGACTCTGACGAAGATCGCTTGTTATGATTGAAAGATCTTTGCATTTTTTTCCATTTCATATTGTAGTTTGATCATTGTTATTTCACGTGTTTATGTGAAATCTTGTTATATATATATATAGTTCAATGTACATAGAGAAACATTGAGAAATTAAAAACACACACTTACAGTCTCTAATTTTCGACTCGGTATCCAACCGTCTCTGTACCAGCGCGCTTGGTTTCCCTCTCTTATCTCTCCTGAAGACGGTTCAACCGAAAATTAGAGACTTTAAGTGTGTGTTTTTAATTTCTCTATGTTTCTTTATGTACATGGAACTGTATTTGTCCATTTCGGATCGTATTTTCATCGAAAAAGTATATATATATATATATATATTTATATATATATAAATTTTAAATATTGGAAAAAGAAAATATTTGTATTGTAATTAAGTAATTATTTAATTTAATAATAATTACCATTAACTGCTTGATATAATATGTATGTATATTTAATAATACCATATATTAGGAATGCGCTCAATGTAAATGATCAAAACAATACCCAAAAATGCCAATTTTATAAAAAAAATATATGTCATCATTAAGCAACTCATACATATAAATGAGCACATAAGATCTCGTTCTGTAAACAGTCTTTTGTATAAACTATGTTAGTTGTGGTCAACACTAATAATCATTCTTGCATTGGATTGTTGTAATTAGTAGTAGTAGTTGTAGGTAACCCGGTAGGTTGCAGTGACTGTCCCACAAGGGAACTCACGTAGGCCGAACATTGGGCCCTTTGTGGTACCACATAATGAAGATTGATTGTCTAACTCAAGTGTAATTAGAGAAATGATCTTTCAGGAGTACTGACACCGTACAGGCTCAGGACCGACAGCTTAACGTCCTCTCCGAGGGACGACATACTCAGATTTATTCAACTCCCCCGTGAATGGAGGGCCTATCGAACCGCGGACCCAACAGCAGTTCAGAGGTGAGTACGTAAACCACTGAGTTAATCCGGCCCCCCGTTATAATTATTATTCTATAGTTCTATATTTTTTTAAAACCAAGTTATCAAAATGCTTTAATATCCAAAGAGGAGAACACAGTGATTCTTTGAAAACTCAAAGATTTTCTGTTTTTGTTTACCTAAAATCTCAGATTAAAATTAGAAATAAAATAAACCTTCCTATAAGGTATATTGCTTCTAGAGTTTTCCCACCGGTTTTGGGTGTTACCCATCTTCGAAAAGAACTGAGACATGCCCGAAACCGGTCGGAAAACTCCTGAGGCAGTATACTAGGCTAGACGGTTTATTCTATGAGTGGTATTAATAATATGCATGAAATTCTCAGAACTGATTCTGTTAATTTACTTTTCTGATATGCATGTCTTTTATGTATAAAGTTGCTTATTTACTTAATACTTCTGATATTATTGCAGGTAGATCTTAATGAATGCTCATTTTAGTGTAATATTATTACTCTTCCAATATTGTAATATTTCAAGCTGATGAAATTTTCATATAAATGTAATACTTTTACGATATTTTTTTTTATCACTGGTGATGTTGATAGAAGTAGTTGCTGTATTGTCGTAAATATTGAAGATGCACCATGAAATATTGCCATGCTTCAACACGCCAAAAAAAATGAAGCTCTTATACACACTAAGGACTATCTCTGGCAATTAGTTTCGTTAAGAGGTTTAGCATATAGATTTATTGATCTACTTTTGCTAGACGACTATCTTTTATACTGGAGAGCATAATAAAATATATGGTTTTATTGCCTTTACATATCATTTTAACAATTCAAAACAGCTGCAATTTTTTTATAAACCTTGAAATAAAAATTATGATTGTCTTGATTCTGTTGACATTTTTAAGTCAATGTAAAAAATTCCGACATCCCACAAAAAAAACATTATTCCAACTTGAGATTTTCAGTTTTTATAGTATTATTGCTGTTTGCGCTCGTTGTAATTTGTTGAATTTTTTTTTTACGTTAATAACGTTTTACGTCAATTTAATGCTTTAATTTTATTACATCAAGGTTACTAGATTTTGGAGGGTTATCTCGACAAATATTCAACTCCTATTCCATCATTTCGAAAATTTATGTTTCTATTTTTGAGGATTATAAGGAGTGTAAGAGTTAAGTTAGTAGGTTCTAAATAACATAAACATCAATTTATAACAACCGTTTTAACTGCTACATATCTGGTAAGCCTTAAACATGAAAATATGAATTTTTGAAACGTTGGAACACAGAGTTGAGTTTTTGATCAGATAATCCTAATAAAGTTCAGCAACATTGGTTGTTTAGTATATTAAACTTTTACTGGTCCAAAATAGGAGATGAACATATTAATTTTAGGTTGATTTTGTTTAACAAGATTTTAATTTCTTACAGTTAGCAGTTTAATTTCAAAAACAATGTGTTAGCTTATTTACTTCAAATGTGCTACTTTTGGGTCGATTACATTACTATCCGTCAACGAGAGTAATCTCTATCGTGTTCACCAGATTTACTAATCTATATAAATAAAAGAATGATTTTGTCTGTACATTGCTTAGAACTGACTTATTTCAAGTTTTCTTTACGTTTCATACATTTGAGAAACCGAATCCACCCTTAGAAAAATTTCTGTCGGTTTGTTGGTTTGTCCGTAAAATTTTGTCACTCGTAAACTCAGCCACCATACGACATATCAAGCTGAAACTTTTACAGTAGATTTGTGTATGTCTAACTTAAAATATAGGCTCTGAATCGATTGATAATTCAGTGCAGAAGCGAAGTTATGGGGCTTTAAACTGTATTTTGCTAACTTCACAAACATGTTTATTTTGAAAATACACAGGTGTAGCAAGTAGGTATTGCTAGTCATTTATAAGTCAAAAATTTTACATTTTAATGCAAAGAATATTCTTTTGTCATAATGGTTTTTTTCATTTGTTGCTTCTTTCAGTTTCATAATAACTCATGTATTATGAACAACATGATGAGAATATGTATCATCTGATGAGACGGTACAAAGAAGACTATTTAGAATTCTTGGCAGTTTATCAAACATACCTCTACAAAACAAAAGACAGATATACAACATAATGCTGAAACCGATTTGAACTTATAGCCTGGAAGTCTGGGGGAGCCTTCGTTTCAGCATTCTAATGTAAAACAAAGAGAAAGCTGTTAGACGTAATTTGTATGTTTACTTTGATACCAGCCATAATGACCTTAATATTTCTTGTGTCCATGAACCAGTCTGATCAAGATAGGGAAAGTTCTATCAACCATGACAACTACTTTATCTTAGAAGCTAGTATCCCACCGAATCTTTTCGAACCATACTCAAAGACTGAATAAATGTTAGCCCAGCGATCTGACCTATGACCATTGCTGCAGTAGTTTAACTCGCGTGTGTGTGTGCGTGTGACAGAGAGAGAAGAGTAGAGAGAGAGAGAGAGAGAGAGAGAGAGAGAGAGAGAGAGAGATAGACAGGGAATATTTAGATCAAGGTAAATGCCAATAACTTTTGTCTAACTTATTCAACCCAATTAAAAATTCATAGATTACAATAGATTCCCTTTTTTAGTGAAAATCATACCAAAAGACAGTTTCAAATCGAATAGACTATATAACAGTTTTTCAACTACTATGAAGCCTAAAAACTATTTATTTATTCAAAATTTCCCTAATAATAATGTTGACTTATATCAGTTTGATTAAGAATTAACGCTTACCGCTTAACTTTTTTTTCTTTTTTTTTGTAGAAGATTGAGGGGTTGACAAAGTCAGCCCTCCGATGTTGACTCCTCGATGGAATATTGCATCTTCCATTAATTCTACATTGGGAGTCCTACATTTTGCTTAATTCAAGAGTATTTAGAGTAGAGATTCTTTAACAATACCTGACATGCTATAGGCTCGGGACCGACAGTTTAACGTCCTCTCCGAGAGACGAAATGCTCAGATTTCTTCAAATCCCTTGTGATTAAATCGAGGGCCAGCATGGGTATCGAACCTCGGACCTACCGGCTCAGATGTGAGCACGCTGCGACTGAGCTAACCTGGTCTTACTTTCTTAGGTCTTTTTTGTTCTTTAATAATGATACATTCTTCACCGAAAGATACTTACGTGGTAAATTACGTACTTATGTACTTTTGATAAAATTAGCATTCAAGAGAGGAGCTTAACATCTGACCCATATCAAAGATGACAGGCGATGTAGGAATCATTAACGGTATATTTTTACTTACATAATTTTTATATTAAATATATCTTTTTTTTAGGGGTATTTAAAGATCTCTACTATAATGACACTTAATTTAAGCACAATTTATGACTCTTGATGTAGATCACACGATGTTCATTGTGTGGTGTCACAAAGGGCCAATGTTCAGCCTATCTGTGCTGTGCTCTCTTGTGGGACTACTGCTGCAAACTAACCTAACATTACAGTTTGATCACGACTTATAAGTATTAAAACTAAATGCTTTCTGTTTTTGTGAATAAGACAACATACCTTTTGTTATAGAATTTACAAAAACAAAAAAAAACTACTTATTATTTCCCAGAAGTTGTAGCCAGTATAGTACCTATAGTGTAGAGGGTAGTTACTTAAAAAAACATATGCTTTGAATATAGGTGAAAAGGAAATTGTAGTTTAGACATAGTTAATTCAGTAAAGAACGCATATAAAATAAAGCTAATTATTTTATCTAAGAATAACTATAGTAAGTAGACACATGCTAATGACGCCACAAGTAAACAATTTACAAACTTAATAACAATGTGAATTTACTTCAATTCACTAACATGTTGGTGTGTTTGTTTTGTTTGTGTTTTATATACTACAATGTTTCCTTATTTTGATTTCGGAAAGACTCAATACTGAATGATTATGCTTAAGAAATATCCTGATGGTTCACTGAGATGTCATGGAGTACAACTCTGGAACGATATATTGAGAGAAGTATTGTATAATACAGTCAGAGGATTTGACATTGTATGTTGGTTTCGGAAGTTTAGTTCCACGACTTTACAGTTCTGACGCTGAATATTGCAGGTGCTTATGTTGGAAAATTACTTTAGATTTTTTTATGTGGAATGTGGAAGATTTTGTGTCCGTCCTTCGCAGAAGACTTAAAGCTGTAAGCTTCAAGTCTGCACGATGTCACTCTTATATACTAGTTGATAATACTTGCATACCTCCCCACACCTGTAACCATAATAATTCAGCAGTGGTCAACTGACCTGCTACATCTGTTTTCAACGTTTGCTACAGAGCACAAAAAAAATATTTGTAAGTTTTTGTCTATTCTAATGAACTTGAGTGTGGTAAAATTTCTGACTTCCGATATAGAATGAAGCCAGTAACGAGATTTACTCCAGCTGATGGCAAATAACAAATGAGGTAAACTATCCGCGCCAAGAACCCAATGAACAATCAATGCTTTTAAGTGTGACCGTTAAAAACAAAACATCATTATATGAGCCCCATATCTCCTCATGAAAAATAGCAAAAATCTCAAAAAAAAAAAAGGGTCATTCAGTATAGAATGCTGATTAATTTTCAAGCATGGCAGAATGCGTCCATTAGCGACCTCTTCTCCTGGTCAACGACCCTCTGGTCCTACAACCGGCTTTATAGAGCAGTAATTTAACTTTTCTTAACAGTTTTTTTTAACCGGCCACTTGAATGACCGCGTAAAAACCGGATTTCATCTTCTGTCTGAACTTTGGTTCCTTTCTGAGAAATCCGAGCATTCTTCACTGTATACTGCAAATATTATTAAATACTTTGACAACTTCATTAGTTATTTCTTACTATGTTATGAATTTAAATTCTTCATATATTTAACGCAATTCTAATTGTAGATAATAATCAAACAACTTTAATTGCATTATAATTCCTTTTTTTATATAACCAAAAAACTGTTTATACATATTGCCAACAACATATCCCAAAGTGTTTTCCTTTACTCTTTGGATTCACAGTGATGATATTTTACACAATATCATCCTATTATTATATTTAAAAAAAATACACAAGGATATGTAATGTGGAAGTGTTCGAGAAAGGAGGACAACTAAACTATTGTTAGTTTAACCAAAACTAGACATTTGATTAATAGTCCTTTCATTAATTAACAATAAATACACACAGTACCCTGAAAAGTGAAGACAAGTCAACTAACAGCTCAATCACAGGGTAACCAACCAACCAGACCTAAGAGCAAAGATTCAAATTTACATTTTCCTTCATCGGAAGAAAACGAGTAAGACATCAACTTGCTTTCATGAAAAAAATTGCATTGTTGCCCGGGAAACACTAAAATTTACACCACAGATAGTTTTTAAAGCACTTCTCTTAGCTTTTAATTTAGATTTTAAGGTATTTACCAGTTTCTCATTAATGAATGAACACGTTCAACCATTGTCGTAAACAGTCTTGATGATCTTTTTTCTATCTGCAATTACTTTAATTTTAATTAGTGAGCAAGGTGCAGATTTTCACGGGCTGCTTAGTTTTCTTTATCTTCACTAGTTTTGTTCAACTGAATGTTATACGGTTCATTTCCAATATCATTGTTTTGTTCCATTAAATTTACCTGTTAATTTAATTATATTAAATTACAAAGTTGAATTGGATGGAAACGATTCTGTATGTAATCGTGTGTTGTACAAATAACAGAAGGTTTTTCAGATATTTTATTAACAGGCTCCTTTCGTCATTATTCTTGAACTTTTTGTTTGAGAACGTATCCGTCATACATATTTTTTAGTTCTCCAATGAACTCCTGAATATTTACGATCTTATTTCTATCTAACTTACCTTGGACCTCTAATGGTACAAGTAAATTGTAAACTGTTTTGTAAATTCTGAAAATTTCGGATATATTTCGGTCCGCTTCAAGAAGTTGTTCTTTCGTCAGAGCATATTCTATCAAAGAGCCAAAAATATACCTATTACTAAATGCTATTCGTATAGTAGACCAACCTTTTTTTTTTCATAAAATAGTATAAAAGACTGTTTCCATAATTGTCAGTCCGAAGAAGACAATTCGATTATATTTGTATCTTACCTTTCCCTCTAAGAAAATTTCTAAACTTTTTCTTTCATTGTTGTTTCCTTAATATGCAAGAAAAATGTGACTGCATTAAGTTTTTCTGTCAAATTTTTTTATTCCAAATTTATGTACAATTTCATTTAAGTTCACTCACATTATTCTCATTATCCACTCGTGCTCTAATTCGACTCATTAAGAAAATTTCACTATAATTAGCTTTAGTACACTCCTCTGGTGATAATTCTTCCAAAAAGTAACCATTTATTCGAAAATGACCATCGTCGTCAAGATATTTCTTTTTAAGATCTGCGTTTAAAGCTATAGCTATTTTCCTATAACCTCCAGTATTTTGAATAGAATTCATGCTGCTAATAATTGTCTTGCTATCCATTAACTCCTGATGACCAAAAATATCACCCAATTCTGGCGGAACTAAAAAACAAACACATTTATCTAAAGATAAAGCTACCAATTCATATTTACCTTCACTTTTTTTCACAACGTGAAAGTGTATTTTCTGTTGATCAGTCACTGCAGCAGTTGAACAATTAATCAATTTGTAATGACGAAGTGTTTCGAGAAAGAGGACAAATAAACTATTGTTTTTTTAACCGAAAATAGACAATTGATCAATAGTTCTTTCATTAATTAACAATAAATACACACAGTACACTGACAAGTGAAGACAAGTCAACTAACAGCTCAATGACAGGTCAACCAACAAACCAGACCTAAGAGCAAAGATTCAAATTCACAGATATATTATCATTAATATCCTAAATATCTTCCTTGAAGGTTACTAAAAAATATACCCGCTATTATTACTTCAGAGATATATATATAAATAATCAAACCACAATAAGAAATGAAAAAAAGGCTAAAATCTTTCAACAAGAACTGAAGTTGGGTTATGGACGCTGACGAAGACTGCTTGTTACGGTTGAAAAATCTGTCTTTTTTTCCCCACTTCTTATTGTAGTTTGATCATTTATTGTTATTTCACGTGATTATTGCGAAACCTATACTATACGTATTATAGTATAAAGATTATACTATATGTATATGCTTTAATGTTGAGAAAATGATCCTAATTGCAGACAGCAATAGTTTAAAGTTAGAATATAGTTTAAACTTTGATTTTTATTTCTGTGATTGTTGTGAAATCTTGAGATATATATATATTTGTGTACAATGGCAGCAGGTCTTCCCTTAAGCATATGTTATTAAAATAACCAGCAGCTTTTGCATTGACCAATTTCTTGTTGACACTCTCTAGTTTTCGTTTACTCTACGAAAACTAGAGAGTGTCAACAAGAAATTGGTCAATGCAAAAGCTGCTGCATTATTTTATATATATATATATATATATATATATATATATATATATATATATATATATATATTAGGTGTGCTCTCTAATCGGGATTCGGTCAATTTTCTAAAATAAAAAATCAAACTCTCGGTGCCAACGTTTCGGTTTTATTTAAAACCTTTTTCATAATCAGAGGTAAGAATTTTTTAACCAAGAAAATGAAATTTACATTACCTAAAGGAACAACAATGTTAACCGGACAAAACCTTCGACAATCTAAACCGGACAATGAAGGTTAAACTTGTTTTTAAAATTTTGTCGGTTATCCAAAGTAGTGTGTTTCTATTACAGCGAAATTCAGTTCAACGAGAAACAACAATAACACTAATATTTTTTTTTTGGGTAAGAAGATGAAATGCATTTACCCACATACAGTGCTGGGCTCTCAGAATAATAATAACGTCAAATAATAAATATTATTAAATAAAAATATTTTTTGATATGTTTTCTTTTTGTTATTCATAAAGTACATTAATTTTTTGAATTCAGAAGATAAAAAATGACATTATTGTTTAAAAAAACAAATTTGAGAACAGAATTTACAATTATTTGACTATAAAAAATCAATACAAAGGTTATCTTTCTATATTCCTCAAAACATTACCTGACAATATGTGAATTACTTTGGTCTTACAGTTTTTATGGTTCGTTCCTAATTTTACAGTTCCTTCAACTAATCTCACAAATTATTAGACTTTTGTATTGTTACACTCTAAAAATATTGCATGTGATTCCAGGTCTGATATAATGTGAGCTCATTAGGACTGTTCACATCTTTGAACACTATCATAATGGTAAGTTCCACTATTTCTTTCATCTAATCTAATGATCATCCTCATTAATAGCTCCACTAAGACTGTTATGTAATCAAATCTACTGCGTTACAGTTATTTTAAAATAAACAAATGCCAATATTCTATAAAAATAAATAAATTATTTCAACTTAATAGTCTTTCTTAGTTTGTTCCATTAATTTCATTTATACTGTTACGTAATTATTTCGTCAATAGCGCATTCTACAGTGCCCTTTATTGGTATAAATTAATTCAGATGCCATACATTAATATATTATTGATTATCATTATGAAGTTTGTAAAAGAATTGTTATTATAATTATGTATCCACACCATGTATCCCTATAATGTTTATAGTCTTATTATAGAAATATTATAAGTTATAATTAATAGTAGGGAAATTAATAATATAATAAATTATATTAATAATTATATTTTCAAGAATTAAAGACATTTAGTTATTTAACATTTTAATTCTAAGGATGACCTTTTTAGCTGATGCAAACCCCTGTATTTACTATTTTTAGCTGTTTATATATGTTCTTTAAAAACAAAAAAAAGCACAAATGAAAAACTAAACACTTTCAATATTCCCTGAGGGAGAATAACCAGCCTCTCATAGACGACACCCAGAAGGCCTCAACCTTCTACCACTACCGCCTAAACCTGTACAGACCTCACCCTCCCTCTCCCATTCCCTTTGTAACCACCCTTATAACTACCACCCACCCTCCTATTCCAATATTCTTTTCTCCCTCCGAAATACAACAGATCATTTCAAACCTTAAATCAAAATCCTCCCCCGGTTATGATGGCATTAGTAATAAATTACTTTCGAAACTTCCCCCTAAAGTTTTAGCAGCCTTGACTGCTCTTTATAACACTTGTCTACGGCTGCGCTACTTCCCAGCTGCGTGGAAGTTGGCAAAAGTTATTTTATTACATAAGCCACATAAATCAGGTCATTCTTCACAGGACTATAGACCTATTAGTCTGTTGCCTTGTCTGGGAAAAGTCTTTGAGAGGCTGATCCTTTCGAAAATAAAGTCCTATTTGCCATTCCAGCCGGAACAGTTTGGCTTCCGAAGTGAACATGGGACCACTTTACAGCTTCGAAGATTGGTCCAGTTCATCAAGCAGGGAACGTCACCGGCGAGGCCATTCCTCCCTTATAAGACAGTGGCAGTGTTTCTGGATCTGGAGCGAGCTTTCGACTCGGTCTGGCATAGGGGTCTACTGCACAAACTAGGCTGTTTTGGTTTGCCTGAATGGTTTGTGGAGATTATTGGGTCCTTCCTCTCTGGACGAAACTTTTTTGTTTCTATTAATGACAGAGATTCTCCAACTGGACAAATGCATAGAGGTGTTCCCCAGGGCAGTGTTCTTGGTCCAATCCTATATTTCCTGTATACACTTGACTTCCCCAAGCCTCCTGCTATAATAACTCCCGATTCACCCAATCAGACTGAGACATTTCTCGGACTCTTCGCGGATGACACCGCTGTAGCTTATAGATGTGCTAATGTGAGCTATGCCACCAGGAAATTGCAATTTTTCCTTGATGGGGCTTTGCATTGGTTCTCAAAGTGGAAACTAGCGGTGAATCCAACAAAGAGTTCCCATGTTCGATTCTGCAAGGGTGTCTCTCCCCGTCCTCCTCCTGTCTTCATTGGTAACCAGATCATTCCCTACCAAACCCATGTAAAATATCTGGGTCTTATTTTAGACTCTAGATTAACATTCAAGCAGCACCTCCATAAGAAATCCAAGCTTGGAATTTACTTGATGTGTAATCTATATTCTCTTTTCAAATCAAGGAATTCTCCTGATTCGGTCAAGGACCTTGTCTATAAGGGGGTTCTTCGTTCAGCCATGACTTATGGATGCTCCGTCTGGTTTAGAGCTGCACCAACGAACAAGGCGTGTATCCAGATTGTTCAAAATAAGTGTGCCCGCCTTATAGCCAGGGCTCCTTGGTACGCCCGTAATGTTGATATTCACCATGATTTGAAAATGGAATCCATAGATAGCTACATCACTCGACTAACTACCAATGAAGACAACAAACTATCTACCCATCCAAACCTCCTTGTACAAACTCTAAATCCTGTCGCCAACCTTCCTCAACCTCACTGAATAATTACTTCATCCAGTGACTATCTGACTACCTTTCCAGTTCATGACTCAAAGCATTGAAAACTATGACTAACAAGACCACATGACCGCGAATACGACATCATTACTGTACAGACTAACTTAATATCCGACATGAATTACTGACACTCCATGTTATAGTAGCACAGTAATCAAGCAGTAGAAGGCCTCTGGTCTGGAACTGCTAGTTACGACGTGCACTATAGTGCGCGGTTATATTCGTTGGTCGTTGGTCGTTGGACTTTCAATATTTGGTGCCTTGAACAGTCTTCTTTAGGAAAGGAAAGTGTACGATGAGAGGAGGAAAGCCAAATAAACAGCTTCACAGAATATAAGCAGGTTGGCTGTATTGAAAACCAAAAAAATCAGTAAAAAAACTGAAGAAGAAGAAACTGAGAAAAAAAATATAGTGCAATACAAATAAAAAACCTTTTTTTAAAAAAATAAAATATCATTTCATTTAGAAAAACAATGAATTACAAACTAAATTAAAATAAATATAACTTATAATTAAGATAATTATCAAATACACAGAAATGAATATATAAATACAGAAATAAAATAAGAAACCACACAAATTTCAGTATATATAACTTAAGGTATACTGTGATACTCGTATAGAGAAAGAAACATATCAAAGGACTCACTTTTCAATATTTCGACTGTTATGGCGGTTGTCCTCAGGAGAAGAAGTGTATTGACGTTGGGATGACAGTCAACTGAAGAACTCTCTAGTTAGAGGGCTGAAGGAGTACTGCCGCAAAGGAGGAAATAAAAAAAGAACTAAGGAATCGAGATTGAAAGAAATTTAAAGAAGAATAAAGGGAAGAAAGAAAAAAAATATACAATATATATAAAAAAAATAATTAAAGAATTATATTTATTGAATTGAAAAAACTGTAAGAAGATTTTTAAAAAAATGATAATATTAGTTAAAAAAACACTAATGGTTTAAATACAAGCGAAGTTTGGAGCATGCTCCTAGGAGCCAAATGTGGGCTTCCTCAGAAGCTTTTAGAGTAACATGTCTGTTATAACTGGGGACTTGTTTTAGTACTTGGACTGTGAAACAATCATTGAAGCTGAGGTGTAGGAATTAACGTGAGTGGCGAAAGGGAGACTGCTGCGTCTACCAACCGAAAGCCTGTGATTATCATTCCGAAGGTTTAGCATTGTAGAGGTCAAACTAACGTACAAGGCATCACATTGGGTACAGTTGAAGAGGTAAACGCAGTCAGTGGAGATACAGGAGGAGGGATTGATTAATCTATCAATTAAAAATTAATCTATCATTAAAAAAACACTTAACAAGGTTAACTAATTATTTTGGATTCAACGATCAACAAAAATTGGAGATTGAAAGAAATTTTCTTGCTCAATTCTTTAATTGTTAATTTTGTTATATATATAGTTTAGGTGTCATTTGAGGAAATAAATATGTTCTCATTGGTGATTTATATGTATATCAAAAGTATGAAGTAGGTCATTTTATATATATATCAAAAGTATCGTCTAGGGTCATTTTATATGTATATATCAAAAGTATTGCATATGTCATGTTATATGTATGTGTCAAAGGTATTGCATATGTCATTTTATATGTATATATTTCCAGTTAGAAATAGAAGCAGTAATCTTTCGCAGTACAAAACCCAGTGTAACTTCAACATCCACCAAACTACGAAGTGGAAGAAGAATCTAGGTGAAGAAGTTCGAGTCCAGTGTTAACAGACATTAACCAAAAGGGACTGTGCAACCTCTATGTCTATTCACAAAGCGACAAACACTCCTTTACATAGAAGGCTAATTAAAGGAGCTTCTAATTATTTCTTGGAGCTTCAAGAAATGAAAAATTCACATCTGCAGTTTGCAATAGAACTAACGAACACCCCATCGCCATACAAACTATATATATAAATATTCCTGTCGACGAGGACATCGAAATATAGTAGTGAGTTCAGTGATTTCTTTTCTGTGTGTTCTTTTGAAAATTCTAGTTTATATATATACTCACTTGATAAACGTACCGACTGGTGGTTGCCGTGTCGGTTACTAGCGCTGCGTCTACAATATGTTTGTTTCTCTTTCTCTTTTCTCTTGAAGACGTATTGTCCGAAAATTTGAGTTTGTAAGTGTGTTTCTTTACTTTCTGCGCTACCGATCTTCAATTTTAAACTGTTATATATATATATAATCCGTACTTTAAGAAACCGTGCTTTTTTCTCTTCTGAATTGCACAAATTAGCAAAAATAATCGTTTGGTATTGGTAATACATAATGAGGGCAGAGTGAGACCGAATAGTCTAGGCTAGTCCAATTTCGTTATCTTAAGCAAACTATACCTTTATTATGCATAAACAACATTATTATTACGTTATTTTAATGGATTAGAAACATAAAGTACTTGTATTTCCCTGATTTGATGAGTGTGATAGTAATTTAAGGCAAGGTGAGGAAGAGAATAGCCTAGGTATCCTCCCTTCTATGTACCTACCCTACCCAGGTTCCACACCTGCCTGGGTCTCTATTAGTACGGAGATTCGAGGGTCGAGTGTATATCTAAGGTATCGTATAGGTATATAATAACCTAGATATCCTCCCTTCTATGTACCTACCCTACCCAGTTTCCACACCTGCCTGGGTCTCTATTAGTACTGAGATTCGAGGGTCGAGTGTATATTCAAGGTATCGTATAGGTATATAATAACCTAGATATCCTCCCTTCTATGTACCTACCTACCCAGTTTTCAGACCTGTCTGGTTTCTATTAGTACGGAGATTCGAGGGTTAAGTGTATATCCAAGGTATCGTATAGGTCATATTATATATATATATATATATATATATATATATATATATATATATCCAAGGTATCACATATATTATTACATATATATATTAAATATACAGCATAGGTCATTTTATGTGTTTAGTCATCAGAATTTTGATGGTTGTTGACAGCACCTGAATAATAAGGAAGTTATGATAACGGACCTCTATGCACACCACTGTAGACTGGAGTCACAGCCGATCAGCTGAGCGATAGTAAAGGGAAGAGGACCAGAGTTGGGCCAGATCAGAGCAAGATAGTGGGGGTATATCGACCGTGTTCCAGGAGTGGGGAGTGAGGACCCCGGCTGCCTGGTCTCCGGAGTCCAGTATTCTGCCTGCTGTTTCTTAAACTGTGCTCCAAGTTCACCCGGTTTAGTTCACACCATTGACAACACGTCATCGAGCACCCAACTACAAACAGGTAAACAAATCCATACAATTCATTCACCTTTGTAGATCCTATTATTATGCATTTATTACTTTTTTTTAAAAAAAATATATATATAAAATATATAAACAATCAAATTGATTTAAATTTCAAAAAATATAATCATGTAATATTACAATTATTATATATTCCAACATTATGAAAAAATAAATGTTTACTTTTTTAAATTTTATAGGCAGTCATTTCTTAAGTTTAAGGTCAAAAGTCATTCAATAAAACGTTACATAGTTATTATCCTTATGAAAAAGTAAACCTAGTAATTACAACAAAAATCACACAAAATAATTTTGTAGATTGCAAATTTCATTATAGTATAGACTTTATATATAGTTTTCAAAACGACCGGATACTGCTGAAGATGAAGTAAACAAACCTTAGACTGACTGTTGAATCCTTTTCGTGTAATCTTCAACATAAAATTAAACTATATAGCAGCATATGAAAAACTTTATAGTAAATCATCTTTTTTTTTATTTTTTAAAATAAATAATAATTTAATGCTTCTTTGAAAATTAGTTAAACAGACTAAAATTCTTTGTTTGATAAAATAAAACAACTCTAAACTGTATTTATGTTCTTTGTTTTGATTACATTGAAACAAATAAATTAATGAAGAAAATACTTGTAATAATGTTTTGATGTATACTTTTAATAGGTTATCTATTTTAAACTGATTTCATATACTAGGTAATTTGAAGGGCTTTGTGTAGTATGCTATGTGGATAGATTTGATATATATATTAGTGCTCCTCATTTCTTTTAAAAAAATATTTCGAAATTATTTAAGACATGTTATTTGATTGCTTGAAATATTATTTGATTACAAAGAGTCATATATTGAAAACAAAAACTCCGGAGACAAGCCGTCTGTTCTTTCTATTGTGTCTTCGTCGGCTTAGACCAAGCTGTAATGGGTCGGTTTCATCTGATAATTCTTTGTGAGGTCCAGATAGAGCAAAGCCTGCCTGAATTAAAAAGGGTAGATACTACAGAACTAGTACTTACAAGGAAAGATTATTTATATAAAGGTCAATACAGTGAAGTGCACTCATTTGTAATTTATACATATATATATATATATATATTGAAAGAAGAAGCATTAAACACCGCATGCGATTGGTTGACTATACTAGCCAGCCCAACCAGTCACCCGGCTGTATAGTCAACCAATCGCATGCGGTGTTTAATGCTTCTTCTATCAATGTCTCCGAAGAAATCAAGAAGAACGTCTCCATGTATATATATATATATATAATCAATGATCAAACTACAATAAGAAATGGGAAAACAAGACTAAGATCTTTCAACCGTAACAAGCGGTCTTCGTCAGAGTCAAAAACCCAACTAAACACTAGATGCAGAAAACATCTGGTGAGAAGTTCAGAAGAGTGGGAGGGAAGAGTGGTATTTTAAAAGGGCGAAAGCGCAGGAAAGGACTAATGTCCAGAAAGGGATGTTTGGGGAAACATCCCCAAATTATTGTGGTTTGATCATTGATTGTTCTTTCACGTATTTATGTGAAATGTTTTTATATATATATACATATTGATAAAAGTATCCACCGTGGAATAGAAACAAAACTATAGTTTATCGGGACTCGGTCAGTTCTTCAGGGTCAAATTAAACTCTCATTGCCAACGTTTCGGTCTTTATTTAAAACCTTTTTCATAGGTAGAAGTATAAATTTTGAAACAGAAAAACTAAGTATTATATTACAAATTATACATTACTGAAATGTTCATTTCAGTTCAGTGTCGCGTGTTCATTCAGACTACAGTTGTTGTTAAAATCCACATACTATTTTTCTTTGTAATAAGTATAATAAAACGGAAACGTTGACTCTGAGAGTTTGATTTGAACCTGAAATACTTACCGAAACCCGATTAATATTTAATTATATATATATAACGTTAAATTACACAAAGCACGACACAGAAAAAAGAATAAATAGAACACTAACATAATTCAATATTTCGAACTGTTGTTCGTCATCAGGAGTAGACTAGAAGAGAGGACGAAGTGAGAGAGATCTCCCCACGTCGAAGAACGGAGCGCGAAATATATATATGTAAACCATATTGATACAAAGAACACTCAGAAATGAAACAGAAACTCACTACTATCTTCCTGATGACGAGGACATCGAAATATAGTAGTGAGTTTCTGTTTCATTTCTGAGTGTTCTTTGTGTCAATATAGTTTATTTAGTTCGTGGAAATGTTTCATTTAATTGGTTTTATATATATATATATACTTTTTTTTTATAAAAATACGATCCGAAATGGATAAGTAAAGTTCAATGTAGTTAGAGAAACGTTTATGAATTCAAAACGCACACTTATAGTATCTAGTTTTCGGTTGAACCGTCTTCAGGAGAGATTAGAGAGGGAAACCAACCACACTGGTAGAGAGACTGTTACAATGTTACCGCATACGCTGCCGGTCATAGAGAATTAAATTTTAATTAAATCAAGTAAAATTAAACAACATAATTTTAATAATTTTTATTTTATGTACCTTTTTCTCTGTGACATGCATATGCGGCAAGATTGTTGGTCTTCAACTGTCTCTGTACCAGAGCGCTTGGTTTCCCTCTTTTTTCTCTCCTGAAGACGGTTTAAACCAAAAATTAGAGACTGTAAGAGTGTGTTGGTTTCTCTCACTACATTGAACTTTATATATAATATATATAAAACACTCCATTGTGTAGACAATGATTCATTTCATGTTCATATTTATTACTTATCAGCGTAAATCAATATTTTTAGTTTTGAAATATTCCTATTTCTCTAAGTTCTTGTACTTGTTTACAAACTTATTTCTTATACTTATTACTTTTATTACAATTTTTTTATTATTACTTCTAGAGATTTCTTTAAACGCAAGTAGTAAATTACGCAATGTAATTGGTGCAGTAATGTTATTTGACTTTTAGTTGATTGTTTAATCTTTCATTGGTCTCTATTATGTAAGCCTATGAAAACCATTTTAAATAAAATCGAAATGTTGGCATTGATATAAAAGCTTCTATTTAAGTTAATAATGTTAGGATGCTTAGTATGCATGCTCGTAGTAACGCAGGTTGGAATCTTCGTTATGACTCCAGATTATTCATATAGGAGATGCAATCTCTTGAGTACACTGTCCTTTGGACAGGATGTAAAGCAGTAGACCCTGAACGTAAACAATGTAAAGTACTCGTTAGAGATCTCTACTGTAATAAACTTAAGGGATCAAGAATGTAAGACTCTGGAAGTGGAATTAGAATAGTATCAGCTAGAATTAAAATGGGTGCCAAATAACAAAAGAGTTAAACTTCCCGGCCTTAAAACAGCATTTACGTTGAAAACGAGCAGTTAATAAGGTTTTACCTATGAACTTTAAACCAACTAGAATATGAAAGAAAATAACAGCAATAAATTCTTGTGATAATGTGTTTATTTCAGTATGATATTGTGAATGTAATATGATATGATGTTTATAACAAATACTCTGTGTCATTACTTGGTCTTTGAAAAAATAACAATTTGTATACTAATTAAAGCAGTGTTGTGAATAATGAACCGATTCGAGCTGAGACACCGAACCAAGAGGCGCAAATCGAATAGCTTCGGGAAATAATTCAGGCACCAAATTCTTTTGAAAGGGTAGAATCCAGGGTTCAATGCCCACTCTGACCCTCGATTTATTTAGTTGAATAAATCTTGGCACGTCATAACTCGGAGTGGACGGTTAAGCTGTCGGTTCCAAGTCTGTACGATGTCAGGTATTCGTTAAAGATCCCTACTCTAAATATACTTGAGTTAAGTAAAATTTATGACTTCTTCATTTTTTGGTATCATAAAGGGCCAATATTTGATCTATATATATATATACTCATGTGGGACTGCCACTGCAACCTAATCTAACCTCGATACTGAAATGTGATAGTTTTCGTAACAGAGGAACTTCGCAAAATTTATGCTTCTTATATGGAAACTTTTCGGTTGGAAGGGTGGATATTCAACTTTTATTTTTATAGAGAGAATTTAGTTGAACGGAAGTTCTTAAGGAAACCTTAAAAGGAGTTTATAAAGGAGTAAATTGACACAAAAAGTCGCAGAGTGAGGAAGCCAGTGATAATTTATCAGATAATCGGGCTCTCCTTAACCCCAGTAGAGCTAGCGATCAATTACAATTTTCAGTTCTTATTCATCTGTTAAACTTATTCATGATCGGATGTAACTCGTATGCATTATTTTTGTCAGAATCTAGTGTTGCAAAATTTATAATTTTATAGGCAAGTTAGATTCACGAAACCTCTCTTTCATTAGCTTAAAAAAGTATACATGTTTCTATCTTTGAGTTAAATGATTTGTCTAAGTTAAGTTCAATGGTCTCAGTTGTTTTATATTTAGATTCATTAAGGTCAATAATGTGTGACTTAAATTTGTGAAAGTATTTTTATATGTATTCTACAAAACAATGTAGAGCGATTTGAGGAATGCAGGAAATTTACCGTATTGTAGTTGATCGGATGTTGTGAATTATTCTACCGCAATATTTTCGTAGTTCTATTATGTTCCGGTGAAAAGTAACCATTTTAAAGTATATTATTGGGTGATGATCATACACCTATCATAAATATACTTCTATTTATATGTTACTTTTGTTTTTGATATTCCTGCTCAAAGTGATAATTGATTATTGTAAAAAAGTAATCATTGTACTAATTCTTGAAGTATAGAGTGATGCACAAACCAAACGTTAACATAGGTGTAAAAGCGAAGGTTTGAAACGAATGTTTTGTGATCTAGAGATGTCGATTCTACTTCTCAAGACCTGCGGTTTGAGGGTAGTTCTATGACCCATAGCAGGTAGAAAGTCAAAGTCATTTGGCTCAAGGGATAGATGCAACCCAATTTGATTTCAATATGACCGAATTAGTACAATAATCATATAGAATACAACCAATGATTACCTCAAACCGTTTACTCTTTTAATGCAAAAAAGAGTATTAAGCACCTAAGAGTAGTTATAATATTATCCCAAATATAAAAATTCTAATATTCATGATAAAACTTGAAATTATAAAATATAACTGCTGCAGAATCTTAGCTTATCACTTGCGAATTCAATTTGGCAAATTTGTGCCTAACATCTACTGTAATTTATAGACCACTGCCTAATGAATCAAGTAAAACAGATAATTTGCAGGTAGATACAACTGAAAGAATGTAGCATTTCGCTTGACTAATGTTTCTATAGCTAACATACTGATGCACAACAGTTTTACACCTTTCAACCCGTTTTCAGCATAGGTATGACCAAAGCCCCTGTTTTATCAATATACAACCATTTTGGCAACCAACATTTTTTTTCAACAATAAAATATTTTTAGTTTTTACAATTTCCTGATAAATTCTGGTTAAAGTTTTTAGAAGTTTAATGCTTTTTCTAATATTTTTTTTAGTATATAATAGTTGGATGTTTGTTTTGCGGTACTTGATTACTAGGATTTAATACAATATAAATATTACTACTCCAAGAACATAGTGAGAACAGACAACATTCCCTCAATAAACATTATATGAAAAACTAAAAACGCAAAATGAACTACTGTGATCATAGTCATTATGTAATATTAGGGAATAATATAGTATTTCTTATTATACTATCACATATCAGGGATAAAATATATTATTTTATTTAGTGTAATATGCAATAATATATTGTAATACGTTTTATATGTGGTAGTACAATATATTATATTACAGTATTAGATAATATAGTATGGTATATAGGATTAGGGTAACTACAATGTACAATAATACAATTCATTACTTGTGCAATCTGTTGTAGGGTGACATTTACTCATATGGAGGGATTTCAACAATTACGTCTCCACATCAAAAAAGTTTAATACAGAACAACGCGTTTCGAACATTTAGTGTTCTTCTTCAATTAACATATCAAAAAAATAATATTAAATAAAAAAAAATTAAAAATTTTCTTTCTCATTTTACCTAGTCACAAATAAAAAGATTTCACATAAACACGTGAAACAACAATCAATGATCAAACCACAATAAGAAATGGGAAAACAAGACTAAGATCTTTCAACCGTAACAAGCGGTCTTCGTCAGAGTCAAAAACCCAACTGAGTCAGTTGGGTTTTTGACTCTGACGAAGACCGCTTGTTACGGTTGAAAGATCTTAGTCTTGTTTTCCCATTTCTTATTGTGGTTTGATCATTGACTAGTCACAAATATGTACTTTTTTTATGTTAACCTGAAGAAGAACACTAAGTGTTCGAAACGCGTTGTTAGCTTCATATTAAACTTTTTTTTTTTTTTTGAGGAGACGTAATTCTTGAAATCCTGTGATACAATAATATAATATATTATGCTATCAATTAAAAAATGTAGTATTATATACCAAATTATACCGTTATAGTTATTATAGTTTGGTAATTTTTTACTTTTAAAGGATATAAATATAGTACAAATTCATTTTTTTTATAATAGTATTTTTTTAAATTTTTTACGTTAACTACATCCGTGCTGAGATTTCACTAAAATAGTGCTCATGTCGGAGCCTTTATGGCTTATCTATATATAAATTCTCTTCGTGGCTCTGTATGTATGTATGTATGTATGTTTGTACCTTATGGATTCGGCCTACAATGGTCCTTTTTCAAATATTCTTTTGCAAGGCACTTTCTATATGTCTTGGGGTGGTTTTAGGCTATTAAACTCTTTGGGGCATCCTAACCCCGGCCCTCTAGGGCCCAAAAACCTCAAAAATTTGCCGATTTTGAGTTTTTGCATTTTTTGTCAAGAAATATGGCGTCTACGGCCTTATTGCATAAAATATGAAATGTTGGAAATAAAAATCGAAAATCAGAGTTGTGGTTCATGTATTATCCCAAAAATATTATAATAGATAAGGTTTGCTGTATAACCTGTTTGTTTACATTTTGACTTTAATTGGTAATGGCGGCCGCAGGTAGGTTAATCTTTATGATAATATTTCCACAGGCTTTGTTCAATTGGAAACAACCAGGTACCAGAAATTTTATTATTGTTTTCAGATTGATATTAAAGACAATTATTGTATTTTTATATGGGTTTCTTATTAACTTTAACAAAGCTTTAGCTATTATCAATAGTTTCTTAAATTTTTTTTAAAAGTTTCAAATTATAAATTCCAAACAATTATTTTTTTGCCACAAGTTTCACATAACAATTTCAACTATTAAACATTTTGTCACAAGTTTCACATTACAATTTTCAAAAATCAATTTTTTTGTCCCAAGTGTCACATTATCTTTCAAACAAATTTCATTCACAAATTGTAGATTTTTTTAACAAGTTTCAGAATCTATATATAAATTTTCTTCGTGGCTCTGTATGTATGTATGTATGTATGTATGTATGTATGTATGTATGTATGTATGTATGTATGTATGTTTGTACCTTATGCATTCGGCCTACAATGGACCTTTTTCAAAAATTCTTTTGCAAGGCACTTTCTATAGGTCTTGGGGTGGTTTTAGGCTATTAAACTCTGGGGGGCAGCCTAACCCCGGCCCCCTAGGGCCCAAAAACCTCAAAAATTTGCCAATTTTTAGTTTTTGCATTTTTTCTCAAGAAATATGGCGTCTACGGCCTTAATGCATAAAATATGAAATGTTGGAAATAAAAATTGAGCTCAAAGTTATATAATGATTTTTTGCTCTAGGATGCTTCTTTCATAGCCTAGGTACCACTATTCTCCTGAAAATGTTAAAAAACGTCCAAGGGACTGTAGATAATGAATGAAGAATCGTAAGACAAAAATGCATAAAATAATATTGAACCCAATTTTCATTTCGATCATTTCAAATTTTATACTTAAAACTTCTAGACCCGGGCAACGCCGGGTATTTCTGCTTGTTGCTATAAATTAACATTGCCTATTTTCTAACGTAGTACAATCAGTTATTATGTAGTATTTACTCATTATAGGGTAAAAAGCTAATGAAATGGTCTCCACATAAAAAAATTTAATGGTATAAATAACGCGTTTCGAGCATGTGGTGTCTTCCTCAGGCATTAACTAAAAAATAAAATGACACCAGAGAGTTATCTATAGTATACAGTTAATATAGTACAAAATAAAATAAGGTTTAGCATCCTTATTTTATTTTTATTTTGTACTATATTATCTCTATACTATAGATAACTCTCTGGTGTCATTGTATTTTTTAGTTAATGCCTGAGGAAGAACACTACGTGTTCGAAACGCGTTGTTTATATCATTAAATTTTTATATGTAGAAACTATTTCATTAGCTTTTTATTCTACAATTGCCTATTTTATTAACATATTAGAAAAAAATTTGTTAAAATCAAGATTTCGAGTAAGTTAAGGATGTAGTTCCACTGACTCATGATACGGTAAAACTATGACATTTACATTGAACAGTATTCTGTTCAATCATTAAAGAACGTTTTTCTTTTAGCATCCTTTTAAAAGTTTGTCGATATAAGAGGAGGAGTATTTCAATGATACCACAATAGGAAGTATTGCTATTAATTTCATCATTATGGAATTCAGGAGAAGAAAGTCTTAACACCTTCAAAAAACAAACAGATTTATTTAACATCTCTTGGATGGAAAGAATAAAAAAAAACCTTTAACGTACTTGCATATACCTTTTTCTACTTTCTTAATGATGGATAGTGTTACGAACAGAAAGAATCGTTTTAAAGGGGCAGTGGCGTAGCAACTCTTTTTGCCGCTCGGAGCGGCAATAAGTTTGCCACCCCCCCTCCTCTCCCCACTGGCCGTTGATAATTTGTTAATCTTCAAAATTCAAGAAAGTCCTTAAAATATTTATTTTCTTCGATTTACTTGTGCAGTATGTTATAGTATTGGGATGTTATAGTATAGTATGTTATGTATATTACTTATATTGGGAGGGATTTCAAGAATTAGGTATCCACACAAAAAAAGTTTAGTATGAAACAACGCGTTTCAAATTTTAGTGTTCTTCTTCAGCTAACATATAAAAAAAAAATAAAAATTTAGTTTTTATTTAACCCTTGATTTATAATCAAGGATATAATTTTAGACTATTTTTATTATTCCCAGACTTACATCTTAGTACAGTACTCGTATACAAATAGAGTCGTCATCAAAGAATTCAAAGATTTTTTAAAACAAAAACTTAATCGTTAATTAAATTAAATACCCAAACAAATAAATGTAATCAACTTTTGAAACACTTTGAAAAAAGTTTTGAAATATTTAAAATAAACTTATTTTTAATACACAAATTACAGCTGAAAAATCCTTTTAAAAACTGTATTACCCAAATAAAACAAAAACAATGAAGACTTTAAAAACTCATTTTGGTATACTATTTTAGATTTTTTGTGGACTCTTTATTATTTTAATTTTTTTCTATTTTTTATTTTTCCCCCCTCAAAATACGGCCCTCTGACATGTACCGCCCGTGCGGACCGCCACTCCGTCCCCACCTTGTTGAGCCGCTGTGAATGGAAAACTGATGTTAGAGAATCCAAGACCCACACCCACACCTGGAGCCAGAGCTCAAGAAGATGAAATATTTCATCTTGCTTTGAAATTATGCATAAAGCTTCATGAACAAACTGCTTCAAATACATAGTACTTTCATTAAAGTTTATTTGCTTGTACTGAAAATATTGAAGCACGAAACGGAAGATTTCTATTCGAACAACACGTATTCTGGAGATGAACATATGGATTCGAACGCGTTGTTTTGTTAGTAAACTTTTTTTATAGAGTTTTGTCACTAATTGTCAATTATTTTTATTCCTTTTTTTTATTCTACATTGGGAGTCCCAAATTTTATCAAACTCGAGTGTATTTAGAGTAGGAACCTTTATCGAGTACCTGACATCGTATAGGCTCGAGATCGACGGCTTCATTGTCCCTCTCCGAGGGACGACGTACTCGGATTGTACTCGGATTTATTCACCTCCCATGTAAAAAAATCCAGGCTCAGGTGGGTGTCGAACCCTGAGCCTACCAGTTCAGAGGCATATACGTTAACCACTGAGCTAACTTGGCCTCCTTTCAATTATTAATAAAACTTATAATATATTTTGTAAAACTTTTATCAGTGTTATAATTTTATAACTGGGTTTTGTTGTTTTTTTTTGAGCTTTGAAGATTATTTGCGAATAGCCGGGGAAATTTTTGGCCCTTTATTATTAATTCTAGGATAAAAAGCTAATGAAATAGTCGCTGTATAAGTGTTTGATGAATTAAACTACTCATTTCGAAGACGTAATGTTCTTATTATTCTATTATACTATCTTAGTATATCTGATTCATTTTTTATTTTTATAGTTTTTGCATTTTTGCGTCAAGGAATTATTTGAAATTATTTAAAATTTATTGAAATAAAAATATCTATATGTCACAAAATACCGGAATAAATTACTCGTATACATACCAAAATAGCAAGACAAATTTGCACAGCCGAATTCGTAATGAATGAACCTTCGGCATTCCATGGATTATAGACCGTTATATTAAACGACCTTAATTTCACAAACTGTTGATGATAGCATTATTATGCCAGGAATATGTTTAAGATTTCAGATAGCGTTGAAATGAGTCCTTCATAAGTTAACTGTTTTAAAAATGCTTCCTGGTAACACGGGAAATCATTTACCATATACACCATTATATTTTTTTATAAAAAAAATATTAATATTAAAAAAAATCATATTTCAATTAAAAATTCATTGATACAAAAATATTTTCTTATAAAAAAGAAATTATTATGATTTAAATGTGTGACTCATTGGAAGTAAGATAAGGCAAAGTTCGACATAATCGCTAACGGAACTGCTATACACAGCCTCTCAAGGTCACCCACTCAGTGGTCCTCCATGCAGCAGACCTTTTTAAAACCATCATATTTATGTTCCCACATTTTTTTTGCGTATTTCAATTTTAATTCAACTATTCCTTGACCATAAAGCTTAGTTTTCTTTAATTGAATTAGTTTCTTGAAAATATCCATGCTTTTTTTTCTTATAATAATAAAAACTGACCTAAAAAACTTCAGCTTAATGTTTATTTCACTGTATGTAAAGTACAGCGATCGTGAAAAAATCGATCTCCAGATTTTGACGGAGTTACATGTTTTGAGGTCCCAAAAGATGTTTTATGAAGTTTTTTCGATGATGTCTGTGTGTGTGTGTGTGTGGGTGGGTGAGTGTGTTAGCATTTCTTGTTACCACGCTACGGTCCAGAATCTTTGATGGATCAAATTGATATTTTATACAAAATTGGTCCCCATAGTGTAGATGATCCCTATTGTTTTGGGAGGAATTTTATGACGGGATGCATGACGGGAAAAAAACTTTTTTTTGCCAAAAACCTGTTTTTAGACTACAATTTTTTCCTCCGAAACTACTAATTCTAGAGTTTTCAAATTCTGCCGTTATCTTTAATGTAACATAAGAAACAAACGAAAAATAACCTCAGATTTTTAAAACCACAGCAAATATTTTGTTCCAATTAAATGTAATAATTTTGATTTACAATTCAATCTGGAAGCTTGTGAGACGATACAAGCTTTAAATGATAAACGTTGTCTTAAATATTTAATGTAGAAGGAGGTCAGGTATACTATGTAAGAGATCCACTGGCTATTGGAACAAAAGCCATGTTCTCATGTAAGAGATTTTTTCGTAACACGAAATCTATGGTACACTTTCTCTTTTGAAAAATATTATTGCTGCTGTAGTCATACTAATTATATTATATGCATCAGTGGTGTGATATACAAAAATAAGCGTATATATTGATAAGTGGATCAATGACTATCTGCACTACCTCCAGGAATGAAAGACTAATAAGCATCTCCCATTCAGACATTTATGTTATGTACTTAAGTGGAACATTATATATTATATACCAAAGAAGTTTGGTATTATGTTTTCTTATAGGAAAGTTAAGTGTAGGCCACTACAGATTTTTTAAAGTACAGCAATAATATTTGTCGTACAAGCTTATTAAGCAAAATTCATTTTAAAAGGTTTATGTAATTTAAACAAATTTTACCTTTTTTTGAATTAATAAATATGAAATGGTTTTAAATTAGGGATTCGTGAATTATTTTTTTTCCATGATAAAATTAACAATATTTTTATTGCTGATTCTAATAAATAAAATAATGACATTATTAAAATAAGTATTATTATTTTAATTATTATTATTGATTTAATTTAATTATTATTAAAATAAATCAAATAATTAAAATACCCACCCTCTGTTCTCTAGCTAGATTAGCTAGCAGCTTGTCTGATAACGTCTTTTTTATTTCTTCCTGAACTCCTTTATTCACCTTGACTTTTGTTCGTTTTCTTTGTCTTTTACGTCCTGTAACAGACCTCTCTTATCTAGTTCCCCTCTCAACTCCACTCCTGTTTGTTTTCAATTTTATTCTACTTGTGATTCGTAAGGACAAGTCACCTTTGTGGAAAGATGTTAATCTCATTTCTGATTTTTTTTTTGTGGTTTAGATGTACATACATATATATTATATGACAAGATTTCGCAATAAACACGTGAAATAACAATCAATAATCAAACCACAATATGAAAAAAAGACTAAGATCTTTCAACCGTAATAAACAGTCTTCGTCAGAGTCAAAAACCCAACTAATATACATATATGCATACAACTTTATACATATATAAAGGTTAGGAGCAGTCCTTCTTCAATGCATAAATTGTTACAATGCAATTGTAACCTCTGCATGGGTTATAATGGGGCAGAGTTATTTCAATTTGTTTTGTTTTATTTATTTTTAGCTTAATTTGTTTGAACTGTTAATCATGTGTTAATTTAATGTTATATATAATGTAATTTTAATTCCTGAAGATGTATTGTGAACACCGAAACATGTCAAACAGTTTATTAAATCATAAGAAGTCTGGTGAATCAATTTATGAGTTAAGTAACTCGGTATGGAAAAATGCTTCAGAAAATTGAAAAAGTCCTCTGTACAACTGAACAAGGTTAAATCGGACATATACTTTTTAAATGTATGTATATATATTCATATACTTGGGTAGCAGACTTTCCTTTACTCATACTTTAGCAAAAACTTTGCTCATTATATACAACAAGATTTCACAGTAAATACGTGAAATAAAAATCAGACCTTTCAAACAGTGGTCTTCGTCAGAGTTCAACTGATAATGCGTATCTCTAAGAAATTTCAAAGGAAAACTTCCTTATGACACAAATTTCAATTTTTTTTATGACCTTAAGGGCATACTTCATATAGATTCCAGAGTCTACTTCACTCAGGAACTTCCTAAAACTTTAGATTTCCTTCAAACTGTAAGATAACCCAATGATGGTCTTGTCTTATAACCTGTTTTGATATCTTCCCATAAATCATTCAGCCTTTCGACCATTGTATGGAACAAAGCAGAGCAGGTCGATGTTTTTTACGTGGCGCTTTTTAGCCACGCCGTGATACTCAGCAATATTCGCAAATCAAATTTGCGATCTTGTATTCCAAGGCGCGCCCAAGGTCCAACCGGGATTTGTACCTTGTTTTTGACTTTAAGGGAATACTTGATATAGATTCCAAGGATCTACTTCGCTCAGGAACTCCTAAAGCCTCCAAACCTCCTTTAAATGTCTTAGAGTTAGAAGAAGGTCTAATGACTCTTGGGATATCCTAAGTAATGTAGAATCTTAGGTTCTCATGAAGTATGCCTTGAGGTCATAAACAAAGTAGACATCTGTGTCATATGTAGCCCACCTTTGAAATGTCTAGATAGTCATTATCAGTTCGACTTTGACGAAGACCTCCAGGGCTTCTCTTATATATGACACAGATATCTACTTAGTTTTTGATCTTATGGGCATATTTCACCTAGATTCCAAGTGTCTACTTCAATGATTTTCCGGAGATCTAATTCATTTAGGGACTTATTAGCCTATATATACTTTTCTTAATATAACCATTTTAATTTATTATTTATATGGTTATATGGTTATATTTATTTATATGGTTATTTTTCTTAATAACCATATTCCATTATTATTATTATTATTATTTGATTTATTATTAGTCATCAAACAAATTTACTTGTTTGTGGAGAGAGAGATTTTTTGTATATGTTCATTGAAACGGGCTGTGAATGACTCCTATTTCACGAGAGAGATTTCGCAAGCATACTTAGCCTGTAGTTAACTCCTCATTTGAGTACCTTACTACAAGACTTCCAGCAGAACTAACAATATTGTTGGGTAAACATTTCAAGGTGTGCAAATGTGAACTAAAGGTTTTGAAATCTATGGTAATTTATTCAGTGTTAGTGTGGGAATGTCTGATCTCGTTTCAAAATCTAGGCCGTAAAAATAATTTAACTTCATATTGGTACCTTGACACATGGGAATATTATAGTTGAAACAGTGGACTGGTTAGAAAAGGTTGAAGCCAAACAAATCTTCTGACACCGGAAGATTCTTTACACTAAACCTCGCAGCACCCTCAAGGAGATTATCAGTGAACGAATGAAGAAGGACGCAGATAGAAGGCGGCTAGATCAGCCATATCTAATTCAGTCCAAAAAGCTCATCTCAACTGAACTCATAGCGATAAAGAAAATAATAAATCTTGAAAAGAAGAATATAAGTGGAATAACTAACCGGATACAAGTTACACAAACTGAGATTAACATCAGACGAATAATGCAGATTCTGGAAGAGGTGGAAACCTCTCTCAACACATATTATGTAAATGAGAAACAATTACCTCTTAGAGATTAAAGATTTTTAGTAAATTAATCTAAAGCCAATAGAAAGACTTAAAATCTAAAGGTGTTTTTTTAGGAACAAAAATTATGAAGGCTCTCCAGGATATATGTGGCCTCAGTGCTTACAAGTCCGAAAAGACCCAGGACTTCAGTTCAAAAATAATGGTGGTATCACAATGTTATAGCATTAACTATAGTATCAATGAAAAGATGATTGTTTCCAAAAGTCGCCAATTATTATTACCTGAATTACATTTTTACACAGTTTAGAGATATGTGTGGCTACTGGTCTAAGAATTTCTTTTATATTTCTCTAATTTATTTTTCATTTTAATTTTTTTTAAGTTTATACATCATTCAATGAGGATAGAATTCAAACTGTAATAATACAGTAATTGAAAATGTGAATTTTATTGGAATCTAATTATTATACATTATTTATAGTGAGATACAGTTGTTATTTATAAGAACTATCGAAATTTATATCGTTGTATTCAATGATCAATCGAAGCTGTGGAATAACGAAATGTTATGTTGCTAATGACTCTCATTTCTGAATATCATTTCAACACAATAGCACACGTCATGATATATTCAAATTAGTCGCAAAACCACTAAAATTACTTCCGCATGAATTTACTTCATTATCAAACCATTGCTTGTTTGCCATAAGAGAATAAACACAACAAAGACATAAGTTAAACGATTTATGACACCATTATAACTTTAATAGGGTTTAAACAGTATTTGCATTCTGAGATTTGTTTTATCCAGTCTGTCAACATTCTTTATTTGTTCTCAACAAACACAGGTACTTATTAAATCTCATACTTGTTTTTTTTTTTGTCTACGATATAGTTTTTTTTTTCAAATCTAGTGATTTCTTTTTATTCAAATACCATATTGAACACATTCGTTTTTTTTATTTTACTATAAGTATGTTATAGTAATCAACAAAAAATTGTCCTTTTATAACGTTTTTTAGATGATGTCAGTGCGTCTAGTTGGGTAGTTGGGTGTGTATCCAAAAGTTTATGGGGACACTACAGTCCATAATCTTTAAAGGATCAAATTAATATTTTACACAAAGATTAATATTAATAATAATATTTTTACATTTAAACATTAAATATGTACTAAATTTTTCAATTCGTAGCATCTTTTCATTCTTTTGATCTAACATTTGTAGTGATTAAGACACAATGGTTTGTTACACTGGGGTGGTAGTCTTTATCGTTAACGCCGAGACGAAACAAGCACCCAATCTTGTTCTCCTGTTTTTTCATCTCACAATACGACTTATAAATTCTGTTTACGGCCGTCATCCTCTTTTTTTTTTATTAATATTATTAACATTATTGTTATATCAAGCCTAGACCCAACCTTGAACTTTCCCTAAGAAAGTTGATACTAACTTTAGCCTCTGGAATTACTTTACAAGCAAGAAAACAACCCTATAAAGATCTCATAAAACAGAATTCAAATATTTATTGCAGGATGAAAAAAAAAGTTAATGAAATAGTCTTCTCATATAGAAGTTGAATAATATAAAGAACGCGTTTCGAACACTTAGTGTTCTTCTTCAGGTAAAAAACTAACAAATACAATGACTTCAGAGAGTTACCTGTAGCAGTGTTTTTCAACCTTTTCCGTGCCAAGGCAAATTACCATACTTTCATTGAAAATATCCCCCAGCACACCACAAGCTGACAATATAAAAAAAAGCTTATATAACCAATATGAGTGTTATATTGTTAATATAAGCTTTTTTTGGATGACATTCTGTTATATAACTTCTTGAATAGGAATCAAATAAACAAAGAAAATTATTTCATAAACTTTCATGTTATATTGAATCAGAAAGAAATCAGGATAAACATAGAACTGATATCCTGGTAGGAATCAATGACACACGTTAAGCTCTTTTTCTCCTCAGCTCTCAGACTTTCAGGTTTTAGTTTTTACAGCAGTCATGAGGGGTCAGGCTATCTCAGTGGTTACGTGGTCGCCTCTGAACTGATAGGACCGGGGTTCGATCCCCACCCGGCCCTCGATTTATTCACGCGGGAGGTCGGAGAATGACGTCGGTCCCGAGCCTGTACGATGACAAGTACTCGTCAAAGATCCCTACTCTAAATACACTTGAATTAGTCAATATTTAAAACTCTCAACTGTAGAATCAATCTTCATTGTATGGTATCACAAAGGGCCAATGCTCAGCGTACGTGTGTTTCCTTGTGGGACTACCACTGCAACCTAACCTAACCTAACCTACAGCAGTCATGCTTGGAAAGATCATCTCACACATATATCTTTCGGAAAATGGAAGCAATATCTAAATAGGTTTGTTTGTTGGCCAGCATGATGAAGTCCTAGTCAGCTGCCAATCGAAAACTGATGGTAAAAAAAAAAACGAAAATAGGTAGATCAGCAGAGTTTAGCCTGAGACGACGCTCTTGTCACAGTTTACTTAGTTCCTCCTGCTCTTGTATTGTTACGTCCTTTTTAACAGCTAATGTTGAGTTGAATAGGCCCCTAACCCAGTCAAGGTACTACGTGAAGGCTGAAGGTAAATAAAATGACATCTTTTCCTCAAAATTGTTCAAATGTTTCACTATTATCCCACACAGTAGAGAAGTAGTAACATTCTTTTTTCTTTTTTGTTGGTGATTTGAAACATTTCAAGACTGCCCCTTTCTACATGCTGCCAGAGTTGCACCTATTATAATATCTGTACTTATAAGTATGATTTCATTTTGGCCTTACAATTGTGTATAAAAAAATATTTGTTTCCTCTTCAAAAACTTATCCACTTCTCACTTTCACCCTCGACAACCACACCTACTGCTGCACTAATCTGTCACTAATTGGCTTGTCTTCACGCACAAGGCAATTAGCTACCTGCTGCCGCCAGCTACTGGTATTGAAAAAACTACACCATTCCTCTGAAAGGCGCTAGACTGCACAAGAACACAAATTGGATAATTTCCCACGGCACACCTGGCATTATCCCGGTTTGCCGCAGCACAGTGGTTGAAAAACACTCATCTATAGTATATAATAAATGGTACAAAAACATTTTGTACCGTTTATTTTATACTACAGACAACTCTCTGAAAGTTGTTTATATTACTAAATTTCTATATGTGGAGACTATTTCATTAACATTTTTACCCTGCAATGTGTAAATACCACATAATAACTGGTACTCCCTTAGAATTAAGATATTTATATCCTTACTCTAGGACAGTGATTGCCTGAGGAAAGTGCTCAGGCTAATAACTTTCAATTGAAATAATGAATATAAAATATTGAAATTATTCTAATTTTAATTCAATTTTTGTAGCTTGCCTTTCGATAATATTATACTTTGAAGGAAGCGAACATTTAATGGTATAATACCTTGTTAGAAACTCTTGGCATGCAGTTTGGATTGAGTTGACGATTAAGGTTTGATTTTTATCATACTGCCTTCTGATATTATATCTTTTTAAATCATTCTAATCCATTACTTGTGCAATCTCTGTAATAGTGTGTGTGGTAATTACTCATAATGGGGGATTTCATAAATTATGCCTCCACACACAAAAATTTAAAATAAAAACTAAAACGCTTTTCGAAAACTTTGTGTTCTTTTTCAGGTTTACATCTAAAAAAAAAAAAACATATCTGTGAGCTTTAAGAACATCAGAGTGAATTATTTGAAATTAAATAGAATTGAAATAGAATAGAAATTGTTTTTTTGTTCACATTGTGTTCAATATAATTTAATGATTTTTTTTTGTGTAGAGACGTAGTTTTTGAAATCCTCGATCTTCCCAATTTTTTTTTAAAATTTTGTAATTCTTGGTACCTGTTTGCAGAACGTTTACGCAAACTGGTACTACTAAACGATTTAACGTGGAAATGTTTGATTTCATTTAACTGGTTTTATATAAATATTGGGTTTTTGGTTTTTTTTTTGGGTTCTTGACTGACGAAGACTGCTTGTTACGGTTGAAAGATCTTAGTCTTGTTTTCCCATTCCATATTGTGGTTTGATCATTGATATATATATTATATATATATATATATATATATATACTAAAAATAAGAAACGGTCCACAAGGACTATAACAATTTTAAATTACACAAAGCACGACACAGAAAAGAGAATACAAAGAAAACTTCCTTTGCCAACCTTTACATGGCCAAACTTGAACAGGATTTCCTCTCGTCTCATGCCCTCCAACCCCTTGCCTACACCCGGTTCATTGATGATATATTTTTCGTATGGCCTCATGGCAAAGATTCTCTGGAAACTTTTATTGAAGCCTTCAAAACTTCCTCTTCATCACTCAATTTCACCCACTCCTTCTCCTATACCTCCTTAACCTTCCTAGATGTAGTAGTATCCCTAAGCGGCAGGACTTTCACCACCTCCATACACACAAAACCTACCAATGCCCAACAATATCTACACTTCAATAGTTGTCACCCATCCCACACAAAAAAGTCCCTACCTCGTTCCCTCTCCATCCGCATACACCGTATTTGCAGTGACCTCTATCAACGACAGTGTCATATCGACAAACTTAGGGAGAAATTCGTCCAGCGGGGCTACTCTCCCAGGTTTGTTGATAAACGCTTAGTACCTGCCACCAATCAATATCTTCCTAGGACTGCCGCTGAACCCAACAGTTCTCCCTTCCTCGTAACTACTTTCTTTCCTGGGGTCCATAGGATCGGGAATATCATCAAGGACATTTTTCCTCTCCTGTCCTCTTCCCCCTCCACCTCCTCCGTCTTCCGAAAACCCCCTCGCCTGTCCTTTAGAAAGCCTCCCAATTTAGGAAACCTGTTTTCCCACAGATCCCTTGAAACTCCTGGGATTGGGGTGGTGCGTGCTGGTATGGAGAAATGCGGCCGTCGCCTCTGCCTTACCTGTCCTTTAGTTAACCCTTCACCTTTCTTCTCCTCACCAACCAACTTTTTCCGCGTCCCACCTAACACCTCCTGCTCATCCAGGAATTGCGTCTACCGACTGAACTGTAGACAATGTGGAGCATTCTACATTGGTATGACTTCTACCAAGCTCAATGAGCGTTTGAACAACCATAGAGCTTCGGTCGGTCAGCGCAAACAGCTTCCTGTAGCTATCCATGCCAACAGCCATAACCTTTCTTTTAATGACTGCTTTTCTGTTCAAATCATTAAGCTAGTGACCACTGATGACCGTAGTTTGACATTAAGAGCGTCTGAGGAGGCCCACATATGGTTATTGGGGGCCCGATCAGATCCCGGTTTAAATCAGAAGCGTTAACTTTTATTTGTTTTTCCTTTTATTTTTAACTTATATATTCATATATATATTTTTTTTTATTATTATTTTTTTTCCTTTTTTATTATATATATTTTTTATTTTATTTATTTATTTATTTATTTTTATTTTTTCCTTTTTTATAATTTTTAATTTATAATTTTTAATTTTATAATTTTATCTATTGTTTTTGCTTTCTCCGTTCTCCGACGTTTAGTGCCTAGTTCCTTTTTTACGCTAGTGCTGCTCTCTTCGGTTGACTCTTTATTTCTTCATTCGCGCTCCGTTCTTCGACGTGGGGAGATCTCTCTCACTTCGTCCTCTCTACTAGTCTACTCTCCTGATGACGAACAACAGTTCGAAATATTGAATTCTGTAAGTTTTCTTTGTATTCTCTTTTCTGTGTCGTGCTTTGTGTAATTTAAAATTTATATATATATATATATAACGATTCTTCGAACTGAATAAACTAGATTTTAAAAAGAACACATAGAAAAAAGAAATCACTGAACTCACTACTATATTTCGATGTCCTCGTCTTCAGGAAAAGATGTGAATCGCTCCAAAGGCTGATAACGACTGATAACTGAGTCGTTATCAGCCTTTGGAGCGATTCACATCTTTTCCTGAAGACGAGGACATCGAAATATAGTAGTGAGTTCAGTGATTTCTTTTTTCTATGTGTTCTTTTTAAATTCTAGTTTATATACATAAATTATATATATATCAGTTCAAAAATTAAGAAAAGCAACACACAGAAAAAGAGACACACTTACAAACTCAAATTTTTAACGATATGTGAAATCGTTTTATATATTTATATATATAACACAAATAGACAAAATTAAATAAAACTTCAGAATTCCCTGCAAAATTTCAAAGAATCGACGTCATCAGCTAGATGTCATCCGCCTGATGACATCCAGCTGATGACGTCGGTAGGAAGTAAAGAATAACTGGTTTTCTGACAAAAATAACTCGTGCTGCTAACATATGCAGAAACATTAAAAATAAAAACATATAAATAATAAAACTTTGAAATAAAATAAATTAATTTAAATTAAAGGAATATATAAAAACATATAAAATAAATATAAATATCAAAATAACAATAAAAATTAAGATTAAAGTTACAAAGTACAATACTTGAAATTTTGACAAATAAAACAGACAAACAAATTACAATTGACATTGATGCGGATATGAAAAGTAAGCCTAGGGTGTCATGAAAGATTGAAATGGGACACTTCATCGATATGCAAACCATTGCATGTAAAGTATGAAGGAAACATAGAATATTGAATATAGGTATTAGGAAAGATCAATATTAGGCAAAGGAGGAAGGAATAGTAGTTATGAAAGGTAGACAGGAGACGAAGAAAAGGAAAAAAAAGCCTAGTCATTAGACTGAAGTCATGAGGAAGACTAAGGAGGGCATTAGGAAGAGCATGAATCAGAAAGGAAAGATGAGATGGAAAGAGTGAAAGAAGAGAAAAGCAAACAGTCATCTGACAGGGGCCTTGAATGTTTGTCTTTTTATGTTATTATGATGTGTTCCTTCCTCTTTAGTCTCTGACCGAAGCACGCAGTGGAACCTATCTAAATACACGTTTCAAACACGTTGTGTTCTTTTTCAAGTTAAGCTATTTTTAGTGAGAAGGTTGAAACTAAAACTTATATACAGTCAGATAACAGTTTCGTTTTCTTAATGTATTCTTAATACAAACAGATTTACCTGAAAAAGGACACAACATGTTCGAAACGCCCTATTTTCGTAATAAAACTTTCTTTTTGTCTGGTAACTTTTACTATATCATCTCTTACCGCTTAGTCAAAATCCGTTTTGAAATTACCTTTTTAATCTTAGCTATTCAAAAGTTCAAAAACGATTGTCAAATTAATGCATTTCCATATAACAAAATATTTGATGATTCAGTTTATAAATGAATCAGATTATTATATTTAATGACGGTTGATTTTCTGTTGGACCTAAATAGTGAAGTTCAGTAAGAAATTAAATAGTGCAACATTACACCTTAAAGGACAGGTTAGTCATCTGTGATGCAGACACGCCTATCAGATTATTCAACCATTTTAAAATGAATCTGACCTAACTGTATGTGGTGTTTATCATTTAATATATTGTAATCTAATAATTTAAAAAGTTTATGATTTTGAATTTATTTTAGTTCACTGAATAATGCGTCCTTTCTGAAGTTTAAGTATTTATACAACATGAAAATATGGTAAATAATGATTAAATGGTCTCCCCCATTGGTTTAATCTTTTAGGTTATTTGTCTCTTACATAGAGGAATCAGTTGAAATCTGTAATCTGTTAGTTTATGTTAGGCCGATTTTGTCTAATTCAAGTGTGTGTTTAGCCTAGGGATCTTTAAAGAGTGCCTGGCATTATACAGGCTTGGGGCCAATGAGTCCTCTCCGAGGGACGACGTGCTCATATTTTTCCATGAAGACTCTGAACAATAAAGCTGGTGGTTTTAAAAGGATATTTTTAACTTTCTATTGTATTTGTAACGAATTTTGGTTATTGTGAAGCAAAACAAGTTCATCTTTCGTTTGTCCGTGTCGAGTTCATTAAATAAGTTTGCATTTTTGACATAGTTATTATCACTAGCCGCATGTTTTCTTCCTCATATCTTAGAATAGTTTGTATAAATTCCAGTACTCTCTCAGAGTTGGTTATTTTAATGTCAGTATGTTGCCTTTACAAGTATGGCTTCCTCCACCGGTCGACCTTGTTAGTTCTTATTATTTAAGCTCTGTCTGCGATACCCCTCGTGTACTCATTTTCTTTCGTCTAGAAATATTTCCCAGCGGTAAATCAACAAATATATACTGAGTTAAACCTCACTAATTCTTATTTAACCATTTTAATAAGTTATTAGTAAGTCTATTCAATATATTTGTTAATTTTATATAATATATAAATTATATATATTATATAAATTTATATATATTTATATAAATTATATAAATAGAATTACAAAAAAAATGAAGTTCAATTAACTCTTTATTTAGCTAATAATTATTAAACATTATTATTCCTGATATCGCGTTCAAATTTTAACACAATTTACATAAATAACTTTATTTAAAATACATGGTGAAAAAGCACTACGAATTAATAATAAATATACTTGTACATGCAGTACTATTCAAATTATGAAAATGTGAGCTCTAATTGAAATACATCTTGAAAAATCATCTTGTATTATTGTCATTTGCTATATTTGTCGGATTTTTATTTGTGAGACTGACATGGCTTCTTTTATAATAGTATAGATCAGGCGGTGGGAGCCTTTCTTACAGGAAGGGCCATTTTAGCACCATTCACTGCCTCAAAAAGCCACCACGAATGGATAAGCAAATTCTTATATGATAGTTATATTGTAAAATCCTTGAATCGATCATTATTTTACTCGATCAGTGCATCTAAAACTGTTTCGCGTCTTTCAAAAGATTCAGCAGTGTGCTCACTGCCTTCGTTTATTACCTTCATTAACGCAAGGAAAATGAGTTTCTAAAGGTTAGACTTTTCGAGTAATGATTGGTAAATAGTGTTTTTCCTAAATGCCAAATTTTTTTTCTTTATTACCATAATTGTAATTATTTGTATTTTGAAACATTTTTATCAACAAACCGCAGGAGGTCGCATTTAATGGTTCAAAAGGCTGCCGGTTCCCCACGCCTGGTATAGATCATAAATAACAATTTTATAATATATATTTATATATATATTATAATATAATAATTATATAGCATTATTATAATAAACGTTATTACTATTTAGTATGTCATAGACCAGTTTCTACTGCATCACTGATTTTAAGCAACTCTGTGTGCATCATGTGCCGTTCACTCTTCTACCCATAATAAACATGTTCCTACTCAGCTGTTATGATGTTATTATTCCTCTGTCTATGAGCAGGTAGCTCATTCATGCAGTAACTAAATCTTGATAAGAGATGAGCATACCGGTGCACTCAAAGACTTATTTTAAGGATTTAACCTAGACCAGCTGGCATGCCATACTATAGCTTCAGACAAGGCAAAAGTATTTTTAAGCACACCCTCGGGGTTGGTGTACTCCAGAGGCTGGAGTTAGTGTCATAGGATAACTGTTATTCTTGCAAACACAGCAGGAGTTTGACCGATTGACTTGTCGTGTAACTGCCCTTGAAACTCTAAACCACAGTCACTTTAGAGCAGGGGTTCTCAACCTCCCTTGGCCCATTCACCCCTAGTGTAATTTCCACAATGTCATTCCCCCCACCCTTCTTCTTTCCAAGGTAGTATATAAACTTTTACAACTTCATATTGATTATTTTTATAACAAGATTTTATAAATATAAATGCCAATTAAATTTATTGAAGGATATATAAAATATCAATTCAATCAAAATAATATTTTTTAATCTATAATTAAGAGATCAAAACCTATAATAGCCTATCTGACTCTGTAAAATCATTGTGGTAATAATTCACCCCCTGAAAACCTAAAATTCACCCCTGGGGGTGAATTTCACCCCCATTGAGAACCTCTGCTTTAGAGGATGGAGTTGTGGAGGACTACTATATAAAAGATAGGCTTATCTACTTCAAGAGCAGCTGGCATGTACTCAGTCATGTGACAAGACACGTCTATCTGCAGGCACACCTGCTTGGGCAGGGGTTGGCAGCGTACAATCAGCACCAACTCTCAGTCATACCACCGACTGTGACTCGTCCTGTAATCCTCTTTCAAACACTGACCACACTCACTTCAGAGAACAGAATTGTTCTAACTTACTGGCTAACTGCGCGAAATAGTAAAAAAAAAAAACCGATAGTGGCTTAGATTCATACTTGTTTTACTTACATCAAAAAAAAAAATTAATATTACGATTAATGGGTGCCGAATCATGATTGAACTCTTTGTCTAATTCAAAAGGCATAAAGCTCATAAGTGCGGGCGTTGTAAACAACGAAGTGTTCAAAGCGTAATCTTTCAAGATAATCAAGCCTTCCAAGAGAAACCTTTCAAGGAGATATAAGACCCATTTGTTCTCCTTAATGTTTAAACAAATGATAATTTTATCTAAGGGAGTGTTTTTATCTCATACAGATATGCTTTGATTTATTATAATATAAAACATTATGTGAGAACATAAGAGTATATAAGTATTAAAGAAATACAGAATAATATTTTTGTATATTTGCATATAAGTTATATTCAATTGGTGATAAAATTGTTAACTTCCTTTAACAATTAATTCACTTCCTTTAAAACAAGTAAGTGAATGTAGCAAATAAAACTACGATGGAACTGACTGGGACAATATTTCTCAGCATCATCAAATGTCTTGATAGGTTTATCTCTCTTTAGGACTGTGCTGTTATACTAGATACAGATACAATGGTAAGTGATGTAAGTGTGTAATATAGGGTTGTGTGAGTGTGCCAGTGCATGTATATGTGATAAGTAGCTCTCTTCAGAGAGTTGGGGGTAGGGAGGAATATTATCATCCTACATTTATCAGGGTGTGGGATTCTTCCAAAAATCATCAGCTTCTTCTTACCTTTCTTACCCTAAAACGGTCTTAGATTGTAAAGGCCTAGTTGGATAGTAAACCAAAACATGTCTACCTGCTAGACCATTCTCTCATAGGTTCTGAAGGTAATAGATAAAATTTTCAATTTTTTTTAGGGCTTTCAATAGGTTTTTATTAACTTCTCACTCAAACTTTACAAAAGTATTTTCTCTTTTAAATGCTAAACCAGTGAATGTCAGTAAAAGGTCGCTTTACAGTTAGTGCAATATTTCAAAAATTTTCAAAAGCTAATCCATTCAAAGACTCTTATGTTTAGAAACCCAAAAAGATCGACCTTACATAAGAGTTGATGCAAATGGAATTGTGAGTGGGTTTGTAAACCACCATTCACTTCTTAAAAGGTAGCCCATTGCAAAGATTTCACTTTTAAATTAAAAGATGTTGAAGGCTTCCAAGATTTTTTATGTACTCTATTCTAGAGTAATCGACAGCAAGTATTTCCTTCTCTTTTCTAGATAAAAAGGCAAATTAAAGCCGAACCAAGGAAAATGTTCAATAATATAATTAATATTTAGGTTTGACTAAACTTAAAGGGAGTTAGAAAACCCCCTTTCTAGGAAGCTTCCCTTTAGAAAGCAGAATCTCCAAGTAAGTTTTTGTTTGTCACTTTTAGAATCTAAAAGGTAGATCTGCTTGACAGTAACATAACAACGATTTTCAACCCAGTTTAGAGTTTTCTGGCCCTTTCCGTTTTTTCTTGTAATTCAGTATACACGGATAAGATACCATCAAATAATGGGTCGTTCATAAATAATGCTGAACAAATGTTTGATAATTTCCTGAACCAAACAAGCCAACCTTGAACAGATATATAGCTGTTCATAATTATAATTTTACTATTTATCATCTTTATTTTAATAGCAGCTTATTAAAATTTAAATACATTCTACATTTAATTACATCCTTTTAGTCACTTCGAAATGGTTCCACTATTAATTTTCTGAACTCCATTTTCAATATTAAAGATATACGACTTTAGTTCTCAAAGAACTGTCGTATTTCATCAATCGATCTTCAGCCAATAAACTTATAATAGAAATCACAGATTTGGTTAATTTACTAATTTGAAGTGCTCACTATTATTGGGAAATTCAAGAACTCACAAGTCATTTAGCTAAGGATGATTGGACCGAATTGGATTACACCAAGGTTACCAGGAAGAGATTAATTTAGGATACTATTAGCTCTATGAGTCAGGAGAGGTAACAGTAATACAGTTTATTAACTGATCAGTAACTGATATTAGTTTATATGTTCAATGTTATAAGTAGACCAGACTACCCGTGACCCGTTGGTCATCCAACACCTTCCTCTTCAATGCAGTCATGTTCACGTAAATGCATATAAACTCTAAATTAATCCATTTCTAATAAACAGGATAATGAATATATTTTTAAGACAGTTATCTTTATTTACATTTTTTGTACCATTTGAATTTTCCAAAAATAACTTTAATATTTTCTTTCTGTTTGAACCTACTGAGAGCAACATGTACTCGTAATTGGCCATGTTGAAATGCTCTTTTATTTAAATGAACTAAAACTTTCTCAGGAGTCTCTTATTCTTGTCGTTTATTCATCAAATTTTCTCTTTCTAAATTTATTAAAATTAAATCATTATAATTTAGGTCGAAAAACTATTATTTAATGTTTTGACATCATTATATCAGGTTTTGGAAGCTTATTTTACTGAAGTCCCCGTGGCACGGACGGTAAACGCTGGACCTCCAAGGTGTGGGTTCGATTTCATAAAATTTCTATTATTTTATTCAGTTAAAAACGTATGTAAATATTTAACCAAGAACATCAAGAGTTTTATGAATAAATAAGTAGGCTACGCTGACAGATTAATGAGAAATATTATTAAATACTATTGTAGAAAGTCAAGGCGAGTACGCAAGCCACTGGGCTACCCTGACCTCCTAATACGATTTGTTTCTATGTAATACAACTAACCACAAAGCCAACCACAATAAAAGTAAAGATTATAATAATTTGAGGTCTCGATCTCCACGGAAAATGGGTGAACAAACAAACAAACTCACAAACTTTATATATATATATATATATATATATATATCCTGAGATAAAGCTGTTGATAAAATGTTTGAAAAACTGAATTCGTTAATTAATTACAACTGGATCCATACTTATTTCAAAAATGAGGCACGATGATGTAATAATTCAAAACTTGTTTTATCCATCATCTTTGTATTTACAACAATTATAGTAATTACCTTAGATCGCTTTACGAGAATATTTAATATTATTTTCCTTATTCATCTATTTATGCAACATTTTTTTATTTAAGAATGACATTTTCTTGGCTTCTAGCCATATTAATACGTTTATACTTTGCGATTGCATAACTAAATTCTTATTGCCAGTCAATTAAAACATAAATCTTGTTTTGATTTACTCAGTACTATAGAAACAATATTTTCATATAATTTGTCACTAGTAGAATATTATTAGTTGCCCCAAATTATTATCATTATTATATATTTGAATCTAATATTATTATTATTATTTCTACCTAAAAAATAGTATTTATTTTAACTGTATGTATTTCAAACGCGTTGTAAAATAGAATCCTTGTGGTGAAGACTTAATATATTTTTCCTTACTATGTAAAAAGTGTTTATAAAAAACTATATTTTGTCTTTAAATAAAAAGAAAAATTTGTTTAAATGCTAAACAACATAGAACTAATTATTCGAAGAAGTTTTTGAGAAATCATTAGTTTATAATGGTTAAGAAGAGCTAAACAATAATGTGCTAAATTAACTCTACTCCTGTAACAATAGCTGGACATTAGCTATCTCATAGCTGAATGTCTTTCGTTTTCTGAAAAACCAATTTGCAGTATTTCATTCATATGACAAGTTTATGATTAATAACGAACTCTGTTATTATATTTGTTTTGTATGAAGTTTATGGCAAATACATAACAAATATCAAGCATATATACTTCAAAGATGAGAAAACAATCTGAAAAAACAACTAAAGTTCAATATAAACTTTATTGTATAGATAAATGGAAAAGTCACATTAACAATATCTAATTGAACTCCAGTCGTCCTTGCACTTGTCCAATCGTGAGCTAGGGTTCCTTCTCTTTTCTCTCCTGATGACGTTTCAAACCGCAATTGTGTTCATAAACAATGTAAACAAATCCGACAAGTAGGAAAGGTGATAGATATATTATTCCAAGACAAACTTTCAGTTTTTCTGAAAAGCAATAGGTATATTGCCTTTTTGCGGGAACCGAAATTTTACGAAAATTGTTTTATAAATTGGTAAAAATTTATAATTTTAAATTTAATGTTTTAAAAAAAATTTCATTGCTCTATAATTATTGGTTTAGCGTTAAATAAACATCTTCTGAAATCATAAACTATATTATAGTGCCCCTTCTTATAAATGTAATTTTGAGAAAGATTGTTATTCAACTTATCCTCATATGATGTGCTGTTTTAAAGTATAACAAGTAAAGGGATGTACATGAAATGGACTATTTTACTTCTCTTATGCTCTACTAAATGCTACTGAGAATATATGTGCTGTTGTAACAGCGTATTCATTTCAAAATGAATTATACTGGTTCCTAATTATGACGACTTTGATTTCTAGCGATAATATAATTGTTGCAATTAGATATGCCAAATTATCAATATGAGTGAGCTCATCTAATAAGTAGTAATTTAGACGACGATGAACGTACAGACATTGCTCACCCTGCCAAGAAGACATCCTCAAATATATATTATAGAAGATAGAGTGTGGGATATGCGTAGAGTTGTACTTCAAGGTAAAATGTTAGAAAACTACAATAAAAGAACTTTTCAATAAAGTTCATACGGATATTATATAAAAGGCCGCAAACTATACATAGGTTAGGTTAGGTTGCAGAGGCAGTCCCACAGGTTGCAGAGGGAACACAGGTAGGCCGAGCATTGGCCCTTTGTGATACCACACAATGAAATTGATTCTACAGTGGGAGTCCTAAATTTTACCTAAATCAAGTGTGTTTACATTTTACTTAATCGGCTCGGGACCGATGGTTTAACGTCCTTCTCCGAGGGACGACGTGCTCAGATTTATTCACCTCCCGCATGAATAAATCAAGGGTCAGGTTGGGGATCGAACTCTGGTCCTATTAGTTCAGAGGCGAGTACGTTAACCACTGAGCTAACCTAACTCCCAAACTATACATAACAAATATTAAATTTTATAGGAATTAAGCTGACAGGTAAATCAATTTTAGATTGCCAATAATAAGCTAGTAAAGTAACCTTCTATCTTTGTATTGGCGCTCCTGTAGAGAAATGAGAAAACTCTAGTATTGTAAACCTTACCCATAAATCATCTGATTATCTGAATCCACTAAAAGTTATAATTTTCAAAGTGATATTTATTAGTATTGATAATTAATTTTTCAATTAATAATAAATATTAACACATGGTAAATGTTATACTAATTAATTATTGGTTTTCTAAAGCATTTCAATACGATTTCTGTGAAAATCTATATTTATATAAAAGTGAATGAAAGTCCTGAGATGTCTCATACCAAGATATTTTTATAACCAATTACGAATAGAGATCTATTTAGATACAACACTTTTTATCACAAAATTGGCTTGAAATTAGATTTGAATTTCTTTTCTTTTTTCTCACAAAGACGTCAATGCTTCGGTTTTAACCTTGGCTAGACAGTCAATGCAGGTATTATATATTATTCCTGTTTAACAACCAGATACTCCAAACCTGATTTTAACTGCTTTTATTCTTCTGAAATATAAATCAGTTGGTTAAATTATATAGTTGGTCACTAAATTATTAGTTAATTATAAGATTCTAATTAAAGTTTCTTTTTAGCGTGGAAAAATAAATTACAAAAAAAAAACAAATTTTCATGAAATAAAAGTATATCCTAAGAATATGCAACAGTGATGATGAATTTGACCTGCTGTTTCTTTTCAGGGCTCACTATATCTTATAAATTTAAATTTGATTTAACAGCTTATTATATATAAATTTGATTATAACAACTGTTTCGGTTATCGTACTCGTAATATACTGCTTAAACAGATCTATTTATACAAAATACAGACACTATAAAAGCGCAACAAATGTTCAGAATAAAATGGACCTCTTTCGATGTACGAGACATGAGAATGCGTATTCCGTTGATTTCTCTTTTTACCCAAACTCAATACTTTAATATACTATGATATACTATGAATGGGAATAAATATAATCTAATAGTTTTTTTCACAATTATTTGATTTTCCTATTAGTTTTTTTTTTTAAATATACGAGTATTATTAGTTTTGTTTATTTTCTTCAACAAAACAATTACGAATATTTGTAGTGGGTGTTGATGATTTGATCAGTCAGATAGGCTATTTATGGGTTCTTTCGAGCTGTTAGTTCGTACATTTTGCACAGTTAAGTTCATTTGGAGTAGACATTTTTATTTGATATCAGATATTAAACAGTTTTCGATAAATGGGATTACGTCTTCTAAAGAATAGCACCTGAATAGGCCGTTATGATCTTGGTTAACCTGGACCTTTCGTTCTTACTATTAAACCAAAGCAGGCCGACGCTTGGCATGTTACTCTTCACTCTCAATCTAAGCACACACTGAGAGCACCCGTGGTGGACCTTCTAGTGGAGACAAGAGGTGTGAGACTGACAAAATACTATTATACCTTGATACTTTTTCCAAAGTTGAAAACAACTTTCATTATGATTACATAAGGTTACGGTATTCAAGTTACCTGAATACTCCTCAGGGTTTATCATGAGGTCTTAAGTAAGATAAACATCTAAGTAAACGTGCGAGACGAGCACTGCTTAAAAAAAGGTATCCAAAAGATACCAGATACTCATTTAAGTATGTGAGGTACTAACTAAACCTAGAACAACGAATCTATAAATACAGATGCAAACCTATATTGACTATATCATCCTAAAAACTATGTATCTACAAGGTTTTTAGATGTTTTTTTTCAGTTCTATGTGATTAATTTAGCATTGAATGTTGCAAAATTAATCTATTCCAGTAAAAACTGTTACAATTAGTTATGAATAATTCAGTTTTGAAAAGTATTATTACAAGCATTGGATTTTATTAAACTAAAATTATGCAATTATATGTGCACTGTATATCTATGAATGTATATAATTATAAACCAATGTAAAAATATTGTTTGAAAAATAGAAAATTGAGATGAAATATTTCACTGGGATGGAATGACAGTCTATACTAGCTTGAGCGTAATGTTTCGGCCGTTAGAAAGAACGGTAGATTCTGGACACTACATACCGGGCAGTAGTGGGTTTGTCTGGGTCATAAAGGTCAGAGGTCAAATCACTTAACCCCTAGTTCTTTCAACTGTGCCAAATCTGTATCGGTGAATTGATATGGCATTATTAACATAAAAAATATTGTCCTAGAACACAATTTATTTTGCAATATTGCTATCAGTTTTATTTATTTAAAACTAATTAATTGAATGAGTCTTCCAAAAAATACTCTACTTATTGAAGTTATTTTCATATTTATTGTGTTTGATTTGTGCTACTTTTAATAATTGGTATTCAGTGAGCCGTAGATTTCAACGGTTACCTGTGACCTAGGTTAGGTTTCAGTGGCAGTCCCACAAGGAACACACATAGGCCCAACATTGGCCCTTTGTGATGCCACAATGAAGATTGATTCTACATTGGGAGTCCTAAATTTTGCTTAACTCAAGTATAGTATTTAGAGTAGAGATATTTAACGAATATCTGACATTGTACTCGTTAACCGACGACTTGACGTCCTCTATGAGGGACAACGTGCTCAGATTTATTCACTTAACGAGTGAATAAATGGATGGTATGACTGGGCATTGAACCCTGGACCTACTAGTCCAGAGGTGAGGACTTTGCAACTGGGCTGACCTGGCCTCCTATCTGCGTCCCCACTTGTACATTTCTCAGTTCTGCTTAAGCTTATCTACCAGAGATGTTTCCTATTAGTGAATTATAGTGCATTTAGATCATGGGTATTGATACATCTATTTATAATTACTATTTTCTTTATTTCTTACCAATACTCTTCGTACATTGTCTTCGAACAGGTGACACGTTTAAATCAGTGGGTTGCTTACAGCTTGATACCAGACTGCAACAGGTGTGCCGTACCACAGCCTGTGTAGTTCTCTTGAACCGATTCATATTAAAATACAAAATTGAAATGAAGATAAAAGGATTGCAATGACTCTAAATAGCTGATCAAAAATTTAAAATAAATCCTAAAGTAACCCTACAGTATCATGTGAGTCCGGAGACCATGCCTTATTTTTTTTGTTAAAAAAAACATAAAAACATATTACAACCTTAAAAACTCATTTTTGTATAAAATTTCAGAATTTTTGTTTTTTTTATTATCTATTTTTTTTCTAGTTTTACCCTCACAAACTACCACGCCCTGGCACGTGCCGCTAGGGGTGGACCCCTCCCTCCCCCTCCCTTCCTACGCCACTAATATGATGATTACCCATCATATTTACAAACAATGATATATAGTTACAATATTAAATACTCTTTTGCCATTAGTTTGATCAAAAGAATAGTTTTCAAAGCTAATACTATTTAATACGTAATTTGAAGAAAGAGTTTAAATGAAAGACTGTAGCTATGTGATTAATGCGTTGTTCTATGTGGGGCAGTGTGGTGGCAGGCCTGTGACCCTGCCTTTCCTGGTGCGTCACCCTTCCGCTACAAATAGCAACACTGACTCTGGCCTATGGCCTTCACTTTCCTCTTCGCCTTCCAACATCCATCCTTACTTTCTCCACCAATGATGCCTTCTGCTTTGAAACATACATTGCGCGCATAAAACCAATGTACTTTCAAAAAAATATACGTGCTTTTTAAGTATTTCTGAAGGAAATAAACTGTAGTCACATTATAAACAGTTGACAAAATGATCTGACACATTTATAGGCTTAATAAAAGCAAAAAATAATAAATATTTTTAAAAAATAATTTTATATTCCAAATGTACATAAAATGCCATTTTATTTCATTAGGTTTTAAAAATTAGATCAGTTAAATTTTTTCCATCAGTGTTAACAACGATTTAAATTTTAATATTTGCAAATTAAAAACTAATTTATTTTAAATTTTTTAAAACTAGTTTTTTAAAGGAGTCGAAAGTTTATTATATTTGTTTGCGTAGCCAGTTAATTTAATTTAATCATTTTTAAATGTTGGAAACGTTCATGAAAATTATTGATACCTCTGTCGATGATTTATTGTGGATGAGTGCTATTACTAAACGAATTGCAAATATTTTTAAATATCCTCACAAGATGAAATCACATGAGTTCAAATCAGGAGATCTTATGGACCGTGTGATTTGAGATCTTGCGGGAGATCTTGTGATTTCAACCCGTGTGATTTTTTATTTCAAAATCAAAAGTATTCAGTCATTGACCTCGATCTATTGATGAGTTAAAAATGCAATTCGTTTAGAAATAGCAGCATTTCAGAAGAAATTATCATACAGGTACAATAATTTTCATGAACGTCTCCAACAGTGTGTTGACAGTGATGTAAACCGTTTAACTGATTTGATTTTTAAAATGTAATGCAATAAAATGGCATTATATGTATATTCGGAAAATAACACGTTTTTTTTAAAGTATATATTATTTTTGGCTTTTATTAAGCGTACAAATGAGTCAGATCATTTTGAACCTCCCTTTACTATCATCATTTGTTATTACGCTTTAGTTAGTAATTAACAAATACGTAAATACATATTAGCAATATACATTATATTCAATGATTTTATATATACTGTCTTTTTTATCAAGTGTCCTTCATATGATGATTACATACAATGTAAAATACAATCCATAGGTTTAGACTTTTGTCTTAATAAATAAGTCTGGTATCGTCTAAGAGACTGTAGGTATGCCTGGACCTGGTAAGTGAACTTCCCATATCAAATCAAACTTAACCATAGCTCTACATTTTCCGTATGCGAGATGAAAGGTCTTGTGAATTACATAAGAAATAACGTCTCAATGATTTTAGATAATTACTTCAATAAATTGAATGGACGAAAATTTAAAATTCTCTATACCAAGTCAGTAAGTTACAAGTATAAATAATTATGGAAGATCTCTGTTGCTTAAAGATCAGAAGTTCAAGTTCTAGCATGACTCTACATTAAAATATTGTTCACGACATCTGTCATAGAGGATATCAAAATGACCGTCCCGAGCCACTACAATACCAGGCATTTATTAAAGGTGTCTACTGTAATGAACTTAAATGAGCCAAACTATAAAACTCCTGATGTAGAATACACCCGGAATCGTGACTTTGTCGTAGCTAATATGGGTGACTATCAACAAATGAGTCAAACATTCCGCTTCTATAACAGCAGTAAATCAAAAAGCTCATAAGTGTGGGTGTCGGAAATAAACAGGTGCTTTCAATGATGACTTCTCACGATTTGCCAGTTGGTCCTCGGCCAACTATAGCCCTATAAAATTAAACCTTACCTTCAGTTCATCTCTTTGATTGGACGGTGGCACTACTTTATACTATATGTATGTGTCTTACATTTACTGTATGATCTTTCATCTAGTTTTGGCATAGATGAAATTAAATTTTTCTACTTCTTGAGACACCTATAATATAATCTTAAATTTCTAAAATCTTTCTTTAACTTGATCTAAACTCCAGCGCAGGCAAAATATTGACGCCAGATACCCATTTCATGTTGTAACATTACATGTTATGGTTGTTACATTAAGTTTCCTGTTGTTACTTATTGTACCATTAGCTGCTAAGCTATCAGCGCTGGACCTTCATTAACAAAAACTACAAACCTAACACCATGGACCTGACACCATAGGCCCAACATTTGTTTACTTATGGACCTACTGAGAGCTGTTCTATAATCTGTGCCGCACCCCTCCCTATCACATTAACACTATAATTTTACGCCTGTGAATTTTCAAAAAAACATTTGTTTTTCGGTGTATAAAAAATTAACTATACATTAAACAATTCATTACATTAGCAACCTCCAGTATGAATGCCAACCATGTTGGAAATAACCACAAACATTTTCTTTATTAATATGTTGAAAAGTTTATACAAATAAATGGTGCAACAATCAAATTTAAATATGACAAAACAATTTTATTTTATTTTTATTATTGTTCAAACCGATCCTCTAGCTGGCGATAACGTCAGCCGTTTACCGACAATTGTTTGATCGCTGATTCTACAGATTCTACATTGGGAGTCCTAAATTTTACCTACCTTAAGTACATTTCGAGTAGGGATGTTTAACGAGTAACAGGTTCGGGACCGATGGCTCAACGTCCTCTCTGAGGAAAGACGTACTCAGATTTTTCACCACCCGCGTGAATAAATCAAGGATCTGGTGGGGATTGAATCCCGGACTACCAGCCCAGAGGCGAGTACGTTAACCACTGAGCTAACATGGCCCTCTGACAAAAAAGTACTATAACATTTTAAAATATTGGAAAATTATGTAAAACTTATGAGAATATTATACGTGTTTTAATGATAATGTCTGAATATTCTAACGGTCAGCTCGCTGCTCTTTTGATATATTTTTGGCTGCCACAGTAGCTCTGGAGACCCAAAATACCATTATTATCTGTCGACCCCCATTAATCTTCAGTGGACCTTTGGAGTCCATAAGGAACATTGTAGAACTTCTGGTATAAATCACTCACAGAACACATGAACTTGAAAAAACATAAAGTAAGTTTAAGAATACTTACAGAACTACTTGAAAAGAAATAGGTACCAGAAAGTGTCAAGTAACTTTTGAAACTCTCTATTAAGGAATAACCTCTTCTAAGTAACATTGATTACTAATACAGTTCCACAATATTTTTATATTTTTTATAACAAAAAAAAATTTTTATAACAAAAATGAAACCAAAAAAAGAAACTATTTTTCTCTTGCGAGATTATCGAAAACCTCTTTCATTATAAAACTTGAAAACTAAAATAACTATTGTATCTTCAAGCATTAATATAAATCAATTGGAGAATGTTTTCGAAAGGAATGTGAAATCATACCAATTGATATTTAGATACCAATTACGTACGTCATAACTCGTATCTAAATCATGGTTCATATGTCAAAAATTAAGAGATAAATATATTATATATATTATATATATATATAATCAAAACGAAGGAAACACACAGAAAGACACAGACATAACTCACATCGATATTTCGACCATCGACGTCATCAGGAGGTGTGAAGAGCGAAGAGTCCCGCAAGAAGGCAGGGCGGTGACTTCTTGCGGGACTCTTCGCTCTTCACACCTCCTGATGACGACGATGGTCGAAATATCGATGTGAGTTATGTCTGTGTCTTTCTGTGTGTTTCCTTCGTTTTGATTTTATTTAAAAAAGTCTGCTGGACCGTTTCTTTTAATTGTTATATATATATATATAAAATGTATGAATATATAATACGTTTGTAATATAAATATAAATATTGTTTATAATATAAATTTAAAATAAATTTATTTTATATATAAATATTTATGTTATAAATATATAATAAATTAAATATAATAAATATCAGTGAAATACGGTCAGTTATTCAATGAAATATGCTTGAATGAAGGAGTGCTCCCAAATTTTACAAGTATATAACAAATATATACTTAAACGTATATATTATAAACATGTAGGTTTAGCATTTTTCTTTAGGTACAAGTATTTTGAAGTTATTTTTTAGAGTGTACAAGGATTTATCTAATGGAACTACAGAGAATGCAAATGTTTTACTTACCCTGTAATAATAAAATTAATTCTTGTCATATAGTAAAATAAGATATTAATATCTTATGTATTAATGTTCATTAACGCTATTGTCATTCTTAAATGTATTTACACCTTGGCTATTTACATCACCTTGTGCTAATCTTGTTAGCATTATAGCATTTCATAGCTATTTACGTACATTTCTTTTCATTGAATTTTTTTTACATTTCTTCAGATAATAATTTTAAAATTGATATAGCGTATTGTATTCTACAAATACAAAATTTGGTAATTGAGGATTAGGTCCAAAAATTAATTACCTCAGATTACAAGCCGACGTTTGTGTTTGTTTGTTTGTGTTTGTGTCGTCAGATAGTTTATATTCTGTGGAATATTTGTTTACAGTAGTACTAATTTTTATCAAATCTTAACGAAACGTCAGCTTATAATCTGAAGAAATTAATTTTGGGACCTAATCTTCAATAACCAATCCTGCAGTTAACTTTAAAGTGAACTTTTTTTGGTCTAATTGAAAAAAAAAAAGTCATGTACAGTAATTTTAATCAGAGTTTTTTTTTTTGGAAAATAAATAAATGTCTCCTTACATAAATGTTTTATAAAAGAACAGAATACGTTTCGAACACATAGTTCATATTGGCGTAAGGATTTGTTAATTAGGCTAAAATGCTCCTTTCACCTATAAGTTATTCTTATTCCAATGAAGGTTAATCTATATGGGAATCAATCTGCAAATGATAATAAGCTCATTTCAAAATCTAATTACCAAATTTATTCTATTTCTATAAATGTGAGTCTGTTTCCTATAAAATAGATTAGTTCCTTATGAAAAACTCGTAATAGTGTGACAGATGTTTTATCGCTAATGTTTGAATATTTTAATGGTCAGTTCTATACGTTATTGATATATGAATATAAAATTGGCATAGATCACTAACTGCCCAGCGTGGAACTTAATATTACTTTTTTTTTTACTCCTGGATACCCTTTGATCTTCTGTGGAGGGTGACCTCTGGGGGGTTCTAGACTAAGGGGGTTATCAACTAAGGTTTGATAACCCATGATCTAGAGTATAAAGGAAAAAACAGATATTACTAAACCTCACAGGTTTAATCTATCTCTTGACCTCTTGATAATCCATGATCTAGAGTATAAAAGAAAAAACAGATATTACTAAACCGCACAGGTTTAATCTATCTCTTGACCTCTCTATTGGTCATTTGAGATACGGAATTTATATAGTAAAAATTAAAACTTGTCTAAATATATGGTTCAGCTGTGTAAGTGTGTGTGTGTGTAATTGTTTCAAATTTTTTTAGGAGTTACTTCTGTCTTCTAATTTACTAAATTTGTATTAAAGAGTATTTTACGTGTTACATTTCTTTTAGAAATGAAATTTAAGGATTATTTTTAAAAGAATTTTCATAGTTTGATAAGAGAGTATTTCTGGAGTCATCACAACAGTACCATTGAGGCCTATATATTATTCGGTACTCCTTACAGCAATAGACAAAACAGTCTGAGTGGTTTATTTGGTTGATGTGGTAAAATCAAAGTTTATTAGAATACCTGATATAGGTAGTTTCTAACTTTTTATCTGACACGATATAGGCTCGGGACCAACGGCTTTAGGAATCTGATGAAGGGCAAAACAAGCCTTTTCATCTTCTACTTAAAAAAGTAAGGTAATGTTCAAGATTTGAACCACTATTCTTCTGTACTAAAGACAAGACTCGTACCTTTTGGTTTACACTTAAACTTGCTTATTTCCTCATTCCTACAAAATAGGAAAAATTACAGTTTGCATGATCTAGTAAGTTAAGTGCTTCTTGAGTTATCTTTTTTTAAAAGAAAAAATATTACATTTATAACTATAGTGATTAACTTCTATTGAGACCAGAAATGCATCTGGACAACACGAAGACCCAAGCGTTAAGGAAATCCACCACACGTCTCGGTGATTGAGTCAAGCATGTGACCTTACCGACAAAGCCCCGGGGCACACTTGTTTTTATTTCCTTATAATGCGGTCTCTTGTGAATATAGATTAATTTTGTAATTTAATACCAAATAAAATAAATAGAAAATACCGTTTTGGACTTCCTAAACCTTACTTTTATGGTAACTTACTTTGGAACGACTTTCCACTTTAGTAAGTAATGATAGTTACTTTAAAACAACCATTCCTAAAACATCCATGGACGTTAAGCACATGGAGCATTATTTTAGCAGTACTCGTAAAAAATCTGATACCATGAGACTTTCATTACTTCATTATATATATATGTATAGCCTACTTCCTTTTTTACGCTAGTGCTGCTCTCATCGGTCGACTATTCATTGCTTCATTCGCGCTCCGTCCTTCGCCGTGGGGAGATCTCTCTCATTTCGTCCTCTCTTCTAGTCTACTCCTGATGACGAACAACAGTTCGAAATATTGAGAATTCTGCAAGTGTGCTTTTTATTCCTTTTCCTGTGTCGTGCTTTGTGTAATATAAAGTTATATATATAAAATGGCAGCAGGTCTTCATCTAAGCATGTATTGTTAAATAGCAAAGCAGATTCTGCATTCACGATTTTTTTTCAGCAATTGTCCTTTTTTTGTTTCCTTACACATTAAGAGAAAGCGAAAGAGAGAGAATCATCGTGAACTTAACAAACATACCAACAAATAACAATATAAATAAGGAATAACTGAATATAAATGGTTAATACTGATGTTTCATCCAATCGTAATTTAATATGAAATATTGTAGCTATTTCTTGTTTTGATATAATGTATCTTTTTTGTTGTTGAGACATATTGTTTTAAATACATATACTGATACACATAGTCCAACCTATACTCGTGGGGCCTCAAAATGTGTAAATCCTTTATAATCTAGTTTTTTTTTAGAAGAACTCCAAAGAGTAGAGAAGACTGAAGTCTCATTCAGTGTTGAGCTGGTTTTTCATTATTACTATACTATACTTAGGGTAAACTAACTAGGGCTAGGTTTGCTCACTGGTTAACCTACCCGTCTCTGGGCTGGTAGTCCGAGGTTCGATCCCCACCTGTTCCTCGATTTATTCACGCGAGAGGTGAATAAATCTGTGTGGAGAGGACGTTGAGCTGTTGGTCCCAAACCTGTACGATGTCAGGTACTCGTTAAAGATTCCTACTCGAAATCCACTTGAGTTAGGACTCCCATTGTAGAATCTGTAGAATCACCGATCAGACAAATAGCCGGTAAACGGCTGACGTTTTCACCCACTTACAGTAAAAAAAAAAATATGGTAAACTAAAAACCGATAACTTACTATTTTTGTGTTTTCAAAAAAGTTATTTGATTTTTTTTTTCTGTAATAGATAATTATTATTAAAATGATTTAATTTCTATGATAGTTATTTATCATTGATTACAATCAAGGAAGCAATATAATTAGGTTGAGAAGAATGGTTTGGCGAAGGGCAATGAGGAAGGTTAAACGGATTGTAATGTGAAGTGCGTCTCGGCACAGGGACACTGGGGCCTGCGAGAACCTTCACCCGAACACCACACTCTCATCGTAATCGCTCCTTGGATTAAAATGTTTATTGTCATAGAACGAGCTCTCCTTGACATCAACTTTCAACTAAACGCATCTATTTTCTCTGCAAACCTTGCCCATGTAAACAACAAATTGTTTGTACTTTCGCACAAATTAAAGATTCAAAAAGACATCCTTGCTATTATTACTAATAAAAAGACGATTTTAAATAATTGTTTGTTGCTTCAAAATAAATACATTCTTTCCGCTTTTCATGGTATACCAGTAGCAACATTGCTAAATGTAGTAAGAATTCTTACCATTATAAGCTGCAAGTTTATTTTATTTCCGTATTCAGGTACTATGCTCACTTGACGATAGGTTTTAATAAAATTCATTTAAGGACCTTTATATGTTGCAAAGATAAAGCAGTACATAAATTATTTATCCTCTTTTAGAACGAGGAAAGTTAATGCGCTATCCTTAACTTACCTACCATAATTCATGTCCTTGCCTATCAACCAATACCATTATATCCTATAAATACTTATATATGTAATACTTATTGCAATAGCTACCATCCATAACTTATATTAGCGCACCTTTTTAACTCCCATAAATACTTATTACTACGTATAACTCTTACCGTGAGATCCCATTGTTTAGCATAGGTTCTACCCGTATGTTGTAGCCCCTTCGTTGGCACAGCATCCTCCCTACTTATTTCTTTTTAGTCATCCTTTACTCATCCTGTCCATCTTACCCTTATTTATATGGCCACCCCCTTTATCTTACATAAGTACTTATTATAATTGTTGACTACTAATCCTTTAACATCTACTAGATCTAACTATACTTAGGCTTAACAAACAGTATACTACGGCACTCGTAACTTGGATAGTTATACAGGGCACCATAAGTGTTCAATTAAGGGCTTAATTGAATAAAGAACAGCTATAATATATAACACGCTATAGGTAATTGTTGTTTATCTTAAATTTAAAATGTGTGTAAAATTATATTTGTAAGAAAAATATAATTAGAATAATATATAGATGGACAACGGTTAAAAATTAAGTAATGAAACAATGACATATATATGTGACGTAAAATTCAATGTACCTAAATAAAGAATCAGAGAAATTAAAAACGAACATTAACAGTCTCTAAATTTCCGTTTGAACCGTCTTCAGGAGAGATAACATAGCGAAACCAAGCGCACTGATGCAGAGACGGTGGGAGACCATCAATGTTGCCTCATAAAACAAACATTTTTATAAGCAGTCACAGAGAGTAAGGTAGACAGGAGTCAATTTAAAATTAACTATAAGATAGGGAATGTGGAAAAAATAATAAATAAAAGAAAAACAGTGGGATAAACAGAGGAAATGATACATATTAAAAGTAAAGACTAAGCTTCCACAAAATTATAATAAAATGAAATTTAAAATAATACTGGTAATACAAATAATAATATTATTATTAAATAAATGAAATAATTACACATAAAAAAGTGTATTGTAATAATAAAAAATAAATTATAAAAATAACATAAAAACTAAATGCAAAGACAATGAACTAAATCATTAATTAAATGAAGCATTACCTCTTTAGATTAAATTTTGAACTTTATTTGTCTTTTTTAAAAGGATCTTAGTCTTTTTTCCCATTTCATGTTGTGGTTTGATCATTGATTATTATTTCACGTATTTATGTGAAATCTTATATATATATATTTCACATAAACACGTGAAATAACAATCAATGATCAAAACCACAATAAGTCGTGTTTTCCCATTTCTTATTGTGTTTGCATATTTGTTATGATCATTATATATATATATATATATATATATATATATATATATATATATATATATTAATGATCAAACCACAATATGAAATGGGAAAACAAGACTAAGATCTTTCAACCGTAACAAGCAGTCTTCGTCAGAGTCAAAAACCCAACTGTATTTATGTATATATATATTTGTTTACAATGGCAGCAGGTCTTCCCTTAAGCATATGTTATTAAAATAAGCAGCAGCTTCTGCATTGACCAATTTCTTGTTGACACTCTCTAGTTTACGTATCACTTTGCGGTGAGACTCTGGTAGCTTCCAAAGAAGGTTAGCCAAAGACATTAACACATACAATAATTAAAATGGTTTTTTAAAAAAAGTGGTTTATTCAAGTGTTTTCGTGTTTGACCTAAAGTTTATTGTGTGTGTTAATGTCTTTCGCTAACCTTCTTTGGAAGCTACCAGAGTCTCACCGCAAAGTGATACGAAAACTAGAGTGCCAACAAGAAGCTGCTGATTATTTTAATAATATATATATACAATTAGATGAAACGATTCTTTGAACTGAATAAACTAGAATTTAAAAAGAACACATAGAAAGGAAATCATGGAGGATAGGAAACCTGCTAATCTTCAATCTATCTTCTCTCACATCTCTTCTCCTAAGCCTCCAAAAACTGCTGGTGGTATGGTTCAATGTGGACGTCGTGGATGTCTTACTTGTCCTATCATCAATCCTGTTCCTTCCTTTACCTCTGTCCATAGTAAACGCACCTACCCTATCTCTCACAAGACCTCTTGTACCTCTGGTAACTGCGTTTACCGTTTGGATTGCACCCAGTGTGATTCTTTTTATGTGGGTTTGGCTTCCACCAAGCTAAGCCTGCGTATGAATAATCATAGGTCATCCGTTGGCAAACGCAGTGACCTTCCCGTTGCTACTCATGCCAGCTCTCACGGACTCAGTTTTAATGACTGTTTCCGTGTACAGGTCCTGAGGCAGATTGATCAGACTAATTCGAAAGCTTTTAATTTTATTTTAGTTAAATGTTTTCATTTTTTAATTTTTATTTGGCTTGTATCTCTTTATCTTCCCTGTCTACCTTTCCTCCGAAAGTTGGCTACCCTGTTTGAGTGCTTCAGTTCGAACGCCAAGTCAGTCGTTATCAGCCTTTGGAGCGATTCACTTCTTTTCCTGAAGACGAGGACATCGAAATATAGTAGTGAGTTCAGTGATTTCCTTTCTATGTGTTCTTTTTAAATTCTAGTTTATATATATATTATTCAGAAATAAACTTCCTTAACAACGATTGAAAGTTACATAGGTACAGTCTTTAACTTTTTATTCAACAATTATAGATAAACGAGGGAGACGTGGTAGCTGTCAGACTTTCCTCATAATTAATCCTGACCCTATTAAATTTCTACTGTAACAAACCAAATGTCAACATTTCCTGTATTTCCCAAAACTGCATCTACAAAAAAAAATGTACGTAAGAAACATATAAATGTACGCTATTAATTATATTTCTTGATAACTTTCAAACCTAATGACATACATTGTCTCTTGCACTTAACATATGTAATTGCTAAATCAGCAATCAACGTCAGATTAATTAAGAGTTTGACGTCATATTCATTAAAACTATAAATAAATATCAATAGAAGTTTCATCTTATATGTTTAGCAAATGGTCTTTCTCTCTCGTTCTTTCTCTATATATATCTTCCTTAGACTTGAATTGCAGTTTGTTCACAGCTAATTCATAAGCAAGAAAACTATCTGTTTAATGTCTTTCTAAAAAAAAATAATAAATTAGTAGAGTAGATTAACGGTGCACTATTATTTTAGCAAATCCTGTGTGTTTAGAAGTCTATTGAATAGTACTTTCTGTGAGTGTTTAAGAAGCAAATGCAAAGTAAGCTTTAGCAAGAGACAGGCTTGTCGAATGTCTTCAATGGATTCAATTCACAATAAGTGATCAATGATTCAGTTTTAATAGACCACAACAATCTACAATACCAGTTCACATATAACCGAAACAATATATCTCTGCAGTATTACGTTACCATACGGTGAATAATTCATTTTAAAGCTATTATACCTTGATTTTTTTCAGTCCAGCGCAGTTTATTTTCGTTCTGAAGCAGTCCTTCAGATGAGTCATTTAAAAGCGTCACTGCTTATTTGTCCTTGATAGACTTATCTAGTTGTTCTATTGTTTCTAGTTTCAAAGTTTAATATCCATTAGATGTGTTTTTTTTAAATAGGATTTCCTTATAAAAGGACAAACTCTTTTTCCGAAAATAAGACACTGTTTTACTTTATTTTTTGGTCAAAATCCGTGCAAGGGCTTATTCTCGGGGGAGGGGGAGTAGATTGACATATTTTTGTTTAATATTTATTTTTATACAGAAGTTTAAATTTATTCTATTACAGTCAGGTCATCTTTTGGAACATCGTCATAAATTATCAAAATTTTGAATTCCGTTCTGATTTTCCTCCAAATCTATTTCCTGTAGAATCATTGGTCTGAATATCTCATGTCTTGCAATATATTTGAGGTTAAATGAATACTTCTTGTCTAAGTAGCCTCCTTGAAACGAACTTTAGGGGTAAATAAGGAATTTCTTGGAATATTTTATTCCAAAGAATTCTCTGAAATATTACGACAGCTAGAGATACCTACTACGTTCAACAGCATTTTTTTTAACGAATTATATTTTTCACATTATCTTAACTGGGGCCTATTTTCAGGGGAGGGCTTATAGTCCAAAACGTCCCGAAAATCACACTAGCACCTATTTTCGGGGGATGTTTTCTTTTCGGAAAAAGACGGTATTTATTACTTCAGACATCGAAAGTCTAGTGTAATCAGTATATTTTAATGACTAGGTACTTTTCATAGAGCACAAAAAGGCTTAAAAGTAAATTTCTGACTAAAATTAATGTTCCGTAATATAACAAAAATAAAATTGGATATACAGTAGAACCTCATAGTACGAGTGCCTCCTGTACGAGCAATTCGCTTTACGAGCAGCCATTTCTAAGTATAGTATTTGTGTCTCCTGTCTTCCTCACACCTAAACGGTTTCTGTTAAAAGTTTAATATATTAATAAAACATGATTATTTCTTGCATACGAGTACATTTTATTAGTCAATTACATTACAGTATGTTTAGTTTTTTGAATTGAACCTTTTCTGTTTATAAAATAAACTTAAAAACTGGCATCATGTTGATTGATTGGATTATTTATGTTCATAATAATATCAATGCGGAAAATTGCTTCGTAATAGTAGGAGTAAATCGCAATATTAGTCAGTCTGGGAACGAGTCAAACTCGTACTGCGATGTTCTACTGCATATATGTTTTCATTTTATATATAGTGTGGTTACTAAATCTAGGTGTTTAGTAAACTGAAATATTACGACGAAAAAAATAATTGAACTTTATTAAAATGTTCTAATTTTCAAATAATTGAGTCAAAACTCTAAAGGTCGTTTATTACAGGTATTTGAAAACCCGGATATTTTTATTTTCAAAGATAATTGAACTCGTCGTTCAATATACCAATCTTGTGCTTCAGCACTGACGATTACATCAAGGCCTGCTACTGGTGGTATTAACATATAATCTAACTGAACTGAAGACTATTTAGCTATCAATGCACCGAAATTAAGTTAGTGAACATATAATCAATTAAGTGACCTTGGTTGTTTTTTTTTAAACTTTTAAGTCTGTTAAGTTGATTCTTTTCTTTGTATTGTATCAACAAAAAAAAAAGTACTTGTATCGGTAATTAGGAAATACTTAAATTACATTAGAAAGAGATGCCTAAGAAATAAACTGGTTTTAATTTTTTAAGGAGTTAATAAGTTTGTTTGTGCACAATGAATGTTTAGATTTTTTCACCAATTTAATTCTAAACATAGATCATTGTGATGTGAATATAAATTATTTATTAACTTATGGATAATGTAAGTTATTTGAATTTAATTTGAAATTGACTGCATTCTCATACATCTATTCTTTTTATATTTATAAATCAAACGGTTGAAAATTGCTTTGTATTTATAATATTTATATATGTATCACAATAATTTATATATATATATATATATATATATATATATATATATATATATATTGTTGAAAAGCAGAGCAGATTCTACATTCACGACTTTTTTAAGTAGCTGTTCTTTTTTCCTAATTACACTTCTATGTTGCAGAGGCAATGCAAATAGCAAATAGAAAAAAGAACAGCTACTTAAAAAAGTCGTGAATGTAGAATCTGCTCTGCTTTTCAACAATGTATGCTTGGATGAAGATCTGCTGTCAACTTATACAAATATATATATACTTTTTCTTCTTCTCGGAATTTGGTCAGGGTAAATATATGGAATCACCTTTTTGCCAACGTTTCGTCTTTATTTTAAGACATCCTCAGGGTTTTAAAATTAAAGACGAAACAGAGGGTCTTAAAATAAAGACGAAACGTTGGCAAAAAGGTGATTCCATATATTTACCCTGACCAAATTCCGAGAAGAAGAAAAAGTGTTTGTTAGTAATTTGTGGTCAAGAAAACAGTACCGTATTATATATAATATATATATATATATATATATATATATATATATATATACTTAAACTGTGACACATAGACAGAAACATATCGAAGACTCACTTTTCAATATTTCGACCGTAATGACGGTCGTCCTCAGGAGAAGAAGTGAATTAACGGAGGGAAGACAGTCAACATATATATATGAAAATACGATACGAAACGAACAAATAAAGTTCAATTTAGATAAAGAAACATAGGGAAATTAAAAAAACACACTTCCAGGTTCTAATTTTCGGAAAATCCGTTTTCAGGAGAAAAAAAGAGAGGAAAATGAGAGAGAGATCTCTCACTCTTTTTTCTCCTGAAGACGGATTTTTCGAAAATTAGGGAATGGAAGAATGTGTTGGTAATTTCTCTATGTTTCTATACCTAATTGAACTAGATATATATAAATTATATAATATACATATAACTATATACATATTTATACAACTTGCTTTCACAGTGAACACGTCAAATAAAAATGAACATCTAAACCACGGTTAGAAAACAGGAAAGCAACTAAGATTTTTAATGAAAACAAGTGGTCTACTTTAGTATTAACGAGACGAAACCACCTATTTTCATTGAGAGATCTTAGTCGTGTTTCTGATTTTGTTAGTGTTGAGTGTTTGTGGTTTAGAAGATGACATTTATTTCTGTTTACTGCGAAATCTTGTTTTATATATATATATATATATATATATATACCAAGAAAAAATTTTCCTATATATAGGGAAATGATCCACAAAGGAGAACAAACGTTTAACATTAAACTATAGACACAGAATAAAGATACGAACACACTTACACTCTAATTTTTGGTTAAACCGTCATAAGGAGAGTTGAGATAGGGACATCAAGCGCACTTGCGAAGCAACGGTTGGAGACCGTCTCCGACGGACCGACGGTTCAACCGAAAATTAGAGGCTTTAAGTATGTTATTATCTTTATTCTGTGTATATATAAAATTATTTAAAAGGATCTGATGGTTTTTTGATTGAACAGATAAATTAAAGATTCAGAAGTATAGAAGGTTCCATACATATTACGAAGAATATAAATGGTGTTCGATGCAGTTTTAAACACCTTTAATTAGTTATAAACTTAAAGTAATTCAAAATAGAAACAACAGGATTTCATTAGTGGCAGTTAACCTTCAGTAGTTGCATGGTTGGCCACGGAAATCAGCCAAGCGTTCTGTTCCATACCTGAGCTAATTCACGAGTCAGGCATTAACCAACTACTCTCTTTCAACAGACACCACCTGCACATCTGCATTCAAATTTTAATATAAGCTTTAAAAGATATTCGCTAAAAAAATATTTCAAAATCTAAAAGATTCATTACCACCAAAATATCGTATTAAGTTCCTGCTAGCCATAATAAAAAACAGAAAATACCGTACCATTGTTACCCTGCTTTAGATATATTTTAATCAAAATATATCTAAAATTATTAGATTTTCTAAGTGACAAATAACTTAGAAATTTAATAATAAACCGTGAATTGTACATTTTATTTTCTCTAACTTTTATTTAGACTGTTTTTGCTGTGAGATTATCCAAACGTTATAAAGAATAGAAAACTGTACAAAGTGTAAGATTGGCATATGGGTTTATTTGCATTTTGAAATTCACCTTTCAATTATGAAGATATTCTCACAAAGCAGTTTATATTAATGTTTGTTACTTTAAATGATGAGAATATTTCATTCATTTTTTTTTTCATACATTGATGAGAGCAAAACCTACATAATTGTTAAGAATTACTTCTTTTAAATGAATTGATATAATCTTCGATCTATAGATAATTTTTTATCTATTGGTATGAATTATATTGGTTTTGTAGTTGATTACTTTTGTTATTTCTAACAAGTTACAATTGTTTACAAGTCAGGAATGAAAGGACAGATCTACAGGTATTTAAAAAAAAAACCTGTCAAATTAAAGGTTATTTAATTTTTTAAATCGAGTTGGCTACTGATTTTTAACGAAATAAACAAAATTGACTGAGTCGTACACCAGACTTTTTTTTTATAAAATGGGTATTTGGTTAATGGATATTCAGGGGAAAGGTTAGTTCAGAGGTTAACCTCATTAAAGCTTATCTCATATGTTCAACGAATTCATGGATAACATAACGTCTCTATCACTCACTATAGCAGTGTCTTTCAAGATTGTCTACATCACTTGCATCTATAAATTAACGAAAACTTTGAAACGCATGGGAAACATTAAAGAATTTACCTTTATATAATATATATATATATATATATATATATATATATAACAGATTCAATAATATATCGACCGTTTGATAGAATAGGTGTGTTCTCTAATCGGGGTTCGGTCAATTTTCCAGGATAAAAAATCAAACTCTCGTTGCCAACGTTTCGGTTTTATTTAAAACCTTTTTCATAGGCCTACAAACAAAGGATAATAAGAAATCACATATCAACATCAAACATATACACAATATGAAAATGGATTGTTACAACTCATGAATATTACAAGCAGAAATATTTCAGAGATACATAAAACAATATTACTTACAGAAGTAAGAATTTTTTAACTAAGAAAATGAAATTTACATTATTTAAAGGAACAACAATGTTAGCCGGACAAACCTTCGACTAGACTAATAAGATAACATTACAAATAACCTCAACACTGTTCACTCAAGGGAACTAAATAAATCAAATTTCACTAAACCTCAGCACAACACTCCAGAATAAATATTACTTAAATTAGTAATATCACTTCTATGATTAATCGAACTTAGATCCTTTTTAATATATAACATCTCAAGTGTCTTCCTTCTTTGCTCATCTTTTTCTTTTTCTATTATAGTTGTATCTTCAAAATCGAACGTGTGACCTTCGTTTATTGCATGCCCAGCTAAGGCTGTTGCGTTACTTTTATTTGTTCTTATGGAATAATTATGTTGGTAAACCTTTCTTTGAGAAAACAGGAAGCAACTAGTTTTTACATAAACAAGTGGTCACTTTAGTATTAACGATTGACGAACACCTATTTTCATTGAGAGATCTTAGTACGTGTTTCTGATTTTGTTAGTGTTGATGTTTGTGGTTTAGAAGTGACATTTATTTCTGTTTACTGCGAAATCTTGTTTTATATATATATCATTATATTAGTATATATACAATGAAAAATTTTCTATATATTGGGAAATGATCCACAAAGGAGAATTAAAACGTTCTAACATTAAACTTAGACACAGAATAAAGATACGAACACACTTACACTCTAATTTTGGTTAAACCGTCATAAGGAGAGTTGAGATAGGGACATCAAGCGCACTTGCGAAGCAACGTTGGAGACCGTCTCGACGGAACCGACGGTTCAACCGAAAATTAGAGGCTTTAAGCTATGTTATTATCTTTATTCTGTGTATATATAAGAATTATTTAAAAGGATCTGATGGTTTTTTGATTGAACAGATAAATTAAAGATTCAGAATTATAGAATTTGGTTCCATACATATTACGAAGAATATAAATGGTGTTCGATGCAGTTTTAAACACCTTTAATTATTATAACTTAAAGTAATTCAAAATATTGAAACAACAGATTTCACTTAGTGGCAGTTAACCTTCAGTAGTTGCATGGTTGGCACGGAAATCAGCCAAGCGTTCTGTTCCATACCTGAGCTAATTCACGAGTCAGAAAGCATTAACCAACTACTCTATTTCAAAGACACCACCTGCACATCTGCATTCAAATTTTATATAAGCTTTAAAAGATATTCGCTAAAAATATTTCAAAATCAAAATTCACTTACCACCAAAATTCGTATTAAGTTTTCCATGCTAGCCATAATAAAACAGAAAATACCGTACCATTGTACCCTGCTTGTAGATCATATTTTAATCAAAATATATCTAAAATTATTAGATTTTCTAAGGTGACAAATAACTTAGAAATTTAATAATAAGCCGTGATTGTACATTTTACTTTTCTCTAACTTTTATTTAGACTGTTTTTGACTGTGAGATTATCCAAACGTTATAAAGAATAGAAAATGTACAAAGTGTAGATTGGCATATGGGTTTATTTGCATTTTGAAATTCACCTTTCAATTATGAAGATATTCTCACAAAGCAGTTTATATTAATGTTTGTTATAAATGATGAGAATATTTCATTCATTTTTTTTTTCATACATTGATAGAGCAAAACCTACATAATTGTTAAGAATTACTTCTTTTAAATGAATTGAATAATCTTCGATCTATAGATAATTTTTATCTATTGGTATGAATTATAATTGGTTTGTAGTTGATTACTTTTGTTATTTCTAACAAGTTACAATTGTTTACAAGTCAGGAATGAAGGACAGATCTAAGGTTTTAAAAAAAAAACTGTCAAATTAAAGTTATTTATTTTGTTAAATCGAGTTGGCTACTGATTTTTAATTCGAATAAACAAAATTGACTGAGTCGTACACCAGACTTTTTTTTATCAAATGGGTATTTGGTTAATGGATATTCAGGGTAAAGGTTAGTTAGAGGTTAACCTTCATTAAAGCTTATCTCATATGTTTCAACGAATTCATGGATAACATAACGTCTATATATATAGATAGCATGGATAGCAATATATAGTTTTAATGCATATATAGAAAGTTGCTATAAGAAAACTTATAAGTTTTTAAGAGAACATAGAGAAATTGTGGTTTGTAAAAGTGACAAATCTGGTAATACTGTGATAATCAAAAAAGAAGAGTATAAAGAAAAAATGAAAACTCTCTTAGAAGATAGTGAAACATATTCAATCACAAGAAGAGATCCTTCATCAACATTACGAAATAAAGTAAACAAGATAGTTGATGAACTGAAGAAGACACTATGTATAGATCTACGTCAAGCTTCGAAATTAAAATCTTACAATGGAATAGCACCAAGAATATATGGTTTAGTGAAGCTACACAAGCCAGGTTTTCCTCTCCGTCCTATCGTGTCGTTCATTGGAAGTCCAACTTATGAACTGTCTAAATATATAGAGAAATATCTTAGTTACATTACTAACAAGAATGAATTGAATGTAAAAAATTCATTAGAATTCAAACAAGCCCTTTCAAATCAAATACTAAGTGATGACGTAATTATGATTTCACTAGATGTTCAGTCGTTGTTTACTAATATACCTTTAGATCTAGCATTTGATTTAGTAAATAAACAGTGGAATAAGATTAGTTCACAGGTTGGAATGTCGAAAAAGGTTTTCCTTTCTATACTGGACCTTATATGTGAAGCAAGGTATTTCACCTTTGATGGTACTATTTATAAACAAAAATATGGATTACCAATGGGATCACCAATTTCACCAGTTCTCGCAAATATAGTTATGATTGAACTATTGGAAAACAGTATCAATAAATTAGGTACGAAGGTGAAATTTATTAAATTATATGTGGACGATTTGTTTTTAATTATTGAAAAGGGAGAAGAAGAGAATGTATTAAATATATTTAATTCTTTTCATAATCGTCTACAATTCACTTGTGAAGTAGAGAAAGATGGAAATCTGCCATTCTTAGATGTGAAAGTTATAAGAGGTGAAAATGGCAATATCTTAACGGATTGGTTTAAAAAACCTACCAGTGCTGCAAGAATCCTGAACTACCATTCTTCTCATGCTATAAACCAAAAATTAAATTGCGTCCAAAATTTGGTTAAAAAAGTTATTGAAATAAGTAGTCCATGTTTTCTAAATGAAAATAAGAAAAGGGTGAAATTATTGTTACAGAAAAATTGTTATCCGAAGAACTTAGTTGAACGATATTGGTTAAGATATTTAAGACAGCAACCAGCACATTCAAATGAAGATCATGCTGAACTGGAAGTTATAAATAGGAAGTATTTCAAATTTCCTTATGTTGAGGGCTTATCACAATCAATTAGAAAAGTGTTCAAACGAAACGTACCTGAAGTTACACTGGCATTTTATAATAAAAGAAAAAATAAATCTTTATTTTCAAATTTGAAAGAAAAAATACCGAAGGAGTTACAAAGTAACCTCATTTATGCCATCAAATGTAAAGACTGTGACAAGTGTTACTATGGTGAAACTAGTCGTTTTCTCAAAGAAAGGTTGTACCAACATAATTATTCCATAAGAACAAATAAAAGTAACGCAACAGCCTTAGCTGGGCATGCAATAAACGAAGGTCACACGTTCGATTTTGAAGATACAACTATAATAGAAAAAGAAAAAGATGAGCAAAGAAGGAAGACACTTGAGATGTTATATATTAAAAAGGATCTAAGTTCGATTAATCATAGAAGTGATATTACTAATTTAAGTAATATTTATTCTGGAGTGTTGTGCTGAGGTTTAGTGAAATTTGATTTATTTAGTTCCCTTGAGTGAACAGTGTTGAGGTTATTTGTAATGTTATCTTATTAGTCTAGTCGAAGGTTTTGTCCGGCTAACATTGTTGTTCCTTTAAATAATGTAAATTTCATTTTCTTAGTTAAAAAATTCTTACTTCTGTAAGTAATATTGTTTTATGTATCTCTGAAATATTTCTGCTTGTAATATTCATGAGTTGTAACAATCCATTTTCATATTGTGTATATGTTTGATGTTGATATGTGATTTCTTATTATCCTTTGTTTGTAGGCCTATGAAAAAGGTTTTAAATAAAACCGAAACGTTGGCAACGAGAGTTTGATTTTTTATCCTGGAAAATTGACCGAACCCCGATTAGAGAACACACCTATATATATATAGTTCAATATAGACAAAGAAACATAGAGAAATCAAAGGAACACACTTACTGTCTCTAATTTTCGGTTTGAACCGTCTGCAGGAGAGATAAGAGAGGGAAACCAAGCGCACTGGTTCAGAGACGGTTGGACGGTCTCCAACCGTCTCTGAACCAGTGCGCTTGGTTTCCCTCTCTTATCTCTCCTGAAGCCTGTTCAAACCCCGGTGAAATCTATTATATATCGTCCATATTCCATATGAATATTTTGTCATTTTGAAACAACGAAAGATATAAAACGTTGTAAATTTTACTTTAACGAAGTATGTTTCATTAAGGATTATTGATTATTATCTGAAATTGTAGATGCTTGAGATTGATATCTTAATTAATTAATTAATCTATACTCTCTAATTAAAAATATTACTAGATTGTCTATCTATAAACTGTAAAATCTAGTGTAATTTGGCATCAGTATAAACAAATTTAACGTTTATTAAGTATTGGTCCATTCAGGTAGACACAGAATTACTATCTGAATGACTACTGCACCTAGATAAGAAAATTGTTCTTGGATTGTAATCAAATTATATATTAGTTTTTGAAAAGGATTACCACAATTACTTATTAAGACAGGATATTTAGAAAGATAATGTATAATAATATATAATCTATCGTAAGTGATAAAACGTTTACTGCTGTATGAGAAATATGGCAATTATTGAACTCTTTGTCTCACTTGGATGATTCAAATCTAGGCGTACAGAAATACGATCTCAATTTTCTTAGAACAATTGTTCCACCACTTTTATTCTAAGCGAGCAAAGGATTTAGAAAAAAAAGATGCATCAAATTTTGCCTTGAATTTTATTATATCTTTCTGAATTTTTAACCTCATCAGACACCTTATCATAGATCAGAGAATTGCTCGTTCGGCCAAGTTACTAATTATACTGATTCCACTCCACAACGGCAATACCTTTTCTTTTTTAAAAGCTCCTCGTTAGCATGGGAATTTAAATTTTACATTTTTCTGTTACTAAATATATTATTTTTGCATATTATTTTGTAAATTTAATCTTATTGCAGATTAAGTGTTTAATTAATGTTGAATTTGAGTGACACCTAGGTTAGTTATTCATTATAACAAAGAAATCATTTTATTGTATTATCATTTTATCATTATCATTTTATTTATTATCATCATGAGAAATACTTTGGTTTGTATGATGATTCACAGTTAATGGTATATTAACTGATGTTAGAGCATTCGTGAAACAGGTGCTTGGCGTCATTCCTTCTCTTTGACTACAGTTCAGATCAAGCTGAAGGGGGATTTCAGAAATATTAAGAATATTAATTTTCGATCCCTAAGGAAGAAGTCATTTTTGTTACCTATTCCAAGGCTTAAAATGATTATTTTGTCTACACATATACACACGTGAAAACACATGCGCGCGCACACACACACTGTTAAATTGATAAATAATATTAAATGTTTATTATCTTATCTTAAATAACTAATCTTCTAAGTTTATTTATACATTTTGTAGTAAGTTTTATAATTAATTGATAATTTTGTAATTTAATTAGTAATTTTGTGTTAATTAATATTCTGTCAAAATCATTTATTTATTGTGATTAAAAGGGCTTGTGATATTTTGTGGAGCATGCTCATAATAAATCTATTTTAAAAAAAAAACTCAAAAACAGTAAAAGTTATGTCATAGTTTGAACTGATGATAACTCAGAACTCTAGGTAAAAATTTCATCTTATAAAGCTATTTTCTAGTTGGCCGAGCACTAACTGCTCGTGAGCAGACATTATTGAAAACAACTGTTTCTTACCAGAAAACCACACAACATCTGTGGGCTTCCTCCTTTATTGCTCTTCTTGAAACAGAATGTGTGGCTCATTTATTGATTGACACTCTTTTTAGCAATAACAGAGTCACAATTCCGTGCCTATTCTACACCAGGACTCCCATAGTCTGTATTACTCAAGTTTATTACAAGTAAAGATCGTTATCGAGTTGCTGAAATTGTACGGGCTTGGAACCCGTGGCTTTATATTCACTTCTAAAAATTGTTCTTTGTCTATTTCTCCAATCTATAGGTAGAGTGTCTGATAGAGTTCAGAAAGTCTTTATCAATTTAAAGCAAAATTTATAAATTGTTTTTAAAGTAATACCAACATACAATAAGGGTGGTGGACGAATTGTTCTAAAGATAATCGATCATGTTTGTGTACGCCAGTATTAAATAATTTCAAATGAACAAACTTGTTGATCTCCAACATGAAAAACCAAAGACTACTGTCAAGATTTTCAGTACAAAACTATATTAATTTATTTTTCTAAATACTATGTCTCTACAGCATTTATTATCTACGATTGCATTCACTAATTATTTTCATTAATTTTAAAATTTTATTATGATATCTGCTGACATGTTTCTGCCTTATTTTGCTAGTTTTTAGAATTATATTTCAGCTTGCAGGCGTGCTCGTCTTTGACGAGTGTCTTACAAAAATTTAGAGGTGATACGTGGTATTCAAAAATATTATTAGAAATTATAGAATAGTAGAAAATATCATTATTAGTACAATCCAAAACTGTCATTACATCTGGAGTTTTTTTTACGTTTTGCAGCTTTAGATATTGAGCTCAAATATGATTTTATTCTGGAAATACTTCTTATTTAGTATGTAGGTGAGTAGGACATACTTCTTTAAAGCGCCAAATTATGATAAACGCAAACGAAATTAAAATCAACAATACCTATTTGTTACAGTATCAGGCACCTAAAAATATCTGTATATCTTTTTATAGGTTTTATCTATATTATATTATATATTATACTATATTATATTTATATAATAAGTGTAGATAATAAATATTATCTATATTTATTATATTATCTAAACAGGTTTTGTCTGTACATTGCTTAGAACTGATTCATTTCAAGTTATCTTCACGTTTTATGCATTAGAGAAAAAAATAGCTTATATATATTTTAATAATGTAAAAGTATTTTTAGGTACCTCTTACTGCAGCATGTAGTTATTGTTGATATACCTGTGTATCAACATGAGCTTAGCTTTTAAGTTAGATATACACACATCTACTGTTAAAGTTTCAGCTCGCTATGACTCTGTTAGCTGCGTTTGCTTACGACAAAATTTTTAAACAATGTTTACCTTTAACTTTACGAAGTTAAACTAAATTTTCTGTCTACTGTTTTTTTTTAACAAGAATTCTCTAATGTATACAACGTAAATATAATTTAAAATGAGTCAGTTCTAAGCAATTTACAAATAAACCTTCCTTTTATTTGTATAGAAAACACAAAATAATAATTAAAATATCTTTTATTATATGATAGTAAACATTTGTAGTTATCATTATTTTGAATTATTCCAAAATAAATATCGGATGATGATATACGTGGATATATTTGCGACTGATTCTGCCCATGAACTTGCTCCAGCAAAGTGGTTCTTTTCTCCCCATACATTCCGGAAGCTGCTGGCTTAATGGCGTGAGAAGGACGGAGATGATTCCGTGATAGCTTAATCACTTCTAATTAACCATGAATGCTGTCTACCTGTCTAGTCAGACAGAATTCAAAATCACCAAGGTCAGTTTTTTTTTTCATTTCTGTCTTCAACTTACAAGTGAGTAAAAAATATTGTTAATATTAAAATTATTTAATTAATATTCCAGACTCATAACCGCACGATTCAAAAACTATTAATATGCGTTACTGTGCATTTAATTACTAAAACACATTAGAGCTAAGATATAAACATGTAAATTGTTATTTATCTAGACAGAGCATCATTATTCAAACTTTTATTTTTCCTTTTGTGTTTATATGTTTTTCTTCATATATTAATAAAAATGTATACATTTGTAGATGTTCGTAGCTGTCCTTCCATAAGGCATACATTATTGAAAATGACACCTAACTTAATTGATACCTGTTTCGTAACAAGTTTCTCAATTTTTCTAAATACACTCTCGTTACATCGTCTCCACAGCAAAGTATAGTTAATCCAATTTATATATATATATATATATATATATATATATATATTGATAAAAGTATCGACCGTGGAATAGAAACAAAACTAAAGTTTATCGGGACTCGGTCAGTTCTTCAGGTTCAAATTAAACTCTCATTGCCAACGTTTCGGTCTTTATTTAAAACCTTTTTCATAGGCAGAAGTATAAATTTTGTAACTGAAAAACTCAGTATTACATTACAAATTATTTTACAAAGAAAGAAGTTTCAGCTCGCTGTGACTCTGTTAGCTGCGTTTGCTTACGACAAAATTTTTAAACAATGTTTAAAAACTAAGAAATAGTATGTGGATTTTAACAAGAACTGTAGAATGAATACAAAAGAAGAATGAACTGTTCAATGTCACATGTTCATTCAGACTACAGTTATTGTTAAAATCTACATACTATTTCTCTTTGTAAAATAATTTGTAATGTAATACTTAGTTTTTCTGTTACAAAATTTATACTTCTGCCTATGAAAAAGGTTTTAAATAAAGACCGAAACGTTGGCAATGAGAGTTTAATTTGAATCTGAAGAACCGACCGAGTCCTGATAAACTTTTGTTTTGTATATATATATATATATAATATATTATACAATAAAATAAAAAACGAAGGAAACACACAGAAAGACACAGACATAACTCACATCGATATTTCGACAATCGTCGTCATCAGGAGGTGCGAAGAGCGAAGAGCGAAGAGTCCCGCAGGAAGACAGGGCGGTACTCAGGGTACAGGGTACCGCCCTGTCTTCTGCGGGACTCTTCGCTCTTCGCTCTTCGCACCTCCTGATGACGACGATTGTCGAAATATCGATGTGAGTTATGTCTGTGTCTTTCTGTGTGTTTCCTTCGTTTTTATTTTATTGTAAAAAAGTCCGCTGGACCGTTCTTTTAATTGTTATATATATATATATATAATATATATATATATATATCAATGATCAAATCACAATAAGAAAAGGGAAAACAAGACTAAGATCTTTCAATCATAAAAAGCGGTCTTTGTCAGAGTCAAAAACCCAACTCATATATATATATATATAAATATATATATATATATATATATATATATATTTATTGTTAAATAACGCCCATATTTGGCTTGTATCTGCTTCTTACACAATTTCTCCAGTTTCCGGAATTCCTTCCTCGTCTCTTCAGTAAAACTATAAAGTCTATCACCAATATTACTAGTCGACATATTTCGAATGTACCACATTCATCATCAGGACAATAATGAGAGTAATAGTAGGAAAGCTAGTTATATATATAGAGATGGATTATCAGATCCCTAATCAACAGAACATACAAGACCGTCTCAACCTGGGACCTTTTCAACGGTAATATTTTGTCAACCAAGCAAGCGTTAATCAACAATGGTTACTCAAACAAGTATTTCGACAACATTCTAAGACGCTACCTCGAAAATAGATTCACCTCAGATAATAAGAGCCTAACAACAGGCACTAACCACAAAATATTCTACAAAAACCAATATACAGATGAATATAAGACTGATGAACGTGTTTTGAAAAATATTATAAAAAGCCATGTTAAATGTATTAAGCCTGACGATAGTTTGACCCTGATAACTTACTACAAAAGCCCTTCAATAAGCAGTTTATTAATGAAAAATAGTCCTAGCGTAAAGGAGTCAAAAGAAACAAATCTTGTATATGAGTACTCATGTAATATCGGGAGCTGTGAGGCCCGTAAAAGCTCATATATAGGAATGACTTCGACTTCATTGTCTAGAGGAATTACTATGCACCTTTCTGCCGGCGCGCCAAAATGCCATACAACAGCAGTCCATAAGACAAAACTCACAAGAGAAATAAATGATGGTAAATTCCACGAAAATTATCGCTCGAGAAAGAAATCATTTTAAATTACAACTATTAGAAGCAATAATTATTCAAGAAAAGCAACCAGCCATAAATATCCAAGTTAATAATTCTTGTCGAATTTTAAAACTATTTGCAAACAGAAACACCCAGATTAGCCAGGTAGTAGGTGAGCCCAACCACCCTACCTTAATCCCCCATAATGCGCCGTGATACAGGACGATGCCCTGTAAACTTTCCATTAATAATCCATCTCTATATATATAACTAGCTTTCCTACTATTACTCTCATTATTGTCCTGATGATGAATGTGGTACATTCGAAACATGTCGACTAGTAATATTGGTGATAGACTTTATAGTTTTACTGAAGAGACGAGGAAGGAATTCCGGAAACTGGAGAAATTGTGTAAGAAGCAGATACAAGCCAAATATGGAGCGTTATTTAACAATATATGTTTAAATGAAGGACTGCTTCCAACTTTTACAAATATATATATATATATATATATATATATATATATATATATATATATAAAGATTTCACATAAACACGTGAAACAACAATCAATGATTAAACCACAATAAGAATGGGAAAACAAGACTAAGATCTTTCAACCGTAACAAGCGGTCTTCGTCAGAGTCAAAAACCCAACTACCTTCAGTTGGGTTTTTGACTCCGACGATGACCGCTTGTTATGGTTGAAAGATCTTAGTCTTGTTTTCCCATTCTTATTGTGGTTTAATCATTGATTATATATATATATATATATATATATATATATATATATATATATAAAGATTTCACATAAACATGGTTTGATCATTGATATATATAATTCATCAATCAGTTTGGTGGTAGAGTGAACTGTATGTCTATTGGATCACTGTTGATATCAAGTGATGTTATTGCAAACAAGCAAAACAGTGTGAGTAGACTCGTAAATTTGATGTGAAAGAAGATAAAGTTGTTTGCTCAGAATCAAGCCAGGCTTCCAGGGTGTCAAAAAAAATCTCTTGGTCTCCAATCGTTGCTTCCCAGAGTAGCTTCCTCTCTTGTTGTCCCTGATGACAGTTGAGTCAAAAATTAAAAACTTAGTGTGTGTATCAGTTTATTGTTCACCTATATTGAAAAAGTATATATATATATATATTTGGGGAACAGTCCTTCATTTATACATGTGAGATTAAATTTTCTGCCCACTTTTGTCTTAATTAGTTTTTTGGATTTCTTTTCCAAATCTCGAAGTCTTACTTTAATTTCTTTGGGAACTAGGTGTAATAACTCACCATATGTTTTGTTGTCCATTTTTTTATTTTTACCGACGTTTCGGTCTTCTTCGACCATCTACTGGGTGATTTTAGAACACATACTATTTTAACAAATTTAACATTTTTAACAAAAACTAAATTTTAACGCTCGACTAACAAAATAAAAATGTAAACAATTAAACTGGCAGGTTGCAATTCCTGTTACACACAGACAGGTGTGTCTTCAGTTTCTTCATTCCTTGTTGAATTTCCTATATGTAGAGGTTGGAATTGTCCCATGTGCAACTTCAATATGTTTGCAAAACTTGCAGTTTGATTATTGATACTGGGTCTCTTTTCCAAAATATTCAGGGCCTCTACAATACCTAATCTGCTGTGATCGCGTTCTTGATATAGTATTTCGGTATTGTTTGTAAGCATTTCCCTGGTCAGCTTCACTTTATGTAACCTTTCTGTGTGGTCCTTAGGTCCTCCTGCAGCTAGGTGCATCGTGAGGCGTCTGGATAAAGTTGTGGTTGTTGCACCAATGTAAGTGGAGTTTAGGAGTTCGCAGTCTCCTATTTTGCAGTGATATCTATACACTACATTGGTGCGCTGCAATTGTGGTTTCACAGAAAGGTTATTTTTTAAGATTAAATTAGTTGTACTTAAATGCTTGTAGTATATGCTGATTTTCAGTCTGTCGTGGGTTTTTACGCATGCAGTGTTGGCCTTGATGATTTCTTTCAATATGCGTTCATCTGTTTTGTAGGCACTTGAATATTGATTTTTATAAAATATGGTGTGTGTCTCTCCTTGTCTTCCTGCATCTTGTTTCTCCTTGTCTTCACACCTTTTATTAAAATTGTTTAAATATTTCTTCACAATGGTGTCGAATTGCCTATTACTGTATCCGTTGTTAACCAGGACTTGCTGTATTCTTTGAGTTTCTTTATGAAATATGTTCCAATTGGATGAAGTCTTATAGGCTCTATGGATTAGGGCTTTGACTGTTCCATCCTTATAACGTTGCGGGCATTCACCTTTTGCATTTAAGTATATACCTCCATGTGTAGGTTTCACATAAATTGAAGTTGTTAAGTCATTGTTCCTTTCAACTATTGTAACATCTAGGAAATTTATGCTCTTATTAAAAGACAGTTCTTGGGTGAACTTCAGTACCGAAGCCAATTCTAGGGCAGTTTTTAGTTGGGTAATTTGGTTGGGCTCTTCTACTACTAGGAAGCAGTCATCAACATACCTGCAATATACTTTAGGCTTGTATAATGATTCGTCGGTTAGAACCTTATTTTCGATATGACACATATAGTAGTTGGCAAATGTCACTCCTAGTGGTGACCCCATAGCGACACCGTCAATCTGGTAATATAAGGTACCGTCTATGTGTGCGAACGGATTTTTCATGGTGCAACTGGTCAAAACGGTGCAATGGAAAAACTGCTGACCAGTTGCACCATGAAAAATCCGTTCGCACACATAGACGGTACCTTATATTACCAGATTGACGGTGTCGCTATGGGGTCACCACTAGGAGTGACATTTGCCAACTACTATATGTGTCATATCGAAAATAAGGTTCTAACCGACGAATCATTATACAAGCCTAAAGTATATTGCAGGTATGTTGATGACTGCTTCCTAGTAGTAGAAGAGCCCAACCAAATTACCCAACTAAAAACTGCCCTAGAATTGGCTTCGGTACTGAAGTTCACCCAAGAACTGTCTTTTAATAAGAGCATAAATTTCCTAGATGTTACAATAGTTGAAAGGAACAATGACTTAACAACTTCAATTTATGTGAAACCTACACATGGAGGTATATACTTAAATGCAAAAGGTGAATGCCCGCAACGTTATAAGGATGGAACAGTCAAAGCCCTAATCCATAGAGCCTATAAGACTTCATCCAATTGGAACATATTTCATAAAGAAACTCAAAGAATACAGCAAGTCCTGGTTAACAACGGATACAGTAATAGGCAATTCGACACCATTGTGAAGAAATATTTAAACAATTTTAATAAAAGGTGTGAAGACAAGGAGAAACAAGATGCAGGAAGACAAGGAGAGACACACACCATATTTTATAAAAATCAATATTCAAGTGCCTACAAAACAGATGAACGCATATTGAAAGAAATCATCAAGGCCAACACTGCATGCGTAAAAACCCACGACAGACTGAAAATCAGCATATACTACAAGCATTTAAGTACAACTAATTTAATCTTAAAAAATAACCTTTCTGTGAAACCACAATTGCAGCGCACCAATGTAGTGTATAGATATCACTGCAAAATAGGAGACTGCGAACTCCTAAACTCCACTTACATTGGTCAACAACCACAACTTTATCCAAGCCTCACGATGCACCAGCTGCAGGGGACCTAAGGACCCACAGAAAGGTTACATAAAGTGAAGCTGACCAGGGAAATACTTACAAACAATACCGAAATCTATATCAAGAACGCGATCACAGCAGATTAGGTATTGTAGAGGCCCTGAATATTTTGGAAAAGAGACCCAGATCAATAATCAAACTGCAAGTTTTGCAAAACATATTGAAGTTGCAATGGGACAATTCCAACCTCTACATATAGGAAATTCAACAAGGAATGAAGAAACTGAAGACACACCTGTCTGTGTGTAACAGGAATTGCAACCTGCCAGTTTAATTGTTTACATTTTTATTTTGTTAGTCGAGCGTTAAAATTAGTTTTTGTTAAAAATGTTAAATTTGTTAAAATAGTTGTGTTCTAAAATCACCCAGTAGATGGTCGAAGAAGACCGAAACGTCGGTAAAATAAAAAAATGGACAAAAAACATATGGTGAGTTTTACACCTAGTTCCCAAAGAAATTAAAGTAAGACTTCGAGATTTGGGGAAAAAATCCAAAAAAACTAATTAAACCAAAGTGGGCAGAAAATTTAACTCACATATATATATAATATATATATATATTGAAAGTTCAATGAAATATAAACCTTTTGGAACATACTGTAAAGTATAGATATGAACTACAGATTTACATATAATAGAGAAATGCGCTTAGAACTCCTAAATTTTAGTTGAACCTTCCTCAGGAGAAACCCCACAACCGGCACAAAACCGCTGTGCAGAGGGATTCCCTTTTTTCTTGATAATGGTTTACCAAAAATAACACATCGTTTTTCTATCAAGTGTAAATTATCAGCTGTTAACTAAATTTTATATGTATAAATGAAAAAATTCTATGAATTTCTAACAACAAATGGATAAATATTTCTGATTTAAATCATTCTTTATGCAAATCAAGAATTTATATTAATGATACGAATTCAAGACCTGCGTTCTTACATACTGATCGTGCAACTCAAGGTAAGCGGCTGAATGTTTTATGCTTAATCTTACAAACATTATAAGTAAGTTCAAGGTTAACGATTTAACACCTTTGTGGTCCCACCTAGTTTTATTAAACTCAGACCACGTCGACCTGAGACTTTTATTGTTTTTTTTATAGAAGCTAATATATTCCATGCGAGAATATTAATGTGTTAAGCTCTTAACTTGTTATATTGTCATAAATGCTTCTCCTTGTTATTTTTGCATAATTAGATCATTTTTTTTATATTTCTTACTTGTAAATATGTATATGTAGAAGTTCCAAAAAAGAGTTAAACGATTTTAATTACTTGTTCATCGTCTGACGCAAACAACACATATAACAAATAAGCAACACATTAATAATAAATCGAGGCTTGGTCAGTTTTCTAGGTTGAAATCAATTCATAAAGGGCTACGTTTCGGCTCTTATTAAAAAAAAAACTTTTGATAGTTCTATAACAAAGAGGAAACAAACATTATAAATCCATGAACAATAATTGATTGGTATATGATATTCTTTTTCCGTATTATTAGTTTATCAAAAAGTTTTAAATAAAGATCAAAACATCGGAAATCGAGATTTTGTTTTCTGTCTTAAAAACTGACCGAGTTCTCATTTTTACATTTAGTCCGGGAAAAAAGATAACAATTTTTTTTCTAGGTTCATGTAAAATGTAAATATTACTTAACATGAATCTAATCATCGTATGTAATTTTCATTACAGTGATCTGGGATAATTAATTTCTGTCCATGTTGATAGAAAGAAGAATCTATGTTTTAAACATAGAATAACATTTTTTTTAACTTACGAAAATTGAATCGACTATTTTTGTATGTTATGCTTGCTTCATAATAGGAAAAGAGAATTCTATTTATATTTTTTTTTTTTGTTCTTGTATGAAGGCGAACAAGTCAAATTAATTATAATATGTAGAAAATAGAAAAGTGATAATCGATGTTATCTTATATTTCCTTAAATCAATGAAAAGATTTAAAAGAAAAATGAAAATTCTTAAGGCGTTATAAGTTAATTATGATTGCTTTAAGAAGTAAATTTTTCATTTCATTGAGAAACCCATTCTGTTTTTGAAAACAAAAAAAATTTTTATTATTGAATAATAAGTAAGTAAGGCAATGATTTTTCTTCGACTACATTTGTCAACCTATTAATTAAAGTAATTATTAATAAAGTAATTAGTATTGATTAAAGTAATACAACTTTGTGAATATTAATTTTTGTTCTTATTATAAAAAAGTATAATTTTTCTCAAAAAAATTTATTGGGAAAACATCACCGTGATCTGGGAAGAGCTAAATAATTTAATGCATAAAGGAAAGAACTTTGCTTAGCCATAATTACTTTGCTTTAGCTTAGTAATATTGAATACTCCAGTTCTTGTTGGATGACCTTAGGTTAGGTTGCAGTGGTAGTCCCACAAGGGAACACACGTAGGCTGAGCATTGGCCCTTTGTGATACCACTGTTTAATCCCCTACAGTGGGAGTAATAAATTTTACCTAACTCAAGTGTATTTAGAGTAGGGATCTTTAACGAGTACCTGACATCGTACAGGCTTGGGACCGACGGTTTAACGTCCTACTCCGAGGGATGACGCTTCAGATTGATTCACCTCCCGCATGAATAAATCGGGGTGGGGATTGAACCCCTGTCCTATCAGTTCAGAGGCGAGTACGTTAACCACTGAGCTAACCTGGCCTCTGTTGCATCACCTTAGTTAATCATCATTGGGAGTGGTTACCTCTCACATGGGTGACACCATATGATTGAGATCAATCATCATTTACGGCTTCCCGATCAAAAATGGATTACATTTCGCGTCATGAATAGCACAAACCCTTAATGCTTTAAAGCTGAATAATGTCTGAAATGGATTTATATTATATTAATAATGTCACAAAATTTACTTGTAATACAGTATGTATTTTTATAATTCTAAATATGAAACGGTCCGTTAGGTCAAACGATTACAGGAAAAGAACACGTAGAAACAACTCTCTACAATATTTCGACCTCATCGTCAACTGTGTTGACGGCCGAGCAGGAGATGACGAAGTCGAAATATTGAATTGAGCTGTTTGTTGTTTCTACGTGTTCATTTCTTGTAATTGTTTTATACATTTATATATTATTTCAAATACATATATCAATATAATTTTTTTATAAAATGAAGATTTGTTTTGTTTAGTCACAAATAGTGTACAAAAAACTGTTTAATCCCCTGATTCCATAGCTCAATAAGTATGATACTTGCCCATACCATATCATTTTAATTCTTCCTCTGACTGTGAGAGCCCACTGTCACGAAACAGTGCTGATAATAGAAATTATTGTAACTTCACGTACTGCTCTTCCTCACTGCTGGTCACGCTACGAAAGCAATATGAATTTGTCATGACTTTACTGTTTCAACAGTGTACTAACTACGGCAGAAGATTCTATAAAGATTACAAAATAAATATCTTTGGGGAAGTCATAATATTAATTATTTCATTATTATTTAACTGTATTAGTCAAAAAGTATGTCATATTTGGTTTATTGATCTGTTAGTACCACTAACTTTGTCAGTATTAACAAAAAATATGTTTTTGTTTCTGATCATATAGTAATCAAAACTGCCTTTATTATCGAAAGAAATTTGTTTTTGCTAATTCCTGTTAAATTTTTTCACGCCAGGAAGTATAATTACTGGATTATTTCTTCCCTCCTGCTTCCATGTGTAAATGTATATATTTCTTTCATCATTGTCACTCGTAATGTTACATTTACGTTGTTGTGACTATGTAAAATAAAATTAAAAAAAAAGTTAAATTAATTTTATGTAATTATTATCAGTAAATAATTAACATAAATTAAATATTTGTTTACTTATCGGATTGAACTTTTTCCTAGTCTCTGCTTGAACTCTCTCTCTCTCTCTCTCTCTCTCTCTCTCTCTCTCTCTCTCTCTCTCTCCTCTCTCTATCTATCACACACACACACACACACACACACACACACACACACACACACGCAAATATATACTTTGAAAACAATCAAAAACATGAATAGGACAGAGACTATACTATAAATAATAAGCGAAAAAAAACTGCGTATTTATTACTGCAGTTGATATTATTAAAAATTGATTTATTATTTTTTTAAAGGTTTTTTTAATAATTTAACAAATTTAAAATAAGAATAATAATTATTGACAATATATAACCTTCTGATTATAAGTAAATAAATTATAACAAATAAATTGTTATTAAAAAAATATACAGATACGTATCGCTTGTTACTCAAAAGAAATTTATTAAGAATTTGATTACCTAATGAATTGCACAAATTACGGCCGGAATTGCATGCATATTCTGTTTATATTGCACTTTGCTTTTGATGCCATTGCCCATAATAGATCCTAATGATAAGAAAAGTTTTACAAAATAAAATTAAAAACAAAACTTTAAGATCTTTGTTCTTATATGTTTCTAATTTTTTTTAGATTATTTTAATTTTTTTTTATTAAATGTGTAGCATTCCAATAGTATTGAATAAGAGAAAAGAAAATTCAAAAATTTCCAAAATCAAAATACACATAAATTAAAATTTTAAATATTTAAATGGAAATATGGAGAATAATTTATTAAGTTAGCTTGTTTAAATAATATCCCATTTAATGTGAATATAGCAATGTTGAAGACATAATACGTTTAGGAAAGTCGTGCTCTTTAACATTCGTGGGAAATATTTTTTAGCACTTTTGGACGAAAATATATTTATAAATAAATAAGTTTTTGAAATGATCCAACAAAGTAAATAAAGTAAAATCTTAGATACTAAACACACACAGAATAAGACACACAAAATAACTACAATATTTCGATATCTGTCGTCAAGAGGAGGGTAACTGAATTTCTAAGATGACGAGCCAAGTCTAAATTCTCTTTCCCAGAAATACTAAGTGTTGTCATCTTACAGAAAGAGTCGATAGAAGAAAAAATAATGATACAAAAATTAATGATAAACTATAACAAATGCAATATAAAATACATGAAACAAAATTATTTAATTTAAAAAACTATTTTAACATAAAAAGAAAAGTATTTTTTTTTGGTAAATAAAAAAAAATAAAAAATTATATATAAAAACAATTAAAAATACTTAACTATGGCAAGAAGAGATAAATACTAATAATAAAAAGATTAAAGTAAATAGGAAATAAAAAACGTAATTATGAATAATTAATGAAGGGGGTTGAGTAGGGTGGGAGATCCATCTCCCAGAAGACAAAATCTGTTTCTTCAGAACTGAAAGTGCCTTTAAATTAGAATCAAGGATTTGCTCGGGAATGTATACATAGAAACAGCCATTAAAATGAGTCCATGAGAATTTGCATCAATTCTCTGGGAAGGTCGCTGTGCTTAGTAACGGAAGACCAATGATGATTATTCATAAGCAAGCTCAACTTTGTTAAAGCCAAGCTAACAAAAAAGTAACACAATGACTGCACTTGAAACGATCGTCAGATATTCGTAATTACTTTTTTTACGTACTATTTATCTATCATATTATTTATTTTCATGTCTTATTTATTTTGCATATGATGTTTCTTTATTTATTATTTATAGTTTTACACAGTGATAACTCGGTGTTATAACGACTTGGAACTCGAGCAATTCGGATTTTGGACAGAAATGTTGAGAAAATTATGCCTCCAGAATTTGAACATAATTTTGGAACTCAAAGTCGTCTGAATTACTTTAAATTACATAATATAATTTTAGTAGCTCTTATAAATTTGTATTTAAGAAACCCAAATATTTTAAAAAAAAATAACACATCCATGATCTGACCAAATTATTATCCCATTTCCCGCAATACATTTCTCATGGGAAAATTAGTATTGGTTTTCGACCAAATCGGTTTTCTACTAAAATTCGGGAACGAATTATGGTGGAGAAACATGGTCCGATACCACTGTATATTTATTATATTTTTTAATTTGCTTTATTTTTGGTCTACTTTTTTCATTAATTTACTTTATTATTATTTTTTGTTGTATCGACTCTCTTCGTAAGGTCAGAGTGGTTCCGAAAGGAGACTTGATTGACCTTCCTCATGAGGATGGATGTCAAAATATTTTGGTTAGTTTGTAGGTTTCCACTTATTGATTTTAGTTTATGTCATGTATTTATATTTAAATCTTAGAAACTACAGAAATGGATACATTAGAACTTACGTTTAGTCAAACAGTGTGGTACCTGAAGGTTGCAGGTTTGAATCTTGTTCAACATAATAGATAAATGAAAAATATTCTGTTCTCCCGTTCACTCATAGTATTTAAGTTGTCAGTCTCTAGACTGTCATCGGACAGCCCCTGCTCCTATAAACATGAATAAGTCAAATGTAGGGGGCCAGGTTATCTCAGTGGCAACGTCTCGCCTCTGGGCTGGTAGGCGCGGAGTCCAATTCCCACTCTAGCCACCGATTAATCCACATTGGGAGGTATATAAATTTGAGCACGTCATCCCTCGGAGAGGACATTATGCCGTCGGTTCCAAGCCTATATTATGTCAGTTACTCGTTAAAGATCCCTACTCTAAATACATTTGAGTTTGGTCAAATGTAGGACTCCCAATGTAGAATAAATCTTCATTGTGTGGTCTCACAAAGGGTCAATGTTCGGCCTGTGTGTGTTCCCTTGTAGTACTACCTCTGCAACCTAACCTAACCTAAGAGAAATGTAGAACTCCTGATATCTCTCAAATAAACCCCATAATTTGTTTCAATCATAACTAAAGTAGCTGCTAAATAATAAATGTGCCACATTTTCAGCATCTAGAAATACAAAACGTATGGACTTTGGAAGCAAACAATTCATATGGAGTCATTTGAATGTTAGTATATGCGATTTCCATCTTCGCTCAAGTCGCTATTGTCTGCGATGCGCAGATTGTATCACCATTAAATCGTCTGTACCCTTCATTAGTGATATTACAACAAGACTCGCCTACCATACAATGCGTTGTTATCATTGTAATTGAGTTGAGAATTTTGTTTTTGACAATCGCTAATTGGTTCAATTCTCTCCCTACAAATGCATCTAAAATTATCCAACATCTATTCATTAATACGAATTGGGAGATAATCTAAATCCATTAAATCTAATTGCTGATCTTTAAAAATCAGGAGCGTAATCTTCAATATTATCTATGCTATAACGCGCTACTGATACTGAAACCCTTCTTATTCCAGTTATTATTTTCATGAGGAAACAATAACGTGCCTTCATAGATTTTGTTTTTTTTTTTTGTCTTTCAGATGTCGACTGGCAAGCCTGTGGGAGACATCTATCGTGAGGCATTTTATAAGCACTACCACATCTTTCTTAAATGCATATACGATGTGGGTGGGGCTGAGCGGACATTACTATAACCCATTAATATAGCCTATTTTTATATTTTTATATTATTTATTAATTAGTTTTAAGATAATTCTAGGAGGGAATATTGATGAGTACCCCTAGTAGATTAGTACTATAGCTTTAATTATTTTTATTTTTTTTATTATATTAGTCTGTAAGTTCGCCCTAGGGGGAATATCCCAGTACTCCTAGAAAACGTAGACTTAATGAACTAATTACCCACCTGTCTCTTAAGGGTCATGGTTTAATCTGTTTAATAGTTATAATACGGTTGATCATTAACCTTTGCCACTGTTGTGTGAAGTAGTATCGTGCTGCCCACCTCCGCGAGTTTCACCTCGGACACCCCATGCTTACTCACAAAGCATGGGGTGACGAAAGGGCAGCATGTATCATGCGTCGGGCTGGTTTGGTTTTACGGTGTGGTAGCCGGAAGGCTTGGGAACACTGGTGAATCAAAACAGGTTACCTGAAAAGCTCTATATCCTTGGGAGTGACGGCGTAACGCCCTCTTCAAGGGACGACGTACTCAGATTTTTAACTCCTGCGTGAAAAAATCAATTGGCAGACAGAGACGCTAACCTAGGATCCACCTGCCGAGAGGCGAGTATGCAGCCATAGTCCCCAAAATAAAAACTAGAACCGGAGTTTAGAATAATTCAAACCTATTTCTACATCTCGTATAAGTTTATGTTTACATTAACCAAAAAATTTGTATCAGAATAACAAGACAAACTGTTCGGTTAGGTTAATTTATTAACATTTAAAAGGTTAATAAATTCTCTTTCATTACTGTTTATGTTGCTGATTTAATGTGTTATCACAATGTACTTGAACAATAATGTGAACGTCTCACTATATGTGAATCATACAAAACAAAAAGAAATCCGTCATAGCAATATCCAACCGATTTCCTTCCTTGTTTAGAAAATGATTGCATAACTGAATTCAATTTTCAAAATATACTGGAGGAAATATTAATATTTGTAATTTCATTGTAAACAACAGAGTGAGATATTAAAATCCAGTTTTTGTTGCAGTTGCAATTTTCTCACGAGCTATACAAACATTTATTGTATGGTCCTTTCTTGTTATTAGAAAAAAGGAGAAACACTAAATCTTCACACAAAAGATTTGTTAAATGTGAACGTAATTCAAACACTTAGTGTTTATCATCAGGTTACATCTTCAATGGACCTGGTGATGAACACTAACTGTTTGAAACGCTTCAACATTTGATAAAATCTTTTGTGTGAAATTTTAGTGCTTCTTATTCGTTCTAATCATGACCCGCAATTTTGATATCTGTCATTTGTAAAACTCCATTTAATTAAGTTGAAATTCGTATAAAGGGATAGACTGATGATTTATTAAAAACATGTTTTATTACTGGATAAATATAACTAATTAAGTAGTTTAAATAATTCACTATATTTCTGATACTAAAAGTGTAATACTTGCATTAGACAAATATTAGACATGCATCCATCAAATTAATATAGAAATATTCAAAATATTCATTAAAAGAACTTAAAACAATACAGCAGAATCAATATTTAAACTTACATCAAGGTTACGTTTGAACTTAAGGATACGAGTACATTTAAGTTAAGGTTACGTTTGAACTTAAGGATACAAGTATATTTAATTTAAGGTTACGTTTAAACTTAAGGATACGAGTACATTTAAGTTAAGGTAACGTTTGAACTTAAGGATACAAGTACATTTAAGTTAAGGTTACGTTTAAACTTAAGGATACAAGCACATTTAAGTTAATAGCAATATGATAGTACTTTAGGTTATTCCTGAAACATTCAAGATGTTTCAATGAAAGTAAACATTCTTAGTCCGTTTATGTGACTTTTTATTCCAATGGTTTTGAAACTGTTATACAATTTACTCAAGAAGATGGATAAGTTCATGAATGGATAACCTAAGGAAAATGACTTTTTTTTAATAAATTCAACCCTTTTGTACTTTCTATAAATGAACAAAATTTTTTAAATGCCATCTCTCCAAACATTCCTTTAATGATCATAACTTTGACCTGCATAGAAGTTTTTCATTTTTACTAGATAACAAATCCATAAACTTGATTAGCCTTTTTCTCTTCATGAGTATGTTCTTAATTAACTAAATTCCTTCAAATGTTTTTCTAAACCTGAAATATTAGTTATGAAGTTATATTCCTTCTTTTTTTTTTGATTTTTAATTGCAATGGAAAACTATTTTGACGATCTAAATATTTTTTTGTTAATTTAAAATAATCCACGTTTATTTTAAATAATCCAAGTTTAATTTAAAATAGTCCAAGTTTAATTTAAAGTAATCCAAGCTTAAATTAAAAGTATCCAATTTTAATTTATTATTATTTAATTTTATATTTTAAACAGTTTAGCTACTTGAAAATACTCTGTACTCAAGTTTAAATCAAACTCGGATTATTTTAAATTAACCCCAAAAAGTTGTATTCTGTCAATTGTAAACTTGGTCTTCTCTCCCCCACTCCCTTCTCTCAACTCGTAAAACTGTAACTTCCAACAGTCTATTCCCGTTTCCTGTCTCCTCTTTATAAGTTGAATTACGTCTCAGTAATCTTAAATATTTCAAGTCATAATTTTGTTCTTTAATAATTGATATTGTAGGCAAACCTGAAGAAGAATACTATGTGTTCGAACAAGTTTTTTTTTTTTTAGTAAAATCTGTTTATATAAAGATATCTTCCGTACTTTCCACTTATGAAAACGTAAGAAATATTTGTGATTATATAACAAAGAACTTATTTCCATGAAGCCCTGAAAAATCAACTACATATATGAAGAAAATGGATTAACCTAAGCAAAGTTTCCTAAAACAATTCCCATTATAACTATTTACCTAGAAAATAGAATCAGACTGGATTATTTCCTGGATATGTTATTTTTATTTTGTTATTTTACGTAAGAATTAAAAGATAAGGTTTAGCGACCCCAGTTTCCGTGTGTGACGTTCTCTTATTGATAACAAAATGATAGACAGTCGGTGGACCTTCTTCATTAGTTTACCTTGCTAATCTGAACGCCTTATGGACCCTTGCAACCCAGTTATTCGATTTTCTGACGTCTGCAACATTTAACTTTTTTAATCAAATTATTTTTTCTTTTCTTAATATAGAGAAACCAAGTAAGATCAATGTTTCGCAGCCGAAGAAAATTTGTAAATTTGGCCAGGATGACTGACAACCTCTGTATGATATGCTCAACTTCGATTTTCGCACAATTACAATTTCTAAAACTTTTAAGAAACTAAAAATTTTAGCATTATTTTCATAATAAAAAATATGATATATCATTTTAAATATAATAAATAATTATATATAAAATAATTAATAAATAATTATGTTTTTAAATATTATAAAGAAAAAATGTAATTTATTAATCTTTTTTAATGATTTAAATTTTAAATTTTTTTTCTAATTTATTTTTTGCTTTTCAGAATGGAAGAGGATGCGAGTGGCGCTCTCTCGCAAAAAAGACACCCTGTTACAATAGAATTTCAAGAGCTTACTTACGCTGTACCCAATGGAAGAGCAGGTACCACATTTTGATATTATTATTATCATCATCAACACATTTCAAATTAATAGTTTTCATTCAACCCACGGGCTAAGCAAATTATCTGGGTCTTATTTTAGACTCCACATTAATATTCAAACAACACCTCCCTGATAAATCCAAGCTTGTGTAATCTGTATTCCCTTTTCAAATCAAGGAATTCTCCGGATTCAGTCAAGGACCTTGTCTATAAGGGGGTCGTTCGTTCAGTAATGACTTATGGATGCGTCTTGTTTAAAGCTGCACCAACGAACAAGGCATGTATCCAGATTGTTCAAAATAAGTGTGCCCGCCTTATAGACAGGGCTCCTTGGTACGCCCGTAATGTTGATATTCACCATGATTTAAAAATGCAATCCATAGATAGTTACATAACCCGACTTACTACCAATGAAGACAACAAAACTACCTACTCATCCGAACCTCCTTGTACAAGCTCTCAATCCTGCCACCAACCTTCCTCAACCCCACTGAACTATTTAAAATGTTAACTTTAAACAAAACTAATGCACAGTAATTATAAAATATTACTCCTAATTTTAAAGTTTTAAGCGATTGAAAGATTTTTTTTATTTCAAAGTCTATTTTTAGTCTAAATCTGAAATTATATATTTTTAAAACAGAGCTGTAAGAAAGCTCTAATATATATAAAAGAAGAAGAAACACGGTCAATTGTTATATTAAGGTAATAAAAGTTTTCACTATCAAATGTTAGATATAATCAGCACATTTCGACACTTAGTGGTCTTCTTCTCGTTATATCGACTACTTAGATGGATAGAAAGAATAATCCTTTTCTAAGGTAACCATCAGTTTACCTTGAATTCTAAATTTTTTTACTGACCGTAATAATTATTGTAATTATTACAATAATTCATATTGTCAATGATCATTTACAATACACTTTAATTAGAGAATAATTTCTCTAATTTTTTTGTTTGAACCGTCTTCAGGAGAGATAAGTGGGAGAAAACAACCGGCTCTGTTCCAGTGCGCTTGGTTTCCCTCTCTTATCTCTCCATTCCAGCTCTATATAGTATTTACACTGCTACTTCGGTAAGGGAAAAGTGACTAAAATCCTCCTTTAGTATTTACCTTCTATTTACAATATTCACAATATTTTATACAATTCAACAAATGATTTATCACATCTGGTAATAGGCTTATCATTCACATGATAAATAGGAAGAATAATGTAGTTACTGACAAATAATAAATCGTAAAAAAAAAACTACTGCATGTTTCATGTATCTTCATTATGTCAACTGTTGGTACTAATATTTACTGCATTTAATATCCTTTGAATAATGCATTCTTGATTTACCTGAATGATAACTGAAGTGAATAATGGTCATTGCTTGTCCATGTCTTAATGAGGCTGAAAGGTAATAATTCATTCATCAACGCCACAAACTTCATTTTTAAGTAATATAGAATTGATTTTGATTGATGATCTCTTCCTTCTAGTGTCATCTGTAATTCTCTCTAATAAACATATGTAAACAAAGTTAATCATCTCCTTCAACAGTTAATTTCAAACATGAAATCCGATACTTTACAGGAAAAACTTTCTTTTGAATTTATATTTCAATTACTTTTTTATATATGTAATAATTTATATAATAATAAATATATAAAGTTCAATGTAGATGAAGAAACATGGAGAAATTAAAAACACACACTTACAGTCTCTAATTTTTTGTTTGAACCGTCTTCAGGAGAGATAAGTGGGAGAAAACAACCGTCTCTGTTTCAGTGCACTTGGTTTCCCTCTCTTATCTCTCCTGAAGACGCTTCAAATCAAAACTTAGAGGCTGTGTGTATTTTAAATTGATCTATGTATCTTCATCAAACTGAACTTTATTTGTCCGTTTTGGATCGCATTTACTATATATATATATATATGGAAGTATTCGTACAATAATATGTAGTTTGTGTGTTTGGAGAGCTCCATACTATTGGGGATTATAAAGAGCATATGATCCTCTATGTTCTTTAATTCCTCACAAAATTTCAACTCTATAACTAGAAATAAATTTTTAACATCCTTAGGCTAAATCTTTTATCAGTCATTTAGAGTTAAAGTGATGATTCTTAAACAACAACCTTTAATAATGTTGTTAATGTAAATTAAAATTTAATACATCAAAGTAAAGCTGCATTCTTAAAGATAAGGCGATTTCAAAATATACATCTGAAATAAAAATCAACATTGAAACGACAGTAAGAAATAAAAAAAATGACCAACATCTTTTGATGTCAGTACAGTTTGATTCTGACGAAGACAACTTGTTTTGGTTGAAATAACTCAGTCATTTTTCCTATTTCTTGCTGTGGTTTGGACGTTGATTTTTAAAGATATTAATACATTTTAAGTGGGCATTCTTAAAATTCAAGATAGTGCATTCTACATTAATTCAAAGATAGTGCACTCAGTTATTATGTGGTATTTTTAAATCATGAAACAGTCCGTTAGGACAACATATTAATTAGATGTATGCCCGACAATCTATATAAAGTTTAAGTGTATTCATTTGATTATTGATAGTATTTTCTATAAAAGATTAAATTAACATATATCATAATGTAATATTAGTCAATAATAATTTGGTATTTATACAAATATGTAATAAACGATTACAAGAAATGAACACGTAGAAAAAAGCACACAACTGACTTTAACATTTCTACTTCATCATCATCAGGAGAAGAAGAAGAGGAGGAGTTTTACTCGGTTGGCAAACAGCAACTCCTGTATTTTCTTCTTCTTTGTTTTCCAAGCAGAACAAATTAATCGAGTTCTTTTCTTGTAATCGTTTAATATGTTTTCCTAACGGACTGTTTCATGATTTAAAAATATATAACTTTTGGCATATTTACTTATAGCAAAGTATAAATTACTTTAAATAAAAGGCGTTTGTGATGTTAATTTTTATGCTAATAGAAAAATATTGAAGTAGTAATTTTAAGGTTTTTAATTTCACTAGGTTTGAATTGAAATATATCTAGGGAGTAATACCTCTCTTAGTATTTCCATAGCAGCCTGAACTTTAATAGGCAGTTGAGAGTGCCACTATTGACTACATCTGTTCAGTGACCTTAGATACCAACCATATCTAGTTGCTCTTTTTTTCTCTTCTCTGAAACTCGGTCACCAGCTCTCGATAAATCCACAATACAGCCTGTTTATTTCTAGGCATTTGCAGATAAATCTTTTTAATGAAGTCAATGTATATATATGTATATATTTACCAATTTACGATATCTGACTTGAACTGGTATATATATATATATGAGTTCAAAATTCAAGAAGAGTAACACACAGGGTATGCAAACACACTTACAAACTCAAATTTTCGGGTAATCCGTCTTCAGGAGAAAATAGAAAGGGAGACCAAGCACGTTGTAGACGCAACGGCAAGTAACCCGTTACGTCTACGTATATATAAGGTTATATATATAAGGGAGACGTTGCGTCTACAATGTGCTTGGTCTCCCTTTCTCTTTTCTCCTGAAGACGGATTATCCGAAAATTTCAGTCTGTAAGTGTGTTTCCTTACTCTGTGTATTACTCTTCCTGAATTATGACTCGTATTGTGTCCAGTTTGGGTCATGTTTCGTTTTATTAAGTGATATATAATATATATATATATATGATCAAACCACAATAAGAAATGGGAAAACAAGACTAAGAGTTGGGTTTTTGACTCTGACGAAGACCGCTTGTTACGGTTGAAAGATCTTAGTCTTGTTTTCCCATTTCTTATTGTGGTTTGATCATTGATTGTTGTTTCACGTGTTTATGTGAAATCTTTTTTTATATATATTTATATATATATCGAGTTGAGTTGCTGTTTGCTTCTCAACGCAAGAACTTCGTACTTCTTCCTGATGAAGAGGTATGTCGAAATATTGAAGTGAGTTCTGTAGTGAATTTCTCTATTCTTTTCTATGTGTTAGTGTATATATATACTTTGGGAGCAACTCTAGTTTATACATGTTTCATTAAACACCTTGTTTAGTATTGCTTAAACAAATTTTCTTGAAAGTCATTCTAACTTTATATAGCTTTTGCTCTGTTATTTCGGTAGGGGAAAAGTGACTAAAATCCTGCTTTTTTATTTACTTCCTATTTACAAAAATGTTCAAATCAATTAAGACAGTAAATCTAAATATGTTGGTTATAACTTTAAATGTCACTAAATTTAATGTCTTATTATTTCCAAAGACAGAAAGATGAAAATACGATCCGTAAAGGACAAATAAAGTTCAATGTAGAGAAAAAAACGTAGAGAAATGAAAAACACACACTTACAGTCTCTAATTTTTGTTTTGAACCGTCTTCAGTAGGGATAAGAGAGGGCACCAAGCGCACCGGTACAGAGACGGTTGGGGAACAATAATGTTGCCGCAATTTTTAAAAAGTTACACGTGCAGAATTATGCTTTTGTAGCATTCAGGAAGACGGGAGAGGGTCCACAGGTAGCAAAGTAGTTCTCAAGGGGTTCTCAAGCAAGCAAAGGTTGAGAATACCCCTGCCATAGACGTTTGTAATGGTTTGTTCAAATCAGACTCTGTATTAACGAGAGCAATAGCCTTGTCTATCAGGGTGAATAGCTACCTGATAATGTTTTACATATTTATTCTCGTACGCATTTATTTACCCTGTCTTTCTTTATCCAGTCTTTTGTTCCCTTTGTTCATCCTTTACGGCTTTTGACATACTTCTATTGCCTCTCTTCTTTTTCTTCGGTTCTACACCAAATTTCTGACTTTAGTTTTAGTTTATGTGTGACTCGAAAGGAGAACAGGTGTTCAGTTGTTTTCGTTTGAAGATCTTGGTTCTATTTCTAAATTAGCAGTTTAACCCCCCAATCTCTCAAAAAAAATGAAAGCCATTGAAAAACTGTTTTTGGAGTTTTTTTTTTAAAAAAAGGCAATATGTGGAGATAGACGAATAAAACTAGGAATATAATGGTGTGAGCATATCAAGTAAAAGACCTTCAGTAAGTATTCCAACTTCAACAAAAGCGGTCAGACTTGAATCTAAAAAGAAGAACGAATAGTGGACTTCAATGACACGTAGTTTTTAGTCAAAAACTGAAACATGCATTTAATTAAAATCCATCATCGAAACATTCTATGTTTTATGATTAATTGATTATTTTTCATCAATGTCATCATTTATCAATGACTTATCATTACAAGTTATTGAATTAATTCATCTTTGGCAAAGCCGAGTACAAGAAGTAGTAATAAAATACAGATAGTTACTATCAAAATATAAGTTTAATAAATAAACAAATAAGTTTTGGTCAAAGCCTTCTCAAGTAAACGGCCCCCACTAGGTTGTATAGGTTAGGCAACATTAGGTGTGATTAGTTCTTGAGTAGCTGACACACAGTAGGTGCTGAAACATGAATGAACTTTGATCCCTTTGATCAGTACAAAAGTTGCAATGAACAAACAGTAAAGAGCAATTAGTAGGTAAGTTAACAAACTTGTAACTTGTTCCAAGTCCTTGTAATGGAACTTGACGACAAGCTAGTTGTTTAGTCAAACTGACGATACTGCCATCATTTTATACTACCCGTATATATAAAGTTCAATGTAGAAAAGAAAAGTATACAAGTTAAAAACACTCACTTACAGCCTCTAATGTTTGGTTTGAAACAAATATCTGGAAAACGAAAACAATGCAGGAGATGCTGAAGAAAACAAGCCAGCAGTGTAGACTGAGATTTACGTTTATGACTGTTTTTTTTTTAGTGATTCATAGCTAGGAGTAATTACTAAATTTGTAATTCAAAGAAAACATGTGTACAATATTCTGTACCCAAATTCTCATTTGAAGTTAGAACTAATAAAACTACAAACTTCTTCTCTTGAGGACGACTGCCGTAACGGTTGAAATATTGAAAAGTGAGTCTTTGTGTATTTTAGTTCCATTTGGCTAAAAGAAGATAGAAAAATAAACGAAAATGAATAAAAAGATAATTAAATACATATTGACAATATTCAAGAACAGATAATTTGAAAATAGCACTATATGTATGGTCATTGGACTAAGCAGAGGAACGATACGAGAGTATGTAAGAAGTGTTAACGAAAGCAGATTGTGTTAAAAATGCAGGTTACCTTGAAGCAAATCTAACATTACAAATATAGTCTATCAAAACCTTCCAGGAGAAAACAGAACTATGCAAGTTTATAGAAATAATATTAAATATATTTAGCAATCAAGAAAAAAGAGAGTATTTTGGCGTACGAGTTGTGGATTATATAAGTTTCTAGATTACAAATTTCCCAAAATTTCTTTTGATTCATAGGTTTATGTTTATGCCTGTATTGAACTGTTAGTTGTCTGTGACTAAATGCTTTTCACAGTCCTACCTGAATAATTCGTTTTTTTTTTATCCTAAATGCAGCTTGGGAAAGAACATTAGTGTTTGAATCGAGTTTCTTATAGTACTTGTAGGCTTGAATTATTTTGCCAATCTGAATAAATACCACTTACTAACTGATTGCACAACTTTGAATTAATATAATTTGAATGTATTAGTTAACGTCAATTTGAATGTATTTTTTTTTCACGTATGTATGGTATTGTTGTTTGTACAATAAAGGGATGACCTAGTCAAAGTTGATCTGTATTCAGTTGAAACCGAGATGGCGTTGGACTGCCTCTGAGGTACATATCGGCCAAGGTTGATTTCGAAACGTCCCTCGTATGTACAACTTGGCTACCTACCTCATATGAATAATTCTATCCTCTTTTTCACCTACTTTCCTATTTTTTTTTCAAACTGAACCTTCTATTCATGATTAGAAAGGTATTCTCAAAGACACTCAAAGGATTATATAATCTTGTTTACTTTAAATTATTGGTTGCATACTCTTAAAATATTCATTTTAATGTAACATTCAGTTCTCAAGGTTCATTTTTCTTAACTTTTACATTAGAGTGTTACTGTTTCCAAAAACTATCAATAAAATTGTAGAACAATATGAATAGAGTTCTACTTATATATTTTTACTCTGCAGTAGTATTCAAACAAGACTTAGATATCTATTGTATTTTGTAAAGTAGTTGACCTCGAAATTTAAGAAACTTGTTTTTTCTAGCTTTGACAAGTTTGGCATCTTTCTATGGTCTTCATAGTTTCAAATATAGCATAGAAGTGACAATATAAGTGTATGAGGCCTCTATAAACCCATATAAGTTATTGATATCGTCATAGTAAGTTTAGAAACATCTGACTTTTAAATGAGTTTGACCTCTCCGCGGTCTTCATAGATTCGAATATGGTATAGAAGTGACAATATAAGTGTATGAGGCCTCTATAAACCCGTATAAGTTATTGATATCGTCATAGTAAATTTACAAACATCTGACTTTTAAATGAGTTTAACCTCTCCGTGGTATTCATAGATTCAAATATGGTATGGATGAAATGGTATAAGTGTATGAGGCCTCTATAAACCCATATAAGTTATTGATATCGTCATAGTAAATTTACAAACATCTGACTTTTAAATGAGTTTGACGCTCTCCGCGGTCTTAATAGATTCGAATATGATATAGATGAAACGGTATAAGTGAATGAAGCCTAAAGAAACTAGTGGTAAGATCCGGTCTAAAAAATCCAACCCGACCCGACCCAGGCGCGCGTGTATTAAAGCCCAACCGGCGGGCCGGGTAGGATATATACTACAGATTATTCTCCACCAGCCAAGTAAATTTCAATCATCTGTTTGATCTAACAAGTCTGTTATTTGTTATTTTGTAACAAGTATATCTTTATAAACGATAATAATTAAACTTATGGATAGTTTAATATCCATACATCGTTTTAGTATAATACAAAATACAGATTTATTAAAAAAACTTAGCGAGAGAGAGCCCTGGCCTGACTCGTCGAGAACGTAATAATTGAGATTTTGGGTCCGACCCGGCCAGAACATAATAATTGAGATTTTAGGCCCGAGCCTGCCAGAACGTAATAATCGAGATTTTGTGGCTGACTCGACCAGAACGTAATAGTTGAGATTTTGGGCCCAACTCGACTAGAACGTAATAATTAAGATTTTGGGCCCGACTCGACTAGAACGTAATAATTGATATTTGGGCCCGATTCGACCAAAACGTAATAATTAAGATTTTGGGTCCTATCCAACCAGACGTAATAATTGAGATTTTGGACCCGACCTAACCAGAACGTAATAATTGAGATTTTGGGCCCGACCCGACCAGAACGTAATGATTGAGATTTTGGGCCCGATCCGGCCAGAACGTATGATTGAGATTTTGGATCCGACAATGCCAGAACGTAATAATTGAGATTTTGGGGCTGCTCGACCAGAATGTAATAATTGAGATTTTAGACCCGACTCGACTAGAACGTAATAATTGAAATTCTGGGCCCTATCCTGCCAGAACGTAATAGTTGAGATTTTGGGTCTGACCGACCAGAACGTAATCGTTGAGATTTTGGGCCAACCGACCAGAACGTAATAATTGAGATTTTGGGTCCGACCCGACCAGAACGTAATCATTGAGATTTTGGGTCCGACCCGACCAGAACGTAATCATTGAGATTTTGGGTCCAACCCGACCAGAACGTAATAATTGAGATTTTGGGCCCGACCCGACCAGAACGTAATCATTGAGATTTTGGGCCCGACCCGACCAGAACGTAATCATTGAGATTTTGGGCCTGACCCGACCAGAACGTAATCATTGAGATTTTGGGCCCGATCCGGCCCGGTCGAGCAAGGACTGGAGCTCGCCCTTAAGATCTTATCTCTACTATAAGCCCGAATAAGTTATTGATACCATCCCAGTCACTTACAAGCATCTGACTTTTACTAGCGTTTACAAGCTGTTAATTCCGTCAAAGAGCTGCCCGACATCATCCTGTTACTGTTAAAATATTCTAACATTTCCATAGTGATTTTACATTTTCATGTACAACAAAATACATTACCATATAGACGGTTTATTAATGTATATTATTAGTTTAAAAAAATGGAAACTATTTCTGATAGATACAGATGTAAGAATTCTTTTTATAATTCAAACTTCAAAAATAAAGATTAAGTATCGATCAAGTTTGATTAAAATATTTACGCAAATAGCAGCCTCTAATAGATTTAACCAACTCCTAAAGATGAACGACCTTCAAAACTGGACACTAGTAAAGAAGAATTACAAGGGGCTGTAAAAATCAATAGCTACAATATTGAATTTATTACTTTTTTTAATTTATAATACAAACTTAATATATAAACAATTGTAATGTTTAAGAATAGGTTATCACTTATAGCTTATAATCTTTTATGGTTATTACTTCTGACCTTGAGGAGGTAACATATTATGAAGGATTTTGCACAATCACGGGACGGGGTTGATTCTATAACGAGTGTTTCCAATTTTTCTGTATTTTAGAAGGAGTTATTAATGATAACTCTTCATTATAATGGTATCATAATATAATAAGATATTATATTATCTTATAATATAATATAAGATAATATAATATAATCTTATTATATTACTTACAATATTATATTACTTACAACAAAAATAAAAATTCATTATTTGTTTAGAATTAATTCAATTTTCTCTAACTGTTCATTTGTAGTTCTTATCCACTCTACCATGAATACTTTCTGGGCCTCTTCTTTACTTTCAGAGTTTCAGTTAAAATCATTTTTTCTCATAAGATAGTTTTTTTCAATTCTAAGCCAAGTTAAAAATCTTGATTTTTCGGCTTCCTGAACTTATAGGTAAAATATCACCTATATGTTCAACATGCCTGTTAATCTTATATATTAATACGGTAGTAACCTACGGTATCACACCTGAGTATGGCCCATGTTTACCCGAGTAAGACCGATGTTAACTCGACATTGTTTGAATTTTAAGCAAGTGGGACCAAAATACAACTCAATTACCATTTGTGAAATAAATAGTTATTTGGAAATTTATTAAAACAATTTGAATTGTTCTAATGAGTTAATATGATATGTTAGAAGAATAGAAACATATGTTTCTGTTAAATGTAAAAAGTTTACCCCAATCAAACACATATTTTCTGATGCATTCCATGGTATGATGGATGGTGTTTGACTAATCAAACATGACATCAGTTGGTTGTTAACGAGTTTGATGTTGTGTTTACTTGTAATCAAGTTGAGTGTTGGTCACTCCAGATTTTTTAGTTTAGTTGTTATTCCTGTTCTAATTGAATATATTATAGGTAAGCCAGTACAGCGTCTGTAAAGATAGCTATTATGTTAATATGGTAATTAAATGATAAGTTAAGTTCAACTAAAGTAAACATGAGATTCCCTGATTATTATATGGTACGAAGTTTGCCGGGTCTACTAGTTTCCATAAAATTTTTTTTTCTGTGATGACCAGTTTTTTTTATTTTTCCGATTATGAACAATATCATACAGTAACTGCTTCATCCACTGCTGAATTATATTTTTAATCTTTTAAAAAAGTCACGTTTAAGCTTTTCTATATTTTTCATTGATGAAAATTTAATTTTTAAATAATTCACATCAATATAACCATGAAATCAACTACACAATTAAAGAATATATATATATATATATATAAAGGCTGAGTCGTTATCAGCCTTTGGAGCGATTCACATCTATTCCTGACGACGAGGATATCGAAATATAGTAGTGAGTTCAGTGATTTCTTTTCTGTGTGTTCTTGTGAAAATTCTAGTTTATTCAGTTCGAAGAATCGTTTCATCTAATTGGTTATATATATATATATATATAAATCAGTGGAGTGAAATGTATGGTTCAAATCCTTATGACGTAAAAATCGCCGGAAAATATTCTTATCTTTAACGGAAGCTTACGTCCTTTATCACTGTCTTGCTATCAAATGGTTGCATTTCCACAAGTTAAAAAAAATAATACTTTCACCTGTTCGTATTTCACATTATTTCTTTGTTCTGTTTGAAATCATATTTTTTTGTGTATACGGGATGTATGTTTCAGTTTGGATTTACAATGTTATCTGGGTTCTCGATCAGAATACGTTCAGAAACCTGGTTCGAAAACCGATTCCTTTGAATTCCAAATCAATTTTATCCATAATACATAATTCAAATGGCCCTAATCCGTCTCAAGACATTCAAAAACTATATTTTGAAACCTTATTTTAATTCAGAATGACTATAATTTTGGTTGTATTTAAGATGCAATCAATAAACATGAACACTGAAATAAATTATAAAACAAGTTATAAATTCATACCTTTGAAGAGGTCAGGTTTTGGCATACTTAAATTATGGGAGAGGGAGAGGAAGGCTCTACCTGTATGGAGATCCCAGTTCTTAATTTTGTTTCAATTCCGATAATGAAATGAATGGAACTTTTGGTTTGAATTCCGAATTTTAGGATATCCGAGACGTTCGAAAACCGAGGTTCTATTGTATGTTTAAATCATTTTCCACCTGTCCACACCCATATACCATACATTAAACGTGTTATAAATCTGACTTAGATGTGTCAGTTCGAGAAAGATTTTACCAACATCTTTTGAACCTTAGCCTTTGTAGATTTAATGTGTAACTTTTAATTTATCTGACTTTAAAGTCATTACCAAATTACGACATCTCTTCTGTTTCAAACAGTAATTCCTTTCTGTCTTAATTACATTATATTCGCTACAAAATTTACCATCCTGTGGAAGTTATTCTATGTAAATATTTTTTGAAACCGGTTTTATATATGATAAATCTGCACAGTTAATAGCATCACCCCATTAGTGCATCGAATGCATTGAGTATACGCCTACTTGAATGATCTTTACACCCACTAAGGAGTTTTTTTTTTTCTTTAAGGCTATGCAAAATCAATATGAACGGCAATAATCTACTGGGCTTGACATAGTTTGAAGTCAGTTACCATGACCTACAAAGAGGTTACAGAAAAGCTTAAAAAAATATTTTCTAACCAATTATTTCTTACAAAAAACATTGTTTCATAATAATCAAAGTGCATTTGATAAAATTTTTGTTTTTGCGGATGAAAAAGTAGGGTACAGCATAAACTAAAGTGAGTAATTGCATGGCTAATGGGAAAAAAATTTTTTTTTTATATCCCATGTATAACAAATTATATAAAAATCAAATTTTGATAATAATTTATTAATATGAATAGTGAATTAAGTTCGATTAATTTTATAAATCAATATATATTTGCGTCGAATTTTATTTGAATTACAATGTATGGGTGAATGTAACAATTCGTACAGGTATTTTTGAATACAAAAGATAATATTCTTTTATCTTTTTTTAATACAAAAGATTATGATGATGGAGGAGATGATGTTAGCAACTACGACTACGATTATTATGACAACACAATATCATCATAATATCATACTATGATGATGTTAAGTTGTTGATGATGATGACTTGGTCAGATAAAAACATTACTAAATGTTCAAATTATAAAACATTCTGATGATAATCATAACGATGATTAAGACGAATTGCATTTCATGGATTTTTTTTATTATTGTTTTATGATCAAACTATAAACTTTCAATACAGAAGTTTATAGTTTTCAAACTATAAACATTCAAGTCAATACAGAAAATGAAATAAAGAAGGGAGAAACAGTTTTAATATCATGGACTATTATTCAACTTCTCCTATAATAAATTATTCCTTTGTGAATTGATTAAGTAGACGAAATTAAAGAGAAGCATTCTTAAGTGACTGTTGTGTAATCGGGGAGGGCACCGACCAATACCAGTAGTGTACCTGTCTTTTGGGCACACGAGGCGTCGTACCATATTCAACCCCTCTAACACCTCCCACTGTCTGTTGTTCAACTTTGAGATTTAACAAATTACATTTCTTAATACACCCAGCATATCATTTCACCAGACTGGTTACTGAATCATCTTTAATAAAATATATATATTGATTCAGTTTCCTCTATAGAAATTATAATTTTGCAGTATAGTAGTATAATTGATCATTTTCCAATTTTAAAAATTATAAATGGCTGGACATCAAAATAGACGTAAACATTATAGTCAATATTGTTCTTATTCTGAATATGTGATAAGAAAAGCTAAAATAAAACCAAAATTCACAAGTAGTGTGGAAGAGTTCTTTGTTAGAATTGAAATTCCCTACAATAACCGAAAGAGCATGTGTGCCTAAGCAATAATGAAACAAATATACTAGTTCACTACACTGATCTCTTGGGGATGAAATAGTAAGATTTTCGTAATACAGGCCATCGCTTAAGGTTATTTTCTGAAATTATATTTCCTATGCATTACTGATTTCTGTTAGCTTTTCTATTTCCTAGGCTTAATCTTCCTTAAAATACGACCTCCTGGCATCTGCCAACCAGGATGAAGACCCCAACCACTCATTCTACGTCACGGCTAGACTCATTCTATACACTTCCATACACAAACCAACACAACGACATACTATAGTTTTTGTCACAATCTGATGATTAAGATTATCATAATCTGAAAGATTTAACTTTGAAATATAATGATGACAATCTTTCCTAATTGTTCCTTTATGATTGAACTAAGTAAATTCGAAGAACGAACTAATAATGTTGTTCGCTGCATTTTTTTTAAATATTAAAATTGATTAAAAATTTAATATTAAAATATTCCAATTATTTTAAAATTAGACTAATTATTTCTTTTAATGATGGGTTTCTAGATCATTATACTTATTACATTTTATCAAAACCGGATGTTTTTTATAACACGGAATATATTAATATAATTTAATAATTAATATAATATAGCCTCCACTAAAATAGAAATAACTACCAAAAATTAACGTAATGGATTGTGATCAAAAATATAGTAACACTAGACTACCCCTGATCCTTTGTGTCACTCAGAAATTATAGCAATTGAAATAAATTCACTGAACATGATTGACACAGATAATTTAATTGTTGTTTCTTGGTATTAAAGCACAGAAACAGATTCTTATATGGCCCAAGCTTTTGATATAGTATTCTTAACATGATTCAAGATATATACACAGTAGGTATATTTAGTAATATAAAAATTATTTAAAAGTAAAAAAAACATTTATTTTATCATATAAATAAATAAAACATCAATTCAGCGAGATATATTTAAAACAAACAAAACTTGTAAATTGAAATATGCAATTTATTTACCCAACATAAAATAACATTAATGAAATGAATGTGTCTTTATAATATTACGATAAAACATTCGTATTTTATTTGACAGTTGTATTCAAGTTTGTTTCTAAAATTATAAATATTTAGCCTCTAATGTAATAGTTTATTATTTATTATATATCACTAAATAGTATTGTAAGAAATTCAGGCGAGTACGCAAGCTACTGGGCTACCCTGACCCCCTAATACGATTTATTATTATGTAATTCAACTACAAGAAAGCCAATCACAGCAAGAGTAAAGATTATGGTAATTTCAGGTCTTTATCTCTACGGAAAATGAGTGAACAAACAAACAAGCTTACGAACTTTATATGGTACGAGTATATATAGATGTGGGACTTGAAATTTGTAAAATGATCTTCTGCCAGGAGTGACCAAACTAAAGTCCATGAGATTGCGGAATATATCAACAGTTCATTGTTATTTTGGTTTACTCCTAGATCGAAACCAGAATGTATCATATAATGGAATAAATACCTCTTAGGAAAGTTGATCTTGACATTACCTACTTAGGAGTTTTACATTTATTATGGCATTCACCTTTTAAGAGTGATTTTAATGCAGTCATGTGGACAGCTGGTGACTCAGACTATATGAAAAAGAAAACTCTAAATAAGTCTCATTCAATAAAAAGAGCGTCTGAGTCAGTAAGTAACGTCAGGCATTTGGTGATGCAATCTTAAGAAATACATGTGTGCATCGCAGTGACTGCGATACTCCCTGCAGATCTGAAATCTAAGAAGCAGCATCTATCCCAGTGGACCACTACTTCCTCATTGTATATGATCTAAAAAAAATATATCGCATATAATTATAAATCATTAAACAAAATTCAAAACAAAGAAATTTTGATCATTTTGAACTCACCATGTTCTTCATAAGGTTACCTGCTTTAGTGAGTAGATAGGAATAGAAATCTAACTTTGAAGCCCTTTTTTTCCTTCACACATCCTTCATACAACCTTGAAGAAGAATACATGTGTTTGAAATGTGTTAGACTTTTCGATAAAAGATCAAATTTGACTCTAAACAACAAAAGACTGATATACGAGGTGTGTAAATAAAGTAGTGATACTGATTTTTTTTAAATTTTCTATTCAAATATAATTACAATGTGATATTGTCACCTTCAAAATAGTTCCCTTCGGAAGCCACACAGCGCTGGAGACGGTCCTTCCAATCATTGTAGCATTGCTGGAACTCGGATTCTGGAATGGCCTTCAACTGGTCGGTTACAGCAGTTTGTATGTTTTGTAGTGTCCCGAAATGAGTTCCCTTGAGGTGATTTTTCAATCTCGGGAAGAGGAAAAAGTCACAAGGACTCAAGTCTGGTGAATAAGGAGGCTGAGGAGCAACAGGAATGTTTTTACTGGCCAAAAACTCGTTATTGAGATGGCAGTGTGACAGGGCGCGTTGTCGTGATGCAACACCCACTTGTCTTTGATGTTTGGCCGCACACGAAGGACTCTTTTTCGAAGTCTTTCAAGGACCTCACGGTAGAAGTCGATCTGAACGTCGATCTGAACGCACAAGGTTCCGTACTCTGTTGACATTTTCATCGGTGTTTGCACTTGAAGGCCTTCCGCTTCGTGGTTCATCTTCAATCGACTCTCTTCCTTCTGAAAATTCCTTAAACCACCGAAAAACCTGTGCTCTTGATAAAACACGTTCTCCATAGGCCTCCTGAAGTTTTACAAAAGTTTCGGTTGCATTATGTCCAAGTCTGAAGGAAAATTTGATTGCACACCGCTGCTCAACTTTGAGGTCACTCATTTTTAAAACACTTAAGAAAAAACCATTTCACGAAAACCAACGCTACGGACAAACAAATGACTGTGGCGAGTTCAGATTCATACTGGAGGCGCATCACACGTGCACCTGACGCTACTCAAGGCCACGCGTCTCCAGCGTTGCCAGATCGAAAGCGACGTTGCCAGTCTCACTACTTTATTTACATACCTCGTATACTACAATATTGAACCAATTTGGACTTATAGATTCGAAAAACCTGGGGATCAACCAAGCATACAAATATCCAAACTGCCTAATCTATAATCCTTCGCAAAATTGTACAATCTCCTTTTTATGTTTCTAATGATATCATTCATAATGTTTTAAAATCCCTTTTATCCAACAAGAAATCCGATCACGATACCGCAAATTTCATTAACCTTTACTCACCAACCTAAATCTTTTAATCCTACCAGATTTCTACCAAACCTATTAGAAAGCTGAAAAGATGTTGGCCTCGAGATCTGCTTAGCAATGATAACAAAGAAGACTAATTACAAGTGGTAGAGAATAATGCAGACTATAGAGTACTATTAATGGGCAGTTTCTCAACCCCTTTTTTTAGTGTTATTTTAAATGGATCATTATTATTTGTTACCTAAATGCTAGTTGTAATATATTAATAAATATAAAATAAAAAAAAAATCAAAACGCGTTGTTTGATAATCTTTGTTTATGTCTATACTTCTCTATAATGACGTACCAAAGTGCAACTAACTACACATCTATATGATATATTCATATTTAAAGTATTCAAACAGTTGAAAGCAGTTTAATCTTTTGAAATCGTAACTGATTCGGGTTAAAAATCTACACTTTTTTGTAAATATAGTCAAATATATCCCGTTTTTTCTTCTCTTTATGTAGAACTGTACAGGAAAATCACCATCTTGCTATGTAGTTAATTCAGAGGCTGTTGTTTTAAAAATGAATTATTATTCTTATTACAAAGTAAGTTAGATAGCTTTAATGGAAAATAGTAATATATATGTATGACACAACCACATAGGAGACGTGCACAGGATTTTGATTCCATGAGGATAGGATAAAGAGATGGACAGGAAAAAACAGATGGAGCGAAGTTATTAGGGAATCATAGATAATACAACAAAAAAAATTTATTAATTGAGGATATGAAAAATATGCTATATGAAAACTAAAGAAGAATAAACAATTTTACCTCATACATCATTAGCTCTTGTTCAGTCGACAAGTTTTGGAATTTCTTCCATCTTCACAGAATATTTTCAGCAGACATTATTATTCAGTTTATGAAGACACCTTGTGAAAATGGAAGTAATTCCAAAAACTGTCGACTGAAAACGGGATTTACGAAGTAACTTTATAGACTCGAAATCTGTGGATCAACCAAGCATACAAATATCCAAACAGTCCAATCTATAATCTTTCGCATAATTGTACAAGCTTACTTTTATGTTTCTAATGATACCATTCAAAACGATTTAAAATCCCTTTTAAACTTTTGTACGTATATTCTTCTTTTGTCTTACTAAAAATAATGATAATATATTTACATTCCCTCCTCCTCCCCCTCCTTCCTCCCCCTCCCTCCTCCCCTCCCCCTCCTCCTCCTCTCCTCCTCCCCCTCCTCCTTCCCCTCCCTCCCCCTCCTCTCCCCCTCCTCTCCCCCTCCTCCTCCCCTCCTCCTCTCCCCCTCCTCCTCCCCCTCCTCCTCCCCCTCCTCCTCCCCCTCCTCCTCCCCCTACCTCCCCCTCCTCCTCCCCCTCCTCCTCCCGCTCCTCCTCTAAGATACAGTTGCTCTTAGAGAAAAGAGATAGTTTCTCCATAATATTTTTTATCTCAGTCTTTACATGTAACAGCATAAATAAGATTACTTTGTAACACTTTCGGTACTTTTAAATTAATTATTTAAATTATATAAATAATTTATATATGCTCTCTGATGACATAAAGTGAGAGCCCTCAGATCATTTATTGTTTTCTTTTTTCCTTGTGGTTTAAACTTCATTGATTGCATAACAGGTTTATTGCGATTCTTCTGCGTAAGTATGGAGTACCTATATATGCAGTTATGCTTATATCAACCTTTTGGAAGCATACTCATCATAAAATTAGAGGATTTATTAAGTTATTTTTCTATGGTTAGGTCTTTGAATTGAAATACTCCTTCTTATGCCAACGTTTCGATGTATGTATATATCATCGTAATATTGAATGAGATTGCATATTAATTTATTAATATTATTATTATATAATTAATAATTATATAATATTATATTATATAATTATAGCAGTATATAATTATATATTTATTATGAATATATATTAATCAAAAATTAATATTATTATCATTTAATAAAAAAATTATTACGAAAAATCTGAGTTACCACTGAGGTATTTTCTTTATATAATATTTTAATCGTTTGCGATAACCCTCAGTTAAATATTTCTTGCTTTGGGTCGTAATGGCTTTTTAACCACTTCTGTGAACTAGTTCCTTTAATAGAGGCGCCTGTACTTAAATGCATGGGTTATTTGAATCAGTATTATTCGCTGTATTCTTGTTGAGTTGGAATCTGATAATTTTATCAAACGAACTATTGTACGTATTATTCAAGAGATTTGCTTTATCTAATTGATTTACTGAGTTATTGCTATGTAGATTATTTTGTAATGGGGTATGTTATTCAGTTTAAGTCATTCACTGTTTACCATTAGATATGAGTTTTGATTGTCGGTTGTGATTTTGATGATAGCTTTTAAGTCACAAAGACAGTTACTAAAAGCAACACTACAAGTTTCTGTCTACACAAAAGTTTTTGCAATTTAATTATGAAAGAATTTTAACAAATTATTATTCCTCATAGTATCCATTAAGATAAAATATCAATTACAAACATTTTCAATATCAATGATACATCAAAATCAATTAGAGTCAGTCACGGAAGTCATTAAATATGATAATAGTGCGCTTTGTAATAAGCTGATATGGCATTTCAGGACATCCAAGACAAGTTCTTGCTCTCAAAAAGACACTTGTCATCGTTGTTGACCTTCAAGTAGTGAAAGGAACCTGTTCAAATAGTCACATACAAAACTGAGCTTTATAATTTTAGATTTATTCTTTTCAATTACATATTAATAAAATAGAAAAAAATGCATTAAAAATCGGTTAATAAACTCTGATATATAGAAATTGAATAAAACTAACATGTAATACTGATTTACAAGACGAATGAAACAAAATTGATTCACCTTTTAAATTATAAAATATAGAACTTATTTTTTTAAATACTCTGGATTGGTTTACACTCACCTTTTTGTAAGCAAACTCATTATTAAATTAGAGGATTTATTAAGTTTTTTCTAGGGTTAGGTCTTTGAATTGAAATACTGCTTCTTATACCAACGTTTCGATGTATGTATATATCATCCTCAGGGATACAAAAGGCTAAAATATTTTTAACAACAATATACAATTTTAGTATGGACTATAATAATAATAATATTGAAACGTATTGCACATTATATTAACATCACAAAATGAGTCTATGGTGTTTCTTTTTATTATTATTACTTATTTTATAATATATGAATTAACTTTTTAGCATTAAATTTAATATTATAGTATTAACAATAATGTAATTATAATATTAATGTTAATTAAATCTGTGTGTAGTAAGAGGGGGGGGGGGTCCGTTTTGAGTGGCACGTGATAGAGGGCACATTTTGAGAGGGGTAAAAATAGAAAAAAAAAATTAAAATAAAAACCTTAGAAACATTTGAAATTTATACCAAAATGAGTTTTTAAGGTCGTAATTGTTTTTACATTTTATGTGTGTATACTGTTTTTAAACGGATTTTTTAACTAGAATTTTTGAAAATTAAAAATAAATTTATTTTTATATTTTTGAAAACTAATTTTTTAAAGTTTATTATATTTGTATGTGTAGCCAGTTAATTTAATTTAACCATTTTGTTTTGATTTGAATTATACGTTTTTGTTTTAAAAAAAATCTTTGTTTTTCTTTGATGACGATTATATATGTGTACGCGTTCTGTAATAAGATGAAAGCATGGGACTAATAACAGTAGTATAAAATTAGATACTTGATGTAATTCCTTAAAAATAAATATTTCTAGGACTTTCTGGAATTTTGAAGGTTACCTGGGGGAGGGGCGCGCGCAAATCTTACGACTGCCACTCCGGGCGGCAAAAATAGTTGCTATGCCACTGGATTTTGGTAGAATAATTGATATTCTCTGACACACAATGAGCAGAGTCATGAATAAGAGAATCATCTGGTGTGCAAACATTGAAATTAGCGACTGTCCAATGAGCTTGATTACTGTATAAATAGTATTGCATTCGATTTCCTCTCAGCAACAGCCCTTGAATTATGTACACATAAACTTTGCGCGACCTTCATTTTTAAAGTCATTCTTACTGGAGACCTTCAAAGTCTTTTTAATAAATTTCCTTCTTACCCTCAATTCTCTTATATATCAACTTTATATTCCCATGTATATGGCGACCTTTAGATCATTTTACAATATATCACCTTCCGGTTAAAATAACAGACATTTTTGATGAATATCTACAAATTATTCAGTGAGCAGAATATTTATAAGAAAAAAATCAACAATCCTTGAATCAGATTACTATAAAAATAAGGAAAGAAACAAGCCTATGAAAGGACATGGTGTAAGTGGCAATGAATGACTGTCATTGTGTGACTACATTGGTTGTCATTTTGAAGTGATATTGATTGACAACCATTGTGAAGCGATAGATTTCTCACTGATTCTTTTCACAAATAACAATGGTTTTTGAGTTGCTTTTTGACTGCTTTAAGAAAGTGCAAACATGTTTCGTTATTTAGTCTTAAATTTTCATAATCTATAAATTTATTTTGTAAGTTTCTATATATGTATATGTTTCTTACCCTAGTCACAGTCCCTTCCCCTCTAACCCCACCCACTGTGTTTACCTCTTGAAATGCACCCAATGTGATACTTTCTACGTTGGTTTAGCATCTACGATGCTAAACATTCGGATGAATAATCACAGGCTTTCAGTTAGTAAAACTTAGAAGTCTCCCTGTCACCACTCACCCTAATTAACAGTCCAAATTTTCAATCAAGTCCCCAGTGATAACAGACAAGTTACTCTAACAGCTTCTCTGGAAGCCCACATTTGGCTCTTAGGAGCACGCTCCAAACCTGGCTTCAATTTAAACCGTTAGTTTATTTATTTATATTTTTTTGTAACGTAATATTTTCACTTTACTATATGTAAAGTATAGTGATCGTGAAAAAAATCGATCTCGAGATTTTGACGGAATTACATGTTTTGAGGTCCCAGAAGTCGTATTATGACGTTTTTACGATGATGTCTGTGTGTGTGTGGGTGGTTGGGTGGGTGCGTGTGTTAGCATTGCTTGTTACCACGCTACGGTCCAGAATCTTTGATGGATTAAGTTGATATTTTACACAAAAATGGGCCCCATAAAGACTAAGATCCCTATTGTTTGGGAAGAATTATGCATGATGGGAAAATCACTTTTTTTGCCAAAAACCTTTTTTTTTTAAAACATTTATTTCTCCTAAACTGATAACCCTAGAGTTTTGAAATTTTGACATTATCTTTGAGGTTATAAAATAAAACAAACGAAAAATATATTCAGAATTTTAAAACAACGGGAAATATTTTTTTTCAATAAAATCTAAAAATGTTGACTTATAATTCAATCTCAAACCTTGTGAGAGCGATACAAGCCATACTGTTTGACGGATCAAAATGAAACTATGCCTATAAATAGAACATTATGTGTAGAATGAGTTGAGATATTTTTTTTCAAAATTACATTCGCTAATGGGGAGTTACAGTACGATTTCTGTAAATCGTTTCAAGAAATGTTCACTTTGGTTTTTCAAAAATGTTATTACTGCTGTAGTTATACTAATGCAATTATTTGCAAATAATAAATTATTTGTGATGTACAAAAATAAGCTTATAAAATGATATGTCCTTCAATCACTATCTGTACTACCTCAGGAATGATAGGCTAATAATTATATCCCATTTAGATGTTTACGTTATGCTTAAATGAGACGTTATGTTTTATATACTCAAGAAATTTGACATTAAGTTACTTATAGTAAAGTAGAGTGTAGGCCACTCCAGATTTTTTTATTTATTATTATATTATTTTATCATCTCACATTTTTTTACAATTTTTAGAAAAAAAATTTAAAATGTTTTTCTATATTTCCTTTGTTTTTGTTTGTTTTTTTTGTTTTCTTCACATTTATTCTGCTTTAACTTTTTCTTCCTTCTCGACTCCTCGGTTCTTTTTTTATTTTTCTCCTTGGCGGCAGCACTGCTTTAGCTTTCACCCAGTGAGTTCTTTAGTTGACTGTCGTCCCTCCGTCAATTCACTCTTCTCCTGAAGACAACCACCATAACGGTCGAAATATAGAAAAATGAGTCTTCGTTATGTTCCTTCCTATATATCACAGTTTATTTCAAGTATATATGTGAACTCACATTTAATTTTCTTAGATACCATATCACACATTTCTATGAGGAGCCGTTGTCAATCAGTAATTATTACCACATGATTGCTTCCCCTTAATAATTAATGGATTGCAAAATTTAATGCCTTGAATACTGCAAAAAACTGTTTATTTTGTATGTCTCAAAATACAATAAGAAATGTTTAATATTTTTAAGTAACACCTATTGTTAGTTAGAGATTTTGGTCAATTTGATTGTAGGTCCAAAAAAAAATTGTACTATTATTTGTGCAAATATATATTTTAAAGCTATTTTTCACTTATTTATTTCACTTATTCAAGTCGTGTTATGAATCAGATATTGTAGAAGAGCTAATGTTTCACGTGTGTTTAATCATTCCATTCAGCTTCCTGACCTTGTAAACATATCTCTGTTCTCCTAATTGTCATGACAGTCATCCAAGTATGGAAAATCATAAGAAAAATAATCGTAGAATAATCATACCCTTCTTAAAAATGAAAATATCACGAGCAGAAATTATATGCTGTTGACACAGGATTAATAGCCATATTTTTCATGTCAGTTGTATTCAATGTGTCTTACTACAACGGTTTCAAATTTTTATTTTCTCTTTCTGTCCTATGCCTCTAATTGGTCTCATTTATTGAATCATTTATCAATAAGTTTCATTTGAAAAACACTTGTTGTATAATATATATATATATATATATATATATATATATATAAACAGTAATAAATTCTCGACCGTGTGACAGATATACAACTAAAAAATGATAGTTATGACCACATCCCGATCAATCATTTTTTAGTTGTATATATATATATATATATTATATATATTGTTAAATAACGCTCCATATTTGGCTTGTATCTGTTTCTAACACAATTCCTCCAGTTTTCGGAATTCCTTCCCCGTCTCTTCATTAAAACTATGAAGCTTATCACTTATCATTTTATTGAAGAGACGAGGAAGGAATTCCGGAAACTGGAGAAATTGTGTAAGAAATAGATACAAGCCAAATATGGGGCGTTATTTAACAATATACGTTTAAATGAAGGGCTGCTTCCAACTTTTACAAATATATATATATATTGTAAGACCTCAGCGCATAATCTCCAGTTGCTTTCTGGTGACATAAATTTGAAAGTCGTCAAAGAAAAGCATATCAAAGCAATATAAAATGGGAAAAGAAGACTAAGATCTTTCAACCGTAACAAGCAGTCTTCGTCAGAGTCAAAAACCCAACTAAGGTTGGTTTTTTGTTGGGTTTTAACTCTGACGGAGACCCCTTGTTACGGTTGAAAGATCTTAATCTTGTTTTTTCATGTCATATTGTGGTTTGATCATTGATTGTTATTTCACGTGTTGATGTGAAATCTTTATATATATATATATATATAATATACTGTGCTATATATAACTATATATATAGACATAGATTCAGACATAGAGCAGTCTATAAGTTGTTCTCCTTGATTGAGAAGTCTATCAGACTCAACGGCTCCAAGGCCAACTGAAGATGAAGCTATTCGTAAAACTAATGTTGTCTTGAAGACGTCAAGTACGCTTTGGTATTCCGACAACGACAACGTGTTTGGGTAGCAGATGATTTACAGGGCGTAGAATTCAGGAAATATTAGCAATACATTTTTCATTTACTGCAGAGTATTTTTTTCCTATATACTCGTAGGCAAACCATTATCTATTAGTATGAATTAAATTCGATAGGTTGTTAATTCTGACAAATTCCAATTCACTTCAAATTTAGCGCAAACACTCTACAAGACGGAAAGCCAAAATATGAATTGCAGCATCTTAAACAAAACAGATTACAAATTAATTATTATTTGTTCATAGTTGTGAAACCAGGAAAGGTTACTAGTTTATTATTATATGAAAGAAGGTCAAGGGCTGCCTCACTTATATCTATTTTCAATTTCTGTATTTTTGTGACATTACTAATTTTTCTTTCTTTTATACGACTTGAAATTAACAGCTAGGAGGCGTATTGTTATGAACCCAAATGTCGAGATCAATAAAATAAAAATTATTACTATTTATTTTAAACATTTATATAAACATTATAATTTTTTTGGTATGATAATTATAATCAATATATATTGCATTAATACAACATTTTAAAGCAATTCTTGAAAATTACTTTGTTACGTTATTTGTTCTTACCTTTGGAAGTTATAATTACTTGAATATCTTAGTTTTGATCTTTATGTTAGTCGAATGTTCTAAGATAGGATATTAGCTCAATTTTAATAATGAAACAAAGCAGTAATTTCATACTATTTGTGAAAATTGAAATGGACGGAAGAAATAGTAGTAGGAATTTACAAAAACCTGTCAATATGCAAGGTGTTGCATAAACCCACATCACAGGTCCTAACCATCTGCGCAAGAAACATGATGACTGTTAGGAAAATTATAGAGTCAAATTTAGTTTGCAGGACTTCTTAGTCTATTAGCTGGGTTTGAAATCACGATGTTTGCGTCATCAAAAAACTGCTGCATTTCATCCCGACTTTCCCTTCCCCCACCCTCTTCTCTCCAATAATATAATGAAGTTGATCTGTCTGTTTGTAATCGAATTCCTCTTAGAGTTTTTGAGAAAACTAAATATATATATATATATATATATATATTAGTATAAGTGGGCAGCAAATCTTCTTGAAGACAAATGGAATTAAAGTATGCAGCAGCCTCTGCATTGACGACCTTTTTGCTGATGGCCTCGATTTTTCTTACTATCATTCGGTGATGCTGAGGCAACTTCCATATATGCTGGGCCAGAGACATTGAGAAAACCAATATCAAACAATTTTAATGAAACACAAAAACACTGAGTTGAAACAAGCTTTCGACCACACCTTGGTCATCTTCAGGTTACACTACTATTTAATTAATGAATGTTAATATAATTAACTGAAAAGTAATCTTTAAAATTAAACATAACAATTTTAACAGATATAAAACAAACGATACAGCGGGTGAGAGGAAAACAAAGAGCAGGTTCCAGCAGGGTTTATATATATATATATATATATATATATAAACTGAAAAAAACACATAATGGACGAGAACACCTACTTGATCAATATTTCGAACCGAAGTTTCTCATCAGCAAGAGAGTAGAAGAGAAGAAGAAGAGGTACTTGCGTTCAAGATTGTAGGTGGAAGGCGATATATATATATATAATATATATATATATTAGTATATTTTGGGAGCAGACCTTCATTTAGACACATTTTATTAAAGAGTATGCCGATCTTCATTTTTGTTCGTATTCTATTTAATTTCTCAAGTTTTCTATGCTTGGTTTTTAACTCTTCAGGTAAATTGAACACTAACTCTCCGAATGATTTATTCTTGAGCTCCATAGTAGTAATCCAATAATACACTATAAACTTGACTACAACAAAAAACTATACATTAAATTATTCCAACGTTTCTGTCACTTTGACCATCTTCAGGGATTTACAATAATGACGATTAAACAACTTAACTTAAGAAAAAACACAAACAATAATTATTACAAACATTCTAGTTACGAATTATTACATTACTAACCTAATGAATTGACAACATCAAGACAACAAGGAGGTTACACATCTTGGAGGTTCCAAAATTTCAGGTTTTCCAGTTCGACTCATCTGGTTAATTAAATTCACTATAACACTATGAGGCTGTCACTGACTCGAGGTTGCTATTTTGTTGGTGTCCTGCGTGGAGCTTTAAAATCCTGCTGAAACTCGCTGTCTGATTGTTGAGGTTGGGTTTATGCTCTCTAATACACAGGGCTTCTAGAATTTGTAGTCTATTATGGTTTTGTTCTTGGTATAGAATTTCTATGTTATTGGTTAATTCTTCTCTGCTCAGTTTGATACTATGTATACTATGGGAATGATCTTTTGGAGCGCCAGCAGCAAATCTTGCTGCTTATCTTTATAAATAAAATAATGATTTTGTCTGTACATTGCTCAGAACTGACTCATTTCAAGTTTTCTTTACGTTTCATACATTGGAGAAACCGAATCCACCCTTAGAAAAATTTCTGTCGGTTTGTCCGCAAAACTTTGTCACAGGTAAACTCAGCTACCATAAGACATATAAAGCTGAAACTTTTACAGTAGATTTGTGTAGGTCTAACTTAAAATATAGGCTATGAATTGATTGGAAATTCAACGTAGAAGTGAAGTTCTGGACGTTTAAACGGAAAAATGTTTGTCACAAGTAAACTCAGCCACCATAAGACATAGCAAGCTGAAACATTGACACTGGATTTGTGTGGGCCTAACTTAAAATATGGGCTCTAACTAGATTATTAATTCAATACAGAAGCGAAGTTATGGGGCTTTTAGCTGTATTTTCCTAACTTCACAGACAAGTTTGTTTTGAAAATACACAGGTGTGGCAAGTAGGTATTGTTAGTTGATTTTAATTTCAATTGAGCATACGAATATATTGCGTACTAGCAAACGTACCCGTCTTTGACGGAATCAAAAATTCTATTATACTTGGTATTCCAAAATATCAATTATAGTATTATACTAATACTACAATTAGAAGTTATAGAATAGTAGAAAATACCATTATTAGTACAGTGCTAAAAAAAAGCCTCTGTATACAAAGATTAGATTTTAAGTTAGACATACACAAATCTACAATCAATGTTTCAGCTTTATATGTCTTATGGTAGCAATATTTTGTGGACAAACCGACAGACAGAAATTATTCTAAGGGTACATGTGGCTACTCTGAAGTATGAAACGTAAAGAAAACTTGAAATGAGTTAGTTCTAATTAACGTGCTCCCAGTCAAAAGCTAGCACGCAAGCCACTGGGCTACTCTGGTTCCATACCTTACTTTATTACCAGTGTTTATATTACGCAAATATTAAATTAAAAAAAAATATTTTTGTTGTGTTTATTTATAATACATTTGCACTACTGTCATCGGCGAGCAAGCAAGCTACTGGCAACCCTGGCTAGATCCCTTTACTTTATTACCATCTTTTATATTATCCACATTTTAAATTCAAAAAAATATTTCTTTGTTACATTTATTTATAATACATTTGCACTACTGTCATCGGCGATCACGCAAGCCACTGGGCTACTCTGGTCCCATACCTTACATTATTACCAGTGTATTTATTAAGCAAATATTAAATTAAAAAAAGTTGACAGTTATATATAATACATAGCAAACGTACCCGTCTTTGACGGAATCAGAAGTTCCTGTTTTGGTTTATTGCCGTGTGCCTATTGCCTTTCGGCTATACCACGGAGAATCAGAAGTTCCGTCATTTTTGGTATTTCAAAATGTCATTAGAAATTATAGAATAGTAGAAAATACCATTATTACTACAGTGTTAAACAAATGCCTCCAGCTTATACACTACATTAGCTGTCTGTCCTTCAGGTTCATGGTAGAAGAAAGAGTTGAAACCTCTGACCGTTGAGCATGTAAACTACATTTGACCATGTGAGAAAAACTTGGTTTTGCTACCTTGTATTCCTGCGTTAGATGAAGTCTCCCTTTGCGACTTAGTTAACGTCATTGCGAAATAGACTCTGACCCGACTTTGCAATCATTTCAACGTAAACAGACAGTGGCTCGGAATCAATGGTATGTGAAGTATACACACAGACTCCCCAATACCACATCCAGTCATTATGTCCGCCTCTATGGCATATCTGTGTAGAGCACGAACTCAGAGTCGTGTCCCGTTGCACAGTTTTGGGGCACTCATGTTTCGTAACATGAAATTTGTTACTGCTACTAAATTGTAGCATGATTGGTGCTCTACTTTAAGTTTTTACTCATGAGCAGGCAGTCCAGGAGAAATAAATTCAGAGTCAAGAAATTCAATTAGATAATGAACTGCTTCTTCATCACTAATCCAATCTCTTTACTGACTTGTAAGTTCTTTCCTCGGCTTCATATAGCGTAAGAACTTGTTTGTTGATTTTTCCTCCCTGTTCATATTAAGAGTTGAGAATTGCTCGTTTACAAAACATTTATTCTCAATAGATAGTACATCCTTAACTCTGTGAAACACCATTTCAATGATGTCAAATCGCAATATATTCATATGCTCAATTGAAATTAAAATCAACTAACAATACCTACTTGCCACACCTGTGTATTTTCAAAACAAACTTGTCTGTGAAGTTAGGAAAATACAGCTAAAAGCCCCATAACTTCACTTCTGTACTGAATTAATAATCTATTTAGAGCCCATATTTTAAGTTAGGCACACACAAATCCAGTGTCAATGTTTCAGCTCGCTATGTCTTATGGTGGCTGAGTTTACTTGTGACAAACATTTTTGCGTTAAACGTCCATAACTTCACTTCTACGTTGAATTTCCAATCAATTCATAGCCTATATTTTAAGTTAGACCTACACAAATCTACTGTAAAAGCTTCAGCTTTATATGTCTTATGGTAGCTGAGTTTACCTGTGACAAAGTTTTGCGGACAAACCGACAAACCGACAAACCGACAGAAATTTTTCTAAGGGTGGATTCGGTTTCTCCAATGTATGAAACGTAAAGAAAACTTGAAATGAGTCAGTTCTAAGCAATGTACAGACAAAATCATTATTTTATTTATAAAGATTTGACATCATTGAAATGGTGTTTCACAGAGTTAAGGATGTACTATCTATTGAGAATAAATCTTTTGTAAACGAGCAATTCTAAGCCCTTAATATGAACATGCATGAGAAATCAACAAACAAGTTCTTACGCTATATGAAACCGAGGAAAGAACTTACAAGTCAGTAAAGAAATTGGATTAGTGATGAAGAAGCAGTTCATTATCTAATTGAATTTATTGACTCTGAATTTATTTCTCCTGGACTGCCTGCTCATGAGTAAAAACTTAAAGTAGGAGAACCAATCATGCTGCAATTTAGTAGCAGTAACAAATTTCATGTTACGAAACATGAGTGCCCCAAAACTGTGCAACGGGACACGACTCTGAGTTCGTGCTCTACACAGGTATGCCATAGAGGCGGACATAATGACTGGATGTGGTATTGGGGAGTCTGTGTGTATACCACACATACCATTGATTCCGAGCCACTGTCTGTTTACGTTGAAATGATTGCAAAGTCCGGTCAGAGTCTATTTCGCAATGACGTTAACTAAGTCGCAAAGGGAGACTTTATCTAACGCAGGAATTCAAGTTAGCAAAACCAAGTTTTTCTCACGTGGTCAACTGTAGTTTACTTGCTCAATAGTCAGAGGTTTCAACTGATTGTTCTTCCATGAACCTGAAGGACAGACAGCTAATGTAGTGTATACAGAGGCATTTGTTTAACACTGTACTAATAATGGTGTTTTCTACTATTCTACAATTTCTTATTATAGTATTAGTATAATACTATAATTGATATTTTGGAATACCAAGTATAATAGAATTTTTGATTCCGTCAAAGACGGGTACATTTTGCTAGTAAGTAATATAAAAATGCTTATAAGTAGTCTAAGGTATTCAACGGGTAATTGTTTTTTCAACATCAAAAAATCGACGAGAATGGAAATACGAGTCTAACTTCTATGCCTCTTACATAAAAACAACACATGCTATATAGGCAAAACTGTGAACGTATGATCGTGACGAGTCTACCAAACAACAACAACAAATTTGAAATTAGAGATATAGAGCTTCCAATTTTTACAGTTAAAACTTGTATAAATTGTGCTATTCTAGAGAGAAAAAAGTACAGCTGTTTCGGTTATTTGCCATTTCATTTATGGTTAAACCATATTGGAGGATTAATAGTAATTATGAAATACTATCTTTTCTAAAACCCGGTGTATAACAACAAACGCATTGTTAGCCGTAACTTTAATAATCTGTACTCTACTGCAATGGACAATTATGTTACCAAGTATCAGCATTTTGATCTGCCATTTATTTAAATGAAGAACAAGTTTATATAGATATGCTGTGTTTTTGTAGCATTATAAACATTTAGGTAATTATTTTTAAATTTAAATAAATTATTATTTTAAATTTTTTTTGTAATTATGTAATATATAAATAAAGGCAATTTTTTTTTAATAAAATTGGCTGTGAATTCCAATGAGTGAGCCTGGTTATACTCTTGATCATAAAAATGAACGTATTTTATATGTGGGGTTGAGAATCAAATACTGGCCTCTGTTACTAGTTAAGACAGAATACTAAAAATTCAACCCGTTAAGAATCTCTACCCTAGTAAAGTTGAGTAAGGTAATAATAGAGTACAGAAGACCCTTGCTTATTCCTGGTTCACGGTTCACGTCCCCGTATACTCGCCGGTTTGTCTTTCGTTCGTCTTTCAACAAAATTTCTGAGCACTTTATATCAGAAATACAATCACATTCACAGTATATAAATAAAATCGACAAGTATAGCAGGTGATCCCTTAGTCTAGGATAAACAAACAGTTTTTATAGCTTTATTACTCTTTTTCCGTGATTGAAATTTCATGAATTTTTTTTATAAATTGCTAAATTTTTGTTCCATTTTTGATCAATTTTCATGGTTTTTTAATGAGCCGTTTAGCGTCAAAAAAACATTTTCTGAAAACAGAAATCATATTTTAACGCCTCTTGGGTGAATGTAATTTTTTAAAAAAAAATCTCATCTCACTTTCAATATAATGGTCTATTTTAAGGTATACTTTCATTTTGATCCGTCAAACGGTATGGCTTGTATCGCTCTCACAAGCTTTGAGATTGAATTATAAGTCACAATTTTTACGTTTTATTGAATGAAAAATATTTTCCCTTGTTTCAAAATTGTGAATATATTTTTCGTTTATTTCATTTGTAACTACAAAGATAATACCCAAATTTCAAAACTCTAAGTTAGCAGTTTAGGAGGAGAAAAATGTTTTCTAAAAATAGGTTTTTGGCAAAAAAAGTGACTTTCCAGTCATGCATAATTCTTCCCAAACAATAGGGATCATCTTCACTATGGGGCCAATTTTTGTTTAAAATATTAACTTGATCCATCAAAGATTCTGGACCATAGCGTAGTAACAAGCAATGCTAACATACTCACCCACCCACCCACCCACCCACACACACACAGACATCATCGAAAAAACTTCATAAAACGACTTTTGGGACATCAAAACATATAATTCCGTCAAAATCTCGAGATAGAATTTTTTCACGATCACTATACTTTACTTATGGTAAAGTAAAAAAAAGGAGATAGTACTGTATAAATGATAAATATGTTTAAAATAACAATATCAGTTAATATAAAGAGTTAAAAAAAAAGAATGACTACAGCGACTACACGCGTAAACGTAAACTTTATATCATAATTTTCTCTTCAAAGATTTGCTCTGTTTTCTATCAAATGTTTACCGTATACATGGAGAATGACTTTACAAGAGTAACGACAGTGTATTACTGTCAGTAAGCAATACAAATACTCAACTTACTTTTTTTGCTTACAGTAGGATTAGTAATGAATATTATAACACTGCAACTTATATTCACGGATTTTTTCGGTTCCCTGAGTGGACGTAGCCTGCTCGAATAAGAAGGGTGTTACCTGTGTAGAATCACCCATGTAATTTGGCTCGCTCATAACTAAAATGGATACAAAACAAATTAACCTCATTTTCCATCCTAATAACAACACTAAGGATGAAAGCGTGGAAGCGTGGCCACACTCAAGGGAAACGTCTTGCGCTCCTTCACCGCACTTAGTTTAATACTAAGTGTCTTTTTCAGATCATAGGCATTATTTATAACATGTATCTGCTTTAGGTGATAATGATGTTAATAAACAAACTAAAGCATTATATTTAAGTGCCATAATCAATATAAAACTCATCTGTATCAAAACTGTAACGATAAAAAACTCCAATCATTTGTATCATATTTTACCCTATAACAGATAATTAGATTACCAATTATGTAAAAAAATTGTCATATTTAAATTAAAGTAGGTTTTTTTTATAATAATTGTATCTAAACTTTATTTTTGGCATCAAAAATAAATTGCTTTTGAACAAAGAACTGGAAAGCGACATTCTCCAATGAAAAGGACTCTTCTGTAATAGGCTTTAACAGAAACTTGTTCTAAAAGAATTGAGTGGTTCATTAAGCCAATTATATTCATTGTCTATTCTTTAGATCAATTATTTTTTCATTTCGATGCCTGAGAGTGGAAGACCGGCTTAAGTAGGTAGGGCTAACGAGGTTTCTGATGCAGGAAACGTGTCATTTATATGTAGCTTCTACTTGATTATTCCTATTTAATTTTTCTATTGTTTTATTTCATTTTAGTCTCTGCAATCAATATAATCGCTTTCTCTCTCTTTCAAGAACTAATTATAGAGAAAAATGATTAAGCGGTATTTACTCATTATGAGGTCTTTACTCATCAGATGAGTACGACGTATACCACATATTCTGGTATCAGTCATTATGACGTATGCTTTTCTTCAGATGAGGAATACCATATATTATGGTATCAGTCATTATGACGTATGTACTCTTCAGATGAGGAATACCACAGATTATGGAATACCACTGGTAATAGGTGCTTTCATTTCCCAGGTCTGCAATGGCGACTCCGTGGAAATCATTACCAAGGTTACTAAAAACCTGGGCTTTTTCTTTTTTCAGTCCAGATATGTCAATTATAATAACAGTTTTACTTGTAAGTAAATTACTAATTAAAAAAATCTGGAGTGACCTACACTCAATTTTACGATAAATAAACCTAATATCAAACTTCTTGGGTATGTAATATATAATGTTCCATTTAGGCATAATAGAAATGTCTAAATTGGAGAGGTTTATTACTTTCACTCCTGGAAGTAGTACAGATAGTGACTGATCCACTGATCAATATATATATATATTATATATATATATATATTATATATACAATAAAATAAAAAACGAAGGAAACACACAGAAAGACACAGACATAACTCACATCGATCCGATCGATCGATCCGATGTGAGTTATGTCTGTGTCTTTCTGTGTGTTTCCTTCGTTTTTTATTTTATTGTAAAAAAGTCCGCTGGACCGTTTCTTTTAATTGTATATATATATATATATATATATATATATATATATATATATATATATACTTACTTTTATACTTCACACGACAGATGCATGTAATATCTCATTCTTTTATCTAAATTTCGTCTTAAGCTTAGTAGAGTCGTCAGGGTTTCTCAACCTTTTTACCCTTGCATAACTGTTAAAATAACTTACCTGTCTTAAAGAACCACATAAATAATCATATACCAATTTGTCATATCATGTTCATCACAGAGTACTTATTGAACATCACAAAAAGGATATATACTCGTATCTAGTTAGTCCAATGTTTAACTTCAGAGCGACTCTTATCTATTAGACGAGGCAATCGAAATATAGTAGTGAGTTTCTGCGATCCCTTTTTGTGCGTGCTCTTTTTGAAAAATTAGTTTATATATATATATATAAATGGAATTATTAAACAGACCAAACCGCACAGAAAAATAAGTGAAAAAAAAACAATACATAAAGATCGGTAACACTTACTGGGATCAATATTTTGAACCGAAGTTTGTCTTCAGTAAGAGAGTGGAAGAGAAGAAGGAGATGTACGTACTTTCAAGACTGTGGGTGATAGTCGCCTTCCACCCAAGGTGTTGAAAGTACGTACCTCTTCTTCTTCCTTTCTGCTCTCTTCCTGAAGACGAACTTCGGTTCGAAATATTGATCCCAGTAAGTGTTACCGATCTTTATATGCTGTTTTTTTTCGTTTATATATATATATATATATATATATATAATATATATATATATATATATAAATATAAAATACATTCAAAACGAAGGAAACACACAGAAAGACACAGACATAAATCACATCTGTATGAGTTATGTCTGTGTCTTTCTGTGTGTTTCCTTCGTTTTGAATTTAATTTATTTAAAAAAGTCCGCTGGACCGTTTCTTTTATATAGGTTTTATATAGGATATATTTATATATATTGTATATATATATATATTCGTAAATTTTGGTAGCGTCCTTCCTTGATACACACATTATTGAAAATGACACCAAATTTAGCTGATACCTGTTTCTTAACAAGTTTCTCAATTTTTCTAAATAACACTCTCGTTATTTCGTCTACACAATAAAGTACATCTCCTATGGTCGACATGTTTCGAATGATCAACATTCATCATCAGGACGTGAATAAGATCTAATGTGAAAACCTGGTTTATTATATACACAGAGAAGTGTATACACTTACAAATTTACTTATTACAAAAAGCGGTTTTGGGAGGAGCTGTAATGCAAAATAGGTGTTAACAACGGGGGACGACAGTAAATACTCTATCACACCCCAAACTGTGGTGGTAACCATCAAAAATTGTACAAGCAATAAGAACATAAATATAACATATCGAAAGGTATGCTACAGTGCCGGTAGCTCAATAAGAGAGGGTTGTACCTCGATCTTGTATCTCCCGGGTTCGATCCCCGACATAGTGAGAGTTTTAAAAAATATCCTCAGTACTATTCTATACTATACACTAGTCCACGGGTAATAATTATAATTTTTAATTTGATAAAAAATCCATGACACTGTGTGCATTAGGTGTAATTGTGAAGACCAAATAGAATGGTTTATTTGTTTTTGAAAAATATATTTTATGTATTATTTCGTTGTTCACGATTTAAAAAAAAAATGCTTTATGTGCATATTAAAATATTATTCAATATTGTGAGTAATATTGAGGTTTCCTATTTGAAAGAAAAGCTCGCACATGTCTATGAGATAGACTCTTATGCCTATATCTAGATAAACTCTTATCTAGAATACATGCATATTGCATATTGGTGTCATAGAGGTTAGTAAATAAGACGTTATTATTAACCCTTATACCTCGTCTATCGCTAGTTGTGTCCGTCCTACTGGTTTCGCAATGGCTGCATCATCAATGCGACTAATCTGGCCTTCCAAAATCACGGAAATAAATACCTATTTTAACTCAATAGTGCCAATACATGCCCACATTTCTTACCTAATAGCTTTTAATCTGTTTTTTGTCTTTTACAATTGAAGTCGTCCCTGTCCTGTCCCTCCGGTCGTCTTTGGATGTTTTTTATTAGTTTAAATATTATGTCTGTCTGGTGCTTGATTTGTTTGTTTATTAGGTTATCAGTGTTTTTGTTTATATATTTCCATTTCTTCTATTACATTTAATCATTTACCTTTTTGTCTTATTTTAATTAATTCCATCGATTTTTCAATACTGCTGGGTTTATGTCCGTGTTTTTCTAAATGGTTAGCAAAATTTGATTTATTCGTGTTATTTACATAGTCATTAATACGTTCTTTAAATCTTTCTTTTGATGTTCTTCCAGTTTACCCTATGTACATTTTTCTAACCATTTAAAAAAACACGGACATGAACCCAGCAGTATTGAAAAATCTATGGAATTAATTAAAATAGGACAAAAAGGTAAATGATTAAAAGTAATAGAAGAAATGAAAATATAAAAACAGAAACACTGACAGCATAATAAACGAACAAATCAAGCACTAGACAGGCATAATAATTTAAACCAATAAAAAACATGAAAAGACGACAGGACGGACCGGACTGGGACAACCTCAATTGTAAAAGACAAAAAACAGAATAAAAGCTATTAGGTAAGAAATTTAGGCATGTATTGGCACCATTGAGTTAAAATAGGTATTTATTTCCGTGATTTTCAAAGGTAAGGTTAGTACCATTGATGATGCAGCCATTGCGAAACCGGTAGGACGGACACAACTAGAGTTAGACGAGGTATGACGGTCAATAATAACAATAATATCTCGTGTACCTAGAATCTAAGGAGGCGCCTAAAAAAGTTTGAGATGCCTTGCTTTTGGGCATTTCTTCAATCAAAAGGCCAACAATACAAGATCAGTTTTACATGTTCTTAGTGTGTTCCCAATTTAGTATTTTCACATTATTTTGATAGAATTTTTTTTTAACTAATTTTTTCATAATTGTTATAATAAAGAATTGTACGTGCCGTTATTATAAAATAATCAAGTTTAATTGTTGTTGAAGACAAGTTATTCTAGCAGATGTAATAGTATTTTATTTACTGTTGTAATTGGTTGTGCTGGCATAAATGAATCGTCTGAATTATAGGTTATGATAGAGCCAGTCTTACTGAAATCTGGTATACATTCCAGTTTTATTCTAAAGAATTATACAGGAAGTATCCATATAAACAAGTTTTATTATTAAAACAACACGTTTCGAACATATACGATTCTTCTTCAGATAAATTTACTATTGTATTGCACCATTACTGTTGCAACATTAATACTATTGTATTGCACCATTATTGTATTGCAACGCATTACTTCTATCTTTGTATATTTCATATGATGGCTAAATGAAAATCATGTCACTTAACAACTGTTACGCATTGCCAACGAATTAATAGAAATTATTAATAAATAATAAACTTGTATAGATCAAAATCTGAATTAGAGTACAAGTCTACTTTTTCCTTCATTGCAAGTTAATTATAGTGAACAATGAAAATGAATTTATTATGGAATTTCGAACGTTTTTCATGTTATGGGTCGTCTAAATCTATTTTTGGATGTTTGTCAAGGTCATCGCGTGATGAGAAAACCACCTGTTTTGAAAAAAAAAAGTCACCACCCTTTTACAAGGATACAACATTTGTACAACACGAAATATGTAATTAATATCAAACATTAATGTTTGATACCCACTATGGCCCAGAGTGGGCCATCTCTAACCACTCTGGGCCAGACTGGGCTACCTCTAACCACTCTGGGCCAGACTGGGCTACCTCTAACCACTCTGGGCCAGATTGAGCCACCTCTAACCACTATGGCTCAGAGTGGGTATCGTGATTTTTGTCATGTGGGAGGTGAAAAAAATAACTAATAAATAAAAAATAGTTCCATTCGTTAGTTCCAAGACACCTTAGCATTACCACATAACAATTATAGTAATTATCTACTCAACATAACATCTCCTCACATGAAAGGCTAATGTGACCAGCAACCAGAACATGTCAACTCCGATGTTCAACATGATCTGAATCTGGTGAACATGCTGGAGATCGACAGGTTTAGTGAGAAATATAAATATTTAGTTAGGTAGAACAACTTTTGACTTCACTGAAGACGGAAAGGTATATTTTTGGACTTAAATAAAACAAATTATTGCCCTAATACGAGTATTGCATTGCGAGCTAATCATGCATTTGGTAGTAATTATATAAACATAAATTATTAATTTATTATAAGTAAACTTTATTTTAAAATGGTGATCATAACAATATTTGATGATAAAGGATATATTTAGTACCGAACTAAATAATTTAAATTTGAAGATAATAAAGTACAAACAATTACGTAACTATTTACAACAACCAAGCTAGTTAGTACCTTATTGATAACGCATCAATTACTTATTCTTTTTATTCCATTTAACAATTAAGTTAATAATTAATCTGAATTAGCATTATTCATTATGTAGGCCTTTGCATACTTTTTTCTTAAGTTAGTCTGAAATAGGCCCTACAAGGGGGGGGGGGGGGGTGAATTCGGTTCGCCGCACCGGGGCCCATTAGAGTCTAGGAGGTACTTGAATATCAAAGATAAAAATTTTTGAACCTAAGAAGAAAAGGAATTAGAGTACACCGTCGCAACCATTACTCCTTCTTCACCAGGGTTACCAGATTGCCATTTTTCAACCCAATTTCGTCAGTTACTGAATTTTGTTACTGAATTGTCTAGATATTACTAGTGTTGGAAAGGAAAGGAGATCTTTCACAGGCACATTTTTGTCCTCTCAAAGGTCCTGGTCTGAACTATCTTTTTTTCGTTCCATTGGAGTATATGTAACGGAAATTTGTAGATAAATATTGTTGAGATCTTTCAAAAGAAGTTTAATTATTGTGTCAATACTATTGAAAAAAAAATTACATTAAAAGTAAATGTATACAAAATAAACATGAAAAAATCAAACGGTTTTAGATTTAGTAAACGGTTTTTAAAAGATAGTGTGAAGTTGTTAAAATTAAACGATTACAAGAAAAGAACACATAGAAACAACACACAACTTACTTCAATATTTTGACCTCGTCGTCATAAGAAGAAGAAGAGGATCTCAGTGGAACTTAGTGCTGTTTGCCAACTGAGTTGCTGTTTTCCAACCGAGCAGAACTCCTTTTCTTCTTCTCCTGATGATGACAAGATCGAAATACTTCAGTGATTTGTGGGCTATTTCTACGTGTTCTTTTCTTGTAATCGTTTTATATGTTGTCCCAATGTTTCATGTTTTGAATGTGTTGAAATTAATACTGAGTAGTTCTTATGATCACACAAGGCTAAGAACCATGATGCGCATTACATAAATTAAAAAATAACGAGGCACATTAAACATGATTGGACCTTACCTATATGCTTTAATAATTATTTCATATGAGCTCTAAAATGGTATGAACTTCATCATAATAAAATAATTTTGCTTATATTCAAAGAAATTTCTAGCGACTGGAATAAACCAGAAATTCCTCTCATGACAAAAATAAAAAAGTTGTATAAACTTGAAACATTGTTTTCAAGGTTTTATTACATGATTAGGTTAAATTATCGAGGGGCATCGATAGCTGTGGACTGGAGCAGGTCGACATAATTGCTCGATGGGTGACCTTGCTCGAATGCCCGGACTGAACTGGGAGAACTCGCCAAATCAGTCTCCTCCGACCTCTCCCTTCTCTCAGCCTACCTGTATCGCCTCTTCTATTCACCAACGCTCCCAACATCCTTTCCTTATAATATCAACTTCTCATCCATTATTTAAATGGCAACTATTCCGTCAATTTAAACCAGAATCATTTTTTAATATAATTGGCCATGAATTTTCTAACCATTAGTGTCTCATTTTTAAGTTAAATTAATTGCATATACTTAAATAAATTAAAGTATTCTGATCGTTACATTTCATTACTCACACTATTAGATGCTATTCTACACTTTGAAACTATATATATATATATATATATATATATATATATATATATACTGAACATTGTAAACAGGAAAACGATCCAAAAAGACATTGGTTTTTGACTCTGACGAAGACCGGTTCTTATGGTTGAAAGATCTTAGTCTTGTTTTCCCATTTTCATATTGTGGTTTGATCATTGATTGTTATTTCGCGTGTTTATGTGAAATCTTTATATATATATATATATATATAACAGCCGCCGCCCTGTCTTCCTGCGGGACTCTTCGCTCTTCTCTCTTCACACCTCCTGATGACGACGATGGTCGAAATATCGATGTGAGTTTTGTCTGTGTCTTTCTGTGTGTTTCCTTCGTTTTGAATTTATTTTATTTAAAAAAGTCCGCTGGACCGTTTCTTTTAGTTGTTTTTATATATATATGCTTTGAAAGCTTAAAGAAACACAAATGAAAAATAGATACTAGGACTCACATTCAATATTTCAACCATTTTAATGATCGTCCTCAGGAAAGGAAATTGAGAGGCGAGAAGACGAAGGCCAATGATCAAACCACAATATAAAATGGGTAAAAAAAGACTAAGATCATTAAACCACAACAAGCTGTCTTCGTCAGAGTCAAAAATTCAACTCTGACGAAGAAGATCGCTTGTCAAGGACTTAAAGATCTTAATCTTTTTTTTCTTCATTTCGTATTGTGGTTTGATCACGCAATATGATAATAATTTCACGTGTTTATGTGAAATCTTGTTTTATATATATATATATATATATATATATATATATATATAAACTATTAATTAAATTATGGTCTCCTCTGTTTGATAGAAATATCTCATTTCCTTTGTTTTTAATAACTTGAGTTTTTCTTAAGTCAGCTGTTGAAATTGTTGTTCTCTGCCAACTCTTTTTTTCTTAAACGTGACACGTAGTTCAAGGTAAGCAAGTTTTGCATCGAGTTTTACATTTAATGCACTTCCAATGCTAAGTGATTGTCTGAGTATGTCGTTTGATGTTCCGTTATAAGAAAATACAGAGGATGAAAAAAATATACTCGTAAGATCAAAGTAGCAATTAAAAAACCAAATCTATTTAATAATATTAGAAAACTCATTTGCAACGTCTTTTATAAGTGTTTAAAAATGATATTCAGTAAGAATATTCTTATGGTTGAGTTGAGAATATTGCGATTCAAAATTGTACAACTGAGAAAACTGTCAGCTGAATTTAGCATCTTCGACAAAATTTCATTCAAAATAAAGGATATTCCAGAGTAACTTCACAGAAGTCGATGAAAACTATAGAGGTGGAAGCGATAAAGCGTGCAGTTCCCTCAACAAGTAGGAATATTCGTTCACTTGCTAATGCTCTCATTGTTCCAGCTGCTACACTGTACAAGCATATTAATTGAGGTTTGATTAAATGTCATTCAAATGCAAAAAAAAATTTCTCACGGATAGGATAGAAATGCAACGGTTGATATACGATCATTCTTTACTTTTTTTTTTGCAGAGAATTGCGAGTTACCATCTCGTTAGTTTGAAAAAAAAAACAAGCAAACATTATTTATGAGGATGGGTAATGGTTCTTTGTAACAATATCACAGACTTGATCTGTTACTAAGTGAAGAAGAAGATTGAAATGTAAGAGCTAAGAACATGTATCTACGTTTTTTTCTGTTGAGGCCTGAGGGTCTCACAAAGTAGGCCCTCCGATGCTGATTCTTCCAGGGAATATTGCATCTTCGATTGATTTTATATTGGGAGTCCTAAGTTTTGCCTAACTCAACTGCATTCAGAGTAGGGATCTTTAACGAGTACCTGACAACGTACTGGTTCGGGATTGACGGTTTAACGTCATCTGTTATTAGTATTGGTCCTTGTTTCTGTGTTAGTCTTAGTTTTCAGTCTTAGTTACCATTATAAGTTAGTTTTAGTTGGGGGACAAAAACTCAAGAAATATTCCCCTCAAGAGAATATTTCTAGTACCTTAAGGGTCTAGTGACAAGGTGTGTTGGTCTTGTATGTTTATTTAGATATCTTGTGTTCTTTAGGTTACGTGAAACTACAAAGGAATATCGAATACCTTGTCGGAAATCACCTTTGTATGTTACCTGGGCATTCGTTTATCTGCTTTTTCGAAGCCTAGGTAACTCTACCGCGGAATAGCTGTCTATTAGTTGCGTATTTAGTAGCATCGAGTTGCCCGCCTCCGCGGGTTCACCTCGGGTGCCTCCATGATTCTCTCTGGAGGTGGCTAAAAGGCAACTCTTTAACAAGGCAAATAACCTCATTAACAAAATGGCGAGGTACGCGAAGGTTAACACAGGTTTGACGTCCTCTCCGAGAGACAAAGCTACGGAATGATATATCACGATAAGTATTTCATGAAACTCTCGGAAATGATGGCATCATACCGTCAGTCCATATGATGTCAGGTATTCGTTAAAGCTCTCTATAATAAATACTCTTGAGCTAGGCAAAAATTTAAGACTCCCAACGCAGTATCATTAGGGAGAATAGAATATTCCCTTCAGGAAATGAGTGTCAAAGGTGCAGCTTACCAGTAAACCCTCAATCCCCTTCTCAAAAAAAGTCGTGTGTTATTACACAACTCCCCCCCAAAAAAAGGAAAATAAAAGCCAAAATGTACAATGTTATTGTTTTTACTACTATTACTATCAGGGCTAAAAACAATTTCAAAGATTTATTCTCAATAAATTGTTTTTAGCCCTGACAACAATAATAATAAGAAGAAGAATAGTGTAAAAAATACTTCCTTCTATGAGGCAAAAACATTGTACATTGGTTTGTTTGTTTTTTTTTTGCAGAAGTTGCTTATTGTATTATAGTATTAAAACCTCATTCTTTTTGTTACTCTTCATTATTATATTAATGATAAGTAACTAATATCTCATATTCTGTTGAATTTCTATTTCGATTTAATTATAGTGCTTATATTTTATACAGTAACGTATAATTAGTTTTATTATAAGTTAGTTCATCAAATGGGCTCCAAGAAAAAGAGTTTTTGAGCAGCTAGCAACTGTTGAGGCTGGCTTTATAGTCCGCAAAGGATAATCAAACTTGACGCTTAATTGTGAGAGAAAAAGGCTAATATCTGTCTGAAACAAAGAGCAAATTAGGCGATTATTTTTTTTAGTCAACGCCCATTAGACAATTTTGACCAAAGATCTGAACAATTTTGTCCTTGAAGTCGTGATTTCAATCTAAGGAAGTCTGATTTAATTGGCAAGATTGACCTCAAAGGAGAGGTCACGATCGTCTCATTCACAATTCAACAACTATGTTAAACAAATTTTCTTTCGTTATGACTTGTTGTAGGTAAAATTTAAGACAAAAAAGAAAAGGGAAAACAAATTAATTCGGCACTTTTAATTTCTAAAAACTTTTTTGTGAAATAATGTTATAGGTTTTTTCAAAAATTTGTGTAGAAGGTTCTCCTTCCACTGCTAAAACTAAGTCCCCATGACATACACGGTACACTCGACCCTCGAGTTTCCGTACTTCAAGAAATCGTACTTTCAAATTCTTGTACTTCTTTTTTCTTCCGAATGGCATAAATTATCATGCAAATATTGGTAATTCACAATGAGGATAGAGTGAGACCGAGTAGCCTACGTTTTATCGTTGTCTCTTAGCGAACTATACCTTTTTTTTGTTCAGTATATAGTTTATTATGTATCAATAATAGTATTTATTTAAATACAATGTGTAGTGTGCTAGGTTAGGTTAGCTTGCAGTGGCAGTTCCACAAGGGAACACACGTAGGCCAGCATTGGCCCTTTGTGATACCACACAATGAAGATTGATTCTACAGTGGGAGTACTAAATTTTGCCTAACTCAAATGTATTTAGAGTAGGGATCTTTAACGAGTACCTGACATCGTACAGGCTCGGGACCGACGGTTTAACGTCCTTCTCCGAGGGACGACTCGCTCAGATTTATTCACCTCCCGCGTGAATAAATCGAGAGCCAGGTGAGGATCGAACCCCGGTCCTATCAGTTCAGAGGCGAGCACGTAACCACTGAGCTAGCCTGGCCCCCGTGTAGTGTGCTAAAGTAAATGAAACTGAGATAGCCTAGCCTTTCTAGAAAGTTTTAGTGAGTTTATGTATATGGTTCGTCTTAGTACCATGATACCATGGTACGAGTATCAATCACTTACTTAGCCTATCCTAGCCACCATTAGGCTACCGCTTATCAGTGTTACCAATTTCCGGACTTTTCTGTTTCCAGACCACTATCGGTCTCGATTAGTACGGACCGGGAAGTACTAAAACGGAAAGTCGAGGGTCCAGTATACTGCAAAGTTAAAGTGGTACCGCTGACAGGAATCTATTCTAATCAAGTTAACTAAGCTGCTATACCAATCGGTTTTACATTAATTTTTGCACAATTTAAGATTGATAATAATTGTTGCATTTTATCCAACTGGTGAAATTAAAAACTGTAAGTTAAGTCATGTAATTGTAAAGAAATAATGTTTTACTAATTCATCCTTGATAATTTTTTAAAATTGACATTTCACCTCGACCACTGAATGTTCAAAATACTAATTTAGTTATCAAAAATTAGTTCCAATGTAATAACATCTTATTTCAAGCCGACGTTTCACTGACAATTGTTCGGCATTTCAAGGCTAAAAACAATTAGTAATACTACTATAAACAACTCTAAAAAAATATTTCCACAAAATAAAAGCTACAGTGCATAAAACGAAAGCCAAAATGCACAGTGTTATTGGTTTTATAGTGAGGTGTATTTATAACATTATGACTATTATTATTAACAGTTATTTCGTTATTAAATAAAATTCAAGGATTTATTTTCAGAAAATTGTTCTGAAACCTGATAAAGACAATAATAATACTAATAATATGAAACATATTTCCTTCTATAACGTAAACATCGTACATTTTGTTTTGTTTGTTTTTTTTTGCATTGTTGCTTATTGTATTGTTGTTTTCTGTTCTAATATATTCTGTGGAGTTATTTTGTCAAAGTTATTTATAGTATTAATATGTAGCATTATACAAATCAGGGGTTATTTGTATATCTCTATATATAAAGTTCGTGAGTTTGTTTGTTTGTTCGCCCATTTCCCGTGGAGATTGAAACCTGAAATTAAGTATATATTATTTATTACCTGAATAATGTTAAATAAAAGAAAATTATCACTATATTTCCAAAATTGGAGCCAGGGTAGCCAGTGGCTTGCGTGCTCGCCGATGACAGTAGTGCAAGTGTATTATATATAAATCTAACAAAAATTTTTTTTTAATTTAATATTTGCTTGGTATAAAGACTAGTAATAAACTAAAGGCATGTAGCCAGGGTAGCCCACTGGCTTGAGTGCTCGCCAATAACAGTAGCACAAATATATTAAAAATAAATGTAACAAAAATATTTTTGAATTTAATATTTGAATAATATAAACAATGTTAATAAAGTAAAGGCATGGATCCAGGGTAGCCAGTCGCTTGCGTGCTCGCCGATGGCAGTACTGCAAATGTATTGTATATATATGTAACAAAAAAAATTAATTTAAAATTTGCGAAATATAAACACTGGTAATAAAATAAAGGTATGTAGCCAGAGTAGCCCAGAGGCTTGCGTGCACTGATGACAGTAGTGCAAATGTGTTATAAATAAATGTAACAAATATATAACAAACTACTACATTAGAGGTTAAAAATGAATAATTTTACGAACAAACTTGAACACAACTGTCAGATAAAATACGATTGTTCTAAGGTAATGTTATAAAGACATATGCCTCTCATTAATGTTATTTTATGTTAGGTAAATAAATTATAATTTCAATTTAGAAGTTTTGTTTGTTTTAAATATATTTCATTGTGTACATAACTTGAATTAATGATTTATTTATTTATGTGATAAAATAAATGATTTTGTTTTACTTTTAAATGATTTTTATTTTGTTAAATATACTTACTGTATATATATCTTGAATCATGTTAAGAATAATATATCAAAAGCTTGGGCCATATAAGAATCTGTGTCCGTGTCTTAATAAAAATAACCACAATTAAAGTTATCCCTTTCAATCATGTTCAGTGAATTAATTTCAATACCTGTTATAATTTCTGAGTGACACAAAGGGTCACGGGTAGTCTAGTATCATTATAAATGTTTTCTTATCTCGACCACTTATATTTGACATGAGTTTTCTTTTCATAGAGGTTTTCTTTTCAAACAATACAACACCTTTAAACCGACGTTTCTTATATATTTGTATACATTTCAGGACTACATCAATATTGATAATTCGAAAATCGTCAGGGTTTGTTTCCTCAAAAAGAACATATATCTGATAAAATTCGTAAACAAGTCAAATTTGTTAAACGAATTTGCATATAATTTTCATACGGCACAATTTCTGCAGTGAGGATGCGAAATTGTGTATATCACTTATTAATTCTTACATCTGGATACAATTAAAAAAAAATCATTAACTATTTAAGGAGGGTTGAAAACCTCTTTAAATAGTTAAAAACTGTAAATATGTAAAAAAAAAAGTCAAAAACGATTTTATATTTTTCTATAGACGTTATACTCAGTGTAAAGTGAAAATCCGCGTAATATATCCTTGCAGCTTGATAAATGAAATATTCACAAGGTTTTGACGGAACTACGTGATAGTTGTGACCTACAAAAGCTATATGAAAGGGAGCTAAGGTTAACAGATTGTTACAGGGAAGTGGTGACGTCGTGTGACGTCATGACACCGGGGACGTCTCAATGACATTGGTGTCATCGAACTCCTTCGTTCACACAACACAGGCCGATGTGAGTCACCGGCTTTAGTCATATGGTAACTTTCAAAGATCGCTTGTATCGGGGCTCCCCAAACTTTCCATCATCACGTCCACCCCTTCCCAAAAGAGTTTTCTTAAAATCACCCCCCTTTAAAAACATTGTTGAAAGCAAAATATATTTTCACATTGACAACTTATATTTTTTCCACATTAGTAACATAAAAAAATTATTTTATATTATCTTTACATTTTAGAAACTTCAAATCTCGTATGGAGTATTCCATGCTAAATATTTAATATATCATTTGAATATTAAAAAAGGCAATATAAACTAAAATACTATTAACATCCAGTTGTTAATACTTGGATTTTTTAACAACCTCAAAAAAGTGCTATTTTTTATTGTTTAAACCGATCCCCTAGCGGGTGATAACGACAGTCGTTTATCAGTTTTTTGTTTGATCGGTGATTCTACATTGGGAGTCCTAAATTTTTCCTAACACAAGTGCATTTCGAGTAGGAATCTTTAACGAGTACCTGATATCGTACAGGCTTGGGACCAACAGCTTAACATCCTATCCGAGGGACGACGTACTCAGATTTATTCACCTCTCGCGTGAATAAATCGAGGGCCAGGTGGGGATCGAACCCCGGACTGCCAGCCCAGAGACGAGTACGAGCTAACCTGGCCCTCAAGTGCTATGTTGCAATTAAATATCTTTGTTTTAAAAAAACCAAAGCATTCTTGTTTCTCATATATAATGAAATTACTATATATAATTGCGATGCAGATAAAATTATAGATTTACAGCAGTTTGTTTAGGATTGTTACGTTATGTTTGCTATAATGCCTCAATTAGAACAAATAACTTTTGAAATGTAGCAAGAACGATACTGATGAAAATTGTTTACCTTCAGTTTACTACAATGGAATAACACACCAGAATATGATAACATAGCTCGTTTACTTAAATGGATAAGATATATGAGAAGAATGTCCTTGGTGAGCAGCAATAACAGTGCTGGTATTGGATTCGAATCAGAGAGTTTTAGCCGAAAATCATCACTTTTTTTCCAAGTTTAGTTCCTCTGTTTTGTTAGAATTACGTTTGCATGCAAAAACCCAGCTTCAACCTTGTACCTACTAATTATCAACACCTTTTTGAATCTTGTTTGCTATTCAATACTTTCGTGTATTTGTGTTTTTATAAACTCAACTGAAACACTTGATATGTATTGACTTCTTTTGCCACTATGAAATTATCGACCCCCTTGCAACTTCTTATCGTCCTCTGGAGGTCGATATAGAGCAGTGTTTCCCAAACTTTTTCGAGTGACCGCCCCCTTGGGTCCATAAACCTATAACTCAATACTCTTGAATAATAATCAGATTCCTAGACTAAATAACCAAATGAGTAACATTTTAATAATTAAATTAAAATGATTACTAATCGAATATTTATTTAGAATCCAATAGACTTATTGTTTCATAGCATATTTATGCAAAAGAATAAATACACAATAAAAGACACTTAGGTGAGAATATACTTTTAACATAAAAATGAATTATCAAAACAAATAATTTTAAGAAACCGTTCCTAGAAGTTTACATGTCGTGTTTTCACTTAAATTTAGAAATTATATTGCATGAACATTTTCAATTTATGGAAATAGAATCCCCGCTCCTTTTTGCATTACCGCCCCCCGATATCAAAGCACCGCCCACTTTGGGAAACACTGATATAGAGCCTTTTAGACCCATGGCCTATATCAAACCTCGTAGATAAATCATAGACAAATGGATTGTTTGCTCTTCGGTTTGTCTTAATCACTTTATAGCTTCATCACACATGTGTAAAAGAGAGACTGTGCAACCTCTACTACTACTTTGACATGATGACAAAGGCTCCTTCGCCTGCAGTACTAATTAAAGCAACAAGAAATAGAATATCCACACCTGCAGTCAACAAAAGAAATAACCAACAACCCAACACTAAAAAAGCAATAATTGAAATGAACTCTGGAGTTCACTGCAAGGTGAAGCTCATGTTTTCTGCCAATACTCGTATTTGAAAGAGTGTCTGTGTAACTGGCAGAATAACAGAGGCTTTGCGGAGTAACGAGTAACTGGGACCTTTTAATAGTCGCATATCTGGATTCAACCAGGAAAACTTCATTCCTGTTGGTCACAAACTCAACTAATGTATATATACATTGAAAACAGGTGAAAAGATACAACAGAAATGTGAAAAATTATAAAAAAAAGACCATAAAATACAATTTAGTTGAACAAAAAATTGATAGCTTAACAAAATAAAAAACTGTATTAAATTAGGAATTGAAAATAAATTTCAGTAATAATTAAATGATTGAACAATGAATAAAAAAATAAAAGACAAAATTGAAAAATAGAAACTAAAAATAAAACAAAACTCAGAATACTACTTGACAGTTCAGGTTGACAGCCGGATGTGAACAAGCCTTTAGGAGCCATATATTAGCTTCTTCAGAAGCTCTTAAAGTGAAGTATCTATTATGTCCTGAGACTGTTTTACTATTTGAACTGTGAAACATTCATTGAAACTTAGACTGTGGGAATGGGCATGCAACTGGCAGTGGCAATCCCGACTGACCGAAGGACCTATGATTACTTATGCGTGGGCTTAACGTAATGGTGGTAAACCCACATAGAATGCATCACAGGAAGTACACTCTAGGCTGTAGACACTCTCGCTAGAAGTTCAGGAGGAAGATATATATATGGTATATGATAATGTACATATATATAGTCAGAGATTTGACTCTGACGTAGGACCACTTCAACGGATGAAAGATCTTAATCTTTTTTCTGATTTCTTACTGTGGTTTAGGCGTTGATATTTGTTTTAAGTATTTATTGTGAAATCTTGATATATTGTGAAGTTCAATATATAACTATACAACTTATATAACAATATATAAGTTATAACTATTACTCTTATAAGTTTATATCACTTCAGTTATCCGTTTCTGAACGTTTTTTATCATTAACTTATATATATATATAATATATATATAAAATAAATTCAAAACGAAGGAAACACACAGAAAGACACAGATATAACTCACATCGATATTTCGACCATCGTCGTCATCAGGAGGTGTGAAGAGCGAAGAGTCCCGCAGGAAGGCAGGGCGGTGAGTCACCTCTACTTCCTGCGGGTTTTGTAGTGCATTATAATAATTTGTTTCTTTGACAATGAGTTATCTTAAAAGCCATAGTATTTGCATTGCATTATTTTACTTGTTGTTGCGGTGAGTTCATCTTGATTTCATTAGAGTACTAATGACTTATTCTGTCTGAACTACTGACGAGAACTGCACTTTTATTTAAGATTTTAAATTTTCTTTTATATTTTCTTATGTACAAATATAATTGAGATGTTGATCTTATAGAATTTTAAAACAATATAATTTATATTGTTTCAGGAACTAAAACGATTCTTCGTGGAGTTAATGGAGTATTCAAACCTGGAGAACTAACCGCAATTTTAGGGCCATCAGGCGCAGGAAAGTCCACGCTTCTCAACGTTTTAGCGGGATACAGGTAATATAGTAATATGGTAGTAAGTTTCTGTCACCTCTTTTATTCGAGTTCTTTCTGCGAATTTAGTTTATTTAATTCGTGCGATAACTTCGTTTAATTGCTTAATATATATATATATAGTTCAATATACATAAAGAAACATAGAGAAATTAAAAACACACACTTACAGTCTCTAATTTTCGGTTGAACCGTCTTCAGGAGAGATAAGAGAGGGAAACCAAGCGCACTGGTACAGAGACGGTTGGAGACCGTCTCCAATGTATTATTGGGTCTCCAACCGTCTCTGTACCAGTGCGCTTGGTTTCCCTCTCTTATCTCTCCTGAAGACGGTTGAACCAAAAATTACAGACTGTAAGTGTGTGTTTTTAATTTCTCTATGTTTCTTTATGTATATTGAACTGTATTTGTCGATTTCGGATCGTATTTTCATCTAAAAAGTGTATATATATATATTGATAAAAATATTGTCCGTGAAGTAGAAACAAAATAAAAGTTTACCAGGACTCGGTGCGGTCTTCAGCTTCAAATGAAACTCTCATTGCCAACGTTTCGGTTTTTATTTAAAACCTTTTTCATAATCAGAAGTATATAATTTTGAAACAGAAAAACTTATATATTACATTAGAGATTAATTTAGAAAGAAAACTCTTTGTGGATTACAGGAAAAACCGAAATGTTGGCAATGGGAATTTAATTTGAATCTGAAGAACTGACGAAGTCCTGATAAACTTTTATATATATATATATTAATGATCGAACCACAATATGAAATGGGAAAACAGGACTAAGATCTTTCTTCTTAGAAAGACCGCTTGTTACGCTTGAAAGATCTTAGTTCTTTTTTCCCATTTCATATTGTGGTTTGATTATTGATTGTTATTTCACGTGTTTATGTGAAATCTTATTTTATATATATATATATAGATATATCTTGATAGTTTAGTATATTTCTTTTTTTTTTCTTGGTGAAGTTCATTTTAGTTTATTCAAATGTTAAAGGAAATACCTTTTGTATCTCAGAACTTTGAGATGTCTCTTTTATTAATGCGGTAATTTCTTTAGGCCAGATATTCAAAATTATTTCAATGTGCTATTCACGTGCACAATCATAAAATATTGGTATTCATTCCCAATCCTAAAACGTCACATTTATTTAGAAACAAATAGCTATAACAATTTATATTTAATCACCATTCTAACAGTTTATGATTATTGTTTACTTTACATAAAAAAACCAATATCATTCTTATTGTTTCCTCCACAGAACTAGAGAAGCTGGAGGAACTGTTTTAGTAAATGGATTACCTCGTGAAATCAGGCAGTTTATGAAAATGTCGAGGTATATCATGCAGGAGGATCTCTTACAGCCTGGTCTAACAGTCTCAGAATCTCTGTCCTATGCCGCCGACTTCAAACTTGGCGTTCATTACCCGCAACAACAGAAAAAAGAAATGGTTAGTTATTTTGGCTGACTTTCATATATTTATTAGCAGTCCACTTATAAAAGGGTAGGATCAAGACTCTCCCTCCCAGACCTTCCATGGGTAAACAAATTATAATAAATGAGTGGACTCTTTAGTAAAATATTTCTAAACTATATAAAACATTTTGATATAAGAAAAAGTTCACTATATTTACTACTTTTACACGCTACTTCGTTACACACAGGTCTGAGAACTTATTGAAATAAAATTAAAAACGCGACTTCCTATACATTATTCTTTTGTAAATTACTATATATGAACCAATTCTAATTTTTTTTTGCACCAAACTTAATAGGAATATTTTTGAATAAAATTAGAGCACTTCCCTTGGAATTGAATGTTATTTGGGCATTTCTATGGTTGTTGTTTTCAGTACCCACTCTTAGGGTCTTTCATCTTTTAGTGTGGTTCTAGGAGCGGAAAGTTTGGCTAATTTATTATTTGTTACCCCTTATAGTTATGGGTGAGCCACATTACTGTTGATTCTACAACTGAGGCCTAAAATCTCTCACTCAAGTCTATTTGAGTTGAGATCTTTTACGAGTACCGGATATAGTACAGGTTTCTGATCAACAGCTTTATGTCTTCTCAAAGGGAGCGAGACGCCAGATTTTCAATCTTCCAAATAAAAACTATAGTAGTAGCAATGATTTAAACCTGCAATCTTTAAAATTGAAGGCAAAAAACGGTATCTGTTATACTATAATTGTACAGGAAATATTGAATACAGTGGGAAAGATTCAAATATTGCTTATTAAGTATCTAAACTGGAGGAGAAATCAATAAAACTCCCAGTGAGTTGTTAATAGGGAGAAATATAAATTTATTATATCCTCTCCAAGGACGGCGTGTACAAGATTTCCTATCTCCCACATGAAAAATGTAGAATCACTGCCAAGATTCGAACCTGTAACCTTCAGAACTTAAGGGACGTACGCTACTTTTTAGCTTACACCAGTGATGGGCAAACTTTCTAAGAGGAGGGCCAGATAAAATAAAAAAATATCCAGGTGGGCCGAAAAATACCAGCACAGATATTTTTAAGTATTAAACTTTATTTTTGACTTTTAAATTATACACAAGTTATATTATAATATGCTACAAAAAAGTTACATAAATTGATTATTCTTTAGATTAGTATGAAGGTGTAGGTGACAGATGAAACTGTGACTGAGCCTCTAAAAGTTATTCATAATTTGGTAGAAACTGTGATGAGCTGATTCGCGTTAGTGAAGCTAAATCAGTCAATCCGGTTTTAACGCTGTTTTTACAAAGCTTCATGGTAGAAAACACCTGTTCAGAGATGTTCAGAGATGCAAAACATCCCAATTATTTTCTGAGCATGAGATTTCAGGTTTGGAAAACTCGATTTTGGCAGGGCCTTGTAGAACTCAACTTCAGAAAAGTTAAAAAATAATTCCTTCCATTCACTGTTACACTGCAAATCAATCAGTTCCAGTTGCAATTCTGGTTTGATTGATCCACAATTCACAATAAATGCCTTGCTAAAAATCTCCAGTTCCTGTTCAATAACCTTGAAGTCTTAGAATCTTCGTTCAAATTCTTCCTAGGAACATTTCATGCTTTTCTCATAGCTCCTAAGTTTATCTTCCATAACTGTAATAGTTTTTAGTCTTGCAAAATTAGTAAAGTCTTTTTTGACTAGTTGTTTTGAAAAATAGATCCAATTGCATTTTGAAACCCCGAAAATAAAATATTCGAGAACTAATTATGTTTTTGTTTTACATACTATTAAAAAACTATCTTAAGAATAAAATATCATAAGGTTCAGTTGATGCTAAATTAGAAATACAAATAGATGGTGTGTTTTGTTTGTATTTTACTCGTATTTATAGGGTTATTCAAAACCTGTTTTGATCTATTGCCGTGTATCTGAGCCTTTCGGCCATACCACGGAATAAAACAGACCAGGTCGATGTTTTTTTACGTGGTGCCCTTTAGCCATACTGCGGAATCCCACCAGACCACGCAAGTTAATGTTGGCAGTCCACAGTGTGCCCAAGGTGGACCTCGCGGAGGCGGGCATCCACGACAGACATCACGCATTTTTCCTAGAACCCCTTTTATAAATTCACCTAGTTCGTTATGTGGTGAAGTGTCAGGACTATGTACCCTAGGCGTACCAGGTTATTCCCCCTTGACACGCTTAATGACTAATAAAGAATGATTATTCAAAACCATGTCGCGAACCGGATTGGCTGGCTACCCCCGAAGGGCCGCACTTGGCTCGCGGGCCGTCCTTGGCCAATCACTGGCTTACACCTAACCCCCTCAATACTTCTGAGTAATTAAACGGACACCAAATCGGACCGACACTTGAATTCCTACCTATTTACTTCTAAATGATGGTATATCAAGTTCTCTTGTCTTAATTGCAGCAATGATTTACTTGATTGCTGTTTAATTAAGCAAACTGTCCAGCCTATCAAGTACTTTATCAAATAAGTGTTCTCTTCAATGACCCCAATAAAGGAGTTGTGTCATTATATCTTCAGTCAGAGCAATTATGCACATGACTAAACGAGTTAGCTTACTAATGGTTTTTTAGTATTCAATTGTATTTGAGCTTATTATCTTACAATTATATTAACGACCGTGAGACTCATTTGTGTTCGTCGAACTTGCTTTATGTTTGTGCCTTTGGTTTGTAAACATTTCATTGAAAATATATTACTACATACCTCTTGATATTAGTTTAATATTAATACATTTTTACCCTGAGAATCTATTCGAAGTTTGAGAGTTACTATTGTTATAGAAATATGTTTACAGCTTATTTTTTTAAAGCAGTGGTTGACTGGAAGTTTCATACAAGAATCGTAAACTATTTTAGGTTGTAAATAAAAAATCTGTAGAAATAAACTTGGTAAAATTTTAACCGATATAACTAGAACGAATTTCTGTTCAACTCCAACACTTATGAAAGCTTCATGCCTTTTGTACTTTACAAGGTATAAAAACATTTATGTTTAGCTCATTCGTGATTTGGCACCCATTTTAAAAGATGGGTGAGTCATATTACTGAGGGTGCTCGTAATGTAATGTCACCCATCCAAACTCTAAGAAAGATAATGCTCATCTTATATTATTATCTAATTATTTAGTTGTATTAGTCACAATACGGAGCAAACAACGACATGTGGTGTTACCCATTCAAATTCTAATTATGCTCAATGTTTTTGGCTTCAGTAATTTAACTGTGAGTCTCGTAAGGTTGGGTGTCACACATCCAAGTGTCGAATATGCCCAATGTTGCTTAGCATTGATATTAAAACGGGAACTGATGTGTTCAGCATGGATATGACGGTTGATAGACTTCAAGTATTTATTTCAGAGACCTTCAACTAAACCTTCGAATTCATTTTAAAATGTAACGGTAAAAGTTCTAAAACTTTAATATGGACTAAACATGAAATTTACTTAAAGTTGTACCTGCTTACCAGGTTAACCACTCCTCTGGATAGTGGCACAGCATAGTAGAAAAAGGACACTTGAGAATTAGGGGATGTTCTCCACGCAATGACGAATTAGGACTCGTCCTGGAAGAGGTGGAGGGCTGAGATCTTGGACGCCGGTGGAGAATATCCCTAAGTTCCAAGTGCTCTTAGTCATCAATGCTGCTAGGCGAAAAGAAGACAGCCTCATACCATAAAATTAATGACCTTCAATATAAATATACGACGACGGGTGTTTTCCCAAGCATTTCGTCGTGCCTCTGACATATGCTGTTGGGTCAACCTAAGGTTTGCTATAGTCCTGGAATCGCCGAAGATTCCTCGTCGTTGTCCAGGAAGCAGGTATATCATCTTCTCCAGGAGCTCTTGTAAGCAACAAGAACTGAATCAGAGCACTGCTGCCATAGTTATGGATCACTAGAAGTTGTTCTAGCCAAGAGATACTCAGGTTCTCTGCTTTCTGAACCCACAAACACACCCTTAAGCAGGTCTAAAATAAAATTCTGGTTTGTTAGCTAAATTATTCAGCTATCATTGTTATAGCACATTCTAACAAGTGAATACAAATAAAACTTAATGGTAGCACTTTTTAATGTATACGTGTGAACTATAATAATACCTTAATTACAACCAATTTGAAACAGTAAGAGTCCGTGTTTTGCAAATTCTCTTTCTCAAATGTTTGTGTAAAAAATTATCAAAAGCTGGTTCCTATATATTTTAATAATGTGACCTAGTTTACCATAAGCTTCACTATAAGTAAACATATTAAGGAATTAATTAATTAATATTGATAAAAAAAATACAATAAAAAAGAGAAACTGCCTTATTTTCTAAGATGCATCATTTACAGGTTTTTCTTAATGAATATAATAAGGTCTGAAAATATTAATTTATCTCCCAAAATGAATTTATTCTTACAAACAAAAGTACAGTAATCTATTGAACAACTTACTGAAAAATCTTGAACTAAACAAAAAATATGCCAAACTTCCAGTGTCATTCACTTAAATAGAAAAATACATCAAAGTTTGATGTGTTCTCAAACTACAAAGTAGTATTAAGGTAGTTCTCTTCTGTTTCTAGATATTCCTGTTGTGAATATACCTATTTGCAGTGAGATGCAATTTTATAAATAAAAAAAACTTTTCAATCTCATCTCAGTGTTCCCAATTTAGAGATCAAAATGTACTAAATTAAATGACTAATGAAGTTTATTTCATAAATTTAAAATTTATCTTAAAAAAAAAGTGAATATTGTAAACTATATTAAAGCTGCCCCCCCCCCCCCCCGCAAAGCTTATATTATTATATGATCAAACCAAATATGAAATGGGAAAACAAGACTAAGATCTTTCAACCGTAACAAGCGGTGTTCGTCAGAGTCAAAAACCCAACAGTTGGGTTTTTGACTCTGACGAACACCGCTTGTTACGGTTGAAAGATCTTAGTCTTGTTTTCCCATTTCATATTGTGGTTTGGTCATTGATTGTTATTTCACGTGTTTATGTGAAATCCTTTTATATTATTATATATGTATATTTTTTTTTTTAGATTAACCACATTATAGAAATGCTAAGACTGATGAGGTGTCAAAACACTCTTACTCACCAATTATCTGGAGGTGAAAGAAAACGTTTGTCTATTGCTTTAGAACTAGTCAATAACCCATCTGTAATCTTCTTAGACGAACCCACCACGTAAGTATTTCTTTTTAATCAATTTGTTTTTAAATTATACACTAAAGTTCTTATTTATTTACTTAACACATAGATTTGATTGTTCTATTGTACTCGTTTACAATAATAATTTTGAATGACCCTTTTGATTATTTTTCATTCTTTTGTACTACCAGCTGTATAAAAAGGTAGTATACAGCTGACTGAGTTGTAGGAAGTAATTTTAGAAAATTATAACCTAATTTATGCAAGTTACTGCTCAGTAATTATTGAATTTTAAAGCCCGTATTGCCTGACTTGGGTCAAAAAATTATACCTCCTAGTACACTTTAAATCTTTTGTTTCATAATGGTCCTTATGGATTTTTAACGTAATTTATTATCTTATATATTCAATTGAAATTTATTTCAAATTGAATACATTAGAACTTAGTTGTACGAGTGCTTCATTGAACGAGCAATTCGCTTTACGAGCAGCCATTTGTAGGAATTTTTGTCACTTACTATGAAGAAAATTTGTAGTATGAGCAACCCTCTTCCCCATGCCTGCATGGTCTCCGTTTTAAAATTACTAGATTAATGAAACATGATTATTCCTTGCATGAATTTTTATTATTCATATTACATGTACAGTATTATTTATATTTAATTTTATTTATTTATTTATTATATTTATTTATACGATAAAAAGATTTCACATAAACACGTGAAACAACAATCAATGATCAAACCACAATAAGAAATGGGAAAACAAGACTAAGATCTTTCAACCGTAACAAGCGGTCTTCGTCAGAGTCAAAAACCCAACTGAGTTTTTCAGTTGGGTTTTCAAAAACTCAGTTGGGTTTTTGACTCTGACGAAGACCGCTTGTTACGGTTGAAAGATCTTAGTCTTGTTTTCCCATTTCTTATTGTGGTTTGATCATTATATTTATTTATATTTCTAGTTACACCTTTTCGTTTAAAAAATAAACTAAAAACAGACTTTGGGATTTGGGAGTTATTATTTATTCTCAAATTAATTTCAGTTCGAAAACTCGCTTCTTAATACTAGTACATTGTAATACCAGCTCGGTCTGGGAACGAATTAAATTCGCATTGTGAGATTCTACTGTGTATAATAAATATTCTGTTTCATATTATTAATGCAACGTTTGTATATTTAAAACGATTATTAAATTAATCAATGTGACTCTCCATGAAGTTCACTTGTACTTTAAGCCACTGATAGATGAATATCAATATGAACATATATGTACATTAAATATAGTTAATGGGTTAGTTCCACTGAGGTAAGTAATATTAGAATTAGTAATAATATATTTCGTCATACCTCGTAAAGTCTGAAAAGCTCGACCGGTTTCGGGTCCATCTGGATCCCATCTTCAAGAGCACCTAACTGACTGTGAATGTTGTTTTGTTATAACCTACCTAAATATAGCATCTACATTGTGTAATCAGTGTTGTGTGTGTAGTTAATTTTTTTCCATATTTCTGTAGATGCTACATATAGGTAGGTTATAGGAAAACAACATTCACAGTCAGTTAGGTGCTCTTGAAGATGGGATCCAGACGGACCTGAAACCGGTCGAGCTTTTCAGAGACTTTACGAGGTATGACGGAATGTATTATTACTAATTCCAATATATGTACATATTTGTTCATCTTAGTGTACTAGATTGTCTTCTAAAGTACACTTATCTAGAAGACATTTTGGGGACCTCAAAACATGTAAATCTGTCTAAATCTGGAGAACGATTTTTTTTCATGATTACTATACTTAAGTTATAGAAAAGTAAAAAAATAAAAGTCCCCCTATACTACTGAACTGCGTAATGAACGCGTTTCAAACATGACATGTTTTTCATAAGGAATCGCCTAGAATAATTATAATTTATTCTAATACAAACACACAGGGGGCCAGTTAGCCCAGTGGCAACGTGCTAGCCTCCAGACTGGTAGGTCCAGGGTTCAGTACCCACTATAGTCCTCAATTTATTCAGTAGGAGGTGAATAAATCCCGATCATTTTGTCCCTCGGAGAGCATGTTAAGCCAGCGGTCCCGAACCTGTACGATGGCAAACAAACTAGTACAAAAAAAATTTTCTACTCTGAATATACTTCAGTTAGGCAAAATGTAAGACTCCCAATTTAGAATCAATCAAGTTTGTGTGGTATCACAAAGGGCCAATGTTCGGCCTATATGTTCTTTTTGGGACTGTCACTCCCACCTAACCTAATAATAACATTCCTTTTATTGGACTTAAGGGACCTCAAAACCTGTGTTCTCTTGAAAATTCTATAAAGAAGGTAATACTTTACCTTTATATTTCATACAGATCGTAAATGAAGTAAAAATGGTACTTACATACTAGCCCTGCGTGATACATGACGTGCAACCAATAATGAAGAAACGTTTCATTATATGCTTATCATATTTTTAAAAGAAATTCAATTTTTTATTAACTCATTTCTGAAATGGATTAAAACTGTCATATTGTTATACTTCATGATGAATTAAAAAACAGATTCCTTTAACGTCGTACACTTAACATTCCTCGTAACATATCAGAAGAAGACTAGTAATCTGAATGAAATATAAGAATAAAGTTAGTATAGAAGACTAGTAATGTTGAAAAAAATAACAACCAGGGGTTTTCAAAGTCATATCAGCCGGTTAGAATCTAGTTAAAAAAGTTTACTTTGGTTCACCAATTTTCAAAATTTACTCGTAGAGAATTTTGGATAATTAAAAATAAAACATGTCAAGACTATGAGAAGATATGTTTTAAAATAAAACAAAAGATAGTACTTAATATATGAATTCGTTAAATTTTTGTCTACAACATTTTATTAACCAAATTTTTGTTAATTTACAGATAGTTAAATTTCAAAAAGACAGAATTGTGCAGTTAAGGTGATATAATGAAGTCACGATTGAAATAAAAAGAGTGGTTATTGAGATAAGATTTATGTAATTACTGCTTAATTAGGAAAGAACTATAGGAAACATATCTTGATACTTGTAGAAGCAACTGAATAATATCCTTCGTGGATAACACAGCTGTATGGTACCCTAAACTTGAAATTGGTCTTCTGTTTTCATCAACTCTTAATTACTCTATAGGAATTTACTACAATTAAACTCATTCTCAAAGAAATCATATGGGTTATAAGGGATATAGCCTTGAATCGATGTTCAACTGTCTTAAAGGAATGTAATTTCTTCCGCGATTGAATTATTCCAAGCTGCAGATAATATGAATAAGCGAGGTCAATGAAAATAGAGAAGATGCGGAAATATTTCCCAAGTCATTATTCGGTATCTTTTCACATGTCAGTCTTGCAATATGCACGTTGTCATGACTGACAAGCGAAAAGTACATTCGCCAATCATAATTTGCTGATAATACGCCATTTTTAAATTTCAAAGAAATCTTAAACTTTTCCCTTTCTAGGGGTCAAGTTTTGAATTTACATCTTTCCAAGCAAGTTTTTAAATTTTTTTTAATCATTTGCTACTTTACAAGCTACTTCCTGTGCTTATTTTTGTTAAATGCCTTGTTTTGTGAAATCTATTTGTTTCCTTTGCCATCTGTTATAGCCATACACTGAGTTATAAACTTATAATTATAGAATACTTAGTTATAAAACAAGTTATAGAAAACACCGAGTCTAATTAGATCTCCAAGTTGGGTAAAAAGTTAATGAACAAGTCTCCACATGTTGGCTGTAAATAATAAATATAATGGTAATTATAAATATAATTATCCACTGTGGATAAATAAATTATCTTTTTATTTTTCTTTTTAGTGGATTAGACGATTCCGCTAGTTTACAATGCTTATCACTCCTAAAAGGGATTGCAAAGGGTGGCAGAACTGTCATCATATCAATCCACACACCTAGCGCTAGGATATTTTCACTGTTTGATGCTGTTTACATCGTGGCTGAAGGTCAATGTGTCTTCCAAGGACTGGGAGAAGATATTGTTGATTACTTATCCACTTTTGGACTCAACTGTCCTAAACATTTCAATCCTGCAGATTTCAGTAAGTAAACAATATCTACAAATTGAAATATCATACTAATTGAATGAAATCACCTTAAGTTATATAGGACACTCGCGTATTATTTTATTTCTTTATGTTGTATGCATTTCTTTTTTGTGTCTTTAAGGTAAAAAAAATCTCGAATTGTTTACACTCAACTTTATTATAACTAACGTTCTATCAAAGTCATTGACGATAATGTAAATAATCGATTTATTTTATTGTGGCTATCTCCATTCTGCAAATTATAACAATGAAATCGTACTTGTAGAACATGAAACAAAAACGATGACTGTCAAATGAGATTAGTTATCTCAAGTGATTTATTATTAGTAACTTTATTTTCAAAATTATGCTAATAATAGTTAATACATAAATGGAATAAGTTATTTTTGATGATAATAAAACAAAAAAAATTAAGCAACTATTCTCTACCCGAGTGATAACATATCAAACCAAATATCTTGATCCCTTTTATTTCAATTATAATTGAATTACAGTATATATTAATCAATGTTACATAGTTGTCGTTAATAACTTTTAAATAAATTATTCATGAACTCATAAAATCAAACAATGAACGACATCTAATTGTAATACTCATTGAAAAAAATTGTAATTTAATGATAATTGGAATAAAAGCAATAAGCAATCGGATCCGTTATTAATTTGATATTGAATAGTTGCATATTTTTTTTATACTTTATTATCTTCAAATATAAATTAATTCATTTTATTATTGACTATTATTATCATGATTTAGAAAAGAAAGTTACTAATAATAACTCACTTATTGTTAACTTTATGAATTTTAAAGTGATGATTGAACAGTAAAATTCCCCGAGACTCTCTTGTTCTTTGAAGAAAATTCTTCAAAGGGTTTGTTCCTTTGAAGACAAGTATTTTTTTACAATTTCCTGTTTGTAGATAGCAGTTCACAGATCCGAAAGGCAATAAAAAAGAATATTAAATTATAATTCTAAATAGATGTAGTTTTTTTTTAAAAAAAAAACTAGATATATTGAGAATACCTAAATTCTAAATCTATTCACTTTTTTTCTTGAATGTTATTAATTTGTTAATTCTTTTGGACTTTCATATTATTTTTAACAGAGGCTCTTGTAGTTTTAAAAAGGAGTAGTTTATTCTCCTTAGTATTATTTGGAAGTCATGTAAAAAGAGAGAAATGGTTTTTATGAATTATATGTCATGAGAAAAAAAATTATAAACCATGAGAAAAAAATAATAACATTCCGAAATAAGAAACATAATCATATAAAAAGACAGACAAAAATTAAATCTAAATCAAAGATTTGAAAAAAATTAAACAGTTTCCAAGAATAAGAAATAAACAACATCCAAGAATAAGAAATAAAATGGATGCTTAATTCATTTGCCGTTTAAACGGATATCTATTTAATGAGATATTAAATAAACCATTTAGATATGTATCATATAGCGTAATTTGACGTTTCACGAAACACAATTTTCTATAAATTGTTGCAAATTTAATTATTTCAAAAATTAATAAAAAAAAATATTTATTATAGTTTATTATAGTCAGGCTTATTAGTTTTTAACACCCTCACTTTTAGGTTTTCGCATTTAAAGGCAAGGAGTTTGACTCATTGGTAATTTGGCACCCATCTTTAGTCATGGACGGAGCTAACTTACCGGTTTCATTCTGAATCAGGAGTTTTCCAATTTTTCTTTGCTCACATTTATCAAAGTAAAGATCTCCGTAGCGAAGATTTGAGATCGTAGAGGTCCGAGGTCGACAGTTTTAGGTCAGGGAGACGACGTAAACAAGATTCCTTATCCTCCACCAAGTTAGGCTCGTGGCCAGGAACATCAAATGATCAGTACTAAAGCCAAGAACGCTCTTAGTGGCCAGACTACACAGTGGCCTCATTTATATAGTTTTCTAACTTGTAAAAAAAACAAGTTAAAATGTTACAAAATGCTCTTTTAATGAAATGAAATTATGAAGTAAATATAGAAACACATTATATATGTAGAACCTTTAAAAATTATTTTATATGAAACAAAAGAAATTAGAAGTTCTTCATTTGTATGTTAAACTTAGATTATTAAATTATATTATCAGAAAACAAAATGTTTGTTCCTTGAAGTAAGCTAAAATTCATTAAATGTATAATAAAATTATACAATGAACATATAAAATAAAAACCATCTAAACAACAGGGTTAAATTCAGAAATGATAAACTACTTTTTATTGGAGTAATCTGGATTCCTCAATATAGTTTGGACATACTTTGTATTAAACCTATCATAAATGTGCGAATAGTATTAACAGGTACATATTTTGTTGCTAAAGATTTAGTTGACTTTTTTTTTGTTTATTTTAATGAATATTTTCAACTTTTTTCCTTCTTTTTCAGTGATTGAAGTTTCCAGTGGAGAATATGGCGATTTTACTGACAGAATGGTCATGTCTGTAGACAATGGGAAATGTCAAAGATGGAACAGGATTAATCAGCCATTTAAATACAACAGGCAAAATAGTAATTTAAAAATGTTCTACTTATTTTTGATCGCATTTTTTTTCTTATTAGGTAGTAAGTTAAGGAATACATTGTTTGATGTGTTTTTGACAAAAAAAAACCTGATTTGTTTTGCAACTATGATGACGGTTCAATATATACAAAAGTAATATAAAATGAGTTTTTAAAATAGACAGTTAAGACTATAGCTAGATTTTGTAATTAATTTACTTGTAAATCAAATTCAATTTTTTTGCAAATCAGTTTCACAAAAACTTAGAAGTTTCGGGAAATTAAGCACACATATTTATGTGTTCTAAAACTCATATATTTATGTGTGGGTGTGGGTGAAGTAAGCAAGACAAGTAATGAAAAAGACAGACGTTAGTCATATCTGACTAACTGCCACCCAAGCCTGCGCGAACGAGCGGACTTCACACCCTCGGACGCCCACCCAGGCTAACCCTCCACCCAGTGCCTCTCTTAGATCCACGTCATCCAGGCATGTTAACCCCCCCGCCCCCACGACAAGGTGATGCCACATCGGAGAGGGAGTTACCAGTTGGACGAATATATAAAACCGTTTAAATAAAGTCATATAATTTACAATATATTTATATGTAGAGTGACTAGCAAACGTACCCGTCTTTGACGGAATCAAAAATTCTATTATACTTGGTATTCCAAAATACCATAGAATACCATACCAATTATAGTATTATACTAATATTATAATTAGAAATTATAGAATAGTAGAAAATACCATTATTAGTGCAGCGTTGAACAAATGCCTCTGTATACACTACGAGTATATTAGCTGTCTGTCCTTCAGATTCACGGAAGAACAAACAGTTGGAACCTCTGACTCTTGAGCAAGTAAACTACAGTTGACCATGTGAGAGAAACTTGGTCTTGCTAACTTGAATTCCTGCGTTAGATAAAGTTTCCCCTTACGAATTAGTTAACGTCACTGTGAAATAGACTCTGACGAGACTCTGCAATCGTTTCAACGGAAACAGATACTGGCTCGGAATCAATGGTATGGGTGGTATACACACAGACTCCACATTCCACACCCAGTCATGATGTCCACCTCTATGAGATATCTATGCAGAGCACAAACTCAGAATCGTGTCCCGTTGCACATTTCCCGGGGCACTCATTTTCGTAACATTAAATTTGTTACTGATACTAAATCTCAGCATGATTGGTGCTCCAACCTGAAGTTTTTACTCAAGAGCAGGCAGTCCAGGAGCAGTCACGTAGTCAAGAAATTTAGTTAATTAATGACTAATATTTAACTAAAGTCATTATTAGTTAAATGACTAATTAAATAATTAGTCGTTTATTTAATGACTAATTATTTAAGTCATTAATTAATTAGTGATTAAATTAATTACTTAAAATTAGCGATTAAAATTAATTGAAGTAGTAACTTCCTCATTACTAATCACTCTCTTTACTGACTTGTAAGTTCTTTCCTCGGTATGATATAGCGTAAGAACTTGTTTGTTGATTTTTCCTGCCTGTTCATATTAAGAGTTGAGAATTGCTCGTTTACAAAACTATTTATTCTTAATAGATAGTACATCCTCAACTCTGGGAAACTCCTTTTCAATGATGTCAAATATGCTATATATTCATATGCTCCAATGACATTAAAATCAACTAACAATACCTACTTGCCACACCTGTGTATTTTCAAAACAAACTTGTCTGTGAAGTTAAGAAAATTCAGCTTAAAACCCCATAACTTCGCTTTTGTACTGAATTATCAATCTATGTAGAGCCTATATTTTAAGTTAGTCATACATAAATCTAGTGTCAAAGTTTCGGCTCGCTATGTCTCATGGTGGCTGAGTTTACTTGTGACAAACGTTTTTGCTTGAAATGTCCATAACTTCACTTCTGCGTTGAATTTTCAATCTATTTAGAGCCTATATTTTAAGTTAGACATACACAAATCTACTATCAAAGTTTCAGCTTGATATGTCTTATGGTCGCTGAGTTTACTTGTGACAAAATTTTCCGGACAAACCGACAGAAATTTTTCTAAGGTTGGATTTGGTTTCTCCAATGTATGAAACGTAAAGAAAACTTGAAATGAGTCAGTTCTAAACAATGTACAGACAAAATCATTTTTATTTATGTAGATTAAAACAAACGATCCAACGTACTTTTAAATAAAAACGAATTAAAATGAAGATAGCACACAGATAGACGAAGGAATAACTCACTTATATATTTCGACGATCGTCGTCATCAGAAGGCGAAGAGTCCCGCTGGAAGGCAGGGCTGTGACCCAACCTTCCTGCAGGACTCTTATAAGACTTTTTATTCTATTTCTAATATTAATTATAAAAGATATGAAAGGGAACAAACTACATATAATATGATTTGCATATTCTTTCCTTTGCTGTTTTCTAATAAGATTTTGTTTAACTTTTTTTTCAAGGTGTAATGGAAATGCATAAACTGAAAAAACAGCCTGACTACGGATGTAATGGATTGTCTCAATTTTGTGTTCTCGTGAGGAGAATGTTTCTACAACAAACCCGACAATTGGTATGAATATATTATTAGCTATTGTACGGGCTTTTCTCGGATACATTAGTTTTACAACTTGCAATAATAAAACAATCACCCTTTAATAATTTGACGATGCATTTTAAGAAAATTTTTTTGTAAATATTTAAAATATCAACTTTCAGTAAAGTGAGCTCCTTGTATTTCTTTACATGTAATTTGACTGTAATTGTTACTTTATGGTAACATAAATACTATATAAATTACTAATGAATTTAAGTCTTCACAATGACTATTTTACAAAATTTTTATCTTTTAGTCAGACAGCTCACTTTCATTATAAGTGTCCTTTGATTTTTGTTCTGGTGGATTTGAAACCATTTTTCCAACAGTTTTCCTATAGGGAAGGTGAGAGGGCAGTTTTATTTAAACTGTACAGCATAAACTTTTGTTATTTGAAGCCAGTGCAAATATATATTATTTAAATTTAATGTTTTCTTATCAGGACCTCATATTCTACACTATCTTTCATAATCGAAGCTTGGTCCAGCGACAAACGCTTCTCAATAAATAATCTTTAAGCCAACATTTCGTCTATATTTGTAGACATCTTCAGAACTATATCAATACAGAATTAGTGAGGAAAAATATATTAAGCCTTCAACACAAGGATTTTATTTTAAAAATCCTTACAAATTAATATATTTTTCCACCACCATAAATTACTAATGAATTTAAGTCTTCACAATGACTATTTTACAAATCCTTACAAATTAATATATTTTTCCACCACCATAAATTACTAATGAATTTAAGTCTTCACAATGACTATTTTACAAATCCTTACAAATTAATATATTTTTCCACCACCATAAATTACTAATGAATTTAAGTCTTCACATGACTATTTTACAAACTTACAAATTAATATATTTTCACCACCATAAACTATATAAATTACTAATGAATTTAAGTCTTCACAATGACTATTTTACAAATCCTTACAAATTAATATATTTTTCCACACCATAAATACTATATAAATTATGAATGAATTAAGTCTTCACAATGACTATTTTACAAATCCTTACAAATTAATATATTTTTCACACCATAAATACTATATAAATTACTAATGAATTTAAGTCTTCACATGACTATTTTACAAATCCTTACAATTAATATATTTTCCACCACCATAAATACTATATAAATTATAATGAATTTAAGTCTTCACAATGACTATTTTACAAATCCTTACAAATTAATATATTTTTCCACCACCATAAATTACTAATGAATTTAAGTCTTCACAATGACTATTTTACAAATCCTTACAAATTAATATATTTTTCCACCACCATAAATACTATATAAATTACTAATGAATTTAAGTCTTCACGATGACTATTTTACAAATCCTTACAAATTAATATATTTTTCCACCACCATAAATACTATATAAATTACTAATGAATTTAAGTCTTCACAATGACTATTTTACAAATCCTTACAAATTAATATATTTTTATCAATACACTAATTCATGATTAGTAAATTTACTAACACAAATAGCTGCTTTCCCATAATTATATGAATTGCAGAATTAATTGCAATATTTACAACGAAAATAATATATTTTTACCCATATAATATAAATATTAGATTCATATATTATTATATCAAAAAATACCTATAATGATAATTATTTTTTCTATTGATATAGCCCTAAATATATCTACAAATATGGAAGAAACGTTGCCTGAAAGTGTTTTATTGAGAAGTCTTTGACGTTGAACAAAACCTGGATAGAGAAAAACACTGTATTATTTAAGTGAAATTGTATCATAATGAGTTTTTATCAAAAGACTTCTACTAACAAGTAATTATCAAAATGTAAACAAACGGAATGTATTGGCAAAAAAAAACAGTATATTATCTCCACTGTGGTCTATAATATTATCTCCTTTTGGTCTATAATCAATTTAAGCTATCACTTTAATCTAAAAACTTTCTAGATTCAATCTAAATTAACATATTAAATTTCATGAGGAATAAAGCCATTTGATTATCCAATTAAATTGTATATAGTAATCAACCAATAGATTTTTATAAAAAGCTGTAAATGTTCAATTCAATTATTTAAAAAGTACCTGTTCTCTACACCAATGATAAAGTAAACCCAATGAAGTTGTTATATTTAGGTATGAAACTAATGTTAAAGATTATTATGAATTAAAATTATATTTTTTGTTTAAATTTATATATTTAAATTATACTTGTTTGTAATAAAAATTAAATTAAACTTCAACATTACCCTGTTAATATGCTTATCTTTCAGTTTAATTATATTTGTTTGTACAATATTAAATGGTTTATTAATGAAGTTCGGTTATACATTTTTTTTTCAGGGCCATATATCATTTAAAATAGCACTGCAAGCATTTGTTGGACTTATTATAGGCGTTTTATATTACAAAATGGGTAACGATGCTTCAAAAACAATTTTTAATTTTGGCTTCTGCTTTGTTACTCTAATTGACTTTATGTATATCCCAATGCTGCCAACACTGGTAGGATGTAAGTATTGCTAATTCTTTTATATTTGTATTCGTTTTATAAAAAAGTAAACATGTTTCATTTATGCTTGTTGGAAAATAAAAGTGTAATTATTATGTGTTTATGAATAATAAGATAGTGCATTATTTGATAACCAGAAATTGAAGTGACAAATCAATGTTTTTAAAAATACTGTATTCTTTGTCTTTTTTCGTCCAATACAAAATAGGTATTCATCTATTATTATTATTAGGGAACGTAGTATCAAACTAATTAGTAATCAGCTTAGTAGAATGATTTATTTAAATATAGGTACTTCTATTTAATCAATTATAAGAAAAAGGTATCATTGTCATTTCGGGGCCTGTAGAAATTTCCCGCCTGTCTTAAAAGACTTGGGTGAAAATTATAATATACATGGAATTACGGTTGCTTTGTGCATTGAATTATGGTTGCTTTGAACAGTATGGTCTTGAAAAAATCTAAAGTAACATTTTTAGAAAAGGGAAATGACTTTTGTAGAACCAATCGTCATGCTGTGGTACACAAAGGGTACGGTCTATGTACATACTCTTGTGGGACTGCCACTGCAACATAACCTAACCTAAATCAGTTTATCAATTCACTAACTTAGAATATGAGAGCATTTCGGAAAATAGCAGTAAAAAGAGTCTGCTGACACTTTTAGTGTTGTTTGCTGAGTTATTGGCATTTTCACCCCATTGAAATCATATTCATTTCCACTGGTAAGGTCCAACGTTACTTAAAAAAAAAATGAGTGCAAATCAAGTTTTATCTACCCCAATGCCTTTCCCTAGGAATTGATTAAATAACTTCTCTGAACCAATGAAACCTGTTCAAAAACGAGGAAGAACTATAACGGAGGTAAATTTTCTTCCCATTAATTTAAAAAAAAATCATTTACAAGAAAGATATATTTTTTAGATTTTTTTTTTGATGCCTCTGTATTTAATGTATTTAGGAGTGGTGTACACCTTATCTAAGATCTATCCATGTACGAACTGTACCTCTATGGATAACATTAACAGCAAGAATGTTTAAAAAATCTATCAAGTTTCTAAACTGTCCAAAATAGTAGAACGAAAAATTTTACCTGTATTGACATAAAGTACAATAAACATTGTCCCATGGTTGAACGTGACAAAAATGTTCGGCCTATGTACATCCCCTTGTGGGACTGCCACTGCAACATAATCTAACCTAAATCAGTTTGTCAGTTTACTAACTTAGAATACGAGAGCATTTTGGAAAACATTTTACCTCACTAAAAATTATATATCTGCCAAATTCTATTAAAATCTTACAACCAGGCGACTTGTAGCTTGCTTACAAAATTTGTATGCTGATACATATCGACACGACCACAAAAATACAAGTATATTCAGGTAACCACAAAACTTCTAAAACTGCCAAAGTCGATTTTTTGTTTCATTATCATTATTCTTCATTTGGAGAAATGTAAAAATGGTGTTTACCTTTACTATAAGGTGATTCATTATATAATTCTATAAACATTTATTTTTCAGTTCCTCAGGAAGTATCCCTACTTAAAAGAGAACACTTTAATCGATGGTACGGTTTAAATGCATATTTCACTGCAATGACTGTAACAAGGATACCGACTCAGGTAAGCTCTTTTCCAAATTGACAAAAATAAATTAACAATGATGGAGATAGATAAATATTGAGAATTTCAATATACACTGATACCTTGAGATACGAGCCGCTTAAGGTACGAATTTTTCGGAATCCGAGGCCAAATTCGAGCTGAATATTTGTTTGAAATCCGAGCTAAATTTTGAACCCGAGTTTCAAAAATGTAAAGTCGAAACTCGACTCGAAATTTAAAAAACTACTAACCCCTCTGCATGTTTCCACTAAATGCACGGTGGTTAGTGGAAAGACGGGAGCTCTTGGTTCAGAATTTTCCCGATAGTTGACGGTATTCATTATTATAGTTTTCATTTTGGATTGTATTAATAACTTCTTTCTTTCATTTCGGATTTTTAGCTATAAAGGTGTTTCACATTCAAATATCCTGTGCTGCAGTATAGTATATATAATAGTTATTATGGGGTGAATTAGGAGCGTTCTAAAGGGTTTGAACGGATTAAATCTATATTCTTTATTTAAATGGGAAATAATTGTTTAGAATACGAGTTTTTTTTTTTTGAAAAAGAGTCGGGTCTGGAACGGATTATACCCGTGTCTCAAGGTTCTACTGTATTTTTAATGCTCCGTGAAAAAGTGTCTCGAAAACAGTGTATACCCACTGGGTGCAACTATTTTTGCCACCCAGGGTGATCATAAGATCCCCCCCCCCCCCCATCTGGTCGTTAATAATTCGATACCTTCAATATTCCAGAAAGTCCTCAAAATATACAGTCGTTTTCAAAGAAAACCAAATTTCTTTCAAAACAAAAACGCATAATTCAAATCATAAAAAAATGGTTGAATTAAATTAACTGGCTACACAAACAGATATAATCAACTTTTAACTAGTTAAATTAAAAAACTAGTTTTGAAAAATTTAACAATTTTTTTTATAATTTGCAAATATTACAGTTGAAAAATCCATTTAAAAACAGTATTGCACACATATAAACAGTTGGGGCATTAAAAACTCATTTTGGTATAAAATTTCAAAATGTCTACTAGCTTTTTATTATTCTATTTTTTTTCTACTTTTTCCACCTGAAAATACCAAGTTGCGCATCATACCTGAACCCTTCAGGTATACTCCACATAAATTGTAGAGTGGAGAGAAGCTACAATTTTATGGTGCTATAAAATAATATCAATAATAAAACGGGCGATTCAAAAATTACCATAAGTGGCAAAGATTTATTTTAATGTAATTTTAAATATTTTAATTTATACTTATTAAAAATATCTGGAGTGGCCTACACTCAACTTTACTATAAGTAAACTTAATATAAAACTTCTTGGGTATATAATATATAATGTCTCATTTAAGCATAATATAATCGTCTAAATGGGAGATGTTTATTAGTCTTTCATTCCTGAGGTAGTACAGATAGTGATTGATCCACTTATCAATAGATAAACTTTTTTTGTATGTCACACAATTAATGGATATACAATCTTTAATATAACTACAGCAGTAATAACATTATGAAAAGCCAAAGTGAAAATTTGCTTATACGAAATAATTTCCAACAAGAGAGCATGGCTTTTGCTCCAATAACCCGTCGATCTCTTACATAGATTATCTGACCTCCTTCTACATTTAATACTTAAGACAAATTTTCCCATTTAGAACTTGAAAATATTTTAAAAACATTACCAAGTTTTTACCTGAAATGTCAAAAACATGTAAGGGTTTTTTGAAATGTCAAAAAAATGTCAATAATGTCGTTTTCAAATAATTTTTAATTTAAGGTGTAGGATAATTTCATTTATTATTTTTAAAAAAAATTTTTTTATTCTGAATAATGTTCTACATTTTTGATCTTTTATCAAATTATTATACTGGGAATTTCATGGCATGCTAGAGTTTTTAAAAACTCACTTTTCTTTTCCTTTGTCAAAAATCATAAAAAACCAATTTACTCTGAGGGAATGTTATTTTTTCCCACGTGCTCTACTCTGTTATAAGTTTGCTGTAAATGTATATTGAGAGAAAATTTATTGGTAATTAGCCACTTTTGCATTCTTAAATCAAGTTCAAAGCCGACTTCGCTGTATAATTCTAAATTTAAAAGCTGGAAGCTTGAAATTTTTAAAAATAATGGTTTGAACTATAAGACTGGAACAGTGAAAAAAACTGGAAATTACACAAAAATATAGAAGCCCTTCTATAGGACGAAAAAGTTCATTCCAATAACTTCAATATTACCCAATAATAATGTTATTAATAAACGTAAAAAATCAGCATCTGATATTAAGATTTGTAAAATTGTGCAACGTATAGATTAATTAGAACAATTTGTTAGACAAACCCATCATAGTATAAAAAGGATCAGAGATTATATGTTTCATATGCTCTATTCTTGTTAACTTTTTACATATAAAAATGTTATTCTTCTTACATCACATAAAAGACGTTAAATGATTTAAAAATTTTCATTATACCTCTAAACATTATATTATATCAGTGAATTCACTGAAAAAATTCTAAGTCAATGTAAACAATGTAAACAAATATAAAAAATTCGACAAGTATAGCAGGTGATCTCTTAGTTTAGGATAAACAAACAGTTTTTATAGCTTTATTACTCTTTGCCGTAATTGAAATTTCATGAATTTTTTTTTATAAATTGATAATTTTGTCTTCTATTTTTGGACAAATTTTCATGATTTTTTAATGAGCCGTTTAGCGTCAAAAAAACATTGTCTGAAAACAGAAATTGTACTTTCACGTCCCTTCGGCGAATGTAATTTTGAAAAAAAATATCTTAACTCATTCTCCATATAATGTTCTACTTTAAGACATAGTTTCATTTTAATCCGTCAAGCAGTATGGCCTGTATCGCTCTCACAAGGTTTGAGATTGAATTATAAGTCAACATTTTTACATTTTATTGAATAAAAAATATTTCCCATTGTTTTAAAATTCTGAGCAGATTTTTCGTTTATTCTATTTGTAATCGCAAAGATAATACCCAAATTTCAAAACTCTAGAATTAGCGGTTTAGGAGAAAAAAAGTTTTCTAAAAACAGGTTGTTGGCAAAAAAAGTGACTTTCCCGTAATGCATAATTCTTCCCAAGCAATAGGGATCATCTACTTTATAGGGCCTATTTTTGTGTAAAATATCAACTTGATCCATCAAAGATTCTGGATCGTAGAGTGGTAACAAGCAATGTTAGTTAACACACTCACCCACCCACAGACATCATCGAAAAAACTTCATAAAACGACTTTTGGGACCTCAAGACATATAATTCCGTCAAAATCTGGAGATCAAATTTTTTCACGATCACTATACTTTACTTATAGTAAAGTAAACAGATTATGTAAATTAAATTTAATTCCTTAATACATAAAATTAATATACTATTCGTCTACATTATTGCATGAATACCAAGATTTGCCGCAGTTTCAGCAGTAATTAGACAAAATTTAATAAGTAATTATTAACTCAATAGTTCCTTACGTTAGAGGTTCCCAAAGTGGGTTTCTTAAAGGACTGTCTGGGGGTTCCCAAAAAAACATTTAGAAATATATTTTTACTTTACTATAAGTAAAGCATAGTGATCGTGAAAAAAATCCATCTCGAAATTTTGAAGGAATTACCATATATGTTTTAAGGTCCCAAAAGTCGTTTTATGAAGTTTTTTCGATGATGTCTGTGTGGGTGAGTGTGTTAGCATTGCTTGTTACCACGCTACGGTCCAGAATCTTTGATCGATCAAGTTAATATTTTACAAAAAAAATGGTTCTCATAGAGTAGAAGATTCCTATTGTTTGGGAAGAATTATGCATGACGGGAAAGTCACTTTTTTGCCAAAAACCGTTTTTTAAAAAACATTTTTTTCTCCTAAACTGATAACCTTAGAGTTTTGAAATTTTGGCATTATCTTTGAGGTTACAAATGGAACAAACGAAAAATATATTCAGAATATTAAAACAACGGGAAATATTTTTTTCAATAAAATGTAATAATTTTGACTTATAATTCAATCTGAAAGCTTGTGAGAGCGATACAAGCCATAACGTTTGACGGATCAAAATGAAACTATGCTTAAAAATAGAACATTATATGGAAAATGATTTGAGATAATTTTTTGAAAATTGCATTCACCAAAGGGGCGTTAAAGTACGATTTCTGTTTTCAGAAAATGTTTTTTAATCGCTAAACGGCTCATTAAAAACTCATGAATATTTGACCCAAAATGGAACACAAAATTTGCAATTCATAAAAAAAATCATTATGTTTCAATCACGGGAAAGAGCAATAAAGCTATAAAAACTGTTTGTTTATCCTAGACTAAGGGATCACCTGCTATACTTGTCAAATTTTTGATATTTTTTTACAATATTTACATTGACTTAAGAATTTTTTTGAGCAAAACCACTGAGATAAAATTAGACTATTCTAGTCTAATGGTTCATATTTATTATTTTCAAAAATTAGAAGCTCCCTACTATAAATGATTTAAATTATATTGAATAGCTGGCTTTGACTTTGAGTTGAGTATGTAAACTGATTAAGTACTAATATATTTTTTCCCAATATACATTCATAGCAAGCTTATAACAGAGTACAGAAGGCAGGAAAAGGATAACACTCACTCAGAAAAAATTTGTATATATGTTATTTGACAAAAGGGAAGGAATATGTTCTTTTTAAATACTAAGAAGCCATAAAATTCCCAGTATAATAATTCTATAAAAGACCAAAAATGTAAAACATATTTCAAAATGGAAATCTTTCGTTTGAAGATTAATAAATGTAATTATTGTATATCCTTAATTATAAATTATCTTAAAACGACATTTTTTCTTGGATGTTTATGTTGTTTTTCAGAGAAAATAAAAGTATTTTTCTGATTTAAATTTGAAAATTTGACTTAAATATTCAATGTAGAAGGCGGTTAAGTAAACGATATAAGAAATCGACTAGCTATTTGAACAAACGCCATGTTATCTTGTAGGAGATTATTTCGTATCAAGAAATTTTCACTTTGGCTTTTCAAAAATGTTATTACTGCTGTAGTTATACTAATGAGATTATTTGGATCAGCTGTGGGATGTACAAAAATAAGCTTATATATTGATAAGTCGATCAATCACTATCTGTACTACCTCAGAAATGAAAGACTAATAAGCATCTCCCTTTAAATGTTTACATTTTGCTTAAATGAGACATCATATATTATATACCCAAGAACATTGATATTAAGTTTAGTTATAGTAAAGTTGAGTGCAGGCCACTCCAGATTTTTATAAATGTTTTTTAGAGCATATCATGATATGTTCTAAAAAAATAACTTTTAGTTGGTATAGATTTATTCTTTTTTCTGAATCATGAAACCGAATCATGTGTATATCTATTTAAAAATTTATATGATCTTATAAAATCATTAAAATCTGGGGTTTCCCGGAAAGTTACTGAACCAAAAAGAGTTCTGCTTCGAAAAAAGTTTGAGAAACTTTGCCTTACGGTATACTTTTGTGAAAGATGATTTTGAAAAACTGTTTTTTGTGCGATGAATTTCTTAGAAATATGTGATATTGGCATAAAATCTTGAATCGGACAACTCCAACAGCAATATACGATGTATGACGGTTTATTCTATTTATAATATTAAACATAATAACCTCTGTGTACTAACAATATGCATGAATTCAATTATTTGGATTGGTTCACTTAAACAGTGACTTGAGTATCAAAAACAACAATGATTCGACTGGCCGTCCTGAATATCAATCGCTAACGTGTTGAATTATAGGCTGATGTTAATTTTTTTCGTCATGCAATCTACCAATGATATCTTGGTAATAGATGTATAGCTTTCTCCTACATCCTTCGATTCATCGTGTGGGTCTGACGAGGTTGACTTCCTTGGTCGAAAGATCTTTGGCCCATTTCTGAATTTTCACTCTTACCTAGATATTGATTGTGTGATGTGACAACTCTGGAAGTGCCATGAAGCGATCACAGAGCACTATCATAAAGAATATGATGAGATTATATATATTATTCAAATATTAAACATATAAAGAATGATTTTACTTTTCATTAAATTTTCTTTTAGTGATTTATTGATTATATTGATAAAAATGAACAATGTCTTTTTGCTACTCTAAACTGAAACCTTCTTTTTAGATTCTCCTAGGACTTCCATATCTATCTATAGCATACACTATGTCTGATCAACCACTTGAATGGTCAAGGATACTAAAATTCGTATCTGTGTGCTATTTACTTTTTCTTGCTTCTGAATCATTTGCAATAGCAATTTCATCTCGTCTTAATATAATAGTAAGTAGTTCATTTATATTAGAATACCATATTGGACTATTGTAATTATATTTAACATTTCTATTATCATTTGGAATGTTATCGTAATAACTATTATTAATCGTCAATGAAATAATGCAGACATTACTTAGGTACATGTAACCCTGTGCTTCTCAATTATTTTCTGCTACACCCTCCTCCTAGGTTGAAGAAAACAATTCACACTCTCCATCTATCTAGAAGAAAACAATTCACGCCCTCCCCCTAGGTAGAAGAAAACAATTCGCGCCTTCCCTATAGGTAAAAGAAAACAATTACACCCCTAAGAAGAAAACAATTCACGCTCTCCACCTAGCTAGAAGAAAACAATTCACACTCTCCACCTAGCTAGAAGAAAACAATTCACACTCTCCACCTAGCTAGAAGAAAACAATTCACACTCTCCACCTAGGTAGAAGAAAACAATTCACGCTCTCCCCCTAGCTAGAAGAAAACAATTCACACTCTCCTCCTAGCTAGAAGAAAACAATTCACGCCCTCCCCCTAGGTAGAAGAAAACAATTCGCGCCTTCCCTATAGGTAGAAGAAAACAATTCACGCTCTCCTCCTAGCTAGAAGAAAACAATTCACGCCCTCCCCTTAGGTAGAAGAAAACAATTCGCGCCTTCCCTATAGGTAGAAGAAAACAATTCACACTCTCCTCCTAGCTAGAAGAAAACAATTCACGCCCTCCCCCTAGGTAGAAGAAAACAATTCGCGCCTTCCCTATAGGTAGAAGAAAACAATTCGCGCCTTCCCTATATGTAGAAGAAAACAATTCACGCTCTCCCCCTTAGCTAGAAGAAAACAATTTACACTCTCCCCCTAGCTAGAAGAAAACAATTCGCCCCCTTCCCTTTAGCTAGAGGAAAACAATTCGCCCCCTCCCCCTTAGCTAGAAGAAAACAATTTGCGCCTTCCCCCTTAGCTAGAAGAAAACAATTTGCGCCTTCCCCTAGTTAGAAGAAAACGATTCCTCCCGCCCCACCCACTCTCCACTGCAACTATAAATAATAGTATTTGTCTAAAAAAAACTGTTATAGACTCTGCATAACATTGTATCCTCGTTAAAGTTAAAGAAAACAAAAAAGAAACAGGTATAGTTGAATTTACAAGAATAGATTTCTTTACATTGTTTATTAGTCTGTAGAAGAAAAGATTTTTAGTCAATCAATTTGCTTGAAATTCAAAAATATAATAATATCCTGTTTTTATTTCATGTATAACAAATATGTACAATACTCTGAATGTGCGTAATTTTATTTCATTTTATGAAATACTATTTTTTGCTTAAGACAACTAAATTATTTCACTGGGGACCCTGGAGTCAGTGGAATATTTCAATGGGGTTCCGCTTCAGTAAAAAGGCTGAAAATGACTGCTGTAGAGCTAATACTAACTGCTCACACTCTTACAGTGAGAGCCACACTGTTAACGACCAACTAATGGAGTGGATGTACAATACTCCTTATTGTAGTACGGCAGGGAAAGAAACATGTTCTCCATGGTCACACGCAGGGAGGGGCCCCTTTATTTGAGAATCACTGATGTAACTCATTTAAACGGTAGAATAACCCAATAAATACTGTGGCCATAACTCTTCTTTTTTACAATAACCAATCTACTATACATACCCTTAAGTATGTCACTTTACCTTTTAAACTGTAAGAATTAAATCTGTAGTTTATATCCCTCAGTTTTTTGTTGATGAAATTTCTCGATCGACAAAATTTACATCACATGCTCATATAAACTTTCCATCTCGATGAAGTAAGAGGGCCTTTTTTATTATTATTATTATTTATTATTGTTGTTTATTAAACCGTGATAGCAGCTGTTAAGACATTTACCTGTCACGTTTTGAGTTAATCTTAGAAAATATTCAATAAAAATTTCTTAGAATGGACTTGACTGTTACTAGTTCATTCATGTTGCAATCCTTTCTCTGAGTATTCCATTGACACTTTCTTTCATTATCGATATCAATTTAAAATTTTAAGTTATTTTCTTTCTCCCCGCTTTTTTGTATCTCCAATCTAAAATATTAAAGACAAGTCGCTGTCATTGGGTATTTGAGATAGGAAGTTTCTCTATTCGAATTGCAATTAGCCTAAATACATAACTTAGTTGTATGTATGTAATTTTACAGAACGGAATATTCCTGGGGCCATCTCTAACAGTGCCATTTATGCTCTTAGCAGTCTACGGAATGGGACAGTCACAGGAAACCATCCCCCTTATTGCCAGGATAGCAATGTACGGAAGTTATCTTAGATTTGCCTTAGAAGGACTTGTAACTGCAGTATATGGTGATAAAAGAGCACCTCTTTTCTGTCCAGAAACTGAAATTATTTGCGAACTTAAAGATCCACGAGCACTTCTTCGCCACGTTGGTATGGAACACTGTAATTTTTGGATAGCAATTTCCGCTTTATTTGCCTATATGCTAATGTTTAAAGCACTAAGTTATTTTTTATTAAAGCGCCGTTTAAAAAGAAATAGAAAGATTGGATTTCTTGGAATTATTGGACAAATGATTAAAACTAAAATGAATCTTTCAATTCCCTCGTGATTTTCATGTATGGTGAATAAAAGTATTATTCTCATTGTGTGAACAAGGTTATTTTGTTTTATACATGTAACTCATCTTATTAGCTTTAGAATGTATTTTTAAAAAAACATTCCATCATCAGAATGTATATCCTTTAGAAGCATAATAAAAAAAAACTTCTGAATTTTAGTTTAGTATAGACAAATTATGTTCAATTCCATTTAAAACTAATTTTTATATTTTTGAATACACAATTATTATTTAATATATCTTTGTAATTTATAAAGATCTTATAATTGTCATTATTTTTACTTTCATTTCAACAAAAAAATATAAAATTAGTTCAATTTACTGGGAATTTGCATTTAAAACATTGAAATCAAATTCATTACAGTTTACAAGTGCCTATCTTTAAAAAGTGCTCAAAAGTAAAGTTTATAAAGAAATTGTTAATAACGAAATACTATGTTTATAAGTATTTATATAAAAATAATGAAAGTTATAATTACAAAATACATGTTTGTTAAGGTAAATTGTTTTCTGTGATATTATAGTAATAAATTTATTTATTTATATTTGCCTCTGATATAATTGAAGGTTAGATTTAAAATAAAGAAAAAAAAACTTGTACAAATAAAATTGTAGATATATATATATAGATGAATAGAAAAGCCAAACTTATTTGTAAATATACATCACTGCAAACAAAATAAATAATCATTATGGAATTATGCATTATGTATTTTTTACAACAAAGTTGGCATTTGATTGTCCTTACACCTAACTTATTTAAGTATGTATGCAAAAGGGAAAAAAGTTGAAATTGTTTGAAAATAATTTCATATGCACGTTGAAGTTGTAATTATCTAAGTTATTGTTCTGGGAAATAAAAGATCTGCTGAGATCTTTGGGAAATGTTTGTAGTGGTCTTCTATTTCTTCTAATATTCATATGATAAATTGTAAGTGAAAATCTAAAAAGAATATAAGATACTAACTTAAATTTCTATGTACTAACAACTAAGCAGATTATAATTGAATGAAACTATTCCATGAACTAAATAAACTAGATACACAGAAAACCATATATAAAAGTGATAACAAAAACTCACTAATATATTTCAACCGCGTCGTCATCAGAGAGATAAAGAAGTGATAACTACTTTATCTCTCTAACTCCTGACGACGCGGTTGAAATATATTAATGAGCTTCTGTGATCTCTTTTATGTGTGTTCTTTGTGTGGATCTAGTTTATATATATATAATATATATATAATTAAAATAAACTGTGACACATAGACAGAAACATAACAAAAACTCACTTTTCAATATTTCGATCGTAATGGCGGTCGTCCTCAGGAGAAGAAGTGAATTGACGGAGGGACGACAGTCAACTCAAGTTGGCTTACGGTCGAAATATTGAAAAGTGAATCTTTGTTATGTTTCTGTCTATGTGTCACAGTTTATTTTAAGTCTAATCTGTCCTGCGGGACCGTTTCCGTTATTATGGTTATATATTATAGTGTAATAAATGGATTATTTGACTAAATTACAATCCATTTATATAACTATATCATATATATATAATTTTTTATATAATATGATCAAACCACAATAAGAAATGGGGAAACAAGACTAAGATCTTTCAATCGTAACAAGCGGTCTTCGTCAGAGTCAAAAACCCAACTGAGTTCAGTAATCCTGAAGTCTTCAATCAACGAGGTTAACTTGTTATTATATTTTTTGTTTAGTTCATTTAGCTCTCCGATGATGTTGTAACGAAAGACCTTAGAGCATTTTATCTATTATATAGTTGTTTATTGTGGTTGTTTAATTCATATATTATATCAAGAGTTATTGTTGATTATTAATTTATATATATATATATATATAGTAGTAAGTGGGTAGTAGGTCTTCTTGGAGACAGATGGAATTAATATATGAGCAGCCTCGATTTTTTTTAACATAATCGTTTAGTTTCTCGCAGTAGTTTTGCTTGTGTATTCACATGTCTCTGGCCCAATATATTTGGAAACTACCTCTAGAACAACGGTCGATAGTGAGGAAAATAGAGGCTATCAGCAAAAAGGTTGTTAATGCAGAGGTTACTGCATATATTAATTCCATATATATATATATATATATATATGTTCAATGTAGAAAAAGAAACATAGAGAAATCAAAAGCATACACTTACAGTCTCTAATTTTCGGTTGAACCGTCTTCAGGAGATAAGAGAGGGAAACCAAGGGCTTGGTTTCTATCTCTTATCTCTCCTGAAGAGAAACCAAGCACTTGGTTTACCTCTCATCTCTACTGAAGACCGTTCAAACCGAAAATTAGAGACTGTGTGTGCTTTTGATTTCTCTATTTTTTTTCTACATTGAACTATATTTGTACGTTTCGAATCGTATTTCCAACGAAAAGGTATATATATTGTGAAATAGCTTCTCGACCACTGATTTTTCAAGTTCTTAGAAAGGGTTCTTGAGGATTTTGGTCATAAAAATTCAACTCCTGATTATATACCGACGTTTGTTTTGCTTGAATGCAAAAGTACTGTATAGAGGTATCCTCCCAAAATTTTTTTGTAATAGTGTGCTTATCTGTTTGAGAATTGGGTTTTGTTGTCTTAATAATTAATAATAAGTAATTCGGTTGAAACAACAAATGTTTGTTTTTAAATAATGAATAATAACACTAGGTATTTTATTATCCTTTTGTGGTTTTCTTGTTAGTGAATTTTTTGTTTTGTTTTTTTTTTGTTTTCTGTTGGTTGGTATTCCGTGGCTGTACTCGTATTTGTCTTACTTTACTTATGTTGTTAATAAATTGTTTTTTAGCATTGAAAATGCCAAACAACTTTTGGCGAAACGTCGGTTTATAATCAGGAGTTGAATTTTTATGACCAAAATCCTCAAGAACCCGTTCTGTAAACTTATATATATATATATATATATGTATTGGTTTTTTTTTTTTTTTTTCTTGACCACAATTACTAATAAATAGTTTTCTACTTCACGGAATTTGGTCAGGGTTAATTATTTGAAATCAACTTTTTTCCAACGTTTCATCTTTATTTTAAGTCATCCTCACTTCTTCATCTCTCCACCTCATGAAATATACTCGTATTGTTTTTTGGGTTCTAGCCCTGAGGATGTCTTAAAATAAAGACGAAACTCTTTGCCAACAGGTGATTTCAAATAATTAATCCTGACCGAATTTCGAGAAAAAGAAAAGTATTTATATATATAAACTTACTCTATGAAAATACGATCCGAAACGTACAAATAAACTTTAATAATGATAAAGAAACATAGGGAAGATAAATAAATAAAGATTTATTTTATTAAAGATAGGAGCTCTCTTATCTCTCCTGAAGACGGTTCAAACCGTCTTCGGTTTGATTTTCAGCCTCGAAAATTAGAGGCTGAAAGTGTGTGTTTTCAATTTTTCTAAGTTTCTTTATCTACATTGAACTTAATAGGAATATAAACATAATATATATATATATATATATATATATATATTAGTAAGGGGGCCAGGTTAGCTCGGTGGTTAACGTACTCGCCTCTGAACTGATAGGACCGGGTTCGACTCCCACCTGGCCCTCGATTAATTCATGCGGGAGGCGAATAAATCTGAGCACGTCGTCCCTCGGAGAAGAACGTTAAACCGTCGGTCCCGAGCCTGTACGATGTCAGATACTCGTTAAAGATCCCTACTCTAAATACAGTTGAGTTAGGCAAAATTTAGGACTCACATACAAAATTGTCAACTGAAACAAAAATTTTTCTGACGCTGCTTCCCCAACATCTTATTAATAAGCGAACCATCCCAGTTGAAATAAATCATACACCTCGTAATTATGATTTACACATTTTTTCTTGCAATCAATAAATTACCTCGGTTATCAAGGAACTTCCCTCTCCTGTCATCCTCCCCTACTAACTGCATTATATTCACCAAATCACCCCGTATTTCTTCTAGACAGCCCGCATCACTCTTAGCAACATCTTTTTCCACAGAAATTTTAAACATTACCGTCCTACTTTTGTCACAAAGCAATATGGTCGAAGAAATTGCCTCACCTGCCGCATCATCAATCTTAACTGTCATTTTGCCTCGACTGTTAAAAACCAACTTTACCCTCTCTTCTTTGCCAGTTCCTGCAAATCCAGAAACTGCGTTTATTGTCCAGACTGCACAAAATGTGACTCACTCTACATAGGCCTGACCTCTATGTATGAATGGTCTCAGGTCATCCATTGATTAATGCAAGCAGCTACCAACACTACAGTCCGGAGTCTTTGATGGTGATACTCACGGTTATATCCATTAACCTTACCTTCAATGACTCCTTCAGGGTCCAAATTGTACGACCAACTCTCCAAATCACTTTAAGGGCTTCTGAAGAATCCCTCATTGGGTTTTTGGGTACTAGAAATTCCTGGGTATTATCTTTACCAGATGCTTTCTCTTTTTCACTATTCCTGTCTAATAGTTCATATCTATTTTTAAAAATTTCAAGCTTCCAGCTGTAAAAGTTTTAAATTATTCTGAATAGCCGACTTTGACTTTGACTTGAGTATGTAAAACTGGTTAATTACTAATATATTTTTTTCTCAATATACATTTTCACAGCAACCTTATAACAGAATAAAGAACGCAGGAAAAAGTTACACTCGCTCAGAGTAAATTGGTATATATGTTTTTTGATAAATGGAAAGAAAAGTGATTTTATAAAAGACCAAAAATGTAAAACATAATTGAAAATTAAAAACATTCTTCGAAGAATAATAAATGTAATCACCCTACATATTAAATTAAAAATTATCTTAAAACATTATTTCTTTGATGTTTCTGACATTTTTCAGACGAAATAGGAATATTTTCAATTTTTAAATGGGATAATTTGTTTTAAATACTCAATGTAGAAAGAGGTCGGGTAAACTACGAAAGAGATTCTCACCGGCTATTGGAACCAAAGTCATGTTCATCTGAAAGAGATTATTTCGTAACATGAAATCTACACTTTTGATTTTCAAAAATGTCATTACTGCTGTAAGGTAGTTATACTCAGGATATTATATGCATCAGTGGCTTGATAAACAAAAATAAGCATATATATTAATAAGTGACTAATAAACATATCCCATTTGGACATTTACATTATACCTAAATGTAATATTATATAACCAAGAAGTATGATATGTTTACTTATAGCCAAGTTGAGTGTAGGCCACTCCAGATTTTTTTTTAATTTTGATTTAGTCTTCTCCTTCTTTTCTCTCCCCCACTTAAATACTTATATTTTTTAATTATTCATTGCTGAAACTGGTCCAAGATGATAAGGGGGTTACATTAAAGTGTCACTTTTTATTATCGGTTGGTGGACGCTTTCCAAACGATACCATGATACCAAGAAAAATTGTTCTGATGGGATGGGTGACGCAAGGCAGGAGTTTGGTGCAACTGAAGTTAATTAAAATTTTTTTATTAAAATATATATATCATTAAAACATGATAAATATAATTATAAAACAATTATTTAAAACATAATTCCCAATATATCAAAAAGTATACAAAAATTCACATAAAATTCAAAAAATCTGACATACATTATTAGTCATACGGCTTATGAGTGCGCCAAGAACACCTTCTGGAACCGTCGAAGACCAAATAGTTCTCATAGTGTTTTCAACAGTTTCTAAATTGTTTCGTAATTTCTGTTCAACTTTAAGAATGAAGATCAGTGAAACTTGTTTAATACAAGAATTATGTTGATCACAAAGACTTCTGAAAGGATGGAGAAACGAACCGGAAATCTGATCGAGTTCTGGAATGACGATAACACTGTAATTCTGAATATTATAAATTAAATTTTCTTGATTACCACTTAACCATGATTCTAATTCTGATTTAAAAACATATTTTAAACCAGAATCACTTTGCCATAATTTTGGCAATAGCGCTTCCTCTATTAATTTAAAAAAATATTTTAATAAACCAGGATCATTTTGCCAAAATGTTGCCATCACTTCCGCTATTGAACGAACTGCTTTTTCACTGTAATAATGTTCGTAATACAGCATTAATGCACACGGTATCTTACTAGCCAATGAATCTTTCAAACAAGTATGAACAGTATGCCATAACTCCTCTTTTTGTTCATTATTCTGATATGCTAAATTCTTTAAATCACTTTCCAATCTCTTCTCTCTGTTCACTGAAAAAAATACATACTTGATTAATCTCAAATCAAATGGTTATTTCAAAAGCACATTATTTTTATTACCTTGAGAATTCATAATAATATAAACTTCCTTCTATTTTGAGACCCTATGCAACTTTCATTCACCACATATATTACATTTAGTTTATATAATTACACATTCGAATAAGTTATAATTATTTAACTAAACTTATATACAGTATAACCTTGTTTTTAGCATTCTGCAATGTTTCTTATAAAATGATTCACTTCTTATAAGAAGAGTAAGGTTCTCTATAAAAAAAAATAATGGAAATACGAATGTTTCCCAGCAAAAGTTTTCTCTGATACAGGTAAATAAAAAAACTCAACCTATTTAGCACTAACTGTAATAGAAATATACATTTTCTTGTAGAACATTTCAATAAAATGAGGAAGTACAAAACTTGAACGAAGAACAGGATTGTATAAATTTCTATGGATAAATCATAAAAAATGTTTGAAATAATAAAGTGTTTGAAACTGAAAAGTTGTCTACGTCTGATGTTGATTAATGAGCTATCACAATACATGAAAAACATTCCAATGATGCCAGTGATATAGAAAAGAATAATAAAACAGAAAAATCTGGGACAAAGCCGAAGAACCCTTGTCTACCCTTTTAAAGTTTCCCGAACAAAATTCATTCTTTAACAGCAAAGACAACGAAATACTATGCTTTTTAAAAGGAAAAATGTTTAAAAAAAAATTGTAAAAAAGGATTTGCAAAAATTTTGTAGAGGCAATGAAATATGGCAACAATTAAAGTATTATACTGCTTACTTAAATTACAAAGTAATATTAATTCTTAAGTATTTGTAAAATCGTGTTTCACTTATTTTGTTATAATATTTACTATGCCAGAGATTCCCAAAGTGGGTTTCGCGGAACCCATGGGTTCCTTAACAGACTGTCTGGGGTTCCGCAAAAAACATTTAGAGAAAAAATTTTTCGAATATTTTTTCTTTAGTGGGTGCGGATTTATTCTGTGTTTCTCGTGAATCATGAAATGGAATAATACTTATACATGGAAGAAGTGGCCAACATTTTATTCATATTTAGGATGAATCACTAGTCAGTTTTTGGAGCTATCTGATTCCCGAATTTCTTTCTATTGCAAAAATAGCAGTTCACACATTGCTGCCACTTCCCACTACAGCCAAGTCGGTCTGACTTGAGAATCAAACTTTCAACTATAAAACCAAAAATGTTACAAAATAAACTTTGTGTTAAAATTGCTAATAATTCTTATTTCCCATGGGAAAATGGTACCTTCTCTCACACTAAATTGTCAGTGCAGAGTAGAATCACGCTAAAGTGCCACCAATGTGTGCCAACCCAATTTTAGTTATTACAATAGTTCAATTACTGCTCAAATTAATCAATGCTCCTAAAAACATAGAAATTGTTGCTGAAGTACCAAATTGTAAAAATAATCATTGCAATGATCTTTGGAAGGGAATAACACATGGTGAAAGTCGATTTAGCTTACTAACAGCTCTCTTTCTTCTTGGGTTAGAATTTTCCAAATGCTTGCAAGAGTTGGACTATAGAGGTATAAGCTGCAAGTCCTTGATACCTCTATACACATCATCGCCGTAATTTTATAAGTTTCTTCTAACATTCTATCCAGGGTTGTAGAGTCGGGAGAAATCAGCTGATATCTCACCTATTTAAATTACTTTTATTCATGAAAAGAAATACAATGATAAAATATGATTAATTAGTCCAAGTAGGAATTTTTTCGAATTTGGGGAACATTAACATTTAGGCAAACAAAAAATTTTTAGAAACAAAATATGTGGCCTTGCCTGTTTCAGCAGATTAAATTTTAAAAACAATAATAGAGATTATTTTATCCTGTAAAGAAATATAGATAAAACTGGTAAAAGGAATGGGGAAAGCAGCAATGTGGAGTGAGATACTGTATAGCAGGCTAGCACTGATGAGCAAGGAGGGCTTTATATCAGATGATTTCAAAAGTAGCACTTGGCAGTGTTGAAATGCTGAAAGTAGCTTAGCTATAGGGAAGAAAAAAATGTGAATATTATTGAAGATACTCTCCTATTACAAGAATTTGGGTGTCAGGTAGCATGGGGGCCATTCAGTTTTTTAGGTTGGTAAAGGATTAACTTTTACAGCTTACAACAATATGCCTTTTACCTTGTGTTACCTCTCATCTGTTTTTTTAATAATAAAAAGGAGAGCTGGAGTCGGAGCCGGCCACTAAGAGCTCCGACTGCACAGCCCTGATTCTATCACAGATTTTCAGAACTAATAATTAATGTCTTCAATCTTAATTTTTGAAACTGACTGAGCCATAACTATCGGAATTTAGTTTCAGTAACCTATTGTGTGTTTTTTTGTGATTAATAGACACTCCTATAGGTTTTTATTTAACAAAGCCTTTTTCACCAATCAGAGTTTTCAAATTCACAAATTTAGTATTATTAAAAAACTTATAAACTTTAAGCTGTAAGGACATACTTAAAAATGTAATTAAGTCAATTATCACATCTAACTTACTTTTTTAATTTTGATTTTTTTAAATCCAATAAAATTGATTTACAATACAACTAAAATTTGTAAAAATAAAAATATATCTAGAACAAATATTTAAATGCCCAGGTTCACTACTTTAAAAAGAGTTAATATATATATATATATATATATATGATCAAACCACAATAAGAAATGGGAAAACAAGACTAAGATCTTTCAACCGTAACAAGCGGTCTTCGTCAGAGTCAAAAACCCAACTGAACACTAGATGCAGAAAACATCTGGTGAGGAGTTGAGAAGAGTGGGAGGGAAGAGTGGTATTTTAAAGGGTGAAAGCACAGGAAAGGACTAATGTCCAGAAAGGGATGTTAGGGGAAACAAGGGATTCAGTAAGAAAAAGTAAAAAACTATCCGCTAGCTGTCAACCCTCTTTGAAGAGGCTATTGCCCTCGTGACGAAAGTATCCAGTTTGAAGAGACCGTTACTAATGTTTATAATATTAGATCTTTTAAATTTAATTAGAGACGATTCAATAATATTTCTTAACAACATTGATTTTTCATAGGTAATAAATTTAGCTCCTGTCCAATCAATATGATTTTCATTTTTTATAAGCAAGAATAAGACACTACTTTTTTCCTGTCTACTTACGTTATATTGGTGTTGTTTTACACGTGTCTTTAATAATTTACCAGTTTGACCAATATAAATTTTATGGCAATTTTTGCACGGAATTTTATAAATACCAGCGGACTCCAATTCGCTGGGCGAGTTTTTTATTAACATATTACCCACGTTATTACGATTAGAAAACACTATATTAAAATCAAGTTGTTTGGCTAATCTTGGAAGGGGGTCCAATGATTCGTGGTATGGCAAAACTATAGAATTTGATAATAAAAGGGGCTCTGTTGAAGTATTAGAGAAAGTTTTTTTAGCACCCTTCAAAGCTAAATCAATATAAGAAGAGGGGTATTTTAATGAAAGGGCAATTGACCTAATGTTATTAATCTCTTCATTAAGGAATTCTGGGGAGCAAACTCTAAACGCCCTCAAAAACATATTTCTAAAAACAGAAATTTTAACATTTTTGGATGTGAAGAATAAAAGTGAACGTATGCAAGTACATTCATAGGTTTTCTATATACACTAAAGCGTAACTCATTAGGTAACCTATGGATCAGGACATCTAAGAAGGGCAAATTACCACTTATTTCTTCTTCTATTGTGAATTTGATTGTCGGCACTAATGAATTCAATTTTGTCAGGAAATCAACTTTATTTAAAGAATTGGGACAAATGCAAAGAATATCGTCAACATATCTATACCATTTAACATTTTTGGGCAAAATTGAGCTTAACATTTTACTCTCAAAAAACTCCATTATATAAATTACTTAGGAGGGGGGATAAACAGTTACCCATAGCAAGACCAAATTTTTTGTATATAATAAATTATTTTCAAATTGAAAATGACAATCTACCACACATAAACTTAATTAACCTATTATAGTGGTAGATGGAAGGGGAAGGGAATAATTAATTAATTCCTCCTGGAGTAAGCTCAACAGATCAGTTACAGGTACATTCGTAAAAAGAGACTTCACATCGAAACTGATTAATCTATAATTTTTGTTCATGTTGACGCTTTTTAATTTTTTAATTAAATCTACATTGTTTTTTATATGGCTCACTCTTTTATATCACTCTTCTCAACTCCTCACCAGGTGTTTTCTGCATCTAGTGTTCAGTTGGGTTTTTGACTCTGACGAAGACCGCTTGTTACGGTTGAAAGATCTTAGTCTTGTTTTCCCATTTCTTATCGTGGTTTGATCATTGATTGTTGTTTCACGTGTTTATGTGAAATCTTTATATATATATATATGAACATGGGATAAATGTGAAAAAAAATGAAACAATATTCTTAAAGAGGAAAATTTTTTTATTGTTAACATTTTTTCCTTTCATTTACCAATGTTTCAATAATTCCTATCAATTTCTACAAAACAATTTGTACCTGTTTCGACATTGAATAGGTACAAAATGCCTTTCCTAGGATGCAATTTTGACCAAAAACAGTCGGGAATATTTCTACGCAAATGATCATATGCCTAACAAACTTTATAAAGAATTGTCAAACAATGTACAATTATAAAGTTTTTGTTACTTACCTACTTACTACCTACCTACATGGCTACTCACTCACATCCCGATAAAATAAAAAATATGGATTCAAGAATAATGACATCAAAACGAGTAAATGGGTCAAAATCGATTTTTTTTTCTTTTAACCATATTAAAGCTAAGAAATATTATTTCTAAATCAAATAATTAAACTTTTTTTTCAAAACAGTTGATGATAAAACATCTCTCATTTTGAAGTAAAACGCACTAAAAAGTAAAGAAATTCAAAAAAAAAATCTGGAGTGGCCTACACTCTACTTTACTATAAGTAACTTAATGTCAAATTTCTTGAGTATATAAAACATAACGTCTCATTTAAGCATAACGTAAACATCTAAATGGGATATAATTATTAGCCTTTCATTCCTGAGGTAGTACAGATAGTGATTGAAGGACATATCAATTTATAAGCTTATTTTTGTACATCACAAATAATTAATTATTTGCAAATAATTTCATTAATATAACTACAGCAGTAATAACATTTTTGAAAAACCAAAGTGAACATTTCTTGAAACGATTTATTCTCCTACAAGATAATGGCTTTCGTTCAAACAGCCAGTGGATTTCTTACATCGTTTACTTGACATCCTTCTACATTGAATATTAAAGTAAAATTTTCAAATTTAAAACAGAAAAATACCCTTTTTTTCTGAAAAACATCTTAAACAGCGAAGAAAATGTAATTTTAAGGTGCTTTGTTAATTAAAGATGTACGATAATTACATTTATTAATCTCTAAACGAAAGATTTCAATTTTGAATTATCTTTTACACTTTTGGTTTTTAACAGAGCTATTATACTGGGAATTTTATGGCTTCTTAGTATGTATTTAATAAGATCATTTTCCTTCCCCTTTGTCAAATAACATATATAAATTTTTTCACAGTGAGTGTTATCATTTTCCTACACAATATTATTCCTCTTACATCTCATATAAGTCAATAAACATTTTAAAATTGTTCCTTATAAATATCAATTTTATCTCAGGAATTCGCTCAAAAAATTTCTAAGTCAATGTAAACAATGTAAAAAAAATATAAAAAATTCGACAATATAGCAGGTGATTTTCTAGGATAAAAAACATTTTTATAGCGTTATTGCTCTTTTCCCATAATTGAAACTTCATGATTTTTTTTTTAGACTTGCTAATTTTTTGTTCCTTTTTTGGTCAAATTTTAATTATTTTTTAACAACCGTTTAGCGTCTAAAACACATTTTCTGAAAACAAAATCGTACTGTAACCCCCATTAGCGAATGTAATTTTGAAAAAAAATATCTCAACTCATTCTACACATAATGTTCTTTTTTAGGCATAGTTTCATTTTGTCCGTCAAACAGTATGGCTTGTATCGCTCCACAAGGTTTGAGATTGAATTAAAGTCAAAATTTGTACATTTTATTGAAAAAAAAAATATTTCCTGTTGTTTTAAAATTCTAAATGTATTTTTCGTTTGTTCCTTTGTAACCTCAAAGATAATGTCAAAATTTCAAAACTCTAGGGTTATCAGTTTAGGAGAAATAAATGTTTTCAAAAAACGGTTTTTGGCAAAAAAAGTGACTTTCCCATCTTTTCCCATCAAAAACCGTTTTTTTTTAAACATTTATTTCTCCTAAACTGATAACCATAGAGTTTTGAGTTAGAAATTTTTTGAGCAATTTAATGAGATAAAATTGATATTTATAAAGGAACAATTTAAATTGTTTATTGACTTATATGAGATGTAAGAGGAATAGTATTGTTACATGTAAAAAAATCACCGCAAATAAACATAAATAAATTACCTTTGTCTTCCATGGCATGATGGATTTGTCTTATAAAATGCTTTAATAAATCTACATATTGCACTCTTGAGCAAAACTTAATATCAGTTACAATTACATTATAATTGTGAATGTTGTACCTTTCCATTTTATTGAAATGTAATGAATGGACTCTTTCCTAAAGAAAGAGGACTTATGTTTGTTGAGAAGTATCCAGTTTTTTTTTTCAATTCTAGTCTAATAGTTCATATTTATTATTTTCAAAAATTAGTACCTACCAACTATAAAAGATTTAAATTATATTGAATAGCTGGCTTTGACTTCGATTTGAGTATGTAAACTGGCTAATTACTAATATATTTTTTCTCAATATACATTCATAGCAAACTTATAACAGAGTACAGGAAGGCGGAAAAGGATAACACTCACTCAGAAAAAATTCGTATATATGTTATTTGTCAAAGGGAAAGGAAAATGATCTTATTAAATACTAAGAACCCATAAAATTCCCTGTATAATAATTCTATAAAAAAACAAAAATGTAAAAGATAATTCAAAATTTAAATCTTTCGTTTAGAGATTAATAAATGTATCGTACATCTTTAATTATAAATCGTCCGAAAACAACATTTTTACTTCGCTGTTTATGATGTTTTTCAGAGAAAATAAGGGTATTTTCCTGTTTAAAATTTGAAAATTTTACTTTAATATTCAATGTAGAAGGATGTCAAGTAAACGATGTAAGAAATCCACTGGCTATTTGAACAGAGGCCATGTTCTTTTGTAGGAGAATATTTCCTATCAAGAAATGTTCACTTTGGTTTTTCAAAAATGTTATTACTGCTGTAGTTATACTAATGAAATTATTTGCAAATAATAAATTATTTGTGATGTACAAAAATAAGGTTATAAATTGATACGTCCTTCAATCACTATGTGTACTACCTCACGAATGAAATGCTGATAATTATATCCCATTTAGATATTTATGTTATGCTTAAATAAGATGTTATGTTTTATATACTCAAGAAATTTGATATTAAGTTACTTATAGTAAAGTAGAGTGTAGGCCACTCTAGATTTTATAATATTGCAACTGAGAACCACTTTGTATTATTTATAAAATTCCCAAAATCAAATCAACAAAGATTTTTTCAACCATATCTTACCATTGGTACTATCAGACACATAGGGTGAATTGACCCACCAGATCACAATAGCAGCAATAATAGGACCAAAAATTGAGACAACCAAACGTAGTTTGACCTTCTTTGGAACGGTTTGCCACCATCCTCTCGCTTTGTTTATAATTGAAACGAAATCTACTTTACTTTCCTCTTTTGTACTATTAATAACACCATGATTTCCTTTTATTTCTTTTTTAGGAGTTTGATTTTCAGAGGAATTTGTCGGCAATTCTCCTAGGATTCAAACAAGAAGTGCAGTTAAAACTTCATTTTGTAGAAATATAGAATCTATATCTTAAAGATCTAATATACCTTTATTTGATAATACACACGTGTTCGCGTTATCCATCTAAAACATAACAAAACACAATATTCATATTAACACCTAATAATTAAACCTAAAACAAAATTAATTTCATATGTTAGCAATTTTAAAAGTCCAAATTTCTTTATCATCTGTTCAAATGCATGCATACACTGAATATACAAAAACACTTAACTATATTAACTACTAATCACTCACTCACTCTCAATTGAAAATCATGTTCTAGAAGTCTGCAAATTATGCAGTGTAGAATACCAATAATCACAATCGGCAGAATGTTTTTTAAAATAAAATTGCCATATTTGAAAATAACAAGGCTCATTGAAAAATGTTAAAATTATGCCAGTACTTACCATGAAACCTTCCAACATGGTTAATAGGGACAGATACGAAATTACTAAACCTCTACATAAACGAAGTTCCTAGGAGGATGATTCTTAAGATATGATATAGCTACATATCTTAAACTATATAATACTATATCTATAACTATATTATATATATCTGAAAAACACTATACCCATACCATGCTACAGAATACGCAGTATGTTAGTTGTAAACTTACTACATATGCTATAATATGTTTTCTTATCTTGGTTAATCTGTGTCCTGCACATTTTAAAAATCCCTTCCTTTATTAAACACCGATTATAGAAAACATATTTTTTATGAAGCTTATTCTTTAGTTACCTGACAAACAAATATTGGTGCGAACAGAATAGTTTCAGTTCACTTTCATAACCAAACTGATAAAAATTGAGAAATGGTGGTAATTTTCTGGGTAACCAGCATGGAACCTTTTATCTGTCTAAGTCTATCTACGGTATTACGAATATTTTACACGAAAATATTCCCTATTGTTTTTATAGTATATTCAATAGTTGGGATCCACATTGTGAGATATGAAGCAAAAGGAAAGGATAGTAATTTTCTACTTTAATCCCGCAGTTATGCAACTAGTATAAAACCTTCCCCTGTTACAATCTCGTGATATAGACCGATTGTTACTACTTTCTAATATTAAAGTAGAGCGAGGATTCACGAAAAAATTCGATCTGGAGATTTTGACAGATTCATATCATTTGAGGTCTTCAAAGTCCTTTTTGTTTTACTATAGTAAAGTATAGCGATCAAGAAAAAAAATTATGGTTATTATTTATGACGGATTTACATGTTTTTAGATCCTTAAAATCCATTTTTGACGTTTTTGGATTATGTATGTAACAAAAGTTTGTTTTGTTGGATAAAATTCCTATTTTACATGAAAATATTTCCTATTGTTTTTTGGCAATCATTATGAAACTAATGGCAGCAACACGGCGAAAGATTTCAGAATTCCCCAATAACGGGAAAGGTATTTTTGCAAAAACTTGCAAAAATTTTGACCTAAGATTGATTCTGAGAAATTGTGGACGTCACATAGGTTATACCGTTTAGGGGATCATAATGAAATTATAATAAAAAAAGAAGACTTTATGAGAGGATCATCTGAACTCTTTTTGGTCGAAATTTGCAAGGACAGAAGGTAGTTAGTGCACAATATACTATTTAAAGAAGCATTTTTTCATGCTAAATGGCTCACTATATATCTATGAAATTTGGAGAAAAAAATTAAAATAAATTTAGTATGCTATCGAAAAAAATTTCCAAAAATTCTGATTACTAAAATTCAGTCTAACTCTAAAAGTACCACTAAAATTTCGTATTATAGAAATACAGAATCGATATCCTAGGAGACAGGTGTAATACACCTTCATTTTATAACTCACAGTTTTTTTAACTTGTTCATAAAAAAACAATGTTCGTATTATGAAAAAAATCAACTCCTAATTAAAAAATTAATTTCGTATATTAGCAACTTTTAAAGAATGCAAATTTCCCTACCATCTGTTTAAATACACATATGTACTCAATTCAAAAAAACAGTACCATATATTAACAAGGTTTCATTTACTCACTCTCAATAGCCATTCATGTTCAAGTTGTCTATAACATCTGTAGTGTAAAATTAAAACAATTACAAGCGGCAGAATATTTTTTAAGATAAACTCACATATTTGAAAGCACCGAGGTTCATTAAAAACTGTAATAATAATGCTAGGACATATGAAACCTCCCAACATGGTTATATGGAAATAAATGAAATCATTAAACGACTGTTGAAACGAAGGTTCTAAGAAGATTATTCTTAAGGCATTGTATGGCTAAATATCTTAAAAGAGGTCAATATAAAATTTACTTTCTGAATTGATCAGTGTGAGGCTTAATTAAAAAGAAAAATACCCTGTTATCACATACCATAGTATTAAAACTATACTATAGAGTGAGCAGCATGTTAGGTACGATATTACTCCTTCTACTAAAGATGCTTACACATTTTCTGCATGCGAGCTACTTACTGAAAGAATAAGTAAAATTATCTACCCACTGTATCTATTTAGAAATATATTGAGGGTTCCTACAATTTATCACGATGTATGTAATATTTCATCGTGAAAAAAAAACCTCTTCGCATTTCATATGAAAGTTTCGTCTTACTCGATCGTCATCTTTACACCCATTATTCATTTTAAAAGAAGAAAATAAAAGTAAAGAGTAAGTGGTAACTTAATTACTAGGTTATTGGCTTTATTGTATGTAGACCACTTTTACCCTTGCACTGTGACCTAAAAAAACATGTCTTTCTCGTTAAACTATAAATATTAAGATATTACAACTTTGGATGTATCAACTATGTAAATTTATTATGTTACAAAAAAAATTGGCTACTTTTTTTTAATTGGAAGACATATTTAGAGATTAGCAGACGTGCACCCGTCTTTGACGGATATTTTACAAAAATTCAAAGATGATACGTGGTATTAAAAATATTATTAAAAAAATTATAGAATATTTTTTTATTATTATAGAATAGGAAAAAATATATTTATTAGCACAGTGTTAAGTAAGTGACTCTGCATACACCACATTAGCTGTCTGTCCTTAGGTGCATGGAAGAACAGAGAGTTGGAACCTCTGCTCTTGAGCAAGTAACATACAGTTGATCATGTGAGAAACACTTGGTCTCACTCACTTCAATTCCTGGCGTAGACAGAGTTTCCCCTTGCGACTTATTTACCGTCATTGCGAAACAGACGCTGACGGGAAATTCCAATCGTTTGAATTGAAAGGGACAGTTAATAGGTATCAATGGTATCCGTGGTATTAACATTGATTCCCCAGTACAACACCCAGTCATGATATCAGCCTCTACGACGTATCTGTGCAAAGTACGAATTCGGAGTCGTGTCCCGTTGCACATTTTTGGGGCAATCATGTTTCGTAACACCATGACTGGTGCCTCTACTTTAAGTTTTAAGTCATGAGTAGGCAGTTGAGATGTAGTCACGTAGTCAAGAAATTCAGTTGGATAATAAACTGCTTGCTCATCAGTAATCACTGTTTTCTGACTTGTAAGTTCTTTCCTCTGCTTGATTTAGTGCAGTGACTATATCCTTATATTGATTATTGATTAGTATTGATTTTTCCTGCCTACTCATTTGTGGAGGTGAGAATTGCTTGTTCATAAAGCCATTTATTCTGAATAGATGGCAGATCTTAAACTTCAGGAAACACATTGTCAATTATCTCTTGCTGGGAACTTAAATGCAAATGAAATTGAATTCAACTAACAATACCTACTAGCTATACCTGTATATTTTCAAAATAAACATAACTGCGAAATTAGCCAAAGAAAGCTTAAAAGTCCATAACTTCGCTTCTACATTGAATTTTCAGTTCATTTAAAGCCTAGATTTTAAGTTGGATATACACAAACCAACTTTCAAAGTTTCACTTCATATACCTTATGGTGGCTGAGTTTACTTGTGACAACGTTTTGTGCTTAATAGTCCATAACTTTTGCTTTTACGTTGAATTTTCAATCCATTCAAAGCTTATATATTTTAACTTAGACATACACAGATCTACCGTCAAATTTTCAGCTGGCTATGTCTTATGGTGGCTGAATTTACTTGTGACTAAAATTTGCAGACAAACTGACAGAGAGAAATGTTTCTAATGGTGGATTCGGTTTCTCTAATGTATGAAACGTAAAGATAACTTGAAATAAGCCAGTTCTAATCAACATACAGAGAAAACCTTTCTTTATTTATATAGATACTAGCAAACGTACCCGTCTTTGACGGAATCAAAAATTCTATTATACTTGGTATTCCAAAATATCAATTATAGTATTATATATACTAATACTATAATTAAAAATTATACAATAGTAGAAAATACCATTATTAGTACAGTGTTAAAAAAATGACTCTGTATACACCACATTAGCTGTCTGTCCTTCAGGTTCACGGAAGAACAAACAGTTGGAACCTCTGACTCTTGAGCAAGTAAACTATAGTTGACCATGTGAGAAAAACTTGGTCTCGCTAACTTGAATTCCTGCGTTAGATAAAGTCTCCCTTTGCGACTTAGTTAACGTCATTGCGAAATAGACTGTGACAGGACTTTGCAATCATTTCAACGAAAACAGACAGTGGCTCGGAATCAATGGTATGTGTGGTATACACACAGACTCCCCAATACCACATCCACTCATTATGTCCGCCTCTATGGCATATCTGTGCAGAGCACGAACTCAGAGTCGTGTCCCGTTGCACAGTTTTGGGGCACTCATGTTTCGTAACATGAAATTTGTTACTGCTACTAAATTGCAACATGATTGGTGCTCCTACTTTAAGTTTTTACTCATGAGCAGGCAGTCCAGTAGAAATAAATTCAGAGTCAAGAAATTCAATTAGATAATAAACTGCTTCTTCATCACTAATCCAATCTCCTTACTGACTTGTAAGTTCTTTCCTCGGTAGAACTTGTTTGTTGATTTTTCCTGCCTGTTCATATTAAGAGTTGAGAATTGCTCGTTTACAAAACTATTTATTCGTAATAGATAGTACATCCTCAACTCTGGGAAACACTTTTTCAAAGATGTCAAATACGCAATATATTCATATGCTCCAATGAAATTAAAATCAACTAACAATACCTACTTGCCACACCTGTGTATTTTCAAAACAAACTTGTCTGTGAAGTTAAGAAAATACGCTTAAAGCCCTATAGCTTCGTTTCTGTACTGAATTATGAATCTATTTAGAGGCCGTATTTTAAGTTAGCCATACACAAATCCAGTGTCAAAGTTTCAGCTCACCATGTCTTATGGTGGCTGAGTTTACTTGTGACAAACGTTTTTGCTTTAAACGTTCATAACTTCACTTCTACGTTGAATTTCCAATCAATTTAGAGCCTATATTTTAAGTTAGGCCTACTCAAATCTACTGTAAAAGTTTCAGCTTGACATGTCTTATGGTAGCTGAGTTTACTTGTGACAAAGTTTTGCGGACAAACCGACAAACCGACAGAAATTTTTCTAAGGGTGGATTCGGTTTCTCCAATGTATGAAACGTAAAGAAAACTTGAAATGAGTCAATTCTAAGCAATGTACAGACAAAATCATTATTTCATTTATATAGATGGAATCTAAAATGATGAAACTGTACTTTGCCTGCTGTACTTGTGAGATTTATTTACTTTAACTTAAATTTTTTCTCAAAAAAAAAACTAAATGGATTTAATAGTTTTAAAAATGATCTGAATAAAATCTTATAATGCTTTTAACGAGTTACATTATATGTAAGAAGTAGAATATATTGAAAAGATTAAAATGAATATGCTATGAAGCCTTAAATTTCAATCTACATGTATACTGGCGTGTTTTTTTTTTTTACAAATATATGACGTTGTTTTGATTGTAATGTAAAAATAACATATATTTGATCATTGTGTTATCACCTCCACTTTTTTTATTGCAGTATATATTTACCTTCTCTTGCCTTTATCAAAGGCATCGCTGTGATTAGACTTTATGCTGGATAGTAGCCTGACATTCTTATTTTCTTTAAGATTGGTGGAGAAGTAGAGAACTAAACGAAATGATTCTTCTTGTCTAACCTGTAATGTACTGTACTCTTACTTAAGACTAAGAAAACGTAGGGGAATACAGGTCTTGTTAAATTATTATAATTATTAACAGGTGTTGTTATTGTACAAGAGACGCGTAGTCATGTAGTAAAAAAATCGGGCAGTTTTGAGTATTTTTGGACTACACACTGCTTTTCCATGAATGGAACTGGTAAGTAGATAAAAAAAAAAAAACAGGTAAATGTGGCAGGAAGAACCGGGTCCAATTTATTTTAAAAGCAGTGATTGGATTCACCGGGATTCAGCCGGTTCGTGCTTAAAATATTACGAGTTCGGCGAACCGGTTGTTAAAATTACGTAAACCCCTATTCAGACCTGTAATAATTAGTCCACTATCAAACTCCACAAGTGTCACATGACTCACATAACTTGTGCATGTATGACAACGTAATTTGCGCATGTATATAGCCTATATATATATAACTAAACAATTTAGTTTCCGAACTAATAATATTTTAAGAACCGGTTCTTAAAATATTTGAATCCCATCACAGTTTAAAAGCTCATTCCAAATTAACTTATATTTTTAAAGAATACTAGGAATGTAAATATAGCTTAACTGCAAGGAATGAAAGCAGTATGTATTTGTTTCTCTCTGTCTAGAAGTAGAAACATGAAACTAATGTTTCTGTCTAACATTTCTGTCTAGAAATTAATGACATTATATCTCATTGGAAGCCAATCACCACAAAGAGGATGAGATTTCTGTTCTCCTTACCGAACAGTTTTATTAATTTTTCACAGTTTATGATATGATTTGCTTTCCTTACGCTTCAAGCTATTAGCAGAATAATTAAATCCTATTAGCGGACACTAGTCAATTAGTACTGATTGTTAAAGATTACCTTTACTAAATGAATATATTCATAAGTACGGACATAAATTTCAAGATAAATATTCGTTTTTATTTGAGTTTTTTTTTAACAAATTATATTTTCCTCTTTTCAGTTAAAATCTGATATTGCATTTGTTTGCAGTGATTACCTTTTTAAAATTAACAATAGTAAATTAATTAATAGTAATTGTTATTACTTGAATATTAATGACTGTAACAATAAAACAATTGTGGTTGTTCACACGCATTACCATGGCCTTATAGATTATCTTTAGTTTATTATATAAATTATTCTTTTATTTACATTAACATTAACACATTTCAATTTTCTTGAAATTTAAAAAAAATACTGTACAATACTAAATTGAAACTTTAATAACTGACTTAATATACTGAACTATTAATAACTTATACTGTCAAATTAAACATTATTATTATTTAGAACTATTATTATTTTGATACTTAATGGAGGAGTCAGCCCTAAAAGGTCCGATTGCACAGCCCTGTGTAACATTATGTTTGTTATGTATCAATCTGAGTAAATTTACTTTCTAATGACACTCGAAATGTCAACTACTATGAGTCTGAGAGCCTCGGAGTTCTTACGGACTGCGGACCTCTTGTACTCAGCGGTCAAAATGCCCTATTGTGCTACACTTTTAACTTAAATTCTAAGTTCTTTAATAAACTTAATAATTATTTTTGGAAAAGTATATTTCACTTTTTTTGGTTTTACGTATGAAATTTCTGACCATTTAAAGGCTCTCATTCAAAAGATTGCCACACACCCAGACAAAATGTGTTCTGATGTTCTTTTTCTTCCAGATATAGTCTGCAGTCTGTGTCTGACATTAATTCAGCTTACACGTGTGATGGTATTTGAGGATACAATGTTCACTTAGATATTTTTTGAATATTTCCTATGTAAATTTAAATCTTTGCAGATGACGCAGCAATTCTATCAAGTGACTCAGATGTTTTTCGTTCCACTCAATTCCTCCAACGACATCTACTGGATCTGGAATCTTGGTGCCAGAAGAAAAGAATCAAATTAAACACAGAGAAATCAATCCATATTATCTTTACACTAAGAAGACCAGCTTGCTCTTCTGTGTATATTAATAACTCTTCCAATTGCCAACGTAGCACGATATCTGGGGATGTACATCGACAAATGACTGACGTGGAATTTACATACAAGACTGAAACGACACGACCTGATATATAAAGCTTTATATATCAAAGATTTAAATTCCTCAATTAATGGCCAGACATGCGATATGAGTATAATATCAAGTATGAAAATTTTTGAAAACAGTTACAAGAAAATTAGGGATGCTAATTGATTGGCCTACGACAGGATGACAAACAGTTTCTATTTAGTAACATGTTTGGACCTGCTAACTTTTATTTATATTCTTTAGCTTATTTCAAAATTGTTTAAATTGTTTCATTGTTTTTAAAAAAAAATTTAAATTTCCAAATTTTCAAAAATGTTTAAAGACCCAAACTGACGATGACTATAGAATAGTCGAAAGCTAGTGTGCAATGGTCTTGTAAGTTATGTTATATTCTTTACATGTGATGTTAAATTCAATTTGTATTTGTATTTGTTTCAATTGTATTTGAATTGTTGATATCTATTAAAGTGTATCAAAAAAGTGTTTCAATGACCTTTGGACAACTCATTTGGGAATTACCACCTTATATTCGTAAGACTGTCAGGAGACTGGAACAGCTTAGTTTGAAAGTCGTTAATACCGAAGCTGCGGTACATTTCAACAAAATATGCCTCCAAGAAGATTTGCTCCCAACCTATACTAATATATATATATATATATATATATATAAAGATTTCACATAAACACGTGAAATAACAATCAATGATCAAACCACAATAAGAAATGGGAAAACAAGACTAAGATCTTTCAACCGTAACAAGCGGTCTTCGTCAGAGTCAAAAACCCAACTGAGTTTTCGGGTCACCGACCTGCCTTCTTGCGGGACTCTTCGCTCTTCACACCTCCTGATGACGACGATGGTCGAAATATCGATGTGATTTATGTCTGTGTCTTTCCTTGGGTTTCCTTCGTTTTGAATTTATTTTATATATATATATATACATCAACGATCACACCACAATAAGAAATGGGGGGAAAACAAGACTAAGATCTTTCAACCATAAGAAGCAGTCTTCGTCAGAGTTTTCGCAAGAGGCGATCAGTTGGGTTTTGACTCTGACGAAGACCGCTGGTTACGGTTGAAAGATCTTAGTCTTGTTTTCCCATTTCTTATTGTGGTTTCATCATTGATATATAATATATATATATATATATATATATATATATACTTCTTCGATGAAAATACGATCTGAAATGGACAAATACAGTTCAATGTACATAAATAAACATAGAGAAATTAAAAACACACACTTACAGTCTCTAATTTTCGGTTGAACCGTCTTCAGGATAGATAAGAGAGGGAAACTAAGCACACTGGTACAGTGACGGTTGGAGTCTCCAACCGTTTCTGTACCAGTGTGCTCAGTTTCCCTCTCTTATCTATCCTGAAGACGGTTCAACCGAAAATTAGAGACTGTAAGTGTGTGTTTTTAATTTCTCTATGTTTCTTTATGTACATTGAACTGATATATATATATATATATATATATATATATATATATAGTAATTAAATGAAATCGTCCAGCGGACTTTTTAATTTCAGCTGAAATTCTGATGAAAGTTTGTCAATTATACACTGGAATGGATTACGAAACAGTGATTTTTTTTTTAATTTTGTTAGTTTTAATGGATTAAATTTTAATTTTTTAACGTAAAAATCAGTATCGATTCACTGGTCAGATTTGTCCCACAGGCAATAATAGTTTACCACTTAAGAGTTCTAGACCATAGACAGCTCAAAAGTTAGCCAATCAATCCACAGCCTTATTCTCTCAATTCCCTTGTGTGTAGTTACTCCAATGAGAGCTGATAACAGACGATGGTAACGCATTGCTCTGCTACTCGTATCTGAACGGTCTTCAAGTGCAATGTGCTTAAAATTTTACTGCAATAAAGTTCTGTTCTGCTATGTGCCATATGTTCTAATCAAAAGAAATAATACAACATCGCCCATATATTTACTTTAAGATCTTATTTAAGATTATTTAAGACTTAATAAGTCTTAAGATAATAAATTAACTTAAGATAATTTAAGACTTATTTAAGATCGCCCATAAGATAACCAATTTACTTTAAAATAGTATAATAAAAACATAATTTATATTTTGGTTTAATTAAATACTCTCATTTTTAATTTTAACCTACATTTTACAATATTATATAGAACTTATATATTTACTAAAATAAATTAAACAAACACTGCTGAAATAAAAATAAAATAAAAAAATAACATATTAAGAAATTCTAATTTCTTGAATTTACATATTCTCTTAAATGCACAATTTAATGAAAATAATTACACCAATTAATAGATAAATTAATTGATAAATTAGAAGGATAAATTTTTTAGTCAGGGTTGCCTCTCAATTAAAGTTAAATTATAAAATTAACTGTAACATATATCTCTAACATTTGTTTATGCATTCAACAACTGAAATTAAATTTATACCATTCTTTAAAGCTGTGACCCTGGGAATTAAAATAATTGATCCCTTTCTTAAAAATCTGGAGTGGCCTGCACTTAACTTCATTATAATATAATATCAACTTTTCGGGTCTATAATATCCCATTTAGACATAATATAAATGTCTATTATGGGATATATTTATTAGTATTTCATTCCTGGAAACCTTACGGGTACTGATTGAACCAGTAATCAATATATGGTATATGCTTGTTTTGTGCATAATATATCCTTGGTATTACCATAGCAGAAATAATACTTTTGTAAAGTAAAAGAAAAAAAAACCTGTTACGAAATAATCTTTCACACGAGAACATTGCTTTTGTTTTCCCCAGATAGTGATTCTCATACCTGTACATTCTCTACTACATGGTGAACAGACCTGTTAACTTTATGTTGTTTATCTGATCTCCTTCAAAATTGAAGAATTAAGCCAAATTTATCCCTTTTAGACTTCAATGTATTTCTAATTTGTCTGAAAAATGTTGGAAACATATAAGAAAACATTTTAGTGTCATCGAATCACCGAAGAATTAGCTTGAAATTAGAATCCCTTTTTTTGTAATATAGAACGTATGTTCTATATTTATAAATATAAATTTATAAATAAAAATATTTATGAATAAAATAAATTTTTAAAAATTTATAAATTATAAAATTTATTTTATTAAAATTATTATTTATTTAAATTTATTAAAATTTATATATATTTATTAAATTATAAAATAAAATTTATTTATAAATTTTTATGAATAAAATATAAAAGGATTCTATATTTTGTAATATAGAATATTTTTTTTTGTAATAATGGTATGAAGAAATCCATTCTTCATACTTCAATATTAACCAAAGATGATATCATTCATAAACAGAAAAAAATCTACATCTGATATCAAGTTTTATTTGGTCAATAAAATATGACCAAATAAATACGATCATAAGAGCATTTTCATACGATAAATATATTAGAGCATTTTCTTAGACAATGATATTCAACACCTTGGAAAGCATCAGAAATTATATGTTCGATAGGCGCTCATTTTTTATATGTCAGAATTTTATTCTTCTTACATTTCATATAAAGTCATTAAATCAATTCAAATTGGTTGATTGAACTTCTAAAAATAAGTTTTATTTCAGTAGTTTTCAAGTTAATGTAAATAAATTTAATTATCAATCCTACCAGTATAACAAGTGATCCATTAGTCCAGGTTGAATATTCAGTTGTTATTCCTTTATTTAAATTTGTGAATAATTAAAATATTACAAATTTTTTTTATAAATTGCTAATTTTTTGATTAATTTTGAAACAAAAAATCTCAACTCATCCCCCACATAATGAACTATGTTTAGGTATAATTTTATAATGATCCATCAAACAGTATGGCTTATACTGTCTTTATGAGCTTTCAGACTAAATCATGAGTCAAAATTTCTACATTTTATTGAAAAAAGAAATATATTTCCTGTTTTTTTTTTAAAAAAATCTGAGGATTTTTTCAATTATTACTTTTGTAGCTTCCACGATAATCCCCCGCATGAATAAATCGAACCAAGGAAGAAACAAACTTACTGTCTCTAATTTTCGGTTGAACCGTCATCAAGATAGTTGAGATAGGGATACCAAGCGCACTTGTGAAGCGATGGTTGGAGACCAACAGTGTTGCCATACGCGTGCCTGGCTCAAGTGAGGTAAGAAAAATTAACTAAGAATAAGCTAAGAAAATGAAAGTGGAAATGAAGAAAATTAGAAAATATAAATAATAAAAACTTAAAAGATAATAATGAAGAAAAGAAGAAGAAAATAGCTGAAACAAAATAAAATTCAGGAACATAAGTAATAATAATGATGAAGATGATTGGAATAAAGTTGTATAAATAATAATTTAAGATAAGAATAAAAAGATAATAATAAAAAAATTATAGTCAAAGGTAAGCTAATCTCTAACTATTCAGAACAGCCCTATCTTTTTGATCACACGAATTCTAAAACTCCTGGTATCGGGAAAATGATAAATCCAAAATTAATAACAACTGCCTTGGATATTAAAGGCGCAACATTTATAAATCTTTGATACAGAGAGAAATGTATGTACTAACCACCTCCGACCACCTCTAACCTGTTTGATTCATATACATGCACCCTGACCTTTCGGCCAATAACATGACATAACCACCTCTAACCACCACCTCTCATGTCTAACCACCTCGTAACTACTATTCAAGTAGACCATAGGTCTCACTCCATCTATTACGATACTTGTATGTGACTCCAAAAGAGACTGTCATAGATTAAATGGTTCTATGATTCAGATACTTTTATATTGCAAGAATAATCATCTTGCTCATTAAGCTCGTATCTAATACAACTGAATTCTAGGTCTTTACCCTCCGGTGACTCTTAACCCATTCAACGTCAGTACTGGTGATTTGTCATCTAACTGGGAGTTATTTTGAAAAATTATTAATGCATATTAAGACACGAAACATTTCCACTTTAATAAATTAGGATTTTATACTAAGTTTAAAAAGATGAAATCCAAATGTTACAGCAATTTGATGTACACTTACTTTTTTCAAACCAATATGTCCTGCTTGCAATCGTTGTGATTTTCTTTTTCAATAGATGGAAGAATATAAATAACCTTACAAAAACATTCAAGCGACTCTTAAAAATGCAGTTTAAACTTGAAAGAAATGTCAAACAGATACAGACAGTTTTATCAAATGCAGTTAATAATTAGATCCAGTTTTTATAAACCTTCAGCTGCTGCTTTGCATGAAGCTTAAAAAAACATAAAATTAATAGTGAGTCAAAAAGAAGTCAACTGGTTTCTAGTAAACAAGAATCTGGTTGACTAAAATAACTTAAAAAAGAAGTTTTATGCACGTCCTTTGCTTCTCCTGCCAACAAATTGTGCATATTGTTAACTTCAACAAGTATAATGCAAATATCTTGCTTCCTTGTTGGTTCACTATACAATGCAAATACGTGATTGTATAGTGAAAAACAATCACTTCACTCGTATGTGTAGAAATGAATAACTGAAATTATTAGTTAAGGAAGAAAATGTCTAAGGTAGTGATAAAATTTTTATGACAATTTTCAGGTTGTACATTTCTGCATACTGGCCTTCTAGTTCATATTGATTGAAAACTGGTAGTAACTAGTCAACTTTGTTACATTATTTCAATATCCTGTACAAGTGTACTCAAACTGGGCTATGATTGAAAAATGGTAATACTAGTCAACTTTCTTATATTTTTTTTCAACATTATGTAAAAATGTATTAAAAGTGTGAAATCTTTGAAGACAGGTTGGAACTATTCAAATTTGGTAAATTTTTTCAACTTTTTGTACAAGTGTACGAAAAGTGCAAAATGACTGAAAAGTAGTAAAAACTAGTAAACTTTGGTACATTTTTTTCAACTTTTTGTACACGTGTACTCAAACTGCGCTATGATTGAAAAATAGTAGTAACAAGTCAACTATGTTACATTTTTTCAGCATTATGTGCAAATAGACTACAAGTGTGATATGATTGAAACAAAGTAATAACTAGTCAATTTTGTTAAATTTTTTCAACATTTAGTACAAGTGTACTAAAAGTGCTATATGATTCAAAACATTTAGTAACTAGTCAAATTTGACATTTTTTCAACTTTTTGTACACGTGTACTGAAATTTCATTACGATTGAAAACTGATAGTAACTAGTCAAGTTTATCACATTTTTTAAAATTTTTGTAGAAGTCTACTAAAAGAGGGTTATGATTGAAAGCAGGTAATGACTAGTCAACGTTGTTACATTTTTTCAACTTTATAAATAAGTGTATAAAACTTGCGTTTGATAATGAAAGGCTGAACTAGTCAACTTTTGTACATTTTTTCAACTCTTAGTACAAGTGTACTCAAACTGCCTATGATTGAAAAATTGTAATAACTAGTCAAATTTGTTACTTTTTTTCAACATTATGTAAAAATGTACTAAAAGTATGATATCATTGAAGACAGGTTGGAACTAGTCAACTTTGGTAAATTTTTTGAACTTTTTGTACACGAGAACTCAAAATCCGCTATGTTTTACAACTGTAGTAACTAGTCAAATTTATTACTTTTTTTCAACTTTTTGTACAAGTGTATTCAAACTGCGCTGTGATTAAAAATGGTTGTAACTAGTTAACTATGTTACATTTTTTCAACATTAGGTACAAATACTAAAAGTGCGATATGATTGAAAAAAATTAGTAACCAGTGAACTTTGTTAAATTTTTTCAACTTTTAGTACAGTGTACTAAACGTGCGATATGATTGAAAAAAATTAGTAACTATTCAAATTTTTACATATTTTCAACTTTTTGTACACGTGTACAAAATTTCAATACGATTGATAACTGGTAGTAACTAGTCAACTTTGTTACATTATTTCAATATGCTGTACAAGTGTACTAAAAGTGAGATATGTTTGAAAACAGGGAGTAACTAGTCATGGTTGTTTCATTTTTCAACATTTTTACAAGTGTTCTAGAAGTGCGATATGATTGAAAAAAACTAGTAACTGGTCAACTTTGTTAATTTTTTAACTTTTAGTACAAGTGTACTCAAACTGGGCATGATTGAAAAATGGTAATAACCAGTCAACTTTGTTACTTTTTTTCAACATTATGTAAAAATGTACTAAAAGTGTGATATTATTGAAGACAGGTTGGAACTAGTCAACTTTGGTAAACTTTTTGAACTTTTTGTACACGTGTACTCAAACTGCGCTATGATTTACAACTGTAGTAACTAGTCAAATCTGATACTTTTTTTCAATTTTTTGTACCAGTGTAAAAGTGCAAAAAGTAGAAACTAGTAAACATTGATAAATTTTTTAAACTTTTTTTCCAAGTATAATCAAACTGCGTTATGACTGAAATATAGTAGTAACTAGTCAACTATGTTACATTTTTTCAACATTAAGTGGAAATAAACTAAAAATGTGATATGATTGGAAAAAAGTAGTAACTAGTAAATATGGTTAAATTTTTTCAACTTTTAGTACAAATGTAATAAAAGTTCGATATAATTGAAAACATTTAGTAACCAGTCAAATTTGACATTTTTTCAACCTTTTGAAAACGTGTCTTGAAATTTCAATACGATTAAAAACTGGTAGTAACTATTATTTATTACAGTATCGATTATGTGAAAAAATGTGAAAAAATTTACCAAAGTTGACTAGTTCCAACCTGTCTTCAATGATATCACACTTTTAGTACATTTTTACATAATTTTGAAAAAAAATAACAAAGTTGACTAGTTATTTCCATTTTTCAATCATGGAAAGTTTGAGTACACTTGTATTAAATGTTGAAAAAATGTACAAAAGTTGACTAGTTCAACCTGTCATTATCAAAAGCCAGTTTTTTACACTTATTCATAAAGTTGAAAAAATGTAAAAACGTTGACTAGTCAACGTTCAATCATAACCCTCTTTTAGTACACTTCTACAAAAATTTGAAAAAATGTGAAAAACTTGACTGGTTACTGCCAGCTTTCAATCGTTATGAAATTTCAGTACACGTGTACAAAAAGTTGAAAAAATGTCAAATTTGACTAGTTACTACTTTTTTCCAATCATATCACACTTTTAGTCTGTTTGCACTAATGTTGAAAAAATGTAAGATAGTTGACTAGTTACTACTATTTTTCGATCATAGTGAAGTTTGAGTACACGTGTAAAAAAAATTTAAAAATTTTACCAAAGTTTACTAGTTTCTACTTTTTTTCAGACATATCGCACTATTGTACATTTTTACAAAAAGTTGAAAAAAAGTATTAAATTTGACTAGTTACTGCAGTTGTAAATCATACCGATGTTTGAGTACACGAGTACAAAAAGTTGAAAAAGTTTCCAAATTTGACTACTTCTAACCTGTCTTCAAAGATTTCACCCTTCTTGTACATTTTTACATAATGTTGAAAAAAAGTTCAAAGTTGACTAGTTAATACCATTTTTCAATCATAGCCCAGTTTGAGTACACTTGTACTAAAAGTTGAAAAAATGTAACAAAGTTGACTAGTCAAAACCTGATTTCAATCATAACCCTCTTTTAGTACACTTCTACAAAAATTTGAAAAAATGTGAAAAACTTGACTGGTTACTACCAGCTTTCAATCGTATTGAAATTTCAGTATGCGTGTTAAAAAAAAGTTGAATAAATGTAAAAATTTTACTACTTACTAAATGTTTTCAATCGTATCGCACTTTTAGTTTATTTGCACAAAGATTCTGGACCGTAGCGTGGTAACAAGGAATGCTAACATACTCACCGACCCACCCACCCAACCACCTACACACACACAGACACCATCAAAAAAACTTCATAGAACGACTTCTGGGACCTAAAAACATGTAATTCCGTCAAAATCTCGAGATCGAATTTTTTCACTATCACTATAGTTTGCTTATAGTAAAGGAAAAACAATTAAAATTATCCCTGAAAATCAATTTCAGTGAATTTGTTTTGAATACCTATTGTTATAATTTCTGAGTGACACAAAGGGTCGTGGGTAGTCTAGTAACTTAGTTTTAAATGGAAAAATTTGTCTTAAATATTCAATATAGAAGAAGGTCTGTTTAACCATGAAAGATATCTACTGACAATTGAAGCAAAGCCATGTTCTCCTGTAAGAGATTATTTCGTAACACGAGATCTACATTCGTTTTTTGGTTTTCAAAAATGTTATTAATGCAGTAGTTATAGTAATGATATTATTGATCAAACCACAATAAGAAATGGGAAAACAAGACTAAGATCTTTTAACCGTAAGATGCGGTCTTCGTCAGAGTCAAAAACCCAACTGCTTGGGTTTTTCTTGGGATTTCACGCGTTTATGTGAAATCTTTTTATTTAATGATTTTATATGGATCAGCCGTGTGATACACAAAAAAAATCTTCTATATTGATAAGTGGATGAATGACTATCTGTACTACCACCAGGAATGAAAGGCTAATAAATATCTCCCATTTAGACAATTACATTATACCTAAATGGAACATTACATATTATATACCCAAGAAGAATATTATGTTAAATTATAGTAAAGTTAAGTGTACTCCAGATTTTAAAAGAATGCATTAATAGATTGGTTTATTTGTAGCCGGATATAATACCCCTCAAATAACATTTTACAGGCCATCTAAACGAGACCATAAGTAATAGTCTGGATTGAAAGCTTCCTGATTTCGAGAAATTGGCCTTGTATACTGACGAGCCAAGAATCATTTGTTATTAAAGGTTCACAGTTGAACATTCTATAGCACAGGAATGAATAACAACATTCCACAAACCAAAATACTTGCAATTAATTTTGTCTGGAGAGTGTTTTTTTTTTAAATATTTCCAAAAAATTAATTTTATACATTTTAATAGACTGTCAGGCAGTATTGAAAGCGTTGAAATCCATGGTATCTAATTCAAAGTTAGTGTGTATTGTCTGATCTAACTTTGTTTACTCTTGTGTGGGTACCTAGATGGATCGAAATACAGGGGAATGAGGATACCGTCTGGTTGAGAAAGATTAAAGCCAAATAAATCTTCTTCAGCTCGGAGAGCCTCTGAACCCTCCATGAAAGGAAGGAATTAGTAAATGGATGAGAAGAAATTAGATAAAAGTTGGCTAAAAAAAGCAATCTACAAAGTACATTCCAATTAAACTTATATTCATAAAGGAGATAATAAATAATCAAAGGAAAAATTTATTTATCTATATATTGATTAATATTCGTAAGAGTTGGGTGCATGCATTTCTTCTAGAATAGATGTATTTAAAAACGTTATGTCCGATTTCACTTTATTGAATTTGAATAATTTTGATTTGAATAACCCTGAATTGAAGAAAAGGTTCTGAAGTTTAGAAAAATATTCAACAAAATAAATAAAGTGAAATCAGATATAACGTTTTTAAATATATGTATATTGATTAACAAAAATAAATTAAAGTTACAGATAGAAAATAGAAAAAAGAGACGAACACTCATAATTCTCGATCACGATCGGCTTTCTTGCCATTTTTAGAAGAAGAAGAAAGAAAGAAGAAACACAGGAGTGGTGACATGAAAGCGTCTACCGGCCGATACTAAGTCAGATATAAATATATTATAGAATATAAATATAAATATAAATAAATAAAGTAAAAGAGACTAAAGCTCATGACTCCCGATAATTTCGATTTTCATCCTATCTTCAGGAGAAAAAAACAAGAAAGACAAGATTGGAGACGTGAAAGGGTTCATTGACTCATCCATCTTTAATACTATATAAACATATATGAGTTTATTTTAAGTATGTATGGAATATTTATTTAACCGGACACTTTCCTCTTAAACACTACTTAAGCAAACTGAAATTAACATCATATGAAAAATTCAGACTTTGCCTGAAAGAGTTTTGAACAGATTTTATTTAAATAATTGTTTGTTTTCCAACGCCCACACTAATAGGGCTTTCCCAATTTAGCTCTCTTATAGGGGCGGAAATTGTGGCTCATTTATCATTCAGCACCCATTTTAGTAATGGGCGAGCGACAGTTATATGTGAATGTAAGGCATATGCTTTTAAGAGGTTGAAGATTTTTGATAAGTCATACCTAAAACCGATAGAAGTGAGAGATGCTACTTGATTAACTGCCAATAAACTAAAAGTCAACATAATAAAATGCTCCATGGAAAGAATTTGTGATTCAATATGATATTGTCGTGCTGAGGGCTGAATACTCTATATATATATATATATATATATCTAATTACTCTTATTATCATAATTGATTCAAATCATACTTAAATAATTCATCTAAATATACAATAAAATACACTAAATAGTAACATTAAGAACATGGAATGAATAATCAAATCATGGTATTGACTCGCCTATCATGACTTGATTATCTTGCATCACCTCAGATAAGATAAATTATGACGAAGGCCCAGTCAAATTATCAGTAGAATCATAGATCAACTATTCTGACCAATTTTACTCTCATTTCGTAAAATCTAGTAGTCATAACAAATAAAAACTCAATTTCAATTTTTTTACCTATTTATACATACAGTTACCATCTTTTATCAGTATTTAAAAAAAAAACTCAGAAACGATACGTGGTATTCCAAAATATTTTTAGAAATTTTAGAATAGAAGAAAATAGCAAGATTGATGTTAGAAAATAGACCATAACTGTATATAAAAGGAGTTTCTTTTATATAATGAATTATATATTATATAATGAATTGTATACAATTATATATCTTTTGCATCTTTATATAATGATCTCAAATTTGATTTATTCCAGGTATACTTCTTATGTAGTACGCGAGTTGGTAGGACTTACTTGTTTAAAGCGAACAAATTATGATAAATGTAAACAACATTAAAATCAACTAACAATACTTACATGCTACAGTATCAGGCTCCTAAAAATACCCATATATCTAGACAGGATTTTTTTTTGTACATTGCTTAGAACAGACTCATTTCAAGTATCTTTACGTTTTATATATTAGAGAAAAAAAATATATGTATTTTAAAAGTATACAGGTATTTTTAGGTGCCTTATAGTAAGTCGGTATTGTTAGTTTATATACCTGTGTAATAAACCAAACACAGCTTGAAAGTCCATAACTTCTGTTCTACGTTGAATGTCCAACCATTGACATCTTAGCTTTTAAGTTAGATATATACCAACCTACTGTCAAAGTTTTAGGTTACTATGAATAATGGTGGCTGAGTTTGCTTGTAACAAAATTTTTGAATAAACAAACAAACAGACAGACAGATTGTAAGGTTGTCATTTGCTTAACTGTTGTTCAGGATAAATTTGTCCTTCCTTATAGTAAGAACTGCTTTCTAAGAAAGAAATGTAGATACTCAACATGATTTGAAATCATTTGATTACATCAGGTACCTGTGATGATTAGACATGTCATGAAAACGGGTCTGGGTCATAATCCCGAATCTTAAAATCCCGAATGTCAAAATCCTGAAATTTAAAATCTCGAATGTATTAAAATCCCGAATGGTCAAAATCCCGAAAGGTCAGAATCCCGAAAAATAAAACCATTTTTTATTTTTTTTTTTAACAACCTTCCACCAGAGTGGCAAGACTGTAACAAGAGTAATGGGATTATGATGCGAACCCGTTTTTATGCATTGTCATATGTGTGTTTATGAGAGAGAGAGGGAGAGAGAGAGAGAGAGAGAGAGAGAGAGAGAGAGAGAGAGAGAGAGAGAGAGAGAGAGAGAGAGAGAGAGAGAGAGAGAGAGAGAGAGAGAGAGAGAGAGTTAGTCGTGTATGTATGTCAGGCTGTTCGTTACTTTTTTTAATTTTTTAACAGTGTGTGCTTATCCATGTATATACTGTGCATGTATATTATAATCCCGAATTTTAGGAATATAGTTTTTGAGGGAATTTAAAAAAAAATCTGGAGTGGCCTTCACTCAACTTTACTATAAGTAACTTAATATCAAATTTCTTGAGTATATAATATATAACGTCTCAATTAAGCATAATTTAAACATCTAAATGGGATATGATTATTAGTCTTTCATTCCTCAGGTAGTACAGATAGTGATTGAAGGACATATCAATATATAAGCTTATTTTGGTACATCACACAGCTAATGCAAATAATTTCATTAGTATAACTACAGCAGTAATAACATTTTTCAAAAACCAAAGTGAACATTTCTTGATACGAAATATTCTCCTACAAGAGAACATGGCCTCTGTTCAAATAGCCAGTGGATTTCTTACATCGTTTACTTGACATCCTTCTACATTGAATATTAAAGTAAAATTTTCAAATTTAAAACAGGAAAATACCCTTATTTTCTCTGAAAAACATCATAAACATCGAAGAAAAAATGTTGTTTTAAGATGATTTATAATTAAAGATGTACGATAATTACATTTATTAATCTCTAAACGAGAGATTTCAATTTTGAATTATCTTTTACATTTTTGGTTTTTTTATAGAATTATTATACTGGGAATTTTATGGCTTCTTAGTATTTAATAAGATCATTTTCCTTCCCCTTTGTCAAATAACATATATATGAAGTTTTTTTGAGTGAGTGTTATCCTTTTCCTGCCTGCTGTAGTCTGTTATAAGTTTAGGTTAGGTTAGGTTACAGTGGCCGTCCCGAAAGAGAACACACATAGGCCGCAAGCCGGCCCCTTGTGATACCACACAGAGAAATTGAGGCTATTCTCCCCCGTCACTGGTCCACTCGAACCATTTCGAGAGAACAATAAATCTAGACAGATCCCTGATACCAGTGGATGCTAAGTTCTCGAGATTGTCAAAGAAGTACTCTCCCAGTGCCTCTTTCCTTCTTTGAGCCAGACCAGGGCATTGACAGAGAAAGTGAGAAATCGTCTCTTCCTCTTCCTCATCCTGGCACGCCCTGCAAAAATCCCTCGCCTCCAATCCTAATCCGGTGGCGTGTCTACCTACGAGCCAGTGTCCCGTGGAAACAGCGATCACATTGGCTACATCTCTTCTATTCTTGGAAAGAAGATCCTTCGTTCTTCTGGAAATACAAGAAGGCCATAACTGCCTTGAAATAAGACACGTGTCCTCATCAGACCACCTTTGCCTGATGCGTTCATCAATCTGTTATAAGTTTCCTATGAATGTATATTGAGAAAAAATATATTAGTAATTAGCCAGTTTACATACTTAAATCGAAGTCAAAGCCAGCTATTCAATATAATTTCAATCTTTTATAGTTGGTAGCTTCTAATTGTTGAAAATAATAAATATGAACTATTAGACTAGAATTGTAAAAAAAAAACTGGAAAACTCTCAACAAACATAAGTCCTCTTTCTTGAGGAAAGAGTCCATTCATTACATTTCAATATCATAGTACTACACTCACAATTATAATGTAATTGTAACTGATATTAAGTTTTGCTCAAGAGTGCAATATATAGATTTATTAAAGCATTTTATGAGACAAATCCATCATGCCATGGAAGACAAAGGTAATTTATTTATGTTTATTGGCGGTGATTTTTTTACATGTAACAATATTATTCCTCTTACATCTCGTATAAGTCAATAAACTATTTAAATTGTTCCTTTATAAATATCAATTTTATCTCAGTGGATTCACTCAAAAAATTTCTAAGTCAATGTAAGCAATGTAAAAAAATATAATAAACTAGCAAACGTACCGGTCTTTGACGGAATCAAAAATTCTATTGTACTTGGTATTCCAAAATATCGATTATAGTATTATACTTATACTACAATTAGAAGTTATAGAATAGTAGAAAATACCATTATTAGTACAGTGCTAAACAAATGCCTCTGTATACAAAGATTACATTTTAAGTTAGACATACAAAAATCTACAATCAATGTTTCAGCTTTATATGTCTTATGGTGGCAATATTTTGTGGACAAACCGACAGACAGAAATTATTCTAAGAGTACATGTGGCTACTCTGAAGTATGAAACGTAAAGAAAACTTGAAATGAGTTAGTTCTAATTAACGTGCTCCCAGTCAAAAACTAGCACGCAAACCACTGGGCTACTCTGGTTCCATACCTTACGGTATTACCAGTGTTTATATTACGCAAATATTAAATTAAAAAAAAATATTTTTGTTGTATTTATTTATAATACATTTGCACTACTGTCATCGGCGAGCAAGCAAGCTACGGCTACCCTGGCTAGATCCCTTTACTTTATTACCATTTTTTATATTATCCACATTTTAAATTCAAAAAAATATTTGTTTGTTACATTTATTTATAATACATTTGCACTACAGTCATCGGCGATCACGCAAGCCACTGGGCTACTCTGGTCCCATACCTTACATTATTACCAGTGTATTTATTAAGCAAATATTAAATTAAAAAAAAGTTTACAGTTATATATAATACATAGCAAACGTACCCGTCTTTGACGGAATCAGAAGTTCCGTCATTTTTGGTATTTCAAAATGTCATTAGAAATTATAGAACAGTAGAAAATACCATTATTACTACAGTGTTAAACAAATGCCCCTGTATACACTACATTAGCTGTCTGTCCTTCAGGTTCATGGTAGAAGAAAGAGTTGAAACCTCTAACCCTTGAGCAAGTAAACTACATTTGACCATGTGAGAAAAACTTGGTTTCGCTACCTTGTATTCCTGCGTTAGATGAAGTCTCCCTTTGCGACTTAGTTAACGTCATTGCGAAATAGACTCTGACCGTACTTTGCAATCATTTCAACGTAAACAGACAGTGGCTTGGAATCAATGGTATGTGTGGTATACACACAGACTCCCCAATACCACACCCAGTCATTATGTCCGCCTCTATGGCATATCTGTGTAGAGCACGAACTCAGGGACGTGTCCCGTTACACAGTTTTGGGACACTCATGTTTCGTAACATGAAATTTGTTACTGCTACTAAATTGCAGCATGATTGGTGCTCCTACTTTAAGTTTTTAGTCATGAGCAGGCTGCTTAGGAGAAATAAATTCAGTGTCAAGAAATTCAGTTAGATAATCACTAATTCACTAATCCAATCTCATTACTGACTTGTAAGTTCTTTCCTCGGTATGATATAGCGTAAGAACTTGTTTGTTGATTTTTCCTGCCTGTTCATATTAAGAGTTGAGAATTGCTCGTTTACAAAACATTTATTCTTAATAGATAGTACATCCTCAACTCTGTGAAACACCATTTCATCGATGTCAAATACGTAATATATTCATATGCTCAATTGAAATTAAAATCAACTAACAATACCTACTTGTCACACCTGTGTATTTTCAAAACAAACTTGTCTGTAAAGTTAGGAAAATAAAGCTAAAAGCCCCATAACTTCGCTTCTGTACTGAATTATCAATCTAATTAGAGCCCATATTTTAAGATAGGCATACACAAATCCAGTGTCAATGTTTCAGCTCGCTATGTCTTATGGTGGCTGAGTTTACTTGTGACAAACGTTTTTGCGTTAAACGTCCATAACTTCACTTCTACGTTGAATTTCCAATCAATTCAGAGCCTATATTTTAAGTTAGACCTACACAAATCTACTGTAAAAGTTTCAGCTTTATATGTCTTATAGTAACTGAGTTTACTTGTGACAAAGTTTTGCGGACAAACAGACAAACCGACAAACCGACAGAAATTTTTCTAAGGGTGGATTCGGTTTCTCGAATGTATGAAACGTAAAGAAAACTTGAAATGAGTCAGTTCTAAGCAATGTAAATACAAAATCATTATTTTATTTATATAGATTCGACAAGTATAGCAGGTGATCTCTAATGTAATCTTTTAATGAGCCGTTTAGCGTCAAAAAAAAAATGTTTCTAAAAACAGAAATCGTACTGTAACGCCCCATCAGCGAATTTAATTTTAAAAAAACATATCTCAACTCATTCTCCACATAATGTTCTATTTATAGGCATAGTTTCATTTTGATCCGTCAAACAGTATGGCTTGTATCGCTCTCACAAGGTTTGAGATTGAATTATAAGTCAACATTTTTAGATTTTATTGAAAAAAAATATTTCCCGTTGTTTTAAAATTCTGAATATATTTTTCGTTTGTTTTATTTTATAACCTCAAAGATAATGTCAAAAATTTTAAAACTCTAGTTTTGTCAGTTTAGGAGAAATAAATGTTATCTCAAAAACGGTTTTTGGCAAAAAAAGTGACTTTCCCATCATCCATAATTCTTCCCAAACAATAGGGATCTTCTTCCCTATGAGGCCCAATTTTGTGTAAAATATCAACTTGATCCATCAAAGATTCTGGACCGTAGCGTGGTATCAAGCAATGGTAACGCACTCACCCACCCACCCACACACACACACAGACATCATCGAAAAAAACTTCATAGAACGATTTCTGGGACCTCAAAACATGTAATTCCTTCAAAATCTCGAGATCGAATTTTTTCACGATCACTATACTTTACTTATAGTAAAGTAAAAATAGAAAAAGAAGATATAATTTTTTTTATTTCAACACCTTCACAAAACAGAGTTTGAATTGAATTTATAGATTAGAAACATTAAAAAAATATATATTGAAAAATCTAACAATTTTGAATACTTGTATTTCTACACATTAACAAAATAGTGTTTGAATAGTGTTTATACATTAGAAACATTTAAAAAATACATTAAAACATTAATACTAGAATATGGGAATATTTTATAATGAAAGATTATGAGCAAGAGCCCGAAGATAGTTCATAACATCTGGACGGTTTTCACGATGGTTAACTATATTTTGTATCCTTTCTTCACGAGAAATTACATATTTTTTTCTCTTCGGGCAAGGCTCGCCTCGCAGAATGCGTTCACATTCATTCACTACGTACTGCTGCTCTTTTTGAAATTCACCAATTATGCGATAAACACCGACATGAGCACTGCCTAATAAATTTTCCCATCGCCTATGCCATACTTCGACATTGTTCTGGGTACGAGGAAATCAACTTTGGAAGCATTCATACAGAGACCACGAATTAGGTGGAAACATTGGAGGTGATCGAACAGCTACACCGTTGCGCAGATATCTTCTTATTCTGCCATGCACGTAATTACTTTCAAACCATTCGATAACTTCATTAGCTTCATCAGATACGATGAAAATTTCAGTCTAAAACTGCGTCATTTGTGACATATGAACACTGGTAATAAAATAAAGGCATGTAGCAAGAGTAGCCCAGAGGCTTGCGTGTTTCCTCATGACATTACTGCAAATGTATTATAAATAAATGAAACAAATATATAAAAAAAACTACTACATTAGAGGCTAAAAATGAATAATTTTAGAAACAAACTTGAACACAACTTCATCAGCAGATACAGTTTTAGTTCATCAAAAGCTCTTGGTATTTCATCTGATCGAAGGAATGCTAATGCAAACAAATGACGCAGTTTTAGACTGAAATTTTCATCATTACTATATCGTACAGCTAAACCGCCTGACTGAATTCTCCGCCAAATGCACTGGCCAAAGTGGAAAAAACAAACATTTGAATAAAATGAACAATGATAATGAGGTAAAGCCATGGATTCAGGGTAGCCAGTCGCTTGCGTGCTCGCCGAAGACAGTAGTGAAAATGCATGCAGCATTATACAAATCAGGGGTTATTTGTATATCTCTATATACAAAGTTCCTGAGTTTGTTTGTTTGTTTGTTCACCCATTTCCCGTGAAGATAGAGACCTTAAATTAAATATATATTATTTATTACCTCAATAATGTTAAATAAAAGAAAATTATCATTTTATTCCCAAACTTGGAGCCAGGGTAGCCAGTGGCTTGCGTGCTCGCCGATGACAGTAGTGCAAATGTATTATATATAAATCTAACAAATTTTTTTTTTTAATTTAATATTTGCTTGGTATAAAGACTGGTAATAAACTAAAGGCATGCGGCCAGGGTAGCCAGTCACTTGCGTGCTCGCCGATGGCATTACTGCAAATGTATTACATATAAATGTAACAAAAAAAAAATTAATTTAAAATTTGTGACATGTGAACACTTGTAATAAAATAAAGGCATGTAGCCAGAGTAGCCCAGAGGCTTGCGTGTTTCCTCATGACATTACTGCAAATGTATTATAAATAAATGAAACAAATATATAAAAAAAACTACTACATTAGAGGCTAAAAATGAATAATTTTAGAAACAAACTTGAACACAACTGTCAGATAAAATACGAATGTTCTAAGGTAGTATTATAAAGACATATCCCTCTCATTAATGTTATTTTATGTTAAGTAAATAAATTGAATATTTGAATTTAAAAGTTTTGTTTGTTTTAAATATATTCCATTGTGCATATGATTTGAATTGATGTTTCATTTACTTATATCATAAAATAAATATTTTTTTTCTTTTAAATTATTTTAATTTTGCTAAGTATACTTACTGTGTATATATCTTGAATCATGTTAAGAATACTATATCAAAAGCTTGGGCATACAAGAAACTGTTTTCGTGCCTTAATAACAAGAAATAATTAAAATTATCCCTGTCAATCATGTTCAGTGAATTTATTTCAATACCTATTGTCACAATTTCTGAGTAACACAAAGGGTTACGAGTAGTCTAGTATAGTAATATGACAAGAGGGAATACTACTAATGTTTAAAGTATTCTTTCTATAAACCAGATTACCAAAAAGACGTCAACCTATAACAACTATTTCAGTTTCAGACCAATTTATATCAAGGTTATTATTAATTAAGCGCAAAAATATTTAAACTTTAGATAAGTTAATTCATTGAATAACAAATATTTAAAGGTTATAATTTTATGCTTGAAGATCATTTAATTGATTTTTTTTTCTGTTTGAATAGAATTGATTTCATAGAATAAATTACAGCAGTCTAAGATTGCTGTAAAAAAGTGAGCATATTTATTTTTCTTTAGAGTTAAGAAAAGTCAATTTATATAGAACTCATTGCAAAGACAAACAGTTTGAACAAATATATTACTTACTTATAAATAAATGTGCTCTACTATTTATCACCAGTATGGTTAGAGTTAATATTATTCATAGCATATTATCAAATGGTTCAGTTCGTATAACAATAGCATCAATTAAAAATTTATTTAAAAAAAGAGTCTGGGCTGCTGTTGATGTGAATTTGCATTTTTTATCAAAAAATTTTCAACTATGTTCCTTTTAAGATCTGAAGATGGAAAAACTAGTTTCTTGGTATCCTTCCATTTTAGTATATAATCTATATTTTTCATATACTGAACAAAATTCTCAACTCTTCTTGTCTCTTAACAGCACATTTCTGTTTTTTCACACAAGTAAGCATTTGTTTACACAACTGTTGATTCAAAATTCTCACAAGGCAGCTTGCAAACTTTTTTTTCTCTTTGTTCTTTTAAACTTTTAAGTAGTAAAAAGTTAAAAGTATTTAAACTTTTCTTTTTAGTAGTGTTTAATGAATTACTACCACTACTAAAAATTACAGAAACATCGATTTTTTTCTTCATACTAGTGAGTTTTCCTCTGTCTCATATTACAGTGGGACGCTCGTAGGGACCAGTCATTTTGGAGGGAGATATTAGTGCCATTCTGAATTTCTTACTCTAATTAAGACATTGACTGATATTTCATGTATTTATTATGAGGTCCTTACATATATATCAAGTATATACACGTGAATACAGTTAGAAACAGGAAGGAAAACTGACTACTAAGACTTACTTTCAATATGTCGACTCTATTAACGGTCGTCGTCAGGAAAGGAAGTCTCATTACGATTAGACGTAAACCAACCAGACATCTTCACAGAATATGCGCTGGTTACCCATCCACAACAAAAACGAAAAAAGTGCTAGAAAACCTAAAAAAAAGAAACAGAGAAAAATAGCAATAAAAAGTCTTTTAAAAAATAAAATTTAATACAACAGATTCTTAGTAAAATAATTAATAATTAACTAAATAAGCTATTATTAAATTAGCTATTTACCAAATAAATATGTAAAAAATATATTAAAATAACCAAAAAAATATTAAAAATCTCGGAATACTCTTAATGATTCAGGCTGATACCAGGATATAAACCAGCTCCTAGGAGCTATATATCACCACTCAGACGCTCTTAAAGTGAGAAGTCTATCGAAGGACTATTTTTATTGTTTGAACTTAAAATGTTCATTAAATCTGAGATTATGGGAATGAATAGCTGTCATGAATAGTGTACATGAGCACACACAAACAATCTTCTAGTACACATATCATTAGGTAGATATATATATAAAGATTTCACATAAACACGTGAAATAACAATCAATGATCAAAGCACAATAACAAATGGGAAAACAAGACTAAGATCTTTCAACCGTAAAAAGCGGTCTTCGTCAGAGTCAAAAACTCAACAGTTGGGTTGAAATTTAGTATATTGTTACGGTTGAAATATATATATATATATATATATATATATATATATATATATATAAAGATTTCACATAAACACGTGAAATAACAATCAATGACATGAAATAACAACTCAACTCAGTTGGGTTTTTGACTCTGACGAAGACCACTTGTTACGGTTGAAAGATCTTAGTCTTGTTTTCCCAATTCTTATTGTGGTTTAATCATTGAGATATATATATATATATATATTAAATATTGTAGTATACTATAAATATTTATACTATTTATATAAATATAATGCATATATTAAAATATTTCGACTCTTTTAACGGTCATCGTCGGGAAAGGAAGTCTCATAACGATAAGCCGAAAATAAACTCGACAGCATCACAGAATAAATATATATATTTATATAAATACTATAAATATAAATATTATAGTTATTTATAATCGAAAGCTACGTTATTAATTATACACGTATGAGAGAACTAGCCGATATTTTAACCAAAATAATTTGTTATTACTGAAACTTCAGAAGACATAATAATAATAATAGAAGACAAATAATACAAATAATAGGAGGGAAATAATTGCTTAAAGAAATCTTGAAAATAGAAAGTGGCATAAAAAAATACCCATTTTTTACTTCTTTTTTCTCATTGTGTAATAAATACGATAAATTTTATTGTTTCGACTTAAAAAGTAAAAATATATTCTAAAATTATAATAAATTTACAAATATCTATATTTGTCAAATTTTAAATAATAAAGTCAATCAGAATATTTTTTCTTGTTAAAAATAGACACATAACTGCATTTTATGGTACAAAATAAAATCATGGATATATCTTTACAATTTAACAGGTTTGTAATAAATTTCAATAACAGGTTTTTCTTTAATGTCTAAAGAAAACTCTGCTTGAAAGAGGAAACTCCGCCGATTTATTTTGAAAGTAAATAATCCTAAACTAAAGTTTATGATGCCCAAGAAGGCGAAATTGTCACGTTTGACACGAGACATGTACATTGTTATCCAAAATGTTGCAATTCTTTGTTTAACACGAGCCATGTAAATTATTATCCAAAGTGTAGAAAATCTTTAAGTTGTTACTTAAAAAATATCATTTCTAACTAAAAATATTTGTTACTAATTTTTTTTTTATACAAGTATTCAGTCATACCAAAGATTTATTTGTTAATAATTAAAATTACTTTCAAATAATTGAAAATATGTAAATATTCTCTATATCAGTGGATTGATTTTGGTAATTTTGTTTATTTCAACCCTGTTATATGCTATTATATTCAATCTCTATGTTAAAAATATATAAATAAAAATACTTAAACTAAAAAAAAATTACTTTACGCACAGGTATATATGTTACAAATATATATATATATATATATATATAAAGATTTCACATACACAAGTGAAATAACAATCAATGATCAAACCACAATATGAAATAGGAAAACAAGACTAAGATCTTTAAACCTTAACAAGCGGTCTTCGTCAGAGTCAAAAACCCAACTGAAACCCTAGATGCTGAAAACATCTGGTGAGGGGTTGAGAAGAGTGGGAGGGAAGAGAGGTATTTTAAAAGAGTGAAAGCGCAGGAAAGGACTAATGTCCAGAGAGGGATGTTTGAGCAAACAAAGGAGTACAGTAAGAAAGAGTAAAAAACTATCCGCTAGCTGTCAACCCTCTTTGAAGAGGCTATTGCCTTCGTAACGAAAGTATCAAGTTTGAAGAGACTGTTACTAATGTTTATAATATTTTATCTATTAAATTTAATTAGAGACGATTCAATAATATTTCTTAACAACATCGATGTTTCATAGGCAATAAATTTAGCTCCTGTCCAATTATATGATAATTTTCATTGTTTATATGCAAGAATAAGGTACTACTTTTTTCCTGTCTGCTTACGTTGTATTGGTGTTGTTTTACACGTGTCTTTAATGATTTACCAGTCTGACAAATATAAATTTTATGCCAATTTTTGAATGGAATTTTCTTAAATACCCCTGGACTCAAATAATCTGGAAGAGTTTTTTTATTAACATATTGCCCACGTTATTATGATTTGAAAACACTATATTAAAATCAATTTGTTTGGCTAGTCTTGGAAGGGGGTCCAATGACTCATGGGACTATAGAATTTGACAATGAACGGGGCTGTGTTGAAGTATAGAGAAAGTTTTTTTAGCACCCTTCAAAGCTAAATCCATATAATTAAAATGCCCCTCCTCCTTTATCGATTATAGCTTATAATCGATAAGTAGACAGGAAAGTAGACAGGAAAAAAGTAGTAAGTAAGTAAGTAGACAGGAATATCGAAGTGAGTTCTGTAGTGACTTTCTGTGTTCTTTCCTATTTGTTAAACTTTATATATATATATCCAATTAAAAAGAAGGTAGCATACAGATAGACAAAGGAATAACTCACTTCTATATTTCGACCATCGTCGTCATCAGGAGGCGAAGAGTCCTGCAGCAAGGTAGAGCGGCGTCTCAGTAGAGTAAAGTAGAGTAGACTCTACTATACTCTAGAGTAAAGTAGAGTAGACTCTACTATACTCTAGAGTAAAGTAGAGTCGCCACTCTACCTTCCTCCAGGGTTCTTCGCCTCCTGATGACGACGATAGTCGAAATATAGAAGTGAGTTATTTCTTTGTGTATCTGTGTGCTAGCTTCTTTTAATTGGATATACAGGGTGTCTCAAAAAAATGTACTCACTCTTAGAATGACGAGAAAACCTTTATATATGAACATAGAGCGAAATGAAATAGCTTCAAATACATGAGACAAATGTAATTGAAGAATCATGTTCGCAAATGTTCAAATTGATGCCCATTATAAATGTACTCACTCTTTTCTTGTGTTGCTGATATTACTGAAGCCATGACAGGAAATCAACTTAGTTTCGAAGAGAGAAAGTTTGTCCTGAAATGCTATTGGAAGACCGAAAACGCCACTGAAGTGCAACGCCGGTTCACAAGGGAATTCGTAAAACCGCCACCCACGCGCCGGACCATTGCGCGCATCAGAGACAAATTTGAAGCAGATGGAACCGTACAGAATAACCGTACAGAGTTGATTTCCATCACCGTCGTCAGGAAACCAAGCACACTGGTGCTGAGAGGTTGAAAACAGTCGTTTTTTACCTAGTTTTGTTTTTTTTATCTATACTGAACTTTATTTGTCCGTTTTTGATGGATCGTTTTACAATGTAAAAGTATACGAGTATATATATAAATCAAAATATTAAAACGGTCCAAACCGGACAGATATATAAATGAAAAAAGACAACAAATAGAAGAAGCGAGAAAACTTACTGGCTCCCCTAGTCGCTCTCTGACGGTACAAGTGAACGCACGTACCTCTTCTTCTTCCCTTCTACTATCTCCCTGACGACGAACTTCAGTTCGAAATATCGATCCAGTAAGTTTTCTCGCTTCTTCTATTTGCTGTCTTTTTTCATTTATGTATATATATATATATATATATATTCACTTAAAAATAGGAAAGACAATCCAAACTGGACGCAAAACGAGTTCAAAATCGAAGAAGAGTAACCTCTTCTTATTAAAATTTAGAAACTCAAATTTTTAGGGAATCCGTCTTCAGGAGAAAACAGAAAGGGAGACTAAATACGTTGTAGAACGTGTTAACCCCGTTCTACGGCAAGTATTCCGTAGTTACTTAACCCAATGTTATTTACCGTTGCGACTACAACGTGCTTGGGCTCCCTTTCTCTGAAATCCTCCTGAAGACGGATTGCTTGAAAATTTGTTTGTGTATTTCTTTCCTTTGCGGGTTACTCTTCTTCGATTTTGAACTCGTATATATATATTTAAATAGATAAGTTCAAAAACGAAGAATAGTAACACGCACAGAAAGAGGCACAGAGAAAGGTGTCACTTTCTCTGTATGTTACTATTCTTCGTTTTGAACTTGTTTGTGTCCAGTTTGGATCTACTTTCCAATTATTTATTACTTATATTATTAATTATACATATATAAAAACCAACTCAGTTGGGTTTTACGAAGACCGCTTGTTACGGTTGAAAGATCTTAGTCTTGTTTTCTCATTTCATATTGTGGTATATATATATATATATATAAAGATTTCACATAAACACGTGAAACAACAATCAATGATCAAACCACAATAAGAAATGGGAAAACAAGACTAAGATCTTTCAACCGTAACAAGCGGTCTTCGTCAGAGTCAAAAACCCAACTGTTGGGTAAGGTAAGTTGGGTTTTTGACTCTGACGAAGACCGCTTGTTACGGTTGAAAGATCTTAGTCTTGTTTTCCCATTTCTTATTGTGGTTTGATCATTGATATATATATATATATATATATATATATGATTAAACAGGAAGAAGAGATCAAGAAAGGAAATAAAATTAGTATTTAAAGGATTTCAAGTTACGTAAGGTAATAAGATTACCTTACATTACATTGAAGGCTAATTAAGCTTATAAGGTAATAACAGAGATTTAATAAAGTTATGAGACAGCTTTATCTATCTTATGTTATAAGTAATTCAATACAAATTCAATGTCAATGAAAGTCACATTTGCTTCATGCGCAAATGTTGTCACGCTAAAAATATAACACTTTCTTCACCACTTGTTTGTTTATATTTTTATACTCATATGGTAATCAATGGATGTTTAGGAAACAACTTTATTGAAATAATAATAATATATTTACATTTAATAACTGCATGTGTACATATGTATTTATAATATTATACTTTACATATAATCATTGACATATATTTAAATGGCTTCATTTAACTTCAATAGTCTTCAAAAGTTAATGTTATGATTATTGAATCCATAACTCCCTCCAATAAATAGTAGAAGTCGATAAACTTTTGAGTTGTTAATGAGCCCTATATCTATTTTCATTCTTGTTTCTTAAGTTTAGAGAAACACAAATATGTTATTCTTAATCCTATACTCCTCTCTTTTAAGTCTATTGTGAATAAAAAAGACAAAATGAATCTCTGAAGATAGGAAAATAAGGGTTGTAAATTAATAGTATGAAGTTGTCAAGTATGGAAAACTCTTTAAGGTAGAAGTACGGCTAGAAAAACTACAGGAGAATTAAGTACCGAATATTCAATAACTTTTTGAAAACTGAAATATCAAGACATTTTATTAAAACCCATCATGTGAGCATGCAAGATTTATTGAATGTTTCAAGATATACAATTTATCAATCCGGGCAAAGTGGGATACAACAACTAGTTTATTTAGTACTATATAATTAGTTATAACTAACTAATAACTAAATGTCAGTTGAGTTGAGTGGCTTGAATTATTTGATTGATAAGAGCCAGGCTGATATTTGTTTTAGGGACTGTCTGAGTGGAGGGGTGGAAATGAACAAGGACATAGCAGTCAGTGACGCTTGCACGAAGATAGCGTACAGATATGCTTCAATCTCCCAGAAGACCGTATATACCTTGCAATAAGAACGCAACTTTTCATAGGCTCGTATTTCCTATGGTTTTACCATAGTTTTACTTGACTTTGTATATTATATTAAATATAATTCCAAATGGTTGAGGACAGTTCTAGAACCAAAGGATGCTTAAAGAAATCCAGTATCAACACTTGGTCTGTTTGGAAAATTTTAGGTACTTTTTTTTATATTTATTTTATTGTAATAACTGATTCGATATATTTTAATATAGGAAATATTCTGGAAAATGAAGATAAAATAACAAATTTCTTTACTTTTATATTTCAGACAACTATGTGATGACCACCTCAAAGTGATAAACTTATAAACAAACTATGTAACGTTCAATTTATCTTCAAACATATATGATTTTGAAACCTGATATATTTGAAGGTAACTTGAACTTGTACTTCGTTTCAACCTTGAATATGGTCACACAAATATTTCAAATATGGGTATTTCAAAAATGAGTATTTGACGGATGAAACTCTCTTCATTTTACTTTCATTCTCTAATTTTCAGTTAAACAATACCCAAATTAATCATTTGTAAAGTTATCTAACTGTTACCCATTTTTTTTTATTAAATTTATTTTAATAATTTTAGAAATAAATAAAGAGGTAAGGTAGTGAAAGTTTTAATAGTATTTGCTCAGCAGTGTAAATTAAAATATTGATGGTTGGATATATGTGCTAATAAATTTTGAATTAATGTTTTTTTTTTGTATGGGGCTGAGCGACTGACAATTGATTCCTTGAGGGAATATTGCACCTTTTATTTTTTTCCGACTAATCTCTGCAATGTGAATTCCGAGTTTCTTAACAAACTCAAGTGTAGCCCAGCAGGTTCTTAGCGTGTTTTGTCTCTGTGTTCTGCTGACGTTAATTATCGAAATATAGAGCCCCCTTCTGTCAGTGTTTATCTTTCTGGTACTTTCGTTATAGCTTATATATATATATATTTGGGGAACAGTCCTTCATTTATACATGTGATATTAAATTTTCTGCCCACATTTGTCTTAATTAGTTTTCTGGTAATTAAATTTCCAGAAAACTAATTAAGACAAATGTGGGCAGAAAATTTAATATCACACACACACACACACACACACACACATATATATATATATATAAACCAAATTGACAAAAAACACAAATAAAAGAGATCACAAATACTCACTACATATTTCAGCTGCGTTACCATTAGATAGAAAGAAATCGTTTGCTCAGAAGACAAGCGAAGACTCCGGTCTTCGGAGCGACTCACATATTTCTACCTAGTGAGTATTATGCGATCTCTTTTATGTCTGTTCTTTCAGTGAATCTAGTTTCTTTAGTTTGTATAATTATTTATTTAATGCATTATATATATATATTTTTATTTGATATTTTTATTTTTTATTTTTATTTTCTATTATTTGACCTAGCGCTCAATAACAAAAACATAGAATAGAATAGAAGAGGTCAATAACAATTTTGGAGTATATATATATATATATATACATACTAGCAAACGTACCCATCTTTGATGAAGTCACAAACTCGATTATACATGGTATTCGAAAATATCATTAGAAATTATAGAATAGTAGAAAATATCATTATCAGTTTAGCGTTAAGCAAATGCCTCTGTACACACCACATAGGCTGTCTGTCCTTTAGGTTCATGAAAGAATTAAGAGTTGGAACTTCTAACTCTTGGGCAAGCAAACTATGGGTATAGCTGACCATGCGAGAAAAACATGGTCTTACTCACTTCAATTTCTGCGGTAGACAGTTTCTCCTTCCGACTTAGTTACCGTCGTTCCGAAACAGACGCTGACAGGATATTGCAATCGTTTGAATGGAAACGGATAGTGGCTCGGAATCAATAGTATGCATGGTATATACACAGACTCTCCAGTACCATACCCAGTCATGATGTCGGCCTCTATGGCGTATCTGTGCAGTGCACGAATTCAGAGTCGTGTCCCGTGGCAAATTTTTGGGCACTCAAGTTTCGTAACATGAAATTTGTTACAGCTACTAAATCTCAGCATGATGGTGCTCCTACTTTAAGTTTTTACTCAAGAGTAAAAAGTCTCCTGCAGTCCAGGAGTCAAGAAATTCATTTGCATAATGAACTGCTTCCTCATTACTAATTACTCTCTTTACTGACTTCTAAGTTCTTTCATCGACTTGATATAGCGAAAGAACTTTTTTGTTGATTTTTCCTCTGTGTTCATTAGTAAGGGTTGAGAATTGCTCGTTATATAAGCTATTTATTCTGAATAGATAGTACATCTTGAATATACGCAAATGAAATTAAAATCAACTAACAATACCTACTTGCTACACCTGCATATTTTCAAAACAAACATGTCTGTGAAGTTAGCAATACAGCTTAAAGGTTCATAACATCGCTTCTACGCTGAATTTTCAATCCATTCAGAGCCTATATTTTAAGTTAGACATACAGAAATCTACTGTCAAAGTTTCAGCTTGCTATGTCTTACGGTGACTGAATTTACTTGTGTCAAAATTTTGCGGACAAACCGATAAACCGATAGAAATATTTCTAAGGGTGCATCCGGTTTATTTAATTTATGAAACGTAAAGAAAACTTGAAATGAGTCAATTCTAATCAATGTTCAGACAAAATCATTCTTATATATACTTTTTCGTTGAAAATACGATCCGAAACGGACAAAAATAGTTCAATGTATTTAAAGAAACATAGAGAAATTAAAGGCACACAGTTACCGATAATGGATAATAGAGTTTTAAAAATAAAATCATATTTTTTAAAATCAAATTCCAAATTATTCAAATTAAAATCAAGATTAAATTGATTAAATAAAAATTTAAAATTTGATTTAAAAATTTAATACGAAATTTAAAATCACTTTTGATTTTAAAATAAAATTTGAATTATTTAAGAATTGATTTTAGAATCAAATAAAATCAAAGCTTAAAATAAAAAAAAATCCATTATTCTATTGGTATAGAAAAATTAGTTTCAATGACATTAAAATGCAATCTATCTGTTTCTATCTTTAATAATAATTAATATTCAATAATAATAATTCAACAAATGGATTGAAATTAAAACGAATGAACCATTAGTAGATCTTCAATCAAACAGAAATTATCATAGCAACTCGTTTAGAAGACCTGAGTCACTGATAAATGAACATCCAAATGTTCCTCATTTGATTAACACAAAATGCCCGTTGAGAATATCTGTATCACAGAAGGTCAACGACCAAACGTAAACAAAATGCCAAATAAAAAAAAAACGTCAGCGAAAATAAAGTTTGGAAATAAATGTTGTACTGGAATAAAATTTTAAATCAATTATGTTTTTGAATGTTTCTTTAATATCCATTTTTTTTTTAAATAGTGTAAAACCAGTGACGTAGCAAGGGGGTGGGGGATTGTGAGGGTGGTTGCCCCAGGTGGTACGTGTCAGGGAGCGGTATTTTGAGTGGGTAAAAAACGAAAATAGAAACAAATTAAAATCGTAAAAAGCTAACAAAATATCCGAAATTTTGTACCAAAATGAGTTTTTAAGGTTGAAATTGTTTTTAAGTTTTATTTGTGTAAAACTGTTTTTAAATGAATATTCAACTGTCTTATTTACAAATTAAAAATAAATTTATTATAAATTTTTCAAAACTATTTTTTTAATAGAGTTGAAAATTTATTATATTCATACACAGTCAGTTATTTTAATAACACAATTTTTTTATGATTTGAATCATGCGTTTTTGTTTTGAAAAATCTTTGGTTTTCTTTGATAACAACTGTATATATGTGTACAAGTACATACTGTAATCAGATAGAAGTCTGGGACTAAAAACAGCAGTCTAAAATTAGGTCGTTGATTGTAATTTTATGAAAATAAATATATTGAGGATTCTCTGGCATTATGAAGGTTAACAGATTATCTGTTACCATCGAGGGGGTCACAGATAGTGATAGGAATATATAAAAAAAGAAAGAAAAGTGATTGGACAAAAAATAACTAATAAAAAATACTTATCATTAAAATTTAAAGGTCTAGAGATTACTATTAAAACACATCTAACGACCACTTCGGCGACTAAAATAGTTTCTACGTCACTGCGTTTAAGATGAATATTGCGTTATATATTTTGTAGGTAATCAATGTGAATAGCTGTTCCTACAGAATTTGTACCAATGTTATTACCGATACCTACTTTGTTTGTTGGTAGCATACATTCAGAGAATGCGTCCCTATTTTTTATACGAAACCTATTTACTTTATTAATAGCTTTCGGTGAGGAAGTTATTCAAGTGACTAAAAATAGTGCCAAGAACTACAATTGTTATAAAACAAATTTGAGCGTGTGACTCTGTTACATATACGTCAATGAAACGTATATTTACAAGTAGCCTGGTTTGTATTGTTTCACATCATATATATATTTTGTTGAAATGTACCGCAGCTTCGGCGTTAACGACTTTCAAACTAAGCTGTTCCAGTCTCCTGACAGTCTTACGAATATAAGGTGGTAATTCCCAAATAAGTTGTCCAAAGCACATTGAGACACTTTTTTGAAACACTTTAATAGGTATCAACAAACACATTTAATACAATTCAAAACTAACGTCACATGTAAAGAATATAACATAACTTACAAGACCATTATCTACTAGCTTTCGACTATTCTATAGTCATCTTTAGGTTGGGTCTTACGTTTTTCAAAATTTGGGAATTTTAAAATTTTTAAAAAAATGAAACAATTTAAACAATTTTAAAATAAACTAATGGATATAAATAAAAGTTAGCAGGTCCAAACAAGTTACTAAATAGAAAGCAGTTTATCATCCTGTCATAGGCCAATAATTAGCAACCCTATTCATTTTGTAACTACTTTCAAAAATTTCCATGCTTGGTATTATACACATATCGCAAGTCTGGCCATTAATTGAGGGTTTTAAATCTTTGATATTTAAAAAAGTGTCTCAATGTGCTTTAGAGAACTTATTTCGGAATTACCACCTTATATTCGTAAGACTGTCAGAAGACTGGAACAGCTTAGTTTGAAAGTCGCTAACGCCTAAGCTGCAGTACATTTCAACAAAATATGCCTCCAAGAAGATTTGCTGCCAACCTATACCAATATATATATATGTATAGGTATGTTATCTAATCGGGATTCGGTCAATTTTCTAGGTTCAAAAATCAAATTTTCGTTGCCGACGTTTCGGTTTAATTTTAAAGCCTTTATCATAGGCAGAAGTAAGAATTTTTTACTAAGAAAATGATTTACATTATTTAAAGGAACAACAATCTTAACCGGACAATACCTTCGACTAGACTAGGGGCCGCCTCAACTGGAGCCTTGCTTGGGCCTGCAACCTGCCCTCTGCCGAGCTTGCAAAGTTCTCCACCTGAGCGGACACTTGCTCTTTTACAGCCACCAGAATTTCGTTTTTCAACTCAAAAAGTTTAGTGGATACATCTTCTCTCACTTTTCTAGTGATCCTCATTTCGTAATCTATAGGAGTGCCACCACCCCTATAGTTATCAAAATTTGCCTTCACTGTTCCGGTTAAGGCCCTGATTTCGTCCATTCCCATGGCGAACTGCAAACTTGCTCTTTTCAGCCCGGCGAGAGTCTCCATATGGCCTGGGTTTTCCTCCCCAATTTTCTGAATACTTTTATTAAGCATACAGATCGTGGCCATGGCTAGGTCTAACTTACCATAAATTTGGCCCACATTCATGTCGAAGTCCACTACATGCGAGAGTGGGTCCCTATCGCATGGGGCTTCTACACTACACACGTTTCCTTGCGCCCTTGGTTCTTCCATTGGAAGAGGACACCATTCTTCCTCTTTTGGTCTCCGTCAGGGACATGCTCTCGCGGCCCCTTTTCTTAGACTCCGGAGTCGCCATGAGGTCATCTAGGAACTTGAGATTATCCGAAGATAAACCTTCCTATCCGGGGGAGATGAACGCTTCCAGGTTTTTCTGCTAGCCACTCATAGCGACCTCGCTATTCCTTCTTGGCGCTACACATAGCTTCCCTAACGCACCTGCTACCTTATTGTCGGCGGATTGTCTCCTCAACACATCCGTGGGAGCGGACGAGGGCTTGCCCATTGACGTCCTCACATACATCCCATCTGCACCCCTCGGCCGGCGGTTGGCAACCTTAGTAGGGCTTCGCATCTTATCCTCCGCTAAACTTGCCCTAGGAGATTTTCTCATCTGGTCCTCGCTCCTGGAGGAGGCCGATTTCTGTTCGGCTTGACTCCCACTCATGCCGTCGGATACTCCTTGCACTCCTGATTAAAATGGCGTTTTCCTCGTGCCTGTAGCTCCAGCTGGAACCGAGATAAACGCGTTCAAAGGTAGGGTCAAAGTTCAATCCAAAAATTTTCTGGGTTAGGGGATTGGCCCAGAGGGCCGAAGATGATGGGAAACTATCAGGGGGGGTAATAAAATAAAATTGGATATGGGCCAGGTATGAAAAAATAAGGGGGGGGGGGAGAAAATTGGAAAAAGCGCCAAAAACCGCTGAAGAACCAGAAAGTGAGGGTTAAAAACTTCTCAAAATGCTCCAAAAGTAAAAAGCTCCAAATGACAACTCACTAAAAAGTGCTCAACGCTCTATTGCGCTCTCTCTCGACTAAATTGAGAGAAAATTTCCCGCAGGGGATGCTCTCAGTATCACTGAAGGTCCAGGATATCGACGTACCCGGACAATTCTCGAGCGCGACGACTGACGGCACGATACTCAAATGAAAAGATATTGAAAAAGACCAAGAGATGGCGTAGGAATCGCCGTGTAATTTCATAAAAGAACAAGATGTGGCGTTAGAATCACCGTGTAATTTCATGAAACGACCAAGAGATGGCGTTAGAATCGCCGTGTAATTTCATGAAAAGACCAAGAGATGGCGATAGAATCGCCGCGTAATTTCATGGAAAGACCAAGAGATGGCGTTAGAATCGCCGTGTAATTTCATGAAAAGCCAAGAGACGGCGTTAGAAACGCCGTGTTATTTCATGAAAAGACCATTAGATGGCGTTAGAATCGCTGTGTAATTTCATGAAACGACCAAGAGATGGCGTTAGAATCACCATGTAATTCCATGAAAAGACCAAGAGACGGCGTTAGAATCGCCGTGTAATTTCATGAAAATACACGGTTATAACAAGATATATTTCCGTGCCGTCAGTCGTCGTGCGCGAACTTGGTCCAGTGACGGCGTATCCTGGACCTTCGGAGGCTAGTGTGAGCAGCCCCCGCGTCGATTTTTTCCCTGTCTTAGTGTCTAAAGTGAGCGCAGATCTCTGGGAAGCACCCTTGCATTGTACAAAAAATTTTCGTTTTTTGACCTTTGCCCCCTGTCTGGCTTCTTTTGGATCCTGGCCCATCTGCCTTTTTACTTTATCACCCCCCCGGACATTTTCCCGGTAGTCTTGGCCCTCGGGGCCTTTGTCCCAACCAGAAAATTTTCTAGATCGACCTTTGCCCTAGGCTTTGCACGCGAATATCTCGGCTCCTGGTGGGGCTAGAGAGCTGCAAGAAATACAGGACGCAAGAAATCTACTTTCAGAAAGGTTCGTTCAATTCCGGAAACTAGATACTACATTACAGTTTATCTTTTCCCCCGATACTGTTCAATTTGAAGATCTGAATTTATCACAGTTTGATTGGCTTAATCTTAGTAACTTGGAAATGGAATTAATAGAGTTCCAGGAAAGTGCGGTGTGGAAAACGAAATTTTTTGACATGAACCAGAAGTTACAGAAAATTGAGTCAGAATCATTATCTACTGAAGTCTTTGCTGAGAACATCATTCTTACAGAATGGAATTCCTTGCCATCTTCTTTTAAATCAATGAAAAAATTAGCAATAGCTCTCCTGACGTTGTTTGGTTCCTCATATTCATGTGAATCCTTGTTTTCACATATGAATTTCATAAAATCAAGTACCAGAAATCGTCTTGGTGCCAATATGAGTGCTGCATGTATCAAACTGTAAACTACAACCTATAAACCTCGGATTCTAATGCTATCAGATAAGATGCAGCAACAACTTTCTCATTGATTTGATAAGTCAAGTTGTGACCCACTTTTGTTTATTTTTTTATATAAGATATATAATTGACCCAGGAGTTAAAAAAGGTTCGCCATCCCTGGACTAGACTGTCGAGTCTGTAGGGTCTAGTCGAAGGTTTTGTCCGGTTAAGATTGTTGTTTCTTTAAATAATGTAAATTTCATTTTTGTTAGTCAAAAAATTCTTACTTATGCTTATGAAAAAGGTTTTAAAATAAAACCAAAACGTCGGCAACGAGAATTTGATTTTTGAATCTAGAAAATTGACCGAATCTCGATTAGATAACACACCTATTCTATCAAATGGTCCATATATTATTGAATTTGTTATATATATATATATATCGATAAAAGTATCGACCGTGGAATAGAAACAAAACTAAAGTTTATCGGGACTCGGTCAGTCCTTCAGGTTCAAATTAAACTCTCATTGCCAACGTTTCCGTTTTTATTTGGCAATGAGAGTTTAATTTGAACCTGAAGAACTGATGGAGTCCCGATAAACTTTAGTTTTGTATATATATATATAATTTTAATAAAATACCGCCCAAAATCATTGAACCAGAAATAGGAACATGAACATAGCTTTAGGTAACGAGAAATGAAAAAAATATTGTTATTTTAATTAGAAATGCTAAAATTATTCTAAGATAAGTATAAAAATTAAAGTCTAATTTTATATTTAAAAAAAAAGGATGTATTAGAATTACTATATAAATATTAAGAATACCTAATTTTAAAGGCAAAGATCCAAACAGACAGAAGGAAGGTAAATAAAAATCCAGAAGAAAGACGTTCAGGCTGATAAGCTCACATAAAAATTAAAATTAATGTGGAATAAGACTAGCCTCAAAAAAAATGTATAGAAAAAAGAGAAAAAGAGAGAAAAATTATTAGACAAAAAATAACGATTAAAAATACTTTATCAATATCATTAAACTTTAAATATATATATATTAAAAAACAAATTCAAACCGTCAAAATAATTGAAACCAATGATAATAAATCTCTCCCTATGAAATATCTAATATTAGTATAATATCTACAAAAATTAAAATGAAAAATTAAATAAATTATTCTAAATGTTTTCCAGAAATTCCCTTGGAGAATTGCTATTTAGTATACCACACAATTTGAAATGCCAGATAAAAATGTTAGAAAAGTTAGTAAAGAAATGATTGGCTTCTTTGTCTGTATACCTGGATTTTTATTTGACGTGTTTACTGTGAAATATTCTTTCAAAAGAGTAAACTCACTAGATAAAAGTCCTTACTATCAAGCCTTCAGATTCCCTGAATGACTCGACTCCATCCAAGGCCGCTTTGTGAAAGTTTTACATCTTTAGCTGCTTCAAAATATGACAAATTAGCTTTCATATTTCTCATGAAATAACAAACCCTGATTTGTAAAATTAACGTCATTTAAATGACGTTTTCTGGTATTTCAATGAAAATTGTTGTGATAAAATACCTTTCTTTTCCTGAATAAGTTAATAATTAATTAATTAACCTTTAATTATTGATACTATTAACATAGTTTCTTTCAATGAAGCATTTATAGTTTAAATAGTAGTTTCTTTCAATGAATCAAAAGAACACAATTACTTACCAGTGCGCTTGGTTTCCCTCTCTTATCTCTCTTGAACACGGTTCAAACCAAAAATTAGAGACTGTAAGTGTGTTCTTTTGATTTCTCTATGTTTCTTTATTGAAACATATATATATATATATATATATATATATATATATGGATTAATTTACCACAATGAAAACAATTTTTTAAAACAATGCTCTAAGGCCTTTCGTTAATTAACGAAATTGTTTTCGTTAACTAAAAAATTGTTTTCATTGTGGTAAATTAATCCATCTATTATATCAAGTGTTATTTTGATTATTATTCATATATATATATATATATATATATATATATAATATATATATAGACTTTAATTACATTTAATATACTCATTAGTTATGCAGTTCGTAAATGTATGGTATTTACTTATACTGGGAAAAAACGATAATAGAAAGTCTCCACACAAACGATGGTAATGTAAATAAATCATTTAATTAAAAAACAAAAATAATTGTTATTCAATTACATTAGAATGAATAAAAGCTGAATGAAAAAGAATTAAAATACTCAATTGTTGTCAGTGGATAATGGATTAATTATGTGTGGCAAATGGTTATATTTAGTAAATTATATATATGAATAAACAATTGGAAGGCCACTTGAAAGTTTTAAATTAGAAGGCCGTTCCATTATTCTTAAAGAATTGGAAGAACACTCTGTTTGTTGTGAACAGGTAATTAGTGTCAACCCAAGAAATTGAAAGCTAAACTAGAGAACACTTATCAATATTTATTGTTGTTTCACCTATGGATTTATATTATACTAGCAAATGTACCCGTCTTTGACGGAATCAAAAATTCTATTATACTTGGTATTCCAACATATCAATTATAGTATTATACTAATACTATAATTAGAAATTATAGAATAGTAGAAAACACCATTATTAGTACAGTGTTAAACAAATGCCTCTGTATACACTACATTAGCTGTCTGCCATTCAGGTTCATGGAAGGACAATCAGTTGAAACCTCTGACTATTGAGCAAGTAAACTACAGTTGACCATGTGAGAAAAACTTGGTTTCGCTAACTTGAATTCCTGCGTTAGATAAAGTCTCCCTTTGCGACTTAGTTAACGTCATTGCGAAATAGACTCTGAGGGGACCTTGCAATCATTTGAATGGAAACAGACAGTGGTTCGGAAGACTCCCCAATACCACATCCAGTCATTATGTCCGCCTCTATGGCATATCTGTGTAGAGCACGAACTCAGAGTCGTGTCCCGTTGCACAGTTTTTGGGTCACTCATGTTTCGTAACATGAAATTTGTTACTGCTATATATAAATTGCAGCATCATTGGTGCTACTACTTTAAGTTTTTACTCAAGAGCAGGCAGTCCAGCAGAAATAAATTCAGAGTCAAGAAATTCAATTAGATAATGAACTGCTTCTTCATCACTAATCCAATCTCTTTACTGACTTGTAAGTTCTTTCCTCGGCTTCATATAGCGTAAGAACTTGTTTGTTGATTTCTCATGCCTGTTCATATTAAGGGCTGAGAATTGCTCGTTTACAAAACATTTATTCTCAATAGATAGTACATCCTTAACTCTGTGAAACACCATTTCAATGATGTCAAATACGCAATATATTCATGTGCTCAATTGAAATTAAAATCAACTAACAATACCTACTTGCCACACCTGTGTATTTTCAAAACAAACTTGTCTGTGAAGTTAGAAAAATACAGCTAAAAGCCCCATAACTTCGCTTCTGTACTGAATTAATAATCTATTTAGAGCCCATCTAATGACAATCTAGTTAGGCACACACAAATCCAGTGTCAATGTTTCAGCTCGCTATGTCTTATGGTGGCTGAGTTTACTTGTGACAAACATTTTTGCGTTAAACGTCCATAACTTCACTTCTACGTTGAATTTCCAATCAATTCATAGCCTATATTTTAAGTTGGACCTACACAAATCTACTGTAAAAGTTTCAGCTTTATATGTCTTATGGTAGCTGAGTTTACCTGTGACAAAGTTTTGCGGACAAACCGACAAACCGACAGAAATTTTTCTAAGGGTGGATTCGGTTTCTCCAATGTATGAAACGTAAAGAAAACTTGAAATGAGTCAGTTCTAAGCAATGTACAGACAAAATCATTATTTTATTTATTAAGATTACTTAATCTTTATAAATAAAATAATGATTTTGTCTGTACATTGCTTAGAACTGACTCATTTCAAGTTTTCTTTACGTTTCATACATTGGAGAAACCGAATCCACCCTTAGAAAAATTTCTGTCGGTTTGTCGGTTTGTCGGTTTGTCCGCAAAACTTTGCATTTGTTTAACACTGTACTAATAATGGTGTTTTCTACTATTCTATAATTTCTAATTATAGTATTAGTATAATACTATAATTGATATGTTGGAATACCAAGTATAATAGAATTTTTGATTCCGTCAAAGACGGGTACATTTGCTAGTAATTAATAAATTAACCTGTAATTAGTAATAATATTAATAGGAAGGGGATTTGATAAGTCCGTGACTTTTTGAATAAAACAAAATTTTTTCGGCAAAAAACATTTTATTTTTCTACATAGTCACCTTTTAGCTCGCATTTAGTCCAGCGTTTTTTCTAATTTTTTTATTCCCTCCAAATAATACGTTTCTCAAAGCTCTCAAAATACGCGTTTGTTTCGGTAATGACTTGTTCATTCGACTCAAATCTCTTACCGCCGAGCCAGTTTTTTATGTTTGGAAACAGAAAATAGTTGCAGGGGGCTAAATCAAGAGATTATGCTGATGAGGTAGCAGTTCGTATCCCAATTCGTGGATTTTGGCCATCGTGACTAGACAAGTGTGCACACGTGCATCTCAAAAAACTGTGTCCATGACCTTGTTGGCTGACAGACTCTGTTTGGCTTTCTTTGGTCCACGTTCGCCCACAGCAACCCACTGTTTCGATTGTTCCTTGGTCTCTGGTGTGTTGTGATGGATCCATGTTTCGTCCACAGTAACAAAACGACGCAAAAATGTCCGAATTACGGCTGAACATCGCTAAACACTCTTTTGAAGTGGTCACACGATTGCGCTTATGGTCAAGTGTGAGCAATCGCGGCACCCATCTCGCGAAGAGTTTTTTCATGTCCAAATATTCGTGTAAAATATGATGTACCCGTTCAGTTGAGATGCCTACAGCATGAGCCAACTCTCGCACTTTCATTCTCCCATCATCCAATATCATTTCATGGATTTTATCGACTATTTCTGGCGTGATCACTTCTTTTGGTCACCTGAACGTTCGGCGTCACTAGTGCTGGTACGACCACAACGGAACTCTGTAAACCACTTCTTAACCATTGAAACTGATGGTACCGGGTCCCAGTAGTATTTATCAAGTCTATCCTTAGTTTCAGTGATGGATTTTTTACGTAAAAAGTAATGCTTAATCAGCACACAAATTCACTTTTTTCCATTTTCGTAAAAATACACGAGGTTGTCTGCTTTGAATGACTATCAAACACCGACTGCACGTGGTAGGTGGCTCATAATTAGATAATTGTCCACTAATAGATTACAGATGACGGCAGCACTGTTGCATTTGGAGTAACTGCACGTGTGAAATTCAATAAGTCACTGACTTATCAATCCGCCCTCGAAGTTTCAAAGAAGCATTTCATAGTTGATATAACCATTACAAGTAAAATCACTGGTTAGATTCACACGTCTAACAGTATATACATTAATTAGAATTAAATATACCCATTAGTTGTGCAGTACATAATTGCATGGTATTTGCTCATACTATGGGAAAACGATAATAGAAGCACTCTACACAAAAGAAGTTTTTTATTTAAACTACGCGTTTCAAACACTTTGTGTTCATTATCAGGTAAACTTCCAATGGGACCAGTAAGACGGTAACTGTCGAAATGGATCATACTCGGACAAAACCAAACTTCTCTAACCGTCGCTTCCGAAGTGCGCTCAATAAATCTATCTCTTCTCTCCTGATGACGGTTAATCCAAAAATTAATGACCATAATGTTATCTATTCACTGATTACCTACAGTTTAACCTCAAACGTTTTCTTGATGATACTAAATATATGTTTATTTATAAAAACTGAAATTGAAAATTAATTAAAATTAAATGAAATAATTTGATCCTTAATGATGTCATATTAATACTTCTTGGAATAAACTACAAATTCAATTAAATTTGTTCATGAGAAGAATGATTACTTCTATAATTTTTGTATGCGTATTATATACTCTAAATGAACATAACACTAGCAAAGATTATTAATGTAGGCATATAGTTTGTTCATTTTATGTACAAATTCAAATGAATTAGTAATATTTGAATGTTTATAGAAAAAAATGTATAAATCGAGTCACTATTTGTCTGTCTGTATGTCTGTTGACGCTATAGAAATGGCAAAATGACATCCATTTTGAATGTGACGAATCTCAACTGCATGCAAATTACATAGTCAAGTTTTAGTGTAAAAACTCTCAAAAATTTAATTCATATATAACGAAAAAAATCTGTTGTGAGATGACACATGATTATTAATTACCTAATTATAACCACTAGTGAATATGTTAGGTTAGAACTGAAAGAATATTTACTACTGCAATTTTCTTTATGTATTATGTAATTTAAATGAACATAACAGTAATAATGAAAGTACTGTTTTAAAAATTAGCTCTCTCTCTCTCTCTCTCTCTCCCTCTTTTGAATCAATTTTAATTTAGTATAATATTAATATATATATATATATATATATCAATGATCAAACCACAATAAGAAATGGGAAAACAAGACTAAGATCTTTCAACCGTAACAAGCGGTCTTCGTCAGAGTCAAAAACCCAACAGTTGGGTTTTTGACTCTGACGAAGACCGCTTGTTACGGTTGAAAGATCTTAGTCTTGTTTTCCCATTTCTTATTGTGGTTTGATCATTGATTGTTGTTTCACGTGTTTATGTGAAATCTTTTTATATATATATATATATACAAACATATATTTATGCATATATGAGTTCAAAATCAAAGAGGAGAAACACACAGAGTAAAGAAACACACGAAACCTGCTTGGTTATCCTATCTCTTTTCTCCTAAAGATGGATTGCCCAAAAATTTAAGTTGGTAAGTGTGTTTCTCTTCTTTGATTTTGAACTCGTATTGTGTCTAGTTTGCATCACCTTTACGTTTACATTTTATATTACTATTTTACTGTTTTTGTTTAGCAACCGTATCATTGCGAGCAAAATTTCTTTAAAATTTTGTATATCACAATAAGACAACAGTTTTTCAAAGTTTTCAATCTGAATAATAATTTCTTCATCAAACCATATAATTATATATTAATATTTTATGGTGTCCTATATAATTATATTTAATGTCAAATAAAAAATTAGAATCAGAGTGAATTTAATCAAACTTTTGTGGGTAAATTTTTAAACAAATTTTTTTTTTACATAAAAAGTAAAATTTTCGTGCCAAGCTTCTGTCCCGTCTTGGGTATGCAAATAAATTAAATTTACAATTTGATGATTATACTTCTTTTCAATTTTGAAATAACCTGCTCGCACACACATACACGCGCACACACTCACAAACACAATTTTTGACTGATTTTTGGACTGAATGCAATACTTTCATACCTTTTATATTTCATATAGAGAGTAAATCAAGTAAAAGGAGTTAATATACATAAGCCGTATTTATTGCACGTTTACGGTACGTTGGTGTTAATATTCCTATTCGACTGAACTTTGTCTTAGATCTCTTCAATGCAGAAAACAAAACAATATATATGTACCAGTGTTTATAAACATAACAGTATACCTGTGCTTATAAACATAAACAGTATACCAGTGTTTATAAACATATCAGTATACCTGTGTTTTATAAAAACTCCCAATTTAATTATCATTATTATTTTTGACCTGAGTGATTCCTGGAAGAGCTGGTTGTTATAATAAACATAGAATATATAATTTCTTGTGATAAAATATAAGATGACGTCAAATAAAGCACTAATAGACTAAAACGAATCAATTAGATTTACAAAAGAGTAAATTTGATTTGTAAACTAGAGACAATGATTTGCTAAATGGTGAATTTTAAAGGGAAAGTTTTATTATGTACTAGACAACCCAAACTCCTTGTGTCACTCATTGTTAAGCAATTATAACGACAATTAATGAAATACATTCACTGAAAATGATTCGCAGGAATAATTGTAATTGTTGTTCCTTGTTATTAAATTTGAAAACAAAGATTCTTGTATGGCCCCAAGCTTTTGAGATAGTATTCTTAACATGATTCAAGATGTACACACAGTAAGTATATTTAGCAAAGCAAAGAATAATTTAAAAGAAAAAGTCGTCTAAACAGTAATGAGATTTTCATAGAAAATTACTGGTCATTAATTTTACCCGACTTATGTTGAGAGAATTTCCTTTTCATTCTTTCTTCGTTTTAATGCCATTATTTGTCATATATTATTTATTATAATGCCATTATTTAAAGTCATATATTATTTACTTGTTTTCTTTAATATTCCAAGTTTTACCTGTGAGCAATATCCAACGCATCATCTTTAGTTGACTTATACAAACCTTAGGTTATTTATATTAGGTTTTGGAAATGTATTGTAACGAAGATCCCTTGACGCAGAGGTCAGCGCACTGGACCTCCAATGCAAACGTCGTTTGTTCGATTGCCAAAATTTACGAATATTTTATTATATATTCAGACATGCACGGTGGCAAGAAAACAAACAAATTAACAAAATCGGTCATCAGAGTTTCATAAGTATATAGATAGATAAATATGTCATACTATATCCCATATTGCAGAATTGTGAAACAGGAATAAAATCTTTCAATTAATTAGATTTCTTCTAACTTAAGCGTCTCAAGCATGTTAAAGACAAAAATCAAGTAACAAAGTTAAAGGAAAAAACAAGATTACAAAATTGTGTCTTTGGCCTCATAAAAAAAAGTCACGGTCGTCAAGCCGAGAGAACTACTGCCACATTTACCTACTACACCCAAAAAACGAAGTGAAAAGTTAAACCACAGGGTTTCATTCTTTCATCATGTACCTCTCAAATCTACTTGTTTTACTCATATCACATATGCTTTTACGCAAAATATGCGTAGTTGTATATTTTTAAATAAAGATTTTAAAAAAAATACTGTAAGATACAAAAGCTTATTTCAATTTAGAAGACATCATCTTTAACTTTGCGTGCTAAATAAATAAACTTGTTGATGGGCTTAAAGAGAAAAACAGCACAAATTTTAGTCAAAAGTCATTAATAAAACCATATAATGAATAGCTCCATGACTATATATGGGTTAATTCTAATATATAAGCCAAGTCCACACTGTTTGGTTGTAATAAAATACTAGAGTAATGTATTCAACAACGAATGGAATACAAAAAATTCATTAAGGCAATTTAAAGACGCCTTAACTAATCAAGACGTAATAATGGGTCTCTTGATGTTCTGCCACTTTTTACTAACAGTCCATTGGATTTGCCTTTTAAATTATTAGATAAACAGTGGAATAAAATTCAATTATAGATTATCATTTCAAAGCTAGAATTACTCTCCATTCTAAAAACTTATATGTGATGCTAGATATTTTAAATTTTATTTATATATAAACAAATATTAAACCATAAGTGAGTGGTTTTTTGTTTAATAATTAAAAAGAAAAACTTTACTAAAGCGTATTTAGAGTAGGAGTCTTTAACGAATGCCTGACTTCGTGCAGGCTCGGGACCGACGGCTTAACGTTCTCCATGAGGACATGGTCAGATTTAATCATTTCTGGCGTGAATAAATCGAGGGCTAATGTGGCCATCGCACCCCGGACCTATTAGTTTAGAGGTCAACACATTGCCACTGGAACACTCTGGCCTCTGAGAGATGAAGTCAATTAATTTGGTCTTTTTTTTTTCTATCTTCAGAATTTTTTTTAATGCCGATAATTTTTTGAATAAATTGATTATTGCATTTCCTTTTTTAAGATTAACAACAATTTTGTAAGATTATTTTTTTTTTCAAATTGGTGTATAATTTTATTCCTTTACCATAAAAACAGTAATTTGTAAGATAGTATTTTTAACTCTTAGCTAAAGAGTCCAAGTTAGCTCAATGGTTAACGTACTCACCTTTGGGTTGGTGGTCCGGGGTTCGATCGCCATCAGGGTCCTCGATTTATTCACGCGGGAGGTGAATAAATCTGAGTCGGTCCCGAGCCTGTACGACATCAGGTACTCGTTAAACATCCCTACTCGAAATGCACTTGAGTTAGGCAAAATTTAGGACACCCAATGTGGAATCCGTAGAATCACCGACCAAACAAAAAGCCGGTAAACGGCTGACGTCATCACTCGCTAGGGGATCGGTTTAAACAAAAAACAAAAAAAAACTCTTAGCTGGCATGGATGTGTCCAATTAGGAATTCCTGGAAATGATGCATCTAAGAAAAAAGGGCATCAATTAATGTTATTGTACTTTTGTATCGGTATTGGCAACACTGTACACAACTTATATTTCAATTGAACCAATGACCTAGTAACCTATGCAATACTGCATCAATTTATATTTATCAATTTGATAGCAAAACTGAATAAGTAACCTATTTAAGAAGCACTATAAACATTATAATACATGCGTAACATCCCTGTTTTATTACTTTTTAAGCTGTAAATTTGTTGTATGTTTATCACCAGCAAATAATGATCTTCCAGTTGAATGTCCTATTTAAAATATGACACAGAGAACAATCAGACAATTAATTTGTTTATTCTCAGTGATGCCTAAGTGGCCTAAATGCTCCCTGCGGACACCTGCAGAGCTTCTACCTCGGCGGGATCTTATAAAATTAATATATTTTATTTCATTATTAATCTACAACTACATTTTTTTTATAACGAGGATTTCTAGCATTTCTAACCTTTGCCACTCATTGTACATTTATGTTATTTTCGTGTTCTGTTTTACTCTATATATGTTATATAGAAGATTTCACATAAACACGTGAAAAAACAATCAATGATCAAACCACAATAAGAAATAAGAAAAAAGACAAAGATCTTTCAACCGTAACAAGTGGTCTTCGTCAGTTGGGTTTTTGACTCTGACGAAGACAGCTTGTTACGGTTGAAAGATCTTAGTCTTGTTTTCCCATTTCATATTGTGGTTTGATCATTGATTTCCTATATAGGGTAATAAGGAATTACGTTCGAGTCATAATTTTGATTTTGAGTTTCAAAAGAAATACGCGTTTTGAGGTTAGCTGAGTCAAACAAAATGACTTTAGCAAATGTTCTGAGTGGGTGTGGTGTGTGTGTGTGTCTGTGTATGTGTGAGTATGTGAGTGTGTGTGTGTGTGTGTGTGTCCATGTATGTGTGTGTGTGTGTGTGTGTGTGTGTGTGTGTGTGTGTGTGTGTTTTCTGTGAGCAGAATGATTCAAAACCAAAGACTGATTATCATAAATTTTAATATTTAAGTCACTATCAGCCCTAAGAAGAAACACAATGAAAATATTTCCTTTTTTAATGGGGTATTTTATATGAAAAAATTACTTCTTTCTATTCGCTAGAAATATTTGCACATTATTTTGATTACAATTGATATGGTTTTAACTGTTTAATTGATAATCAGTAAGTACAGTGCACGATGGAGGCAAGAATGTCCTTCAGGGTAAGAACTTTAAAAAACTGTTCTGGGATGAACGAACTTTTAAACGGCTCTGATTAGCCGATATCAATATTGAACAAATGTAAGAAAAATATTGATAATAAATATTAAATTTGGGCGAATTTGATTACATTAAGAAGCAAAAATCAAAGAGCCCTATTATTTGATAATAATAAGTTCCTGCAATAAAGTTTATTTTTATGCCATCCGTATAATATGATAGTTTATTTCGTAATTTATTTCTTATATTGCTTTTTTTTTGTAATTAGACATTGTTTTTTCCTTTCCTTTTTTTACAAAGAGACTGTAATAATTCAAAAAGCAAGAAAAGACATATTGATAGACACATAATCTCTAATTTTGTAGTTCAGCCATGATTAGGAGAGAGGAACGAGAGAAATTACGGTTAGAAACTATCACCATGACATAATGCATATCATTCATCACTGATCATTATTCATGTTGTAACTCTGATGAGGAGGTTACTGAAGACGCTAACCATCTACTAACGCTCCGGGTGAGAAAAGAGGAAAGTTCCTTATAAAGAAATAATCATCAGAATATCCAATTAACGAATTCATTTAAGTGCGATTCATAAATTTTAAGTAGGTAATGATTCCCACTGATAAATATTATTTGAATTAGGAATTTCCTCTAGAGATTATAGGCATGATTTTATGATTTAAGTCATGCATAATTGAAGAAAGTTAAGTTAATTTTTATAAAATATTTTTGATAATCAGGTATGTAAAAGTCGTTCGGGTTTCAAATCAAGTAGATGCTATTTGGAAAATAGCGTAAAGAGAGAGTTGGTTACTGGACGAAACAAGGCTGGTGATGAAGTACAGAAATAACAATGGTAACTGCGAAACCAGGGAAAGCCCATGCATTCCCCTTCTCTAGCGCTTAATGCATCTATGACTGGAAAAACACAAACAAACAAATACATAATGTCAAATTGACCTCTGCGGTCAAATAATGAATCTAGTGTGTGTGTCTGTGTATGTGTGAGTTTTTTTTTTTTTTTTTTTTTTTCCCCACGGGTAGTAACCCTACCATGGGGGAGTTTATTATATTGTATATTAGTATGCTCCGCTTTTGGCATAACATACTGTATGTGTGAGTGTGTGTGTGTGTGTGTGTGTGTGTGAGTCTGTGTGTATGTGTGTATGTGTGAGTGTGTGAGTATGTGAGTGTGTGTGTGTGTGTGTATGTGTGTGTGTGTGTGTGTGTGTGTGTGCGTGTGTGTGTATGTGTGAGTGTGTGAGTATGTGAGTATGTGAGCGTGTGTGTGTGTGTTGATCATATATTGATCAATATACTCGTATGATCAATCATATAGGAGATAGACAGATCTAGAACCAAATTGGTTCAATATCAGGTACATGTTAAAGACCCATACTCCAACAAACATAAACAAGGAAAAATCATTCCTTTTTACCGATTTAAATAACCCCCATAAACAGTTTGTCCATATATTAAATATATATGTCCATATATTTCTGTACTGTGTGATATGCTGAAAACACACACTTCTTTATAACCCTGAAAAAAGTAGTAGCAGATATAAAGTAAAAAAAATAGGAAATTATCAAAACTGATTAGAAAAAATCTGGATTGGTCTACACCCATAAAAAATCCTAATAATAAATCACACATGAAACAATAACTAATAAGCAGCAATAATAACACTCATTCAAGAATATTATATATGTAATCATAAAATCGAGTGAATTAGTAAACTATTCAATGTGATCCGTTATGAATTATATGCAACAGAGTTTACATAGTTAATTATATTCCTAATGATTTGAGAGGGTATATATAAACGTGCACTGGTGAACTGGTGAAACTCTTAAAATTTTCACATAGAATAATATATTAAAAAAATACAAAATTTCGACATACCCAAAAGATCAAAAGTGTGATAAGAAAGTACTCATTTTGACTAAAAGTATAATAAAGTACTGTTCCCATTGTGAAAGGTTGCCCGAAATCGTAGGGCATCTTTTCACCCCAAGTACTATGTGTCTGACTTTCGTTAAACTAGCCAAAGGGTGTGCATGTTAGATGAATTAAAAAATGTTACTAATACACATTGATTCTTTGTTCAGAGTTCGGGTACCATCCTAAAACTATCAAAAATAAATTCATTAAGAGTGTTCAGAATATATATATATCGAAATATTCTCATGAAAACTGTAATTTTAATATTCATAGAAGCCTTTAACAAATAATAAGCGAACTATTAATAAATATTCAGTTAGAGAATAGTAATATTTGAAATGATTTCAGTCAACTCAAGGCCACGAAGTCCTCTTAAGGTAATCCCTGACACCATAAAGCTCCTCTTATCTACTAGTATTAGAGCTATTAATGATATATTAATATCTACTAGAATCTACATGATCTACTAGATCAAAAATATTTTTGATATGATGATGACTGCTAATGAGTTGATGACTTGACGATGATGAATATGCAATAAACACTTGTTTGGATGAAATTACATGTCAGACACTAGAGGGATTTGAACTAATTAAGAAGCAGATTAGTCAAGTAAGATCATATTGTCATACGTATTTTAATTATATACTCGTATATCAGCGTCTAGACTACAGTAGGATATTCAGATATGACCAAGATTGAACTCATACTCAGTATGACTGAGACTCAGATGAAGACCAGTTTTAGTAGAAAGATCTTGGTCATATTCCTAAATTACTCATTACAATTTAAAAGTTCATTTCGTTCACGAGTTTACAGTATGTCTTGTTGGTCTTTGTATATACACTATAAAATCGGAAAGACGATCCAAACTGGGCACAATACGAGTTCAAAATCGAAGAACAGTAACACACAGGGTAAAGAAGCACACTTCCAATCAAATTTTTGAGAAATCCGTCTTCAGGAGAAAAGAGGGAAGGAAATCAAGCATACTGTAGACACAATGGCAAGTGTTATGATGCAGCTAGATAAAAGCATGGACCGTTAATTAGTGTTTCCTTTAAAACAAGCCTTGACTATGCCAAACAGCTTCTGGTGAAACGTCGGCATATAATCAGGAGTTGAATGTTTATGACCAAAATCCTCAAGAACCCCTTCTGTGAACTTTATACTTATATATATATATATATATATATATATATATATATATTATTAAAATTGGCATAATTTTTAATAAAACATTACAAATAAATGCTCTGAGGCCTTTCATTTTATGTCATCAGAGAGCAAACATAGTTTTTAATTTATTTGCTCTGTGATGATTAAAATTGAAAGGCCTCAGAGAATTTATTTCTATTGTTTTCCTTTTTCCACTGTGGTTTAAACTTTGTATATATATATATTAGTAAATGTACATCGGGTTTTTTGGTCAATATTATAGTTTCAAAAAAGAAACTTTTTTGCCAAACGTTTCGGCTTTTTGTAAGAGTTGTTTTTTGAAACTAGAATACTGACCGAAACTTGCAATTCTAACTTCTATATTGCGACATTGTCGTCCTCAGGGGAAGAACTTTTACACTTAAGTGGCACTTTAAGCGGAACATCCTTAGATCCTTCTCCTAAAGATGACGAATTTCGAAATATAGAAGTGAGTCTGTAACTGTATGTGTTCTTTTCTTTATGTTATCGTATTTGCTGTCCGACAACAAATGTTTCTCTTTATTAATATATTTATTATATTAATAAATAAAATATATTACTATATTTATTAATTTTTTGTGACATATTAAATTGAGTCAAGCATAGGACAGTTATTGACAAGAAATCTGACGTGACACAATAAAGAATGTGCATCAGGAATTTCACTCTGTTTTCAGTAGTTCACCCATAGTATTGGTCAAAACTACTCACTGTAAATTGAGTTAACTGTCGTATCTTTGACTGAATTAAATTATTATCTTCTTTGTTTGTGCGAGCGTTGTTTTTCGTTGTTATCAGCCCAGCTGGACCGCATTTCATTTGTCCCATATCACGTATGATAAGCACCTACGCCTTACTCTTCTTTTGTTTACTTTACTCTTCTTCTTCTAGATACTTTTTCACACATTGCTATACTTCACGTTAACTTTTCTCTACTTATTCTTATAACAAGATTTCACAATAATCACGTGAAACTAAAATCAATGTTCAAACCACAGTAAAAAAAATCGTCGAGGTTGAGTCTCGACTGAGATTTGAAATGTTGAAATTTGTCTCACAGTTGAGAGAACTTAGTCTTTTATTATGATTTATTATTGCAGTAGTACGTTGACTTATTTTCGTATATTTAATTTTTTTTTATTCTTTACTTTACTATAACTATAGTACAAAAATGATGAAGAAATTTGATCTTTTTTCTGATTTCCTACTGTAGTTTGGACGTTGATTACAGCTTAGGATACAAGAAATCTCTAATGATTATTCTTATTTTTACTTTACAATAAGTGAAGTAATATATATATTAATCTTACTATATAGTAATCAGTACAGTATATAGTAATCATGAAAATATTGGTTCGAAGATTTTAACGGATTTATCTGTTTTGAGGCTCCCAAAGTCCCTTTTACATCAATTTCCTATTGCTTTCCTTTTCTGCATTATTACTATTGTTTTTGATATTATACCCTAATAATTTAAATTAGGACTAATCTATAGATATATGTATCCTAGAATTATGTCATAGAATAGAAAAATTAATTGAAAGAATAACTATTGCTATTGTTCGGTCTACCACAGTTGAAATTGTGTCTACTAAGGCTTTCCTCTGGTTGGGCAGGTTGGCTCAGTGGTTAACGTACTCGCCTCTGGGTTCGTAGTCCGGGGTTCGATCCCCCACCTTGCCCTTGATTTATTCACGAGGGAGGTAAATAAATCTGAGTATTTCGACCCTTAGAGAGAACGTTAAGCCATCGGTCCCGAACCTGTACGTTGTCAGGTACTCCTTAAAGATCCCTACTCAAAATGCACTTGAGTTAGGCAAAATTTTGGACTCTCAATGTAGAATCTGTAGAATCACCGATGAAACAAAAAGCCGGTAAACGGCTGACGTTATCACCCACTAGGGGATTGGTTATACAATAAAAAAAAAAGACTTTCCTCAGCCTTGGACGAGTCTGCTGCTACGATTACGGGGATTATTTAAATATTACTAACTAGATATACTAAATAACCACTTTACCATCCCCAAGGATAAGTAGATGGAATTGTCATTGTAATAACTGACGTGCTAAATGGGCTACTTATGTGTTTATGCAGCATACTCTCCAAATTGTCAAAAGGATCGGCAAAGGATAATGACCTAGATATAAACCTTGCTAAAATGGTCCTTATACGTTTCTCAATGAAAAAAAGATAAATGTTTAAAATGAATTTATTAAAACTATTTTAGTAGAAATATCAAAGATATGGAAATCCTCTTGGAGTCATTTTAGTTGAAAGACAAAACTGGAAATACCTTCAATAGTTACCCTGAGTTATGCCACAAACAGATTATCCAACTGTAAGGAATGGTAGTCCTTTGGATTTGGTAGACCATAAAGCCACATTTGATCTATAAAATTACTACTACTGTTGTCAAAAATAAGTTTTATGCTGTTCTTAGATAAATGAAAAAGGTATCAACATTAGCCATAATAAATTACACAGACAAGTAGTCAAAAGGTAACAGAAAAATTATTTCCTGCACTACCTTCAGCATGGATAACTTGTTAAACATCTTCCTTTTAGATATTTTTTAGCAAAAAAAACTTCCAGATTATTAAGATTGCTACAAAATAAAAAATCTTCTTTCTGATCTAAAATGTACGAAAATTTCATACATAGTAACATGGCTATATGTTGCCAAATACACTACTCTTAACATGGAATAATCTACACGTTTGTCAAAATGACCACAAATGAACACCTAGATTGCAAGTTTCCTCTTATCAAGTAATGGGCTCTTTTATGGTATATTGAAGTTTTGCATTATATTTTTATAACTTCAGGCACAACATCAAGATAATAACAGTTCAAAAAACAGGAAGTACAACTACTAATTTCTGTCTGTTCTACTTGTTTGATTTTCTTTACATTAACATAAAAATTTTTCATAAAAATCAAGGAAACAGACTATTAAACTTCAACATTTTTTTGCTAAAAATAAACTGGGAATTAATTTTATATTTAAAGAGTGAAAACTGTTTAAATATCTTCCCAGAAAACAGTTTCTGGGAATATTTGAAACTGTTAAAGGAAATATGATGTAGACATTATATTTCAATAATTTAAAATGGCTTCAGCCTTTTAAAGCAATTCAGACATTTAAGTGATTGATGATATTTTTTGACAGCTATATTTCATTCTTAGACGCTATATCAATCGATTTGGTTGAAAAACTGTAAATATTTATGATATATAATTTTATAAGCATGCATCGTATGATATATATCTCAGTATTATTATACACATGTGTATCCTATAACAAGATTTCACAATAAACACGTGAAATAAAAATCAACATTCAAATCATAACAAGAAATGAGAAAAAATAATAAAATCTTTATTTATTATAATTACAAACGGTCTTCATCTGAGTGAAATCTCAACTGAAGTTGGGATCAAACACAAATTGATTTTACCGTTGATTGATTACATCATTCATTGGTAGCATCATTGATTGATATCTACTACTTTGTTACAACTCGTTACAAATCATAGACAAAACGTCAACCAGATCAATCGTTGTTGCCAATTTGAAAAGTAAAAACTCGTCTCATATACTTTTCACCATCCTTTCAATCACTGACTCACAACAGTACTGAATGATTTGAAATTTGATAGTATTAAAAGTTTTTGATGTGTTAAATTAATTAAGACTTGATAATAAAATATAACAACATCAAAGCTGTTCATAGTTGTTTCTTAAACATTTGTCATTTGAATGGTTTAACCTTCCCAAATATCTTTAATAATTGAATATGCAATAGTTTGTTAATTTTCAAATATTCCTCTGAAAAAGGAATATTTGAAAATTATATTTGAATATTTTCAAATATATGAAAAAGGAAAAAATTTTCCCTTTGAAGAAGATTTTGAATAAAATAATTTACGTAGTTTGATATATTAATGATATATTAATATCAAATTAATATATTTTTAATATATTATTATTAATATATATATTAATATATTTTTAATCAGTTTAGAGATTACTGTTTCTATTATAATTTCTTAATTGTAACTAATTGCACTTTTGTGTATGTTTGATTTTTGAATGATTGTATTATTTCTTATATTTCCTCTGTTTTAAATAAAAAAAAGGTTTTAAATAAAGACCGAAACGTTGACAATGAGAGTTTAATTTGAACCTGAAGAACTTACCGAGTCCCGATAAACTATAGTTTTGTTTCTATTCCACGGTCGATACTTTTATCTATATATATATATAGATAATCAAACTACAATAAGGAATGGGAAAACAAGACTAAGATCGTTCAACCGTAACAAGCGGTCCTCGTCAGAGTCAAAAGCCCAACTGACAGTTTTTGTCAGTTGGGTTTTTGACTCTGACGAAGACCGCTTGTTACGGTTGAAAGATCTTAGTCTTGATCATTGATTGTTATTTCAAGTGTTTATGTGAAATCTTTATATATATATATTGAAATATATCTGTTACATAACAGTATTAAATTGTTTGGTTTACATTTAAACCAATTTTTTTACAACTTTTACCAATTTTTACATTTACTAGATAATCTTGTTACTGTATTGATTGTTGTTTACGGCAAAGTGGATGGTTTCTTTTAATGGGACAGACGTATGAATAAGCGCATGGTCTTCCTGAAAACATTGACTGCATTTATAAGTAGTTGTACAATCCTTGAATGCCTCACGTTTGCTTAAGCGATTCATACATAGCTTCTCTTTAAAACAAACTTCTTCCTTAGTTAATACTCATTTACAAAAAAGACAAATGTTTACAATGCAATTACGCTGACTGATTACTCTCGCATAAAATATAATGACTACCTATATTAAAGTGGACTGATACTAATAACTTTTTACTTTTTCATAATGTATATATTAGTAAAAATGAAAAAAAAAATATTTCATGAGATTTACATGTTTATGCCCAAGTGAGTATGTTTGAATTTCTTTTTTTCATATCTGTACGTGTATAGGTGGTTGATGTTAACACACTACAAATCATACTGCTTCATTTAAAAATTGATTTTTCTTTTTTTTTTAAGTCCATTTATTTAGCATGCTCCATATATATATATATGTATATATATATTGTTAAAAGTATCAGCAGCTTCTGCTCTCGCGATTTGTGAGCTGGTGGTCTCGATCATGCGGGCGATTCTGACAATTGATGTGGAAGCTCGAACCACAAGATAGAAAAATCGCCCGCAAGATCGAGGCCACCAGCTAAAAAATCGTGAGAGCAGAAGCTGCTGCTACTTTTAACAATATTTGCATACAAGAAGATTTGCTGCCGATTTACTCCAATATATATCTTAGGTGTTGCTATATATATATATACTACATGCAATCGAGTCTATTTAACAATAAAATACATTACATTAAGATTAAATTAAACTTTTCCTTAAAAATTGATGTTATACCCATAAACAACTCTGATAGGCTGATTTTGGATGTAACAACCCTCAAGCATATGACGAGTGTATTTTTTGAATATTAGATAACGGATAATCCAGTTTCTTGCTGACCATTTCTTCTCCCCTAAAGTACAAACAGTAAAAGCTACGAATTTATTTAATCAGTTTAGCAATAATAAATCAGTTTCAGTTTAGCAATAAAGAACAACTGAAAAAAAAATGAAATTTTGAAACCGGATAAGTCAGTTTTGGATAAAAATGTACAAAAAATCCACTTTTGATGGAACCTGAAAGATTGTGAAGACATACCAGACCTTAGGTTTTCGGTGAAATGACATGATAAAAAAAAGTTAATATAATTTGTAAATGAAAACTTTTTTATTAATTAAATAAAAGTGACCTGGAGTGTTACACTATAAGTAGCATGCTATAAATAAATATAAGACAATTAGTTCATATAGCCCTAAAGATGGAAAACTCAACTCGTAATTATAGGTACAAGATTTCACACAAATACATGAAATAACAATCAATGATCAAACCACAATATGAATTGGGAAAACAAGACTAAGATCTTTCAACCGTAACAAGCAGTTTTCGTCAGAGTCAGTTGGTTTTTTGACTCTGACGAAGATCGCTTGATACGACTGAAAGATCTTAGTCTTTTTTCCCATTTCATATTGTGGTTTGATCATTGATTGTAGTTACAGGTATGGACATCTTTCTAGGTCCAAGAATCAGCATCTTGACCATTCATTACAATGGAGTCAATGGGAATTCTGTTATTCGAGATAGTTCATGTATAAAAGCTGGATTTTAAATAAAATAAAATTTTATTTAATTTAAATAAATAAAATTTAAATTTATTGACAGTTTGATATTTATCAGCTGTTGACTTTACAAGAGTCTCAGCCCTACGGTTGCTTTTTAAAAGTAGATAAATGATTATCATTGTATACAGAAAATTAAGAAATAAAAAATAATGTACACAAATTAAAAATAAATTGTTTTAGAAAGGATAAATGTATCTGTGAAACTCTCCGCAATGTTATAGTAAAACAGCAAACGTTAACAACAAGATTAAACAAAATTATTAAAATTAACTAAACAGCAGCATGCTTTAAGTATGTACAATAACTTTTTTTATTGGTACTTAAATTCAATGACCAGGATTGTAGGTACAAGTAGAACTTTTCTTTAAAGTACTCTTTCAAAGTTTAATGATTGAATTTGTATGCATTATTTTGACAAAGAAAATAATGTATTGATTAGGTTAGGTGCATTACTAGAAGGAAACACACACAAGCCGAGCATTGATCTTTTGTGATACCATAAAATGAATATTCTACATTGGGAGTTTTAAAATTCGCCTAAATGAAGTAAATTTAGATCAGAGGTGTTTAGCAAGTACCTGATTTCATAAAAGCTCAGTACCGATGACTTAACGTCGTCTTCAAGGGATGTCATGATCAGATTTAGTCATTTCCAACGTGAATAAATCGAGAGCCAGAGAACCCAGATCTACCACTCTGTCCAAAGGCATGAATGTTGCCATTGGCCTACCCTGGGTCCTAAAATAATGCATAAATAGTCATCAGGATTTTTAAAATAAAAATTCCTTATAATATAGTGTATAATATAATATAATAAAAAGATTTCACATAAACACGTGAAATAACAATCAATGATCAAACTACAATAAGAAATGAGAAAACAAGACTAAGATCTTTCAACCGTAACAAGCGGTCTTCGTCAGAGTCAAGTTGGGTTTTTGACTCTGACGAAGACCGCTTGTTACTGTTGAAAGATCTTAGTCTTGTTTTCCCATTTCTTATTGTGGTTTGATCATTGAATATAATATAATGTACGATAATTCCCTACAATTATAAAAATTCTTATATATTCCTTATTATAAGATTAGAACAGATCAAGAAGTCATTTTATTGAAGAAAAGCTTTATGTTTCTCACATGAATTCGTATTATTCATGGTTCTTCACAAACCATGTGTTTTCAGAGTTTGATGCTACCAAGAGTACTTGAATAAAACCCTGACTTATACTTAACAAAACTAATTTTAGGACTATTTCCTTATAATATTGTTGTATTTAACTATAGAAAGTTATAATTTAGTGGTAGGATTGATTAGAATTTTAGGTCAAAGACTATAACATAGATAGGTTATTGCAGCTATAATTAAAGATCTTGACGTAGAAGTAAGTAAACTACGATAAAAGTAAGGTTTAAGACAGAAATGTCTGCTTCCATATGAATGATCTCAACAGATCTCAATATCTCTTGTTAGATTTGCTTATCTAATATTAGATAAGATCACCCCATTTTCACTACAGCCCTTATCATTTCACAAATAGGGAAGTAAAATGCTATTCGGACTACCATTTCGACATCTAAATGTCGATTTTTTTTTATGTTTATAATAAATATTTCCATTGTTTATTTAAATGTTAATAACAATTAGTGATCATGGGGAAAAAATTATATTTTAAATAGCGCTGCTAGGAAAAATCAGTCTCAAAACTCCATGGAATATTAATTGAAATGGTAGTAAAAATACAATGCCGTCTAACAAAGCTTCATAAAGGCAAATAAAATGTTTTATCGTTGACTTGATATTAATTAAAACGTAATAGTGAAGTCAAGACAAAAAATATTGAATGATTTTCAGGGAAATCCTTCTCTGAAAATTAATAAGAAAAATTTAATAGCTGAAAACTCAGTTTCACAAAAGTGGGTCTTTGAATATGCTACTCGTATTACTCGTATATTGGAGTAATGGCCGTTGGGAGCCAGGTGTCCCACGAATAATATCTAAACCTGTATCAACGATAACAGATACCTTTTATAATTTAAAGTACTTTTCAAAGTTTTTGCTTATTAAAATAAACTTATTCTATTTGCTTTATAAAAATAATAAATCGCTGTTTTTTTACTTATTTTTCTGTTTAATTATTAAATAAATATATTAAAGTGTTCTTAATTTTTTTATCTCTAAAAAATATTTATAAAAATATCTATAAAAAAATAATATTATAAGGAAATAGTCCTAAAATTAGTTTTGTTAAGTATGAGTTAGGGTATTATTCAAAAACAGTTTTTATTTAAAAATTTTTGCGTAAGCTATATCTATACTTTTAAAGCTCTTCTTGTACACAAAATGTAGAATCAACCTGTAAAGTGGCTCACCCATTTCTAAAATGGGTGCTAAATAATAAATGAGCCACTATTTGCCCCTAGAACAGCCCTAAAAGTGTAGAGGCTGGAGAAAACGAGCAGTTACTTCATAGATAGTTGTACTGTGTATTAATTATGTTTCAGTAAACACTCTTAAATAATAAAAAAAATCAATTTGGCCACCTAATCCCAGCACGACAGAACTGATTACGTTGATCACACACTAATTACCTCCCTTATCACATTCAGTTCATTAATTTGTTGATAAATAACATATTTTAATGCGTGTTTTAATTTCCATAGTTACAATGACTTGACTGATTTTATTATTAGTTAGATTACATTAGGTCTCAGTGGCCTTCCCACGAGAGAAGATAGGGCAAAGATTAGTCCTTTGTGATACCATAGAATGAACATTCTACATTAAGAGTCCTAAATTTTCCTAAGTCTATTGTATTCAGAGTAGGGATCTTTAACGAGTACCTGACATCGCACAGGCTCGGGACCGACGGCTTAACGTCCTCTCCGAAGGACAACAAGCTCACATTTATTCACCTCTCGCGTGAATAAATTAAAGGCCAGAGTGGGTATCGAACCCCGGATATACCAGTCCAGAGGCGAGTATACAAGTCACTGACCTACACTGGCCTCTTTTATGAGTAGTTGCTAAGTCATTAGATTACTAATGATACATTTTTCTTGCTGTAATCCAAATTATATATGCATTAATCAATAAAAAACATTTAAGGCTCATGTAAAATCAACCTACTAGTGTCACACATCCATTACTGGACCAAATGGGTACCAAATAATAAATGAGTTAAACTTTCTACCTCTAGAACAACAAATATAAGTAGCATTATAGCTGATAAAATGAAGTACCTACTTTAAAATAAATCAATAAAATAAATTGATTTTCAATTTCTTTTGAAAATGAGTTTACATATACTATATTCCAGCTTTCTTTAATCAATAAATATAAAAAGCAAATGTGTTTCTTGACCAATAGAAATAGTCGAATGACTATTTGCCCTTCAACTTGAATGGAAGAGATATCAGTTTCTATTAATTTTTTTTTGGTACGTTTTGGTGTAAAAACATGTTAATAAATTAGTTCATATGCAAGTTAAAAAAGAAATGTGTATTTTTTTATTACATAAGAAGTACCTAAGAAGCTAAGAAGTGAAAGGTTAAGTAGGGACGTGCTGTCATCAACCTCCCGTGCAGCATAGACCTAGCAACGAACTGTTTTCACTTTTACTCACTCAACAGCAAAAAAATCTGGAGTGGTCTTAGAGCCTTAATGGTCTCACATACACTCAACTTTATTATAAGTAAACATAATATCAAACTCGTTAACAACTAACTCATGTTTTTTTGTTATTTACACTTTGATAAATAACATGTATCATTTGTGTAAATGTGATAATATTCATTTGTGACATGTTATACAAATTATTTAATTTTAATTAATTAAAACTGGGAGGGCTGAATCTCATGAAACCTCTACGTTCCGTCGACCATTCCTTTCATATTGTACATCCCATTGTTTTTACTGAATTTAACAAAAGATAATTGTACATTAAAGAACAGAAAATGTATATTAAAGTTCTATAATGACCTTTATAAATGTACAAAAGAAGTATAGTTTACTTTTATAGTTTTAGGTATGATTCGTTAAAGGTCGTGACCACCTCCAAGGTGATTAGCCACATTCGGATATAATCTGATCAAGGTTTTACCGCTTCTAGACGGAAAGGGTCTACTTTCTCCGTATGTCAAATACAAATGTCATTCATAGTAGCTGAAAAGACAAATTTCTAATAGATGTTCTACATATTAGAAAAAATGTGCAGAATATTTTTGTCTACATAGCTAAATTGAGCTTGGAGAGGTATGTGACATTACGTCCCAGTGTGTTGTTTTGTGTAACTTTAATGTACAAGTCTCTTTTGTTTAATTTAGCAACAACAATTGGATGTACAATATGAAAGGAATCGTCGACGGAACGAGGAGGTTTCATGAGATTCAGCCCTCCCGAGTTTTAATTTATTTAAAATTAAATAATTTGTATAATATATCTCGCCCCTCCTCTAAGATCCAAGACGAGTCTCTTAAAAATCTCACTGCAACTCGTTCAAAGCCTATCTGAGTAGTATTGAATGTTTATTTTACGTTGTTCTTAGAGATAGTCACAAAAAACTGCACCTTCAGCGGCCAGAACGAACTGTCTGGCCTGGTGCGAATTCATCAATGTCAACCATTTATGAACTGTTTTACCAACTGTCAATAATTTCCACCGTTCATACAACTTTCAGCATATACTTTCGTCAATCCAGAAGATATATTAGATGGTTTTTCACTTTCAGTAAATGATTCACTAAAAATTGTTCAACCAAAGTAAATTTATTCTAGTGGATCCTCCATCCATAAACTTAATTTTGAGAATATAAACAAAAAGATGTTGATTCACTAACAGATCTGGGCTCATTCCGGTGTTGTCAACTTGAAGTACTAAAAGTATCGAACTTTCCGTATCAACTGTTTTTTCTCCCGACCAATTTGCTTTTTAACCAAAAAGATGTTGATAAAATTGCAGATCAGGAAATAAATAAACAAATGATTTGATTCACTAGCAGGTCAGGGCTCATTCCAGTGTTGTGAACTTAAAGTCCTAAAAGTATCAAACTTTCCATATCAATCTTTTTTATATCAACTCTTAGGTATAGGAATCTTTTAAATAAAAAAAAACAGTTAATTTAATTATTATTAATAATGATTGACACTATGGCATAGCTGGAGAGGCCAATAAACACTAAAATCACTAATAAAGAGTTTTAGCTTTTAAAATCTTTTGGAAATAAGAGAATATAGTGTTGGAATCACTTATTACTTTTTCTTTTTTTTTTGGAGAATCTTTGTCGTAACTCATTGATATACTACAATAAATCATGTTTTATTATAACGCACTGTAGCGTGATTAACGATCTAATTGTTTACAGGCAATTCATCTTACCCGGATAGATATGTAATATTCAATCACTATTGAGCATTTAGACTAATTTAATGCACTCAATAAATCAACTGTTTACTTAATTATTGATTATAGAGGCAAGTGGGTAGATATTTACCTGATTAACTTCTATACAATCTGATCAAATACATCCTGTTAATCAAACAAAAACCACTTGACGACTACCACGTGTTCATATGACTTCTCTGATGACTCGTCTCAACCCCTCACCATATCTTTCTGCGTCTAGTGTTTCAGTTGGGTTTTTGACTCTGACAAAGACCACTTGTTACAGCTCAAAGATCTTAGCCTTTTTTTCCCTTTTCATATTGTGGTTTGATCATTGATTTTATTTCACGTTTTTATGTGAAATCTGTTATATATATACATATATATATATATATACATATATATATATATATATATATATATATATATATATAAACTCAAAAATTGTTATTGACCTCTTCTATTCTATTCACTGTTTCGTTATTGAGGGCTAGGTCAAATAAAAGAAAATAAACTCCTTTCTAGGCCGACGTTTCGATGTATTTGTACATCATCTTCAGGGCTAAAATTAGAGTAAGACTATAATACATTTATCAAAACAATCTACACTCACAAAGAGAAATAACACACACTTTTGTTAACAAAACAACTGTTGTTGGTTTAACAAAAGTGTGTGTTATTTCTCTTTGTGAGTTGTAGATTGTTTTGATAAATGTATTATAGTCTTACTCTAATTTTAGCCCTGAAGATGATGTACAAATACATCGAAACGTCGGCCTAGAAAGGAGTTTATTTTCTTTTATTTGACCTAGCCCTCAATAACGAAACAGTGAATATATATATATATATATATGAAGTAAAACCACAATGGAAAAAGGAAAACAATAGAAATAAATGCTGAGCTTTTACTCAGTTTTTACTTTGTTTGCTCTTTGATGACATAAATTGAAAGGCGTCAGAGCATTTATTTCTATTGGTTTCCTTTTTCGTTGTGATTTAAACTTCATTGATTGCATCACGTGCTTATTTATTGTAATTTTTGTGCATATAAATATGAAGAAAACCACAACAAATAAACATGTATTGTAATCAATGAAGTTTAAACTACCAGGAAAATGTGGTTTTCAACTTCATATATATATATATAAAGATTTCGCATAAACACGTGAAATAACAATCAATGATCAAATCACAATAAGAAAATGGGAAAACAAGACTAAGATCTTTCAATCGTAACAAGCGGTCTTGATCAGAGTCAAAAACCCAACTCATTATTACTGTGGTTTGATCATATATACCATATATATATATTCGAAAATTCATATATTTGGGGAGCAGGCCTTCATTTATACAAGTTTTATTAAAAGTAATGCCTCATTGGAGTTTTATACTTTTTCTTATTAGTTTTTCTAGTCTTCCCAAACTTAACTTCCATGGGTCTGGAACTAGTGTTCATTCAGACTACAGTTGTTAAATTCCATATATTATTTTTCTTTGTAAAATAATTTGTAATGTAATACTTAGTTTTTTTGTTTCAAAATTCATACTTCTGCCTATTGAAAAGGTTTTAAAATAAAGACCAAAACGTTGGCAATGAGCAACCCAGGAAGTATGAGTAACTCTTCTTCGTCTTCTTCTTCTTTTTCTTCTTCTTCTTTTTCTTCTTCTTCTTCTTCTTCTTCTGCTTCTTGAGAGAGTTTAATTTGAACCTGAAGAACTGACCGAGTCCCGATAAACTTTAGTTTTGTATATATATATATATATATATATATATATATATATATATATATATAGAAAATTGTCACAATAACACGTGATATAAATATTCAGGTAACTCACCACAAATTAGAGAAGATAGTCGCTCTAAGGCCAATATTTGTTGAAGAAGCTAGATATCTCAGTTACATTTAGTAGTGGTGGTAATTTGTCAAATAGACTTGTCCATAACTCTAAAAGAAGCCGAAAAAACTGTTGTGTATACAGAATTCCTTGCAAGGATTGCGAGTTGGCTTATATTGGACAGACGGGAAAAGGAATGGATACAAGGATTAAGCAACATCAGTATTCAGTTAGAAGACAAGATGATAAAAGTGCCTTGTTCCTACACATTAGAGACAAAAATCACATAATTAACTGGAAAGAAGCAAAGGAGTTGGTTTTTATGTCATGTGAAAGAAGAAGAAACATTGTTGAAAGCGCCCTCATAAAAGACTTTTCTAAGAACTTGGTCAACACTAGTCCAGGCCTTTTTAAATTAGATGAATTTCTAATTGAAGGAATTATCAAACAAATCAAGACTATTTCAACAATTATAGGGAAAAATACTGTCAATGATGCCAATCTAACTCCTTCTTTAAATCAAAATTCATAACCTGCTTACAACTTGTATTCACTTGCTCTCTGACGACGTGAAAACGAAAGGCCTTAGAGCGACTATCTTCTCTAATTTGTGGTGAGTTACCTATATATATATATGATCAAACCCAATATGAAATGTGAAAACAAGACTCAGATCTTTCAGCCGTAACAAGCAGTCTTCGTCAGAGAAAAAAACCCAACTGAGTTGGTTTGATCATTGATTGTTGTTTCACGTGTTTATGTAAAATCTTTATATATATATACATGAAACATCCGTTAGGACATATCAAACAATTACAAGAAAAGGATACGTAGAAACAACACACAACTCTCTTCAATATTTCGGATGATTAACTCAGGAAGTATGAGTAACTCTTCTTCTTCTTCTTCTTCTTCTTCTTCTTCTTCTGCTTCTTCTTCTTCTTCTTCTTCTGCTTCTTCTTCTTCTTCTTCTTCTCTTGATGACAAGGTCGAAATATTGAAGTGAGTTGTAAGTTGATTCTACGAGTTTTTTTCTTGTAATCATTTGATATATAAATAACATAATACGAGATTTCCATCTTTACCTGCTCAGTAGAATGCGATATATCTCAGTATGAACATTATGTATTTGAAGCTTCCTGTTTTGCTAATAAAACAATTATTCATATAGTGGCCTTGTCCACAATCTGCAATTATAATTAAATACTACAAAGTAACTTACTGCACAACTATTGAATAGTGTGACAAATTGTATAAATGAAATATAACGAGATGAGGAAATAAAATTCCCTAACTTCATATATAAGGTGAAATATTAAAATAAAATTTCAAATTATAAAGCATTTCCATATATATATATATATATATATTTATAAGACCACTTCAGCTTTGCACTAGAATGAAAAAAATGAAAATAATAGTAATATATTTAAAGATTTGTTTTTTAAGTTGCTGGTATATTTGTTTTGTCATTTCTATGTTGTAGAGGTTATGCCCTAAATTTTAACTGGTATGGCACAAACTATTTACTAAATCGCAATTTTTTAACATTTATACTTCAGTAAAAACGAATATAATTCATTCTAAGAGATAAAAGGTTTACAATGTATTTGTGGTTATACTTTTAAATAGAAAAAAAAAATAATTTTGAACAGTTGCAATTAATTAACTTAGAGCTTCTACTTTCACTAATTGAATCAAATCAAATGTAAAATTACCACATTGTAAAGTAAAAATAATCATAAAATAATCTATGTAAATATATGTTCACTGAAAAATTAATCAAACACCATTTTAAAACTTTTAAATTTTTATAAAACTCTGAGAAAGTAGATGACAACATAAGGAAAAATGTGTCGAATTAAAGTCATGTAAAAAAGAATTTTTAAATTTTATAATAAAATTAGATATTTTACGACTTTCAATAAAAATTATTTGTATTTAAAATATTTTTAAAATATTTAGGTTATGGTTATAACTTGAATCTTATAATTTTTACAATTTTTAATATAGGTAAGATTTGAAAAGTCATTTATATCAAACATTTTAAGCTGAAGTTGCCGATGAGGATTTAGTTCATTGCTAGCCCTATTTACCAGGAGTCATTTCTCGATAAATCTTCAAAAATGGTGTAGATTAGTGCTTCTCAATTATTTGCTCCCCCCCCCCCCCCCCCTTCCAGCAAGAAGATATTTCTTTTCGTTATTTCTATTTTTGTTGAGTAAGATGATTGGAAATACTGTCGGAGTAACTGAAATGTTTTTTTTTCCACAGCGTGTAGTAGATGCGATTTTGGAGCTAATAGCATGTGTGTTCTTTTTCATATTTATGCAAAATTGGCAGTCAAACGGTTAAATTACAAAATAAAAATTGAATAAAACAATTTATGTTGATTTTTTTTCCTTTTTTTCAAAATACGGAAGCTAAGATTAATGGCTACAGTGAGCAAGTTGGGCAGTGCACAGCTCCTTGAAGCTTGCTCGCTACTTTATTGTTGTACGGTATAAAAAAAAAACATGTTTCCCAGGGTCTCCATGATGAGGCTACCCATGATGGTAGGGAAGGGGGGGGGTGCACCCCACATTTGAGAAGCACCCGTGTAGATGGTAGTACAACATCGTCTTTATGGAGCCATTGATAACTCATGCATAGTACACTCAGATAAAACACACATATCCCAGGATCCTGGTTTAACAAGCTGCTCATTATATAATATGGAAGAATTTGAAACAGACTAATAACTTCATTATTCTAGATTTGAAATACTAGAATACAGTGACGTGCAGTGAGGATTGGTGTATGGGAGGCACTGACTCACCAGTCAGATTTACAAACATACAGTAGGACGTCCATAGAATAGGAGCAAATAAGATGTTTCTTACATACATCCTGTAATAGATTACCGAAAAGCATGAAAAAGAAGACGTATACTTTTATTATAAAAGTGTACTCGTTCTCAACCATCATATAAGAAACATACACAGAAATGGGAACAAGCACGCGACATTTGCACGCGCCCAATCCAGTTTGTGAGTGACTGTGCAATCTGGGACAGTACTAAGACTTTTCATGAATCACCTCTCATCTCCGAAGGAAAATCCGTTTACAATAGCAGGAATACAAAATTTTCTATGATTTTTACTATAAAATGGTCAAAATTTTTTAAGAACCACACTAAAATCATAGTCCAGAGGATAAATATTAATACTTGTGTAATTTTATTATTTCGTTTCTTTTTTTTTCTCATACTGAAAAGGGAGGCGCACGGCCTTTACTTCACGTCACTACGAGAATAAGACATGTTTCCAACTTGTTTATAACAAAGTACGGTGCAATTTCCCATAAGGACATAGAATAGCAACATAGCTGTCGCTCAACCGGTTACAGGCAATGAGTTTAAATCGAAATATCGTGATACAATGAATTATAGAATAAGATATAAAAAAAAAGAAAATATATTATTATGTTTAGTAACAGAATAGAACTGAGTGACTCCGCAAGGTCAACAATAACCTTCCTTCGGGACTGGAACTCCATCCTGCCGTTACCTCGGCCGTTGCAGTCTCCAAGATAATAACGCTTAATAAAACCAAACTCTCTATGATAATTGCATTGATTATCCACTAATAAATCGCAGAATATAATATATAAAATTACAATAAAACTTTTTCATTATTTTAAACTTTCTAAGGTAGTGCAATCAGTTAGTATGTGTTCTTTACTCATTGTAGCGTAAACACCTAATAAAGTAGTTTCCGCATATATAAATTTAATAGTCTAAACAACGCGTTTCGAACACGTAGTGTTCATCTTCAGGCATAAAAATACCCAAGCTACTGAACTGTGCACAGACTCTGTAGCTTGGGTACTTTTATGCCTCAAGAAGAACACTACGTGTTGGAAACGCTTTGTTTGGACTTCTAAACTTGTTTATGTGGAGACTATTTTACTGCTTTTTACCCTACAATACTCTAAACTTTGATAAATTTCAATACCTTTAGAAGTCATTAGCTGATAAAAATATTATTTCAAAAGGATTCGTGAAAACGAGCATACGAAACATACTTGTAATCTAGGCATACGAGTGCCTTTTATAATTTTAAATTTTTAGATACCTTTCCGGCAGTTATTTGAGCAGACCTCATCAGAGTCACTGCTTCATAGCTAAATACAATTTCAACACAAGTGATGTGTATTAGGCAACACAAGTAGCCTAAATTTATTTCACATTATTAATTCAATGCCGTTAATTTCTTATTAGCAGTTATTTATTATTTACTAAATAATAATAATAATTATTATTATTAATTAAATTACATTAATAATTAATTATCATTAGTAAGACAATTATATAATTACTTTATTATTATTACTATTAAAGTATTTGATTATTTTATTCATTGTGATACAATTCATTTCATTATTTTGATACCCATCGTTATATGGAGAAGAAATGATCGGCGATCGGCTCCTGCTGTCTCCCAACTAACAAACAATCCGTTCCACATATCAGGATTACCATTAAGAGAAAAAGAATAAACCGGGAAGCAAATGTGGAAGAAGACTAGTAATGAAGACATAATGAAGCAAAAGGGTACCACGAGAAATAATTTTAATCGAACATAAATATTTTGATGAGCGTTGACAAACCAACATTTTTAGATCAGTATAATCTCGTCAATCAATGTATTTAATAAAACGTCCTATTAATATATGTTAACCCGCATCATCTGTCATGATATTAGATACGTCAATCAATGTATTTAATAAACCGTCCTTTTAATATATTTTAACAAGCATCATCTGTGATGATATTTAATCAATGTATATCTGTCAATCAATGTATTTAATAAACCGTCCTTTTAATATATTTTAACAAGCATCATCTGTGATGATATTTAATCAATGTATATCTGTCAATCAATGTATTTAATAAACCGTCCTTTTAATATATTTTAACAAGCATCATCTGTGATGATATTTAATCAATGTATATCTGTCAATCAATGTATTTAATAAACCGTCCTTTTAATATATTTTAACAAGCATCATCTGTGATGATATTTAATCAATGTATATCTGTCAATCAATGTATTTAATAAACCGTCCTTTTAATATATTTTAACAAGCATCATCTGTGATGATATTTAATCAATGTATATCTGTCAATCAATGTATTTAATAAACCGTCCTTTTAATTTATTTTAACAAGCATATCTGTCATGATATTTAATCAATTCATGATATCTGTCAATCAATGTATTTAATAAAACGTCCTTTTAATATTTTTCAACCGACTTCATCTGCCTGGATATTAGAGCTAACTACCACAATATATAAGGAATTAATAAAATATCATTATTATTACTACCACATAGGTTATTAGTAATAATTAAAGCAGGATAAATCATTTTATGTCTTACTTCCTTTTATTTTATTTTATTACTTTGTTTTCTTATGCGACCGGTTTTGAATCTTATCGAGCCCAACTTGAGTGACAAGGTCAGAAATTACCGAATAAGGAAAGCAAGTAAGCAATGACTTTCTTTTTTCATTTTTATAAACACTCCAACAGCTATACAACTTAAAATCAACAATGAGTGAAGCGAGAAAAATGTTTTGTCTCATTCTTTTTAATGAACTTTGAATCCATTGAGTATTCACATTAAGAAACCACTCAAAATGCCATTAACCTTATATAAATCAGATAAGTTTAAATATGTATGAGTTAGTTTAATCGTCTTTAGGAATAATTGGCTCAAAAAACATTTCTTCTGATATTAACTGCTACTCGTTTATTATGAATAATTAATACGGCTGATCTGACTTCAAATGCATGCACTGTTAGTGCAGCAGAGGTTAGTTGAAATCACATTGTTAAATGATACCGTCTTACCTCGTATGGTATATTGAGTAGGGGTTGTTCGACCAGTTTCAACTGTTGTCCCATCTTCAAGTAGAACTGGTTAGAGTCACTGCGTCATGAGTTTTTAAATATTCAAAACAAATGGTGATGTATGTATAGTACATGTAAAATAATGAAAATCATCATATTGATTGGATCAAAGCAAAATTTATTACTTGTGAAAAATCGGTGTTGTTAAGAAATGTAATCGAATACTCTCTGAGTAAATTTAATAGATCAAATATCATAAACAATAGTAACGTTTGTTCAAACTTGACTCAGTTCTAACGAAGGCCAGAGTCTCATCAAAGAGGGTTGACAGCTAGCGGAGAGTTTTTTTACTTTTTCTTACTATACTCCTTTGTTTACCCAAACATCTCTCCATCGACTATTGTCCTTTCCTGCACTTTACACCTTTTTAATATAATTCTCTTCTCTCCCACTCCTCTCAACCCTGCACCATGATTTATCTGCATGTTTTAGTGTTTTGTGGGTATTGGGTTTATGACGAAGAACACTTGTTACGGTTGAAAGATTTTAGTCTTTTTTTCCCATTTCTTATTGTAGTTTGAACATTGATTGTTGTTTCACGTGTTTATTGTAAAATCTTCTTATAGTCCATGTACTATATAGTATATATGTATATATGTATATGTATGTATGCATACATATGTATGTATATGTAAAAAGATTTCAGATAAACACGTGAAATAACAATCAATGATCAAACCACAATAAGAAAATGGGAAAACAAGACTAAGATCTTTCAACCGCAACAAGCGGCCCACGTCAGAGTCAAAAACCCAACTGACTCTGTTGGGTTTTTGACTCTGACGAGGACAGCTTGTTGCGGTTGAGAGATCTTAGTCTTGTTTTCCCATTTTCTTATTGTGGTTTGATCATTGTATGTATATGTATATCACTATACATATATACTTATGTACACAAGTATATATGTACCATATGTATATAGTACAAAGCATATGTATAGCCTACATGCATCCTAAACTTATATCATATTATTTATACGAATAATGTAATTATATTTAATTTAATGTAATTCACGAAAAATTCCCCATTTTTAAATGTTTATTTACATAACAAGATTTTCAATAAATATGTGAAATAGAAATCGTCTAAACTACAGTAAGAAATCAGAAAAATGACTAAGATCATTTAAGCAAAACATGTGATGTGGAATTATCTGGTTTGGGATTGAGAAGGGTGGGAGTAAAGAGAGGTATTATAAAGGTGGTAAAGTTGAGGAAAGGGAGCAAAGGGCTGAGAATCACAGGTAAGTAAGGGTGAGCAAAGGAGTTCAGGAAGAAATAAGTTACTATCTGCTAGCTTTATAATAGCTTGTATCTACCAGGGTTGACAGCTAGCAGATAGTCTGTTAATTACTTATTCCTGAACTCCTTTGTTTACCCTGACTTGGCTGTGATTGCTATAATGTTCAAAGTGTCATGAGAAGCGAATAAGCCATTGAAAAATAAAAATAAAGGAATTTATTGGTTATTCCTTTCAGACGTTCTTTAAAAGATATCTTTGATTTTAACGTAGTGCAATCAGTTATTATGTGGTATTTACTCATTGTAGGATAAAAAGCGTTGTTGTACAACATAACGACAACACAGGTAGAACAACAGTTGTACCACAGACACTCACCCTTAGTTAATGCCTGAAGAAGAACACCATGTGTTCGAAACGCGTTGTTAAAATTTTTATATGTGGAGACTATTTCATTAGCTTTTTACCTACAATATCTTTGATTGTTTGTTTTAGTAGTAGTAGTAGTATTTTAATATTACGATAGTTTTAAGTAGCAAGGAAAAATTGTTAAATAAATTTAGGAAACAATTCTGGTTAAAGTGAAAAATTAGGTTGTGTGTATAAGACCCCGTGATAGGATTCTGGTTCATCATATGTGGGACAGACGAGGAAGATTAAGCAGCATAAATACTCCATACATATTATTTACATGCATATGAGTATGCACATATTTTTGATTGATCATCCAGCCAGGAATAGCAACAGTAAACTTCAACAATGCAGTTCCCAGTTCAATTTCAAGAACAACAAAACTGATTCACGAAGGAGTCTCTACGTAAAGAAGTTCGAGTCCAGTGTCAATACACTTAAATCAAGAGGGATTATGCAATCTCTAATGCCATTGCCTTGACAACAAATGCTCGTTTGCCTAGAAGACTTAGTAAAGACTCAAGAAATGTAATATTAACATATGATATCTGCAATAAAACCAACCATCAACCCACCACCACAAAAACAATAATAGAAATGAACTCAGGAGTTCACTATAAGGTGAAGCTTATGTTTTCTGCCAATATTCTTATTTTAAAGAGAAACAGTGATACAGGTTTGCCAACTCAACCATTTTTTGGCCACAAAGGCTGGACTTCAAAGTCACAACAAACGCTGTAAAGATTATATGCTAGTAGAGGCTGTTGCGAACGCCATAAGAACTATGGAAACCTACACTTCATCAAACCATCAAGACGAAGGAACGTCATCTAATTTCTTCGAAGAATTAGAATATCAGTAGTAAAATGTAAAGTTAAAGCTCGTTTCTATTTATTTATAGTGTTTTACTATTTTTGTAGTTACCCATAATTAAATTATGTCTATTTTTTAAATTAGCCAAAATTTTGGCAGAAAATGTTATATTTTTAGCAAATTTTAGCTATTTTTTAGAAAAATTTTAGCTAAAACTGTTTACATTCATTTGGCAACACTGTTGTACAACCTCTATATCCATTGGAAAGACAACGGAAGCCTTCCCCTGGGAGTGCCTGGGACCTTATTAACAGTTGCATTACTCCAATCTTGACTTGAAAAAACTGTATTCTTATTGACCACTAACCTAACTAATAACATATATTTGAAAATATATATTTATATATATTTTTTGTATTTACTACATTCACATTTTGTTTAGCATTATTTCTCTTAGAATAATTTAGACTGCTTAAGTAATGAGGTTTTATCGGGTTATTCGTGTAATTTCTGTGCCATAACGGGTAAAAACCTGATACGGCTTCAATACGATAGCCTGACATCTCTCCATCTTCATCTCATCTTCATGAAGAACTATTATTCAAAATATCGATCAATGTAACTGATTTATTCTCTGTGTTGTTTGTAAGTTTTTGTTAATTATATATATTGCTATCAAAATTAAACACGTTGACAGTACTAAATACGTTAATTTAGAGAAAAAAACCGGAAAATTACTAAAAAAACTAAACTTTTATCGTCATTAGAAGATAGTTGGATTGAGTGGTACCAGGCTTTTGAAGAATTCATACACGTAACTTTTTGGTAATAATAATAACTAAATAATGAATAAAAACAAAAACTAAATAATAAATAAAAACAATAACTAAATAATACATAAATATCATTAAAGAAAAAAGTCTAGACTGACCAAGGAAAATAATAATTTAAAAATATAGCCAAATAAACAAATAAAGAATTTGTTAATAATAATCAATTATAATAACAATTAAAAATATATAATAAATAACACATAAAAAGAGGGTCAGGTTAGCTCAGTGGTTAACAACCACCTCTGGGCTAGTAGTCCGGAGTTCGATCCCCACCTAGCCCTCAATTTATTCACGCGGGAGGTGAATAAATCTGAGTACGTAAGTCCCTTAGAAAGGACGTTAAGCCGTATGGACCAAGCCTTTCAGATACTCGTTAAAGATCCCTACTCACAATTCACTTGAGTTAGGCAAAATTTAAAACTCCCAATGTAGATTCTGTAGAATCACCGACCAAACAAAAAGCCGGTAAACGGCTGACATTATCGCTCGCTAGGGGATCGGTTTAAACAATAAAAAAAAACTTAAAAAAATATGAAAAGTCCAGTTAAAAGATAGGGATCAAACACGCGCACGCACACACACGCGCGCGCACTCACACGCACACACACACACACACACACACACACACACACACACAACACAAGGGATCCATGGATACGAAAATGTAGCTCTTTTGAAGCTTTTTAACTTATCTGGAATAGAAGTCAAAATTCTGATTGAGGAATTTGAAAGAGAAACATAAATTAAATGCAATTTAATAGGAATTAACACATATTGCAGTCGGCATCTCACTGTTCTTAACAACAGTTAGGAAAATATACTTTTAAAATTGAGTGATTTACTATAAAAAATAGAAGAAGTAGAAAAATAAGATGAAATATGAGAAAGAACTCCTTAATAATTTGATTAATATTATGAATACTCAGTAGTAGCGTAGCAACCATTTTTCCCGTCCCGCTCCCCCCCTCCCCCAATCGCTGGCCGATGATTATCCGTTAACCTTCAAAATTAAAAAAAGTCCTTAAAATGCCTATTTTCAAGGAATTACAAACAAGGACCCCATTTTAGACTGCCCCTATTATTAGTCCCAGACTTTGATCTTATTACAGTACTCGTATACATATGCGGTCGTCTTTAAAGAAAACATGAGATTTCTCAAAACAAAAACATATAATTCAAATAATGAAAAAATCGTTAAATTAAATTAACTGGCTAAGCAAACAAACATAAACTTTCAACCACTTTGAAAAATAATTTTGAAAAATTTAAAATACATTTATTTTTAATTTGGAAATATTACAGTTTAAAAACAGTATTATAGGCATAAAACATAAAAACAATTACGACCTTAAAACATCATTTTAGTATAAAATTTCAGATTTTTTGTTAGCTTTTTATGATTTTAATTTTTAATTTCTTTTTTTCTCCCTCAAAATTCCGCCCCCTGGCACGTGCCGTTAGCCCCCTCCGCTTGCTGTGTCACTGTTACTCAGTAAAATAGTGGGCAAAAATCAGATATCTCTGCGGTCCATTCTAAATATAGGCCGAAAAACTACCTCAGGGTATACAATACAGCTGTAGATTAAACCAATATTATAGTCCCTTTCTGTAAATTTGTCTTTTACTAAAAATAATCAAATCAAAAGAGCATCTACTTGTGAACAGGTTAAAGATTAAGCTGCATATTGAGGAGAGGAGCCGAATGATTAGATTGATTCAATATCTAAGGTGACATCTAAACCATGGTTCCCAAAGTGGTCCACATGGTCCATGGAGGATTATTGGGGGTCCATAAAAAGAACTAGTCTTTTAAAGTCCATGGCCCGCGGTTAGCGCTCCATGTTAAGTTTATATGCGTATATCAGGATAACATAACCAAATATATATCAAAGCGTAGTGAACTGACCGTTAGAATATTCAAACATGATAAAACACTAGACTACCCGTGACCCGTTGGGTCATCTATCACCTTCCTTTTTAATGGTATCATGTTTTCCTAAATGCAGATAAACTCTAAATGACCCTACTGAGAGCAATATGTAACTAGTCATGTTGAAAAACTGCTTTACCTAAATAAACTACAACTTTCTGTAGAGTCTCTCCTTGAGACTTATGAATAGTCATGGCAAATGCTAACTGAATGGGAAATTGAATCCTTGGAAAAGAAATGTTGGACTTTTTAGATAAAACAAATTTCAATAATGGAATTAAAACTATTTATACTTAAAACTGTTATGAAAAAGTTTTTGTTACTAATGACTTTATCGTAAAGCTCCTGAGTTATTATTGTTTCATTATATAAGCATAGTAGATCAACATTTCTCATACACATGACACGAGCTCCTTTTTTGAATTCATGCTTATGTTTTGGAAGTGAAAAGCAAAAAGTCTCCTTGTCACAGAGAGTAGCACCTTAAGACCCTTAAGAATTAAAAGTAAATATGTGTAATAAAAAAAACCTCTTCTAAACAACAATAAAATTCTAAAAATGGGACTAACATCTTTGCTAGAAAGAAACTGGTTAGGTTTATTCTATAACAAAAATAGATTTCTACTGACATCTAGGGTCAGTAATTTTGCCTGACTTATGTTGAGAGAATTTTAATGCCACTATTTGTAAAATCATATATTAGTCATTGTTTTCTTTAATATTTATTTGAATGATGCAGCATAAACTAAAATTAACAGGTATTCCAAGCTTCACCTGTGACTAATAATCTTCATCATTAGTTGACTTATACGCAAATCCTGTCATTAATATCAGGTTTTGGAAGTGATTTGTAAGAAAGCCTCCATAGCCCAGGCGAATCGGACTGGTATTCCAATGGAAAGATCGTCGATTTAAAACCCACAAAAGTATGGGTATATTTTTATTCAGACAAAGCACGGTGGCCAGTAAACAAATAAACAAGATCGGTCATCAGAATTTTATAAGTATATAGATTAAACCCATTGTTCTAGTCAGTTTAGGGACCTCAAAACATATAATTCCGTCAAAATCTGGAGATCGAATTTTTTAACGATGACTATACTTCACTTATAGTAAAGTAAAAATTTAAGGAAGAATTATAGAGTTTTGTACATAACTCACTGAAATACATCTAAATATCATAAAATATCAAAAATAGATCCAGGTGTTTGAAACTCATATGAATCTATTACAAATTCGAAATCAAATTATTTTCATGATCACTACATAATGGAAAAGTTAATTGAAAGATTTTTTTTGACGTCACTATATAAGACTAAAAGGTTAAATTGTTTATTATAAATGTATTGAATATTTACATATTTGTCGATTGAGTATGACTTAAAATCAAGTTTATCTTGTAACCTTTTGAATGATTTGCATTTAATTAATTACGTTGCAAACAAATAGTGTGTATAACTGGTTCACACAATGTACTTGAGTTATAAAACCAATGCTTTTATTGTTTTTTTTGTTTGCTAAAAAAAACCTATTTTTTTTAGGTGTGTCACTACTGTCCCTGGCCATTCTCTGTTTTGCTGGTATAACAGCCCTCTTGTGGTTCACTAATATATACTTTGATACTATCAGAAACGTATGTATGACCTTCATAAAGAAATAAACTTGTACTTATATTATGATCTGGATAAAATTGGCTTTGCAAAATTATCAACTTATAAAAAAAAATATTAAAAATCCTATAATTTTAATATTACAATTATGCACAATTCAATATAAAACAGTTAAATAATTATTGACATAGCAGCTTGTATTACAGTATATAAAAAGATTTCACATTAACACGTGAAATAACAATCAATGATCAAACCACAACAAGAAATGGTTTCCCCAAACATTCCTTTCTGGACATTAGTCCTCTCCTGCGCTTTTACCCTTTTAAAATACCACTCTTCCCTCCCACTCTTCTCAACTCCTGACTAGATGTTTTCTGCATCTAGTGTTCAGTTGGGTTTTTGACTCTGACGACGATCGCTTGTTACGGTTGAAAGATCTTAGTCTTGTTTTCCCTTTTCTTATTGTGGTTTGATCATTGATTACAGTATATGCAGGGATTGTATATTACAACAAATTAGAAGATATTTATGCACCTTGAAAATAATGAATTTTACTATTTCCCGAGTGGTGTAGGTGATTACTGAGGTAACACCGCAGTAACCAAAGCTAATAAATCCAGAGGCATAGCCGAGGGATTAATGATTAACTCCCGAGGTATAGCAGATGGGGATAAATACGCCAGGGAATAAAAGCTCGTTATCTCGAGGCGCCTACAATTTTTATCCCCAGAAAAGAATCTATAATAATAATTTATTAAGTTTTAATTAATATAAAACCAATTAATAATAACTCTTAATAATCCAAAATAAAGGTAAAAGAAAACTAAATAAAAGTATGTAAATAAAACAAAGTAGAATAATCAGCAATACAGCTGGGGTTTAAAAATCAGGCTTGCCACCCTAACTATTCTCGTTCTCATTTCACTACATATATAAAAATCAATGTCAACAAAATAATTAGATTGCACAACCTGTATTATATCACTGTCCTTTCACTACTCCCTCTCTTTTTTCATTATTGCCCCATTTTTAACCAAGGAGATTAAATGTTTTACATTATTACCTGAAAAGAAGACGTAAAAAGTTACTTTTTGTCCCTTCTAGAAATAAAAGTAATTTAAATTCAAAAATATTTATTTAGTTTGATTTAATTACACAAATAACAAAATTTCATAGTAATTACGTGAAGTAAAACTACAGTCAGTATATATAAGACTCTGACAAAAACCACTTCTTTTGAAAGATTTAGTCATTTTTCTGATTTTGTTATTGTGGTTTAGACTTGACTTTAGGGCTGTAATTAAAACTAAAATTTATTAGTTGTTTAATACGTAATTGTGTGGTATTTACTCATACTAGGGGTAAAACGATAGTTCAAAGTCTCCTCGCAAAAGAAGTTTATTTATTTAAACTAAGCTTTTCAAACACTTCGTGTTCATCAACAGGTATTACTTGCAATAGGTGCAGTGGAGGACAGACAAGTGACAAAAAGGGACTATTATTTAAAAAGAAATCATTATTATCATGAAATATTGTTTTAGTTCAAAGATATTAGTCTCATTTCTGAATTTCTTACTGGGTTTGGATGTTAATATATATAAACTACAGAAAAGATAATAAAGATCATATCGTTTCTTTATAATTAACCTTCTATTACAGATTTTTTAATTATTTACATATATCCAGAGACACTCAGTAATTAAAGAAAGAAATTTATATAAAAATAAAACTACTTTAGAGGTTATGTACCTTCAAGCTTTAAGCTGACATTACTGGGATGTACTGAACTAAACTAAACATCTGAAGCACATCTTTTTGTATATTAGATTCAAAACTCAATATTAGATTTAAATGTAACGTGAAGTTCACACATCAGTTCATTCCATTTTCTTTTTTGCTTTCTAAAGTTAAAAACATACAATATTTTTTTCGAATGATTTTGTATGTTTAAAGTTGGATAAAGCGTGGAAATTTGTATAAGCCGGTAGAACAAATAAAACAGGGTTGAACCTCATTAACTGACAAGAAACGTCCTGGTCTGCTGGTTGAAGTGCCAATTCCTTCGTCAGGAACCTTCATTGAAGGGCATTATTCGTAAAGGCCAACGTGTTACAGTTGAACATACAACAAGAAACAAACAGATTTCTCACTTGTGCTAATGTGGGCTATGCCACCAGAAATTGCATTTTTTTCTCGAAGGGACTTTATATTATCGTTGAACCCAACGAGAGCTCCCACGTTCGATTCAGAAAAGGTGTCCCTCCCCGTCCTCCTCCTGTTTTTGTTAGAAACCAGATCATTCCCTACTAAACACATGTAAAATATCTGGGTCTTATTTTAGACTACAGATTAATATTTAAACAACTTTGTGATATATCCAAACTTGGAATTTACTTGATGTGTAATCTGTAGTCTCTTCTCAAATCAAGGAATTCTTCCGATTCAGTCCAGGACCTTGTCTACAAGAGGGTCGTTCGTTTGGTTATGACTTATGGATGCACCGTCTGGTTTAGAGCAAGAACAAGGCTTGTATTCAGATCGTTCAGAATAACTGCGCCGGCCTTATAGGCAGGGCTCGTTCGAACACCCGAAATGTGTCATAATTCGTGAGAATATCAATAAGGAACAGAGTGAAATTAACAAGATACATAAATATTGACAGGTCTAAACCACATTCTAACTTCCTAAATCATAGTCCATTTCTGAATTTCTTTTTGAAGCTTTGATGTTTATTACTTTTTCTTTATACTTCTCTTTGTCAGCATTAATTGTGCATTTTATTTCTTATTTATTTTCACATAACATGGTGTCTAATATTACTCATTTCTTTTTTTTTATTTGCCATTTGTTTTTTCTACAAATGTGTTGGTAGAAGATATGTATGGGATGTGTCCTCTCTTTCTAGAAATAAAGTATATATTATTATTAAAAGAAATATTATTATTGTATAATATTGTATAATATAGTATAGTATATTATTGTATAATATACAATATGCATTTTTACAGGGAATGATTTTGAGGCCAAATAGCCAAACCTTTGATCAATGGCAAAATTCACCTGTGATACCTTTGGTTTGTGTTTTTGTATTCAATTATACAAATATGGATAGATTTCAAAAAGGCATTGATTCTCAGATACATCTCAACGAAACAGGACCATACTGTTACGGGTATTATTCTAGTTGAACAAATCTAGAAGAATGTTTAGAAAATAAATTGTACAAATATTATAAAGAAGGGTTAAATTTGTATGCTCTGGCGATTATTCTGTTGTAATTTTTCATTCTTCCACTCTCAATGAAATCATAGTTTTAATTTAATTTTAAACTGATGTCAGTTCATAATGGACTTTTTAGAGGCCAGGGTATCTCAGTGTGTCGCTTGTTTTTCTTTGGACTGGCAGATTTAGGATTTGATTCTCTCACTAGCTCTCGAATTTTTCATTCGGGAGGTGAAAAAAACCCGTCCCTGACGTAAAACCTGTTTTGATTGAATTGAAGCCCATAACTGTGTGCATTGGAAAACAAAAAATAATGCAACCTTATGCCACTACCACCAGGTATACATATGCGGACCTGTTCGACTTTTGACCACAAAGTTATTATCATTTCAGAACCATGATAATTGTATCCGCGTAATTCAATATATTTGAATATTTTTAGCGATAACATGACAATTGACCACGAGAGTGTTATTTTTAGTTTATTTCATGATGACGGGAATTTATTTTGTAAATTTAAATCCAATTTTAAATTCCCGAACAGTTTTTAAATTAAAAATACTGCCGAAAAGTAGATTTAATGAGACATCAAACCTAATAAAATCATAATGGTACAATGATTTTGAACCATACAAACGATATTTTTTTAATTTCATGTACTCAATTACCCACTCACAGGTATAATCTTTAGTGTTGTTCTAGAGATGGAAAGTAATTTATTAGGTATGTGGCTGTCAGTTAGCTAAATTACCGAAAACCATCAGTCGGTAGTCCAAGATTTTGACTAGTCAAGATTGCTAATTCGTCTAAAAAATGTAAATTCGATTATCTTATTCAAACAATTTTTACTTCAACCAATGAAAATAGTTTTACAATACAACCGAAATGTCGGCAAAGTGAGTTTAATCTTCAACCTCGAAAATTAACCAAATCCAGATTACATAATGCACTTATATATAAACGTATGTTATCTAATCAGAATTTGGTTAATATTTTATGCTATAAAATCAAACTCTCGTTTCCGATGTTTCAGTTTTATTCAACAACTTTTTTTATAGGCATGCAAAAAAAGGATAATAAAAAATCATGTATAAACATTCAACAAATAAATAATATGAAAATGGATTATTATAATCTTTCGAATATTACAAGTAGAGGTATCTCAAGATAAATAAAATAATATAACTTACTGAAGTAAGAATTTTTTTAATAAGAAAATTAAATTCACACTAAAAAAACTAAGGATATTAACTAGTCAGAGAGAGAGAGAGAGAAGGTGTTATTAGTCTTCGGAGCAACTGACATCTATCTTCCTGAAGACAAGGCCATCGAAATATAGTACTGAGTTATTGTGATTTCTTTTCTGTGTGTTCTATTTGTGAATCTAGTTCATTTAATTCGTGAAATCATTTCACTTCTTTTAATTGGTTTTATATATATATATATATATTACTATCAAAATTTACAAATATATGTATAAACGGTCTGCAAATCCTTTAATACATTTTATCTGCAAGTTCCCCCTCTTTGCTCCTGAAGATGGTATGAAGCCGAAATAATCAAGAACCGTAAATGCTTCAGTTTAGTACTTTTCAGGTTGTTTCTATTTCTGTGTTACCTTCGTTATATATATATATATATATATATATATATATATATATAAAAGTATTCACATAAGTACGTAAAATAACAGTCAATGATCAAACCACAAAATTAAATAAAAAAAAGGACTAAGATCTTTCAACCACAACAAGTGGTCTTCGTGAGAGTAAAATCCCAGCTGAGGGTTTATATATATATATATATATATATATATATATATATATATATATACGATTATATACGATATATACATATGTCATAAATATATATATATATATATATACAAAACACATCTTTTCAATATACATTGACACATCTTTTCTGTGTCGTGCTTTGTGTAATTTAAAGTTATATATATATATATATATGCAGAAAAAACACAATAAATAAACACATGATGCATCATTAAAGTTCAAACCTCAAAGAAAAAGAAAAACAGTAGATATAAATGCTCTGAGGCTATTCCATTTATGTCATCAGAGAGTAAACATTCTTTATTCTTGGTAATTACTTTGTTTGTCTCTGATTATATAAATTGAAAGGCCTCAGAGTATTTATTTCTATTGTTTTCCTTTTTATTCTTGTATGTTTGTATTATTGTAAGCATGCTTTTTATTCTTTTTCTGTATCGTCTTTTGTGTAATTTAAAGTTTATAAATATATATATATATATATATATATCATGTAAAGCGCAGATGAGGTTTAAAAGCACATAGCTTGAAGATTGGCCCTGTGTATAGATTGATTCTACATTGGGAATCGTAATTTTTGCCTGACTCAAGAGTATTAAAAATATAATTTTTAATTCTATTTTTAAAAATAAAAGCACGACGTTATCAGATCTATTCATCTCCCGTGTGAATAAATCGAAGGTCAGAGTGGGTATTGAACCCCGGACCTTCCAAGTGTAGAGGCCAACACTTTTGCCTCTGGGCTAACCTGCCCCCCATTTCTTGTTATAACTATTGAATGATACAGCATTACATGAAATAAATCAAAGTAAGCGCTACTGACTGATATGCAGCAAACAAAATTATTAAATTTACTATAAATATAATACCTCATGGTATTTTAACTCATTTGTAACTTGATTAGCTTTAAAATATTAAAGTTTTCATTCTTTAATTTATTAGTTATTCATTCATAAGATTTATAACATCTTATACTTATAATATTGTTATACTTATAACATTAGTAGAAGAGTCAACATTTTAAAACTATTGTTTTTTTTTATAATCACTAAAATTTATAACCCATAAGCTAAAATTGAAGTTGAAGTCGAAAAACGTGAAGTGGAATACTTTGCTGAAAAAATAAAAGTTACAACGTTCATTGAGAAAAACTAATTTACTTTCAAATTGGAATAAAACTGTTATCCAGTACTGATTAAAACTAAAAATGGATTTATAACCAATTAGTTGAGAAATGATGTCAGATTTATAGTTCTGTGTTTACTCAAATAAATTTAAACAAATTTGGTGTGCTAAAATTTATTTATTATGAAGTTTTTAATATTCAGAAATAGTTATAATGAACTGAAATTATCTAAAATTATAATTAATTTTTGACTAAACAGAGAATATATATATATATGTCAATTTTTCAGCGAAAAAATAGAAAAAAAGGATATAATATTTCATTCGGATGGAACCATAAGTTATAAAGAAGTCAGGACGTACGAGTTTAACCCAACACGTACGAAAGGGTCACTGAATGATACACTCATTGTTCCAAATCTACCTTTACTGGTGAGTTATTATATGCTGATTTGTCTAGTTATTATTGTTCATTCTTTTCTCTGTTATAAATAGCACAATTTTAACCATATTAAACAACTGTTGTGTTAATATCAATGATAACAACAGATTAAACTGAGAAATTTGTAAACAAAAACCAATTTTAAATATACTATCCAAAAACAATATGTATTACTTTGTTGTAAATGAAATTATACTAGTAGGTTGTAACAGGAACAAAATTTTGAATTGAAAACATTAATTTTATTGTCATATAGAAATTCAAGACTTTGCCTACTAGGAAGATTACTTTGTAGAATAACAACTTCTCTGAGTTTTTTTTTTAAACTTTTACAAGCAGATGTATGAAATAAGTAAGTAATAAAATAAAAATGTGTTTTTTTGTTTTTTATAGGTTTTTTTTATTCATTTCTTTAATATTTTTATTTTATTTCTTAAATTTGTTTTACTTTCCCTCTTTTCATTTTTAGTAGCTCATAGTTTGTGAGTGCAGTGGCTAGCCTTGGACTGCTCCTCAAACCAGGAACACTTCCTCATGACAGTCGATGTAGAATTTTAAAATGATTATTGGTCCTTGTTTTTTATGTGGCTTGCTTGATTAATTAACTGTCTTCATTTCCTGTCGATTGATTTGATATAAATATATACACTTTCGATGAAAATAAGATTCGAAACGGACTCCAAACATCTCTGTATCAATGCGATTTGTTTATATCTCTTACCTCTCAACGGTTCAAACCGAAAATTAGAGACTGTAAATGTGTGTTTTTAATTTCTCTATGTTTTTCTATATATGTTGAACTTTAAGTATTTTAACTATACACATACTATCAATGTTTCACCTTCATCACTTCCTATTTATTTATTTTTATTTTTTTATATTTTTATTTATGTTTTTTATCTCTTTCCTATTGATTTTTTGCTCTTAACTACATTGTACTCTTTTTCTTAATTTCATGTTCAAATCTTGTCGTCTTCATAACTAGCGTGATTGTAAATAGACGGAAATACGTCTTAAAGAGCATTAACGTAATATTAAAAGGAAGGAAACACTGAACGCCTAATTTTTTTCTTATTAATAAATTTCAACATTGCATAAACTGGAAAGAAGTCAAATAATTAAGTTTTTAAAAAAACTATCATTAAATGTAATATTTTCAAAAGCTGTCCTATAAAAAATGATTTTATAATTAATTAAATTTAACCTTGGTTTACTAAAAAATGGATGGGTGTGATATTACGTAAGGAAAGTTACTGAACTAGCTGTCTATTCCTAGCTCTCTCTCTATTTCTCCCAACATGTTGGAGTGATTCCACGTTTATAGTAATGTGAATTTTGATCCATTGACACCCCATTGTCTTTATTCTTTGTCTTCTTCTCCTTATTGCTTCCGAGGCCTATTTCATACTCATAAATAAATTTCTACTTTTTCGAAAATAGAGTAACATTAGAAAGTCCTTAGAACTAATTTCTAATTAATATGGTATTTTGTTTACCATATATAAAAGTATTTAAATAAAAAAATTCCACGAACTTAATGGACTAAACTCAGAGAAAAGAGATTATAAAACTCACTACTATATTTCGACTGCCTCGAAATTGGGAATTGAGAAATTCTGTGTTGTTTGTTTCTACCACTTTTTTGCCATGACGTAAATTAAGTTCAACTGGACACTTTAATAGTTAAATACAGTAATGAATAAGATCAAATAAACTATTTAATTGTCTATGAATGAAAAAAAATATTTGCTGGCATTTGGATTGACTAGGGCTTTTTATTTACTTTTATAATAAATTTTGGAAGTGTGTTTGTTATTGGCTATTAATATAATAACGGTTATTATATATATATATATATATATTACAAATGTTATTTATTCTAAGGTTGGTATGATGATCCAAACAACTTTTTTAGGTAAATTTTTTTGAATGTGTTTGTCTTTAATTTTGAATTTGAGGAACAGATATTTAACTACTGGAAGTAGAATACGTAAAAAAAAAGAAATTTTTGTAAAAGGCTAGATCCTAGGAATTTGAGAAATCGATAAATAAAACTTTAAGAACCAATAAAGTGACCGGTAAGGAGTGACCGGTAAATATATCTTTGAAACCCAATTTGTAACAAAGGACCCGTAAATATATCTTTGAAACCCAATGAGTAAGGAGTGACCGGTAAATATACCTTTAAAACCCAATGAGAAACGAGTGATCAGTAAATATACCTTTGAAACCCAATTTGTAACAAAGGACCCGTAAATATATCTTTGAAACCCAATGAGTAACGAGTGATCGGTAAATATACCTTTGAAACCCAATTTGTAACAAAGGACCCGTAAATATATCTTTGAAACCCAATGAGTAACGAGTAATCGGTAAACATACCTTTGAAACCTAATGGTTAACGAGTTACCCGTAAATAACTTTGAAACCCAATAGGTAACGAGTGATCCATAAATATACCTTTGAATCCCAATTTGTAACGAGTGAGCCGTAAATATATCTTTAAAACCCAATGAGTAATGAGTGATCATTAAATATACCTTTGAAACCCTATGAGTAACGAGTGACCAGTAATTATACTTTTGAAACCCAATGATTAACAATGACATGATAAAATCAGAATTTGAGACCTTTAGGAGTCACAAGAGAACAGTAAATTATAACTTTAAGACTCAAGAAGTAAGGAATCAACGATAACTTTACAGTCCAATGAGTAATGACTAGTTGGTAAATTATAACATCGAGATCGAAGAAGTAACAAGTGATCTATAAATTATAATTTATTTGTTATTTTCAGAGTACAGTGGCAGTGACCAGTCACTACAACTTATTCGTTCAAATGGCAGTTTCAACACTTTTGTCAACCCTTGAATACGATAGCAGTTTATTGAATGTTAATCCACATGATTTATTCTTTGGATATGACGACAACATTATGGCTTTAGCAACAGGAGCTGCCAAATATCTTGGTGAAGAAGTGCCCTTTGATAAATTTGGAATCCTTTCAAAGGTAGCAATATTTTCCTTCTCGCCATATAAATATATAATTTAATAGTTTAATACTGAACTACTAATCTAACATGTGTTACACTCCAGTGTCTGTTTTAATTACATTTATAAACATATCTTAATCCTTCTGCTGCACTATGATAAAGTGGATAATTCCGAATGAGGTGCTCATTTGAAAAAACAAACAAACTCTCGTCACTGTGTTATTCTCTACAGATAAGACTAATTTTTGTTCTTAAATACGTTTCATCAGTACAATATAACAATAGAAAGGATTCTATTTTTTTTCACATGACACCAATAAATATGTAACGTAGTTTATTCAGTCTAGCCTAAATGTGTCCATACAGTAGACACTGCATGCGGGTTTTGGACAAGTTGTTAACTGTGGTTTTTTTGTTTTCACTAAAACAATTACTACACAATACACTATATACAAGCTAGCTATAGTAATTGTTTTAGTGAAAATAAAAAAAACACACCTAGCAGCTTGTCCAAAACCCGCATGAAGTGTCTACTGTATTTAGGCTAGACTGAATAAACTTTGCCGTGATGTAAAAAAAAAATATAATCCTTTCTATTGTTATATTGTTCTGAAGAAACATATTTAAGAAGAAAAATTAGTCTAATCTGAAGAGAATAGCACAGTGACAAGAGTTTGTTTTTTTTCAAACGAACATCTCATTCAGAAAGTATTTTATATTTTTTAATTAATATTGTCATGTATATTTCAATTTAAGTTACCTTATTTATTGACTTTTTTCCATATTTTATGCTAGAGACGGGTAATTTTACTTTCCTTACAATGAAAATTAAAAATAATCTAAATGCCGCTGAAGATCAGGAGACAGCAGTAAATTCAGATACAAACATAATTTTTAAGTTAAAAGAAACACCGAAACGGTAAAGTATAAAAAAGTGAGCCAAAATAAAGCAATGGTTATTTCGATCTCTGTTCCAAATTTTTAATACTTCCTTCCAAATAATGTGTCATTTTAAATGTTTATTCCTAGTAGATTCTGGTAATCATAAGTGAAGAAGAGTTCACTTATATTTATATTAAATGGAAGCTTAAAAATTCCTACATATGGGGAAATGTAAGAATTTCCATAACTTTGTTTCTTCGTTGAATTTTCAATCCATTCAAAGCTTAGATTTTAAGTTAGACATACACAAACCTACTTTCAAAGTTTCAGCTTGCTATGTCTTATGGGGGTTGAGTTTACATGGGACAAAATTTTGCGGACAAACCAACAAACTGACAAACCGAGAGAGAAATTTTTCTAAGGATTCGGTTTCTCCAAGCAAAAACAAAATACTTTTGAAACTACGTGATGGACATTTATGGGGAGTTAAATACTGAAAGTGCGCAAGAATTCTAAATGGACTAATACAAGAATGAATGGAGAATTGTCAAGTGTGAAAGAAAAATAGGCAAATCGAGTAGAACCTCAACAGTCCTAAGGCATTGCCCTTTGGACCTTTACAAGCACTAAGATTTCAAAGTGTTAAATAGAATAGAAAATATTACTTAAAAACATTGACTACTACTCCAGTTTTCTCAAATTTTCTTCAACATTATTAACTTCAGAATGTGTCATTATAAGAATTGAAAATGTATTACTGAGGCACCTTTGAAGGAGAACACAGATGAAGTTAAGCTGTTAACGTCCCACTTATTTCTGGAATTCATTAAACAATATGATTTTAATCACATATGTTTGAACTCCCAAAAAAATTGACTATCTAATGGAAGTAAATGTACAGATGTTACTAAAGGACTATTAGTATACCTGTATGCTCCTTTAAAGGCAAAACCCTCATTGGCTCAACGGTTGCAGAACAATAAACTTAGAACAAATGTGAGCATTCATTTCATGATTTTGAAATTGAGTCTGAGAAAAAATACAAGAACTTTTGAATAAATATAGGGATACAAAAAATAAAAATAAAATTAATTTTAATGGTAGTAAAAGTACTAAAGAGTTAAATATATTAAAATCGCAGCATACTTTTCGGATACTTAGAATGTGAAGGAAAGATAAAAGGTCAAGCAAAATGTTCATTCTCTTAAATAATGAAAAATCTTGAGGGTGACATAAGAAAGAATAAAGACCTTTGCTGCTTTTAAAATCGAAAAATTTGAACTAAACCTACAATGAAAATATCGAAAATGATAGAGAGGAAACTGAGATAGAACTGGTAGGTCCGGTGTTCGATACACACTCTGGCCTTCGATCTATTCACGAGAGGACTTTATACTATTGGTCCCGAGCCAGAACGATACCAGGTACTCGTTAAAGATCCCTACTGTAAATAAAGTTAGGCAAAATTTAGGACTCTCAATGTTAGAACCATTTGGAGATTCCATATTCCCTGGAGAAATCAGCAACGGAGGGCTGACTTTCTCAGTCGCACAGCCCTCTTAAAAAAAAAAAAAAAAAAAAAAAAAAAACACTGAGACAGGAAAAAGAAACATTACAAGTGATATAATGTGATTGGATGGGTCATTCATGAAAGGAACTGAACGAAATCAAAACTGATAGCCCAAATTTTGAGAATATTGAAATACAATTCACATTTCATTCAATAGAGCATCGATTTTTGTATGCTTTTTTGAAAGACTATGCTCTATTTACTATTTATTGTAAATAAAGAGGATGTAATGTTATAAGGCATATAAGTTGGTTCCAGAGTTCGATCTGTCCATGTGATTAAAGTGTGTTAATCGTCAAACCGGTTATTACAAATACTCAAAATCACTAAAAAATTAAGAACACAGAAAATCCATTTCTGTTCACAAGGAATATAATATTTCTCCAGCCATACTTTTAATGGACTTGATGTTTTACTTAAATTTATTATTTTAGCTTATGTTAAAATGCCAATGCCAATTATTTAACAAATTTCACAATTTTATTATATTGTCAAGGTAAACTGGATAGACAGACAGAGGATTTCTATATAATAAGTTGACAGAACTATATTAACACTAAAAGCTACACAATTGATTATAATATCAATTAATATAATATATCAAATAAATAATTAAGTTATATATATATATATATAATTGCTATATAAATTTATATCAATGATCAAAACACAATAAGAAATGGAAAAACAAGACTAAGATCTTTCAACCGTAACAAGCGGTCTTTATCAGAGTCAAAAACCCAACTAAGTTTTTGACTCAAGCAAGACCGCTTGTTACGGTTGAAAGATCTTAGCCTTGTTTTCCCATTTCTTATTGTGGTTTGATCATTGATTGTTATTTCACGTGTATATGTAAAATCTTTATATATATATATATATATATATATATATATATATATATATATACCATGATAAACGAAAAACGGTCCGGCAGGACAGATAAGACTTAAAATAAACAGTGACACATAGACTGAAACATAACAAAAGATTCACATTTCAATATTTCGAAAGCAATGGCGGTCGAAATATTGAAAAGTGAGTCTTTTGTTATATTTCAGTCTATGTGTCACTGTTTATTTTAAGTGTTATATATATATATATATATATATATAACAATTCAATATTATAGCAACTGTTTGATAGAATAGGTGTATTATTTAAACAGGATTCGGTCAATAGTACTCGTTATACAAGGGTAAAACGGTTATGAAATATTCAGCTAGATCCACCTGTCTGAACATGGTTTGACAGCAAGCTACAAGTCACACAGTTCCTAGTCCATAAGAAAACTTTATAAACAAGCTGGTTAAAAATAATTACGACTTTTTAAAAACTAATACTTTAATAACCAATTTTATAGTTATAAAAATTGTCAAAGTATAATATAACTGGAACCCTTTTCTTTTGAATACAGAAAACAAAATTTAATTATTTTTATATTCTTTTTGTAATTTATAAAAATTACAAGATAGTAAAAAAAAATGAATTGCGAGAATGAAGTGAATTTTTTTTTCATACTTAACCAGCTTGTTTAAGTGTACTATTACTATCTAAGCAGACTATAGAATATAGCACGTTTTATTGCACCGTAAACATCATTTTGACAGTTTCATAGTTTTTCTAAAGTGAAATCTTTTTCATACATCCTAAGCAACTTCAACAAGAAAAGTAATTTATTAAATATCTTGATCTTCCATTTCTTTTGTTGTTTCTATTAAATATACCACTTTTTTTTATAGCATTTTGTTCTCTTGAAAAGTTGTAAATTTTTTTAACTAAAACACATTTCTTTAATTTTTCCTTCTATAAAACTTCCGAAAATTCGACCAAAAATTAGTCTTTATCAGGGATATGACGTTTCCAGGATTTGAAATGTTTTGAACCTCTTTCACTTCGTGGTTTTCTAGTTGCAATTCTCGTTCCTCAAGTCTTGATCGCTTTTTCTACTGCATATTTTTTTAGACTATTTCAGAAAACTCACATAAAAAACTTCTGTTGTCCATCTTTTTTCCACAATAACAATTTTTAATAATTATGTGATCTTTCTTTGACACCATGATGGGTGCCGATAATTCTTGAATAATACATATAGACTAAAGTATGTCTATACTTTTATAATGTTATTAAGATTATAGGAAATAGTAAAAAAAAATAACTTATTTTTGAATTTATGTTGCTTTTTTATAAATTTTGAGAAAACTATAAAAGTTATATAAATTTATTTTTTTTTTCAATCGAAATATAAGTTTTTATGGTCATAAACTGAAAAGAGGTTATTACGACATAAATTTATAAAAAAAAAAATCTTTTTCATATATCAAGAAACGAAATTTTTGATCAATCGTAATTTTTTTTTGAATCACCTGACATAAACACTCGTTGGCTAAGAAAAAAAATACGTACAGGAGAGGTACTAATAAAAAGTAAAACTAGTAACACAGTGAACTATATATATTTGTTATTACTTGCAGTAGTTTTAACCTATTTCATAAAAAAGAAGAAAAATTCTATCAGGTATTAAGTTTCAAATAATTCTAAGACGATTCTGGTGACCAAATTATTCAGCCGATTTGAGAGTCTAGATTTTTTTTTTTAATATTCTCACGGTTAACATATAGCAGTGTATGCTAACCTCCTATATGGTCCCAAACACCACTGGTTCTCAACGTCTTTCATATGGACTCCCAGGGGTCTACAGAAGTCAAAGGCGGTCCATGCATAATTTATATGCAATATATCAATTTACCATAACAATAAATATATCCATAACACAGCAAACTGACCGTTGGAATATCATAACATTATCAATAGAACATCAGCACAATGTTTCAATATTTTAAAATATTGTAATACTCTTTTTTTATGCTCTAACTAAATTTTATTTTTCTTAATAAATTATTTATAGAATATTAATAAAAGTATATTGTTATTGTGTTAAAAATATTTTTCGATTTTTGTTTTAGAATTCATTTTGAATAATAAATAATTAAATATTTTTTTTAAATAATACAATGGAATTTCATACTTAGATCTTTGATTTAGCTGCAATCAATCATAAGTTTTGAAAATTATTATTATTTTTAACTCATATGGGTCCACTTAACAAGGAAACATACGTTGAGGACGCCTGCAGAAGACTGGCAGTCACAACTGGCATATGCGCGTTCAATGACTCTACACTGAAACATTCTAAACACAAATGGAGAGTAACTAACTCGGAGTTTGAATGGATAAGTTTCAGGCACTATATGGTACGTTTTCTACCCCAGCCAAAGGATTTGCATAAGACACTATTATTATGTAAAATAGGTCTTGAATCCAGTATTGTGGGTATAAATTACTTTTATAACTTACAAGGTTAAAGCCATCACGTCTGGCACTCTGAATGTTTTTGATGATAGGGTTTAAATAAAATAGCTGGATATTCATATTTACGAACTATAATTAAGCATATTTTTTAATACTTTATAATTTTTATATTCAAGTCACTCTTGTAATTGAATGGGTTCTGAAGCTTTTCTTTTCCTTAATAGCCTCGTGTTATTGATTACTTGTACAATGTATTTATCTTCAGAGGTAATTGAAATGTCCTTCTTTTTTTTAATCCTCCTTTATTAAACTCCATAATACAATATTTTTTAGATTATGCATATAATAAAAGACCAGGTGAATATGTGATTTTTTAAATAAACTTTGTAACATAAATATTGTTTACAAAAAAAAAGCTTCCTGTTAAAAAATAAGAAATAAAGCATAAAATATTCCGTACTGTAGAGACTGGAGGATAAAGATCAAAGAAGACGGAGGATGTGGAGGTAGATAGGACATCGAGCATACCGTATTCTCTCAATTTACACTGTCACTTAGCTTCTATATTTTTCTTGTTTAAAATTTTATGCTTCACTTAACATAAAACTAAACCTAGCTTACTATGTTGGTACGGAGAGAGAATTTTTTTTTAATGTGTTTTCTTTTACTTTTCTTTCTAATTTTCATCTTGACCATTTTCCCTTTCACTCACATTATGTGTTTTTTTTCTTTTTCACACTTTCTCTCGTTTCATTACAGTCACTATGCGATGCTTTATCATTAATTGTATATTTCGAGCATATCTTAGTATATTCAGACAAATTTTTGTTCAAAATTTACATCGTATATCGAAATATTTGTATGTCAGTACATTCAATGATCAAACCACAATATGAAATGGGAAAACAAGACTAAGATCTTGCAACAGTAACAAGTGGTCTTCGTCAGAGTCAAACACAACTGATGGGTTTTTGGCTCTGACGAAGACCGCTTGTTACGGTTGAAAGATCTTAGTCTTGTTTTCCCATTTCATATTGTGGTTTGATCATTGATTGCTATTTCACGTGTTTATGTGAAATCTTTTCAGTACATTCATATTGTAAGTCCAGGTACCACTATATGGTAGAGAATAACTTTTTCCTTTCTTCAAACGACTTTGAACCTTCCAGAAAAAACGCTTTGTTCTGACCAAGTCAAAGCCTAGTGATCATGAAAAAAATAATGTTTTTTTGAGTTTTTAATACATTTACACATTTCAGTATATCATAAATCCAATGTTAATATTTTTACGATGAAGTCTGGATGCATGGATTTATCACTCTACAAGTCTACATTACCGAATGACAGGTGATAATGGACTTTCGTAAGATATATAGTCCTTTGTTTGTTTGTTTTCCAACGCCCACACTTATTAGGCTCTCACCTTTTAGTGCTGTTCTAGGGGAGGAAATTTTGGCTCATTTATTATTTGGTACCCATTTTAGTAATAGGTGAGCCATATTACCTGTTGATTCTACATTGAAAGTCCTAAATTTTGCCTAACCCAAGTATATCTAGAGCTAGGGAACAAGAACCTCATATCCTACATTCTCGGGTCCGACGGTTTAACGTTCTCATTGAGGGACTAAGTGCTCAGATTTATTCACCTCACTTGTGAATAAATCAAGAGCCAGGTGGGTATCGAACCCTGGACCTACCAGTTCAGAGTGCGTTAACCACTGAGCTAATACGGCCTCTTATAGTCATTCTTATTGCAATACACCCTGTTGTTTTCAGTCAGTACTCGATCATGATGAAAATACTTTACACCAAAACAAGAAATATTTTTTCCCTTTTCTTCTAAAAAAAATTTCACATTTAGTACTGAAGTCTAGGTTTCCTGGTATAGAGATGGCTCGGTTATGGAGAGACACAGTGGCGCCGGATGCTTCCCAAAGTATCCTATGTGTATCATATCAATTCTATCTACCTACCTATCTATGAGTAAAACTATAAAGTATATGAGAAGCCTATGATAAAATTTCATGAATTTTGGATTATTGTAAAGTGTATGACTAAAAAAAGCATTGACCTTAAGAAGAACAACTGAGTTCTACAGGAAGTCACTTGACGTATTTAATCACATAACTAACTTATTAGAAGTAAACTTCCTTTAAAATCAAAATAATAATCCATATTCCATTATATATTAGAACTATTCATATTTTAAGGTAATAAAATTGTACAACCGCTCATTTATCATTTAAAATAAAGTGTATATAACAAATCTATATAAATAAAAGAAAGTTTTTGTCTGTACTTTGCTTATAACTGACTCATTTCAAGTTATCTTTACGTTTCATACATCAATCAATCAATGACCAGCACGACCTATGCTGAAGGTTTATGGACGACTCTTAGGAGTTGGGTCGTCCCCCTCCGAGAAGGGAATTCCCGTTACCCCGGGATCAGGGTTGCAATGATAGTTAATTTGGTCCATCAGGGCCTCATTATGGGGCGTCTTGGTACATAGTGAGACTGAAAATGGAGAGATTAAAAATCTCTCGTTGGCTAAAAGCCACCTAGAAATTACAAGTTCCAGACAGAGTAGATCCATATGTCTCTCTTTTAAATATAAGGGCACAAGATAGGGTTGTATCCATTATTCCCCACTCTGAGTACTGTCGACTTATTTTAAGAGTTTCGGATCAAACTCCGGACCAATGGTCCTACTGAACCTGCTCAGCTGCAGGTAGGTTTAGAGGCCCTTGTAGCCCCCGGTTCGAAGAACCACTTGGAAAATAATTATACCAATAATTGGCAAGGTGTTTCCCGAAGTTCAACATCTGCCATCTATTCAGAATAACTGGCTTTGTTAACGAGCAAATCTGACCCCTGCAAATGAGCAGGGAGGAAAAATCAATAAACAAGTTCTTGCACCATATCAGGCTGGGAAAAGAACTTACAAATCAATAAACAAGGTGGTTGGTTAGTGATGAGGAAGCAGTTCATTATCCAATTGAATTTCTTGACTACGTGACTGCCTGGTCATGATTTAAAACTTAAAGTAGGGGCACTGATCATGCTGTCATGAAACTTGAGTGCCCCAAAAATATGGAATGGTACACGACTCCGAATTCGTACTTTCCACAGGAACGTCATAGAGGATAATATCATAACTGGGTGTTGTACTGGGGAGTCAGAGTTTATACCACGTATACCATTGATACTTATCAACTGTCCCTTTCAACTCAAAAGGTTGCAATTTCCCGTGAGCGTCTCTTTCGAAATGACGGTAAATAAGTCGCAAGTCTAAACTCTGTCTACGGCAGGTATTGAAGTGAGTGAGACCAAGTGCTTCACACACGGTCAACTGTAAGTTGCTTGCTCAAGAGTCAGAGGTTACAACCATGCAAGAGTCTATTCTTACATACACCTGGAGGACAGACAACGAATGTGGTGTACACAGAGGCACTTATTTAACACTGTGCTAATAAATAATTTTTTTCTATTCTATAGTTTTCGTAATAAATTACTCGCTAATCTTTATGACTATATTCTTACATATATTTCTCAAAGTTTTCATGCGTGTCTCTATACGACCACCATCCTCATCAAAATTTCATTAGATTTTTCATTAAATGATTCTAATACAAAACTATGAAAAAAAAATTCAGATTAGCCTAATATTTCTTATAGAAATAAAAAATATAAGTGAACATTTTCAGAAGATTAAGTTTATTAGTTTGCATGTTGACATTTTTCTTTAAATCCCACTAGTAAGTAGTTGAATTATTACATGTTCTTATTTGTTTTAGAGAGCAGCCGTAACTAATGAAACAATCACCGTGTATTCCGGGAAGATAGATGTGGAAAGAATGGGAATCGTAACTGCTGTTAACAATCAGACCTCACTGAACGTCTGGGCTGACGAGGAATGCAACCGCATCGATGGCAGCGATGGGTATTTCTTTCCAAAAACATCGATCAACGAATCAGGGACCATCTATCTTTTCAACAAAGACCTCTGTCGTCGAATGCCCTTTGTATACGATGATGTGGTTAATGTAAATTGAATTTTATTATTTACTTCATATCTTCTGTCTTTTTTTTTTTTTTTTTTGGATTTGTGTGAGTGAGATTGAAGGTCTTTTAGAAGGTTAGCATGGTTTCAAAATTTGGTCTTTGGTTAAGTTAATGTTTCCTGGCATCAAAAACCAGGGTAAATACACTTGTAAATTATATTATATCCTCTGTATTAAATTCATCAAAAATGGTCCCAAAAATATGATTGTTATAAAAAATTGTGCATGTTAGGCCATTATAAAACGAACATACATTAATGAAACATATACTTCCAAGTAGCCTGGTTTACTGAGTTTCAGAATATACATATTTTCTGGAGGTCAATACTCTACCTTAGACCTAGAAGTAGTTTGATGGGTTAGGATGCAGTGTTTGTCAGGGAACACGCATATGCCAAAGGTAGGCTTTTTGTGTACCACACAATGAACATTCGACACTGGGAGTCCTAAATTTGGCTTAATCAAGTGGTTTTTAGAGTAGTGACGTCAACGAGTGCCTGACATAGTTGAGACTCGGTTACAATGGTTTAAAGCTCTCTCCAAGGGACGATGTGTTTAGATTTGTTCACCACCCACTTGAATAAATTGAGCGTCAGAGTGGGTAATCAACCCTGGCCCCTAAGCAGTTTGATAACAAATAGGCATCGCTGAACTTTATAACGTTATATAGTATTCTGCAATGAAATAATCTATAGCTATATCTTTGCAAGCCAATATCTAAGATTTCCAATTTCATTAAATTACCTTATTCTTTTAAGGGAAATATGAACGCTCAAAATTGATATCTGTTTCAGTTCCAAGATGAACTTATGGCCTGGAGGTTCCACGCAGCTCCTGATGTCTATGACACTAATGGAACATGCTACTGCTTAAAAGAACCCTGTGCGCCAAAAGGAATTTTCGACCTGTCACCGTGCTCCCTAGGTTTTTTTCTTCTATATAACCTTATAAACCAATAATACGAGTATAAATAAATCCGGATTTATAGAAATTATTTCAAAAACAATGAAATCCGTTACCGATCACAGTTTTTTCATATTAATGAAATAACTCATTTTATAAAGAGCCATTTAAACATTTTCTACATAATTTAAATTTTCTACAGTATTTAAACATGATCAAACCACAATATGAAATGGGAAAACAAGACTATCTTTTGTCTCATTACATTACTATCTTTAGTCTTACTACATTAGGATCTTTAGTCTTGTTTTCCATTTCATATTGTGGTTTGATCATTGATTGTTACTTCACGTGTTTATGTGAAATCTTTATATATATATATACATATATATATACATATATAAAAAGATTTCACATAAACACGTGAAACAACAATTCTTATTCCCATTCTTATTTCCCATTCTTATTTCCCATTCTTATTGTGGTTTAATCATTGATCATATATATATATATATATATATATATATATATATACATGTTTCACAGTAAACTATAGATACAAAGTAAAGGGACGAACACACAGTCTCTGTAAGTTCTGAGACTAAGTGTGTTCGTCCCTTCAGTCCGTATCTATAGTTTACTGTCAAAAGAGAGGGGTAGATGAAGCTTTATATATATATATATGTTATAAGATTTTTTAGGATTTTGGTCTTAAGATTAAACTACTTCTTTCGTCAATATTTTGACATATATTTATGTCTTCCTCAGTGCTAAAAACATGTTTTTACAATTAACACTATTACTACAACATTTGGGGTTGTTGTTTACAATAATATATGATTTAAATTAGAAATTTATAAATGAATGGGAACTGGAAAGGTTATCCTAACGTCCAAAATCCAGCCTAACACAATAGTACGAAAGCATATTATATTTGCGTTGGGTTGTTAACCCTAGTCTATTATTTGGGCTCTTAACTGTTCTAGGAGTGAAAAGTAAGGCCTATTTATTAGTTAACAACCATTTTAGTAATAGGTGAGACAAAATTCCGGTTCGTTTTTATATCGGAATCTTCAAAATTTACCTCACACAAGTTTTTGAGTGCTGATTTTTTTACAAGTACCTGACATTGTACAGATTCGAAACTAACAGCCGTACATTCTCTTCTATCGTTTACTCCGAGGACGGCGTGCACAAGAATTCCCAGCTTTCAGTGGCATACCATGAGTGGGGGGGGGGGGGGTACCCGCCTCAAAGGCACATGCAAATGCAAGGAGGTGGCATTTTTAAGAGATAAAAGTAGAAAATAATTAAAATAATAAAAAACTAACAAAAAATCTCAAAATTCATAGAAAAATCAGTTTTCAAAGTGGTAATTATTTTTATGTTTTATGTGTGTAATACTGTTTCAAAATTTTTTTTTCAACTGTAATATTTGCAATTTAAAAATAAATTTATTTTAATTTTTTAAAAACTAATTTCTTAAAGGGGTTGAAAGTTTATTATATTTGTTTGAATAACCAGTTAATTTAATTAAACCATTTTTTTATGATTTGAATTATACTTTTTTGCTTTGAAAAATCTTTGGTTGTGTTTGATGATAATTGTATTTGTATACGAGTACTGTAATAAGATGAAAGTCTGGGCTAATAACAGCAGTCTAAAATAAATCATTGATTGTAACTTCATGAAAATGATTATTTTGATGTCTTTATGGAATTTTCAATGTTAGCATATCAACTGAAAGGGGGGGGGGGGGGGTTGCCACCGGAGTTGGTAAATCTTATGACTACTCCTGTAGTCATGATTTTTGAGGATTTTGATCTTAGGAGTTAAGCCACAATTTATTTGTTTCCAGTGGGTGGCAAAAATAGTTGTTGCGCCACTGCAGCCTCCCACATGAAAAATCTATAACCATGGCCGAGATTCGAACCTATAACCTTCAATACTAAAGAAAAGCACGCTGCCTATTACTCTACACCTAACTATAGAATTTTTTTAACTAGCTTGCTGTTTTAAATGTCGCCTCATCTGTTAAAGGTGCCCCCATCATGATGTCGTTTCCACACTTCCTGTATGCTGACCCAAAACTTTTACTTCCTTTTACTGGTTTGTCTCCAAATCCTGAGAAACACGAATTTTACGTTTATGTTAACCAGGTAAGTAATAACACTATTTTTTTTTTGTATTGTTTAAGCCGACCCCCTAGCTGGTGATAACGTCAGCCGTTTACCAGCATCTTGTTTGATCGATGATTCTACAGATTCTACACTGGGAGTCCTAAATTTTGCCTAACTTAGGCTTGGGACCGACAGCTTAACGTCCTCTCCGAGGGATGACGTACTCAGATTTATTCATCTTCGTCGTGAATAAATCGAGGTCCAGGTGGGGACGAACCCCGGACTACCATCCCAGAGGCGAATACGTTAACCAATGAACTAACCTGGTCCCTTGATGACACTATTATTATTATTATTATTATTTTATTATTGGTCTAAGAGTACGTTTCCTTACCGACTTGAGCGCACTGAGGTCAAACTTGTTTTATTGCGTTACCCTTTGCCACTAATATAACAGCTTTAGATATCAAGCTCTTTAATGACTTAATCATTATCTTTGAGAACTATCTCACACTTGTACTGTTTTATGTATAATACAGCCTAAATCATTAACATTTTAAGAGTAATTGCCTCACACTCGCACAAAATAAGTCCAAAGCTCATTGACCATCAGGTTAAGTATAGGGTGTATTACAATGTAATGTAACATTGCAATACACCCTATACTTTAGTCGTAAGCTTAACCTGATGATGGTCTAGGAGACCAAAACATGTCGTTGTTTTATTGAAAATAATATTTAGTTAGTTCTTAAATAGTGTTAGATATATATAGTGTTAAAATGAGTAGTTATGAAAAGGAAAGTTTGGGCCAGTTGATTTTTTTATTCCCCGAGGAACTGAGAAGAGCCTGTAGGACATTAGAGAAACTCTCAAAAAAGGTAACCAAGCATGAAATTGGCATATATATATATATATATATATATGTTTCCAAATAAATAATTATTTTTCCATAATTTTCTATGTATATTATATTTTCTTATCTAACTTGCGTAGTAAAAGTTATTACATTTTTTTATTAACTTTTAAATACTATCTGGACCGGTTTTAGTATAAGCTGGGACTCCTCAGTTATATACTGTTAGTAAGTTAAGAAATGGCATTACTCATGTCACCAAGGGATGATATGGGTAATGTATTTGAATTCCAAAAGAATTTATAAGAATTCCTTAGTACCAAAGAAGGAATTAGGAAATGAATCAAAGAGGACATTGGTGGAAATGATCCGATGGTATAGATGGGATAGATTCCGCTTCAAGGACAGCGGAAGGTACAGGAGCTGGAGCATTTGGGCCTAAGACCAAATATTCCGAATCTATGGGTATGTATACCAGTATCTTCCAAGCTCAAGTACATGCCATCGAAAGATGTGCACAATTTAATATGGATATAGGATATAAGAACAGGCATATAGCAATAATGTCTGATGGTCAAGCAGCAATTGAAGCATTGAGCTCAAACCTTATCAGCTCAAAGATGGCCCTGAACTGCAAAAATAAACTCAATCTCCTGGGTATGAGAAACAGGATCTCTCTCTACTTGGTGTCAAGACATGATGGAGTAGAGGGAAATGAACGAGCAGACGAACTTGCAAGGAAAGGTGATCGGATACCACATATGGGTCCAGAACCATATTGTGGTATGGAAAACACACTATACAAGAACTCCTTAGAAAAGAGGATAGGGAAAAGAGGAAGCAATACTGGGATTCTCTTCAAGGACGCAGACACTCAAAGATACTTCTCAATAAGTTTGAGAATAGGCAAATCTTGTATTGTATAGAAAGGAGCAGAAATAATCTATTGATTTTAACCGGATTTCTAACGGCTCACTGCAAACTTAATGGCCATGAGCGAAGAATGGGCATTATCAATGATGGTTTGTGCAGATTCTGCAAGGTAGAAGAAAAAACACCGTTGCACCTGCTGGCTGATTGCCAAGCCACTGTGCTAAACAGAGGCAGGTGCTTCGGGACACTCAACAAAACTGTAGAACTTTTAACATTGGCAAATCACTGAGTACTGAGCTTCTTGGAGGCATTGAAGCTAACTGGGGTACTACAGTACGACGCATTACTATAATCACCCTCAATAAAATAAATAAAAATAATAAATAAATAAGAAATTGCATACTACCTTACCTCGTATACTGGTGTTGGAGCCACTCGACAGTTTTCGAATCTTGTCCACCTGTAGCACTGCATCAATTTTCCTGAAATGAAAGAAAAGATTTGCTTTAGAGTATTTAAATTAAATTTATGACAGACTAATGTAGACTAATTGATACTGGAAATTAAAATTAATTAATTCAAATTGATGTGCAACGTTCTGCATGACCAGGATATCAATGTATCACAAAAATTAATAATATCACGATATCGCTAATGTCCCATTACAACCTTGAGGGGAATACTCAATCTTTCTCCTTTACACCTTTTCAAATATTAACCCGGCTATTTGGGTATTGCGGCTGCAAATGTCCTACTCATCTAAACCTGCAGAACTAGATACTAGAGTATATGCCCTATTTGTGTATCAATGATACATTGCAAACTCGATACAAGTTTGTTAGAGTAGTTTTAAAAGTCCGTAGGAGTTGGAATAGTGATGAAAAAAACCTCCACAGAAGGCTCACTTCTATTTTACACTAATGGATCGATAAGAGGATACAAAAGGAGGAACAGGTATGGTCCTACAAACAATATCACTGCCACTATGAAGTCACAACCAACTAACTATCTTTCGGGCGGAAACTTACACCATTTATCTTTTCACCTATTACTGCCTATATAAAGGTTACATTTAAAACATAAAAAGGCAATTTTAGAACATTTAGAACATAAAAGGTAAACATTTTCATTCATTCAAACTGATTACCTTTGATATTCTTATTGTATTAAATTGAAATGTTTATTACCATGCGCTAACAAGTTTGATTGATTTATTTGTCTTTTTAAAGTTTTATTATTGTTGATATTATAATTATTTCAGTTATAATGTCATATATTTTTATTCTTAAAGAGCTTGTATCTGTGAACAAATAAATAACAAACAGGAATGATGCTAGGAAAGACACGATCATTCATTCTTTATCATAACTTATAATAATATCTGTGATACCAGTATATATTACAATTGAACGTCCAAACCACACTTAGAAGTTAAAATAAAAACTAGGATCTTTCAACCGTAACAAGCGGTCTTCGTCAGACTCAAATCTCAATTGAAACCAAAGATGTAGATATATGTGGTGTGGGGTTGAGACGAGTGGGAGGCAAGAGAGGTACTTTACAAGAGTGCAGGAAAGGACAATATTGAAGGGAGAGATTTAGGGTAAATGAGGGAGTACAGGGAGTAACAATTTGCTAGCTGTCAACCCTCTTAGATGAGGCTACTGCCTTCGTCAATAAGGAGTCGAGCTTAAATAAACCGTTACTAATGTTTATAATATTGTATCTATTAGATTTAATCAGAGCTTATTACAATTTGTATTTGATGTCTAATATTTGATAATTTACAAATTTAAGCTTGTTTTTATAATTTACTTTCTTATTTCTACATTTCAGCAACTTGGTTTCACTGTAGGAACTGTTTCAAGAATACAGCTGAACATAAAAGTGCAAAAGGCGGACTACATATCGCAAGTGAATGAGTTTCCCAACGGCATTATACTACCAGTAGCTTGGATACAAGTTGTAAGTGAAACACTTACATAAATTTTATTCAAAAACATAAATTTCATTCCTACTTCAAGGGAATTTTTAACTGTCTGGTCTAAACTGTTTTGACACTAATCTAAATTCCAGATTGCGCATAAACTTTTATAAACAACTTTTTACAAATAATTGATATTTTATAAATTGTATGGATTTATTATTCAAGGAATTAGGCAATATCTAACAGATGGTTTGATTTACTTAAATAGTGAATTTACTTAAATAGTTTTTTTTCAGATAAAGGAAACTAATACAGAATGTAAATTATAGATTAAGCAAAAAAAAGATATAATATAAAACTGATTATAAATTGCACACATTTATTATTTCAAAATGAAAATAAAGGTATAAGAACATAGATTATCATCAAAAGCACAATTAAATCATTAACTTTCTCGAGGAAAATTGGGAATTAGATGTAATAATAGATAGTTTGATTGTTTTCAGTACTGAAGATTGGAAATTTGAATCTTCGCCATGGTCCTAAATTTGCCATATGAGAGATGAAGACCGTGTTTAAGTCGACCGTCATGATCTTGAGCTAGTACGATTTTAGGTACAATGATAAAAAAAAACTTTCTCTAATAAATCTGACTAAGAAAAAATATAGGAGTCCAGATGTAGAATAATGTAACTTGCTCATGACTGAAATAGGCCAAATATCACATGTCATCATTTGCTCCTAACAGTATATAAGATGAAAAGGTTATCTTATGCTGAATACCGTGAATCTTAATATGTGAGTTAAAAAAATATGAATTTCTATGACAAATCCTTAAGCCATTCATAGCTAGAACCTATAAAATTACCGTACAGTAGATGAAAGACCGACCGAAGGCTCTTCTTGTCAACCACAAGTTTTCCACAAAACAAGCAAAGGTTAAGGGAATAGAGCCCAGTTATTTGTTTACAAGTGAAACGACGTTATTGACTTCATCATAATAGTCTCTACCTATACAGAATTGATCAAAATGAAGAACAATTATATTAGGATAATGTTTCATGAAATTTATTTAGTGTCACGACTACAAAGATATTGTAAAATTAATGCAAATATAATAATAAAAGCTATTTTCACAGTTCACTATAGAAAATAAAAATGAATATATATAAAAAACGTCGCTACCTTCAAAATGTGGATCTGTGTTTACGTTACAGTGAAATAGTTACATTAATGTTGAAATAGTTACCATGTGAAGTTTAAAATTATAAAATCGATGTAATGAAAATTCCTCTCAATTTCGATTGAGAAATACTTATTTATTTATTCATGTACAAGCTAAATAAAATAAAAGAAAAGCTATTCCACAACCACTGCCAACGTATTCACCATACCAATTAAAATTAATTAATTAAGCATAATTAACATCTAATTTATAAAGGCATTTACATATTTAGCATTTTCTACAGATGTTTCATTTAGAGATATAGTTAAATTTTCATTAATTAAATTTGATTACAAAAATAATTAGCAGAAAATTACATTCCATAAACAATTTATTTAGGATCAATTCTGTAAATTAAAACTGTTATATATTTATTACTGTTATGATTTGGAAAGTAAACTCTAGGAGATACTTCACAGTGAACTTTTGACTGCATTTCATTTCAGGACTTTTACACAATTTTCTCTAGTTCACCAAAAAAAAAGTTCCTTAAAACATCTAATCGAAATTCACATTCACCTGATTATAATTTAGAAAGAGTTTTTGGGGAATTATGAAAACCAATATATATTTGGTTACAATTCTAATTAATACCTGGTATCTATCAAAGAAACTAACATAAAAGAAAAAAAAACTTAGGGACCGACATTCTGAATACCTGCTTCAACAACAACAAAACCTTGATTAGTGTTTCTACAAGTTAAGACTTTTATCATTTAGTTTCGTATTAGTTTGTTTTTGTCTTAATTGATTTTGAGTTTTATTTTTGTATTTTTGCCGAAGAAATATTTCATTCTGTTTTTATTTGACTTGCTTTGTACATTTTCGTCACATATTTATTTGTTTCTATCCCATTTATAAATTAACTAAAGAGAAGGTATGTAATATTCATGTAGAACATGATTATCAATTTATTAAGCAAAAGTTTACTTTTTTCTTATATGTCTCAGTGAAAATAACAGAAATCCTATATCATTTTTCAGAAAGCAGAGAAATTGCCACAGGATATATATGACCAAATCTACCATTCTTCATATACAGTTCCACGGATTCAAACTCTCCTTAGGTGTAGCCTATTATCGATAACAATCCTGTTAATCGTGGCGTTAGTATTCATTATAAGAAGAGAGCCAAAAATACCTCAAGAAATAATAAATACAGAAACAGAAGCAAATTTACTTCTTAAAAATAAAATACCAGTAATAAAACTATACCCGAAGGGAATGTAAAATGGCATTCTTTATACCATCAAATAGGATATTTTACTCTAATTTCTATTAGCGTAGAATAGTTAAAAAACATGATCTACAAGAACTTTAATTTTTATGACTACTTAAAAATTAAGTATCTAAAACAAAACCTAAATAATACTTGTCAGCAGAGCTGTTAGAAGATTTTTGTAAAACGTACCAAATTTAATAGCAGAAAAGTATCAAATTTTCTAAGAAGATATGAAATCAGAAACATGTTTAATTGATTACATTGAAAATAAACAAATACATTAATTAAAACTCTTCTAAAATATTACCGTCTCTTCATCAGATGTACCATATAATTTTTTCTTCTTCATCATAATTGTTAATTCTTCATCAGGCTTCCATATTATGCAATCAGTATATAACTTTGAATATAACGGTACATTCACCGAGTTAATTTCAAACAAGATTTTTTGTTTTTATTATTTTTAACAATGAAAAAATTCATTTAACACAAGCAGAAGAATGGGATAATGAAACCAACCCAGCATTAGTTTTGATAATAAAGGATATCTTGTTTCATCACAACAATTTCTTTGATTCCTTTTCATTAAATCTGTCATTGTTATCTAAAGTTAGTTATCTTTATTCTGTGTTCAGTTTTTCATGTTCTTCTTGTAATATGATGTGCTTAAATTTTAAAGCTAATTGGACAATTTATAGAATTCTCCCTTCTGCTACATTGTTGGGGTCAATTCCTAGTTGAAGTAATTCCAGTGTTTCAAAAGTATTATCAAGAAAGAAACCTGACAAACATCTGCGTCGTAAACTGTACGTAACAATTCAGAATTTTAATTCTGAAGGCGACACGTTTGATTCTATCACAAACTTATTACATGCCGCTATATAACATTTTCTATGATAAAACTTACAAACAACTATTAAAATGCATTAGTACATTAACTAAACTAAACTATCTATTAATTAGATGTTTTAAATGGTATCAAAAATTCATGTTTGAGTGGAAAAGTACCAAACGTAGCAAAGACGTCATTCTAAATCACGTATCAAGTTCGATACAAATGTACCAATTATAGCAGCCCTGCTTGCTCGGAATTCATAACATAAAGGGTACGATTTAACCTGGATTTATCATTTGTAATATCAACACTGTGTGTTATCACTCATTGAAATGATTTGAAAAAAAGTACTAAGTGAAATAATCACATATATGAATATCCCTTATCACTTTGTCAAAACTAATTGACTTGATTCTTTAATACAAGCAATTTTGTATATTTGTTGATTTTGTAATATTAGTTTTCAACAAACAGAATTACTTCATTCATGAAATTAGTGTAATATAATGGTTAAAGTAAAAATTTTAATACCAGAAGAAAAAAATAAGCTAACTTTTAGGAATAATAAATATCGATACCAGAAATATAAGTAATGTTGATACAGATTTCAAACTTTTTCTTATAAGACTAAAATGTAAAGTTTTAATAGAAAAAAAGAACAAACATCAACGATTTCATTAGAAATTTCAAAGCTGAGATTTCAATATATATATATATAATTAGAAATTCATCCTTTTATTTTATTCAACAGAGTTTCCAATGAAATATCTTTTATAAAATCAAAGTTTAATGTGTATTTAGTTTAATTTAATGAATAGTCGCATACCATAAGTAAGATTAAATACAAAATAATGTGAAAATGATGTACTAGTACAAAAAACTAATTAGAAATCTTTGGTTTCTCTTTTAATCTACAGTTTTATTTCTTCAGTAAGATAGTGAGAATGTCTAAATAAAGAAAGCGAATATTATGTTTAAATTAGTATTATAACAATTTATTGTAAGGGATATTTTTTCCTAGCATTTTATTTAAATTATTTCAAATGTAACATAATCAATTTAAAGTATAAGTGCAGGAAAAAAGTGCTCCCTCAATTTTTACATAAAAGAAGATAAATTCTAAAATTTTAACAATTAAATATATTATTAATAAAAGTATTAGCAAATATGTATTGCTTATCTCAAGACAAATCATTGAATACTGTGATATGATGATAGAATAGATAATGTAGTAAGTATACAGTGAATGTAACTATTATTTATTAACTAATTGTAATTATTATCTGACTTTATGTTAAAAGAAAAAACAACAATTTCAGGAGCTAAAATCAACCTTTGTAATTTTATAAAAAGGAATCTCTTTTTAGTTTAATTTTTTTTTTAAATGAATTATAATTATTGTAAATGTTCTAAAGAAGTATTGTCAAAAGTTGTTTCGTATATTCATAAATTATTTTCTTCATAATATGTTTTTTTATCCTACCACAAAGTAACCATAAATATATATATATATATATATATATATTTGCATACTACATCTGTATGAAGCAAATCAATCGTTTTAGCAGACCAGTATAATTTTGGACAAAAACAATTTCATTTTCAGATTTTTGGAAGTCTAGTCTTAGCTCTTTTAAAGAGAACTTGCTGAGGTTGAAAAAAAAAATGATATTCAAAATACAGGAGAGAGGGGGGGCTCCAGTGATAACAATTGGTCCATTCGTTAATGTCATATATCTGACAATCGATAAGATGACCCGACCCGTCTGTCAATGTCAATGATTCCCTTCAATATTTGAGCAGATGCAGTAGCCCAACAATTTGATGTCACTGATCACAATAATCATAGAGACAATGATCACTACAATCCATCCTTGTAATAAACATCAATATTACTTCCAGTATTAATAACTACGGTGTTACTTTGTTTTTCCCCTTCATTTTAACGGTATTTCTAATTAGCCATGTTCAGTTTTTATCGGTATAGAACAAATTACTTCAGGCTTTTTTTTTTGGTATTTTTATTACAGTTTTGGGAAACTGTTTGAGAGATGTGAGAATTATTATTTGATTGCATGTAAGAGTGTGTATTTGTGTTCTAGAAATGGGAGAAATAAGAAACTGACGGAAATTTGAAGGAAGATGACTAAGGCTATAAAATATATTCCTAATGTCCATGACAGCTGACTATTAGATTATTACTAGCTGCTCTACCTGACGCTGCCCGGGAAACAATTTAATTCTAACTCTAATAATAAATTACATATAACGAAAACAATTTAAATTTTCTACAGCTCCGTTACTCAAGTTTTTTTTTTCAGAAAAAGGAAATTAATACAGAATGTACATTATAGATTACGCAAAAAAAAAGATATAATATAAAACTGATTATAAATTGCACACATTTATTATTTCAAAATGAAAATGAAGGTATAAGAACGTAGATTATCATCAAAATCACAATTAAATCATTAACTTTCTCGAGGAAATTTAAAGAAGTTTCAGTTTTAAAATATCCATTAACTTATTGCAGCAATGGAAAGAGAAACATGTTAGGAGGAGCTTTGCTCCTAGGACTCCCATTATAGAAACATTTTCCAAACTAACATAACATATAATGATCTTCTGGTCCCTACAATAACTATGTTGAATTGAACTGAAACGGTTTCACTATACTGAATGTTGAGAGATCTGTAAATATGGATGCCCTTAGGCCGTCAAAATAAACCCAAATTAAAATTAAAACATTGTTAGCTTTCCCGGGGAAAAAATACTTAAGATTCAATTATAAAGCTTATTGTAAGTTCGTAAGTATGTAAGAGAATACATACATACACTGACTGAGTTGTATACATATAAATAATAAAAAAACATATATTTCGTCAAACAATACGACAAGAAATGTTAACTCTAAGTATTTGTTAAATATGATGACACGTATTTTAACCCACAAATCAACTCAATTAGAAAACCGTTAGTTGATGAGGATAAACCATATTACATTACATTTCATTATGATTTCAATTAGACGGAGTTAGTCAAGATACTAATTAATAATAATTTAGCAATAGTTGAATATTTTAAATAAACGAATTAACCAATCAGTAATAAATAAGCAAAACTTACATCCATTTAACTTTAACTCTGTGGACACCTAAATAGAAATTCAAAAAGCCCTACACTTTGACAAAAAGATTTGAAACATGGTTCAAATACTATCTTATTATTCGTAAGAATATCATGAATAATATCATATTAAATTTATACCCAAAGCAAGTTAAACCAAAAGATAAAAAAAGTTAATGATAAACTAACTATTGCTAATAAAAAAAAGATTTGTTAAAGTTAACAACAAACCTATATTAAATCATAATAATTGTTTTCAATATCAATCTGAAAACAATAATAAATTACTGGTACCTGGATGTTTCTAATTGAGCGAAACGGCAGAAAAATTAGAAGTTGGTCATAAGGAATAGCCTACCTGCGACCGCCATTACCAATTACTATAAAATCTAAATGTAAACAAACAGGTTATAGAGCAAACCTTATCTATTTATAAGGGGCTGTAGACCCCCCCCCCCCCCCCCCAAATTCTCTGATCAAAATGAAAATAACACTATTGGCTTCCTAGAAAAAGTTACAACGGATTGAATCAAAACGTTTTTTGTAAGTTCCTTGTAAAATTTAGGTAACAATCATCAATTCATTAATGATATTGATAATAATTGTATACAGTTTAAAAAACGTTTGTTAAACATAGAAATTAAGATAGTTCATTGGGATGTTATTAGGATCGAAAAACTCATTAAAACAACCAAAGATACGTTTAAAAATATTGTAGGACTTAACATAAGCAAAACATACATTAAGAAACAAGAAATAGAGTGCCAAAAGTATTTCAATAAGATTAAGAAACAACAAGAGAACAAACTAGAAGTATTGATAAAAACAGATACCACAAAACTAATTTAAACAAGTCATGGGTAGTTAATTTAACAGATACTAATATTCCACAAGATATTTTGCAGATTCTTAGTTTTGGCCCAAAATGTTGTATTCCGTATACATGTAGTGATTTCTCAACTAGCTATATAATATCAGATGTTGAAAATATGATTACAGAAATTGCAGATAAGGACAAAGAAGACCAACTGAGAGGTAGGTGCGTTAATATTCTTAATAACTTTAAAAATAAACAAAAGCAAATGAAAAACTATGAACGTATGAATAAACTAGTAAATTCAGCTACATTTTTTACGGAGAAATCGACAATTGTTGGTACTAAAATCAGATAAAACAAATCAAACAGTAATCATGGATAAAAATGAATATGAGACAAAATTAAACAGTTGCTAAGTGATAACTTAGCCACTTATAAGAAATTAGACAAAAAACTGTCTCTGCAATCAAAAAACAAAAAACTTATAAATAATTTGTATAAAGATAAGAAAATAGATTTAAAAACTAAATCAGAACTAGTCATAAAGATTAGTAAACCCCCAAGATTGTATGGCACAGTAAGAATGCATAAAGAAAACAAACCTCTTCGCCCAGTAGTTTTGTAAATAGCCCCACTTATCATACAGCGAAATATACCAGTCTGTTGCAGCAAATCTGCACAGATAAATATAATATAAAAGATTCATTTCAATTTAAAAGTTTGGTTAAAACAAAAATAATACCAGATGGATACCGTTTAGTTTCATTAGATGTAAGTTCTTTATTTACAAATATCCCATTAGATTTCATAGATTGTATAGTTAATAATTCATGGAACCAAATTGCAGATCATACCAAATTAAGTAAAGATGAATTCTTAAATATACTTCGATTATGTACTTCGGAAGGTTATTTCTCTTATGGTGGTGACCACTACCAAATCGTGGATGGTGTTACAATGGGTAGTCCATGCGCCCCCATATTAGCAGATATAGTGATGAATCATCTTCTTGATGTGGTAATAAATAAAATACCTTTTAGTATGCCAATTTTATATAAATACGCTGCTGACCTTTTCTTAACGATTCCCCATGATTCAAAAGAAACAATGCTAAAATGTTTTAATTCTTTCAATTCAAAATTAAAATTTACAATAGAAATAGAAAAAGATAGTTGCTTACTATTTCTAGATACTATGATTTATAGGAATCGGAATGGGAGCATTTCAGTAGACTGGTGGAGGAAACCCCAGAAAACTAACCGTTATCTTAATTTTCAATCTCATCACTCATCAATCTCATTGAAACACAAAATAAATACTGCGTTAGCATTAAAACATAGAGCGTCTAATTTATGTGATTCAAAGTTTATTCCGAAAAATATTAATTAAGTAAAAAATATTTTGAAAGATAATAATTATCCATGAAGTTGAATTAAAAAAATTGTTCACTCACATAATAAAGAAAGTACAGTTAAACAGACTGATAATCCTGATCACAATCCTACCCCAGACAATACCAATCAAAAACAATATAGGTCTCAAACGTACATAAAAAGGGTTATCACAGCAACTTAGTAAAATATTTAAAGGTATCAACATAAAAATTGCTTACAAAGTTAAAAAAAGTTCAATTTTAGTATTTTTTCAAAGACAAAATCACCATTAACAAATTCCTATGTTGTAATATAATATATTTAACTCCGTTCGAAAATTGCGATGCAGTTTACATTGTTCAAACAAAACAGTACTTAAAAGATGTTACCTCTCCATAAATATGACAAATCAAAGAAAACTTTTTGTGCTTTAGCCCATCATTCAATCAATAATAGTCATAACTTTAACCTTAACATACTAAGATAATAGACTATGAAATAATAAAAATAAGAGGGTTATAAAAGAAATGATTCACATTTGAAAAACCAAGAATGCGTGCAATAAAAATACAGATACAAAAAACATAAGTAAAAGATATAGTATATTACTTAGTAATTAATAAGTATGGTTGTAGTTCCTGGTTCTTTTTTTCTTTTTTGATATAGTTTTAATGAGTTTCTACGGTTCTTTTGAGTTATCAAGTTTGATTAGAAAGTTCAAAAAACTGTCACTAGGGCAGCACACTAGCTGATTTGAACACAAACCGTTATGTAGTTGCTTCCTCACAATAGAAACATACCAAGGTAATTATGTATATTAAATAAATAATGTAATATAATTATGTTTCATGTTATTGTAATTAAATTCTGTACTGATGTAGCCCTAGAGATGCCTACAAATATAGACGAAACGTCGGCTTAAAGGTGTTGAATTATTGAAGCTAGACCAAACCTCGATAAAAAAGAAAAATAGTATATTAGATTATAAAGAATATTAAGCAGTATGTCATAAAATCAAACATTTTTTAATTATTATTAATGAAAATATTATTCGGATTATTTATTAATAATAAAGATTAAATATATTTTTATATATTTAAATATAATAATAATTAAATATATTTTAATATAATATATTTCGATATATCTGTATAAACTAAAGAGAGGTTTTGTTGTAATTGCTGAGAACTGACTCATTTAAAGTTATCCTTACGTTTTATACATTAGAGAAACCGAATCCACCCTTAGAAAAATGTGAAACATTGGCAGTAGATTTGCGTGTGTCTAACTTAAAATCTAAGATTTGAATGGATTGAAATTCAACGTAGAAGCAAAGATATAGAATTTTAAGCTGTGTTTAGCTACACAGGTATATCAACAAACATTGCTTGTTTGCTACAATATCAAGCACTTAAATATACCTGTATATTTTTAAAATAAATATATTCAATTTTTGTTGGTCTAATGGATAAAATGTAATGATAACTTGAAATGAGTCAGTTCCAAGCACTGTAGAGACAAAACCTGTACAGATATACAGGTATTTTCAGGTCCTGACACTGAACCAAGTAGGTATTGTTAGTTGATTTTTATTTAATTTCAATTTTCTTAACATTAATCATAATTTGATTGCTTTATAAATAATAAAGTCAGTCCTACCTATCTGTTCGTCCGCAAAATTTTACCACTAGTAAACTCAGCCACTATAAATCATAACGAGCTTAAACTTTGTCAGTAGATTTGTGTATGCCTAACCTAAAACCTAAGATTTGTATGGATTGGAAATTCAACGTAGAAGCGAAGTTATGGACTTCTAAGCTGTGTTTTCCTAGCTACACAGACATTTTTATTTCGAAAATATAGAGGTATTTTTAAGTGCCTGAAACTGTAGCAAGTAGGTATTGCAAGTTGCTTTTAATTTTGTTTGCGTTTATCATAATTTGCTAGCTTTAAAAAAGTAAGTCCAACCCACCCGATTACTAATTAAGAAGTATGCCTAGAATAAAATCAAATTTGATTTCGGTATCTAAAGCTACAAAAAGTATAAGATATTCTAAATCAAATAATGTCATAGACAGTACTAATAATGATATTTTCTAATATTCTATAATTTCTAATAATATTTTGGAATACCACGTATTATCTCTGAACTTGTGTAAAATACCCGTTTAGGGCAGTCACGTCTGCTGTTTAATGTAAATTAAATATATGCATATAGAAGTAAATATGACTCTACTTATCAAAACATGATGTCATCAAATATGGCTTAGATATATTGTTACTGCATCACTATAATTATAGATATGTTCCTCTAGATAAATTATCCCCCTTTTATTGCAAATTTATCTAAACTTCAATTCTATGAAGGTGTTTGGCGTGAAAATTGTACTCTGACAGCACACGAAAACAAACTTCATATACCATTCTAGCAGAGGCTGCAATAGGATTGACCAATTGTTTATGACTACTTAGCCCCGTTGGTGGTACTGAAGAGTAACGGACCTTTTGGATTCGCCATTTATGACCATTTGTGCCAACCAATTACAATTAAATCAGGTTGTTGGAAAATTATAAATTCGTTTCTATAGTAAATCATTGTACGAATCAGTGAATGTTTTCTGCATATAGATTAAAACATGATATGTAAAGGAATTTTAATACTATTTAAAAGATGGGATGGCTTTCATTTAAACAAATAAAGAACTAAATTTTACATCAAGTTTACAAAAAATACAAAATATATAAAAATTTAAAGATAACAAGGAAATATACAATCAATAGGATAGCTATATTTTAAAATAACTTAACGACGTTTTTTAAAGTTAACATTAAATTTATTCTTTAAGTTAAAACAACAAACCTACAAACAAATTGTTAAAGTCGTATTTTTTTCTTTAATTTAATTCTTTTACTTGGTTGGTACGACAACTCTGAACAAGAATCATCTGAGGAATCAGATTGTTGTTCTAGAACTGTAAATGAATTTAAGAATTGAAAATATTGTGGTTGTGTTTCTGCTGTTTCACTGATTGCTGTGGATCCTTCATCAATTATTAGAGCATCATTTGATGATGAGTCAGCATCAGAAGAATTACAAAGAGGATGTTGGTTCTGACTTTTCATACTATTCTGAGTAATACTATCAAGGTCAACAGATAAAAATAAATCATCTTCTTCTTCCTTTAAAGGATCTAATTCTTCCTTCTTAACTATATTTTGGGAATTTTCTTGAGAATTCTTTAGTCCATTCAATGAATCTTTGCATGTATGAAACGTATCATTACTGGCATCATCTTCATAGTATTCCATTATTAAGGTTAACTCATTTTCTTGAAGTAATGGCTTTATATCTTTAGAACTACTGGCTTCAGTTCGGTCAGAATTCACTTTCACTTCATTAATGAGCTCGACGACAGACTTTGAATCATCTGGGTAGCTCATGTCTTTATCGTACAGCATCTTCATTTTCTTAGCATTTTTAGAACTGTGAACAAAATAAATAAAAATAAAATACAACAATTATTAAATCACTTTCATCAAAAACAAGATAGAGGAAATAACAGAATTGCATGTTGAAAATTTAATCATTATAGGGTAAAAAGCTAATGACATGGTCTCCACATATAAAAATTTAATGGTATAAACAACGCGTTTCGAACACTTAGTGTTCTTCCTCAGGCATTAACTAAGGGTGAGTGTCTGTGGTACAACTCAGACTCACACATGAGACTGTGTTGTACCATCAGACTGTGCTGTACCACAGACACTCACCATTAGTTAATGCCTGAGGAAGAACACTAAGTGTTCGAAACGCGTTGTTTATACCATTAATTTTTTATATGTGGAGACCATTTCATTAACTTTTTACCCTACAATGAGTAAATACCACATAATAACGGTTTGCACTATGTTTGAATTAAAAATTTGTCTTAAAAAAATTATAATTATCCTAAATTGTTTAAACAGAAGAAGTTAGCTTCTTCTTAAAGGTAACTAGCAGAAACACCTGGTGTCAATCGGGAATAAGAAAGGAATGGTTGAATATGCTGTTTTTGAAATAAGAATTTCCCATAATTCAGATAAATAATAAATGTTTTTATTTCCATCATAAGATATCAAACTATTATAAAGACAATAACTATTTTTTCGTTTAAAGCAAAGCTTCTTTGTAGACAATATTTTTAGTTTTTCCTTCTGGGGGGAAAATTTTTTTACTGCCAACTCTAGAACAACTAACATAAAGCTGCTACTTTGCCACTTTCAATGTTTGTCCCGGTGACTTATTTATGGACATGGCAAAGCTGAAACGAATTGTGAATTGTACTCTGGAAGGGCATTTCTGAAGGAATTCTGAGGATTCTTGGAATGAAGACAAATCCAGTGAGTATACTTGCAACTATGACATGTCCCAAGGGCTTCTTTATCAGTAATCACTATCCTATCCTAATCCTATCACTAGGGGTGTCAGACACCTCTAGTGGCTCGAGAGAGTTTAGCAACTCTACAGGGTACTACATTTCTTTGATCTAGAACTGCATCTACAGATTTGTAAATAGTCGCAGTGCCAGGCAATAGCTGAAGTAACTGTAAGTTGATGTTTTTAACAGCAACAGTTTTTGGTGTTATTTACAATTTTATATATATAAACTAGATTCACAAAAATAACACATATAAAAGAAATAACAAAAACTCTCTTCTATATTTCGATTGCCTTATCATCAGGGAGATAGACGTGATGTCATCCGAAGACAAGTAACAATTGAGCCATTGTTACAGTTAGAAATGAACAGCTGTTACAAAAATAAGTGGTCATTTTCCCTCCTTAGATGCCCTGAGCCATAGGTTACCTAGGTTGGTTAGGTTGCAGTGGCAGTTCCACAAGGGAACACACTTAGGCCAAGCATTGGCCCTTTGTGATACCACACAATGAAGATTGATTCTACAGTGGGAGTCCTAAATTTTGCCTAACTCAAGTGTATTTAGAGTAGGGATCTTTAACGAGTACCTGACATCGTACAGGCTCGGGACCAACAGTTTAACGTCCTTCTCCGAGGGACGACGTGCTCGGATTTACTCACCTTCCGCGTGAATAAATCGAGGGCCAGGTGAGGATCGAACCCCGGTCCTATCAGATCAGAGGCGAGCACGTAACCACTGAGCTAGCCTGACCCCCTCATAGGTTACCTGAAGAGTATAGTTAGCAAGAGTCAGAGTAAAGGCTTTACTTTAGTGTGTATAGAAAACCCACGAATTTCTGTTCTTAGAAATATGTTTTTGAGGGCGTTAAGAGCGTGCTCACCTGAATCTCTTAATGATGAGATTAACAACATTAGGTCAATTGCCTTATCATTAAAATACCCCCTCCTCTTATATAGACATAGCTTTGAAGGGTGCTAAAAAACTTTCTCTAATATTTCAACAGAGCCCCATTAATTGTCAAATTCTATAGTTTTGCCATATCATGAGTCATTGGACCTCCTTCCAAGACTAGCCAAACAACCTGATTTCAATACACTGTTTTCTAATCGTAATAACGTGGGCAATATGTTAATAAAAAACTCTCCCAGGGAACTGGAGATCGGTGGAATTTATAAAATTACTTGCAAAAATTCCATAAAATTCATATTGGTCAAACTGGTAAATCTTTAAAGACAAATGTAAAACAACATCAATACAACGTAAATAAACAGGAAAAAAGTAGCTCCTTATTCTTGCATATAAATAATGAAAATCATCATATTGATTGTACAGGAGTTAAGAAATGTTGTTAAGAAATATTAACAAATCATCTTTAATTAAATTTAATAGATGAAATTTTATAAACATTAGTAACGGTTTCTTCAAGCTTGATACTTTCTTGACGAGGCTATAGCCTCTTCTAAGAGGGTTGACAGCTAGCGGATAGTTTTTTACGCTTTCTTACTGTACTCCCTTGTTTCCCCACAAAAGGACATTTGTCCTTTCCTGCACTTTCACCCTTTTAAAATACCACTCTTCCTCCCACTCTCCTCACCCCTCACCAGATTTTTCTGCATCTAGTGTTTCAGTTGGATGTTTGACTCTGACGAAGACCTGTTTTGATCTTAGTGTATCTAGGGCCTCTCGGCCATGACACAAAACCAAACCAGGCCGACGCTTAACGTGCTGCCCTTCTGTCACTCCAAGGTTCGAAAAGAACCGTGGAGCGTCCGAGGTGGACCTCACGGTGGCGAGCTCTCACGATACTATGTCATGCATCAGTACCACAACTTCACGCATCCTTATCAAGTCATCGGTCTCAAAACGTGATAAAACAGGTTAAACTTGATAACTTTACAAATAGAGGTATGTAACAGTACATAAGACCTAAATATAAATCAGAAATAAACTAATTTAAGACAAAGACGAATAAATTATACAAGCAAAACGAGAAGAAAACACATATTAGTAATATACATAAAAACTTAAAACTAACCTTAATTCTAGGTTACCACAAGGTACTCGGTTATTCCCTTGTGGTTTAAACTATAAAAAACTAATCATAATTTTAATATCCCACTAGGTACATGGATATTCCTTTGTGGGCAAAATACTAACTGAATACTAACTAGCATTAGACTATAGACATATAAATAGACGAAAATGACAAGACAAAGTTAACATAGACTTTATCCACAAGGTACTCGATATTCCCTTATGCATATACTTATAACCTAACAGATAATATAAAAATATGAACATAATTTTTAACTAAGGTCTAGGCAAAGGGAGGGGTAATATCTTTTTTAATTTGCCAATTTCATAAATGTAATTTAAAAAGGCACTTCTATATCTGCTCTTAAAGGTCATACGATACACACCAGAGGGACAGACACCAGACTCCTTTGCCTTTGAACAGAAAATCTGCCATAGTCTTCTAGCAAGTGTCTCACTGTTTCAGGTGCCACTCCGCACGGACACATAGGGCTAACAACAATCTTAAAGCGGTGCAGATACGCTCTAAAGTCTCCGTGGCCCGTGAGGATCTGTGTAAGCCAATGGTTGACTTCCAATACACCCCGGACCAATAAAAGATCCTCTATTGACATGAAGAAGTTCCTGGTCCACCTTCCAGTCACTCCTACCATCTAACTCTCCAGAGACCCAACGCCCACTGATAGAGAGGTGTCACACTATTCTCTCCCACCGGTGCCCACTTAGGTGGAAGTCTCCTACTCAATCTATACTCTTCAACTTTCAGCTTAATCAAAATATCTATTGACATCTGTCCTGCCACAACCTGCAAAGCCTGAGCGGAGGCAGTTTTATAGCTCTTAGTCACATTCACCAGGGCCATCCTTTGCTTAGACAATAATAGCTTAGCATTATTTCCATTCATATAAGGGCCCCAGAGCGGTGCACCATAGCTTATGATGGCATTAAATATTGAATTACCTAGTACAGCATACCGCTTAAAACCAACTCCCTAAGTAGTCCTCGAGATCCTGCTAGCGGCCGCAAACGCCATTGATGCTTTGGCCGCAGCGTCTTTTATGTATGAGTCAAATCTCATTTTTTCTTTAATCAATATCCCAAGATACTTAACCTGATTAGTGACTGGAAGTCTCATACCTCGATACACTACCTTAGGTCCACCATGTCTCTTAATGCTACCCTTTAGCATTAGGACTGAACATTTGTCAATAGACTGGTCAACTTTAGCGTATCTACACCACCCAGAAACAATTTCCATAGCCCTATTTCCCGCAGCCTCCAACTGAGTCCTGGACATCATTGGAATCAAAATTGCCAAGTCGTCAACGAAGCAAATGGCTTAATACCTTCAAACACTAAACTAACCAGAAGTGACTCGAAGGCAAAAGACCATAAAATTGGACCAAGAACCGAACCCTGGGAACATCCTCGTTCGACATTTTTTCTTACTGATGTCATCCTAGCACTTGCCACCACCGATCTTCCATCAAAGTACGACTTAATCATGCAAATTAAATTATCGCTGACACCAGCCTCGCACAACTCCTTAATAATAGTGGGTTTTCACAAAAATTCAAACGCTCCTTTAATGTCCAGGAATAGTCCCATTATGTATTTAGACTCAGACTCCGCTACGAATGTTTCTAGACTGGTCAGCGCATCATCAGTAGAGCAACCTCCTTTGACCCATACTGGCAGCCGGTGGAAACTGATTCAAGTTTTACCCGTAGGGGCCCTAACACCAACGCTTTCAGGCACTTACCCATACAAGGAGTAGAGATATAGGGCGATAGGACGCGACCAGGAAGGGATCCCTGTCGTGGCTCTTGGACAAGAAAGAGACCACTCCAACCTTGTACCTCTCAGGGAAATAACCAAATTGATAGTAATCCCTGTGTATACTGAGCTTAGATCGACCAACAAAAGGAAATACATTTTTATAAAAAATTGGAGACAATCTATCAATGCCAGGAGGTTTGTAATTCCTCTGGTGATTGAGGGCTATCGTGACATCATCAAGATCCAGTCACATCTTTCATTTAATATTAAGGGGGCAGCACAAACATTCTTCGTGGCTGCATTTCTAGGATCTTCTACAACAGAAGTGTCACAGGGGCCGAAATAATCCATGAGGCCATTAAATCTACCTGCCTGCGTGTCAACAACACCATGGGGGGTCTTGATGTCGGATGCGGATCTAACTACCTTAACCCTACCGCTCACCAATCTGTAGGATAAGCCTCAGAGACGCTCTCCTCAACAAATTTTCGCCATGAAGCCCGCTTTGCCTTACGGCACTCTTTCCTGAAGTGTTTTTTATGCTCTATATATGTCCTGAAAAGATCCCGTCGTCTCTGGACATCTCTGCACTTCTGATATCGTCTTCTATGCGATGCAGCAATTCTCTTAAGGCTCGCCAGATTCTCAGTCCACCAGTAGACTGATTTAGTGTGTGGCTTCGTGAAACCAGCCGCATCTGCCACTGCCCTACACAAAGTTTCTTCCATAAACTCCACCTTTAGTTCAATTTCGGCTGAGCATTCTACACTAATATCAAAAATATCCCTATAGGGATCGCATGTACTACTCAACGTTCTCGCAAAACTATTCTAATCTACGCCCCTCGCTCTATATCTCCACTCCCTGTCAAATTTCATTGGCCCAACATTTATTGCAAGAGCAATGATATTATGGTCGCCAACAAGGACATCATCACTACCGACCAGCCATCCACTCTTTTATATAACGCTCCAGAAACAGCGGTTACATCGATCCATGAATATCTATTGGGGCCAACAAATGTCGGACAAGAACTCTGTTTATTTACGACATAATCCGCATGTCTGTTTAAGAGGGCCAAAAGCATCTCCCCTTCATCTGTCAATGTGAGTGAACCCCAGGCCTTATGTTGAGCATTAACATCATCCATTAAAAAAAACTCTTTTTCTTTTATAGAATCAATAAAGGATCTCTAATTCAGTTAGCGCCTGCTCCATCGGTGTGGCATGTCGTTTATAAAAAGATATTAATGTAATATTCATGTTTAAACTCTCCATTTTGACAACTACTAAATGTCTAGAAGAAATGGACATAGTACAAAATTGTATATCGTTGTTAATACCGAAGACGGCTGCCTCAAGAACCCCTTCGGTGAATTTATATATATATATAACTTTAAATTACACAAAGCACGACGCACAAAAAAGAATAAAAAGAACACCACAGAATTCAATATTTCTGAATTATTGAAATATTGAATTCTGTGGGTGTTCTTTTTATTCTTTTTTCTGTGTCGTGCTTTGTGTAATTTAAAGTTTTATAGTCCTTGGGACCGTTTGTTATATTTACTATATATATACCAATTAAATGAAACGATTCCACGAACTAAATAAACTATATTGACACAAAGAGCACTTTTATTTGTAGGAAAACGTAAACAATATAAATATAAATTGTATCTATAAATTACTTAAAACTAACTCATTTCAGGTTGTCTTTACGTTTCACACATTAGAGAAACCAAATCCACCTTTAGAAATTTCTGTCAGTCTTTTTGTCCGCAAAATTTTGTCACAAGTAAAATCAGAGAACAGTAGTAGTGTACGTATAACTTAAAATCGAAGATTTGAATGGATTGAAAATTCAACGTAGAAGAGATGTTATGAACTTTTAAGCTGTCTTTTGACTAACTTCACAGACACGTTTAATTTGAAAATATACAGGTATAGCAAGTAAGTATTGTTAGTTGATTTCAATTTCATTTACAATTAACATCTCAGCAAGAGATAAATGACAAGGTGTTTCCCGAAGTTCACGATCTCTCATCTATTCAGAATAACTGGCTTTGTGAGCGAGCAATTCTCACCCCTACTAATTAACAGGCAAGGAAAAATCAATAAACAAGTTCTTGCACTATATCAGACTGAGGAAAAAACTTATTAGTCAGAAAACAGAGTGATTAGTGATGAAGAAGTAGTTCATTATCCAATTGAATTTCTTGACTCCATGACTGTTCCTCGACTGCCTGCTCATGACATAAAACTTAAAGTAGAGGCACCAACATGCAGTGATTTAGTTGCAGAATTAATTTCATGTTACGAAACTGAGTGCCCCAAAAATGTGCACCGAGACACAACTCTAAGTTCGTGCTCTATACAGATACGCCATAGAGGCGGACATCATGACTGGGGAGTCTGCATGTAAACAGGCATACCATCGATTCCGAGCCACTATTCGTTTCCATTCAACACAATAATAAGACGATACATATTTTAATTAAAAAGATAAAATTTATAAACACTTCAAATTATTTTAATGTATATAGACCACACAAAAGAATACAGACCTCTCAGTAGCATTGGTTTCCACATTATCAGGACTTCTGGCACGGCTCCTTGAAACCGAGAAGTCAATTTTATTCGAAAGTAACCTTAAAAAAAAGAAAACTATATAATTAAGAAATATAAAAAATAAATTCAAATATATTATTCTCTTTCTTAATTTTATTAATAATGATATTTTCTTCTATTCTATAATTTCTAGTGATATTTTGGAATACCATGTATCAATTTCCGAATTTTTGAAAAAGTACCCTTCAAAGACGGGCACGTTTGCTAGTAGATACACTATAATTATCAGTAGCAGAAAGATTATTAATAATATTATTATTAAAATATACTTTTTTACCTTATACGTTATTAGAAGTTAAACGTAATTGTAAGACGATACATTTTTTCATTAATAAAATAAAATTGATGAATATTTTGAATTATGTTAATGTACATAGACGGCACAAAAGAATACAGACCTCTCAGTAGCATTGGTTTCCACATTATCAGGACTTCTAGGACTGTTTCTTGAAACCAAGAAGTCAATTTTATTGGAAAGGAACCTTAAAAAAAAGAAAACTATATAATTAAGAAATATAAAAAATAAATTCCAATATATTATTCTCTTTCTTAATTTGTTTCCATAGGTGCATTTAAAAGTGGCCTACTTTTTTTCACATAACTTCTGTGGTTTCCTGAAAAAAAAATTGTAATATTTTCCAAAAGAATGGATTTTTAACAAATAATCAATTAAATCTTTAAAAATCCAATATAATTTTTCACAAATAAATCAACTCAAATTATTACACCTTCTTCATACTTCTTAAAAAATGGAATGTTCATGAAAATAATTTTTTTTTACAATTGCTCACAATGAAAACCCACTAATGAACAGATAATGATTAAGTACGTACTGCTGAGAGTCATTCCCCTCCACAACATTTGGACATTTAGAAACACTTTTCGGATTGGAAAAACCATCTCCATTGGAATGTAAACTGAAACAAAATTATGATTATTATTTTATATTTCTATTACTTTCCACCCATGCTTTAATTTCAAATTGACCTATTATTTTCAAAAGTTTGTTCTGGCCTACCATGAAAAAAAAATTCATTTCAGTTCACGAGCATTAGTTTTATTGAACAATCAATAAATAAATATCTATTATAATGTTATATATATATATATATATATATATTTAACAGATTCAATAATATATCGACCGTTTGATAGAATAGGTGTGTTCTCTAATTGGGGTTCGGTCAATTTTCCAGGATAAAAAATCAAACTCTCGTTGCCAACGTTTCGGTTTTATTTAAAACCTTTTTCATAGGCCTACAAACAAAGCATAATAAAGGATATATGTGATTTCTTATTATCATTTATTTGTAGGCCTATGAAAAAGGTTTTAAATAAAACCAAAACGTTGGTAACGAGAGTTTGATTTTTTATCGTGGAAAATTGACCGAACCCCGATTAGAGAACACACCTATACATATATATAAAAAGATTTCACATAAACACGTGAAATAACAATCAATGATCCAACCACAATATGAAATGGAAACCATCAGAATGAAATTTTAAACCACAATTGGAAGATCTTAGTCTTGTTTTCCCATTTCATCTTGTTTGATCATATACATACATATAAACGAAGGCAACAGAATGACAAACACCGTCATAAAACATTTTTATTTTTCGACAATCAAATGCTGACGACAATCGCAGTCAACAGGAGGTAAAGTTTCCCCACAAGGAGCCAGGGCGGTGACTGAAGTTCAACAACAGCAGTATTTGATTTATATATATATATATATATAATATATATATATATATATAATCAGCTCAAAAACGAAGAAAAGCAACACACAGAGAAAGAGACACACTTACAAACTCAAATTTTCGGATGATCCGTTTTCAGGAGAAAAAAGAATAGGCAACCAAGCACGCCGGAAACACAACGGCAGGAAACCGTCCCGGCAAACCAATCCCGTTGCCGGGACGGTTTCCTGCCGTTGTGTTTCCGGCGTGCTTGGTTGCCCATTCTCTTTTCTCCTGAAGACGGATCATCCGAAAATTTGAGTTTTGTAAGTGTGTCTCTTTCTCTGTGTGTTGCTTTTCTTCGTTTTTGAGCTGATTTGCGTCCAGTTTGGATAGTTTTTTCGAATTTCGAGTGAAATATATATCTATATATATATATATATCAGTAGTAAATTATCGACTGTTGACAACTAAAAAAGATGGATCGAAATGCGGTCAGTTTTTTCAACTTTCAATGAAATTCTAATTGTCGATGTTTCTATTTTATTTAAAATCTTTATCAAAGGCCTACAAAATAGAGGAAAATAAGAAATTAGATACAAATATTTTAAACACAAACAAAAGAAGTACATCATGAAAAATTATTTACAATCAAGCGTGTTAGGAATAACAATGAAAAGAAGGAACATATCTAGAAAAAACAATTAAAAGGAACTTATAAAAGTAGGAATATTTAAAATTGAACAAACTATTGTATATTACATTATTAAAACAATTTAGAAAGTTAAGATATTCAAATGGCAAATTTTTAATCAACAACTATGTACAGATAAATTATCTATTTGCATATCTGTAATAGATTTTTTATCTACATATAGTTGTTGATTAATGCTTCGTCTTTTGAATAGCTTCACTTTCAAAATTATATTTTTAGTGTAATATGCAATAGTTTGTTCAATATCAAATATTTTTACTTTTGTAAGTTCATTTTAACTGTTTTTTTCTAGTTGCCATAAGATTTATATTGGTCAAACTGGTAAATCTTTAAAGACACGTGTAAAACAAAACCAATATAACGTAAGTAGACAGGAAAAAAGTAGCGCCTTATTCTTGCATAAAAATAATGAAAATCATCATATTGATTGGACCGGAGCTAAATTTATTACCTATGAAAAATCAGTGTTATGAAGAAATGTTATCGAACCCTCTTTGATTAAATTTAAAGGATCAAATGTTATAAACATTAGTAACGGTATGTTTAAACTAGATTCAGCCTTAACGTCTTCTAAGAGGGTTGACAGCTAGCAGACTGTTTTTTTACTTTTTCTTACTGTACTCCTTTGTTTCCCCCCAAACCTCCCTCTGTGGACTATTGTCCTTTTTATGTTATTTCTTTTTATTCTTATTCTAACACGCCTGATTGTAAATCATTCTTCAAAATGACCTTCTTTGTTTGAGTTAAAAATGTTTACATCTAATTTCTTATTTTTCTCTATTTTGTTGCCTTTCGTTATAAAGATTTTAAATAATATCGAAACGTCAGCTATGAGTGTTTGATTGAAAGTTGAAGAAACTGTCCGCATTCTGATTCTTTTTTTTTTTCAGTTAGTTATATATACGCTATAAAATCGGTAAGACGATCCAAACTGGACACAATACAAGTTCAAAACCGAAGAAGAGTAACCACAGAGTAATATACAGTTACAAACTCAAATTTTCGGACAATTCATCTTCAGCAGAATAGAGAGAGGGAGACCAAACACGTTGCAGTTACATCAGCAAGTAACCGACCCGGTAAAATAAAGTTCAATGTAGATTAAGAAACAAAGGCCACTGGTACAGAGACGGTTGGAGACTCAACAGACTCTAATTTTCGGTTTGAACCATCTTCGGGAAAGACAAGAGAAAGAAATCAAGCGTACTGGTACAGAGACTGTTAGAAACGATTGGGTCTCCAACCACCACTGTACCAGTGAGCTTGGTTTCGCTTTCTTATCTCTCCTGAACACGGTTCAAACTAAAAATTAGAGACTGTAAGTGTGTGTTTAAATTTCTCTTTGTTTCCTAATCTACTTGTTTCTTAATATTGAACATCATTTATATATATTGACCATTAAAAAAATAAAAGCAAAAAAATAAGAATGAAGGAACTACCTACCGGTTGCACTCCAGATAAACACAAGAATAATAGCAATTTGATATTGTTACCAAATTATTCACGAAATGAATATATAATTTACAATTAAAATTCTCAAAAATACCTTTCATGAAATCTACTAAAAAGGAAAAAATAAATAAGTACAAACCTCTTAGTTTTATTGGTTTCATCATTATTAGAACATTTAGGAAGGCTTTTGGGATTAACAATACCATCATCATTGGAAAGTAAACTGAAATGTCAAAGAAAATATATAAATAACTTCTATAAAATTAATTTAAAGTAGTAAGTTTCTTTTACATACTTTTCATCCTTTGATGTACATAAATTCAATTTATTTTTCTTAAACTTCTTTTGTTGTGTCCTGAAATAAAAATACATGATAATACTTCCAAAATATTAAACTTTAACAAGGAATTCAATAAACTATTATATATAACATATTGATATTATCTTTCAATTTATACTTTTGTATTATTTCATTTTCTTGATAATTCTTCATGAATTAGGGTTCAAACAAATATTTACTTCTATATATATGTATAAGCAATTAAATAAACTAAATTCAGAGAAAGAACATACATAAAAGTGATCACAATAACTCACTACAATATTTAGACTTCCTGGTCATTAGGTAGAAAGATGTAAGTCACTCCGAGGATAAGTCGATTGAAAGGTAGTCCATTTGAAGAGGCAGTAAATTAGTGTTGCCACCTTACGAGGGACAGGAGACAAGGATAACTAAGATAAATAATATATATACATTAAAGATAAGTAAAAAACTAAGAAACTGAACTATAAATGAAAAATAAATCTGTAAAAAATTGTTTAAAAAGGTTAAACACTAATAATAATAAAGGATAATTAAGTATTGAGATTAAGCCCAAGAGTTGATCTATCTCCCAGGAGACAAATAAGTGTTTCTTCTGAAGCTCTCAAAGTGGCAGCATTGGTTTCGGTAATCAGCCTAAGAACCTGTACACGGAAACAGTCATTGAAACTGAGAACTACCACAAATGGGAAAGGAAAGGGCACTGCGTTTGTCAACTGATGACCAGTGATTATTCATACGAAGGCTTGCTCGGTGGAAGCCAAACCTATAAAACAATCGATACGCTGGGTGCAGTTCAAACTGTAAACGCAGTTACCAGAGGTAGAGTAGGTCTTATGAGAGATAGGTTAGTTGTGATTGTTAGTTAAAGATATAAAGGAGTCACAACATTCACATTGAACCATACCAATAGCAGTTGCAGTTAATAGGTGCACTGGCCTTCCCGTTCTCAATTATACTATCACAGACTGACTTTCAATTACTATTTCCGTGTACAGGGTCTTGGCACATTCCTCATCCCAGGGCTTAACTTTTACCCTTAATTTTTCTTATTATTATATATTTAGTATTTTTAAACAATATTGTTTACTTATTTATTTTTCATCTATAGTTCGTTTTTTAAGTTTTTTTTGCTATCTTTAAAATGTATTATTATTATTTATTTTGCTTATCCTTGTCACCTCTCCCTCCGTAAGTTGGCTCCACTGATTGAGCACCTCTTCAAGGTGACTTCACTTCAGTCGTCACCTGGGTCTGCGGAACGACTCGCATCTCTCTTCCTGATGACGAGAAATCGAAATACAGTAATGAGTCTCTGTGATTTCTTGTTTATGTGTTCCTTCTGTGAATCTAGTGTATCTATATTGTATATACCAATTCAATACAGTAAACTTTTAAGTAAAATTATTATATATGTTTGCTTCATTATATTAAAGTCAAGATATTCTTTATTCTTCCTTAATTTTACTTAGCAATATTTTCAAAAAGTTATATAAATAAAATTAAAAAAGCATGGTTAATAATAATAATTACTACTGAATATTCATTTATATAATATCCAATTTTTGAAAAAAATATTTTAATTACTTTTTTTTCAAATAAACTTAAAATGAAATGAAACATAAGCTTGAAGGAAAAATTAAAAAGATGAGATAAAAAGTAAAACACTAAATTTATGGGAGCTAACTGCAAGTAAATGAAAAACACTTACATTCATATTTCTGTTTAGTAACTTCAACTAAATATCACTAAGTAAATATAGTCTTATATTATAATCTTATAATAAATGTAAATTTACAACCCCTTACGCTGTAACTGTTTCAGTGTCACTCTTGTTTGGTTCCACAATACCCGAAATACAGTTGATCACTTCTAATCCAAACTTCTTAACTTTTTCTTCATGAAAACCATCAACTGCCAACAAACAAATAAACATTAAATATAAACGCCTGATCTTAACAATACCTATATCCTAAAACAGTAACACTACCTAAAACAAATGACTTTTTGATAGTCCATTTTTAATAAAAGAACTCTGCTGAGTAATAAATATGAGTAATCTAAAATGATTTTCATATTTTTCCCTGGAAAATAATATAGAATCTTACTGAACATATTTAGTATTTACGAAATTTGATAGATATTGACAGAATGGAGCTGTCTACACTCAACTGTACTATAAGTGAGCCCATTATCAAAAAAAATATAAATCAATTTAATTCATTAATTTTTACACTGACGCTAAATACTATCAGTTATAATTAAAATGTTATTGACATGTTTGTTAATTGATTATTTTTCCATAATTATGGCTTTATTAATTATTGATTGAGAAGTCAAACAATAATCCAATAATGGGGTGGGGAACCTTTCTTGGAGTAAAGGCTATTTTAGCACCATTTTAGCACTTCCCCAAAAAGCCACCACACATGGATAAGCAAATTCTTATAATATAGAATTCGCATCTGCTTCGCATCTTTCAAAAGACTAAGCAATGTCCTCACTGCTTTCGTTTATTATATTACCCTAGTTAACTCAGGAAAATCATTTTCTAAAAGCTTAGACTTTTCAAGTAATTATTGATGAATAGCCTTCTTCCTAAACACCAGAATATTTTACTTTTATTATCATAATTATAATTACTTATATTTTGAAACATTCTTCTCAACAAATCGCACAAGGCCGCATTTCATGATTCAAAAGACCACATGCGATCTTAAGGCACCAGGTTCCACACGCCTGATCCAATAAATGGAATTATCCATTTATTTAGTTTTACAAGATAAATTTATTAATTAGCAATTTATTTATATTTAAGAAATAATTATTTCTTATAAAGTTGGTTTTGAACAATTTAAAAAAATTAAATAAATACTGTTGGAATGCAGTCTTAAGAAAAAGTCACTTATTTAAACTTAAGAGTTTACATTTTTATAACTTTTTTCTTCATTTAAATATTGATTTGTTTTTTTAAATGGAAAAAATCTCTAGTAGCTTACACTCAACTATACCATAAGCGAACTAACTCATTGTCTAAAATAATGAACAATTTAATTAGTTCATTAATTTTAATTGACCTATGCATATTGTCAATTATAATGAAAATGGAATTGTCAATTTTGGTAAAAAAACGAATTAACATTTTATTTTGTTGCTGTCGACCAAAAACGATTAAAAATGGATAATATAACAATTTAAATTATCAATCATGAAATCGGACGAGAAACCAAACAAATAGGTTAGATTCGTAACTCTTCAATACAAATTCACCTAAAATACCTTCAAAATACATATCATCATTAAAATATCAAATCAAGTTTCAGAGAACAACAAAATGTTTAAATCCTTTATGCATTTTTTTCATGCTCACTATACTTTATTTGAAGAACTGAATGATCTAGAAGATTGGTACTTATAAATTGTTTCTAAAATAAATGACTAATAAGTTATAAAAAGTTCAGTATGTATACATATATATCGACAAAAAGATTTCACATAAACACGTAAAATAACAATCAATGATCAAACCACAATATGAAAGGGAAAACAAGACTAAGATCTTTCAACCGTAACAAACGGTCTTCGTCAGAGTCAAAAACTCAAACGTTGGGTTTTTGACTCTGACGAAGACCGCTTGTTACGGTTGAAAGATCTTAGTCTTGTTTTCCAATTTTCTTATTGTGGTTTGATCATTGATTATATATCGACACATTTTTATACTAAACAATGAAAACATATTTATAAAAATAAATGACATACATTGAGGAAGCTGAGAAATGCTCACTGGTCTTTTCTTAGCCAATTCTCCCATAAGATTACTACTAAATACCAAGTACGGAGGTATATTGCATTGCGTTGCCAACTTGCTCCTTAGACCTTGTAATGCTTCAAATATTCGTTGCTGTAACACGAGATTTGAAATAGTTAAATTAATTAGTACATAAAACCGGCATTGGCTTTAATAATTATTATAGTTATTTATATTATATTCAGATTTATATTTTTCTTAGTAACATTATCTTTAATTACGATTATTATTACATCCTTTATATAATTATCTGCACCAATTCCTCTTCATCGATATTTACTTAAACCAATTTCTTCCCCTTTTTCCATCCTCACTTGGTGATTACCCCCGATTTGTCTTGCAAACTTCCGTTTCTTATTCGCTGCTTAGCTAACAACTTTCTCTCCTCATGAAGAATGGTGTCGAAAAATAGCATTAAGTTTTGTCAAATCTTTAGAAGTGTCATTTCTCAATATATAATGTTTGCAGAAATGCCAGGTTCCGCAAATTCACTCTACATACAATTGTCTAGGTACTGCAGGCTTTGGCAACCAGCGACCCATGATATATTTTTGAGTAGCCCACAAAAATTCGATCTTAATATTTAAAATTCTTTTCCTTTTTGCTTATTATTAAAAGCTAACCAAGGTTTTGGGAAGGAAAGTACTATCGAGAAAAGAAAGAGAGAGAGAGAGATGGAGAATGCAACAACTCAGTTGAGATTTGAATCTGACGAAGACCGTTTGTTAAGGTTGAAACATCTTAGATTTTTTTCTCATTTCGAACACTTCGTTCTCTTAAAAAGAAAATTGAATTCTCTTAATTGAATTTTATTATTTCACCCTAATTTTGTAACTGATTAGATATAATTTGTATTATAGTGTCTTCCTGATGATGAACACAAAGTGTTCGAAACGCGTTGAATAAAACTTTATTTGTGTGGAAACTTTTGTTGGTTTATCCATTTTACCTCAGTATATATATATATAAAATTAAAAGGATATATATATATAGTTCACCAAGGAAAGAGAAAAACATAAAAACACACACAAAAAAGACTCACAGCAATATTTCGACATTCATCGAGTAGCTGAAGCTAACTGAAGGGAGCTTCAGTTAGCTACTGAATATATATATATATATATTATATATATATATATAATACCCAGTCGTTATCAGCCTTTGGAGAGATTCACATCTATTCCTGACGACGAGGACATCGAAATATAGTAGTGAGTTCAGTAATTTCTTTTCTGTGTGTTCTTTTTAACATTCTAGTTTATATATATATATATATATATATATATATATATATAATATATATATATATATATAACGCCACCTCTCATTCCTTGTACCATTTTCCCCATTAGCTCATATCATTATGTTTTTCTGGTTCCTATTACTTTTAGACAAAAGTTGCGATGGACAAATCATAGCTTCTTTCTTTGCAAATTTTTTCATATATATTAGGATAATTTCTTCTTCTCTAACAGAACTGTTCCATATTTATATTTTCTCCATAGTAAAAAATGAGCTAGTTTTTCCTGCTGAACGTCTAAAATCATTGCTCCAATACTCTAAAATAAAGCCTCCAAATATTAAGTCCCCCATGATCCTACTCGAGAATGGCTTCTGTACGTCTGTACAAATATACAATAGTTTCTTCATTATAGCAATGATGTCTCCTCATATTAAGAAGACCATTACGAGATCCCTGTTAATTCGTATACATCCCATTTCTAATAATGCCAAAGATGCCACCTTAAATAGTTGGAATCTAAATTATCTCAAAGAGGTTCTTCACCTAATGTAATCGCCAGTTGTGCTCTACCAGCTGAAAAACCACCGTTTTAGTCACACTATGACCTTAATTTCTAATATTTCCACTCAGTAAATATATATTAAGATAACTTAAGTGAAAAACCCTATACATTAAATTAATTGATATATCAGACAAAATAAACACCTGCAGAATTTCCTCTGGATCGTTTTTATTTTTTTCAATTTCACTCGGTTCACCACATTTATTACCATCCTGAGAATTCAGTGGCTTTTTTACCCTAACCCAATCATCTTCTAATAATCTGGAACAAAAAATAATACAAAATAGTAAATTATTGTTATTAAATAAAGAACTTCTATTGGCCCAAGTAAAATATGTATTATATCAAAATCATAAATTAATTAACACATATATATTAAGTTATATAAACAAAGATTTCACATAAACACGTAAAATAACAATCAATGATCAAACCACAATATGAAAGGGAAAACAAGACTAAGATCTTTCAACCGTAACAAACGATCTTCGTCAGAGTCAAAAACCCAAACGTTGGGCTTTTGACACTGACGAAGACGGCTAATTACGGTTGAAAGATCTTAGTCTTGTTTTCCCATTTCATATTGTGGTTTGATCATTGATATTATATAAATAATTTTCTTTAATATAAATTTTAGGTTCTTTTTTTGTTGTTTACTTCTTTTTAGCTGCCTTTTTTTCATTTTTTGAATTATTATTGATTTATTTTATAATGATATTATTTTTTTTCCTTTTATCCTCATTGTGCGAGATGACCAAACTTGGCTGACCTTTTAAACAATGGATTAAAATCTCAGTATTTTTCTTCTTTTGTATTTCTTAACATACTTCAACTATGAGGAATATTTTACACAAAAGGAAAACGTTGAAGTTTGATTTGAACTTGACTAACTGACCGATTACTCATATCGGTCATACTTCACCTACTATATGAGGAATATTTTGCACAAAAGGAAAACGTTGAAGTTTGATTTGAACTTGACTAATTGACCGATTCCTGATATATTTTCATTCTACCATTTTTTTATAATTCCAACTTTCTCTCTTAAAAATAAAATAATTTCAGATTTATTAAGTTAGTAAATAAATTTAAGATACTTACAGGAATTTTGGTTTCAACATTGTCTTCATTGAGGCAGTAGGCTTTAGATTAACTGTACTTAAATTTCCTTTACTGTACAACAAAAAAAAAACAGGTAAACAAAAAATACTTCCTTATCCGAAATATAAACACCAATTGTTCAAAAAAGAAAGATCTAATATAATTTTCCTCGTCTTAACAATTGTTTGAAATCTATAAACAATTTAAAAATATTATTAGTATCGCTTAATTAAAATAATGTTTGGTATTAAAAAACTTTTTTTATATAGATGCCAACGGTCATAGCCATCCTGAGAACAGTTGTTATCATTATATCACTGAAGTAAAGCAACATTGGTTTAGGTTACTACTTCGATGGGTAACAAAATCGCAAACTGTATATTTATTTTTATTCATGAAAAACCTTCATAACAAAACATCTTTGTAAATATACTGATATATTAAATAAAATAACACTATTTGACATATTCTTAAAGTTGGTATGACCAGGGGTTCTCAACAGTTTCTAGATTCTTAAAATTTGACAGTATATTTGCCTTAACATTTTTGCTTCCCAGTAATAAAATAACATTTATTTTAAATATAAATGTTAACACTGTAAACCGTTACAACACAAACCGTTTTCAACACAAAAGAAATAAAAAAAGTGTCTACCCATCATTTCAAAGTACAGGTCGGCAACCACTAATCCGGTAACTTAGGAGATCATGATTGATGATAATCGGGTAACTTAGGGTACCCGATTATCAATTTTTCCGGATTAATGATTCATTAGCCTCGAATATAGAAATCCAAGCAGCTAACCACCTCATTTCAAATTTATAATATCCCTAACATACCGAACATTGGCCCTTTGTGATACCTCATAAAGATGATTGATACTACATTGGCAGTCCTAAATTCTGCCTAATTAAATACTCAAATGTATTTACAGTAGGGATCTTTAACGAGTACCTGACATCGTACAGGCTCGAGACCGACGGTTTAATATCCTCTCCAGGGACGACGTGTTCACCTTCCTCGTGAAAAAATCGAAGACCAGAGTGGGTATTGATCCCCGAGCTTACCAGTTCATACTCTACGTAACAATCACCCTTATAGTAAAGATTATATATTGATTTTATACTAATCATTAAGTGAATTTAAATAAAGTTTTTTCCTCCTGATATATTATCTTTAGTGTATTGAAATTTTTGTGATATCTATGATACTTAAGCAAGATTAATTAAAATATTGATAATTTCGACATTATTAAAGGACAGTTTTGCTTAAAAAAATTAAAAATTTTGACGGAAGAATTGTGAAAATATTTTTGGATACCTCCACAATTTGGCAGATGACAATGAAATTGAACACAAATATTTCTGTGTTGAGTTTTATTTACACTCATGTGCATTTGTTTGCATATCAGCTCGTACCATATACCCGTTGTATATTCATGTTTAGTGAAATCTAGACCTATAGACTAGATCTAGAATGTGTTCTAGGATCTAAAATCTATACAAATTGTTAACGAATTGTTAATTATTAACAATTGTTAATTGTTAAGGAATATACACTAATCATCAATCCGGCAGCTTTGGGATCAGGGGGGTACCGATTATCCATCTTTCCGTATTAGTGATTCATTAGTCTCGAATAAAGACATCAAAGTAGCTAACCATTTCATTTCAAATTTAAAATATCTCTTATTCGAGTTCTTCGGGGCATGTTCTTGCTTGCACTTTCTGAATATCACCTTAAAGTTCAACACCTTCATCTTCACATAACTTAAATTATCTCATTATCTGATCTAGTTGTGGAATATTATCTGATTTCATTGATTTCCCTTTAAACATCTGTTTCTTCGATTCATTGTTAACAGAAAAGCTGACTAAATTTTCTTTCTGTTTCTTTTATCATAAACTGTTGATGATCTAATACTATAGAATCCACACATTCTTATAACAGGGCACACCTTAATCAAGTTTTTTTTCAAAAGTTCAACCTTTTTCGGATATTGACAAATGGTTTATGTTTACGTTTGTCACTTTCCTTATTCACTGACGCCATGGTTGGAAATAGTCCTCTTTTTTTAAAAAAAAAAAAATTAAAAATCACTTAGGAAAAGATTGCCAAAGTTTCAATAAACCGGCTCTGATTTGCTTAGGTTAGAATCAGCACCATCAAATTCTAGCAGCCAGTAACAAAAATAATACCGGATAACTGATTGTTCCGGATTAATGAACACCGAATTAGTGATTACAGACCTGTACCATACATTATAGTACACAGGCACCACTTCAGAGAAAAAGGTGACAGATTATAACATACAGTCCAAACAAAAAAAAAGGTAGGAGATAATAATATTTCTTTAATATATATTTACAAATAATCAATATACAACAGGGTGTCCTAAAATAAATGAAACCCTCAAAATTTATAGTAAATATGTTGATTTTAATCAAAAACTTTATATTTTTCAGATTAGATAAGTTATCAGTAACAATTATTATTTTAAAACCCCATGGCTTGGAAATTAGAAGAAAATTTTTTTTGCGGCACGACTTATATAGAGACTAAATCCTATAAGACCGTTTGAACACGCTTTCCGCAGGAAGTTTAATATTGCACATAAAAGAGGTGCTTCAGAGACCACTATACACTCTAAAATGAACAGGATGGGTGGTCATATCAAAACGCGGTTTGATACTGGTTTGAAGATGAAAATGAAAAAGCACTTACTGTTACAAAAGAGTGATACATTGTGCTTAACAGGTTCTGGATGGACCTTGAAATACAGCAGGGAATAAATCGAAATGTGCAGTGGTTTTAACAGGATGAAGCTAGTCCATATACAGCCAATGTCACACTAGAGTGGCTTGATCAACGATTCTCTCATAGTTTGATTAGCAGGCGGCATGATACATAATGGTCACTACATTCACCTGACTTGAGTCCCCCAGACTTCTAACTATGTGGCTTGTTAAAAGACACAGTTTATCAGAACAACTCCAAAACGATTGTTGAATTAAAATTGGCCATTATGCAGAACATTAGCGCAATAGAAATAGAAGAATGTACCAGAGTGATTAATAATTTTGCACCTCGATTACAAGAATATCTGAGATGGAATCCTATATTCGAGGTGGTCATTTGGAGCGTACATTTAAATATATCTTAAAATCTAGCTAAAGGCCCCAAACTTTCAGTACTCAATTGTTATTATACGAACTCATAGAAAATTTTAACATCTTTAACGTTTTAGTAATAAATTGTCTTCGATTTAATGGGTTTCATTTATTATTTATTTTGGAACACCCTGTACTTGCACTATATTTATCTATACTGCAATGATCCAAATACCACATACATATTCCTGACCAACACCCCAGTTAACTAGGATTAAAGTTTGTGTAATCAGTATATTTTAATAGGATCAATGTTTTAAAGTACAGTAAAGGGAAGAAGTTAGTCCAGCGGCAACGTGCTCTCTCGACTAGTAGAACTAGGGTTCAATACCCCCTCTGGCCCTCGATTATTCACGTGGGAGGTGAATAAATTTGAGTCATCCCTCTTGAGTACGTTAAGGGCTCAGTCCCGAGCCCGTATGATATCAGATACTCGTTAAAGATGCCTACTCAAAACACACTTGAGCTAGATAAAATTAATGACTATCAATGTAGTAGAATGATCATTGTTTGGTGCCACATACGTTCAATGTTCGGAATACCCATTCGAATTTTAACTTCTATCAAAATTGTTAACAATTATTCATCACTATAAAGATAAAAATTAAGAATGCATTCTTTGATACCACTAGTTATGAACAAAGGTATTCTAATTTTAATTAAAAATCTAACAGTTAAGAAATACTAGAAATAATTAGAATAAATAGTAAAATCCATAAAAGGTACCTTTCTATATACTTATTTCCCAAAGTTGTTACAAATACAGTGGACACAGGGAAATTATTTTTGTTCCATCCTCGACCAAAATCAGAGGTATCACGAGCTATGAGATTTTCTTGAAGTAATAAACGACCTAGAACAAACCATCATTCATTAACTCAAAATTCAATAGTTGAAAAATAATTATATTTTTAGTCACCCCTAAATATTATATTTATTGTATTTTTTACCTGGTAGCCGAATGAAGTTAACATGAACCACAATAGTACCAATAATAAAAAGCCGGTGTTTACGACTTCACTCGCATCATTAAGTTTTAAATTGTATATACTACTGTGTTATTAAATTGAAATTTAAATTCTAAAAATAAATATATATTATCAACAAGCAGTATATATTTTGTGAAACATTAAACAAAAGTCTAAAAAAAAAATTCAAAGTAGATAAAGAAACATAGAGAAATTAAAAACACACACTTACACTACACTCTCTAATTTTCGGTTTTAACCGTGTCCAGGAGAGATAAGACAGGGAAACCAAGCGCACTGGTACAGGGACGGTTGGACACCAACAGTGTTGCCGCATATGCGTCCGTTCATAGAGCACAAGGTAGACCAGAAAATTTAATTGACAAGGGAACATAAGTCAATTTAAAATTACTTATGGGACAGGGAATATGAAAAAAGATACAAATAAAAGAAAAACAGAGAGATTAATAGAGAAAGTGATACATAAATAAAAGTTAAAGACTTTTAAATAACCTTAGTCTTTTACCTTTAAGGCCTCAAACCACCTCTGTACCAGTTCGCTTGGTTTTCCTCTCATATCTCTACTGAAGACTGTTCAAAAGGAAAATTAGAGACTGTAAGTGTGTGTTTTTAAATCTCTATGTTTTTTTTTTATCTACATTGAACTTTGATTGCCCCTTTCAGAACGTATTTTTATTGAAAAAGTGTCAAAAAAATAAAAGTTATACATTCGTGCCTTTTACTGTAGAATCTGAAGATGGGTTTCCTCGAATCTCTATTGTAAATAAATATCCAATGTGTGTATTCTGTTAAAAAAACATCTAACAGAAACATCTCAAATGAAGTCAAGTCATTTTCAAGCACATCTTTTCAAAGAAGTAAGAGTTCATAATTATTCTTATTTCTGTACTCACACTTTACTGAATTATTATTTCATTTGTAGCACTCTAAAACTTGGAACAATATTTTTTGTTCATTTGTGTGTTTGTTGACTGATGTACAGTTTTTGCTTTCTCTGCGTAGTTTGACTATGAAAGAAGTTTTAAATAAAAAAAAAAGACGTCAGCATTTGAGGTTTGATTTGAAACTGGAAAACTGTTAGACTCTCAATTTATTTTAAACCATAATGAATATCATATTATTCTAAATGAAAATTGGTATATTCGCTAACAGCAAAGATAATTTGTATAGGTTTTAGATCCTAGAACACATTCTAGATCTAGTCTATAGGTCTAGATTTCACTAAACATGAATATACAACGGGTATACGAGCTGATATGCACACAAATGCACATGAGTATAAATAAAACTCAACACAGGAATATTTGTGTTCAATTTCATTGTCATCTGCCAAATTGTGGAGGTATCCAAAAATATTTTCGCATTCTTCCGTCAACATTTTTAATTTTTTAAGCAAACTGACCTTTAATAATGTCGAAATTATCAATATTTTAATTAATATTGCTTCAGTATCATAGATATCACAAACATTTCAATACACTAAAGATAATATATCAGGAGGAAAAAACTTTATTTAAATTAACTTAATGATTAGTATAAAATCAATATATAATCTTTACTATAAGGGTGATTGTTAGGTAGAATATGAACTGGTAGGTCCGGGGATCAATTTTTTCACGAGGAAGGTGAACACGTCGTCCCTGGAGAGGATATTAAACCGTCGGTCTCGAGCCTGTACGATGTCAGGTACTCGTTAAAGATCCCTACTGTAAATACATTTAGTTAGGCAGAATTTATGACTCCCAATGTGGCATCAATCATGTTTATGAGGTATCACAAAGGGCCAATGTTCGGTATATGAGTGTTTGGTATATGTGCCAATGTTCGGTATGTTAGGGACATTATAAATTTGAAATGAGGTGGTTAGCTACTTGGATTTCTATAGTCGAGGCTAATGAATAATTAATCCGGAAAAATGGATAATGTACCCTTCTGGTCTCAAAGTTGCCGGATTAGTGGTTGCCGACCTGTACTTTGAAATGATGGGTAGACACTTTTTATATTTCTTTTGTGTTGAAAACGGTTTACAGTGTTAGCATTTATATTTAAAATACGAGATATTTTATTACTAGAAAGCAAAAATGTTAAGGCAAATATACTGTCAAATTTTAAGAATCTAGAAACTGTTGGGAACCCCTGGTCATACCAACTTTAAGAATATGTCAAATAGTGTTATTTTATTTAATATATCAGTATACTTACAAAGATGTTTTGTTATGTAGGTTTTTCATGAATAAAAATAAATATACAGTTTGCGATTTTGTTACCCATCCAAGTAGTAACCTCAACCAATGTTACTTTACTTCATAACAACAATATAATAACAACAATAATGATAACAACTGTTCTCAGGATGACTATGACCGTTGGCATCTATATAAAAAAAGTTTTGAAATACCAAACATTATTTTAATTAAGCGATAGTAATAATATTTTTAAATAGTTTATAAATTAAGAATTTGTCCTTGTAGATTTGCCACTTCAACTCAACCTAACCTAGGATTAATATCAATTTGATCCCTAAAGCGAGTAACTATTTGGATAAACATCTTGCAAACATTAAACATCCTAAATCAAACAGCATCATTAAATATGTTAAAACACCTAAAAGCTAATCTTTGTACCTAGAGCCTTCCACCAGTCCTCGCTCTTATCACGTCCTTTTCCATAAAGTTCATGATGATATGCCTGTTTCGGAAGCCTCTTATTATTCGATCCTTTAATCAGATAAATAGGTGTTGTAATTCCATATCTACGTTCAAAATGTTTTACAGCTTTTAAGAGCAGTAACGAATCATCCCGCAAATCTTCATCCACAATCTTTGCAGATTCCAATTCCCTAAAAATTAATAATTGAGTACGATTAAACTAAAATTTGTAAAAGTTGTAACAAAGTTAAATTTTTAAAAATCTTTAATCTGAAAAACAAACAATCTTACAAAATTAAAAAGGTTATATTGAATAATCTAAAATAAAAAAAACTTAAAAATTAATAACTTTCCTCTATTAACTAAACATTCTTTATTAATAATGAAAATTTAAAATCATAAATGAATAAATTTACCTTATTTTATACTCTGTCAATTACGCTAAACCCATTTCACATATTTTTCACTAAAAAAGTTCTAAATTTGCTCCTATTTGCACTTAAATAAGTGTTCATATGGATGTTATTAAGATAAAAATCTAACAAAACCCTTTATACATATTACATTTATTAAATTTGCTGTTTTCTAAATACAAAAAGGAAACTTTCCTTGAAAGGAAAGTTCATCAAATAGCCCCCCCCCCTCCCCCCCACTCTAGAATGAGAAAGAGGAATATCAATTAAAGCATTACTGTTCCACAATTTGGTCTGAAACATTGTAAAAATAATTCAAGCATAGTCATTTTGATCGTATAACGCATAAAAAAAATAGGCTAATTGTGCTTTAATATCGAATTTAACTTTAATACATTACAAATATGTTTAATTTCAATATGCCGACTTTTCGACCGCAAGACAGCTTTAACAGGAGTTTTGTTAAGTTTGATGATAAACTAAAATACATAGTGGTTTTTAGCTTATTAAGGGGCTCAAGTCTCACGTCAGTTGGCATTAAAATTACAAATTAAATTTCTTCCTTACTTTCAGTTAATTGAAAACTTTGAATATTATTTCGATCAAAATACAATTAATAACTAATGACAAATGCTATCCGAATAAATAATTATTGTAAATTTTAAACCAGTAAAGGTGGATACCGCTTTAATTGGTTGTTGTCCGTGACATTTAGCCAGTTTCGAACTTTGTCCGTCATCAAGAGAAACTTCTTTGAGGTTGCTCTTCATGAAGAACAGCTCCCAAAACCGCTCCAACGATACAAAGTAGTATAGAAGACGGTATCTTTGTTAATTATCATCTGAACTAACCCCTATGGTACTAAAAATATGCATGTACAATCGACCCCCGAATTTAAGTACTAATAGAGACCGAGACATGTCCCGAAATTGGTAACACTGGTAAGTAGTAGCCTAATGGTGGGTAAGGTAGGTGAAGTTGACAGCATGCCAACAAGTACCACATACATTTCACTAAAACTTTCTAGAAGGGTTAAACTACCTCAATTTCATTTACTTTAACACAGTACATATTTCATTTAAATAAACACTATTATTAATCATATTAAACTTTATATTGAACAAAAAAAAACCTAGCCTAACTGTTGAAGGCAGGCCAAGACGTAGAATAGGATATATGACCTAACCTCAACACAGTTTAGTACTATTGGGGGATCTCAAGATGAATAAATACCACACTATAACAGAATGCCAATGCAGTAGGGTAACACGGCTAAATACTACAAGGGCCGATTTGAAAAGAAATTTTCAATGAATTTGGAGTAGCGGAGGCATATGAGACGGTTATTATATTAAAATACATAATAATAATAATATTGTCTATGCATAAGAAAGGTATAGTTTGCTTAAGATAATGACATCGGAGTAGCCTAGGCTACTCAGTCTCACTCTGCCCTCATTGTGAATTACCAATACACGGATGATAATTTATGCTATTCAAAAGGAAAAAAAAATTTTTGTTTAAAGTGCGGTTAATTGAAGTTCGTAAACTCTAGGGTCGAGTGTATAATGTAAATGTGATATTCGTATATTTTCCAGAGAATAAGAAAAATTTGAAGTCATAAATAAATAGATTACTTTTTAGTACAAACATCACAGCAGGAGTCATTACGATTCATCACAACATCAGGGTCAAAATGAGATAAAAGAGATTTCCTTCGGCATTCCGAAGATTCTAAGTAACGTTCCATAAGCTTCATCATTTCTATCTTATGTGATTTAAATGTCCCTTTCAATGAAGCAACAAACAACCTAAAACAACATACAAAAAAGTTTAAAAATAAGGAATTTATAATAGAATTTCAGTCAACTTATTTTAAAATTTAAAATGCAATAAAGAGCAATGCACCCATTTTTTTCTTCATATTTACTTTTCAATATCTTCAATTCGATATAAAATAAAAATTAATAAATACTTCTTTCTAATGAAATTACTACAATATAAAAATATATATTCCAGTAATGACTGATTTATATATATATCTATATAATAAGGTATTGTTTTCTTGATCACAATTTACTAATAAACACTTTTTCTTCTTCTTGGAGTTTGGTCAGGGTTAATATACGGAATCCACTTTCGCCAACGTTTCGTCTTTATTTTAAGACATCCTCAGGGCTATAAATCAAGGCTAGCTTCTAATACCGAACCAACAAAACAAAGTTTTGTTACATTATATATATATATATATATATATATATATATATATATATACTCCAAAAATTGTTCTTGACCTCTTCTATTCTATTCTATGTTTTGTTATTGAGGGCTAGGTCAAATAAAAGAAAATAAACTCCTTCCTAGGCCGACGTTTCGATGTATTTGTACATCATCTTCAGGGCTAAAATAGTAAGAACTATAATACATTTACTAAAACAATCTATCTATGTGGGTTGTAGATTGTTTTGGTAAATGTGTTATAGTTCTTACTCTAATTTTAGCCCTGAAGATGATGTACAAATACATCGAAACGTCGGCCTAGGAAGGAGTTTATTTTCTTTTATTTGACCTAGCCCTCAATAACAAAACATAGAATGATATATATATATATATATATATATATGATAAAACCACAAAATGAAATGGGAAAACAAGACTAAGATCTTTCAATCATAACAAGCGATCTTCGTCAGAGTCAAAAACCCAACTGGACGATTGTTATTTCACGTGATTATGTGAATTCTTTATATATATAATTCAAAATATGAAACGGTCTATTAGGACAACATATCAAACTATTACAAGAAAAGTACACGTAGAAAGAACACACCACACACTTCAATATTTTCGACACTAATAATCAATAATAATAATAATGTGTTTAAGCAATTCTAATGTTTAATTGTTACCTGTTTAAATTAAAGTCAGCTTGGCTATACAGCACATGACATTTTGAGGGTAAACCATCTCTACCCGCTCTTCCAATTTCCTGATAATATGATTCAACATCTTTTGGAGCACCATAATGAATAATTAATCTCACATCTACAACGTTTTTAATTAGAAAAACAAAACATAGACATTGGATTGAAATTAATTGCAATAGATGAGGTTAAAACTACTGAAATGTTGAGGCAAGAAATGAAGTTGATCCAACGACTAAGCATAAAATTTTAGGAAATCATAAAATGACCATATGAACCATGTAAGTCTGCTCTTTCTCCTTTATGGACAGGTATGTTTTGCTATATGTTGTAACATTCTCATCCTATGCACGTTTACTCTTATTACCCTTGCCGTTAAATCGACCTTAGTAAACGGCTCTAAATCACAAGTGATTTCCGGCCCTCCTCCTTTTGTGCATTAGTGTGTTATGAAATTGTAGATACATTTTCTGGACTAAATAAAACTATATGGAGTGAATCTAGAGACAAAAAACATCTAAGACTACCTATATCCCGGATGATTTGGACGTCTCCCCACAAGGGGGAGTAGCTCCCGTTACCCCGGGCCAGGGCTCACACAAGCTCAGAAATGGCCTCGAGGGCTTCCAGAAAGGGCCGCCGAAATCCAGTACCCTTTGATTTTTGGCTCATAAGTAGTAAGACTCTGGTAGGTAAGGACTCTGAATAAAAGGATTCTGGAGGGGGTGTCTGAATCGCCACTCCTCCAGTCGCTCAAGAGGACCATTAATAGCCAGGCAAGTACCAATTTAGCTGAGCTCATGGCCCATCCAACTGGTAGGGATGGAGAGTCTAGCAACCTCTTTGAATGCTCTGCAGGCATCCGCCCAAGATACTGCTTCTCACACAGCGACCCGAAGGTCTACCCAACTTGTATGAAAACCACAGCCACTCCTCAAAGTCCAAACCTCAAAGGCGGGATGAAGAGTAAACCCTTCATGGGCCCCCACCACCTGCAGTACTAACTAGCTTTAAGAGTCTAGCTATAACTCCAGACCGAAGTCCTACTGAGCCTGCTCAGCTTAGATCTGGGTCAGTAGCCCACCTAGCCTCTGGTCGTTTGTCAGGCACTCTTGGAGCCAACCCCCGCGACGAGGACGCCATCAGGAGGATACAATACAGAATAACAATTACAATTACTAAAATAAAACATATAAATATGATTCTGAGGTAAAATGTCTAAACCAACAAAGTCTCCACACAAATGAAGTTTTGTTCAACGCATTTCGAACACTTTGTGTTCATCATCAGGAAGACACTATAATACAAATTATATCTAATCAGTTACAAAAATTAGAGTGAAATAATAAAATTCAAGACATACCCAAGGATGTGGTACTGACGGGTTGGTCCAGTGAAAACAAGTAGTAGGAAACAGATCCGTTGCGAAAGAGTGGGGATAGGCATTTAGGAGATAAGGTGACAAAGTCTTCAGGTATACCCTAATCGCCTAATATTCGGGTATCTCCTATATGCCTATCCCCACTCTTTCGCAACGGATCTGTTTCCTACTACTTGTTTTCACTGGACCAACCCATCAGTACCACATCCTTGGTATGTCTTGAATTCTCTTAATTGAATTTTATTATTTCACTCTAATTTTTGTAACTGATTAGATATAATTTGTATTATAGTGTCTTCCTGATGATGAACACACAGTGTTCGAAACGCGTTGAATAAAACTTCATTTGTGTGGAGACTTTGTTGGTTTATCCATTTTACCTCAGAATGAGTAAATACCACACAATTACGGATTGCACAACTAATGATATAAATATGAAATAGGTTTTTGAGGGTTAAGTCCAAAAATTAATTACTTCAGATTAGTCGCCGAAAATTGTTCTGCATTCTCAAGGATTTTTTGAAGGAACTATTCACCACATTTAGTACATCTCTTCTGATTTTCTAATATCTATTGTCAAAAACAAATTTAATTGACATGTAACTTTGCTGACATGTGACATGTAACACGTGAGCACACAAACACTTGCACACACAAACACGCACGTCGAGGGTTAGCATGTATAAAGAAGCCGAGGGCAATGTTTCATTATGAAGAGCTCTTTCATCACATCAAGATCTATTTATTCTGACTTTCTTTTAGAATATAAGTCTATTGAACTTTTGATGAATTCAAGGTGAAATTCGCAGAAAAAGGAAGGTCTAAGATCAATAACATTAAGAAAAATATTTATTTTCGTTCTACATATCTGACATTTTGCCTCCCTTTCCCCACCCACACTGCAATCATTCTTTAAAATGAATGTTTCTAAATAAATTCTTTAATGTTGAATGTTTTCTATTTTAGTTGAAAAAGATGAGGGATTTTCTTTCAGCAAACTCATTGTAACATTCTGCAGTATAAGTAGCTTACAAGTACTGCCACGAACATCCCACTAGTGCTATACTAACAGTATACTAGTACTATCACAGGAAAATATACTTAAGTATAGTTTAATACTTAAGTATATTAGTATACGTAATTATTATAGTTATAAAGTATAATTAATTATACTTTATATATTATATTATTACTATTTATTTATTTATTATCGTTATGTATGTTGTAAAACTACCTGTATAAAAATAGCCTTGAAAATGGTCGATGTGGACCGAAACATGTTGGTATATAAAAATAAAAATTTCGGAGAACTGATATATCTTGTCTCGAACTTATGGAAGCCAGAGGTGAGAAAATTGGAAAAATTAATCCGAAAAGGTGTTAAATTAGAAATAGGCATAAGTTTTAATAGAATTTGTATATATATATATAAAATTAATAATCAACAATAACTCTTGATATAATATATGAATTAAACACCACAATAAACAAATATATATTAATTACAATGCTCTAAGGCCTTTCGTTACAACATCGGGACCAACAATACAAGGCTATTGTAGAATAGTCTTGGACTATTCTGAAAGAAGTAAAAATGTTATTATTCAGTCAAAAAACAGTAAGATGCAACAAACCAGGTTTATTGATTCCCATTCCAAAAGCAACTGTTGCAACAACTATTGGTATTTCATCTTTGATGAACTCTTCGTGGACCTCTTGTCTCAAACGAAGTCCTATATCAGCGTGATACAAACAGCTTACGTACCCAGCATCTGAAATTGAACAACATAAAACTTGAGTAATTATATGTTATAATAGTGATGGTAATATATGACACACGTGTTAGTGTTACCACGCAAGCTAATTTTTGTGACACGCATCTTTAAAGATAAAAAAATTTCAAAATGCAAATATTTGTTTCTCATAACAACCAGAGTTGGTTATTAATAATAATATTATTACTACATAAATAATAAATAATAATTTAATTCTGAAACCATATGTGCATGTACAAGTACAATAATATTGCATAACAAATATGCATATTAAAAACATTTAAAAATGTTTTAATAATGATAATTGTATAAAAATGTAGCAATGATATTGATAGATAGCAATGAATTTCTTATTGAAACCTAAGAAAGTCAATGAATAATGTAAAAGAAGTCTCTAAATGTAAATCATTGGTTTTATAATTTTGGTTTTTGAAAAAAAATAACTAATGGCCTGATGGGTGGTGTCTGCACTAGATTACTCCTGAGGTGTTAATCTGGTGCAGTCAGTGTGGATAACTACCACAGGGATTAAAGGCATCCTTAAGACAGTTCTTAACTTATCTTACTCTCATTATCGGCATAACCGGTGTGTTTGTTTAATGGCATTAAACAAATAATTAACTTACAAAAATTATAAATATTTTTATTTATTTGTATTAGTCTTTACTTTTGTAATGTATGACAAACCATGAAAATTCTGTTTCGATTTTTCAAAATTTTCACACGCCAAACTCAAATGGTAAAGCAGTCACTGTGTTACGATGTGTAAGAGAGTAGTAACTTTTAACTGTCCGTTCACAAAATTGAATTAATATATTTGTAATAGAGTGGTAAGTTTTTGTATATCCAAGTCATAACAGTCTGCTGCCTATGTGGGCAACCAGTTTCAATTGTTTCTTTCACTTTGTCACCTGTTGAGGAGTGCTTGTGGCCGAGAAACTCTTTTTGATAGCACAAGGGAAAATTGTTTGGCACCAAGTCTGAACTGTACAATATATATTTATTATCATGTTGACCATGGATGTATATAGGTAGCCGATTCCTACTAAGTCGTCAGTTTAAGGACTACGTTACTGATCATGATCAAAGACTTCGATCCCCCCCAACTAATCACCAAAGGGGAATTTCCCTATTACCTGGGACCAAGCCTCACCTAAGCCAGAACCAGCTTTCCAGTCCACCTGCCAACTGATGGACCTTACCCAATGATAAGGGTCAAAGGTCTAGCTTCCTCTTGCTGCTCTGCAAGCGACTCCCTAGAGAGCTTCACTTCATGATTGAGGTACCAGTTTTTAAGTCCACCTGTCAACTGATGGTGGACCTTACCAACGACCAAACATGCGCAAACCCGAAGGAATCCCCCATGAACATCCAATTTAATAATACCAGACTACCCGTGACCTGTTGGTCATCCAACACTTTCCTCTTTAATCCAATCATATTCACATAAATGCAGATAAACTCTAAATTAATTAATGACTAATAAAGAGGATAATGAACATAGTTTTAAGATTGTTCTTATTTAAATTTTTTGGACTATTTCAATTTTCCAAAAAAACTTTAATGTTATTTTCCTGTTTGACCCTACTGAGAGCAACATGTAATTGGCATGTCATTTTACATAAATGAACTAAAACTTTCTGTAGAGTCTCTCCTTAAGACTTATGAATAGTCATAGCAAATGCTAACTGAATTGGATATTGAATCCTTGAAAATGGAATATTGTCCTCTTCAGATAAAACGATTTTCAATCTTGGAATTAAAACTATTTCCCTTTTACACCATGATGCGATAATTTTATAAACAATGACATCATCATAAAGCTCCTCAATTATTAGCCTTGCTCCATTACATAAGCGCGGTGGGTCAATGTTTCGCATACAGGCACATGACAGGAGCTTCTTTTTTGGGTTCTAGCTTATGTTAGAGCAATCCAGACAACTCTAGCGAGTCAAGAAATTCTTGAAGTTAATGTGTGGGTTCTGTTCCTACACAAAGTGAGTTGTATGACAGATACTGTTTCATTTCTCCTGGAAATTATTCAATGAACCCATGATTAATTTCACTGACTGTCTAGTTAAATGGAACTTATATAGAATTTTCTGTGAACAATATTTGCGGGTTAGCGAATGAAGAGTAAATGTATTCAATACACTAATCAACATTACGTGCACGGATAAACACGTCTTCGGACAGTAATAACCTCTCTATTTTCATTCTTTTCAATTCTGTCTTTACAAATATTTATCAGAAATTTAGAACATTCCTCATCTTCTTCTTGAACTCTCATTTTGCTAGTTAAATGTAAGTAAATTTGAGCCACAAGTACGACTGATTCAAGCATTATAGATATCAGTATCAGTTCCTCTCCTGACTACTGGAAGAAGTTATCTTCTTACGAGGCTACAGTCAATGCAATTAGTCCTGAACTCCTTAATTTAGAGAGAATAGTTTAATTAAGAACAGTTAATAAAACTTTTCTGTACCTTCCGATGCATCGGGAGCCTTACTCTATCATTTTTATTGAAATAGATGTATCAAAAGAAGAAAATATAGATATTATGACAGTGTTTTTTATTATGGACATAATTGTGTGCTGTTAATATTTTACTTATATTAATTTGATAATTTCTGAAACTTCCGTTAACTATAATAAATATTATTTGTTGATATATTAAATAATTATTTCAAATTCTCTTCTATTATTCATTAAATATTCTATTTAAAACATTACAATGTAGGTCGAAAAACTATTATTTAAAGCTTCGACGTCATTTATATCAGGTTTTGGAAGCTTAAATTACAAAAGTCCCTGTGACGCAGACGGTAAGCGCTGGACCACCAATGCCAAAGGCGTGGGTTCGATTCCCACAAAAATTTCTAATATTTCATCAGTTTAGAGCATGTGCAAATATTTAAACAGGAACATTAGAGTTTTATAAGTGTATAGATTTTAAGAGCTTTCGGGTAGAACTCCCGGACCTAGGTCCTTCTGAGTCTGTCTTGGTTACAGGGAAGGTCAAAAGTCACAAAACCTTCCACCAGTTGGCCAGTCTACTCAATAAGCGTAATAACCCACTCTCGCGGCGAGGACCCCAACGGATAGGCACATGAGAATCAAGGCGTCTAGCACCCCACAGAAGGAGAAGGGTACATCCCACCCTTCTAGGGTCAACCCTCGAGAGGGTTGAGGAGCCCCTGATCGATAAACAATTGATTCTTCGAAGGACCTCAATTAACAATCAATATACCACCTCTGTAAGCATTCTGCACCTGTTAATGGACTTCGACAACAATTATACACAGAGCTAATCATAATATATGAACATCATATTTTATGTTCAAAGAAATCTTCCACTTCAAAGAAATGTAAATTAAAAGATTACCAAATTATTTTATGGCTGAATCTAATTTATTCAAGCCTAAACCAAGAAACTACTGAACTCAAAGACAATCTAAGTATTATATTTAATATGACTTTCAATCTATGGATTAACTTAATCTAATGTCATTAAGAGTTGTAGATAATAAGACACACCAACCTTTCAGAGCGTTAAATACTTTTTCAGCCATTTTTTTCGTACTGCAATAAATAATTGTTGGAACACATTTACCCTTTTGCTTTGATACTTCCCATAACAAAGGTCTTAAATCCTCCATGATATTACTGCCTCTATGAGAAGCTGATAAAAAAAGATTGGGTCTATCAAAACCTGTTTTCAAAACAAGTGGTTTCCTACAAATAAAAATTTCGTTAAAACAATAAGAAACAGTTAATTTGTAATAGGACATAATAATAAAATAATAAAAATAATAATAATAAAATAATAAAAAAGAGGACTGTAGTATAAAAAACCAAACATAAAACGAAATGTAAAAGAGTTCTAAAGCTCTTTGTAGAAGTAGTGTCAAAGAAATTATTCTATGAAAATCGAAATGAAAATACTGACCACTAGAATTATAACAAACCAGCAAACGTACCGGCCTTTGACGGAATCAAAACTTCGATTATACATGGTATTCTAATATATCATTAGAAATTTTAGAATATTTTAGTAGAAAATATCATTATTAGTACAGCAAATCCCTCTGTATACACCAAATTAGCTCTCTGTCCTTCAGGTTCATGGAAGAACAAAGAGTTGGAACCTCTGACTCTTCAGAAAGCAAACTACAGTTGACCATGTGAGAAAAACTTGATCTCACTCACTTCGATTCCTGCGTAGACAATTTCTCCTTCCGACTCAGTTACCGTCATTGCAAAACAGACGCTGTCGGAACATTGCAATCGTTTGAATGGAAACGGAATCAATGGCATGCGTGGTATACACGCAGACTCCCCAGTATCACACCCAGTAATGATGTCCGCCTCTATGGCGTATCTGAGCAGAGCACAAACTCAGAGTCATGTCCCGTTGCACATTTTTGGGCACTCAAGTTTCGTAACATGAAATTTGTTACTGCTACTAAATCGCAGCATATTGGTGCTCCTACTTAAAGTACTTTAAGTTTTTACTCATGAGCAGGCAGTCCAGGAGTAGTCACGGAATTAAAAAATTCAGTTCGATAATGAACTGCTTCTTCATCACTAATCACTCCCTTTACTGACTAGTAGATTCTTTCCTCGGCTTGATTTAGCATAAGAACTTGTTTGTTGATTTTCCTGCCTGTTCATAGTAAGGGTTGAGAATTGCCCGTTCACAAAGTCATTAATTCTGAATAGATAGTACATCTTGAAGTCTGGGAAACACCTTATCAATAAGATCAAATACGCAATATATTCATATACGCAAATGAAATTAAAATCAACTTACAATACCTACTCGCTACACCTGTACATTTTCAAAATAAACCTATCTATGAAGTTAGCAAGATACAGCATAAAAGTCCATAACTTTGCTTCTAAACTAAATTTTCAATCCATTCAGAGCATATATTTTTAAGTTAGACATACACAAATCTACTATCGGTATGTCTTATGGCGGCTGAGTTTACTTGTGATAAAATTTTGCGAACAAACCGACAGAAATTTTTCTAAGAGTGGATTCTCTTAATTCATACGGTTTCTCTAATGTATGAAACGTAAAGAAAACTTGAAATAAGCCAGTTCTAAGCAATTTACAGACAAAACATTTCTTTTATTTATATAGATAATATAAAATATAATATAATATTGTATGTCCTTTTGTTTTTACTATCTGTATTTCAAAAAATTTTTGTACCACAGAATTATTATATTCATTATTCAAATAAGAAACCACGATATCTGCATATCATCCTAATGTTAACCTGGTTGCTTCGAGATGGACACGTCCACCATCGAGAGTGATGAATTCAAAATAAACCGCGCTAGTAGGAATTTAACATTTCCTATTCCATTTTTTTCTTTTGTTTTATAAACTACTTTTATCTAACCAGTATCAGTTTTATTCAAGTTAGTCAGTTAAAAGGAACTGAAAATTTATTAAAACTGAATAAGATGTAATTGATGTATTTTCATAATATAAGATGTAATTGATGTTTATTAATATTAAGATGTAACTGATGTATTTTCATAATATTAGGATCATACTTTTTGACATATTGCCAATTTACTAGCAAATTCGTGTAAAAAAAACATACTTCAGGTCCAATGATTTACAGATGTCTTCAATTACTCTAGATGTGGCCGTTGCAGTGACTGCTAAAAAAGGAACTGAGGGAAGATATGAACGAAGAAGACCTAATTTCCTGAAATAAGACCATGCTTGTATAATATGACCAAACGTTTGAAAGGAAACGTAAAATATAATTACAGTCTAAATTATTTTTGCACTGGATGTATAAAAATAAAATGCATATGATGGTTGATGATTATAAATTAAACATATATAACGCCATATAATTTTTTTTTTTTTATTTTAGGCACACAAACAGTTTATTGCACATAAATTTTCGTTAACAGTCCATCCTGTAAACAAACATTTTGTTTGTTTACACATTCCAGATAGCGGCAAGGAGAGCCTAGGTCACTTAAACTTCACCCATCAGTAAAACAACTTTAAACCCCCCCACAAAACCTTTCACTTTTCTTATATAAAGGTACTACCTACTTTAAAACTCATTCATGTCTTGATAATGGCTGAGGACAGCAGAAACATGGACTCATTTATCATGTCGAGGATAGGTAAGAAATTGTATACTGTGGATATAGTATATTTGTATATATAGTATACTATATATAAAAAGATTTCACATAAACACGTGAAATAACAATCAATGATCAAACCACAATAAGCAATAAGTTTCCCCAAACATCCCTTTCTGGACATTAGTCCTTTCCTGCGCTTTTACCCTTTTAAAATACCACTCTTCTCAACTCCTCACCAGATGTTTTCTGCATCTAGTGTTCAGTTGGGTTTTTGACTCTGACGAAGACCACTTGTTACGGCTGAAAGATCTTAGTCTTGTTTTCCCATTTCTTATTGTGGTTTGATCATAGTATACTATATATATGTATATTTGATATGATATATATAGAAACATATCAAATGGACAAACATTTTAAAAAGTCATTTCTAAATAGGTTCTCCACTTCTCTAACTACATATATTCATGATTTTGGCTACATGAGACTTGGCCGATTTTGACATGCACTCTCAAAAAGGTTGCCCACCCCATGGCTAGATGAAACTCAGCAATTTTTTATTATTAGGTCTTACATGTGATAAGCACATTCTCAACTATTCAACACCTTTCACCTTGATCTGTTCTTATATTTAATATTAATTGTGAAAAACCTTGTTCATATTTATAAAATGACTATCAATGCTATTCTCACGATAGTTCGTCAACTGACGAAGACTTTCCTCTTATTTGGAAACCGCATACCTGGGATAACAAAAAATTATGAAATTTACTCAAATTTCTTAAACACCCAAATATAATGTTCTTTTTCCATAGGGAGCACCTAAGTGTCTTCCTTGGCGCACCGTTTGAGAAGCTCTAAGCTAGAGGGAGAGTGTTTTCCCAGTCACCTATGAAATACGGTGACATGTAATGTGAATGTAAAACAATAAAACAGGGGTTGAAAGTATGTTTTTTTTTTAAAAAAAAAAAGAATATAAGTAAATGATAAATATGTTATAAATTGAAAATAAATAGGTACCTGTAAGAACAGCGAAAATCAAGTCCCCACTGACTAACACAGTGAGCTTCGTCAACAGCCACAAGACTGAGCTGGTTTGAAAGAGATGAAAGGAATTCAAGACCTTCTTGCGAACATGCCCACTCAGGCGTGACATACACCAGTCTATATTCACCAGCCTTAATTTTATTCATAACTAAACGTTTTTCTCTTTGAGCTGTACCTAACAAGCATGCTGATATATTACATTCCTGGAAAAAAGAAAAGAAGGAACATTATTTATATAAATAAAACAATGGTTTTGTTTGTGCATTGCTTAGAACTGACTCATTTCAAGTTAGCTTGACGTTTTCTTTTTAAAATCATCATCATCCACGGTGCTACAACTCCCGTAGAGTCTGGGCCTGAAACACAGTTCCCCTCCAGAGTTGTCGGTTCTGGGCTAAGTTCCTCCACCTTCTCGCACCCATCCTTCTATCTTTGCCTTGGACGTCCCATCAATCGTCTACCACCCGGATTACCTCGGTAGATCTTTTTAACTACTCTTCCTCCGGCATCCTTTCCAAATGGCCTAGTCACCTTAAACGCATCCGTCGTTCCTCATTTTGTATATTTTGAAAAATGTCTATCCGCTTGTTTGTTTGTCCAAAAATTTTGTTCAAGCAAACTCAGCCACCATAAGTCATGGCAACATGAAACTTTGACCGTATATTTGTGTATGTCTAACTAAAAAACTAAGATTCGAATAAATCGGAAATTTAATGTAGAGGCGAAGTTGTGAACTTTTAAACTATATCTGGCTAGCTACACAGGTACACATCCAAAAATATACAGATATATTTAGTCAATTTTAATTTCATTTGCGTCTATCATAATTTAAACGCTTTAGAAAAAATGAGACTTAACTTCCTGCATACTAAATAACAATATGCCTAAAATAAAATCAAATTTAAGCTCAGTATCTATAGCTACAAAACGTAAAAGAAACTCCAGATTTAATGACAGTTATGGACTGGTCTAATAATATTATCTACTAGTCTATGATTTCTAATACTATTTTGGAATACCACGTATTATCTCTGAATTTTTGTCAAAGATGGGCACGTCTTCTGGTTTATATGTACAATTATAGTTTGAAATACACATTTGATTAAAAGAGTAAACATCGCCAAGGAAAACAATCACTACAAATTATTTATATTAATCTTTAATATTTAAGATCATTAACAATCACTCTTTTCGAATTAATTCACTTTTTCTAAATCATACTTTACCTATTTCGAAATATATAGTAATCAACTACCTACATCTTATCTTGTTTTGAAAAACATGAACAGTAAATTAATTAGAAAGAGTTCAAATTTTTATCAAAAAACCTATAGAATTACATTTTATGTGAAATTAATTACCTATTTATTAAACATTTCAAAACGTAGATATTTAATTATTTCGTTTTTTAAGTATATATTTTTAATTTACTTAGTTATCAAAAATGTTAATTATACATGTACATTCTTTTTAAATACAAATGTTTAATGAATTAGTAATTAATTAAAAATAAATATAATATTTCACCTCTTGAAACAAATATCAACCAAAATACTAATCAACTAGCATATCATGTTTTTCTAAATAACATATATATTTAGATGTCCTTGATCCTACAAATTTTCAAGCAAGCATTTTGATTTAAAAATGATGAAATTGAATTTCAAAATCTGCATTAGATAAAATTTCTTTAAGAGATTTTTTCAAGAGTTACAAAAAAATATAATTATCTTTTAATATTGACAACAATATTTATTTTTAACTAGAATAAATCAAATTCAACTAAGTACATGATTTTTCCTCTCTTAAACTGTACACCTGAACCTTGATTTTTGACACAGTTTGTCCTACCTGGTCTGCAAGTCACAGGTGGGATACAAAGCAGTTCTGTGAAACACAGGTATATATTTAATGTGAAGATGGTTAAAGTTTTCGAAACACAGGTTTATTGACTGTGGGATATAGTTCAAGACTATTAGATTGAGTTGAATTGCATATGGAGGAAGGTTCGGTTCAGTGAGACACAGGTATTATGAAGGTCGGATCGGATCTGTGAGACACTGCTTGTACTATATTTGGAGTATAGTCGAGGATAATAGATATAGTTGCATTGCATGTGGAGATAGTTCGGGCCTGCAACATATTATCGGGTAAAGAGAATGGTTCGAGTTTGTGAGGTACATGTCTATATTGAGAATAATTAGACCTCCGAGACAGGCATGTTTAGTGTGAAGGTCTGTATGATCGGATGTATGAGACTGGGCATACAGGGGTATGAATGATGGTTCAAGTCTGTGAGATACAAGCTTATTGGGTGTGTAGGATGAATTGAGTCTGCGAAACAGGTGTAATGAATGTGGAGATACACGCATACATACTCATACATATCTGAAATTACTTTCAAGTTGTTCAGTTAAGCTATATTTTGCCTTTAAATATCGAAAATATCTAAGAGGTATGATGGGTTATGTTCCCATAATAAAGTTCGTTATTAACATTAACAACCTCTGTGATACTCTGAATAGCATTATTTTAAATGAATACATAATTAAATACCTTTAGAGCGTATATTTGATCCTGCATTAGAGATATGAGTGGCGAGATAACCAAGGCTAAATTATCCTTGTAAACAGGAGGAAATTGGTAACAAACACTTTTTCCATATCCCGTCGCCATAATAGCACAAACATCCATTTTGTCCTTTAAAAAGTTACAATAGATTACATGGTTTAATGAAAAGAATTCATTAAAAGCAAAATAAAAAAATAATTCACACAATTCAAATATAAATAACCATCCCTACTCAAATAATCTTACTGAGGTAAAATTTAGGGTGAAAATGTAGAATTAATCTGGTAAAGTTAGCAGCACATTTATAAAATGGATGTAAAAACCACACTTTCTGCTCCTATTACAGCACTAAAGGTAAAAGTTTGGGCCTTCGAAAGAGCAATATTTCTGTTATGAGTGATCTTCAAGCATTAGCTGATTGATTCTATACTTATTGACCTTGGGTAATTGTCAATTTTGTACCTTAACCTGTATTATTACTTGTAAAAAATTTTTGTTATTCACCAGTTTAAACATTGTCATATATAATAGTTTGGTCATTACCTCCATAACTGATTTTATAATTCTCCATTGCAATGGTCTAAATGCCGAATGTCCAAAGTACTTTTTCAATACTTCTAAATGTTCATCATTACAACAATTTTCCATTACTTGATATCAAATATTTTCATACCTAAGTAAAAACAAAAACACAAGAAAATCAGTTGAGATAACAGACACAAGCCGTCAGGTTATACTCAGTACAACACTTTATGTAACCTTCCTACCAAACAATGGTTACACTGAAATTGACGTCAGTTGGTCAGATTTAAATGAATCTGTTATCTTTTACAGTCTGTCATTCTGAGCTGTCTTATCATAATTGTTCTGAAAATGTTATGTTCCTGGATATTCATGAAAACAGTTCCATACTGTGAGTGTGCAATTTTGAGAACTGTTAAGTGCCCAACTCATAACGTAAAATATTTTTCTTTTTATGCTACTTTGTATTGTGAAAGGGATTTCCCTTCAGCATCATCCGTGCTTAGCGGTGAAAATCGAGAAAATTGTATGAAACGTTTAAACCTTGTTAAACCACTCTCTCCTAGAAAAGAACCCCCTGTCACTTCCAAGCGAGCGGCCGTTCTAGTACCTTTGTGTGTGGTTGATGGAGAACTAAGTTTACTTTACACGTTGAGGACTTCAGATCTTAAAAGACACAGAGGTCAAGTTTCTTTTCCTGGAGGTATTGAAGATGCTGATGATGCTAGTTTAGTAGAAACTGCTCTCAGGGAAACTGAAGAAGAACTAGGCATTAAGAAAGATTCTGTGGATGTATGGGGTGCTGGTAATGTTATATTTGGAATAGAATTTACAGTGCTTCCTGTAGTTGGCAACTTAGGTCCCTTGGACATTACTCAGTTAAAACCCAATCCTGTTGAAGTGGAGTTACCCTTCTCTGTTCCTGTCAAACATTTTTGTAATGAAGATAATTTTCGTTATACTCAGTTCCGTTTTAGCAATACCGCTGGATACACTTTACCAACCTACATCAACGCAACTTGCAGAGTGTGGGGTATAACAGCATTAATTACACATATAGTATTATCTTCTCTTATTCCCCATAATTACAAGCATTCACTTAGGTTTTTAAAACCCCATACAGTATATAAAAGTCCTGTTTTATAGGATTGAAATGCATTTTTAGCTATGTAAAGCATTATTCTTCCCCACAGATGTTATTTAATTCGTTATTGAAAATTGTTTATTTTTTTTTACTAACGTTGCTAAGACTGTGCACAGAAGGATTTTAAATTATTGAACCCATTTTCATATGCCTGTGATATTTTTTTACAATCTTAAAAGTTGCCTTTTATATTTTATAAATTATTCTACGAGTTGTAGTTGTTATTTTAGTTTCCAAGGTTGAGAAGCTATAATTGTAAAGCAATATTTATATTATTAAAGGTTTGACTGTTTATCAATTATTTTGTTACCCAAAATCATTTAGAACTAATGTTTCTAAGGAATTAATTAGGTTTTTGGTTCGAGAATAAATAGGGTATACTTATATTCTATACTTATTCCTCTCTAATTGTAGTATATTTATCATATTTTATATTTATTCCTTTCTAATTGTAAAAAGTAATTAAGTAATTGTAAAACCAATAGGTTTTCAAAGTTTCTCAAGGATCGTCGAAATAATGTCTATCATAACAAACAAAATTCTTTTTACATTAACTATTCAAAATTAAGATGTCTAGAAGTTACTATCTAAGCACTAAACAAAGGAGTAAGTTAACTTGTTTTAATTAATAATGAAAACTTAGAAATAATGACTAAATAAATTTCAGAATTACTAATGATGAAAATATAATGGAAATATTTCTTTATAGCAAAACAGTATGTTCAAGAATCTTGTTTTTCATCTTTTGTTGTTTATGATCAACATGGTTTTCTGACCCTTGTGAAATTCTTATTTGAAATGTTTGATATCTTTACTTTAAATTTTAAATGCTGATAATTTACAACCCTACTCGTCAGTGCACATTTCACGAAAGTTTTTACGATTTAAACATATGTGTCTACATATCTATTCTGGAAAATCACTTCTTCACATGTTTACCTAATATTTAGTTAAATAATTTGTGATTAACTTAAATAATATAATGTTAAATAAGAAGTTATAAAGAGTTCAACCTTCGTTTCCTTTTTTATTGTTGACATTTAATCTCTTTTTAATGATAATCTTTAATAATTTTCCACAGAAATACGACTAGTCATTAAAAGATTTACTTAATGTTTTTTTTATAATTTGAAACCTTGAAGTAAATTACATAAATGTGTAAAATATTATAAATATTAAAATTCAGAGGGTTTTTTTTAGAATTGTTATTATTATTATTAAACACTAATGTAGAACCTAAAGTTTATGGAGTTACATATTATTTGCATTTGATATGTGGAAGTTCTAAAAATAAATGTACCTTTACTAAAGTCAAACTCGGTTCTTACCGAACAAATTCCTATTATTTTTCTTTTTAAGATCTGATAATGTTTCATCCATTTACAGTTTATTCCATTGGTGAAATGAAGATCTAAAAGTTGTATGTTGGTGGTAGGGTCACCTTTAGTACTGACGAAGGAAAAGAAAGTTTAGCTCATTTCATCATTGGCACCAATTTCTGTAATGGGTGAGGTTCATTGCCGGTTAAACAGCAAATATAAAAGAATTATATTCTAAATTCATAAATAGCCATTCATCTGTTAGTTTTGTTTAATACTTTAATTCTATTTGAAATACAATTTAAATACTCTACATTACAGTATTTTAAACGTGTAGACACTTATATCAGTAACTCAAACAAAATTGTTATAATTAATTATTTTTTACCGGGCGGTACCAGGATTATTAGTTTTTATATAAATTTACTATATGTCATTAAATGTATCCGGTTCTTCTTTCTTCATCGAATGAAAAAGTAACGTTCTGTTTGTCTAATCAAGTTGTTCTAGTTGCAAATAAAGAAGACCTTGAGAATTGATGATCTTAATACTGGCGTTAGGGGATAATGAATGCTGGCTGATACGGGTATGAATAGTGTCTGAAATAGGTTACTGATTGTTCAACATTTGAGTCAACCATTAGTCATTTATGAAAGTGCCAAATATTTATAAACAATCTTTAGCAAATAACTTTAATAAAGTATCTAATTCATTGATTTTTATCATAAAAGTATGGTAGTTTGTAATAACTTATTGATTTTTTACTTTATTTTAATAAAAATAAATATTATATTCTGATATGTTTACGTGTTTAGAGGTCAAATGAATCGATTTCTAGTGGCATACATGTTGGGTATGTGGTGATCACATTGTACTACTTAACACTTAGGACAATTATAATAAGTTAGGAGATAAGTGTGCAAAGTCTTTTCCTTAGAAGAGATTAGTACAATATCGTACATTATTTATTCGTTCTGTCGTAGTGATGGATTGAAATAAAAATTTAGCGAATAGTATAACCAAAATATCTTTATTATCAAAAAGAAAATCATAATTTTTAAACAAAAGGAAAATCTAAAAAAATAACTATCAACTTCCACTTGTGGGATTTATTTACTCATATATATAATACAGAAGTATTTATATGAAAGTGTTCGGGTGACCTTGATCAACTAAATTGACGAAGGCAAAGTGTCTCCTCCTAACTTGGCACTTAGTCAACCTACATCCGGCATTTACGCCTTGAGTTTAATCCATTATGAATAATAATTCTAAACATTTTCTTCACATATAAATATTCAGTTTTCTATGATACAAAAACCTTTATTTTCTATTCCGACTTACAATTTATCTCATAAAACTAAGGAAAGAAGTGAATCTGAAAGAAAAAACTTGGCATTATATAAAGTATGATTTGAGAAGCCACTGATTTTCATCAATTCCTTTTTAAATAATCTACTGGTACCATTCCGGGAAAAAATAACTAAATTTTAACTTTAAGAAAAAGGAAGACATTTTGATGAATTATTAGCACATTAAGATACGAGTATTATATGTTCTTTTGGTTTGGTAGATGGCATTGCGCCATATACCTTGACATTGAAGAGTTTAATACACCCAATGATAGAAGGAAACGCAAATACGTTTTATACATGAAATATGGAACTTACTAGTTACATTAATCCTCACCAACCATTCTAAAATATTTTAACCAGCATCTGTCATCCCGACTACCTGCTTAGAACTTAAGAAATCTATTTTATAGTGATTCAGTTCAACCTCAGACACAATATTAGTATTAGTTGTTATTACTCTAGGTAATTAGAATAAATAGTAAAATAAAAAAATTAAAAACAAGTATACCACATAATAATAGTATATTAAGAATTAGAAATTACGTTACCTATCCTGTGTTTTAACACTTGTATACTTGAAGGTTTTAGTATAAATATAATGCTGAATATTTATGATAAAAAATTGCTAAATTGGGATTCTATTGAATGTTGATTAAATACTTTTTTATTACTTACTGAAAAATTTTATCAAAAAGTTTCTTCTAAATTTTCTCGAAAATATTAAACTCTGACCTTAGTCTTTGTTGTTTTTAAGAGTTTAGATTACAACCATCTGTTTTCTAAAAATGAACAGTGAGGTCATTTAAATAGAGGCAGCCAAGTTTTACGAGATATAATCAGATGGCACTGAGCGTGTGTGACATCGAATCAAAAACAATGTCAAGTGTAAGAGAAAGTAATATGACATAATTTGTAGGAAAAAAGTACACCTTCTTTTTTAACTATTGTTGAAATAATATTGAAAATAGAAAAAACTTTATTAATAATCAACAGTGGCTGCTGCTAAACAACTATAACTTAATATCTAAACTATATTCGTAAGCTGTTTATCACTGATTTAATATTGGATATTTATTCTGATAATTATACTAATGATAATCATAACATGGTGAATTATCCACGGTATAACTTGAATTATTGACATAGCTCAAAATCAAACAAAAAAAAACTAGAAAAGAGGAAGTACGGGTGATTTGAAAATAATTAATTATACCCATTAATTTCAGAGAAATAATATTATCTTACATAATTTTAAATCCACGTGCGAAAAAAAATGTGTGAGATGTCAAGTCTTTTATTGCGATAATTAGCATTTGCTCAATTTTGTTATATTGAGGTCCGAAGTTAATTTTGATTATTCAAAGTTCATTTTATCTATTTCCTACTACCTGTATCTCTATATATAAAGTTCGTGAGTTTGTTTGTTTGTTCACCCATTTTCCGTGGAGATAGAGACTGAAATTATATATATATTATTTATTACCTGAATAATGTTAAATAAAAGGAAATTATCGCTATATTCCCAAAATTGGAGCCAAGGTAGCAAGTGTCTTGCGTGCTCGCCGATGACAGTAGCACAAGTGAATTAAAAATAAAGGAAATAAAAAAAATTTTGAATTTAAAATTTGAACAATATAAACAATGGTAATAAAGTAAAGGCGATCCACGGTAGCCAGTCGCTTGCGTGCTCGCCAATGATAGTAGTGTTGGTGGACTAGTGGGTCACCTCCTGAAGTGTGTACGTTCTGTCCAACTCTAAGCCTCCTCGATTCATTCATGTGGCAGGTGAAATAAATCTGAACACTTCGTCCCTCGTAGTGGACGTTATAAATAGGCTGCCCTGAGTCTGCAGAATGTTTAGGTATTCGATTAAAAGATCTTCTACAATAACAAGATTTCCCAAAGAAAAAGGCTCCATCACAGTTTACTGTGCCATTCACTGTTAATGATCACAAAAACGTTGATAATAACAACATACTTTGTTAGACTTTAAATAGAATAAAAAAGGACTAAACGTGGAAAAGCGATTCGAAATTTTAATATACAGGAAGTTTTCAAACTTTTAATAAAACAGTTCATTTTTAATTTTTTTTGAATCTGTCATAAAGATTTTGGTTACATATTTTATTTCGTTTAAATTTACTATTTCGTTTAAGTATAAAGTTATAGTAGTTCAATTTTAGTTTTTAAAGATAAATTTTTAACTTTTTTACATTAATATTAAGCAATAAAATTTACTCATATTGTTTTTGTAACTACTTTTGACATGAATACCTAATTATAAAAGAGTAGTGAAAAAATATTACATTATTATAATTTAAGATTGCTAAAGTAGAGAATACAACATTAATTTAAATAGCAGACTGAACGTTAAATTAAAATTGACATAATATTATATTAACATAAATGCATATTGTATTATCATAATTGGAAATACTTTAAGCTAAACTCCCTAAGGAGTATAGAAAACAATAGTTTTACTATGTCCGGGATTTTATTTTACTTTTAATTTAATTACCAAGGTAGATGTGGTAAGTCCGTAGCTCTCGTAAACTGCAAGTAGCTGATACAGTGCGGCGAAGCCCCAAAGCTTGGCTTTTTCGCACTGAAGTGTCTGGTCCATCATTTTGTTGGCTAAACAAATAAAATATTAAAATTCTACAGTTCAGGGCCCGGACACCTACTAAGGTCTAGTCTGTTTATGGTCTACCTAACGACACTTATGAGTTGGGCGATGGTGAGTGCAAATATGAGCTCTGTCAAGGGACCTTCCGTGCGTGGGCGCAACCGAAGAACAATGCACCATGCTAGTCGGTAACTCAACTTACAGTTCAGGGCCCGGACACCTACTAAGGTCTAGTCTGTTTATGGTCTACCTAACGACACTTATGAGTTGGGCGATGGTGAGTGCAAATATGAGCTCTGTCAAGGGACCTTCCGTGCGTGGGCGCAACCGAAGAACAATGCACCATGCTAGTCGGTAACTCAACTTACAGTTCAGGGCCCGGACACCTACTAAGGTCTAGTCTGTTTATGGTCTACCTAACGACACTTATGAGTTGGGCGATGGTGAGTGCAAATATGAGCTCTGTCAAGGGACCTTCCGTGCGTGGGCGCAACCGAAGAACAATGCACCATGCTAGTCGGTAACTCAACTTACAGTTCAGGGCCCGGACACCTACTAAGGTCTAGTCTGTTTATGGTCTACCTAACGACACTTATGAGTTGGGCGATGGTGAGTGCAAATATGAGCTCTGTCAAGGGACCTTCCGTGCGTGGGCGCAACCGAAGAACAATGCACCATGCTAGTCGGTAACTCAACTTACAGTTCAGGGCCCGGACACCTACTAAGGTCTAGTCTGTTTATGGTCTACCTAACGACACTTATGAGTTGGGCGATGGTGAGTGCAAATATGAGCTCTGTCAAGGGACCTTCCGTGCGTGGGCGCAACCGAAGAACAATGCACCATGCTAGTCGGTAACTCAACTTACAGTTCAGGGCCCGGACACCTACTAAGGTCTAGTCTGTTTATGGTCTACCTAACGACACTTATGAGTTGGGCGATGGTGAGTGCAAATATGAGCTCTGTCAAGGGACCTTCCGTGCGTGGGCGCAACCGAAGAACAATGCACCATGCTAGTCGGTAACTCAACTTACAGTTCAGGGCCCGGACACCTACTAAGGTCTAGTCTGTTTATGGTCTACCTAACGACACTTAAGAGTTGGGCGATGGTGAATGCAAATATGAGCACTCTCAAGGGACCTTCCGTGCGTGGGCGCAACCGAAGAACAATGCACCATGCTAGTCGGTAACTCAACTTACAGTTCAGGGCCCGGACACCTACTAAGGTCTAGTCTGTTTATGGTCTACCTAACGACACTTATGAGTTGGGCGATGGTGAGTGCAAATATGAGCACTCTCAAGGGACCTTCCGTGCGTGGGCGCAACCGAAGAACAATGCACCATGCTAGTCGGTAACTCAACTTACAGTTCAGGGCCCGGACACCTACTAAGGTCTAGTCTGTTTATGGTCTACCTAACGACACTTATGAGTTGGGCGATGGTGAGTGCAAATATGAGCACTCTCAAGGGACCTTCCGTGCGTGGGCGCAACCGAAGAACAATGCACCATGCTAGTCGGTAACTCAACTTACAGTTCAGGGCCCGGACACCTACTAAGGTCTAGTCTGTTTATGGTCTACCTAACGACACTTATGAGTTGGGCGATGGTGAGTGCAAATATGAGCACTCTCAAGGGACCTTCCGTGCGTGGGCGCAACCGAAGAACAATGCACCATGCTAGTCGGTAACTCAACTTACAGTTCAGGGCCCGGACACCTACTAAGGTCTAGTCTGTTTATGGTCTACCTAACGACACTTAAGAGTTGGGCGATGGTGAATGCAAATATGAGCTCTCTCAAGGGACCTTCCGTGCGTGGGCGCAACCGAAGAACAACACACCATCCTAGTTGGTAACTCAACTTACCTTTCAGCCCTACATTGACTGACAGAAAAGAGGCTCAAAAAAGAAAGTCTAGGTGCTAGCCGGGAGAAAGAAAGACGTTCATAACAATCTTTAAGGAACTATGACCGCAGGTGCAAACCCGAAAGAACAAACCTTCCCAACTCGGCAGCTGTTACTGTCTTAAAAAAAAACTATTGTACTTCCCCCTTCTGTACTAAAGTATCCCAGCAGTTAGCTTCAACGCCTCTAAGAAGCTCAGCACTTTTGCTGAGTTCAGCGTAAAAGTTTTGTCTATGGTTTTGTTTTGCAAAGCCTTTAGCAATTACATTATGAGCAAAAAAAACTTACTTCATTAGATAAAAAAATAAAAATAAATTCATTCTGAGGTAAAATGGATAAACAAACAAGTCTCTACACAAATGATGTTTTATTCAACAGCAACAACGCGTTTCGAACACTTTGTGTTCATCATCAGGAAGACAGTATAGTACAAATTATATTTAATCAGTTACAAAATTAGAGTGTAATAATAAAATTCAATTAAGAGATTGTTGTATGTCTTTTGTACGTCAATTAAGGTATGTCTTGAATTCTCTTGATTGAATTTTATTATTTCACTCTAATTTTGTAACTGATTAGATATAATTTGTATTATAGTTTTATATTAGAAATAGGTAAAACCGTCGCACCTCGTCAAAGGTTTGTTGCGGTCGAAGATGGACAACGTCCGAAAGCGCTCAAACTCCAGGATCATCTTACGAGGTATGACGGTTTTACCTATTTCTAATATAAATCTTACTAACCTCAGTGGCATTAACAATATGCATGTATTGTATTATGTGTCTTCCTGATGATGAACACAAAGTGTTCGAAACGCGTTGTTGCTGTTGAATAAAACATCATTTGTGTGGAGACTTGTTTGTTTATCAATTTTACCTCAGAATGAGTAAATACCACAAAATTACGGATTGCACAACTAATGATTTCAAAATAAATTCTTACGTGAACTGGGCTGATATTGGGCGGAAGTAGAGCTGCTTTGGGATTGCCCTTTCAGGATGAATCCACTGTTCTCTTCTCCTCTTGTTGGCTAACCAGTTGGAGAAAACCGCCTCTTTCTTACTGGCCTTCAATGCTTCATGACGTACTCGCTCCAGCCTCTTCTCCTGTCTCAACTGGTTCATCTTCATCTTCACTCTGAACATCATCAGGCACTAGTTCAACCCAGTAGTTACAGTCACAACAACCCTTTTTCATGGCTATTCATAATATACACCTTTTCTTTCGAATACCATAACACAACCATTCTCATTTCTAGAATTCCGATCACCTACTACAAATATCTCTGTAATGTTATAGATTTACTTTATTTTATAGAGCGCACATTCTATTAGCTTAGATGTCCCAAAAGTCAGAAATAGGATGTAATATACATCTGAGATATCTGACAAATACATATTAAGAACGGATTATTTTGTAATAAAATTTAAAAATGATTTTATTCATATAAAAATATATTGTTTGATCATACTTGGAATAATAAAAAAAATGCAGCGACATTTTTTTTATGCATTTAATAATAAAAAAATATATTATTTTATTGGAACAAAAAATTTTTTATTAAATGTGGTAAGAATTGATTATACATATATAAATAACTTTTTTTTAAAAAAAATACCACCTATAGGTTGTGAATTTTGATAAACAAGTAAACATTTCGAACACATAGTGTTCTTTTTCAAGTAAAACTGCTCAACTGGAAAGGCGACAAGGACTTTGAAATGCTTGTTCTAAAAAATCAATGCAAGTTGTTTATGTGGTAACAAAAGTATTCTAATTTTTCAAATTTATATCGCTTTGTAGATATGTCTTTGTAAATGTTACAGATTTACTTTTTTTTTAAAAAAAACAAATTAAATTAAATTAACGATTACAGTATTATAAACATTTAAATCCCCATGAATCTATACAAAAATATTTACATATTAAGGCATTCGAACCCACAGTTCAGCCGAAACTAGAAATATACTTCTATAAATTTTTGCAAATGTTCGTTAAATTTTTTTCAAATAAAAATGAGTAGTTTAGATTAGGTTGCAATGGTAGTCCGGGAACACAGATAGGCCGAACAATGGCCCTCCTGTGATAACCAAAGAAGACTCATTCTACGTAACACTTTGCTAATAAATATATTTTTTCCTATTCCATAATTTTTCTAATAATATTTTCAAATACCACGTATCATTTCTGAATTTTTGTCAAAGACGGGCACATCTCCTAGTTTATAAATAAATAAAATTAATAAATATAAAACGGTAAATAAAATAAATAATAAATTATATACTTTATAAATAAATTTAATATATTGAAAACGTTGAATAATTTCTCGTTAATAAATTATGTTAAAGAATTGTCCTTTTTTTTTTTAAAGAGTCAGTTTAGAAAATAATATAAAGAGTAAACAAAATTGTTCTTCTATCTATAGCACGATATATATATAGTTATTTTTTGTCAACTTTATTCCTTTGACAAGAAAACTGCTGCTTTTTTTAAATGTTGCAGAAACATTTCCTCCCATAGACTGTTGGTTAAGAAAACTTTCATAGACTCTTTAATATTACTTAAAGGAATGTCGTTTCAAAGAAGAGAAAGGTTCATTCTTTATCTCAGAAATTCGTGAGATAAAACACAAAAATAACAAATCTTGTGATAAACAAAAATAATAGTTTCTTTTATTAATAATTTTTTTTAAACAACTTTGTAAGCACTTAATAATTATTTTAAGGTAACATAATAATAGTTATCAATAATGTTAATAAAAATAATAATAATAGCCATTATAATTATTAATAAGTCAATACCCTTGTTACTATGTGTGTTACGGTTTTTCTGATAAGGTAAAATAATATTGGTCGATACGGTACTGATAAGTAATTACCAAATAGTCATCGTGTCAAGTTCCAATTAAAGTAATTTACTCGTTTCTATAAATGTTGCTTTAGATTTCCAAAACATTTCATTATATTCATACATAAAGCAATAGTAATTCCCTGTATATTATAATTTTTACTCAAATCTCCTACCGCAGGCCATGGCATTTCTACGGTCTTGCTATTATATATTATAATATTAAATCATAATCACAGATACAAACATAATCATCTGTAATACAATTCTCGAAAATGATAATATCAGAGTTATCTTTGGTGATTTTTAATGATTATCACCTGCAAAATTTGTTAAGAATAATCTTAAATCACAAAGCTCTTTGCATTTAATTGATTTTTGGTTTTCATTATCAAAATTATTCACAAACTAAATTCTTCTGCTCATTGGTAAGAACTTAAACAAACTAAAATCACTGGATCAGATTTTACCATTCAAAGTAAAATTTTATTAAAATATTTAGGTATACTTATGTAAGTATAATAACACACAGTAAATTTATTATACTATCACTGCATAGTTATAGTATGCTCATAATCTTACTGTACATGCAGATATTAGGTTATGGTACATACTGATACTATAGAAACACAGGACCGATCACTATTAAGCCGTCAGCTTTAGGACTACCATTGTACCATAAGGATTCGTTCGTTCTGCCGAAGGGAGGTGAAGTGTCTATTAACCCGGGACCAGGCCTCACTTAAGTAAGTACCTGTTTTCAAGTCTACCTGCCAACTGACTGTAAGGGTCGAGGGTCTAGATCCCTTTTGTTGCTCTGGAGGCAACCTCCCGTGAAAATACTTCTTTTTATTCAGCGACTCCCTAGCGAGTCTACTCTTCCTAGGTGAGGGACCATGGTCACCACGAGTTGAACAACTGCGGGGCATGAAACCTGAAGAAATCCCACATAGGGTTCCTACCACCATGGTAAAAACAATATTTTAAGAGCTCTCGGGTAGAAATCCGAATCTAGGTCCTACTGATGCTGCCTTGGCTGCAAGAAAGGTCAGTGACCTCAAAACTTTCCCTCTGTTGGCCTGTGGGAATCAGGAATACCCTTTTACAAAAACAGAACCCTCCTGGGGGTGGGGGGGGGGGGGGGGCTGTGACCTCAAGAGTCAAAGAATAACTCAGTTATTCGCTAGATTATCTTAAGCAACTGGGCTTGCTCAGAATTTGGATGTATCTCGGTTGACCCCAGTAGTGTGACCTCACCCATATTTGGAAACGAAAGCTGAATTAAAAAGAGACCACAACTCAGAGCCTTGTACAACCCGGTATTCGTTACTTCTCTATAAGGTGGACGTTGAAAAAAGATCTTAATAAACTACATAGCTTTTTCCACTTCAACTACAAAGTATTTATATTAAGAAGTGATTGTAATTTGGTATCTACGATTAGCAGGGATTATATAACTGGAATGAATGGTTACCTATTAGTGGCACTCCCTATCATGGTTACCTCACAGCTGTTTTAATAGAGGAGTTCTCGGTCCATTTTCATTTTAAACTCCTACGCTGGTTTGAAGGTATTACACGTGAATGAAGGGAATGACTAAGTGGTTTGGGGTGGGTTAGTAATCTGTTGTGGAATAATTTGTATCTTTCTATCGCAAAGTTCTGAACAGATGGGACTTTGAGGTATTGGTGTATGATTTTGTTGGTGACATAGAGAGGTAAATTTGATAGTTTTCTACTGATTTTCTACTGTAGGGAATGTAAAGGTTGTATGCTGGATGGTTTGGTGGAACCCCAGATTTCTATACCATAGGCCCTGAAAGCCTTCAGGATTGCGTTGTTTATAAGCAATCTGTCTGTTAGTGTAAGTTTCGATTTTGAGTCTAAAAGTCTTAGTAGGAGTTTGTAACATCTGTTAGTCTCTGCACGTTTAAGTCTTGTGTTCATAACTCTTCACGCTTCACGTTTAACTCGTGCCAAGGCATGCGGGTGTCAAAGTGTAGCTCAAGGTAGCATACAGCTGTCGCAGGAGGGAAGATTTTATTATTCTGAAGTACTGGAGAACAGTTTTTACGGGAAAGAGTGAAATTAATATGAGAGCTCTTTTGTTTGTTGATTTTGATTTTCCAACGTTTGAATCAAGGTTGGAGAAGAAACAAATGTTGTTGAAGTTAATCAAAATCTACAATAGGATCATTATGTACTGATAGAATGGCTTTGTCATCAGTAAATGCTGCCAAGAGAATGCATGAATCTTGGGGTAGATCTGGCGTATATATATATATTACATAGAATGGGAGAAAGTATACTACCCTGAGGAACGCCTGCTTGAATGTGGCAAACTAGTGATAAACTTGAGCCTACTCTTACACGAAAAAATCTATCTGACAGATATGATTTAATAATAAAAAAGTAATTAAAGGAAAGGAGAGCTTTTAACTTCCATAACAGATCTCGTGCCAAACTGCATAGTTAAAAAACAAAATAAACTTTGTTTAAACAACTAAATAATAATATTTAATAACGAAATAATTGAACAATGAATAAATAAAATTCAAAAATTCAAATTGTTCTTGTAGAATCTAATAACCCCGTTTCAAAATCTATGGACCTTGTGTGGAAGGCGTTCAGAATCTCCACAATACGCAGCAACTCAATAAGAATATTATTCCTCCATTATTTTAAAAACATCAAAGTTATGCTTAATAGAAACTAATATATAAGTTTTCATCATTTTTTTTCATTAAGCAAAAAATGATAACATTTAACCTATTACCAATATATTGGTACCAAAATTATACACAATGCGGTTTTCAGTTCCAAGGTTATCAGTTTTTCACTCGATATTAATCTGAGATTTAACTACGTGTGGAAATCATAAGACTTGTAGCAATAAAATATATTGGTTGTGGAGGTCATTGTGGAATACTATTGTAGTATTCATTCTAGGGAATTATAAAGGAAGTTTTCACATAAACAAGGTTTATTGATACGACAATACGTTATGAAGTCCTTGTCACATTCCAATCGAAGAATTTTATACTCAAGAAGTTGTTTTTTAAAGACAACTTGTTTATGTGCTGTTTTATTTTACAAATCTCAAGTAACAGTAATCAATTAATTTTGTAATATAATAAAATCCTGTTTAAATTGCATCTCAAGACAGTTGATTTCACTCACGTACTTTTCATATGTCAAATATAAATTACATCTTCTTTGTAACTTTTGGGACATCTAAGCAAAGAAAATTTGAATTTTCCTGGTCAAAGTTATTCTCTAGGTTTTCAGACACAGCATATAATGTTTGTATCTAACACCAAATTGTACCATTTTTTTTTTTTTTATTATTAAATAGGTAATTTTTGTACTGTCCAAATCAACTGTTTCGCTGCGTCTATTCAACACACCTTATGTCTATATGTATTACGAAAATGAAATTAGGTTGTTTTCAAGTAACTTTTTTCAAAACAAAAAGAAATACCCCTAAGCATTAATCGATCACTTGGTAAGAACCAAAGTATATCATTGCTGTTCCCTCTAAGTTTCACAATAAAATCTTCAAACATTTAAAATAATTTCTTTTCATGATTGTCAAACTACACTAAGAGAAAAAGTATTTTTTTTTTACTTTTCTTATAAAGTAAATTAATAAATATAAAAAAAAATATATTCAAATTAAGAATTATTTTTATATAGGCAGTAAGTAAAATACTAAAATATGCTGACAGCTTAATCTACTATTGTCACTAATGACCATCAGTACAGTACAATGAGAAAAAAAGATGGGTATTGGCTGTCCATATATTCCAACAAAATTCGAATATTTTTTGGTTCCATGAAAAAATTCCAAACATAATCCCCTGTTAGGTTTGGTTGCATTGGTAGTCGCACAACAGAACACATATAGGCCAAACATTGGCCCTTTGTGATACCACACAATGAATATTCTACATTAGGACTCATAAATTTAGCCTAACTCAAGTTTATTTAGAGTAGGGATCTTAAAAAGTACTTGATATCGCAAAGGCACGGGACCGACGGTCTAACATCCTCTCTGAGAGACGACTTGCTCAGAGTTATTCACCTCTCCATTGAATGAACATAAATAAATAAAAAAAACAGGCTCGTAAAGTTTTTAATTTTTGGTTTGAGCAGTTATCAGGAGAGATAAGAGAGGGAAGCAATGCATACTGGTGCAGAGATAGACGGAAACCGTATAATTTGTTTACTGAACTTAAGTTGTCCATTTTGGATCGTTCTTCATCATTAAAATATATATATATATATAAAGATTTCATGTAAACACGTGAAATAACAGTCAATGATCAAAAACCCAGTTTCATTTCGAGAGGTGATTTCGAAATTTGGAAAAATATTCGACGAAGTTAAATCAAGTGGAATGAGACAAAGTTTTTAAATGCATGTATTCAAGAAGGACTGCTCCCAACTTTTACTAATATGTATATAAAAATATAAGTATAGGTTGGCAGCAAATCTTCATGGAGGCGTATTTTGTTGAAATGTACCGCAGTTTCGGTACTCACGACTTTCAAACTAATCTGTTCCAGTCTTCTGACATTCTTCCGGATAGAAGGTGGTAATTCCCAAATAAGTTGTCCCAAAGACATTAAAACACTTTTTTAGAAACACTTTAATGACTAGCAACAGTTTTAACAAAACTGACAGACTAACATCACAGGTAAAGATTTTAACACATGTCTTGTGTTGGGAATTACCACCTTCTATTTGCAAGACTGTTTGGAGACTGGAACAGCTTAGTTTGAGAGTTGTAAATGTTGAAGCTGCAGTACATATATACCTCATAAATGAAATGCGGTCCGGCAGGACAGATTACTCTTAAAATTAACTATGATACATATCGACCGTTATAGAGGTCGAATATTGAAAAGTGAGTCTTTGTTATGTTTCTTTCTATGTGTCACAGTTTATTTTAAGTATACATACATAATATATTACATTGTATTGTATATATGGGGGCCAGGTTGGCACAATGGCCTCTGGACTGGTATATCCAGGATTTAAAACCTTCTAAGGCCCTCGATTTATTCATGCTTGAGGAGAAAAAAATCTGATTACATCATGCCTCGGAGAGGAGTTTAAGCCGACGGTCCCAAGCCTGTTTAAGTTTCTAATCTAAATATATTTCAGTTAGGCGAAATATAGAACTTCCAATGTAGAATCAACGTGTTGATAAGGCTCACTCATAACTAAATAATATTGTAAGTTGTTTTCTTCAGTTCGTTTTATAATTGGTTTTATGTTGTTCTTGAGCAAGCGATGTGAATGCAAAGCAATATATATTTCTCTTTATCCAATAAATGTTTTGTTTGTACACATCAAATCAGAATGTGCCAATATATTGCACATGGAATTAAAAACGGTTAAAGACCGCTGTTATAGAGAATTCTCAATGCCCCCAGAGTCGATATCGAACTCAGTTGACATCGACCGCTTAGGGGTCATATATTAAATACTCCTTAGGGTCATATACAGGGGCCAGGTTAGCTCAGTGGTTAACGTACTCGCCTCTGAACTGATAGGACCGGGGTTCGATCCCCACCTGGCCCTCGATTTATTCATGCGGGAGGGGAATAAATCTGAGCACGTTGTCCCTTGGAGAAGGACGTAAACCGTCTGTCCCAAGCCTGTACGATGTCAGGTACTTGTTAAAGATCCCTACTCTAAACACACGTGATTTAGGCAACATTTAGGACTCCCACTGTAGAATCAATCTTCATTGTGTGGAATCACAAAGGGCCAATGCTCGGCCTACGTGTGTTCCCTTGTGGGGCTACTACTGCAACCTAACCTAACCTAACCTAACGTCATATATTAATAACAAATTTATTAATATATGAATACTCCTTACTTAGTTAATAAACATTGTTTTAACATTTGAGCAGAATTTGCAAATATTAGTAAGTCGATATAAGGAAGTATGCTTCAGTAAGAAAAATTCCAGAGAATTGAAAACGATTAATCTCCTTTGTTAGAAATAAGATTCTAACTTTGTTAGAATAGCTTTTTACGCATTCTTTTCTTTATCTATCAATCGATATTTGATTGTAGCTTTGTTTGCGGTTTATCCTGACTGCCATTATTTGAACGAGAGTAAACTATGATAAAACCGATGTTATCTATAATTTTCAGACACTTGTTATTTTGTGATCTAATCTTTTTAATTATTCGTATAGTTTCATTGTTGACTATATTTTCTGTCAGGTTGAACTAATAACGTTAATAGGTAGTAAGTTATATTTAATAAATTCAATAAATATTTATGTTAATCTTTTTTGTATGATTTCAATTATTTATACAAATCATGTATACACTACAATTGCACATTACATTAATTTAAATTAATCTACTTCACATTGGTAAATTGTGCCTCTCTTTAGAATTTCATATATATTTCTGGGGCCACCAGAAATGCATATGAATTCTCAATACCCCACGAGTCGATATGGAACTCAGTTGACATCGGCCGCTTAGGTGTCATATATTAAATACCCCTTAGGGTCATATACAGGGGCCAGGTTAGCTCAGTGGTTAACGTGCTCATCTTTGAACTCGTAAGTCCGGGTTTCAATACCCACTCTGGCATTCGATTTATTCACAAAGTAGGTAAATAAATCTGAGAACTTCGTCCTTCAGAGAGGATGCTAAACCATCGATCCCGAGCCTATACGATGTCAGCTTCTCGTTAAAGATCCCCTACTCTACATAAGTTGAGTTAGGCATAATTTAGGACTCCCAATGTAGAATCAATGGGAGATGCAATATCCTCGAGGGATCAGTATCAGAGGGATGACTTTGTCAGTCCCTCAGCCCTCAACAAAAATATAAATATATAAATTTTAGCCTAGAATATATGTCTAGGCTAAATATAAATGTTGATCATACTAAACTTATAAACCACATTAAATTATGTATAATCTTCCAGGAAGAAAATAAAAGTGATTCTAAATTTCTAAAGGGATCATATATCATCTTAAAACTTCATCTATCAAATTTTAATTAAATACAAAATCAGGTATTTATACGTATTAGGCACTAGATTATGTAAGGTTCTCCAAGGATTACAATGAAAGTAACATCAAATCTCTTAACAGTCTCCATCTCTAACAAGTTTATCCACGTAAGGTAAACTATTTGGGGCAGAATTCACTTAAAAAGTAAATCCATTCTTTATCTTAAAATTTAAGGAAAAGCAATTAGAATATCTTATAATTAAATTTATAATATTTTCTTTAAAAATAATATAAGGTTAAACTTTATTTGATCTAGACCCAATTTGGTGGTTTTCATGCCTATAATTACCTTAGACTACAAGTAAAAACGTACCTTCTTCTCTCAAGGAGTTGCACTTCTGACAGACCGTATTCCGACCTGAGACCATTGTAATCAGGCAATTTAACAGTTGATTTTTTCCTTAAACACCATTGACAGCCAGTAGTTCTAGTTTCGTCTAAACTGGATTTTTGTTGGACAGTACATTTGTTTCTTGAAAATTCAATCCTAGACTGTCTACCACTTTTGGTCCCATATGCTTTTATTATAGGTCTTCCATCAGAATTTTGTCTACTTGGCCAACTTTCTATAGTTTCCGAACTTGATAAGTCTACTTCTGAAAATAGTTCCGAAAGCTCCTCCTCCGTTTCGTCCTCCCCAGTGAATTCTTCATTTAATAAATCTACTTTCTCTTGAAAAACTTGGGTAAAGTAAGTTCCCTTGTTACCTCCTTCAGTGACTTGTCTGAAACTTTTAACACCATCTTCTTCTGAATTGATTGAATCTCTTAAACTACTTATTCGTCTATAAGGCAGCCTTATCATACCTCCGAGGTCGAAGGAATCAAAACTGTCGAAACTGTCTGCACTGCTGGTCTTGAGAAAGCCTGGACAAAGGAGAAATCTCTTTCAACATTACTCAACAATATTGCAATATTGAATAGGTTACAGATAAAACAGGGGTCTTAGGGAGTCCGATATTGACTATTAGAGTTAAACAAACTTTTTTAGCAGCCAATTATTATAATTGGATTCCCCTCAATAATCTATATCAACCTCTGCGAGTCACAGAAAGTTAATGTAGGGCTCTGTTAATACACAGGGGTTGACAACTAAGTGACATAGATGCCTTTACAGCTGGGGTCCCCTGATTGGTCGATATCAACCAAGTTATATAGGATCAATTATTATTAGTCGAATCTTCACAATATTCAATATCAACCAATGGGAGTCATTGCGAGTTATCTAGTAGTCAGTTGATACACAGGGGTTGACTACTTACAGCTGGGGGTCCCCTGATTGGTCGATATCAACTGAGTTCGATATCGACTCTGGAGGCATTGAGAATTCTCTAGAATAGCGGTTTAAAGAATCGTGGAAGATCTCTAATCATCACTAAGCCAAAAATCTCGGTTTGTTCGAAAGTCTAGATTTACGACATTAGACCATTCAAAGATTTCAAACTAATTCAAATCCAATCTGTTAAATCTCCATTTTACAATAAAAACACTATGGGCTGAACTGAACTCCAAAAAATCATTGGATTATTTGTTTTCAGCAGGTGTTTTTTTTAGCAAAGAGTTTGGAAAAGCTAATAATCAATCAATATTATATCTGTTTCCCTCACAGATATAATTGATTTAATTATAAATTATATATAATTATAATTGAACTTATTTGAACACCCTTCTTTACTATACTCAATTTAATTCATTTGTTCTCATGTAATTAAATTAATTGACATTACATTAGTTAATTTTCAGAAAGTAACAAATTTAGTTTTTATTCTGTTTTGCCAGATTGAATTCAACCCAGTTGGAACTATTATCGGATAAATAAAATAAATAAGGCTTAATTATTAATGAACTAAAGTAAAATAAATGGTTAATTTTTTTCTAATAGTATTTAAACAACAATTCAATACCATCATCATCATTGTAAAGGGTCTCCAGTTTATCACAAAATTTCACTTTCGTACTTGGATTAGGATTTCGAGGATCAGGTGGGTTTTTCCTTAAATCATCATTTGCTTCTTTTATTTTGTCTTTAAGAATATATCTTTGCTTAATTGGATATAGGAGTGTGGGTCCCGTAGATCTACCAAGTTCTGCAATTTCAAAAATATATATGAGAAACTTTGTATAACTCATAATTGATTCAAGCTAAATTAAGTGTTTAAAATTATTAAAATTTATTTTCACATCTGTTTAAAATATTTTCAAATATTTAAATATTATCAAATCATACCTCTCTCTATAGTTGCTTCGTCCATGTCATCAACTGGTTTATTACTTACATATAGTTGTTCATCCGGTTTAATTTTTCGAATAGGTTTCAGAGGTTTAGTTCTTTTTGCTCCTGCCATAAACCTAAGTTTCATGCAGGAATATGAAAAAAAAGATAACGTCAAATACGAAAACATATTTATTTAAATATTGTGTGTTAAATAAATATATTTCAATTAAATGAATATTTACCATAAATAAAGTACTTACCAATACTGTCAAGTGAAAACGAAAATTTCAAATCGTAATAATTCTTTTATATTTATTGGTTTCCTGGAGACCACAATATCGGCAGGTATTCTTTAGGGATTTTCTATTCCTCTCTGTTAAGATGGTAAGACTTAGTTGTGACATGGAACGTTGATTTCAAAAGTGCTTGAGTTCGAAATGAGTTTTCTAAGATATCAACACTTTTTATTTTTGTGCTTCCTCTCTTTTCTTCAAGTTCATAGTTTTGTAGAAGACAGTTGTTATTCATTTGCTGGTGGTAGTGTTTATCCTCATACAATTGGTGGAAAAGCGAGCGATCACAAATTGCAGTACACCAAAGCTGTTAGTCAGTATCAACCGGTACTTTGATCGTGAAATGATTAAGTTGTGTCAATATAATAAAATAAACCAAAACATATAATTCTAGTAGTATTAGATAATGAAAACAGAAATTTACTTAATGTATTTGATAACACCTAACAATCATTTAAACTTTTTGTGTGGCATATGATTAGTTCAACATATAATGACCTTGGTATATTATGCTGATAAATGTGTATTATGTATTATTTTGGGTCTAAGGGTGTTTTACCTTACTACTATTATTTCCCCATTTTAGTTCAACATTATTTATATTAAAGATTTCATACCTTTTATGTTAGTTCCGTTTGTTTTTTTTTATAGAGCTTTAATTTAATCCATACTAAACAAACCATGGTTTATGCTAGAATTTTTGTTAGAAAATATTGTGGATATATTGTTGAAAATTTATTGGAAAATAAAATTATTATGGCTATACTATTTAACAACCTGTATTGAATATGAACATTGGTAAATGTAATTGAAACAACAATAACAGTATTTTTGTTTTTAGTTTCAAAACCAGCTCCTCATTGGGAAGGAACAGCAGTCGTAAATGGAGAGTTGACTGAATTGAAATTAACGGATTATAAAGGAAAATATTTGGTTTTCTTTTTCTACCCATTAGATTTGTGAGTATTTTTTTGTTACTAATTTTATAACAAGTACAATCAACAAGTAATTGTAATATTAATATTGTAGTGAAAAAGTTATAAAACTATGATTCTTAAGCATAATTTAATATTCTGTTTTAATATTATTACTTACTAAACGTAAGCCATATCTTTTAACTTAGTTGTACTTCTCGAAAATTATTTTTATAATCATGAGTAAAAAATTTGGCATTTTATGAAATTATAATTTTATTAGTCTCTTATACAGAAGATAATGTACTTATTTGGTATGGAACTTTGTTAATCAGGGACACAAAACAAACATTTGTTTATTCTTAACTAACTAGATGATAATAACAACTATATCAAACTAGAAATCACTGTTGGATAAAAAGTACTGGTGAGTTACTTAGATTGTATTCAGGTTGGACGACATCTTAAACACCCTTGGGTTCATTAGTTATTATTCGTTAGTTATATTTATCTGGATCCTTAGTTTCTTCTGTGGATTTTTTATATAAGCTCAGAAGAAATAATGGAACAGAGGGAGTTTAGAGCCCCAGAGTTGACAAATCAACAATGGCCAAAATGTTCATAAAGATAATTATTTTTTATAATTTCAAAATGTAAACATGGATGGATTTTGTTGTTTTTCAGGTAATTTTGTTGATAATTTCAGGTAAATAATGTCTATTTATTAGACTCAAAGAAATGTTTGGTCTTCTCCCAAACGAGGAATATAGCAAGAACTAATTAAACTTATAGTGATTCAATAAACATATTGAAAGAAACATTACTGCAATATAAGTATGAGTTGGCATTTAAGAAAAAGAAATGACTCTAAAATCCCTACTGGAGAACCCTTATAACCTCTGTGTAAAGGTCCGTCTTTGTAAACGCTGGGGCTCCTAGTACACTCTAGCCGAAATAAAATTCTATATTTGGGACCTAAAGAGAAAGAGTGAACTATTGAACCGTTACTATACGATTATCCACAGATATTAAAATAAGTTGAAAATGTATTTCTATATTACGGAATACTTGTTTATGTGATCAGTTGTTTTTTTTAAGGCTTAAACATGATTATTGTTATAGTTAAGTATTAATTAAGAATTATAATAATGAAGTTAATTATTATAGTGTCTATAAGTATATTAATACTTATTGCGAACTGCTGGGTCGTCAGTTCTAATATTTGTAAAAGTTGGAAGCAGTCCTTGATTTAAACATATATTGTTAAATAACGCCCCATATTTGGCTTGTATCTGTTTCTTACACAATTTCTCCAGTTTCCGGAATTCCTTCCTCGTCTCTTCATTAAAACTATAAAGCATATCAAGTTTTAGACCCGTAAAAGCTCATATAAAGGAATGACTACGACTTCATTGTCTAGAAGAATTACGATGCACCTTTCTGCCGACGCCAAAATGCCAACATCAGTCCATAAGACAAAACTCACAAGAGAAATAATGGTCAGTTCCACGAAAATTATCACTAGGGAAAGGGTCATTTTAAATTACAACTAATAGAAGCAATAATAATTCAAGAAAAGCAGCCAGCCATAAAAATCCAACTTAATAATTCTTGTCGAATTTTAAAACTATTTTCCAACCCAGATTAACCAGGCAGTAGGTGAGCCCAACCACCCTACCTTAACCTCCCATAATGCTCCCTGATCCAGGGCGATGTCCTGTGAACATTCCAATACTAATCCACCTCCATATATATATAAACTGACAATCCTACTATTATTCTCGTTATTGTCCTGATGATGAATGTGGTACATTCGAAACATGTCGACTAGCAATATTGGTGATAAGCTTTATAGTTTTTATGAAGAGACGAGGAAGGAATTCCAGAAACTGAAGAAATTGTGTAAGAAACAGATACAAACCAAATATGGGACGTTATTTAACAATATAATACTTATTAGTGAACATTTCCTCCTTAACATAAGAATATCTTTTCAAGTTTCTCTTTTGATAAAATCGAAAGAATTCTAATCACTATTTTCAAGTTTCACCTAATATTGAAAATTTGATAAAGAATATAAATGCAACAAATCTCTTTTATATAGTTTGTAAAAAAATGTAATTTAATAAAATATCAGTGTACTTTAATATTTTTTTATCTCAGTTTATTGAACTATATGAATTATTGATGTAAAATAATGTTATTGTTGAAAAATAATATACAAGGTCACAAGTTAAATGAAAGCTTTCATGATGAAGTAAAATGTTTAGGAGTATTTCTTTGCATGTAAATTATGGTCCTCTGTTTTATGTTTGTCCTATTCTATCAGACGGCTGATATTTTCATATGCATGTATGATATCTTTTTGTTTAGCACATTCGTCTGTCCAACTGAAATTCTCGCTTTTAATGATCGAGTTGAAGAATTTCGTAAATTAAATGCAGAGGTTGTAGGATGTTCTGTCGATTCACACTTCACTCATTTAGCATGGATGAACACTGCCAGAAAAGATGGAGGGCTTGGACCTCTGAAAATCCCTCTTCTCTCTGATTTAACTCACAAAATAGCTAAAGATTATGGAGTCTATTTAGAAGATGCAGGCCATGCTTTGAGGTTTGTTTCTTAACCAATTTAGATTTGAATCTTTATTATTCCTAAATATTTCTAGTATTTATCAAAATACACAAAACACCAAATCGTTTCTAAATCAGTTTTCAATTTATAATTTCATAATATTAAAAATTGTTCAATTTATTAATTATGTATTAATTTTTTCAAATTGGAACCTAATTTAATTCGTATTTTGGACCAGTACATGTTTTACACTAATCAACCATAGTTGCTGAACTTTTTGAGGGTGTTTATTGTGAAACCTTGTTTTATATATGCCATGACTAATTTTGTAAAATGTTGTAGACTTCACTTTAAATGATTTATTATTTATATTTTATATTATATTTATATTTATGATTATTTTTTATAATGTTTTTGTTTTGTAGAGGACTCTTCATTATTGACGATAAAGGACTTTTGCGTCAGATTACCATGAATGACTTGCCTGTTGGTAGAAGTGTGGACGAAACTCTGAGACTAGTGCAAGCTTTTCAGTACACTGATAAGCATGGGGAGGTGTGTCCTGCGGGCTGGAAGCCAGGTCAAGACACGGTAAGCATTGATCACAGCTGGAGGATCTTGTTATTACAGTGGCGTAGCAAGGAAGGGAGGTGATGCAAGGGGTAGTATTTTGAAGGGGTCGAAATAGAAAATAAAAAAAATTATAATATTAAAAAGCTAACAAAAAAATTGAAACTTTATACCAAAAGGAGGTTTTTAGGTCACTTATTTTTATGTTTTTATAAAAACAATAGTGTTTTTTAAACGGATTTTTCAACTCTAATATTTGCAAATTACAAATGAATTTCTTTTAAATTTTTCACAACTAGTTTTTTTTTAAAGGAGTTAAAAGTTTACTTATATTTGTTTGTTTAGCCAGTTAAAAGAAATAAAATAAGTAAACAGAGATGTACGGGGTGTGTAAATAAAGTAGTGAGACTGGCAACGTCGCTTTGGATCTGGCAACGCTGGAGACGCGTGGCCTTGAGTAGCGTCAGGTGCACGTGTGATGCGCCTCCAGTATGAATCTGAACTCGCCACAGTCATTTGTTTGTCCGTAGCGTTGGTTTTCGTGAAATGGTTTTTTCTTGAGCGTTTTAAAAATGAGTGACCTCAAAGTTGAGCAGCGGTGTGCAATCAAATTTTGCTTCAGACTTGGACATAATGCAACCGAAACTTTTGAAAAACTTCAGGAGGCCTATGGAGAACGTGTTTTATCAAGGGCACAGGTTTTTCGGTGGTTTAAGGAATTTTCAGAAGGAAGAGAGTCGATTGAAGATGAACCACGAAGCGGAAGGCCTTCAAGTGCAAACACTGATGAAAATGTCAACAGAGTACGGAACCTTGTGCGTTCAGATCGACGCTTGACAGTCAGAATGATCGGGGAACAGTTGAATTTGAATCACACCTCCGTTCATCACATTTTGACCAATGAATTGGAGATGAGAAAAATTTGTGCGAAAATGGTTCCGAAAAACCCATCTCAATAAACGAGTTTTTGGCCAGTAAAAACATTCCTGTTGCTCCTCAGCCTCCTTATTCACCAGACTTGAGTCCTTGTGACTTTCTCCTCTTCCCGAGATTGAAAAATCACCTCAAGGGAACTCATTTCGGGACACTACAAAACATACAAACTGCTGTAACCGACCAGCTGAAGGCCATTCCAGAATCCGAGTTCCAGCAATGCTACAATGATTGGAAGGACCGTCTCCAGCACTGTGTGGCTTCCGAAGGGAACTATTTTGAAGGTGACAATATCACATTGTAATTATATTTGAATAGAAAATTTAAAAAAAATCAGTCTCACTACTTTATTTATACACCTCGTACATACCCATGGTTGAGTGACTATAAATAGGATGGGATTGTGTACGGGTATGGAGTGTACATCTGCTTCATATAGGAAAGTAGGTACATTTCTTTGTTATTTTTTCTCTAAAGGTTAGGCAAAGGCCTTTACATTCGCTCTAAGAATAGGTAAAGAAGATATATTGAAAATATAACAGAGAACCATAACGAACGACAATTATAAAAATAAAGTGGAAATAGCTTTTTTTTTTGTTATTTTATGTAAGTTGTGAACTTTTTCTTAAATTATTCATACAGAAAAAAAAGTATTTTCTCTTTATTTTTTTAATTGTGACATCGAACCGTAGCCCCTGAGGGACGACGGACTCAGATTTTTTCACTTTCCAAATTAATCGATGGCCAGAGTGGGTATTGTAATCGTGGATCCACCAGTCTGGCGGCGATCACATCGATAGGTGTTAAGCTAGCCAGACTGGAGTTGGAACAAAAGTTTTCTGAACCGTAGACTAATATAATTTAGACCAACATTTCAGCCCTATTAGTAAGCTTAAATTAACCATACCTGATATGCTGAACAATAGCAGAATGTGATGAGATGGGTTCAAAGAAAACCGCTTGAATCCTATTATAAAGACACCAGTGTCGCATCCCTTCTGAGTTCAAACAACCATTCCAAACGTAAAGTAGTAAATTCTGAAATGAACCTCTTTTTAGAATATATAAAAAAAAATTATATTATGTAATTTATATTATTAAATAATATACTCTTCTTAATCTGGTATTCTTTCATCCGGCAAAATTGTTATTTATAATCCAACTTGAAGTTACGGTATCTGAATGTAACTGTGCTGGATTCCCACTCCGTGATAGTTGCATAAATGTACCATAGATATATTTTACTGTTTCTTTTTCTATTTACAGATGTTGCTTTACTTTTAATTTGTTTTGAATTTCATTATTTTCTTAAATATTTAGTTTTACTGCATATCTTGTGCACTCTACTTTTTGTTTTTCTTTATTTTATATTTTCCTTACTTCCAGGTGAATATTATTGTTACACAGGTACAGGTGCAGTACTGTAACTATTCCGTTATGTTATATAATTCTGTAGCACTTACTGGTCATGATGTATTCTAGATTATTTTCTTTACAGTCTATCTGCTTGTATAGCAGTAAAAGCAAATATATAAGTATTCTTTACTTACTTCAGTCATTAGTTCAATATGTATATTCTCTTCTAATATGACTGTCATATATCAATACAGTGTTACAACTACACTTGTACAGCATAATACAGGGTAAGTAGATGTACAGGGTTAGCCAAAAGTAAGTGGACAGTAAATAACTGTATTTAGAGATTAATTACTAATGCATATGTACTAACACCCTTCTTACATTAAAAAAGAAATATTATTGTGAACAATAATACAAAAGCTTTTAAATTTGTCCGTCAGGTGCTAATACTGCTTTCAAGTCTGTGACTAACGCTTCAACTGACATTTTTGCACAGCTACTCAGACGGATCGCTATCTGTTGTGCAAAAGTCTGTCTAGGCACAACTTTGTCCTTGAGTAGTGCTCCCCAAAAGAGAAAAGTCTATCGGGGTCAAGTCCTGTGAAAGTACCGGCCAATCAATTGGGCCTCTTCGTCGAATCTATTTCCCAAGAAATGTTTCATCAAGCTATTCAAGATCAAGATGTACAAGTTAAATGTTGAAAACCAAGAAGTGTTTAAAAAATCACTTTAAAAAATTTAATACCCAGAGAGACTTGTTCGAGAAATGTTTTTCGAAGTGTAAGAGGCAGACTTCAAAGCTGTGTAAATCGTGTGTTATTTACTGTCCACCTACTTTTGGCACACTCTGTATATAGAGGGTGTTTTGGGGACCACCTATACTTCTGAATTTTCCATGGTCTGGCAAGCCTGAGGTCCTGTGGTTTCCAGATTAAGAAGGCTCAACCTGTAAAAATAACTTATTTATAATTTTTTTCAATATTATTAATCATACATGAATATTTTAATTTATTTTCAGATTATTCCTGATCCAGAAAGAAAGAAAGAATTTTTCAAAAAAATCGGACTTAACCAAGATTCTAATATATCTGCGTAACTCAAACAAATCCATCACCTGTACATCACAGATTGAAGAAGTTTCAATTTAATATTACGTTTTGGAGAGATCCAATTCACAAATCCTTTCAAATAAAACTTACTATTTACCAATTATTCTTTTCTTCATACATTCAACTATCTGTCGTTTTCCTATTTGTATATATGTTTTCGGAAAAATAATAATTGATGTAATCATTCACATATGTATTAAATTCTAGAAAATTTATCTTGATTAATGTAATACTCAGTAGGTTAAAAACCGTTTTAAAAATTATTTTGTTGTTTTAGTAAAGGTCATATGTTACTCTAAATATTTTGTTTATGTATTATTTGTATTATCAATGCATTAGTTTTTCTCAATATATTTTTTCTGTTAATCTCTTTATTATTAATGTTTTTTTACATTAATATAATATGTACTTATCAGAATGAAATAAAGTATTATGTAAACATAATACGACTGTATAGAAACTATATTCAGATGAATGATTAAAATTGGACAAATATCTTTTTTTTTTTACATTAAACTAATTTAAAATAGGTATAAATATTCACGTTACAATAAAATTATGTTTTTGTGTTATTATCATTGCACTGGTGTTGTTTTATAATTGGTGTCAATTTTGGTAAATAACTAGATTAAATTGTAACATGTAAATAATCTTATTATTTAATAAGATTAAATAATAAGGTTTAATCTTTTATTTTCAAAACTAATAAAATTAACTTCATTGTGAAAAATGAAAATGTTGCAGGACCGAAAAAAATAAATTTTATCAAAATCAGTATTTCCCGTTTTTATGGTATAAAGTCATTGAATTGATCAATCGGATGAATAACATATTTGCACTTTTATTCATACAAAAATCTTTAAATGATTTTGGGGAGGGGGGTGTTAATTAACATGTTTAAAGACACATATAAAATTTTCAGTTCTTTTATTTCATTATTCATTTATAAAAGGGAATTATTAATAATTAAGAAAAAGTTGAACTGTTGGATGATTTCGTCGTAATATAAGTTAACAGTTGATAAAAACATTTTTTTTTGTTTATAAAATACCATTTCTTTGTAAACATTCATTAAATATTATTGTGTTATATTTTTCTGTCATTGTTATATTCATTTATTTTTACAAAATGGTTGGGATATGGATTAATCATAGATATTAGTTTATTATTCCACAGAAAGTATTAAAACATATATTTTTGTCATAAAATTCTATATTGTAAATGGTTTAGAGCAGAGGTGAGCAAACTTTTTTTTTTAATGTGGGCCAGAAAACAAGTTGTCTATTCTTAAGGTCATAGTATTTATATCATAGGATGTATTATTGATGTGTTTATTGGCAATTAAAGAAAAGTGAAACATCTTTGAAACATGATTGAAATTAGCTTCTATCTCACATCGGCTACATTTCCTTACTCGATTAGTTTCTTATGTTGTCCATTTTCCAGAGTGAAACTAATTCTAAATTGACAATATGCAAAATTAGTCGAATGTTGAACATTTTCAATATAAGATGCTTCATTCTTCTTAATTGTTAAATATTAGAAATTAATCAACACTTTTTTGCTATATATTACATTAATTTGAAAATAAAAATATTAATTGCCATTTTTATTGATTTTTACTATTAAGTAAAAAAATAAGAAAAAATAAAACAAATTAATTAATTTCATTCATAATACACAACCATAAATTAATATAAATGAAAACAAATTCGAAGGTATTGCAATCAGTTATTATGTGGTATTTACTCAATCTAGGGTAAAAAAGTTAATGAAATAGACTTCACGTATACAAGTTTAATAATCTAAACAACGGTGTTATTTATTATAAAACTTGTATATGTGGAGACTATTTCATTAACTTTCTTAACCTATAATGACAACAAATTTTAAAAGATACGAACCTGTTGATTCTTAGATTTTAAAAGCAATTCAATATCGGGTTTGATTTGTTCGCTGCTAATACTTATTTTAGTAACAAATTAAAACTATAAATTTATTGGCACAAGATGTTTAGTTGTTAAAGAAACTCTGTATATCTTCTTTTTCCTTATATGAAGAAATTCTTTTAAATTTTTTTCTCTAGAATTATTTATTATTGACTTTAAAATATTTACGGGTTGTTGGCCTGCGGGTTCTAGTTAATTTCATTTCTTAATGAATATTCTTATATTGCTAAACTTTGTGAATTATTTTTTTATTGTAAATATGAAGACTGATTGATATTGTGATGAAATTACATTTTAATTATAATCCTCGTATTAAATGTAAAACATAACCTGAAATAATTACTGCTTAATACGTAGGAAATTGTATATTAAATAAATTGTTTGAAGGAGTTTGATTTGTTTTCTTTTTTTTATTAATTGTATAGTGCACGATATTTAATTAGCTGAAAACCAATGTCGTATCATTATGGATAAGAGTTGTAAGTAGAGTAAGTGTTTTTGAGTTGTCAGAACTTTCTATTAGTCCTACAAAATTTTCCATTAGCAGTAAACTAATATCTTATCATTATGGATTATTCAAGTGGGGATAAGTATTTTGTGTCGCCAGAACTATTAATCCTGGAAGATATGTTATTAGCAAAAGACTAACGTCATTTTGGATAAGAGATGTATGTGGAGATAAGTGTTTTGAGTTGCTAGAACTTCTCTCAGGTAGTTAGAATAGAGCTCTTTTAGGGTGATCACATACGTCGACTACTTGTATCACAACCAACAAAAAGTATAAATAGAGCTTGCATTGCTTCAGGGTCAGAGTAAAACAGTGGCTTGCATGCTCACCTTTGGACTGGTAGATCTAGATTCTCTTCCCACTCTTGTTCCGATTTATTCACGTTTGAGGTAAAAAAGTTTAATCACGTCGTCCCTCAGAGAGGACGTTGAGCCCTCGATCCCGGTATATGGTGTCAGCTACTCGTTAAAAATCCCTACTCTAAATTCAGTTGCTTTAGACATAATTTAGGGCTCTCAATATAGAATCAACCCTGTAACGTGGTTCACCAATTATTAAAATGGGTACAAATAATAAATGACCTACACTACCTATTTTGAAATGTATCATTTTATAAACATTTGTATTAGATGTGGTTGTACTGTAGATTAGAGATTGGAATCTTATAAACCCTAATCTGTATTACACTTGATTTTCGATGTGGGAAATGGAAAATTTTGTGTAAGTTGTCCTTAGGAGAGGATGTAAAGCTGTTGCTCTCCAAGTCCATAGGATGTCTAACACTCCTTAAAGGTCCCTACTTGAATAACGTAAAATTTAGGACTCATTATAAAGAATTAACTGGGTAATGTGTCCCATCCAAAACTAATAGGGTGGCAAATAAATAATGAGTCACCATTCCTCTCTGAAAGATTACTAAAGGTGAAAGCCCATAAGTGTCAGCATTGGAAACATTCAAATATTTCTTGACATTCTGATTATTAATTAAGTTTGATCATTCTTAAAATATTTCGAGTAGACAATGGTTACAAGAAGAGTCATAGGTGCCACGGAGGAAAATAAATTTCAACTATATAAATCACTGGTAAGTTGCAGATTTAATTACTTAGTTAAATTAAATAACACACTCCGTGGTTAAAATCATGCACTAGTCTGTTCCATAGGTCGCTTAACACAGAACGATCCTACCTTTAATTTGAAAAACAAACATTTGTCCAATTCTATCAAAACTTCAAATTAAGTTTATATTAATGATTAGTTGTGCAATCCGTAATTGCAGTTGTGTTCACTGGACCAACCCGTCAGTACCACATCCTTGGTGTCTTCCTGATGATGAACACAAAGTGTTCGAAACGCGTTGAATAAAACTTCATTTGTGTGGAGACTTTTGTTGGTTTATCCATTTTACCTCAGAATTATATTAATGAATAAATATACTTATTAATACTTATATTTATAACAAAAAAGTTTATATTAATATAAATAGTTTTTATTAATTATGAGTCACAGTTTATATAAACAAAGAAATTATTACTGGGGCTATCATGATTCCTAACCTTTTATGAAATAAGATTTCTACTTTTATAATTCACAATAACGGATTCAGTTAGAAACTTAAGCGTTTAATAAAAATTTATTGTTTGATGTAAATATTTCAAATTTTGTTTGACACTGCGAACGTTTTGCTAAGTAGTGACAGTCAAGGAAGTTACACCAAGTTGTTTGTATTACAAGGGAATATATCTGGTCAAGCAAAGGTATAGTAGGGTCCTAATTGAAGTGAAGGCCGGACGTTAACAACATCGAACCTTCAAGTAGAAGGTATTATGTGGTACCACCAAAGGAATGATGAATTTTATAGGTTAGGTTAGGTTGCAGTGGTAGTCCCACAAGGGAACACACGTAGGCCAAGCATTGGCCCTTTGTGATACCACACAATGAAGATTGGATTCTACAGTGGGAGTACTAAATTTTGCCTAACTCAAGTGTATTTAGAGTAGGGATCTTTAACGAGTACCTGACATCGTACAGGCTCGGGACCTACAGTTTAACGTCCTCCGAGGGACAACGCGCTCAGATTTATTCACCTCCCGCGTGAATAAATCGAGGGCCAGGTGAGGATCGAACCCCGGTCCTATCAGTTTAGAGGCGAGAACGTAACCACTGAGCTAGCCTGGCCCCCCATGAATTTTATAATAAGAGTACAATTTTATTGTATTTCAATGCTATCAATATTTAATTATTAACTTTTCTATGGGATGAATACCTAAAATTTTAACAGAAAAAAGTAGGAATCATGATGTACCTCAAGTTTGTTGTTAGAAATTTCGTTATTGTATACTTAATAAATTATTTCTAGTTTATAAACTAGTGTAGTGGTTGGTGAAACATTTTAGGAAAATCTAAATTGAAAACAGTTTGCTCTAGCCAAGAGGTCACAATCAAGGCTATTGAGCTTCTAGGATTTCTTCAGATCATGGGAAGGGCACGGTTATTAGCAGTTTTCCCCTGCACTTCCCTCTTCCGGGAGGCGCTTTCCATTTATTACCTTAAACTTCTAAATCTCAAGTATTTTTCCTCACATATCTTCTCCATCATCTACTTCGCAAAATAAATTTTTAGATTCCCAACTGAAATTTATTACATTTAAGTTATTTTTCCACAATCAATTAAGTATTCTATACTTATTAATAAGAAAACTTTGAAATTGAAACTTCTCAGTTATTTAAGATGTATTAGAAGAAAAAAAACGGGTTAATTTCATGACCTTTGCAAATTTTTTCATACAGCATATTTTTCTTACACAATGGTTCGTACAATTCACACAACTCATTCTGTGTTGAATTGTATAACAATTCATGCAACTGTTTTAACAATTGAATATATCGTTGTCTTCAAAATAATGCATGAATTGAATTCCATGAAGCCAGTGACAGTTCTTTTGCCTTAAGAAAACACTAGATTAAAAAACGGGGCACGGCCTGCCCGGGTGACATGTGTCAGGGGGTGGTGTTTTGAGGGGTTAAACATAGAAAATAAAAAAAAGTTAAAACAATAAAAAGCCATAAAAAAATCTGAAATTTTATACCAAAATGAGTTTTAAGGTCGTAATTATTTATATGTTTCTTTGTGTGTAATACTATTTTTAAACAGATTTTTTAACTGTAATATTTGCAAGTTAAAAATAAATTTATTTTAAATTTTTCCAACTAGTTTTTTAAAAGGGTTGAAAGTTTATCACCTTAGTTTGCATAGTCAGTTAATTTATTTTAATATTTTTTTAATTATTTCACTTATACTTTTTTGTTTTCAATAATCATTGTTTTACCTTGCTGATGACTGTTTATGTATACGAGCACTGTAAAAAGGTGAAAGTCTAACAGCAGTCTAAAATTAGATCATTGATTGTAATTCCATGAGAATAAATATTTTGAGAACTTTCTGGAATTTTGAAGGTTAACGGTTTATCATTGGCGGGGGGGTTGGGCAAATCTTAAGACCACCCCGGGTGGCAAAAATAGTGTTTCGCCACTGAAAGGTTACACTGTATTTTATCAATATATAAATAGATATTATTCGTATATCTTGATAAATCAAAATACGAAAATTTGGAGTGGTCTACACTCAACTTTACCAAAGTAAACATAAATATTCCTCAGAGACAATCAAACGAGTTTTGGTTTTATTTTAATTGGCTATCATAATATCAAACTCTCTAGTAAAACATTATCAAAGTCATAGATAATCAATGTATGGTTTCGTTTTAATGTGGCTATATTTATTATAGTAGTTACAACAAACTTGAAATAACTGATCTAGAATCTAAAAAAAATTGACGCATTATTATTATTAAACCGAATGCCCGAGTCTGATTGGGCTCGTCCACACTGCGGCCATATCTATCCTTATGCGCTTCTATTTGTCTCTTTTAAATTCAACTTGAATTTCAGTTCTTTAATAAATATTATAACTGTTTTGCGAGAAGTTTTTTTTCACTTTCAATGGTTTGAAGTATGATTTGTCAAAAATCTTTAACCTTTTAAACGTGATCACCTTGCATTCATATAGAAAGTGTTGAAAGGTTTTCTCCTCTTTTTGACAGAGTCTTCAGTGTTCATATGATGTTAGTTGAAGGTTCAATATATGGTAGTTAAAGAAGTAATGTTCAGTTAGATATTCTATGTATATTTTTATTTTTTTGGAGATTTATTATTTTCTTGAGTTAATTTAAGTTCAATTGGAATGGGCTTTTTTGACTCTATTATACCCCGGTGTTCAACTACCCTTTAGCTTCTTCCTTCTTCATCTATTCATCAATTGCAACCTTACGAAACCCAAGATGAGTTATGCAAAAAGGCTCCAGGTCGCAGGTTTGTTTGGCGCCAATATTTTTCATGTTGGTTCACAGCCCCATTCTCCTGACATTTTCTTGTTTTCGGATACCTAATAAAAATAAGAGCTAATTTGGTTTAATAAATAAGAGCTTTATTATTGGGTTTTAACTCATTAGCATATTAGACATCAATTCCTTTTTTGCAATAAGAGGCTTCCAATCCCCTGAAGGGTTAGCTTATTCTATAGTTTACTATATAATATATTTTGTTTTGTACTGATTTCAGATTGATTTTTTCACATTTTATTTTTGTATAGTTAAAAAAACATTTCTTATAAAATGTACCATAACGTCTCTTTACGTCTACGTAATTGTCACAACCAAGTATTTCGCTCATCTCAATTGTGCAATTTTTGCCTATGCACTCGGTCATCCCTGGTTACTTTCGCCGTTCTTTTATCGCAGCTTGAGTACATCGCGGATAGTTCAAAAATATGCATCAAAAATCAGAATTGAAAAATTATTTGAGCGAAAGTTGCCCATAAGTCATTATTTGATCTATAACGATTCAACGCCCTTAACACCTGAAGATATGGAACAGTAAAGCTCTCATTAACATGTGCAGTAAATCACCATCATCTTCTTCACATCCATCGTACTGCACAGGTGCTTTATTGATGCAGTACGATGCATCAATAAAGCACATGTGCAGTAAATCACCTTTATCTTCTTCACATCCATCGTACTGCACAGGTGCTTTATTGATGCAGTACGATGCATCAATAAAGCACCTGTGCAGTAAATCACCTTCTTCTTCTTTACATCCATCGTACTGCACAGGTGCTTTATTGATGCAGTACGATGCATCAATAAAGCACATGTGCAGTAAATCACCTTTATCTTCTTCACATCCATCGTACTGCACAGGTGCTTTATTGATGCAGTACGATGCATCAATAAAGCACCTGTGCAGTAAATCACCTTCTTCTTCTTTACATCCATCGTACTGCACAGGTGCTTTATTGATGCAGTACGATGCATCAATTGTCAGAGGTGATCGAGTTACGTACCTTGCTATAAATGGAAAGTTGTTATAAGAATAAGAGTTCTAAAAACATATTTACAGTATATACACTTAGGTACATCTACGTATGTTGCACATACACGTATTATATTTATATTATTTATACATCATGTATGTTATTAATTGATTCATATTTTATTTACATGTTTGAAACTATTCTTTAATGTTCTAAAAATAAAATATACAGTTATATGGTTTAATATACATTTATTGATATTATACTTAAACAAAAAATCTGGAGTGGCCTACACTCAACTTTCCTATAAGTAAATTTAATATCAATCCCCTTGGGTATATAAGATATAATGTTTCATTTAAGCATAATGCAAACATCTAAATGGGAGATGTTTATTAGTCTTTCATTCCTGAGGTAGTCAGATAGTAATGATTGATCGACTTATCAAAATATAAGCTTATTTTTGTATATCACACCACTGATGCAAATAATCTCATTAGTATAACTACAGTAGTAATAACATTTTTGAAAAGCCAAAGTAAAAAAATTATTGCTAGGAAATATTCTCCTGCAAGAGAACATGGCTTTTGTTCAAGTAGCCAGTGGATTTCTTACATCGTTTACTTAACCTCCTTCTACATTGAATATTTAAGCCAAATTTTTAAATTTAAAACAGGAAAATACTCTTATTTTCTCTGACAAACGTCATAAACATCGAAGAGAAAATGTCGTTTTAAGATAATTTATAATTACATTTATTAATCTTCAAACGAAAGATTTCAATTCTGAATTATCTTTTACGATTTTGGTCTTTTATACCCGCGCGTCTTATCCTCAGTTAAACTTGCCCTAGGAGATTTGATCATCTGCTCTTCATTCCTGGAGGAGGTTGATTTCTGATCGGCTTTTGGAGACTTCCCACTCATCTCGCCGGATTCTCCTTGTTCTCTTGGTTAAAATTTCGTTTTCCCTGTGCCTGTAGCTCCAACAGGAGCCGAGAAAAACGCGTTTAAAAGTGGGGGCAAAGTACAATCCAGAAATTTTCTGGATTAGGGGATTGGCCCAGAGGACCGGAGATGATGGGAAACTGTCAGGGGGGTAAGAAAATAAAAATGGGTAGGGGCCAGGTATATGAAAAAAAAGGAGAGGGGGGGGGAGTAAAATCGAAAAAACGCAAAAAACGCTGAAAAATTCGATGAGTGAAGGTTAAGAACTTCTCACTATTGCTCCAAAAAATAAAAAACTTAGAAGAAGACACACTAAAAGAGTGCTCACGAGCAATGCACTCTCTCTCGACGAAAAATGAGAAAACATTTCCCACGGGGGATGTTCTGAATACCACCAACGATCCAGGAGTCGCCGAATCCCGGATCAGTTCCGCGACAGGTACCATCCAAGGTAGCATGCACAGGTACATCCACAGGTAGCATCCACAGGTACATCCACAGGTAGCATCCACAGGTATGTACCTATGGATGTACCTGTGGATAGTACCTGTGGATGTACCTGTGGATGCTACCTGTGGATGAACCTGTGCATGCTACCTTGGATGGTACCTGTCGCGGAACAGATCCGGGATTCGGCGACTCCTGGATCGTTGGTGGTATTCAGAACATCCCCCGTGGGAAATGTTTTCTCCAAAATGGGAAGTCTCCAAAAGCCGATCAGAAATCAACCTTCTCCAGGAATGAAGAGCAGATGATCAAATATCCTAGGGCAAGTTTAACTGAGGATAAGACGCGCAGCCCGACCAAAGCTGCCAACCCCCGTCCAAGGGGTGCAGACGGAAAGTATGTGTTCTTCCCTATGGGGCCCATTTTTGTGTAAACTTGATCCATCAAAGATTCTGGACCGTAGCGTGGTAACAAGCAATGCTAACACACTCACCCACCCACCCACACACATACAGACATCATCGAAAAAACTTCATAAAACGACTTCTGGGACCTTGAAACATGTAATTCCGTCAAAATTTCGAGATCGAATTTTTTCACGATCACTATACTTTACTTCTAGTAAAGTAAAAACAAACTTTGAAACAAAATTAATTTATCAACAATAGTTAGTAAACTGCCAACACGAGATGAATTAAAACGTTATTAAATATGCTCCTATGATTTTGATGTTTCTTTTGACATTATTGCGGTAATTGGGACCAACTAAATTTATGAAACCAGAAAGACCGAAAATTCTCATGAAGTATTGAATTTAGTAACTACATTTGATAAACAAAATTTTAATCTTGTTCAAAAAAACATTATTAAAATACTGTTTAGAATGTTATATTCGTTATATTGCCATTTGACCCTTTTTCTTAGCTCAGTTTGGAAAATAAGAGCTCTTTTTAGCTCATTTTTTGTATTATTTTAGCCAGAATCGTTACCTGATATTTGGTAACACTATCTTTCAACCGCATCAAGCGGTCTTCGACATGGTCATATTTCAACTGATTTGTTCAGAGAAGAAATCAGTTAAGATTTGACTCTTAAGTAGACTGCTTGTTACGGTTGAAAGATCTTAGTCTTATTCCTGATTTCTTACTGTGGGTTAGACGTTGATTTTATTTCATATGTTTATAGTAAAATCTTGTTATATATCATCAATTATATAGTCGTCTTTTTATCCTTCATACAATTTATTGGTTTTTATAATATCCATCAAATAGATTTTATTACATTCATAAGTTTCCGAAGTCAATGATTATAAGGTTAAAAACTGAAGAACAGTAATAAAACTTATTATTAAATTCTATTCTTGTAACCTACATTGGTTTTAAAATTGCTGGTATAATCACATAAGATTGTGAATTTTAGTTTATAAAACCTTCCATGTTTTAACTCACGAGCTATATAATCTTCTATTTTGTGGTATTTACTCATGATTAGAATGAGGCAAAGAATCACCGAGTCTCCACATAAAAGATGTTTTGTGTCGAGCTATTTTCATTCTTCCTTTGTGTAAATGGCCCATTGATGACCTTTTTTACAAGTCATATACTAATAACCTCTTTTTGAGTGGTTATAAAATGAAATGTGCACTACTGATAAATATATAGAATATTATAAACATGTTATAAGTAATTATTTCAATAGACATTATAATTTTCTGCAAATTATTCTCAGGAAACAATGGAATACAATATACGTATGTACGCATCTAAATAGAAAGTGACAAAAAATTAAGATTATTCTGAAATTCATAAAGAATGATACTACTTGATTTTTAAATTGTGGGAAATGTAATAAACTAAATAAGTGTAAATAAAATTTACAATAATGTATTCATAATCGGATTTTACAAGAAATCTTTCTAGTATTTCTTCTCTTATGATAGTGGTACTGAAATGTTAAATAATGTTTCTTTCTTATTTGTAATGCTTATCATTTGTATTATCATATTAATTTACTGCTAAATATAAAATAAATCTTTTTAAATCAGTAGGCATGGAAGTTCAAATTAAGAAAAGGTTTCAATTTAAGTTACGAACAATATAGATTATTATTACTATTCAAGAAATATTTATGTCTTGAAAATAGATATGATGAGTTGAGTGCTGAAACATTATACACACTCACTTATACAAACATGCAAAATAAACATTCATACTCACTCTAATACGTAGGTACAAAAAAAAAAATCTGGAGTGGCCTACACTCTACTTTACTATGAGTAACTTAATGTCAAATTTCTTGAGTATATAAAACATAACGTCTCATTTAAGCATAACGTAAACATCTAAATGGGATATAATTATTAGCCTATCATTCCTGAGGTAGTACAGATAGTGATTGAAGGACATATCATTTTATAAGCTTATTTTTGTACATCACAAATAATTTATTATTTGCAAATAATTGCATTAGTATAACTACAGCAGTAATAACATATTGAAAAACCAAAGTGAACATTTCCTGAAACGATTTATTCTCCTACAAGAGAATGGCTTTCGTTCAAACAGCCAGTAGATTTCTTACATCGTTTACTTGACATCCTTCTACTTTGAATATTAAAGTAAAATTTTTAAATTTAAAACAGGAAAATACCCATTTTTTTCTCTGAAAAACATCTTTAACTGCGAAGAAAATGTTGTTTTAAGGTGATTTGTTAATTAAAGATGTACGATAATTACATTTATTAATCTCTAAACGAAAGATTCAGATTATGAATTATCATTTACATTTTTGGTCTTTTATAGAATTATCATACTGGGAATTTTAATCTTTAAAATAATAATAATAATAAGCTTCTTAGTATTTAATAAGATCATTTTCCTTCCCCTTTGTCAAATAACATATATACGATTTTTTTCTGAGTGAGTGTTATCATTTTCCTGCACAATATTATTCCTCTTACATCTCATATAATTCAATAAACAATTTAAACTGTTCCTTTATAAAATCAATTTTATCTCAGTGGATTTGCTCAAAAAATTTCTAAGTCAATGTAAACAATGTAAAAAAATCTGGAGTGGCCTACACTCTACTTTACTATAAGTAACTCAATGTCAAATTTCTTGAGTATATAAAACATAACGTATCATTTAAGCATAACATAAATATCTAAATGGGATATAATTATTAGCATTGCATTCGTGAGGTAGTACAGATAGTGATTGAAGGACATATCAATTTATAAGCTTATTTTTGTACATCACAAATAAATTATTATTTGCAAATAATTTCATTAGTATAACTACAGCAGTAATATCATTTTTGAAAAACCAATGTGAACATTTCTTGAAACGAAATATTATCCTACAAGAGAACATGGCTATTGTTCAAATAGCCAGTAGATTTCTTACATCGTTTACTTGACATCCTTCTACATTGAATATTAATGTAAAATTTTCAAATTTGAAACAGAAAAATACCCTTTTTTTCTCTGAAAAACATCTTAAACAGTGAAGAAAATGTTGTTTTAAGGTGATTTGTTAATTAAAGATGTACGATAATTACAGTTATTAATCTCTAAACGAACGATTTATATTTTGAATTATCTTTTACATTTTTGGTTTTTAACAGAATTATTATACAGGGAATTTTATGGCTTCTTAGTATTTAATAAGATCATTTTCCTTCCCCTTTGTCAAATAACATATATACGATTTTTTTTTTAATGAGTGTTATCATTTACCTGCACAATATTATTCCTCTTACATCTCTTATAAGTCAATAATATATTTTCATTTTTCCATTAGAAACATCAATTTTATCTCAGTGGATTCGCTCAAAAAATTTCTAAGTCAATGTAAAAAATGTAAAAAAATACAAAAAATTCGACAAGTATAGCAGGTGATCTCTTAGTCTAGGATAAACAAAGAGTTTTTATATCGTTATTGCTCTTTTCCGTAATTGAAACTTCATGATTTTTTTTTATGAATTGCTAATTTTTTGTTCAATTTTTGGTCAAATTTTCATAATTTTTTAACGAGCCGTTTAGCGTCAAAAAAACATTTTCTGAAAACACAAATCGTACTCTAACGCCCCTTTAGCGAATGTAATTTTAGAAAAAAATATCTCAACTCATTGTCCATATAATGTTCTATTTATAGGCATAGTTTCATTCTTGTCCGTCAAACAGTATGGCTTGTATCGCTCTCACAAGGTTTGAGATTGATTTATAAGTCAAAATTTGTACATTTTATTGAAAAAAAAATATTTCCTGTTGATATAAAATTTTGAATATATTTTTCGTTTGTTCCGTTTGTAACCTCAAAGATAATGTCAAAATCTCAAAACTCTAGGGTTATTAGTTTAGGAGAAATAAATGTTTTAAAAAAAACGGTTTTTGGCAAAAAAAGTGACTTTCCCATCATGCATAATTCTTCCCAAACAATAGGGATCTTCGTCTAAATGGGGCCCATTTTTGTGTAAAATATCAACTTGTTCCATCAAAGATTCTGGACCGTAGCGTGGTAACAAGCAATGCTAACACACGCACCCACCCACGCACCCACCCACCCACACACACACAGACATCATCGTAAAAACTTCATAAAACGACTTCTGGGACCTCAAAACATGTAATTCCGTCAAAATCTCGAGATCGAATTTTTCACGATCACTATACTTTACTTATAGTAAAGTAAAAATACAAAAAATTCGACAAGTATAGCAGGTGATCTCTTAGTTTAGGGTAAACAAAGAGTTTTTATATCGTTATTGCTCTTTCCCGTAATTGAAACTTCACGAATTTTTTTTATGAATTGCTAATTTTTTGTTCCATTTTTGGTCAAATTTTCATTATTTTTTAATGAGCCGTTTAGCGTCAAAAAATCATTTTCTGAAAACAGAAATCGTACTGTAACGCCCCATTAGCGAATGTAATTTTGAAAAAAAATATCTCAACTCATTCTACACATAATGTTCTATTTATAGGCATAGTTTCATTCTTGTCCGTCAAACAGTATGGCTTGTATCGCTCTCACAAGGTTTGAGATTGAATTATAAGTCAAAATTTGTACATTTTATTGAAAAAAAAATATTTCGTTGTTTTAAAATTCTGAATATATTTTTCGTTTGTTCCACTTGTAACCTCAAAGATAATGTCATAATTTCAAAACTCTAGGGTTATCAATTTAGGAGAAATAAATGTTTTAAAAAAAACGGTTTTTGGCAAAAAAAGTGACTTTCCCATCATGCATAATTCTTCCCAAACAATAGGGATCTTCGTCTTTATGAGGCCCATTTTTGTGTAAAATATCAACTTAATCCATCAAAGATTCTGGACCGTAGCGTGGTAACAAGCAATGCTAACACACCACCCACCCACCCACCCACCCACACACACACAGACATCATCGTAAAAACGTCATAAAACGACTTCTGGGACCTCAAAACATGTAATTCCGTCAAAATCTCGAGATCGAATTTTTTCACGATCACTATACTTTACTTATAGTAAAGTAAAAATGTACGTACGTTAAAAATAAGAGATTGACGCTACTACGCGGGTTTCACTTATCGCGGGTGGTTCTGGTCGCTATTAACTCTGATAAGTGCGATTTTTTTACCCGTATGAGTCATTTCCACAAGCTTTCAGAATCAATTATTATTCAAAAATTTACAGTTTATTACAGTTTTTTCAAAATGACAACACTCTAGATTTATTTGTTTAGAACAAAAAAAAAATCGTTGTCAAAAATTACGTATTGGCCAATAAAGTGACTTTCTCATGTGTTACAATATTGACAAAAAAAAATCTACAACATAGATATTTTTTTTTGTAAAATATGAATTTATCTATTGAATGGAATAGCCTGTAGCATGGTGACAAATTTTTGAATATACATTGACATCGTCAAAAAAAACGTCAAAGTACCTCAAAAAGTGTAAATCCCGTTAGAAACTTAAAAGAGAATTTTTTCACGAGTCCACCTGTCTGACCTGCCGCAACATCTGATAACGTGACTAGTGTAACATTCATACGACGTAAGAACTTTAATGAGATTAGTCGTTTCTTTTTACATACTTCCACATTTCTTACAATTAATTCAGTCACTTATTTAAATAAAACATTTTTATTCTATTTTAAACAATGTTGATTTTTTTTTTAAAATTAAATAAAATAATTTTTTTTTAAATATAAATTATGTTTTAAATATGAGTTAAACAGAATAAAAAAAAACTTTTTACAAATTTTATTTGGTATGTTAAAGGGTGTAAAAAAATAAGATGATTTTTAAACTATGAAAAGGAATAGTAAGAATGAAATAACATAGTGCATACAACACAGTAGTAAACGTAATTTGATTTAACAACAGGTATTTGTTTAAAATTTTTGAAATCATGTATGAATTTTTCAGATCTGGTAGTTAGCTCTAAATCATTGCAGTGATGCTTTTGTTATTATTAAAGTTTGAAATATCGTTAGTTTTTGATTTTAGATGATAGATTATTAACAGGTGTATGATGTCACTAGGATTCAAAGTGATGTGGTGGTTAGGTTGAAGATGGGTGTGTGACAGAGTAAGGGTCGGTGCTTAGGTATACAGGAGAGAGGGGACCCAAGTGGGGGTATTGTTAGTCAGTCCTACACAGTCTTCACCAGTCGTGCGCTGACAATGGGCCTGTGTGTTTATCCCAAAAGACTACGTAGCTTGTCGATATTACTCGTCCTTGTTCACTTCAGTTACTCAGTTGATGCCAGTTATGGGCCTCAATACTTTCCAACTCGAGGTGACATTTGGCCTCGTCCATTCGCCGCCAGAACAGGGACCAATATTTTCCAATTTAATCCAGAAAATATAAACTTTCAGGTAATAAAATTAAATTTTCATTATTTATTTAATGAATTAAATATAATAATGTTGTTAACATATATTAACATATATTTTTAATAATTATATATTTAATCAATATGTTAAACTTTAATATTGTTATTATCATTAGCAATATCATTGTCATGTAATTATATATTTTCCTATAAACAAAGCAAATAATACGTAATTAAAATATACTTGGAGAATCGGGACCAAATATTTACATAAACAAAATTTGTTTATGTAAATAAACCTAATAGTACTTGTAATTTTCTTTGTTTAGTTTATTTATTTAATTGATGTTTATTTATGTATTAAACCTGATGATGACATATGAATGTTGAAAGCTCGTTTATTAGTGTAAGGTGAATATACATTTAGATCATAAAATTAAATTATTTTAAATAATAATTTAAGTTATTAAATTTCTTTCGTTCATTGGACCTATTTACTTGGAAATGTCATTGGTGAACCTGATTTATAGTTTACCTACTACAATAAGGAAAATAGCCACGATGTTAGAATCTGTTAACAAAAAGGTCGTGAATGCAGAAACTGCGATCATTTTCAATAAACAAAATTGTACATATTCTCAAATTTTTCTTAACCTCTTAGATCAACACAGCATTTGATATATATATATGATCAAACCACAATAAGAAAATGGGAAAGCAAGACTAAGATCTTTCAACCGTAACAAGCGGTCTTCGTCAGAGTGAAAAACCCAACTGGACCAGATGAGTTTTTGACTCTTACGAAGACCACTTGTTACGGTTGAAAGATATTAGTCTTGTTTTCCCATTTCATATTGTGGTTTGATCATATATATAGATATCAATGATCAAACCACAATAAGAAATGAGAAAACAAGACTAAGATCTTTCAACCGTAACAAGCGGTCTTCGTCAGAGTCAAAAACCCAACTGAACACTAGATGCAGAAAACATCTGGTGAGGAGTTGAGAAGAGTGGGAGGGAAGAGTGGTATTTTAAAAGGGTGAAAGCACAGGAAAGGACTAATGTCCAGAAAGGGATGTTTGGGGAAACAAAGGAGTACAGTAAGAAAAAGTAAAAAACTATCCGCTAGCTGTCAACCCTCTTTGAAGAGGCTATTGCCCTCGTGACGAAAGTATCAAGTTTGAAGAGACCGTTACTAAAGTTTATAATATTAGATCTATTAAATTTAATTAGAGACGATTCAATAATATTTCTTAACAACATTGATTTTTCATAGGTAATAAATTTAGCTCCTGTCCAATCAATATGATGATTTTCATTTTTTATATGCAAGAATAAGGCACTACTGTTTTCCTGTCTACTTACGTTATATTGGTGTTGTTTTACACGTGTTTTTAATGATTTACCAGTTTGACCAATATAAATTTTATGGCAATTTTTGCACGGAATTTTATAAATACCAGCGGACTCCAATTCGCTTGGAGAGTTTTTTATTAACATATTACCCACGTTATTACGATTAGAAAACACTATATTAAAATCAAGTTGTTTGGCTAATCTTGGAAGGGGGTCCAATGATTCGTGGTATGGCAAAACTATAGAATTTGATAATAAAAGGGGCTCTTTTGAAGTATTAGAGAAAGTTTTTTTAGCACCCTTCAAAGCTAAATCGATATAAGAAGAGGGGTATTTTAATGAAAGTGCAATTGACCTAATGTTATTAATCTCTTCATTAAGAAATTCTGGAGAGGAAACTCTTAAAGCTCTCAAAAACATATTTCTAAAAACAGAAATTTTAACATTTTTTGGATGCGACGAATAAAAATGAACGTATGCAAGTACATTCGTAGGTTTTCTATATACACTAAAGCGTAACTCATTAGGTAACCTATGGATCAGGACATCTAAGAAGGGCAAATTACCACTTATTTCTTCTTCCATTGTGAATTTGATTGTCGGCACTAATGAATTCAATTTTGTTAGGAAATCAACTTTATTTAAAGATTTGGGACAAATGCAAAGAATATCGTCAACATACTCGTATCTATACCATTTAACATTTTTGGGCAAAATTGAGCTTAACATTTTACTCTCAAAAAACTCCATATATAAATTACTTAGGAGGGGGGATAAACAGTTACCCATAGCAAGACCAAATTTTTGTATATAATAATTATTTTTAAATTGAAAATGACAATCTACCACACATAACTTAATTAACTCTATTATAGTGGTAGATGGAAGGGGAAGGGAATAATTAATTAATTCCTCCTGGAGTAAGCTCAACAGATCAGTTACAGGTACATTCGTAAAAAAAGACTTCACATCGAAACTGATTAATCTATAATTTTTGTTCATGTTGGCGCTTTTTAATTTTTTAATTAAATCCACATTGTTTTTTATATGGCTGCCTGAAATATATAGATATTTGTAAAAGTTGGAAGTAGCCCTTCATTTAAACATATATTGTTAAATATAACGCCCCATATTTGGCTTGTATCTGTTTCTTACGTAATTTCTCCAGTTTCCTCGTCTCTTCATTAAAACTACAAAGCTTATCACCAATATTACTAGTTGACAAGATTTCTTGATATATAATCATCAAGAAAACGATCCGCAAAGGACAACAAACGTTTCAGAGTAAACTATAGGTACACAGTAAATAGAAAAAGACTCTTAGTTTTTCTATTTTTTTGTTTTACCAACATCAGGAGAGAAGAGATATTGGAACGCCAAGCGCGCTTAGGAAGCGACGGTTGGAAACAGTTTCTTCGCAAGTACGGGACCCTTTAAAGCATTGAAAAGGTGCCAGACTTTTATTAATACATTTTTTAAATTTAATAAATAAATCATGAAGTATAAAATTTATCACGGTTTTTCATATCAAAACTTTCCTGGGAAAATTGTAAAAAAATGAGTCCTATATGTAAAAAATGAGACAATATCAAAATAGATATTGTTTGGGTATTTTTAGGTTCTACGGTTTAATGTGATTTTTTTTTTTGGATGATGTCCAGAACTATCTATCATGTGTAAGCATCCATAATTAAATAGGTTTTTTGTTCTTTTGTTGTATTTTGTTTTTTGATGGATTACCCTGGTACGTATAGTTTCATCCATTTGAGGATACCTTCTATTGTTATTCAAAAACCTTGCGCGTACTTATCCACAGTAAGCTAACCTGTTATTTGATATAATCCTAAAAGACTAAAACATCAGTTACTATAAATATCCCCTTAGTATTCCAAAAGAGATTGAAGGTTTAAGACAGTGGTTCTCAACGTGGTCGACATGAACTCCTAGGGGCCAACAGAGGATTATTGGGGTCCACGAGGAAAAATATTATTTCTGAGGGTCAGTATTATGCGATTCGTGCTCCATGTTAAAATTATATGTACATATTAGGATAACATAACCAAATATATGTCAAAGCGTAGCGAGCTGACAGAATATTCAAACATAATTGAAACATAAAATCCAATATCCTCGTCAGTGTTATGGTGTTGTTCCAATGTTTTAAAATATTCTAGTCCTATTCTTTTTATGTTACATTAAAAAAACGATTATTTTAAAATTTATTTCAGTATACACCATAAAATTTTTTAATAAAGTAATATTTGTTAATTTTTAACAAACAAATTGTTGACTTTGATTTTTTTTGTAGAAAAAACAAAAACCCAAGTTTTATTTTTCACAAAAAATTTTGGTTTGTATTCTGACATCACGTTGTAAATATAATGAAATTATTTCATTGTTACACTTTTTATTTACCTAAAAACAAATTTTTGTCTGAAAATTTACGTAATTCTGGTTTTTAAGTATCGGGTTTGCGGGGGGGGGGGGGGGGGCAAAAGCAAACAAAGAACAAATTTTTGTTTCACAAGCAAAGTTTGAGAACTCCTGGTTTAAAAGAGAAAAAGCATTAATTATTATTTTGGATCATTAACTAAAAAACGGACTAAAACTGACATCAGTAAAGTTATGTCAATCAAGAGTTATCAGTAACGCAAGAGGGGTGGGGGGGTGGGGGGCACGATCCATGCTCTCCCTTTTCGTTTAAATAATGAAGTTTACTTATTTCTTTATCTTCTATAGATAACCCTAATGCGTGTCCATGGAGCAAGTATATAACTTGTGTAATGATTCCCGATGTTGGTTGCAAGAATGGAAAGCATGAAAAAAGTAAGTGAACTGAAATATTCCAGCTAAAAAAAATAAAAAAAAATTGGCTTCTGCTATATATATAAAATTGTATTCCGCAGAAACATTGACACTCTCATGCACCGCCATAACAGACATATTAAAAATTCCTGCAAAGAAAAAAATACGAATTGAGGTTTTTCAGAAGGTAGAGAGATCTATGAAAATGTTTATAAAAGATAACCATCTTAACTCAAAGTCATTCAGGTGACTCTTTTAAAATCTGCAAATGTTGCCTTTTTGATGCACATTCCATTGTTTTTACTTTTGTTATTATAAATTATTTTTAATTACGAAATAAATGATTTTTATTTTTAATATATTCAAAATATATAATTAGAAAAAAATAACAGCAAATTTATTATTATATTTGTTTTGCTTTAACTTAAGTTTAAGTAGTTAAGTTAAAGTAGTTAACTTTGCTTAAGAGTTAAGTAGGTGTACACACTAACTGCAGTGGAAAGAACTCTGAATACCACTTTTCTCGGTGGAGACATTAAGACGTTGATCATAAACCTTTACGATGTCGGTTATTCGTTAAAGATCCCCATTCTAAATAATTAATTCTAAACACTTGGGTTAGGCCAGGTTAGCAATAACTTGCTCGCCTCTAAACTAGTAGGTCCAGGTTCAATACTTACTCTAGCCCTCTATTTATTCACGCAGGTGGTGAGTAAACTTGAGCACGACTTCCCTCGTAAAAGACGTTAAGATGTCGGTCCCGAGCCTGTAAGATGTTAAGTATTCGTTAAAAAATCCTACTCTAAATACACTTGAGTTAGACAAAATTTAGGACTCTCACTGTAGAATCAATCGTCATTGTATGGTATCACAAAGGGTCCAAAGTGATATCACACATTGGTTCAGCCTATATGTGATCCCTTGTGGAACAGCCACTGTAAACTAACCTAATATAACTTAGGCAAAATTTAGGACTAACAATGTAGAATAGGGAAGCAGAATATTCCGTTCAGGAATCAGCGTTAAGAGTTGTAGCTATCTAGCAAACCTTCAATTCCACCAAAAAGGAAAAAAAAATTCCCCGATCTGCTTTGCTTCGTTTCTCTCAATACACAAATAACATACTCTTTCTCCCTCGTTCCTTGAACAAGTCCTGGTTACTCCACTAAGAACAAATCATTCGCCAATCAATCGGAAAAAACAAAACCATTACTCTGAGTCAACAACAACAAATATTGCTTCATTTGAACTTTCTCTCTGCATATATATTCAGGATGATTGTTAGGTGACGTCACCCACAGAAGACATTACACTCAACGCTCCTCCAACTCCACCTGATCTTCTCATAACCCAAATACTTCGAACTTTACTTCCTTCGAAATTTGCAATAAGTGTTACTCACTCTTAAAACATAATTTATATACATATCAAAAAGGTTGATATTATTTCGTATAATCATAAATTCATATTTTTTTATGTATTAATAGAAGATATATTTAACTATAAAAATAATTGATTTTGGATGGTTTATTTTATAGTTTAAGGATTACAGATTCCGATTTAGTTGAAATTTAATGCGGATACTGTACAATACAGGGAGGCCGGAAAAATCCACCGCGGAAAATTCCACCGTAGGTAAATTCCATCGCGGTTTTAAACGAATCTATCAGTCCAATATAGTAACTTCTGAACAAATCTTTGAACATATTCTCAAGACTGCCAAATTGTCGATACATGTTTCAAACGGCTGGTAAAAAACTATCAATCAGGGAATGCTGAGCAGTTTTTACAAAATATTGCTCGTAATTTATCGTAGATCTTTCATTTTAATACTAATTACCATAATCCGTGTCCATGTTCATTTGGCTAATTACATTAAATTATCCTAAAATGTTTTTATAGTTTCTTTTGACGCTGGATGTATTCTATGTTTAGTTTTGTAAAAATTTATTTCATCTTAAGATTTAATTTTTATTCATGTTTAAATTGACATACTAGTTAGGTAAGTGGCAGTCCCACAAGGGAACACACGTAGGCCGAGCATTGGCCCTTTGTGATACCACACAATGAAGATTGATTCTACAGTGGGAGTCCTAAATTTTGCTTAACTCAAATGTATTTAGAGTAGGGATCTTTAACGAGTACCTGACATCGTACAGGCTCGGGACCGACGGTTTAACGTCCTTCTCCGAGGGACGACACGCTCAGATTTATCCACCTCCCGCGTGAATAAATCGAGGGCCAGGTGAGGATCGAACCCCGGTCCTATCAGTTCAGAGGCGAGCACGTAACCACTGAGCTAGCCTGGCCCCCCTTAAATTGACATATTTATTATACCTTTTAAATGAATTTACAATTTTCATCTATTGGGGATTTTTTTTTCCATTCACTCGCCCTTAAACAAGTCATCTGTGGTGGAATTCACCTAGAACCACAATACAGGTGTGACAAAACATGTATACAAGTATTTTTTTTAAACAAAAAACTGGGGGAAATGATTATTTTGTTTTCCCTGGCGGGTGCCTAGGTTGTTTACAAAATTATTAAGTACAGCTCTGCTTAACATTGTAGGAGCATATAAAATTCGAGAGGTATATCTATCGGGATCCGGCACGTCTGTCTAAAATACAATAACATCTATAAACAATTTGTCTAAAACGGTGCTTGGAAATCGGATTTTTTCCTATTTTTGATTTGTCTTTTTCTTTATAAAAACCAAACTGGTTAATTTTAAAATGGTTACCTATTTATATATATATAGTTCAATGTACATAGAGAAATTAAAAACACAGACTTACAGTCTCTAATTTTTGGTTGAACCGTCTTCAGGAGAGATAAGAGAGGGAAACCAAAAATTAGAGACTGTTAAGTTTGTGTTCCACGAGTTACTCTGGAGGCCAGTAGCAGTTTGCTTCTCAACGCGAGTACTTCGCACTTCTTCCCGATGACGACGGATGTCGAAATATCGAAGTGAGTTCTGTAGTGTCTTTCTGTGTTCTTTTCTATGTGTTAAAGTGTTTATTGTCCACACGGACCTTTCATTTTATTCGAAGTATACATATATATATATATATATATATATATATATATATATATAATATATATATATGTGTGTGTGTGTGTAATATATATACGTTTGAATGTACATTTGTACTTTATTATAAAGTAGTAGGTAATCAAATTTACCAATTTTAAAACAATTTGTCTAAAATACAGTTTGTCTAAAACGGTGCTGGGAAATCCGGATTTTTTCCCTATTTTTCATTTGTCTTTTTCTTCAAACTGGTTAATTTTAAAATGGTTACCATTTACGACAATTTTATCTCTTTAGTTTAATATTTTAACCTCTCAATTTCCTTTACATGTTACCTCAACTTCTTGAATCTAATGCCTTTACATTAGTTTATTTTTCAGAGTTTATAGTTATATCATTATAAAATATTAATATAGCTAGAGATTTTAGTTATTCGTACGTACACTAACTTAATATTTTTTAATGAATAAATATATACTTAATACGAGTGAGATATTGTTTTTAACTATTAAGAAATTAATTTAATAAATTAATTAAGCAGTCTTTTTTCTTTTTCATTTATAAACTGTCAATTCTTAGACAAACTGTATTTTACACAAATTATTTTAGACAAATTCGCCTAGAGCAATATCTATCATGTAATAGAATAAAACTAAAATGGCCTGTCAGTACATCCACAGTTTATATACGAATGTTTTCATTGAAGCTGGAATACCATTAGGCAGGCAGCATTTCTCACTATCAATCACCTCTTTGTTTAAAATTTAATTCGTTTCTCCTTTTTTTTTCTAACTGACCAGTAGATATTATTTCACTTATAGAAAGAAGTAAATTTATTTTATAATTAACCATACTTTGTGAAGTAAAAGACTTAGATTGTATAGCATAATAACTTACTCAATAATTTATTAATTTAATTATTCTAATTGATATTTAGTAATTAATTTCTGTATTATTCACATATTCAATAGTTAAATTAATCTGTAGATTCATATCAAAGGAAGAAAGCAGAAGTAAAGTCAAAACTCATTATAATAAAAATAGGATAACTGAGAGAAGTAAGTAAAGAATTCATAAAATAATAAAAATGTAAACAAGAATTTGGGTAACAAACTTTAGAATGACGCATTAATTGTGTATAATTATATCTGTTAATATTCGAAGCCTGTATATATCATTGTATATAAATGTAGCTTACTAAATATCGAAATACGGAACTCACTCGTTTCCGAGAACCACGGCAAAAGCCGATTTGCATTAACAATCTGTATAATATAAATAAGATAAGAGTGTAAGGTTGTATAATGCAATAAATGGTTATTATTATTATTATTATTATTATAGAAAAAAGTAGGAGCTAGAGAGGAGAGGTAACTACCCATTGATATGTTCAAATTTGAGTTAGTTCTTTGGTACAAGCATAACTTCAACAAACTATGATTTTTGTATATATACATACTTCTTAATACGATGTTCCAAAGCCTTTCGCTTCAATGACTCGGATGTCCCCGGTACAGATTTGCAGCTAAGGGCCAAAATAGCTTATTAAATTTATAATATGTACATACGTACAGGATGTGTTTCTATCAAGAATGAATGTACTCATAAACATTGTTGAAGATTTTAGAATTTACTCAACAATATTGATTAAATTTTCAGTATTAATTTCTATTCTAGAATAGAAACAACTTATAGAGCAGTTAAAAATTTAGTGATGTAACATCATTAAAAAGTGATTTATAGAGTTAAATAATTACAGAGCAACTGATTTTTTGTTGTAATCAAGTTAATTTTAGTGATATTTGTGAACTGTTTTTGATATTAATTACGTTGGTCGACTGTCTTTTATTGTAATTGAGTTCATTGTTATGAAATTAAGCAATTGTTTTAAACTTATAGGTAATGTAGGCATTTTTGCAATTGTAAAGACATTTGGCAAAATGTGTTAAATTGGCAAATTAACACATTTATGACTACCTATGACTAACTCTAAAGTACCTATAAATAATTGTTTTCTAAAATTGGTTTTGAAATTTTGATCAATAGCAAAAATTTTAAGAAATAAAATTAATGTTGAATTTATTTTATTTTTTTTTTTTTAAAAATAATAATTGATGAAATTTAAACAACAAATCAGAAAATTAATCAATTGAAAAAAAAAGAAAATTATTTTTATTTTGAATGCACTTAATATTGAAAACTTAATATTAAGGTTTAATTAATATTAATTAACTTTAATACAGGTTTTTTTTTTCTAAATTTCACTTGTAAGGGACTAAGGGTTCCTGGTTGACCTCTGATGGCCTTACGGGTTACTCCTGAATACCATAGAACAGGGGTGCTCACACTTTTTCAGTATGCGAGCTACTTATAAAATGACCAAGTCAAAATGATCTACCGACCCATAAAAGTGTATGTTATTTTAAAAATTATTGAACATTCTTACCTTGCATTATTGCATGAGCCAATATTGCAACAAAATAAGAGCTCTCAACATGTTTTTGTGAATACCATATAATAATAATAAATTTTTTTTTTTTGGTTAAGGAGGTGAAATGCATTTACGCACATTGTGCTGGGCTCCCAATAATAATAATAATACATTGACAATTTATAATAATAATAATTAAAAATAAATAAATAAAAACAATAAAATAAAATAATAATACAGCTGTTTTTTGTAGCTTTTCATTGTGCTCAAAGACAGAAGCTTTACAGGTGGATCAAAACACACACACACACACACACCACAGAGATATATAGATAGATAGATAGATAGAGAGAGAGAGAGAGAGAGAGAGAGAGAGGAGAGAGAGAGAGAGAGAGAGAGAGAGATAGGCTGACTGTCACCCTGGAACTTTTTTTTTTTCAAAGTTGTATGCGATCTACCACTATTGGCCTCGCGATCGACGTATTGAGCACCGGTGCCATAGAAGCTGCGTACAAATGTAGATAAGTTGGGAAAGGAATTCAAGTCTACGCATACAAATGTTTTATAGCAACAACGCGTTTCGAAGACGTTGCGTCTTCTTCTAGTTATATCTAGAATAGAACTAGAAGAAGACGTTGCGTCTTCTTCTAGTTATATCTAGAATAGAAACAACTTACAGAACAGTTAAAATTTTAGTAATGTAACATTATTAAAAAGTGATTTCAAGAGTTAAACAATTACATAGCAACTGATTTTTTGTTGTAATCAAGTTAATTTTAGTGATATTTGTGAACAGTTTTTTATATTAATTACATTGGTCGACTGTATTTCATTGTAATTGAGTTGATTGTTATGAAATTAAGCAATTGTTTTAAACTTATAATGCAGGCATTTTTGCAATCATAAAGAAAGCAAAACAAGAAAACAGAAAGATCTATTTACACCAAAGAATATTATTTTTAGCCTGCAACAGAATTTGAAGTACTTCTTTAGTTGTATAGTCAGATACGGAGTCGTATTTATTATGAGGAGTTATGGGGAAACTTTTCATATAAACAATTTTTCTCACAAATAAAATAAAGCCTTCTGAGCGCCTACAAGTGTTGTTCTTCAGGTTTATATGAAATATATATTAAGACAAAAAGTCGAACAGGTCTTATGGATTTATGTATTTCAACTTGTGAAACTTCCCCTTAATGGATTCTAGACATTTTCTATAATTTTTAATAAAGATTAAAAGTGCATGAAAATTACTAAAATAAGAGTAAATAAACCCTAGCTTTGTGATATTTAAACTATGCGTATTTCTGACCGACTAATTGTATCATTTCATGAGTCAAATGTAATTTTAAATATTATTATTCAAACAAAATTTTAATCACCAAAATTTACTCAAGATTATAATGTATAAAACACATCAACATACCTAACAAAAAATATTGGAAAATTTGTGTTGATTTTTACTGCATCTAATATTCTTATACAGTGGGTATGAAATTTATGAGTATAAAAATATTGCGTTCCAGTTAAAATTTCTGTATCCAGTTTTCAACGAAAATACAAGTTTTTTTTTACTATTCTAGTCTAATAGTTCATATCTATTATTCTCAAAAATTTATATTTATTATTTTAAATTAACTTATAGCCAGTTTTGAATTTGATTTGAGTATACAAAACTGGCTAATTACTAATATATTTTTTCTTAATATACATTTACGGCAACCTTATAACAAAGGACAGCACGCATTTTGGAAAAAGATAACACTCGCTTTTTTGACAAAGGGAATGAGAAGTGATTTTTTTTTTAAAAACACTGGCATTCCATAAAATTAGCAGTATAATAATTTTACAAATGATCAAAAATGTAAAACTTAATTCAAAAATTGAAAACATTCTTTGACAAATAATAAATGAAATTATTCTACATCTTAAATTAAAAATTATGTTAATAGGATATTTTTTCTTACATTTTTCAGTCCTAATAGGAATATTTTTAAGTGTTTTGGGTTCAATCAAGTAGGTTTTGCAGTGTGTGTGTGTGTGTGTGTGTGTGTGTGTGTGTGTGTGTGTGTGTGTTTTGTGTTGTATGGTGTATAGTGGCGAGTGTTTGTGGTCAGCATATCTGAAAAACCAAAAGAGTTACGAACAGAGATTTTCGTATTTAAATTACTGTTAACCCAGAGACGATATAGTAATCTTGCACCTTTTTTTTAAGAAAATAATTCTGATTCCTGCTATTGGGTAGGAATCTATTCTCAAAATTTTGACTCATATTATTGTGGTTTTAACTTTTTGTTTGAGATTTAATACGAATAAGGTGGAATCTGCATCGAACTCGACCTTAAATGTCAAAAGTATTGAAAATTGTTCTAAAATAGGGATGAACTAACTTTTAAAGGATCCTGATTAATTCAATACGGATATTTTTCAAAAGGCACTTAAGAATAGATAGATACAAATATTAAATTTGATAAATGCAACTTTTGTGTATTTAATATGCCTATCAATTTCTTAAAATTTTTCTCATAATTGAAGTTCGCTAGTATTTCAAGTGACTAACAGATGAATTTCAAAGTAAAAACAAATATTCAGGAAGAATTGTTCTATAATGATATTTTATTTTCAAATGTTATAAACTCAAGGTTTTATGTGGTTAATTAAAGTTATGTGGTGTTTCACACCAGATTGTTTAAAACAAAGAAAATTTGGTGAATATTTTTCTATCGAATTTCAGTTTCTTGTTTATAGCTTTTAAAGATTTGGTCGTAGATAAGAAGTGATTCACATCTCTTCAAGGCGGTACAGTTCATGTCATTGTTACGTTTCAAATATGTTTGTGACAAAGATATATTTCTTCCAAGGTCAAATACGCCTCTTAAGAAGGGCACTCCTCACACTAATTGAGAAGAATTGCTTTAGAAAATGATATTATCTGATTCATAACAGATAGGAGTCATGGGGTTCTCCCAGTTAGTGCGAAAAAGGATCTGATTTCATTCTTCATATACTTTTCACAAAACCCTTAGTCTCAATGTTTCATTGTCTCTTTCAACTGAATGATTCATCATCAAAATCCAGCTATGATTTTGCAAAGTCTAGAAAATAATGAACAATCTAGTAGTCACGATCCTGACCTAACGAAACTAAATCCTTGAAGGTCATTTGCTATGTGAATTCAAGCAATCATTTCCCCACGAAATCAAAAATAATTCTTCGTGTTCAGATTTACAATTGAAGCATACTTTTTCTATTTCTTGCCAAAATAACTGTTATAATATTTCTTAGAAGTAAAACAAGTATCAATTCTTAAGGTAAATAAGTAACTGTTATCGAAGGATTTCATCGAGTTATTGCAATTTGGTCAACCTGATGTTTTATTTTTATTAAGCTTCATTAAATTAATTTTTATTTCAATTTTTTTTGTATTATTAACTGTTAAATAAATTGTATATTTTGATAACTGTTGATCTAAAACTTGCAATTTTTTTATATCAATAATATATGTATGTTAAAATGTAAAAGGAATTGACAACGAACACATGAAATGTAACATCTTGAAGAGCTCTATATGGTGACTTCTTAGATCCTGTCTAATTAATAATAATTTATAAGAATATAACAAAAATATATAAGTATATACAATTTATATTCTTATATACAAATATATAATCACTCTATGTTTCTTTATGTACATTGTACTGTATTTGTCCATTGCGGATCGTATTTTCATCGAAAAAGTATATATATATATATACATATATTATATATATATATATATATATTATTAATATATTCATATAAATATGAAAAAAAATATTAATCTATTATTTCAATATATTTATATATAGTCTATTAATGTATATATATATAATGATATAAACAATATATATGTAGATTATAGCAATATATTCCAAATGATTTTTTTTTTTAAAAATACTTTAAAAAACTTTGAAAATACTTAATCAATTAAAAATTTAATTTTATACAACTATGATTAGAAAAAAATTTCTATGTGACTTTATATGATGTTGAAAGTTTCCAAAAAACTTAAAAGGGTAAAATTGGTCTTTGCCATTTGTTTAGATTTTGACATTCACCTTTCAGTGATGGTGTTCTTATCGAAGAAGTTTTATATCAATTTATTCATGAGTTTAAAGCACTTAATGTTTCATTAATTCGTACTTTATTCCATTCGTGAAATGACAACTGTAAGTTAATTGTTTTCAACTCTAATTCTTACAATATTTCACCTTTAGTACTGTTCTTAGGCACATTTGTTGTTTGGCTCCCACTTTAGTTATGGGTTAGCAACATTGCCGGATTAATAGAAATACTCAGAATTTTTTTCTTTTTTTTTTTTTAATTTGTGCAATTATAAATTTTATAATAATTAATTTGTATAATTTTATTCATACAAATGCTTTTTGTCTTTTTAGTCTGGATATTAACCATTTTTATTTGACACTTTAATTTAACGAATTCCTACTCACCTATAATGTTGATTACATACTCTATAATATCCAAGTATTTTAACAAAAAACAAATTATTATTCGTAAGGACAAAGCTGGCAACATTAACTGATAATGTTGTCACTAGTGCGAGAAGCTTTATTTTGTTTGTTTTTTTTTTGTTTTTTTGTTTGTTTTGTATTTTTTTTGAAACAGCTGAGAGACTGAAAGGTCAGCCCTCCAATGCTAATTCCTGGAACGGAATATTTCATCTCCTATTGATTCTACATTGGGAGTCCTAAATTTTGCCTAGCACAAATGTATTTAGAGTTCATGTTAGGAAAAGTATTTAGTCTCCACATAAAAAAGTTTTTTTGTGTAGAAACATAATACTTTTCCTAACATGAGTAAATACCACACTATAACAGATTGCACAGTTAATGTATTTAGAGTATTGATCATTAACGAGTAGTTGACATTGTACAGGCTGAGGACAGACTGTTTAACATTTTCTCCGAGAAGCTTTGATTTTTTCACCTCTCACGTGAATAAACCGAGGGCCAGAGTTGGTATCGAACCTCGGACCTACCAGTTTCTAAGACGAGCGCGTTGACACTGAGCTGACCTGACTTTCACGCTAACCGTTACTAGGACAAAAGGTCTTTAACAAACCCATTTCTGAATTAACTACTGTCGCTTAAGTATTGTTACTATTTAATAAAACATTTAATATTAATAATTTTATATTTGGGGTTAATAACATTTCTTCTAATGTTTTTAGTAATTATTTCACCTAATAATTTTTTTCCCACTGTTTCCTCTCTATATTTAAATTCACATAGCAAATGACCTTTAAATTTTAGTTTATTTAGCTCACAATCGTGACTATTAGATTTTGCATAATTTTCTGGACTTTGCAAAAACTGATTTTTTGATGAATTCTTCAGCTAAGGGAGCCAATGAAACAGTCTAATGATTTCTAGAAGTGTATGAACTATGATATCAGCACCTTTTCCCACTAAGAAAGGAACATATGTTCTTGATATCATCCTATAAGTGTAGACGTATAAGAAAATCGTATAAAATTTTTTTTTAACTGAAGATAGAGCGAGAAATTAAAAGAAAAGTAATGAAAGAAAAGTAAAGAAAGAAAAGTAAAGTAACGAATGAAAAGTAAATAAATTAAAGTAAAGAAGGAAACGTAGAGAAAGAAAAGTAAAGAAAGAAAAGTAATGAAAGTAAAGTAAAGAAAGTAAAGTAAAGAAAGAAAAGTAAAGAAAGTAAAGTAGAGAAAGAAAAGTAAAGAAAGAAAAGTAAAGAAAGAAAAGTAATGAAAGTAAAGTAAAGAAAGAAAAGTAAAGAAAGAAAAGTAATGAAAGTAAAGTAGAGAAAGAAAAGTAAAGAAAGAAAAGTAATGAAAGTAAAGTAAAGAAAGTAAAGTAAAGAAAGAAAAGTAAAGAAAGTAAAGTAGAGAAAGAAAAGTAAAGAAAGAAAAGTAATGAAAGTAAAGTAAAGAAAGAAAAGTAATGAAAGTAAAGTAAAGAAAGTAAAGTAAAGAAAGAAAAGTAAAGAAAGTAAAGTAAAGAAAGAAAAGTAAAGAAAGTAAAGTAGAGAAAGAAAAGTAAAGAAAGAAAAGTAATGAAAGTAAAGTAAAGAAAGTAAAGTAATGAAAGTAAAGTAAAGAAAGAAAAGTAATGAAAGTAAAGTAAAGAAAGTAAAGTAAAGAAAGAAAAGTAAAGAAAGTAAAGTAGAGAAAGAAAAGTAAAGAAAGAAAAGTAAAGAAAGTAAAGTAAAGAAAGAAAAGTAAAGAAAGAAAAGTAAAGAAAGTAAAGTAGAGAAAGAAAAGTAAAGAAAGAAAAGTAAAGAAAGTAAAGTAAAGAAAGTAAAGTAAAGAAAGAAAAGTAAAGAAAGTAAAAGCTAAGGAGTGAAAAGAAAAGAGAGAGGGATGAAGCTTTAATAAATTGATCGATAATGAAGGACGGGAGTAGCCCAGTGGCTTGTGTAGTCATCTCTAGATTGTAGATTCAGGGTTCGTTTCTCACTCTAAAACTCGATTTATTCAAGTGGGAAGTGAAAAAAAATGTGACCACGTCATCTGTTGGAGAGATCGTTAAAATGTTGGTCCCGAGCCTGTACGATGTTAGGTACTCATGAAAGATCCCTACTCTAAAAACACTTCAGTTGGTCATAATCTAGGACTCCCGATGTCGAATGTTCATTGTGTTGTGTCAAGAAGGGCCAATGTTTGACCAATGTGTGTTCTCTCATTATATGGCCACTGCAACCTAACCTAACCTACTCTAGAGATAGTGAGAGCACAAGGAAGAGAGAGAGAGAGATACAGCAGCGAGAGGGAATGATATAGTTAAAAGGGGATTGTATTAAAGTTAGAAGAAGGTAGGGGATAAATAGGGCAGGAAGGATCAAAAGATTCTTCGAGAGGTAGAATGATAAAGAGGCAACAGCTTGAGAGCTGAGAGCAGCAAGGAGGACAAAGATATTTAATAAAATACCTTAATAAATAAAAACTGCAAAACATACATCTAATTAACACAATTGTTTTTTCTGAAGCTAAATACAACGCTTTGGAATATTCATTATTCCTGTGAAGCAACACTTGCCAACAGATAGTTAATTTTCTTCCTCACTGACCAAGAATAATAAACTACATTCTTCCTTGTTTGCTGTTTTCTGTGATAAGAAATGAAGATATCTTAATTAATACTTTCACTTATTGTTATATAACTATTGCAATTTGCCAGAGTACTGGATATTTAAAAAAATATATGAAGAATTATTTCATTCCCTTATTAGTTACCATTTGTTCTTATTGGCATTGCTCAGTTAGATAATATCTATAACTGGCAATATTAAATGAATAAGATCATACATACTGAATGTTTCTATGTTGAGTTTTAAATAAAAAGAAAGTAAAAAACCTAAGCACGTTGTCCCTTGAAGAGAATAACGTTTCTCGGCTTCTCGGCCATACCACCAGTCGGTCCTTAAGCCGTCAGTACTTCAGGCAGTTATGACTTTATGCGTCCCTCGTCTTCTTGGCCATACCACCAGTCGGTCCTTAAGCCGTCTGTCCCAAGGTGTTCAATTTAAGGTACTCTTTAAAGATATCTACTCGAAATACACTTCAGTGAGACAAAATTTCAGACTTCTAATATATAATCAACCCTGTAACATGGCTCGCTCATTACTAAACAGGTGCCAAATTATAAATGATGGTCCATATTTACACTTACTTACACTTCCCTCCTCTTATGTAGCATTAAAAGGTAAAAGATTATTACTGTGGGCGTTGGTAATTAGTCAAAAGGAATGCTGAATTGCTGAGTGTAATTTTTAAAAACATTGTTACCCCATAAGACAAGAGTTATAACACCACAGTACCTCAAACAAATTTGGAAATCAGACCAGTTTCAAAGACCTTATGAAATAAAGGACATTCTTTTGATAAAGAATTATAATAATTTAATTTCTTAAAAACCTTTTTTGCCCAAAACCCTTCCCTCTAGAAATTTAATTACAAACAACTGTAATGTTTGACAAATTACAGTTGTAATTTGTAACTGACAAAGAGAAGGCCCTCTTTGTGTACCACCCTTAAAAAGTCTATGGATATGCTCAGTTAAAAATCACAGTCCTATATTATCCAGCGATGTTGAATGCTAGTGCTCAACATTTGCTTTGGGGTTCTTTAACCAGATTGTTAAAGTTTGCTCTCTCATGACATGGATAATACATTTTCGCTCACATCATATAAAAAAATAAAGAAATAGAAATAAAAATGCTAAAGTGATCTGCAATCAACTGAAGTGTTATACAAACATATTAACATATTATCGGGTCTATTGAGAATCAATTTAGCTAATTCATTTATTTTAATGCACTTATCGTGTAGGTGCATAATCAAATTTTGTGGTAAAAAAGATAATCAAACTCACAGATAATAAATTAAAAGACTTTATTAATTTTAATTTATTTTATCATATATATGAATTATTTATATTATGAATTATATATTCATTAAACAATTGAAATATAATGAGATATTATTATTAACCGTCATACCTCATCTATCGCTGGTGAAGTCGCCCGACCGGTTTCGCAATGGCTGCATCATCAATGGGACTAACCTTACTTTCAAAAACCACGGATATAAATCCCTATTTTAACTCAATGGTGCCAATATATGCCTAAATTTCCAACCTATTAGTTTTTATTTTATTTTTTTTAATCTGTTTTTTTTTTCTTTTACAATTTAAGTCGTCTTTGTCCTATCCGTCTTGTCGTCTTTTCATGCTTTTTATTTGTTTAAATATCATGTCTGTCCTTGTGCTTGATTTGTTCGTTTATTTGGTTATCAGTGCTTCTGTGTATATATTAATTTAATACAGATTTATATAGATGTTTAAATTTCTAGCATTAGTAAGTTAAATTAAAATTACCCTGAAGATGGTCAACGGTGACTGAAATGTAGGTAAACTGTTAAAAAGTGAATATTGTTAATAATGAATTTTCAAGATAAAACATTTGGACAATTGTTATTTCATATTCTGGATAACTTCAAAACACTGATTAGAAAATTAGAAAAGTTAATGAGAAAGAGACTAAAACAAGGGCTCAAAAAGTGTTTAATGAAATAAAATGTATTATATACAATCATATACCATATATAAAGTTCGTGAGTTTGTTTGTCTGTTTGTTCACCCATTTTCCGTGGAGATAGAAACCTGAAATTATTATAATCTTTACTTTTGTTGTGATTGGCTTTGTTGTAGTAGTATTACATAATAACAAATCGTATTAGTGGGTCAGGGTAGCCCAGTGGCTTGCGTACTCGCCTCGACTTTCTAGAATATTATTTAATAATATTTCTCATTAGGGGGTCTGGGTAGCCTATAAAATATAATAAACTATTACATTAGAGGTTAAAAATATAGTATTGGGCAGAGCTACTTTTCCTGCTTTTCTTGATTTCATACATTACATTGGAAGGATAAGGCTTAACATACAAGCTCAACTGATGGAGGCACAGTGAGAGACAACAATGTATAGGATATAACGTTCACTTTATTGACGCATATAGTTTAATGAGATTTGATGTTTCTGTTACACTTGGTTTTATTATATTTTGATCCGTTTTGTCACGTTCCCAGTGTAACTGTTGCGCGTGTCAATTGGTATGTTGCACGTTGTAGCATAGAGTTGCCCGCCTCCGTGTGGTCCACCTTGGGCGAAAGCCATGCGATGGCTAAAGGGCAAATCGTTCAATGACAACCTGACTTGATTTAGAAGCTGTGCTATGGGCGGGATGCTCAGGCATGCGTGTAGGTCAACACAGGTTAGGTTCTCCTCAATATTCTGCTTGATTTATGACCAACATCTAAAATATCCAATTTTTGGTGCTTACGTTTTTCTTACACCGAACGCGTCATGTATCAGTGTTGTAGTTGTTAGAGTAGATTAGTTTTGGAGAATCTCAATGCTCAAGAGCGGCTTACAGCAAAGTTGCTCTTAAACATGGGCGGGGAGTGCGATCTGGTCCTTGAACACCTCTTAACAACAATTCTTATCTTATTTATTTTATTTTTCTTATAGAGATATTGGGAATTTTTTTAAAATTATGTATGCACGCAAAAAAAAAGTTTAATATGAACACTAACTACACGTTTCGAACTCTCAGTGTTCTTCTTCAGATTTACATATGCACTCTTGATATGTTTTTCTACGCGAGTGATCTAGGAAGAACTCCTAGATCACTTCTTCCTAGATCAGTCCTTCCTAGATCATTTCCGTAAAATATCTCAAGAGTGCAGATGTAAACCAGAAGAAGAACACTAAGTGTTTGAAACACCTTGTTAGTCTTCATATACAATTTTTTTTTTGTATGTGGATGTAATTTTTGAAATTCTCCAAAATAATTAAAGACCACACTATAACAAATTGCACGAGTAATGAATTCTTGTAATCTTGGTTTACGAGTTACATCAATTATCGTATTATTATTATTATCGTATTTCAAATTTCAAATGAATTTCAATTCGTTAAAATGAAAGAATAGAAAAAAAGAATATAATTCATACTAATTAGCAAAAGGTTATCTATGAATTTATAGTAGTGTAAATTAATTAGAAAAGTATGTCGTGTAACAGTTACTATTAATCTATTAATGTGACTAGCTCATAAATAAAATTGGTACCAAATAAGGAATGAGCCAAACTTCCCTTCCCAACAGTAAACCTTTTAAAGGTAAAAATAAGTATTGGAGTTTCCAATTATTGTTGGAAATAGTTCATATTAATGACTCTAGGTAATTGATAATTCATATTTATTAAAAAAATAATCATTGTTTATTAATTAGATGTATTCAACAATACCTAGTTTTGTATCTTAGTAGATTAGTTGAAGCAATCGAAAATATGTAGATTTTTCTTCAAAATGAACCGTTAAATTATGTAAATGAAGTACACGTTTCCAGGAATCTTGGATGATGTAGTTCCAGAAAACAAATGTAGGAGGCGTTTTGGTAACAAACAGAGAAACACAAGAACTTAGTAATATTAGAAAGTAAATAGTATTAATGGATAAATGTTAAATTAAAGGCAATCTATCATTGGATTGTACTGTTCAAAGGCAAGGCTGGTGGAAAGAACCTTTGTACGTGGACTAAATCTTTTTTCAGACTGCCAAGTTTTGACCTTTCATCGTCACGTAATTCTATTCTCAAATGATAAAACCGGCGATTCGACTTTACTGCGACATTAATACCACATTGAATAATGTTCTGTTCTTAAAGAACTTTGACTTTGCATACTTCATTTTTTAATAAATCACTAAGTTCTATTCTAATCGTAAATTAGAAGTAATGTGGAAGCCGAGAATGTAATCAAAAAATGCATCCTGTTGTAACGGTCATTGGGTTACGGAATGGAACAAGAAAATGACGGTCATATATAATAAAATAATAATTAATCAAAAGCAATAGGAAAATGTAGTTTTATTTGTAATAAGATATAACAAGATTTCACATTAACATGTGAAATAGCAATCAATAATCAAACCACAATATGGAATGGGAAAAAAAGACTAAGATTCAACCACAACAAGCTGTGTTCGTCAAGTCAAAAACCCAACTGAGAGGTTGGGTTGTCGTCAGAGTCAGTTGGGTTTTTGACTCTGATGAAGACCGCTTGTTACGGTTGAAAGATCTTAATCTTTTTTTCTCATTTCATATTGTGGTTAGATCATTGATTAGTAATAAGATATGTTTAATTTATTCATAAGAAATATATACAAATTTAATATGGTTTAAATTAATTAATTTTATTAAAATGTATTATTAAATTTAAGCCATTTAATATTAATAAAGTCAATAAGCTGTTGCAAAACGGATTGATTATAATAAGTAAAATTAAAGTCACTTGCTCAAATTATATTGTGTGGGACCATTACAGTAAACATTTTTTAGTAAATCAAATTGAATAAATAGGGTTAGAGGTTCAGATTATGGTCTGTACCTAGTATTAACTGAAAATGTGTAAATTATTTAGAGTTAAATACAGTGTTAACCTCTGTTCACAACTACAATTGACTCCACAATGCTAGTCGGCACCCAACCCAAATTTTCCCATTGGATTGTATGTAAATTCGATTAATTGTTCCAGATAGCTTAAAAACAGTATGCAAATATTGTTTTTGGAGGTTTTTTTTTTAAAACAATAATAATCAGGCCAGGGTAGCCCCGTGGCTCACGTGCTGGACTAGTTGGTCTGGCGTTCGATACCCATTCTGGTCTTCAATTTATTCAGGCTTGAGATGAAAAAAAACTGAATGCGTTGTCCTTTGTACAGGGACCTTTAATGTCAGGTATTTTTTTAAAGATCTCTAATACAAATATCTTTCTTTAGGACTCTTAATGTAGAATGTTTTATTCTTTGGTATCACAAATGCAATGTGCGTTCTTTCATGGGATGGCCACGCCAATCCAACCTATCCTATGAAGCTTGAAATGTCACTAGCAGTATAGTATTGCCGAAGTTTAAATCTCTGAAACAATCCAATGTTGTTCCAAATATACTCAGTTCTCTTTTTCGAAAGGAATGGGCATTTTCTTTTACTTGTGCAGAGACAATAAACTTTCCAGCTAATTAAATACGTCCAGAACAGGAATATATTTTGCTTTGCTGAAGATATTTTTTATAGCAGCTGAGAAACAGATTTTGATTCAATATAAAACTTTCTTAAAATATAATGCAGTATAGTCATACACTTCGAAAAAATTATTGACAGTCCAGTTTGATACTACAGTGGAATCACGAGAAACAAATTAAATTCGTTCTGCAACTTATTCCAAAATATACTAAAATATTCGTTTGAAACTTAATTATCCTATTTAAAGTAATGGAAAACTGCTTAATTCGTTCTAGTGCCCGTCCAAAACACCAAAAAATTTCGTTACTGAGTATGAAAAATGGTGCTTCTAGGTATTTAATTATAAATTATAGTATATAAATATATAATAAAATAAAAGAAGATGAAGTTATGAATAAATAAAGTTTACTCATTCCTTGATGACTCTTAAATTTCATCATCATCTCGAGCATAAACTTGTACTTCACTTACTTTTAGCTTTTTAGCCATTTTATCATCGCATTCAGTGGTTGAAGGCTTTTTGAAACACCTATCTAAAGAAGGTTATTTTTCTCTGCTGTTTAAAATAAAGCTAACCAAAGTTTCTAGACAAACATCATTCCACAAAGCTAAAGCTCTACCTAGATATATCTAATTTTTCTGGATGTTTGACTTTAACTGATATCTCAACGTCAAAAAAAGACTTTGGAGACTTGCAAACTTCATCAAAATTTCGAGACCAAATTTTTCCATTCTTTATTACACATTATTTATAGTAAAGTAAAAAGTGGTCCAATTTTCTACTTTGTAGTAAAAGAGAGCTTTAATGTTTTAATTTAACAATATACCTAAACGTTGACCATAATGCTAAGAAAGCAAGAAAGCATCTGCCCTAGAATATACTGAAATCTAGAAAACGGTGGAAAATTAAAAGTTGGCATAGTACACCAACTTATTTAGACATTTTGTAACAAATTATTCAATTGTAAAAAAGTTTTTGGGTGGTATTAATACGATAATTTTGACTTTTTTTTTCAGCATGTTTCACTGTGTATTACATGCGTCAACATCAAATTGTATACAATATAATTTTAACTTGTTATAGCATTTTTAAGCCACGATGAACACCTTTTTGTGTGTGAAGACTTGTGTTTGTTTCCTCTCTAATCATAATCATTCATGCTTCAGGTGAATGGAGTTGACTGTCCTATCCTTTCGCAAGGTCTGGAGAGGTATCAGAGGGTGTTGAAAATACAATCCTTGGGTTCCTTACCACGGAGGTCTTCCGCAAGTCATATCAGGGATTCTTATCCGAACATCTCAACCATTCGCATTCTTCTTAACGGACCTTGTGAGCAAGCGCCAAGCTTAAACATGGACGAGTCATGTAAGTAGTACGCATTTCTTTTAAATTAACGCATTTTATTCAAGTTTATTTATTTTTACTCTAGTTTTTGTTCTGCAGTTAAATCCTTACTACACTGACTGTTTGATTTACTATATTATTAAGACCCAATGATGGAAACAGCTTGTAGGTCAGGTATTAAAAAAATGACTTGTTTAAACCATAAAAAAGCAGGACCCTTGAGACGAAAAAAATGTTCCGGTGCCAGGACCTTTTGTGGGTTCCCCTTACCAACACTGGTCATATCTATATAATCCAGTTCTACTATATTATATGTTCTGATTCATAAAGAATGTATGGATTTATAACGTCAACTAAAAGACTCTAAGATGGTTTGTAACTGTTAGTGCTGGTCCTCGACTATTACTGATATTTCCAATTTGTTTGGCAAGAGCCTATTCATATAAAATTTTCAAAGATGTAAGTGGATTCCGGTTGGATTAAGATATAGGCATGAAGAAGATAAGATTAACAAAAATAAAGCTTTTGCTGAGGCGTTAGGCTCAAGTCACTGATGACCGAGATATCACAAGCTGTTGCCGCTGTAATCTGACCATTGGGAAAGATTGGAATTAAATTTCATCAAACGAACTCGTTTTTTATAGGTTACTTGATAAAATATCCATAGTTTCAGTCTGTTTTTACTTTACTATAAGTAAAGTATAGTGATCGTGAAAAAAATCGATCTCGAGATTTTGACGGAATTACATGTTTTGAGGTCCCAGAAGTCATTTTATGACGTTTTTACGATGATGTCTGTGTGTGTGTGGGTGGGTGGGTGGGTGGGTGCGTGTGTTACCCCGCTATGGTCCAGAATCTTTGATGGATCAAGTTGATATTTTACACAAAAATGGGCCTCATAAAGACGAAGATCCCTATTGTTTGGGAAGAATTATGCATGATGGGAAAGTCACTTTTTTTGCCAAAAACCGTTTTTTTTTAAAACATTTATTTCTCCTAAATTGATAACCCTAGAGTTTTGAAATTTTGACATTATCTTTGAGGTTACAAGTGGAACAAACGAAAAATATATTCAGAATTTTAAAACAACGGGAAATATTTTTTTTTCAATAAAATGTACAAATTTTGACTTATAATTTAATCTCAAACCTTGTGAGAGCGATACAAGCCATACTGTTTGACGGAAAAAAATGAAACTATGCCTATAAATAGAACATTATATGGAGAATGAGTTGAGATATTTTTTTCTAAAATTACATTCGCTAAAGGGGCGTTACAGTACGATTTGTGTTTTCAGAAAATGATTTTTTGACGCTAAACGGCTCGTTAAAAAATAATGAAAATTTGACCAAAAATGGAACAAAAAATTAGCAATTCATAAAAAAAAATCATGAAGTTTCAATTACGGGAAAGAGCAATAACGATATAAAAACTCTTTGTTTATCCTAGACTAAGAGTGATCTCTGCTATACTTGACGAATTTTTTGTATTTTTTTACATTGTTTACATTGACTTAGAAATTTTTTGAGCGAATCCACTGAGATAAAATTGATGTTTCTAATGGAAAAATGAAAATATATTATTGACTTATAAGAGATGTAAGAGGAATAATATTGTGCAGGTAAATGATAACACTCATTAAAAAAAAATTCGTATATATGTTATTTGACAAAGGGGAAGGAAAATGATCTTATTAAATACTAAGAAGCCATAAAATTCCCAGTATAATAATTCTGTAAAAAACCAAAAATGTAAAAGATAATTCAAAATTGAAATCTTGCGTTTAGAGATTAATAAATGAATTATCGTACATCTTTAATTATAAATCACCTTAAAACAACATTTTCTTCGCTGTTTATGATGTTTTTCAGAGAAAAAAAGGGTATTTTCCTGTTTTAAATTTGAAAATTTTACTTTAATAATCAATGTTGAACGATGTCAAGTAAACGATGTAAGAAATCCACTGGCTTTTTGAACAAAAGCCATGTTCTCTTGTAGGAGAATATTTCGTTTCAAGAAATGTTGACTTTGGTTCAAAAATGTTATTACTGCTGTAGTTATACTAATGAAATTATTTGCATCAGCTGTGTCATGTACAAAAATAAGGTTATATATTGATATATCCTTCAATCACTATCAGTACTACCTCAGGAATTAAAGACTAATAATCACATCCCATTTAGATGTTTACATTATGCTTAAATGAGACGTTATGTGTTATATACTCAAGAAATTTGATATTAAGTTACTTATAGTAAAGTTGAGTGTAGGCCACTCCAGATTTTTACTCCTGTGATTCACGGACTCTTTAAAAAAAAAGCCAAAAATGAGCCAACTTTGAAAATGCAAATCAGGTATTTTTTTATGCCAACCACTTGAAAAGAAGTAAAATTGGACGAAGTTGGATAGAAAAATGGCAACCTGGCTACTTAGGAGAATAAGGCCACTCTAATTCCCTTCGTTCTTCAATTCGATAATAAAAAAATTCACGCATAATCGCCCATTTTAATTTTTAACTTTGATATTCAAGTGCCACCTAGACTCTTATGGGCAACCCTCCTCTTGTGAGGCCTGAACCACTCTGTTGTCTAACAGATGTTCATATTTCCTTGATTTTCATCGTCAGATAGCAAAAATGGTTGCTACACCAATATGGAAGGGTATTGTTCCATGGATCGTCCTGACAGTTAATTAATTTTGTTTTATATTCTCTCGCGAATGGTTAAGAAACAATATACAAATATAATTAACAACCTAAAGTCTGATTCTCAAATTACAATCCATTAAATGACACTGCTAATATCTTTCATTATCTTTAATGACCTTCTTGGTAATAGATTTGAACGAGTATTACAAAATTTATTAGCTACGGTTTCTTGCCCGATTCTAGCTAACTGGCAATGTTATTTGCTAAATCATACATTATTACAAACGTTCGCTAATTATTCTGATTTTAATTACAATTGCAAATGGCAAAATTTATTAGCCACTTTGAAATAAACAGTTATTAAATCAATTGTGCATTATTTGTGATAATGGGTTTATTTACAATGAGTCGGTTGCAGACCACTCCAGAGTTTTTTACGTCAACTTTTTAAAATGATAATCAACTAATATGAAGTATACTTAACAATACACACTCCAGTGCGGCAGATTGATAAAGCTTCAGATTACATTCTCACAACTTTTGTTTCATTCAATGATTTAATTATTCCTTTTACAGACCTCTTTAGTTATTGATATTTATCTGATAGGATTGGTAATTTTATTTGCTAAATTCTAAACTTCCTATTTCTTTTGATATTAATGTTAAACTGCTTGTTGCCACATTTGAACTACTTTCACTCAGGTGGCCGACTCCTATGTGTCGTTGGTGGCCGACTCCTATGTGTCGTTGGTGTCCGACTCCTATGTGTCGTTGGTCGCCGACTCCTATGTGTCGTTGGTGTCCCTCTATGGTAACCTGTGTTGAACAACGGTCTGTAAAGTCTGGGTACACAGAGGACTTTACTATTTTGTTTCTTTATTTTTTTCTATCCCCAATATTTCTTTATTTTATTGAGGGTGATTATAGTACTGCGTCCTAAGAACTGTTGCACTCCCCCCCCCCCCTGCCTTCTGTACTAGAAGTACCCCAGTAAGCTTCAACGCTTCCAAGAAGCTCAGCACTATTGCTGGGTACAACGGTAAAAGTTCTTCTATGATTTTGTTAACTGTCCCGAAGCACCTGCCTCTGTGTAGCACAGTGGCTTGGCAATCAGCCAGCAGGTGCAACGGTGTTTCTTCCTTTACACTGCACAAACTTTACTTTACTTTACTTTAATGTGCACAAACCATCATTGATAATGCCCATTCTTCTTAGATGGCCATTAAGTTTACAGTGACCCGTTAGAAATCCGGTTAAACCCTTAGATTATTTCTGCTCCTTTCCATATAATACAAGATTTGCCTATTCTCAAACTTATTGAGAAGTATCTTTGATTGTCTGTGTCCTTGAAGAGAATCCCAGTATTGCTTCCTCTTTTCTAAGGAGTTCTTGTATAGTATGTTTCCTATACTACAATATGGTTCTGGACCAACATGGGGTTTCCCTCCTCAGTATGAACATGGCATGGATTTCTACAAAATACTCGTATTTATAAAAGGGAATATCGAAGTGTTTATATTGGTTACTGTCTTTTATAAACAAGAAGATGAATGAGTTGTTAAGTGTAATTTATTTGATTATTTTACCATTCTGGACCAATCAAGATCAAATTGAATGAATTTAAACCTTAGCTTTACTTCCTGGTTTAAATCTGTTTGTGTAGACACCGTTCACTTATTTTATTTACCTTCAGTGCATTAGCCTTAATTAATTTTAGTTTGTACCTGAAGATGGTGAATGACAGCCGAAAGCTTGTATTATTCTTTCAGTAATAAAGAATAATAACACTTCTCAAATAAAATTTTAGCAGAAATAAATAACGTGTCATCAGGTCTGGAATATGAGAGTGCGTTAATATATGTGAAGAAAGGAGTAGCTTTCACTTCAGAGTGAGGAAGAGAGAGTGAGAGGGGAGGGACGTAGACAGAGAGAGAGAGAGAGAGAGAGAGAGAGAATGAGAGAGGGGGGGAATTATAAGGGAGAGGAGAGTGAGGGTGAAGCGAGAGTGAGTGAGAGAGAGGGGGAGAGGGAGTTGTAGGGGAGAGGAAAAGTGAAGAGGAAAGGAGAGTGAGAGAAAGAGAGAGTGGGAGGGGGAGTTGTTAGAGGAGAGGAGGAGTGAAAAGGAAGGAGAGTAGGGTGAAGGGAAATTGAGTGAGAGAAAGAAAGAGAGATGATAGTGAGGGTGATGGGAGAGTGAGTGAGAGAAGAGGGGGAGGGGGAGGTATAAGAGGAGAGGAGGAGTGAAGAGAAAAGGAGAGTGAGGGTGAAGGGAGAATAAGAGAGAGAGAGAGAGAGAGAGAGAGAGAGAGAGAAGGGAGGGAGGGAGACTGGGAGTTATAAGAGAAGAGAAGAAGTGAAGAGGAAAGGAGAGTGAGGGTGAAGGGAGAATAAGAGAGAGAGAGCGAGTGGGAGTTATAAGAGGAGAGAAGGAATGAAGAGGAAAGGAGAGTGAAGGTGAAGGGAGAGTGAGAGAGTGAGAGAGAGAGAGAGAGAGAGAGAGAGGAGGAGTGAAGAGGAAAGGAGAGTGAAGTTGAAGGGAGAGTGTGTGAGAGAGAGAGAGAGAGAGAGAGAGAGAGGAGTGAAGAGGAAAGGAGAGTGAGAATGAAGGGAGAGAGAAAGAGAGAGGGGGAGTTATAAGAGGAGACGAGGAGTGATAAGGAAAGGAGAGTGAGGGTGAAGGGAGAGTGAGTGAGAGAAGAGGGGGAGGGGGAGTTGTAAGAGGAGAGGAGGAGTGAAAAGGAAGGAGAGTGAGGGTGAAGGGAGAATAAGAGAGAGAGAGAGAGAGAGAGAGAGAGAGAGAGAGGGAGGGAGACTGGGAGTTATAAGAGAAGAGAAGAAGTGAAGAGGAAAGGAGAGTGAGGGTGAAGGGAGAATAAGCGAGAGAGAGCGAGTGGGAGTTACAAGAGGAGAGAAGGAATGAAGAGGAAAGGAGAGTGAAGGTGAAGGGAGAGTGAGAGAGAGAGAGAGAGAGAGAGAGAGAGAGAGAGAGAGAGAGAGAGAGAGAGAGGAGGAGTGAAGAGGAAAGGAGAGTGAAGTTGAAGGGAGAGTGAGAGAGAGAGAGAGAGAAAGAGAGAGGAGGAGTGAAGAGGAAAGGAGAGTGAGAATGAAGGGAGAGAGAGGGAGAGAGAAAGAGAGAGGGGGAGTTATAAGAGGAGACGAGGAGTGATAAGGAAAGGAGAGTGAGGGTGAAGGGAGAGTGAGAGAGAGGGGGAGGGGGAGGGGGAGTTGTAAGAGGAGAGGAGGAGTGAAGAGGAAAGGAGAGTGAGGGTGAAGGGAGAATAAGAGAGAGAGAGAGAGAGAGAGTTCTTGATAAAGTTTTTGTGGTGACAGAAAGGTTCGTAGAAAAATCATGGAATAATATACCTACTGGACACCCCTCACAGGCCCTGCATGCAAGGCTGTTGTCATTAAATTAGCCACCGCTCGTGATTAACTAGCCTAAGTCATGTGACTGCTTACTGTGTCGTCAAATTCTTATGTTTATGTTTTTATTTTAAACCCCATGATATGCTTTGGCCTGTGGCGTAGAAACCATTTTTACCATTTTTGCCGCCCGGAGTGGTCATAAGATTTGCCCCCCTCCCCTCCCACTGGCCATTGATAATCTATTAACATTCAAAATTCCAGTAAGTCCTCACAATATTTATTTTTCATGGAATTACAATCTATGTTATTACTCCCAGACTTTCATGTTACTACAGTCCTCGTATACATATACAGTCATCATCAAAGGAAACCAAAGATTTTTCGAAACATTAACCTATTGTAGCGACGCGAGGGTCAACCCTGCTCACCTGTTATCACCTGTTTTCTGTTGTTGGGATTTTTTGTTTTGTTTTTTATCTTAATTCTGAGTTGTGAGATATTATTTGTAGAATTCTTTATAAGAATATCTCACAACTCAGAATTAAGATAAAAAACAAAACAAAAAGTCCAACAACAGAAAACAGGTGATAACAGGTGAGAATACCTGCGCGTCGCTACAGTATCATTCATCATCAAAAAATTGTTGAATTAAATTAATTGACTACTCCAAAAAATAAAATAAACTTTCAACTACTTTAAAAAAAGTTTTCAAAAAATTAAAATACATTCATTTTTAATTTCCAAATATTACAGTCGAAAAATCCGTTTAAAAACACTATTACACACATAAAACATAAAAACAATTATGATCTTGAAAACTAATTTTCGAATAAAATTTCAGATTGTTTATTGGCTTTTTATGATTTTAATTTTTTTCTATTTCCTATTTTTACTCCTCAAAATGCCGCCCGCCCCCCCCCCCCCCCTGTTGTCATGGGGATTACTTCAATACAATTAAAATTGATCCGACATCAAAGGTGGATTACCTCAAGTCAAGTAAGAAGGATTAACTTATGTTCGTTATGATTTTTTGTGGGAAAAATTTTAATATGATATGTCTGTAAGAGGATTTTGCTATGATCCATTATTTTTTACTATATCCATGCATACAGTCTTTTGCCTGTTACAATGAATGAAATTCATTTTTATTGCTTAGGTTAAGTTAACAAAATCGGGTCAACAGAAATTGCAAAACTTTTATACATACCAGTGAATATAGACAAACACAACTTTCAAACTAGTTAGTTCAAGAATTTGGATGTCAGGTAGCATGGGGGCCATTCAGTTTTTTAGGTTGGTAAAGGATTACCTTTTACAGTTTACAACTATGTGCCTTTTAGCTTGTGTTGCCTGCTATCTGTTTTTTAATAATAAAAGGAGAGTTGCAGTCGGAGTCAGCTGTAGACAAATAGAGGAGTCGTAGTCGGAGTCGGCTGTAGAAAAATAGAGGAGTCGTATTCCGAGTCGGCTGTAAAAAAATAGAGGAGTCGGAGTCGACTGTAAAAAAATAGAGGAGTCGGAGTCGGCTGTAAAAAAATAGAGGAGTCGGAGTCGGCTGTAAAAAAATAGAGGAGTCGGAGTCAGCTGTAGAAAAATAGAGGAGTCGTATTCCGAGCCGGCTGTAAAAAAATAGAGGAGTCGGAGTCGACTGTAAAAAAATAGAGGAGTCGGAGTCGACTGTAAAAAAATAGAGGAGTCGGAGTCGGCTGTAAAAAAATAGAGGAGTCGGAGTCAGCTGTAGAAAAATAGAGGAGTCGGAGTCGGCTGTAGAAAAATAGAGGAGTCGTATTCCGAGTCGGCTGTAAAAAAATAGAGGAGTCGTATTCCGAGTCGGCTGTAAAAGAATAGAGGAGTCGTAGTCGGAGTCGGCTGTAAAAAAATAGAGGAGTCGCAGTCGGAGTCGGCCACTAAGACAACTTTTTTTGGAAACTAAATTAAATTTCTTTTAAAAAATGAATACATTTTTGTCTATAATCTTGAAGAAAAATTATTAATGAGAACATTAATGAATTAACCTAGTCAATTCTAATAATATACAAGAACTTTAAAATTACCAAAAAAAAAAATTATTAATTATGTAATAAATAAATAATCTGAATATACTGAAAGCCCAAAATCATTCCTTTTTTCTCTCCAGGATACTGATAGAAAGTCCTCTTGCTTCATGTATTATTTACCGAAGCAGAACTCTGATATCTGCCTATCAGTTTAATCGTTTTGGAGATTGATCAGTGTTACCTACTAAAGTTAAATTACACCAAGTCTCTTTAAAGAGACTTGTCATGCTTTGGGTTACAGTGTTATCAATAAAATTATTGTATTATAAATAAACTAGCAAACGTGCCTGTCTTTATCGTGTAGTTTACAAAAATTCAGAGACGATACATAGTATTCCAAAATATTATTAGAAATTATAGAATAGTGGAAAATATCATTATTAGTACAGTCCATAACTGCCATTAGATCTGGAGTTTCTGTTACGTTTTGCAGCTTTAAATACTTAGCTCGAATTTGATTTTATTTTAGGCATGCATCTAAGTTAGTACGAGGGTAGGTTGGACTCACTTTTTTATAGCGAGCATTATGATAAACGTAACGAAAGTAAAATCAACTAACAATACCTACTTGAAACAATAAAAATACCTGTATATTTTTAGTTATATAACTGTGTAGCTAACCAAACACTGGTTAAAAGTCCATAGTTTCGCTTCTAAGTTGAATTTCCAATCCAAACAAATGTTAGCTTTTAAGTTAGACAGACGCAAATGTACTGTCAAAGTTGTTTCAGCTTGCTTTGACTTCTAGTGGCTGAGTTTGCTTGTGACAGGTTGTCTGTCACAACTCCTTCCATTTGATGTTTACCTAATAATGAACACAAAGAGTTTTGAAACGCCTAGTTTGATTAAAAAAAATTCTTTTGTGTGGAGAATAAGTGTTATCCATTTATCCCAGTATATTGACTTTCGTAAAGTTGAGTGCAGTCCATCCGAGGTTTTTAATTCATACAGTGCATGTTTACCATAGTTTCACGTGCTGAAAAGTAGCTGCTGACAGACTTTTTATAGTTCATTCTTGTTTTAAACCATTCTTGGTTACGACCTCTTCATCTCACGTGACATGTGATTCAGAAATGGATAAGGTCTCTTATCTTTCCACCGTCTTCCGTCATGCCCTACGTGATTTTCCACTTCGTGGACGCTTTCACGACTCATATATATTCAAAAAGAATTTTACTGAACATTCAGTTGAATTAACTAATAAAAACAACGACTGAATATTAATATACATATCTCAAACATCACACGATTCAGGTACAGAAATTAAAATACTTCAGTGTTAAGTAATCTATTTACAAAATCACTGTTAATGCCAATGGATGTAAACTGGTTTTTACTGGCAGACGAGCCCTTTACGGGTATTTTACAAAAATTCAAAGATGTTACTTGTTATTCTAAAATATTATTAGAACAGTCAATAACTGTCATTAGATCTAGATTTTCTTTGACGCTTTGAAGCTTTAAATACTTAGCTTAAATATGATTTTATTTTAAGCATACTACATATTTAGTATGCAATATATACCTGTATCTAGCCAAACACAGCTTAAATGTCCATAACTTTTATCGATGTTGAATATTCAACCCATTCAAATCTTAGCTTTGAAGTTAGAAATACCCAAATGTACTGTCAAAGTTTTATCTCGCTACGACTTATGGCGGCTGAGTTTGCTTGTGACAAATTTTTTGGACAAACAAACAGACAGAAATTTTACTTAATTTAGTTATTGATGATTAGGTCGAAAAGTTAATACCTTCTGATTATAAGGCGACGTTTCGCCGAAATTTGTTCGGCATCTCAAGGCTAATAACAATTTATTGAAATAATTAGTACTACTATAAACAAATCTGAACAGAAAACAAAAACACAATAAGCAACATAAGAAATAAGTACAAGAAAACCAAAAATGAACAGTGTTATTGTTTTTATAGACTGGTGTGTCTAACATAATTACTTTTATTATTTTTGTTACGGCTAAAAACAATTTAAAAGAATAGTAATACATTGCGAAGAATAAAAGAGTAAAATAACTCTCCGAGGATCCTTAACAGTATCTTCAAGAGAAAACAAAAAACACAGTATGCAACAGTACAAACAAAATATTATCAACCGTCATACCTTGTCTATGGTTGGTGGAGTCGCCCGACCGGTTCGCAATGGCTGCATCATCAATGGGCCTAAACCTATCTTCCAGAATCACGAATATAAAAATCAGTATCGAAAGTATTGAAAAATCAATGGAATTAATTAAAATAGGACAAAAAGGTAAAAAACTAAATCTAATAGAAAAAATGAAAATATATAAACGCAGAAACACTGACAGCCTAATAAAAGAACAAATCAAGCACCAGACAGGCATAATAACCAAGAAAAAACATGGAAAGACGACAGAATGGCCAGAACAGAGTCGACTTAAATTGTAAAAGAAAAAATCTGGAGTGACCTACACTCTACTTTACTATAAGTAACTCAATGTCAAATTTCTTGAGAATATAAAACATAACGTATCATTTAAGCATAACATAAATATCTAAATGGGATATAATTATTAGCATTGCATTCGTGAGGTAGTACAGATAGTGATTGAAGGACATCAATTTATAAGCTTATTTTTGTACATCGCAAATAATTTCATTAGTATAACTACAGCAGTAATATCATTTTTGAAAAACCAATGTGAACATTTCTTGAAACGAAATATTATCCTACAAGAGAACATGGCTATTGTTCAAATAGCCAGTAGATTTCTTACATCGTTTACTTAACATCCTTCTACATTGAATATTAATGTAAAATTTTCAAATTTAAAACAGTAAAATACCCTTTTTTTCTCTGAAAAACATCTTAAACAGCGAAGAAAATGTTGTTTTAAGGTGATTTGTTAATTAAAGATGTACGATAATTACAGTTATTAATCTCTAAACGAAAGATTTATATTTTGAATTATCTTTTACATTTTTGGTTTTTAACAGAATTATTATACTGGGAATTTTATGGCTTCTTAGTATTTAATAAGATCATTTTCCTTCCCCTTTGTCAAATAACATATATACCAATTTTTTTTTATTCAGTGTTATCATTTACCTGCACAATATTATTCCTCTTACATCACTTATAAGTCAATAATATATTTTCATTTTTCCATTAGAAACATCAATTTTATCTCAGTGGATTCGCTCAAAAAATTTCTAAGTCAATGTAAACAATGTAAAAAAATACAAAAAATTCGACAAGTATAGCAGGTGATCTCTTAGTCTAGGATAAACAAAGAGTTTTTATATCGTTATTGCTCTTTCCCGTAATTGAAACTTCATGATTTTTTTTTTATGAATTGATAATTTTTGGTTCCATTTTTGGTCAAATTTTCATTATTTTTTAACGAGCCGTTTAGCGTCAAAAAAACATTTTCTGAAAACACAAATCGTACTGTAACGCCCCTTTAGCGAATGTCATTTTAGAAAAAGATATCTCACCTCATTCTCCATATAATGTTCTATTTATAGGCATAGTTTCATTCTTGTCCGTCAAACAGTATGGCTTGTATCGCTCTCACAAGGTTTGAGATTGAATTATAAGTCAAAATTTTTACATTTTATTGAAAAAAAAAATATCCTGTTGTTTTAAAATTCTGAATATATTTTTCGTTTGTTCCATTTTAAACCTCAAAGATAATGTCAAAATTTCAAATCTCTAGGGTTATCAGTTTAGGAGAAATAAATGTTTTAAAAAAAACGGTTTTTTGCAAAAAAAGTGACTTTCCCATCATGCATAATTCTTCCCAAACAATAGGGATCTTCGTCTAAATGGGGCTCATTTTTGTGTAAAATATCAACTTGATCCATCAAAGATTCTGGACCGTAGCGTGGTCCACAATGCTAACACACGCACCCACCCACGCACCCACCCACCCACCCACCACACACACAACAGACATCATCGTAAAAACTTCATAAAACGACTTCTGGGACCTCAAAACATGTAATTCCGTCAAAATCTCGAGATCGATTTTTTCACGATCACTATACTTTACTTATAGTAAAGTAAAAAATCTGGAGTGGCCTACACTCTACTTTACTATAAGTAACTCAATGTCAAATTTCTTGAGTATATAAAACATAACGTATCATTTAAGCATAACATAAATATCTAAATGGGATATAATTATTAGCATTGCATTCGTGAGGTAGTACAGATAGTGATTGAAGGACATCAATTTATAAGCTTATTTTTGTACATCGCAAATAATTTATTATTTGCAAATAATTTCATTAGTATAACTACAGCAGTAATATCATTTTTGAAAAACCAATGTGAACATTTCTTGAAACGAAATATTATCCTACAAGAGAACATGGCTATTGTTCAAATAGCCAGTAGATTTCTTACATCGTTTACTTAACATCCTTCTACATTGAATATTAATGTAAAATTTTCAAATTTAAAACAGTAAAATACCCTTTTTTTCTCTGAAAAACATCTTAAACAGCGAAGAAAATGTTGTTTTAAGGTGATTTGTTAATTAAAGATGTACGATTACAGTTATTAATCTCTAAACGAAAGATTTATATTTTGAATTATCTTTTACATTTTTGGTTTTTAACAGAATTATTATACTGGGAATTTTATGGCTTCTTAGTATTTAATAAGATCATTTTCCTTCCCCTTAGTCAAATAACATATATACCAATTTTTTTTTATTCAGTGTTTATCATTTACCTGCACAATATTATTCCTCTTACATCTCTTATAAGTCAATAATATATTTTCATTTTTCCATTAGAAACATCAATTTTATCTCAGTGGATTCGCTCAAAAAATTTCTAAGTCAATGTAAACAATGTAAAAAAATACAAAAAATTCGACAAGTATAGCAGGTGATCTCTTAGTCTAGGATAAACAAAGAGTTTTTATATCGTTATTGCTCTTTTCCGTAATTGAAACTTCATGATTTTTTTCTATGAATTGCTAATTTTTTGTTCCATTTTTGGTCAAATTTTCATAATTTTTTAACGAGCCGTTTAACGTCAAAAAAACATTACCTGAAAACACAAATCGTACTCTAACGCCCCTTTAGCGAATGTAATTTTAGAAAAAAATATCTCAACTCATTGTCCATATAATGTTCTATTTATAGGCATAGTTTCATTCTTGTCCGTCAAACAGTATGGCTTGTATCGCTCTCACAAGGTTTGAGATTGAATTATAAGTCAAAATTTTTACATTTTATTGAAAAAAAAATATATCCTGTTGTTTTAAAATTCTGAATATATTTTTCGTTTGTTCCATTTTAAACCTCAAAGATAATGTCAAAATTTCAAATCTCTAGGGTTATCAGTTTAGGAGAAATAAATGTTTTAAAAAAAACGGTTTTTGGCAAAAAAAGTGACTTTCCCATCATGCATAATTCTTCCCAAACAATAGGGATCTTCGTCTAAATGGGGCCCATTTTTGTGTAAAATATCAACTTGATCCATCAAAGATTCTGGACCGTAGCGTGGTCCACAATGCTAACACACGCACCCACCCACGCACCCACCCACCCACCCACACACACACAGACATCATCGTAAAAACTTCATAAAACGACTTCTGGGACCTCAAAACATGTAATTCCGTCAAAATCTCGAGATCGAATTTTTTCACGATCACTATACTTTACTTATAGTAAAGTAAAAAATCTGGAGTGGCCTACACTCTACTTTACTATAAGTAACTCAATGTCAAATTTCTTGAGTATATAAAACATAGCGTTAATTTAAGCATAACATAAATATCTAAATGGGATATAATTATTAGCATTGCATTCGTGAGGTAGTACAGATAGTGATTGAAGGACATCAATTTATAAGCTTATTTTTGTACATCGCAAATAATTTATTATTTGCAAATAATTTCATTAGTATAACTACAGCAGTAATATCATTTTTGAAAAAACCAATGTGAACATTTCTTGAAACGAAATATTATCCTACAAGAGAACATGGCTATTGTTCAAATAGCCAGTAGATTTCTTACATCGTTTACTTGACATCCTTCTACATTGAATATTAATGTAAAATTTTCAAATTTAAAACAGTAAAATACCCTTTTTTCTCTGAAAAACATCTTAAACAGCGAAGAAAATGTTGTTTTAAGGTGATTTGTTAATTAAAGATGTACGATAATTACAGTTATTAATCTCTAAACGAAAGATTTATATTTTGAATTATCTTTTACATTTTTGGTTTTTAACAGAATTATTATACTGGGAATTTTATGGCTTCTTAGTATTTAATAAGATCATTTTCCTTCCCCTTTGTCAAATAACATATATACCAATTTTTTTTATTCAGTGTTATCATTTACCTGCACAATATTATTCCTCTTACATCTCTTATAAGTCAATAATATATTTTCATTTTTCCATTAGAAACATCAATTTTATCTCACTGGATTCGCTCAAAAAATTTCTAAGTCAATGAAAACAATGTAAAAAAATACAAAAAATTCGACAAGTATAGCAGGTGATCTCTTAATCTAGGATAAACAAAGAGTTTTTATATCGTTATTGCTCTTTCCCGTAATTGAAACTTCATGATTTTTTTTTTATGAATTGATAATTTTGGTTCCATTTTTGGTCAAATTTTCATTATTTTTTAACGAGCCGTTTAGCGTCAAAAAAACATTTTCTGAAAACACAAATCGGACTGTAACGCCCCTTTAGCGAATGTAATTTTAGAAAAAGATATCTCACCTCATTCTCCATATAATGTTCTATTTATAGGCATAGTTTCATTCTTGTCCGTCAAACAGTATGGCTTGTATCGCTCTCACAAAGTTTGAGATTGATTTATAAGTCAAAATTTGTACATTTTATTGAAAAAAAAATATTTCCTGTTGATATAAAATTTTGAATATATTTTTCGTTTGTTCCATTTGTAACCTCAAAGATAATGTCAAAATCTCAAAACTCTAGGGTTAGTAGTTTAGGAGAAATAAATGTTTAAAAAAAAACGGTTTTTTGCAAAAAAAGTGACTTTCCCATCATGCATAATTCTTCCCAAACAATAGGGATCTTCGTCTAAATGGGGCCCATTTTTGTGTAAAATATCAACTTGATCCATCAAAGATTCTGGACCGTAGCGTGGTAACAAGCAATGCTAACACACGCACCCACCCACGCACCCACCCACCCACCCACCCACCCACCCACACACACACAGACATCATCGTAAAAACTTCATAAAACGACTTCTGGGACCTCAAAACATGTAATTCCGTCAAAATCTCGAGATCGAATTTTTTCACGATCACTATACTTTACTTATAGTAAAGTAAAAAATCTGGAGTGGCCTACACTCTACTTTACTATAAGTAACTCAATGTCAAATTTCTTGAGTATATAAAACATAACGTATCATTTAAGCATAACATAAATATCTAAATGGGATATAATTATTAGCATTGCATTCGTGAGGTAGTACAGATAGTGATTGAAGGACATTTATTTATAAGCTTATTTTTGTACATCGCAAATAATTTATTATTTGCAAATAATTTCATTAGTATAACTACAGCAGTAATATCATTTTTGAAAAACCAATGTGAACATTTCTTGAAACGAAATATTATCCTACAAGAGAACATGGCTATTGTTCAAATAGCCAGTAGATTTCTTACATCGTTTACTTAACATCCTTCTACATTGAATATTAATGTAAAATTTTCAAATTTAAAACAGTAAAATACCCTTTTTTTCTCTGAAAAACATCTTAAACAGCGAAGAAAATGTTGTTTTAAGGTGATTTGTTAATTAAAGATGTACGATAATTACAGTTATTAATCTCTAAACGAAAGATTTATATTTTGAATTATCTTTTACATTTTTGGTTTTTAACAGAATTATTATACTGGGAATTTTATGGCTTCTTAGTATTTAATAAGATCATTTTCCTTCCCCTTTGTCAAATAACATATATACCAATTTTTTTTTATTCAGTGTTATCATTTACCTGCACAATATTATTCCTCTTACATCTCTTATAAGTCAATAATATATTTTCATTTTTCCATTAGAAACATCAATTTTATCTCAGTGGATTCGCTCAAAAATTTCTAAGTCAATGTAAACAATGTAAAAAAATACAAAAAATTCGACAAGTATAGCAGGTGATCTCTTAGTCTAGGATAAACAAAGAGTTTTTATATCGTTATTGCTCTTTTCCGTAATTGAAACTTCATGATTTTTTTCTATGAATTGCTAATTTTTTGTTCCATTTTTGGTCAAATTTTCATAATTTTTTAACGAGCCGTTTAACGTCAAAAAAACATTACCTGAAAACACAAATCGTACTCTAACGCCCCTTTAGCGAATGTAATTTTAGAAAAAAATATCTCAACTCATTGTCCATATAATGTTCTATTTATAGGCATAGTTTCATTCTTGTCCGTCAAACAGTATGGCTTGTATCGCTCTCACAAGGTTTGAGATTGAATTATAAGTCAAAATTTTTACATTTTATTGAAAAAAAAAAATATCCTGTTTTTTTAAAATTCTGAATATATTTTTCGTTTGTTCCATTTTAAACCTCAAAGATAATGTCAAAATTTCAAATCTCTAGGGTTATCAGTTTAGGAGAAATAAATGTTTTAAAAAAAAACGGTTTTGGCAAAAAAAGTGACTTTCCCATCATGCATAATTCTTCCCAAACAATAGGGATCTTCGTCTAAATGGGGCCCATTTTTGTGTAAAATATCAACTTGATCCATCAAAGATTCTGGACCGTAGCGTGGTCCACAATGCTAACACACGCACCACCCACGCACCCACCCACCCACCCACCACACACAGACATCATCGTAAAAACTTCATAAAACGACTTCTGGGACCTCAAAACATGTAATTCCGTCAAAATCTCGAGATCGAATTTTTTCACGATCACTATACTTTACTTATAGTAAAGTAAAAAATCTGGAGTGGCCTACACTCTACTTTACTATAAGTAACTCAATGTCAAATTTCTTGAGTATATAAAACATAGCGTAACATTTAAGCATAACATAAATATCTAAATGGGATATAATTATTAGCATTGCATTCGTGAGGTAGTACAGATAGTGATTGAAGGACATCAATTTATAAGCTTATTTTTGTACATCGCAAATAATTTATTATTTGCAAATAATTTCATTAGTATAACTACAGCAGTAATATCATTTTTGAAAAACCAATGTGAACATTTCTTGAAACGAAATATTATCCTACAAGAGAACATGGCTATTGTTCAAATAGCCAGTAGATTTCTTACATCGTTTACTTGACATCCTTCTACATTGAATATTAATGTAAAATTTTCAAATTTAAAACAGTAAAATACCCTTTTTTTTCTCTGAAAAACATCTTAAACAGCGAAGAAAATGTTGTTTTAAGGTGATTTGTTAATTAAAGATGTACGATAATTACAGTTATTAATCTCTAAACGAAAGATTTATATTTTGAATTATCTTTTACATTTTTGGTTTTTAACAGAATTATTATACTGGGAATTTTATGGCTTCTTAGTATTTAATAAGATCATTTTCCTTCCCCTTTGTCAAATAACATATATACCAATTTTTTTTATTCAGTGTTATCATTTACCTGCACAATATTATTCCTCTTACATCTCTTATAAGTCAATAATATATTTTCATTTTTCCATTAGAAACATCAATTTTATCTCACTGGATTCGCTCAAAAAATTTCTAAGTCAATGAAAACAATGTAAAAAAATACAAAAAATTCGACAAGTATAGCAGGTGATCTCTTAATCTAGGATAAACAAAGAGTTTTTATATCGTTATTGCTCTTTCCCGTAATTGAAACTTCATGATTTTTTTTTTATGAATTGATAATTTTTGGTTCCATTTTTGGTCAAATTTTCATTATTTTTTAACGAGCCGTTTAGCGTCAAAAAAACATTTTCTGAAAACACAAATCGGACTGTAACGCCCCTTTAGCGAATGTAATTTTAGAAAAAGATATCTCACCTCATTCTCCATATAATGTTCTATTTATAGGCATAGTTTCATTCTTGTCCGTCAAACAGTATGGCTTGTATCGCTCTCACAAAGTTTGAGATTGATTTATAAGTCAAAATTTGTACATTTTATTGAAAAAAAAATATTTCCTGTTGATATAAAATTTTGAATATATTTTTCGTTTGTTCCATTTGTAACCTCAAAGATAATGTCAAAATCTCAAAACTCTAGGGTTAGTAGTTTAGGAGAAATAAATGTTTAAAAAAAAACGGTTTTTTGCAAAAAAAGTGACTTTCCCATCATGCATAATTCTTCCCAAACAATAGGGATCTTCGTCTAAATGGGGCCCATTTTTGTGTAAAATATCAACTTGATCCATCAAAGATTCTGGACCGTAGCGTGGTAACAAGCAATGCTAACACACGCACCCACCCACGCACCCACCCACCCACCCACCCACCCACCACACACACACACAGACATCATCGTAAAAACTTCATAAAACGACTTCTGGGACCTCAAAACATGTAATTCCGTCAAAATCTCAGATCGAATTTTTCACGATCACTATACTTTACTTATAGTAAAGTAAAAAATCTGGAGTGGCCTACACTCTACTTTACTATAAGTAACTCAATGTCAAATTTCTTGAGTATATAAAACATAACGTATCATTTAAGCATAACATAAATATCTAAATGGGATATAATTATTAGCATTGCATTCGTGAGGTAGTACAGATAGTGATTGAAGGACATTTATTTATAAGCTTATTTTTGTACATCGCAAATAATTTATTATTTGCAAATAATTTCATTAGTATAACTACAGCAGTAATATCATTTTTGAAAAACCAATGTGAACATTTCTTGAAACGAAATATTATCCTACAAGAGAACATGGCTATTGTTCAAATAGCCAGTAGATTTCTTACATCGTTTACTTAACATCCTTCTACATTGAATATTAATGTAAAATTTTCAAATTTAAAACAGTAAAATACCCTTTTTTTCTCTGAAAAACATCTTAAACAGCGAAGAAAATGTTGTTTTAAGGTGATTTGTTAATTAAAGATGTACGATAATTACAGTTATTAATCTCTAAACGAAAGATTTATATTTTGAATTATCTTTTACATTTTTGGTTTTTAACAGAATTATTATACTGGGAATTTTATGGCTTCTTAGTATTTAATAAGATCATTTTCCTTCCCCTTTGTCAAATAACATATATACCAATTTTTTTTTATTCAGTGTTATCATTTACCTGCACAATATTATTCCTCTTACATCTCTTATAAGTCAATAATATATTTTCATTTTTCCATTAGAAACATCAATTTTATCTCAGTGGATTCGCTCAAAAATTTCTAAGTCAATGTAAACAATGTAAAAAAATACAAAAAATTCGACAAGTATAGCAGGTGATCTCTTAGTCTAGGATAAACAAAGAGTTTTTATATCGTTATTGCTCTTTTCCGTAATTGAAACTTCATGATTTTTTTCTTATGAATTGCTAATTTTTTGTTCCATTTTTGGTCAAATTTTCATAATTTTTTAACGAGCCGTTTAAGCGTCAAAAAAACATTACTGAAAACACAAATCGTACTCTAACGCCCCTTTAGCGAATGTAATTTTAGAAAAAAATATCTTAACTCATTGTCCATATAATGTTCTATTTATAGGCATAGTTTCATTCTTGTCCGTCAAACAGTGTGGCTTGTATCGCTCTCACAAGGTTTGAGATTGATTTATAAGTCAAAATTTGTACATTTTATTGAAAAAAAAATATTTCCTGTTGATATAAAATTTTGAATATATTTTTTGATTGTTCAATTAGTAACCTCAAAGTTAATGTCAAAATTTCAAAACTCTAGGGTTAGTAGTTTAGGAGAAATAAATGTTTTAAAAAAAACGGTTTTTGGCAAAAAAAGTGACTTTCCCATCATGCATAATTCTTCCCAAACAATAGGGATCTTCGTCTAAATGGGGCCCATTTTTGTGTAAAATATCAACTTGATCCATCAAAGATTCTGGACCGTAGCGTGGTAACAAGGAATGCTAACACACGCACACACCCACCCACCCACCCACCCACCCACACACACACAGACATCATCGTAAAAACTTCATAAAACGACTTCTGGGACCTCAAAACATGTAATTCCGTCAAAATCTCGAGATCGAATTTTTTCACGATCACTATACTTTACTTATAGTAAAGTAAAAAATCTGGAGTGGCCTACACTCTACTTTACTATAAGTAACTCAATGTCAAATTTCTTGAGTATATAAAACATAGCGTAACATTTAAGCATAACATAAATATCTAAATGGGATATAATTATTAGCATTGCATTCGTGAGGTAGTACAGATAGTGATTGAAGGACATCAATTTATAAGCTTATTTTTGTACATCGCAAATAATTTATTATTTGCAAATAATTTCATTAGTATAACTACAGCAGTAATATCATTTTTGAAAAACCAATGTGAACATTTCTTGAAACGAAATATTATCCTACAAGAGAACATGGCTATTGTTCAAATAGCCAGTAGATTTCTTACATCGTTTACTTAACATCCTTCTACATTGAATATTAATGTAAAATTTTCAAATTTAAAACAGTAAAATACCCTTTTTTTCTCTGAAAAACATCTTAAACAGCGAAGAAAATGTTGTTTTAAGGTGATTTGTTAATTAAAGATGTACGATAATTACAGTTATTAATCTCTAAACGAAAGATTTATATTTTGAATTATCTTTTACATTTTTGGTTTTTAACAGAATTATTATACTGGGAATTTTATGGCTTCTTAGTATTTAATAAGATCATTTTCCTTCCCCTTTGTCAAATAACATATATACCAATTTTTTTTTATTCAGTGTTTATCATTTACCTGCACAATATTATTCCTCTTACATCTCTTATAAGTCAATAATATATTTTCATTTTTCCATTAGAAACATCAATTTTATCTCAGTGGATTCGCTCAAAAAATTTCTAAGTCAATGTAAACAATGTAAAAAAATACAAAAAATTCGACAAGTATAGCAGGTGATCTCTTAGTCTAGGATAAACAAAGAGTTTTTATATCGTTATTGCTCTTTTCCCGTAATTGAAACTTCATGATTTTTTTTTATGAATTGCTAATTTTTTGTTCCATTTTTGGTCAAATTTTCATAATTTTTTAACGAGCCGTTTAACGTCAAAAAAACATTCCTGAAAACACAAATCGTACTCTAACGCCCCTTTAGCGAATGTAATTTTAGAAAAAAATTCTCAACTCATTGTCCATATAATGTTCTATTTATAGGCATAGTTTCATTCTTGTCCGTCAAACAGTATGGCTTGTATCGCTCTCACAAGGTTTGAGATTGAATTATAAGTCAAAATTTTTACATTTTATTGAAAAAAAAATATATCCTGTTGTTTTAAATTCTGAATATATTTTTCGTTTGTTCCATTTTAAACCTCAAAGATAATGTCAAAATTTCAAATCTCTAGGGTTATCAGTTTAGGAGAAATAAATGTTTTAAAAAAAAACGGTTTTTGGCAAAAAAAGTGACTTTCCCATCATGCATAATTCTTCCCAAACAATAGGGATCTTCGTCTAAATGGGGCCCATTTTTGTGTAAAATATCAACTTGATCCATCAAAGATTCTGGACCGTAGCGTGGTCCAACAATGCTAACACACGCACCCACCCACGCACCCACCCACCCACCCACACACACACAGACATCATCGTAAAAACTTCATAAAACGACTTCTGGGACCTCAAAACATGTAATTCCGTCAAAATCTCGAGATCGAATTTTTTCACGATCACTATACTTTACTTATAGTAAAGTAAAAAATCTGGAGTGGCCTACACTCTACTTTACTATAAGTAACTCAATGTCAAATTTCTTGAGTATATAAAACATAACGTTAATTTAAGCATAACATAAATATCTAAATGGGATATAATTATTAGCATTGCATTCGTGAGGTAGTACAGATAGTGATTGAAGGACATCAATTTATAAGCTTATTTTTGTACATCGCAAATAATTTATTATTTGCAAATAATTTCATTAGTATAACTACAGCAGTAATATCATTTTTGAAAAACCAATGTGAACATTTCTTGAAACGAAATATTATCCTACAAGAGAACATGGCTATTGTTCAAATAGCCAGTAGATTTCTTACATCGTTTACTTGACATCCTTCTACATTGAATATTAATGTAAAATTTTCAAATTTAAAACAGTAAAATACCCTTTTTTTCTCTGAAAAACATCTTAAACAGCGAAGAAAATGTTGTTTTAAGGTGATTTGTTAATTAAAGATGTACGATAATTACAGTTATTAATCTCTAAACGAAAGATTTATATTTTGAATTATCTTTTACATTTTTGGTTTTTAACAGAATTATTATACTGGGAATTTTATGGCTTCTTAGTATTTAATAAGATCATTTTCCTTCCCCTTTGTCAAATAACATATATACCAATTTTTTTTTATTCAGTGTTATCATTTACCTGCACAATATTATTCCTCTTACATCTCTTATAAGTCAATAATATATTTTCATTTTTCCATTAGAAACATCAATTTTATCTCATGGATTCGCTCAAAAAATTTCTAAGTCAATGAAAACAATGTAAAAAAATAACAAAAAATTCGACAAGTATAGCAGGTGATCTCTTAATCTAGGATAAACAAAGAGTTTTTATATCGTTATTGCTCTTTCCCGTAATTGAAACTTCATGATTTTTTTTTTATGAATTGATAATTTTTGGTTCCATTTTTGGTCAAATTTTCATTATTTTTTAACGAGCCGTTTAGCGTCAAAAAACATTTCTGAAAACACAAATCGGACTGTAACGCCCCTTTAGCGAATGTAATTTTAGAAAAAAATATCTCACCTCATTCTCCATATAATGTTCTATTTATAGGCATAGTTTCATTCTTGTCCGTCAAACAGTATGGCTTGTATCGCTCTCACAAAGGTTTGAGATTGATTTATAAGTCAAAATTTGTACATTTTATTGAAAAAAAAATATTTCCTGTTGATATAAAATTTTGAATATATTTTTCGTTTGTTCCATTTGTAACCTCAAAGATAATGTCAAAATTCAAAACTCTAGGGTTAGTAGTTTAGGAGAAATAAATGTTTAAAAAAAACGGTTTTTGGCAAAAAAAGTGACTTTCCCATCATGCATAATTCTTCCCAAACAATAGGGATCTTCGTCTAAATGGGGCCCATTTTTGTGTAAAATATCAACTTGATCCATCAAAGATTCTGGACCGTAGCGTGGTAACAAGCAATGCTAACACACGCACACCCACGCACCACCCACCCACCCACCCACCACCCACACACACACAGACATCATCGTAAAAACTTCATAAAACGACTTCTGGGACCTCAAAACATGTAATTCCGTCAAAATCTCGAGATCGAATTTTTTCACGATCACTATACTTTACTTATAGTAAAGTAAAAATCTGGAGTGGCCTACACTCTACTTTACTATAAGTAACTCAATGTCAAATTTCTTGAGTATATAAAACATAACGTATCATTTAAGCATAACATAAATATCTAAATGGGATATAATTATTAGCATTGCATTCGTGAGGTAGTACAGATAGTGATTGAAGGACATTATTTATAAGCTTATTTTTGTACATCGCAAATAATTTATTATTTGCAAATAATTTCATTAGTATAACTACAGCAGTAATAATCATTTTTGAAAAACCAATGTGAACATTTCTTGAAACGAAATATTATCCTACAAGAGAACATGGCTATTGTTCAAATAGCCAGTAGATTTCTTACATCGTTTACTTAACATCCTTCTACATTGAATATTAATGTAAAATTTTCAAATTTAAAACAGTAAAATACCCTTTTTTTCTCTGAAAAACATCTTAAACAGCGAAGAAAATGTTGTTTTAAGGTGATTTGTTAATTAAAGATGTACGATAATTACAGTTATTAATCTCTAAACGAAAGATTTATATTTTGAATTATCTTTTACATTTTTGGTTTTTAACAGAATTATTATACTGGGAATTTTATGGCTTCTTAGTATTTAATAAGATCATTTTCCTTCCCCTTTGTCAAATAACATATATACCAATTTTTTTTTATTCAGTGTTATCATTTACCTGCACAATATTATTCCTCTTACATCTCTTATAAGTCAATAATATATTTTCATTTTTCCATTAGAAACATCAATTTTATCTCAGTGGATTCGCTCAAAAAATTTCTAAGTCAATGTAAACAATGTAAAAAAATACAAAAAATTCGACAAGTATAGCAGGTGATCTCTTAGTCTAGGATAAACAAAGAGTTTTTATATCGTTATTGCTCTTTTCCGTAATTGAAACTTCATGATTTTTTTTTATGAATTGCTAATTTTTGTTCCATTTTTGGTCAAATTTTCATAATTTTTTAACGAGCCGTTTAACGTCAAAAAAACATTTCTGAAAACACAAATCGTACTCTAACGCCCCTTTAGCGAATGTAATTTTAGAAAAAAATATCTCAACTCATTGTCCATATAATGTTCTATTTATAGGCATAGTTTCATTCTTGTCCGTCAAACAGTATGGCTTGTATCGCTCTCACAAGGTTTGAGATTGAATTATAAGTCAAAATTTTTACATTTTATTGAAAAAAAAAAATATCCTGTTTTTTTAAAATTCTGAATATATTTTTCGTTTGTTCCATTTTAAACCTCAAAGATAATGTCAAAATTTCAAATCTCTAGGGTTATCAGTTTAGGAGAAATAAATGTTTTAAAAAAAACGGTTTTTGGCAAAAAAAGTGACTTTCCCATCATGCATAATTCTTCCCAAACAATAGGGATCTTCGTCTAAATGGGGCCCATTTTTGTGTAAAATATCAACTTGATCCATCAAAGATTCTGGACCGTAGCGTGGTCCACAATGCTAACACACGCACCACCCACGCACCCACCCACCCACCCACACACACACAGACATCATCGTAAAAACTTCATAAAACGACTTCTGGGACCTCAAAACATGTAATTCCGTCAAAATCTCGAGATCGAATTTTTTCACGATCACTATACTTTACTTATAGTAAAGTAAAAAATCTGGAGTGGCCTACACTCTACTTTACTATAAGTAACTCAATGTCAAATTTCTTGAGTATATAAAACATAGCGTAACATTTAAGCATAACATAAATATCTAAATGGGATATAATTATTAGCATTGCATTCGTGAGGTAGTACAGATAGTGATTGAAGGACATCAATTTATAAGCTTATTTTTGTACATCGCAAATAATTTATTATTTGCAAATAATTTCATTAGTATAACTACAGCAGTAATATCATTTTTGAAAAAACCAATGTGAACATTTCTTGAAACGAAATATTATCCTACAAGAGAACATGGCTATTGTTCAAATAGCCAGTAGATTTCTTACATCGTTTACTTGACATCCTTCTACATTGAATATTAATGTAAAATTTTCAAATTTAAAACAGTAAAATACCCTTTTTTTCTCTGAAAAACATCTTAAACAGCGAAGAAAAATGTTGTTTTAAGGTGATTTGTTAATTAAAGATGTACGATAATTACAGTTATTAATCTCTAAACGAAAGATTTATATTTTGAATTATCTTTTACATTTTTGGTTTTTAACAGAATTATTATACTGGGAATTTTATGGCTTCTTAGTATTTAATAAGATCATTTTCCTTCCCCTTTGTCAAATAACATATATACCAATTTTTTTTTATTCAGTGTTATCATTTACCTGCACAATATTATTCCTCTTACATCTCTTATAAGTCAATAATATATTTTCATTTTTCCATTAGAAACATCAATTTTATCTCACTGGATTCGCTCAAAAAATTTCTAAGTCAATGAAAACAATGTAAAAAAATACAAAAAATTCGACAAGTATAGCAGGTGATCTCTTAATCTAGGATAAACAAAGAGTTTTTATATCGTTATTGCTCTTTCCCGTAATTGAAACTTCATGATTTTTTTTTATGAATTGATAATTTTTGGTTCCATTTTTGGTCAAATTTTCATTATTTTTTAACGAGCCGTTTAGCGTCAAAAAAACATTTTCTGAAAACACAAATCGGACTGTAACGCCCCTTTAGCGAATGTAATTTTAGAAAAAATATCTCACCTCATTTCCATATAATGTTCTATTTATAGGCATAGTTTCATTCTTGTCCGTCAAACAGTATGGCTTGTATCGCTCTCACAAAGTTTGAGATTGATTTATAAGTCAAAATTTGTACATTTTATTGAAAAAAAAATATTTCCTGTTGATATAAAAATTTTGAATATATTTTTCGTTTGTTCCATTTGTAACCTCAAAGATAATGTCAAAATCTCAAAACTCTAGGGTTAGTAGTTTAGGAGAAATAAATGTTTAAAAAAAAACGGTTTTTGCAAAAAAAGTGACTTTCCCATCATGTATAATTCTTCCCAAACAATAGGGATCTTCGTCTAAATGGGGCCCATTTTTGTGTAAAATATCAACTTGATCCTTCAAAGATTCTGGACCGTAGCGTGGTAACAAGCAATGCTAACACACGCACCCACCCACGCAACCCACCCCCACCCCCACCCACACACACACAGACATCATCGTAAAAACTTCATAAAACGACTTCTGGGACCTCAAAACATGTAATTCCGTCAAAATCTCAGATCGAATTTTTTCACGATCACTATACTTTACTTATAGTAAAGTAAAAAATCTGGAGTGGCCTACACTCTACTTTACTATAAGTAACTCAATGTCAAATTTCTTGAGTATATAAAACATAACGTATCATTTAAGCATAACATAAATATCTAAATGGGATATAATTATTAGCATTGCATTCGTGAGGTAGTACAGATAGTGATTGAAGGACATTTATTTATAAGCTTATTTTTGTACATCGCAAATAATTTATTATTTGCAAATAATTTCATTAGTATAACTACAGCAGTAATATCATTTTTGAAAAACCAATGTGAACATTTCTTGAAACGAAATATTATCCTACAAGAGAACATGGCTATTGTTCAAATAGCCAGTAGATTTCTTACATCGTTTACTTAACATCCTTCTACATTGAATATTAATGTAAAATTTTCAAATTTAAAACAGTAAAATACCCTTTTTTTCTCTGAAAAACATCTTAAACAGCGAAGAAAATGTTGTTTTAAGGTGATTTGTTAATTAAAGATGTACGATAATTACAGTTATTAATCTCTAAACGAAAGATTTATATTTTGAATTATCTTTTACATTTTTGGTTTTTAACAGAATTATTATACTGGGAATTTTATGGCTTCTTAGTATTTAATAAGATCATTTTTCCTTCCCCTTTGTCAAATAACATATATACCAATTTTTTTTTATTCAGTGTTATCATTTACCTGCACAATATTATTCCTCTTACATCTCTTATAAGTCAATAATATATTTTCATTTTTCCATTAGAAACATCAATTTTATCTCAGTGGATTCGCTCAAAAAATTTCTAAGTCAATGTAAAACAATGTAAAAAAATACAAAAAATTCGACAAGTATAGCAGGTGATCTCTTAGTCTAGGATAAACAAAGAGTTTTTATATCGTTATTGCTCTTTTCCGTAATTGAAACTTCATGATTTTTTTCTATGAATTGCTAATTTTTTGTTCCATTTTTGGTCAAATTTTCATAATTTTTTAACGAGCCGTTTAACGTCAAAAAAACATTACCTGAAAACACAAATCGTACTCTAACGCCCCTTTAGCGAATGTAATTTTAGAAAAAAATATCTTAACTCATTGTCCATATAATGTTCTATTTATAGGCATAGTTTCATTCTTGTCCGTCAAACAGTGTGGCTTGTATCGCTCTCACAAGGTTTGAGATTGATTTATAAGTCAAAATTTGTACATTTTATTGAAAAAAAAATATTTCCTGTTGATATAAAATTTTGAATATATTTTTTGATTGTTCAATTAGTAACCTCAAAGTTAATGTCAAAATTTCAAAACTCTAGGGTTAGTAGTTTAGGAGAAATAAATGTTTTAAAAAAAACGGTTTTTGGCAAAAAAAGTGACTTTCCCATCATGCATAATTCTTCCCAAACAATAGGGATCTTCGTCTAAATGGGGCCCATTTTTGTGTAAAATATCAACTTGATCCATCAAAGATTCTGGACCGTAGCGTGGTAACAAGGAATGCTAACACACGCACACACCCACCCACCCACCCCCACCCACCACAACACACAGACATCATCGTAAAAACTTCATAAAACGACTTCTGGGACCTCAAAACATGTAATTCCGTCAAAATTCTCGAGATCGAATTTTTTCACGATCACTATACTTTACTTATAGTAAAGTAAAAAATCTGGAGTGGCCTACACTCTACTTTACTATAAGTAACTCAATGTCAAATTTCTTGAGTATATAAAACATAGCGTAACATTTAAGCATAACATAAATATCTAAATGGGATATGATTATTAGCATTGCATTCGTGAGGTAGTACAGATAGTGATTGAAGGACATCAATTTATAAGCTTATTTTTGTACATCGCAAATAATTTATTATTTGCAAATAATTTCATTAGTATAACTACAGCAGTAATATCATTTTTGAAAAACCAATGTGAACATTTCTTGAAACGAAATATTATCCTACAAGAGAACATGGCTATTGTTCAAATAGCCAGTAGATTTCTTACATCGTTTACTTAACATCCTTCTACATTGAATATTAATGTAAAATTTTCAAATTTAAAACAGTAAAATACCCTTTTTTTCTCTGAAAAACATCTTAAACAGCGAAGAAAATGTTGTTTTAAGGTGATTTGTTAATTAAAGATGTACGATAATTACAGTTATTAATCTCTAAACGAAAGATTTATATTTTGAATTATCTTTTACATTTTTGGTTTTTAACAGAATTATTATACTGGGAATTTTATGGCTTCTTAGTATTTAATAAGATCATTTTCCTTCCCCTTTGTCAAATAACATATATACCAATTTTTTTTTATTCAGTGTTATCATTTACCTGCACAATATTATTCCTCTTACATCTCTTATAAGTCAATAATATATTTTCATTTTTCCATTAGAAACATCAATTTTATCTCAGTGGATTCGCTCAAAAATTTCTAAGTCAATGTAAACAATGTAAAAAAATACAAAAAATTCGACAAGTATAGCAGGTGATCTCTTAGTCTAGGATAAACAAAGAGTTTTTATATCGTTATTGCTCTTTTCCGTAATTGAAACTTCATGATTTTTTTTTTATGAATTGATAATTTTTTGTTCCATTTTTGGTCTAATTGTCATAATTTTTTAACGAGCCGTTTAGCGTCAAAAAAACATTTTCTGAAAACACAAATCGTACTCTAACGCCCCTTTAGCGAATGTAATTTTAGAAAAAAATATCTTAACTCATTGTCCATATAATGTTCTATTTATAGGCATAGTTTCATTCTTGTCCGTCAAACAGTGTGGCTTGTATCGCTCTCACAAGGTTTGAGATTGAATTATAAGTCAAAATTTTTACATTTTATTGAAAAAAAAATATATCCTGTTGTTTTAAAATTCTGAATATATTTTTCGTTTGTTCCATTTTAAACCTCAAAGATAATGTCAAAATTTCAAATCTCTAGGGTTATCAGTTTAGGAGAAATAAATGTTTTAAAAAAAACGGTTTTTGGCAAAAAAAGTGACTTTCCCATCATGCATAATTCTTCCCAAACAATAGGGATCTTCGTCTAAATGGGGCCCATTTTTGTGTAAAATATCAACGTGATCCATCAAAGATTCTGGACCGTAGCGTGGTAACAAGCAATGCTAACACACGCACCCACCCACCCACCCACACACACACAGACATCATCGTAAAAACTTCATAAAACGACTTCTGGGAATTCAAAACATGTAATTCCGTCAAAATCTCGAGATCGAATTTTTTCACGTTCACTATACTTTACTTATAGTAAAGTAAAAAACTGTTAGGTAGGGAATTTAGGCATATAGTGGTATCATTGTGTTAAAATAGGTATTTATATCCATGATTCTGGAAGATAGGTTTAGTCTCATTGATGATACAGCCATTGTGAAACCGGTCGGGTGACTTCACCAGCGATAGACGAGGTATGACGGTTGATAATAATATCTTATTTACAAACCCCTGTGGCACTAACAATATGCATGAATTTAATACAAACAAGGTAAACAAAATGTAAAAAGTTATTTCCTTATAGAATGAAGTATTTTTTTTCACATTATTATTATTATAGTCAGTTCTAAAAGAAATTCATTAAGAATTCACAGTACATATGTAACATTGGGAAAAGTACCTACACAGAATTTAAAAAAAAAACACAATAAGGAAAATTAGCAGAGGGTAAAACAAAAATTTACAATAAATAGCTCCTTCAGTAAGGTAATAACTTTGTTGATTTTTGTTTTTTGAACCTTTTTTGTCTTATATATCTTTCTCTCAAATGTAAATAAAAGCTCTTATAATATAACTTTAATTATTTACAGCATTCTCTGAAAATATTGTGTTTTGAATATCTTGAACTGTTTTTTGTTACAGATGAAATCACTGTGATGAACACTAACAGAGATCCTATAGCTCAAGTGGCCTCCAATTCAGTTTGGGGTTTACTGAGAGGACTCGAGTCGTTTTCTCAACTTTCCTTCTTCAATGGCACTCTCAATCAAGTAAATATTAAAAACAATCATCTTAAAGAAGTACATAAGTAATTCGTGATAAACGTTTCTTTGATGATTCCTGAGTAAAGGAACACCAGAACAACCTCCTCCAGTCTTTATTGGTCGCTAGTTAATACTTTAAAAAAAACCAGGTCAAATACCTAGGTATAATAATCGACTGCCGGCTCACTTTTAAACGCCTTTCAAAAAAAAAAATAGAAATAAATTGGGTCTGGTACTAATGTCAAATTTGTACCCTATCCTGAAGTCAAATAATACTCTACAGGTAGTAAAGGACCTCATTTATATTGTGGTAATTTGGGCAAGCATGACTAACGAATGCTCGACCTGGTTGCAAGCCGCAAGAAGTAATAAAACTATCATAGAGATAGTTCAAAATAAATGTGCACGCATTATGGCTGGGGCACCTTTTGGTATACCAGGAATGAGGGTATTCAGAGAGACCTCAGGTTTGAATCAATTGAACAATTTCACAAATAGACTGGTGACCAATGAGGACACGAAAATCCCACCCCATCCAAACCCCCTTATTCAGAGCGTACCCTTATGAATCCCCCCATCGCTTCCATCGTAGAGGCTGTTGTTTAAATAGAAGACCAAACTCTTCCTAGACTGACAACTCTTTCACGACTTGTCTCTTAAATCTTTTAAGAGGTTTGTAAACCGACTAACCGGATGAAATAGTACAGACATTACATACTGACTCCACAATCACAGTAGTATTATTTATCAGCAGTAGTAGGCCCGTGACCTGGAACTACTAATTACAACGTGCACTATAGCACGCGGAAAGAATTATTAGTCGTTGGCCGTTGGTTTGAAGATTCCATTAAAAAATAGTTATAATATAAATTATCTATAATCAAGCACACTATAATCAAACAATATTAAAACTGAAAAAAATATATTAAAAGGTATTTTTTTTTGTAATTTTACATCGGATGAAATATTATTTTATTAATACCTGAAGTTTTAAAATATTTTCATTATTAACTCATGAGTTGTGCTATCCGTAAGTGCTTAGTATTGACTCATATTGGGGTAAATAGATAAAACAAAGTCTACACACATAAAAAAGAAGCTTTTTTATTCTACGCGTTTCAAACTCATTGTGTTCATCGTCAGGTAAACTTCCAAAATGTAGGAGTGAACAGCCGACCAGAGTCCAGCCTTCAACTGGACTCTCGTCTGTCGTCTATTCCTACATTTTGGAAGTTTACCTGATGATGAACAGGAAGTGTTCGAAACGCGTAGAATAAAAAAAAAGCTTCTTTTTTATGTATGTAGACTTTGATTTATCTATTTACCCCAGTATTTTCATTATTATTTTATTCTAGAATTTTCTAATTGTCATAAAAATGAAAAAAAGTAAAAAAACTTTTTTTGTTAGTTACTTATAAAAGAATCCTGGATCAATGATAAGCCTAGATTCATACACCGAGGCTTAATGATAGACACTGCACGCCATTATCTTCCCCTTTCTACCATTAAGAAGTTGATTCAGGCCATGGAATACAACAAAATGAACGTCCTTCACTGGCACATAGTTGATGATCAGAGTTTCCCCTACAAAAGTCGACTCTTTCCATCTCTTAGGTAAATAATAACATTTTTTGTTCTACATCTATAGCGATCTTGTTTTGCTATTTCTTTTTTTTCTGTAAAGAAGGACTGCTGTCCAAATGCTTAGTTATATATTTTTTTTTATATCTGTTTGTTATTTACCTACTCTTCTGTCTCTTAGTTATTTATATTTATTTAAAATCAAAATTAAATTGTCTAATTGTTCAACAAAAACGAAAGAAAAACATAAAGAAAAGCTGAAGCTAAATTTAGCAAAAGTGCCAAAATATTCGAGATATTGCGGAAAATTTATCCTAATCCCTGAATTCCCTCCTTTAATTATTGAATAGAAATAGTGGGATGTAGGTTTCCCAATCCCACACTATATGTCTGCCTCTTTCAACTGGTAAACATGATTCGAGGAAAAGAAACCTCGGGGAAAAAATACCCCTCAAAAAACAATTAAAAGATAAACTAATACTAAATTTTTCTATCATTTACATAATTTACCAATCACCGATACATACAGCCTTAGAGAGATAGATAGATAGATAGATAGATAGATAGAGAGAGAGAGCGAGAGAGAGAGAGAGAGAGAGAATATGTATGTATGTTTGTATGTATTGGTTACTGTTTTTATTTATTTTATTTGAGTGATGAATTTGATTTACTTCAGCATTTCTATATTGCGCTATTTTTCCAGTTTTTGTTTAAATAAATATAATGACCTGTAAGAATTATTTGGATTTTCCAGAAGTTTTTACATTTATTGGTAATTTGGTATTGGTTTAATATACTACTTCTAGTCAAAAAATAGATTCACTTTCTTTTTTTGGGGGGGGGGGGGGTTTGAAGGATTTTTCCCCGGGGGTATTTTTCCTCGGAGGAGTTTTTCCTGCCCCGGGTAAACATAGTAATTTCAATTCCTCATAGGCATTAATTAATTTGCTATAGTTTCCCATAGAGTTTACACAAACTACAGTCCTATCTGATGTTACTTGACAAGGAAACTGCTTCTCTGTTATCAGCTTTTTCAGACCTTAATAAACTGCAGCCTCCTAAGGTTTTGATAAATATTGAATGAGGCTTTTCTTGTTCTTCAGCCATATAGGTATAACATGTGCAGAGGCACCACTGGTAAACACTGTTACTGCTATGAAATTTGTATAATTAACAGAAATATTAATTATTCTATTTAATAATTAACAAATTGATTAACAAATATACAGTTTGTATTCAATCGTCATAAAATAATCGTTGTTGAACCAAACACAAACATGAATGATTTCTGCTAACTTCGACCAAAAGAGGCTAACTTCTGCTAACTTCGACACCAGGGCACCGAGTGGGTTGGAGGTGCGTGCGTCCGAAAGAAATCCAACGCCCTTTTTGATGATGTAAAACAGTGGTGTATCAAAGGAAGGGGAGGTGGTCTACTACCCCGGGTGGCACGCGCCAGGGGGCGGCATTCTGAGAGGGTAAAAGTAGAAAATAGAAAAAAATTGTAATAATAAGGTAATAAAAAAATATAAAATTTTATACTAAAATTAGTTTTCAAGGTCGTAATTGTTGTTATGCTTTATTTGTGTAATACAGTTTTTTAAACGGACTTTGAACTGTAATATTTGCAAATTAAAAATAAATTTATTTCAATTTTTTCAAAACTAGTTTTTTAATGGGATTGAAAATTTATTATATTTTTTGCGTAGCCAGTTAATTTAATTTAACAATTTGTTTATGATTTGAATTATACTTTTTTTGTTTTGAAAAATCTTTGGTTTTCTTTTTGATGACTCTATATATATATATATATATGTATAGGATTACTGTAATAAGATCTAAGTCTGGGACTAATAACAGCAGTCTAAAATTAGATCTTTGATTGTAATTCTGTGAAAATAAATATTTTTGAGGGCATTTTAGAGTTTTGAATGTTAACGGATGATCAAAGTCAAATCTTACGACTGCCTCCGGGTGGCAAAAATATTTGCTACGCCCGGGGCAATTGAGCGGAGTCGTAAATTTTACAAATGATGTACAATTTCTAAATTAGAACAAAATATTATTATTTACAAATTCACATAAGGGGTTATTGAGGATTTTGGTCATAAAACATACAACTCCTGATCATCAGCCGACGTTTCGCCAAAAGTTGTTTGGCATTTTCAAGGCTAAAAACAATTTATTAAACGACATAAGTAAAGCAAGATAAATAAATCATCAGACACCATCCAACAGAAAACTAAACGACACAAACAACAATTATAGTACCCAGAGAACCACAAAAGGTATCATAAAATACCTAGTGTTATTATGATTATTATTATTATTTAAAAAACAGACATTTGTCGTTTAAACCTAATTGCGTATTATTAATTATTCCGAACACCAAAAACCACATTTTCAAAACATCAATTTTTTGGTGTTCGGAATAATTAATAATACGCAATTAGGTTTAAACGACAAATGTCTGTTTTTTAAATAATAATAATAATCATAATAACACTAGGTATTTTATGATACCTTTTGTGGTTCTCTGGGTACTATAATTGTTGTTTGTGTCGTTTGGTTTTCTGTTGGATGGTGTCTGATGATGTATTTATCTTACTTTACTTATGTCGTTTAATAAATTGTTTTTTAGCCTTGAAAATGCCAAACAACTTTTGGCGAAACGTCGGCTGATGATCAGGAGCTGTATGTTTTATGACCAAAATCCTCAATAACCCCTTATGTGAATTTCAAATATCAGTGCTCGAGAAACTATATCAATATTATTACTTACGTTTTTTAAATTATTAAATAAAATAGGAAAATTAATGGAGAATGGAATGTTGAAACAAATATTTAAAACATATACATCTGCTTAAACAATTATGACACAATGAGTACATACATTTCAAAAAGTTCTGCTATAAATGAACATCTGAACATCTGTTTGTGGTTGTTTATTTTGCATAGTATATACTCTTATAGTATACTATAGGTTTCTGTTATACTCAGTGTAAATATGTGGTTCCATTCGGTCAAATATTTGATTTGTTACAGTGACCTTGATGTAAGTTGCTCTTTTCAAATGATTATTAGCTGCATATTCATTCTCAAAGTATAAATATAACGTAATGAGGTTCTTTTGAAATTAGTTAATACATTAAACTATTTTAGTAAGTGTTAGTTATTAATATTGAAAAAAGGTACCTGTGATAACTTATAAATGATATTGTTTGGTTGCGTTTTGAAGTTCCAAAATTTATTTTTTTATACTTAAATAAACGTAAGAGGTATCATAATAGAGTTTAATAGTGATCTAGGAAAACAAAGCATGCTAGTATACAGGCAATATTGCCTTTACTTATACTATTGTTTAAGAACTGAACATGGTGGTAATACATGTCGATTGAAAAATAATAAGTTGTTGTCTGCTACTTAGTAATTGACCATCGAATTGACATTCGTGAATTTTGAAATGGAATAGCAAACAAATGTTATAAGTGCCACGTCAGATGTATGTATTGGGCTTAGAATCTTAGTACCTACTGTTCCAAGAGTACCCAGTCAAACGCCTTAGTAAGTGTATCTGAAAAAGAGTAGAAACTGTGAGGACGAAGGAAGCTACAAGGAATTTTGGACTCACAGATTCGCATTGCATCAGTGCCGACCCTTGTTTCCAACTGGGCGGTGTGTTACCTCGGGGCAAGCCCGCTAATGGGGTCTGCTCGATCTCGCCCCAACAGACTTGTGTTATGGTAACTGTCGCCTGTCTTGGGTCGGTGTTCGCAGGTGTAAGGTCCACTTAGCAGGCTTTGGATTCGCTAATGCTAACCCTCTCCTCCAATATTTTCAGGCATCTCCTAATCTTCCTCTAACTTACTTAACTCCCTATTGTCTGTTACTTTTCCTCCTTCAATTTAAATTTTAATATTAAATCTTTAAAATTTAATAATCTCTTTTATCAAGTAAACATCAAACTTCTAAAGATTCTTGACTATTCTCTTCTAGCCCTTGTTGACGTGCGTTGTAGAAGCCTGCCTCCACGAAGCCGCCCATTCATGGCGATTGTCTCCTTTTCCACATTTGTGGTAATGAAACTCCTCCCTTATAACGTGGTGGAAGAGCCCCCACGTTAAAAACACCAACCTAGTGTACTTTATCATTGTATGGCCGAAATTTTCATTATTTTTCCTCATTATAATAAATCGTCATTTAATGTCATCTAGATTGATAATACGTGAGATTATAGTAAAGTTGAGAGTATGCCAATCCAAATGTTATTCTATAATTCTTTGACTCATTTTAAGTTTTAGCTAGATGTTTTCAATTTTAATTTCCTAATGAAGAATTTTATTTTATCATCTAATTGATTTTAATTATAATAAATGTTTGATAAGGACTATAATAATATATTATAAGCTTATGAAACTTAATAATTCTAAACATAGCCGCTGTTGAATATGTTTGGTTGTTTTAGCGAGAAAGGAGCCTATCACCCGGAATATATGATTTACACTGCTGAAGACATAAGAAAAATTATCACATTTGCAACCAATCGAGGGATTAGAGTGATACCAGAATTTGATACTCCAGGTGAGTGAAAAGAGACTCAGTTTTAAGAAATATTTGCTCTAGTGAACATACTGCAAAAGTACTTTAAATAACTAGAACATGCAATCTTTCCTCTAATTTTAAATATCTTCAATGTTTATCAACCTCGGTAAAGTGACACACTTGTATGTTGTGATATATTATCAGTGTGACAAGATGTAGCATTGTACCCTGAGGGATTGACAGGCATTTTGAAGCACACTATGTGTCGAGACTGAAATTCAAGTGAGGCGAGGAATAATAGTATGTCATGAGAAATTTCCATGTGTGCCCTTAGAGTTTGGTCGTTGTGTCGATGCACGCTATGTGAGATTGTCAGTATGCCGATACACTACATAAGTAGTGTTATGTGAGATACCAGCTACATTGTGACACGCTTGTGTGAGATTGCTTTGTGTATCTAGGTGCACTCATTGCCATGAGAGAACAACAGGTGTTCACTGAAGATTGCTAACAGACGAATACACTAGTATGATATGATATGGTTTAAGATGTACTGAAACAGTCAAATGAAAGAGCCATGGCAGCCCAGTGGCCATCGCCTCTAGACTGGTTGATCCGGAGTTCAATACCCATCTGAGCACGTCTGTTCCGAATCTGTCTATACTGCTACTAGTTAAAGATCCTTACTCTAAATACACTTGAGTTAGACAAAAATTAGGACTCCTAATGTAGAATGTTCATTGTGTGATAATTCGAAGAACCAACTTTCAGCCCATGTTTGTCCTATCGTGATTCTGCTGCTGCAACCTAACATAACCTAACATGTAAATGTGTCACAGATTATTTCCATATATGCGAAGCATGAGAGATTGTCAGATGTGAGAGAGTCCTGTGAGAGATTTTAATATTTTGGTGCACACACACTCGGTGACTGCCGTGTTTTCGAAGCACACTAGTGTGTTGCACTAGTGAGAGGTTGTCAAGTGATTGACATACTAGCTCACCGCGTGACATTACATTCTATTGGTTGTAAATGAATTAATCTCTTAACGATATACCGCTGTCAGATGGTAATGGTATACATGATTGAACAGTAATCATGTAATACTGTTTTATTGCATTCGTTTGGAGCAGGCGCTAATTTCATTCGTATTTGGGATTAATGAGCCAGTGATGTATGCTACGAGTGCCGTTACAGCATTGTCCCATTCAAGTGGATTTCGGTCTTTATTTAAAACCGTTTTAATAGGCAGAAGTATAAATGTTGAAACAGAAAAACTAAGTATTATATTAAAAATTATTTTACAAAGAAAAATAGTATGTGGATTTCAAGAACAACTGTCTGGTTTGAATGAACACGTAACACTGTTACGTTCATTCAAACGTAACTGAAACGTCAGTTAATGAAGTATTACGTGTTCATTCAAACTAGACAGTTGTTGAAATTCACATACTATTTTTCTTTGTAAAATAATTTGTAATGTAATACTTAGTTTTTCTGTCTCAAAATGTATACTTCTGCCTATGAAAAAGGTTTTAAATAAAGACCGAAACGTTGACAATGAGAGTTTAATTTGAACCTGAAGAACTGACCGAGTCCCGATAAACTTTAGTTTTGTTTCTATTCCACGGTCGATATTTTTATCAATCAATTTGTATAAATATATATATTATATATAATGTATATATATATATATATATATATATATATATTGATAAATAAATACTTTAAAACACTGCTTTTCGAGCATATTTTTTTACATCCCTCTACTTTCGAACATTTTACATTCGGAACACTTTCAGGAAGTAATTATGTGCGAAAGCCGAGAGCCCACTGTATCTCAAAACATACAACACAGGTGTCTGAATATCCGTTCACTCTACCGAAATACCCAAATGGCATTGAATTTGAAAGAAAAGAGTCTTACTTTATTGCAAAATTTCTCATCTAAAAGTATTAGTGTGAAAACAATTTTCAAAGATTACTTTATTTTTTTTAATTTCTTATAAATCTGCCAAAAACGATTTTTTTATTGTAATCCTTTAGATTATGGATTTTTAATTTAGGTTTAAAATGAAGGGGATTTGACGCGCACCGTAATTACGAGTATCTTCCGTGACAATAGTTGAAGACATTGTTTTTGAGTAATGATTAACGATCGTTTGTTTTAAAGGGGATCCATAAACAAGCAACAGTAAAAAATGCAAATTAATGTTAAATTACATCTTGATTAAAATAAGAGGGAGCGAGAGTTTCATCAAAGAAACGAAATCACAAAAATAATAATCTCTTTAAAAATAATAAGCACCATAAGGATGAAGCTGAACTATCGTAATACAGCTGGGCGCTACCCTAACAAATCAGCAAACGTGTGGCGTCCCGCAGATTTTGTTTGCCATGCTAGGCTAGAATGCTGAGTTCAATTACTTTTTTTTATTAGAGTTTACCTTCTATCACAGTTTTTAAGCGTTAGTTATACGACCCGCAATCAGTTACAAGCACCTCAGAAATATATGTTTTTTTTTTGTTTTTCTCTGGTCTAACAGGACCCGAAAGAGTTTTTTTTAATTGGATGCATTACCAAGCAGTTACATCTTATTACACTGGACCCTTTCCAGTGGAGTTCTTGTCATTTTCTTTACTCATCTTACTACTTCTTAAACAAAGTAATTATAACTCTGCGAAATTTTAGATTAACTTCTACAAATGAATAACTCAGAGTAACGGAACATTACTACTATATAATTTTAAAAAAACATTAAATAAAAGAAAGATTACATTATTAGTATTAAAAATATTTAGATATTGTTCGAGATAATAAGTTAAAGTTTCAGAAATCAATAAACACAACTTTAGTTTCGATGTTCTCATTCTGTCTTAAAGGATCTGTGTGACTACTTTAATAGTAATCGGGGTTAAACCATTCATTTATTTTTTGTAGCTCATGGTCCAGTTATTAACTCAGAATTATAATTTTTTTTTCCTTATTTCATTTATTCGTATAACAATTTCACTAATTGTTTCTTTTGTATTCTGATTTATCTGCATACATAAATAATCAATTAAATGAAACAATTCCACGAACTAAATAAAGTAGATTCATAAAAAGAACACACATAACCTTTTTGTCTTTAGAAGGGGTTGTTGGTGCCGTTTAAGTTTGTGATCTTCAAGGATATATTTGAAATATATTTTAAGGATTTGTTTCAAGAATTTATTGAGAAATTTGAAATGAAATTGAAATTTAATTTGCTGTTAGCTTATACCATACGTATGTGCTATAAATTACTAATAATTCAATTTAACAAAATAAATCACTGATACTCACTACTATATTTCTGTATTTTTATTGTCTCGTCATCAGAAAGGTAGATGTGACTCACTCTGTTTCAGTACATCTTAAACCATATCATATCATACTAGTGTTTTCGTCTATTAGCAATCTTCAGTGAACACCTGTTGTTCTCTCATGGCAATGAGTGCACCTAGATACACAAAGCAATTTCACACAAGCGTGTCACAATGTGGCTGGTATATCACATAACACTACTTATGTAGTGTATCGGCATAGTACGTTAACCACTGAGCTAGCCTGGCCCGTACCTCTGGCTAACATTTTACTTCAATGTTATGATTTGTATTATAGATGAACGTAAAGAACGACACTACATATGTGTCTGAAACGAGCTGGTTTGTATTATCCTCTTGTGATATGTGCTCTGGGAAAGTTAGTACCAGTCGGGTTCGCTACCATTGCTAATTCATTAATAAACGTATTTAAATTACTTTGCTTTGCCAAGATGATGGTGTCAAAGAGTTCGTCATAGTTTGATTCATATCCTTGTGATTCAGTCAAGCATGTTTACATTGCACTAGCGTCTCACAACGTCATCTCCATCGCAATTTCACTTTCCCTTTCCAATTACCTTCCACCCAGGAAGTCATTATTTTCAGATGTGTAGATTTTCCACCTTTTTTCCCCTTTTTTTTTTTTGTATTAGTTCTCCAACCAACTGGATACGGTAAGATACAATTTTCTATACATCGTCTTGCTTATGAAATTTCAATAAAACTTAATAAAATAGGTAATCTTTCTTTCGAAGAAGTTGTTAGTGCCGTTTAAGTTTTGACAACAAGGATATAATTGAAATTTTAGGTATTTAAATTGCTTGATATAACTTATACCGTATGTACGCGATATAAATATTACAAATAAATCAGAATAAATTCAAAAATAATTTAAATAATTTATTACTTAAAGGCAATTTTATAAACAACTTTCAGGATGAATTTGTTATAAAAAAAATTATTTCACTGTTTAAGAGCTGTTTTAAAAAGTTGTGAAAATGCATAAAATATAAAAAATATGTAATAAAGAAATTTAGATGTGACTAATAGTGGCTGATACCGTTATTCTTATTCATTTTTATAATTATAATTTCATTTGATTTGTATCATCCTTACTAAGGATAATAATGACAAAGATCATGATGAACACAAAAAACACCAAGATTGGGATAAATGTATACACACATTGTTGAAAATTAGACCATATTTAGCTGAAGCTTGCTTTTTCATAAGCTTCTCGAATTTCCTGAATAACGGTCCTTTTACTGAATCCACAAACTATAGTAAATTACAAATCAATTATATATATTTATATAAAAAGATTTCACATTAACACGTGAAATAATAAGAGAATAAATATTGTAAGTGGACAAATATTCTAAATTCAAATATTTATAATAATAATAACTAAAAGTAGAAATTAATATAAGTTTTAACAAAGTTTGCTAAAAAAATGATCAGCGCTTATTTTTTGTATAGTATAACATGTTTCTGTTGGAAAATTCCTCTGTAAGAGGAGACTTTATTCTGTTTGGGTCTGACCTGGTTAGGCCTCTTATGTCAGCCTGTCTTATTGTAGGTCAAAGCTTCTAAGCCCTTTGTCTCTTTACCTGCTTCGGTCCCTATTCCATTCTTGTTGACAGTTTGCCCTGCATTCCTTGCAGGCTCCACCAAATAATCACAAGGCAGGCTCTTTCTTTTTGGATAAAAATAAATTTTCTTTTGTTAATTGATATGTTTTAGTTATTTGGGTTACCTTAGCTTTCCCTGACCCCCCCCCCCCCCACCCCACCATCAATTTCAACTATGTGAAATGCAATTTCTTATAACATGTTATTGGAACGACAGTGGTTAGTGATATTATAAAGAAATAGGTAACCTGGGTTGCGTCGTAGACTGGTGTTAAAATTGTTGGACATATTCCTTCTCAAAGCAACTGCTCATGAAGATCTCCAGAAGTTGTTCTTGAAGACAGTGTCCAAAATTGGTTCAATGACTCAAACATAAGTATAGGAGGTATGGTAATATTATCCATATTGTAAGGATGATTTTACAGTTCAATTATATTGGGATGAAGATTCATGAGATGAGTCAGTGGCTGTTTGTTTTTGTCTGTTTACTTTGTAACATAGATGGCTTTTTTGATTAAAGTTTACTTTTTTGATTTGGGTTGACCCTGAAGATGCTTTAGGTGGGTCAAAAGGTTAACATCACAGTGACACATACAATATGTCTTACCATTACATGTTGCTTACTCAAATTTGTTACTTACCTATACCTTAATGTAGGGCAAAAATAGTGATGTTATAATATCTTCATAGCTAACCTTCGAATCTTGACCTTAACACTAGATTTTTATGTGGCAGGGAGTCTACTCGGCCTCTCTTAGAAATGACATAAATCTGTTGATCCAGAGTCTGTACGATGTTCATGACTAGCTTTCGAATATTGACCTTGACACTAGATTTTTATGTGTGGGGTGGGAAAGTCTACTCGGCCTCTCTTAGAGATAACATAAATCTGTTGATCCAGAGTCTGCACGATGTTCATGGCCAGCCTTCGAATCTTGACCTTGACACTAGATTTTTATGTGGGGAAAGTCTACTCGGCCTCTCTTAGAGATAACATAAATCTGTTGATCAGAGTCGTGATGTCATGTACCTCGAATTGACTTACTAGATTTTTATGGTGAAAGTTACTCGCTCCTTGAGATGACTAAATCTGTTGATTCAGAGTCTGTACGATGTTCATGACTAGCCTTCGAATATTGACCTTAACACTAGATTTTTATGTGTTGAAAGTCTACTCGTCCTCTCTTAGAGATGACATAAAGCTGTTGATCCAGAGTCTGTTCGATGTCAATTGCTTTATTCGCTCGAATCTTGACCTTGACAATAGATTTTTATGCGGGAAATGGGAAAATCTACTCGTCGTCCCTTGGAGAGGACATAAAGCTATTGACTGCTGGTCTCTATTCTGTTGGGAAAACGATTACAAATAAACTTGAGTATAGTACAATTTAGGTCTTCTCATGCAAAATTCACCCGATTATGTTTCACACCCATAACTAAACAGGGCTGAATAATAGCCAAATAATAAATGAGCCACACTTTACGCCTTTAGACCAACAATAAAGGTGATTGCCAATAGATGTTGGTGTTGGAAATAACAACAATTTAACACATATTCTCCTTGCCTTTCTTTATCTTCCAAAATTTAAAAGATTTTTGTGTAGTCTAGACGATCCCAACTCAGTCACTCAAAAAAGGATAAGCTTTCAAGTGAATCTGTGAAGTCTCACAGTTGCTTTTCAAAGAGCTGTCCGAGTAGAAGATAAGAACAACAGAGTGACAAATAGTAGATTGTCATTACGCATCGCAAAAACATTCAAAGATATTAATTTGAGGTAGCAAGTTTTAAAACTAATCTGTCTGCGCATAGCCGGGTACAGCACGCAATTCAGGATAATGTCGGATAAAATGTGTCACTTGTTTAAATAAATGTCTGAAAAGTACTTATATTTTTATATTTTATTTTATGAAAATTAAAATTTTGTTTTAGCCTTCGTCCCTTGTAGTTTCAAAATAAATACCTTAAACAAAACTATTGATTCTCAATGTGACCTATAATTATCTCTTGTAGCCGATGAGGTTCAAGATTGCACTGGGGGGGGGGGGGGGTCTTATATTCATTTAGTAAAAGGGCTAGTGTAGCCCAAAGGCTTGCGTACTCACCTCTGGACAGATAGATCCGGGGTTCAATTATTACTCTAGGGTCGATTTTTTTCACGCAGAAGGTGAACAAATGTAAGCACGTCTTTTCTCAAAGAGGACAATACACTGTCGGTCTGGAGCCCGTACATTGACAAGTACTCGTTAAAGATCCCTTTTCTTTAATACACTTGGGTTAGCCAGAATATAGGACTCTCAGTGTAGAATTAACTCAGTAATATGATTCTCCCATTACTAAAATAGATAAAAAATAATGAATGAAATACACTTTTCACCATTAGAAGAGACTAAAAGGTTTAAAACCTATTTATTAGCACTAGAAAACAAACAAACATATTGATTTAGGTGGAGCCGATGGAGTAGGCTCCCAACGAAACTCTACTCCTACCAAATATTAATAATTGGTAGAACATTTTTTTGTTTATTTTTATAACACAAATGGAAATTAATACCACTATAATAAAATATTAAAATACAACTGAAGGATTGTAATGTATAAACAAATTTGAATTTAGTTAACAGTTATATATCACTAAATTATATTATATTTAATAATATTTTACGGTAAATGCATGAAATAAAAATAAACTTCTAAAACGACAATTCATAATGGGGTATAAATCTTTCAAACAAAACAACTGGACTTCATTGAGCAAGACTCTGGTGAAGACAAGATGTTTTGTTTGAATGATCTTAAACCCATATCTGAATTTCCTATTACAGTGTAGACTTAATTTTACTTATATGAACTTAAAGGAAGACGTGGAAGAAATGTCTGCCTTCTTTCAAACGTTTCTGTTATGGAAAATGAAAACACGCTACTATTTTTCAAGAGAGTTAATATGCGGGATAATTTGTTCTGACAACAGTTTCATTTTGAATTTTTCAATGCAGGATTTGGCATTGATAACAATTATGATAACTGCAGACAGTTAACATTATCTGTCATTATGATTATTGGTTCCACGATAATACTAAACTGTTGTACATTATTATATCTTTTCATTGTATCACACAAATTATATATATATCAGCTCAAAAACGAAAAAATTGCGCACACAGAGAAAGAGACATACTTACAAACTCAAATTTTCAGACGATCCGTCTTTGTTTTCTTGACCCAATATTTATATGATATAATTTTTTTGAGGGTTGAGGTTCTTTGATTTGAAACTAGTTCTTTTGGAGACGTTTCGACATACTCGTATGTTTATGTTATTTTCAGGGCTACAACATGTTTGTTTTACAATTAGCACTATAGTTACTACAATTTTGGTTATTTATTACATTTTACATGAACAGTAACGGAGAGGAATTGATTTGATAAATCAGTTATTTTAACTATGGATTTTTTTTTACACTGACGTAAGTCACTTATGTCAATGTAAAAAAAAGATCCATAGTCGAAATATCTGATTTATCAAATCAATTCCTCTCCGTTACTGTTCATGTAAAATGTAATAAATAACCAAAATAGTAGTAATTGTAGTGCTAATTGTAAAAAATGTAGCCCTGAAGATGACATAAATATAAGTCGAAACGTCTGCAAAAGGACTAGTTTCAAACCATTAGACCTCAACCCTCGAAAAAATTATATCATATATATATATATATATAGTTTACACAGGAAAGAGAAAAACAAATAAAAACACACACAAAAAAGACTGATAACGATATTACGACATTCGTCGTCATCGGGCGGTAGTACGGTACAAGTTGAGGCCAGGAGGAGAGCGGGCTTTAAGAAGACAGATAATTGCCTCCTCTGAATCTATTAAAGTAACCCGAGAAGACGGTACAGGGATGTGATTAAGGACTTGGACACGGAAGCAGTGATTAATGTCCAGTCCATGGGAATATATATATATATATAATCTGCGGTTTTTTTTACAATTGGGGTAATATTTTAAAATATTTTGAAATATACCTTGATATAAAATTGTTATAAAATTTATAAATTATATAAATTTTATAGTTATAAATTATTATAAAATTTGATAACAATTTATAAAATTGTTTTTGTAGCAATATAAAGTAGAAGTTTGTGAAAACGTAAGCCTTGAAGTTTATAAAAGTTTTGAAACATAACAGCACAGTTGTGTGTTTATGTCTGTTCCATTCATTACATGTTAATTCTTCTGTTAGCTCTGGTGAAGTGGCACGTTCGTTCTGATACAAGGCAGTACTAGACGTGTCCATGACAAAATCCCATCCCCTCAACACAAAAGTCACAAATGCATAATTAAGATAATCAGTTAAGCTGTAATGGTCAGTTGTCGTATATTCGCTATTAAAAATGAAAGAATTTTGTTTAATTAACCATTATTTTATTTTGATTCTTTTTCTAATATTGGTATTGATTGGCCTATATAAGTTACATTCTGTAATCAACAAATTAATTTGCAATAATATTATAATTTCTTGAAACCCTTTTGATCTGTTTGGCTTTTAATGTTTATTTATAAAATGAATAAATGAACCTTACCTTGAATATCAGACCAACTCATTTCCGTAGTATTCTGAAAGAGTGGAAGAAACAAATCTCCTTGGACAGTTTTTCTTTTTAATCCTGTGAAAAAGGCAAAGACCAGTGAAGAGAAAAGCAGTAACTAAAATTATGCGTACAGTACTATTTAAGTTATGTCTAAGTTAAATATTGAAATCGTTTGACCAATTTCGGACGTAATCCAACTTCAAGGGGAATGTTTTATTCTTTCTTAACATAACATACACTAATATCTGTGCTGGAGGTAAGATCAGACATAAAAAATCCAACCCGACCAGAGCCTGGCCTGCGGGTATTAAAGCTCGGGCCGTATCGAGTAAATATTGGGTATATACCATATTGGAGAGTATTCTCCACCAGCCAAGCAAATCTCGGTCGTCTGTTTTATCCAAATTATTTATTTTATAATTAATATTCCTTTGTTTAATATCAATATTAATAGTAGTGTAGTTTACATAATACACATATATATATTATAAAAAAAAAAAGTTAGCGAGAGTGAAACCCCGGTTCGATCCGACCTGAACGTAATAATCGACATTTTGGGCCCGACCCGACCCGAATTTCGGGTAAGAAAGATCTTACCTCTAATCTGAGCTACTAGTAGAAATCGTAATTCCTAAGGTAACATACCTTCATGACATAATTAAATAGGTATGGTTTGAGACCATACAATCAACCTGCATGCTCTTCGGTCATAATGTATGATCAAGTCGTGCTGGGCCGCCCGTCACCTTGTTTACGGGATTGTGCATCTATAAATACAGCGGTACCTCGGTATATGAGTGCCCCAACATACGAGTTATTTGAGATACGAGCTGTTAAATGAGCGAAATTTTGTTTTGAAATACGAGTGAAATTTGAGATACGAGGAACAGCCAATTGTAGTATCAGGTCATTTATAAATATGTACATTTTTTTTTTCTACGATGCCGCCTAAGGCCCACTCAGTTTACCTTTGAAAATTGGAAGATCAATTCAATTAGAAGATCTTGGAAATGTGGGAGAGAGTTTCATAGTTCGTGGCAAAGAAACACCCCGAAAAAGTTGCAACTGGTCGTTGCATCAGATCTATTTAATGAAACTTGCCTAACTCATTTCCGTAGCATTCTGAAAGAGAGGAAGAAACAAACCTTCTTGGACAGTTTTTCTTTTTAATCCTGCGAGAAAGGCAAAAACCAGAGGAGAAAAAAGCAGTAACTAAAATTATGCATACAGTACCATTTAAGTTATGTCTAAGTTAAATTTAAATAACCAAAATATTAATTACATATGTACGTAAACTTAATAAAACCAGTTTTTTAAACAGTTTTTTCTAACCACCTCTGCAATCCCTTTTATTATGTTTTTATACAATATTTATCATTTATAAAAATATTTTTCTCATTCAAAATCACGTAACAAAAACAATTAGGATTAAGTATTTTTGGGGCTGGAACGGATTAATGGCATTTTAATTGATTTCAATGGGGAAAATTTCTTTGAGATACGAGTAAATTGACATACGAGCAAGGTTACAGAACGAATTAAACTCGTATCCCCGAGATACCACTGTAGTTTGTTTTATTCAACTTCTACGTAGGAGATTTTATTTGAATGCAGTGCGGGTTTCTTTCAGTATTTTGTCCGCAAAGATTTGGTCACATCGTGCAATCAGATACTGATATACGAGTATAGTACTAAATCAAACAAGTGGTATTTTGTTTGGTGGGATTTAGTCTAGTATTACTTGTTTGATGAATCAAAGTTTTTTCTAGTGGGGTTTCTATGATGGTGATTTTTTTCTAGTGAGTGTTTTGTTTGATCGTTTTGTCTGGAAGTGGTCTGTTGGGTTTAGTCTGTTGGGTTTAGTCTGTTGGGTTTAGTCTGTTGGGTTTAGTCTGTTGGGTTTAGTCTGTTGGGTTTTTGTGTTGAGTGGTTTTATCTGCAGAAGCAGAGGAATTCGAGTGAGATTTTTAGATCAATCATTGGATCGGAATTTAGAATTGAGTGTTCAACATTCATTCATTATAGATTGGAGTGACTGTTTTCTCTCGATGCTTGTATTCCTCGGGGTCTCTCACAGTTCTATTTCATGAGTCCTACTTCTGAGATATATTCAACATCTAGTAGGGCATAGTAACCTTTACACGAGAACATATTTATCTGAAGAATAATACGACGTGTTCATCAGGTTAGGCCTTGTCCCCTTTTCACCAGAAAACATATTCAAGGTAAAAAACACGATGTTTTCATGACTAGGGCCTAGTCACCTTTCCACGAGAACATATGTATCTGAAGTTTTATGAATAAAATTTGTTTATCCGGAGACTTTCTGTATAATTTCCTAAAATTATTTACTATATTAATTTATCACATGAAGGCTAGCCTGAGAATATATTTTACCCAAAATCGGTCCAATGGCGCTTCAATGGTGGAAAACCACTACTATAGAAAACATGGTGTTGCACCGGACACGTGTCAGGTCGAGCGTGAATGTTCAACACTGCTCTGTTCACTGAAACGGTAGCATCAATTTATAACTCCACCCATATAATGTCTAATAGCTCTCCCTCTTGTTGAAATAAAGCCGTACTGTAATCTAATATAATATAGTTGTTGCGTCTATCATTTCAATTTGTTATCAAACGTGTCTTATAGTTTTTAGACATACCTTAACCATTCTGAAATTCTGAAACCATCCTTGATTATTCTGTCAGTATTAATTTTTGTGTACTAAATGTCGCAGGACATACCCAAAGCTGGGGTCCCGGAATGGAAGGCCTTTTGACTCCCTGCTATGAAGGTGATCAACCATCAGGAACATTTGGTCCTATCGACCCTACTCAGGAAAAGAATTACATCTTTCTGCAACAATTCTTCCAAGAGATAAAAGGCATTTTCTTGGATAATTATGTCCATTTAGGGGGCGATGAAGTTGATTTCGCCTGCTGGTAACCGAAAACATTTATTAAAATGTGCATTTTTACTTTATTTTAATAAACGTCATTTGAATATTGAAAATTTACAAGTCTACAAATCAATTAAGTAACAGTTAAAACTAAATAAATATTAATGCAATTATTACCTCGTACATATTCGTCTTCACTATACCAATTTAGGTTCTATCCATGTTCCAGAGTGAAACTGAGAAATTTTACTGAACCTAAGAAAGTTTACTCTGGAAGATGGAGAATATCCAAAACCGGTCGAGTGAGGAAGAATTTACCGGTTAAAATGTTTCATGATTCTTTAATCATTACTAACAACCTTTGTGGCTCTAACAATAATAATATTATATTTAACTAAAGATTTGATGAATTAACAGAAATAAGAGTACCTAATTATTTAATGCCCAAGGTAAATATTACTTGTTTAACCTTCTCTTTCGTATTCCTAATAGCTTTCTATTCTAAATATTGTAATTTTAGTTTATTTACGTGCAATACGTATATTTATATATATATATATGAAAAATTAATAATCAACAATAAGTCTTGATATAATATACGAATTAAACAACCACAATAAATTATTGTGGTTGTTTAATTTATATATATACATTCACTTCTCCGCTCCTTCGTTCCTTCTCCTTTTTCTTTTCCGCCTCTCCTGATGACGGCAAACAGCCGAAATGATCGAGAATTGTGAGTGTTGGTCCTCTTTTTATTCTAGTATAAGTAAAGTAATTGTGATCGTGAAAACATTCGATCTCGAGATTTTGACGGAATTACATGTTTTGAGGTCCCACAAGTCGTACATTATTGAATTTAGTATAAATTTATATATAAATCAGAAACGGTTTTTACCTCAGTTTGGTGTTATCAAATTTTCTCATTCTTTAAATGTATTTCATTTCTCGTATCTCCTGTACCCTGCTGACTACTTTTTTATATTCTCTCAAAAAAACTGCAAAATTTTCCTAATTCTCGAAATATCACCTTCTTGAAAACTTAAAGTTTCTAGCTTCTGCTATCTCACTGAGAGGATCTCAGCATTCGTAGGTTATATCCTGCAACCTCTGGTGAGTAGCCAATCTTACTTTTATAAAAAAGATTTTCACTTTCTCGAAAAGATCAACATATTCTTCACAACAAAGCTCTTTTCTTCATAAATCCCTCACGATTCTTCTGGACCTCATGTTTTGTTATAAGTTTTGTTTATGTGTAGTCTAGAGTTGTACTGACAATAAACTACTAGTAGAATAATGAAAAATATTTTTTTGAACTTCCAGTCTCATTTTTATTAAACCTTCTTAAATAAATGAATAAAATCCCTAGTTTTATATTTCACTACTTTTTATTTCTTTAAAGGTCTTTTTTTCTTTTGTATATTCTTTAGGAGAAGCAGCCCTTTAATCGCAAAATTCATGGAGGACCATCAATTCTACACATACAATGAAGTTGAGTCCTTTTACATAAGTCAATTGTTGGTTATTACGAAAAAACTAAAGATAAAGCCAATAGTTTGGCAGGAAGTCTTTCAAAATGATCCAAACTTGTCAAACAACACTCTGATCCATGTTTGGACAGGCTCTCAGCAGATACTTCTACCTCAAGTAAGACTTATTTATTCAAACTATTTTCAAAATTCTTGTTTTATATTAATGTTTATTTCAGATTTATTAACTATCAGCCTGTCATATTATGTGTGGAAAATAATAATAATAATAATAATATATATATATATATATATATATATATATATATTCACTGTTTTGTTATTGAGGGCTAGGTCAAATAAAAGAAAATAAACTCCTTTCTAGGCCGACGTTTCGATGTATTTGTACATCATCTTCAGGGCTAAAATTAGAGTAAGACTATAATACATTTATCAAAACAATCAAAACAATCTCTATGTGAGTTGTAGATTGTTTTGATAAATGTATTATAGTCTTACTCTAATTTTAGCCCTGAAGATGATGTACAAATACATCGAAACGTCGGCCTAGAAAGGAGTTTATTTTCTTTTATTTGATCTAGCCCTCAATAACAAAACAGTGAATAGAATAGAAGAGGTCAATAACAATTTTTGAGTTTATATATATATATATAGTTAATGGGTTAGTTCCACTGAGGTTAGTAATATTAGAATTAGTAGTAATACTGTCCGTCATACCTCGTAAATTCTCAGAAAAGCTCGACGGGTTTCGGGTCCGTCCGGATGCCATCTTCAAGAGCAACTAACTAAGGTAAAAAGGTAAAAAGGTTTACCTTTTTATTTAGTCTCTACCTTTTATTTACTAATACAACTAAAAAAATGTTTGGATTTATTTATTTATTTATTCATTTTTTTCCCTCTCTATCATTATTTTTGATTGATATAGTTTGTTTTTGCTTATAATTTTTTATCTAATTTATATATTTATCCAACTAGTATTGCTTATCTGAATTTCTGTTCATTTCTTCTCTTAATTCTATATTTTAAGACCGGGTACGGGGGACAGCACTGGCGGTTGCCGGGTTGGTTACTTGCCGTTGTGTCTACAACGTGCTTGGTCTCCCTTTCTCTTTTCTCCTGAAGACGGATTACCCGAAAATTTGAGTCTGTAAGTGTGTTTCCTTACTCTGTGTGTTACTCTTCTTGAATTTTGAACTCGTATATATATATAAAAGATTTCACATAAACACGTGAAATAACAATCAATGATCAAACCACAATAAGAAAATGGAAAACAAGACTAAGATCTTTCAACCGTAACAAGCGGTCTTCGTCAGAGAAAGACCGCTTGTTACGGTTGAAAGATCTTAGTCTTGTTTTCCCATTTTCTTATTGTAGTTTGATCATTATATATATATATTAAGATAAACTTATATATATACTTAAATAAGATATATAACAATGGATAATTTATATATACTTAGTGCTTTTAAATAAATAAACCTTTTACTTCACAAACGATTCTCTAGGTGATAATTTGTAAATTTACAAATTATAGTCATCAGATCATAAATTCCTGTAGTTCTGTTTCGGAACAGGTTTTCCCCTCTTTCTGGTCTTCAGGATTGCTACCTTGAAGGGTTTTTAGATCTACCTCTCTTTCATTTTCCTAAAGGATTCCAATCGAAGACCAGTTAACTAATGTATAGTAATGACCTTAATCCTGAACTCGAGTACGAACATAACCAGGCTCGAATTCGAGCCCAAAGTGTGTGTTACGTTCAATCGTACGTGTGTTACGAGTAGAGCCGTGTCCGGGCTTCTCTCTCGCTAACTTCTTTATAATAAATATATATTTATCTATTATAACAATGATGTGTGAATAATAAATTTCTTATAAAATAAATAACTTGGATAAAACAGACGACTGAGATTTATTGCCTGGTGGGGAATAAACTGCAATATATACCCGAGTCGGGCTTTAATATAGTCGGGTTGGATTTTTTAGGCCCGATCTTACTTCTAATGTAGAGTATCTTTTCCGCTTAGTTTATGGTATACTCATACCCAGAAGATCTCGGGTTCGACTCTTACTCTGCTCCTCGATTTTTCTCAATGGAGGTGAATAAGTGTGAGCAAGCTCCTCGGAGAGGACGTTTAAGCTTCTGTACGATGATCAGGTACTCTTTAAAGATCCTTACTCTAAATACACTTGGGTTTGACTAAATTTAGTAATCCCAATGTAGAATCATTAGCAATATTCCCTTGAGAAAACATCGTTAGAAGTAAACCTTTCTAGAAGATCTTCAATCCCATAAGAAAAAAAAACCATCTGACATTCATCTCCATTTACGGCATTGTATTGAAAACTCACTAGTCTCTTGCTTTGTTCTTATGCAGAGTATGATTTGACATGTGTTCAGGCCAGTACAACTTAAGATCTACCAGAGATATTCACCTTTTTCAGAAGGCTTAACTTACAGAATTCATTCCAAGCTCCTCAATTATAAATGATAAATATTCGAGTTGAAAATCTTCGTTGATTTATTCGTATTTACAAACAAATCTCCAAACTTTGGAAATTGTTCGGAAAACTGCTGCCTTTAGATATGCCGAAACAGATGTTTATATCGTTCACCTTTCACCAGTAATAGTCTGTTCATTTAAAGCTTTTTGTCTGTAAAAAATATATATATATAAATATTATAAAATTATTATGAACTTTAACATTCTTTTGTTTAAGATATTTTTTTTATATCATGGTAGTTCTCAGCTTTTTAATTGACTACAAGAATATTAAGGAGTAATTTGGTAAAATAGTATTTACGCTGGTTGGTGAAGTGAAGCACTAAGGATATTCTAGTGACCATAGGCCACTCTCTCTGCCAGGAAAAGAAAGTGTGCGTGCTTTTGCATGCTACAAGACTTGATTTCCTGCTAAAACCGCCTCATAAGATTGCCATTTCTACATTCTGAATATATTTGCGACAAAACAAGATGAAATCTGATCATTTAATGACGGGGTGGTGTTGTTTATTGTTTATATTACACTTGTCGTCAAATAATACAAAACTTTAATGCAAAAAAGATCAATCTAATGCTTTATATATATAACAGTTCAAAATTGAAGATAGGTAGCACACAAAGTAAAGAAACACACTTACAAACTCAAATTTTCGGGCAATACGTCTTCAGGAGAAAAGAGAAATGGAGACCAAGCATGTTGTAGACGCAACGGCTAGTAGGGTTACTTTGTGTGCTACCTATCTTCAATTTTAAACTGTTATTGTGTCCAGTTTGGATCGTCTTTCCGTTTGTCAAGTGAATATATATATATTTGTATAAATAGGCAGCAGATCCTCTTTTAAACAGGTATCATTAAAATTAACCGCAGTCTCGGCATTCACGATTTTAAGACTGAGAGATTCGATCCTACGAACTAACCTCCTGCTAACAGGGTTCAACTGGAAAGAAGTTGACCAAGTGACATGTTAAATTAAAATCGATGACTCATGCTTATTCATTGCTATAAATAGATTAAAAGGATAGTACAGGTTAATATAAAGAGAAGGTCAAAGGTCAATAATGAACAAGAAACAAGCGGTTAGAATAAAAGAGTTGAAAGGTCAACGGTATAACTGGACTAATAGGGAATAAATAGATTAAGCATATTAAAGTAAATGAAGGATAAAAGATTATTAAATCTCATAATATATATATATATATATATATATATTATATATATATATGAGTCGCCACTCTGCCTTCTGCCTTCCTACGGGACTCTTTGCTTCCTCATGACGACGATGGTCGAAATATAGAAGTGAGTTATTCCTGTGTCTATGTGTGTGATAACTTCTTTTTAATTGGTTTTTATTTAAAAGTTTGCTGGACCGTTTCATTTAATTCTATATATATATATATTAAAAATAATGAAGAACAGTTCACAAGAAGGAATTTGTTAGTCATTCCATACAGTCCTTTTTTGAAAGATATGCCTTCATTTATGAAGAGGTTGGGCGTTTCTGTTGTGTTCAGTAATGATGGTAACTTGTTTAACAGACTTGTCAATAATAAGCCAAAAAGAAAGGACTGTTGTGTATACAGGATACCATGTACTGACTGTGAAATGTATTATATTGGACAGACGAACAAAGGTCTTCTTACAATGATAAAACAACGCAAATATTTGATCAGAAGAGAAGACGAAAAGAGTACCTTGTTCATGCACACAAGAAACAGTAATCATCTGATTAACTGGAATGAAGCATATGAATTAATATTTGTGTCTTCGGAAAGAAGAAGAAATATTGTGGAAAGTGCACTCATAAAGAACTTTTATGAGAAATTAATGAACAATATCCTAGGACTCTATAAATTGGTTGAAGTTTTGATTAGCGGAATAATTAAACAGATGAAGACTTCTTCATCATTAAACACATTCACGAAAAGCCTTAGAGCATTGTAATTAATTTATATATATAGATAAAACTATCGACCGTGGAATAGAAACAAAACTAAAGTTTATCGGGACTCTGTAGTTTATGAGTCCCGATAAACTTTAGTTTTATATATATATATAAATAATGTAAATCATGATATAAATTGGATAGTAATCAAATGCAAGAACAATAGTAGAGGCGAGCTCCAATCTCTTTACTTGCTACTTCAATATATTGTTTTTATTCAGTGCTGTAATTTATAATAAGTTTTTAAAACAAATCATGGTAACGAATTAATTTCTAAAAGACTCCAAGATTTTTTGAAAATAGTATGTAGGTCCAAAAACATGTTTCAGAAATAAACATGGATTCGTAAACTAGAACCTTTGGCAAGTTTTTTATTTTATCTTCATGTTTAAAAAAACTTTTAAAAGGGTCAAATATGTTTTAAAAAAATTAATAAACATTAAACTGGCATTACATTTTAAATACATTTATGCAAAACGGATCCGATTATTTGCAAATAAATATATTAGTTATAACATTTTTGAAGGTTTAGGTTTCAAAAATATTATAACTTGTGAATAGTGGGTCAAGAAAAGAAAAAAAAAAAAAATATATATATATATATATATATATATATATATATATACATGACTAAACCCAATATGAAATGCGAAAACAAGACTAAGATCTTTCAACCGTAACAAGCGGTCTTCGTCAGAGTTCCGAAGACGAAGACCACTTGTTACGGTTGAAAGATCTTAGTCTTGTTTTCTCATTTCAAATTGTGGTTTGATTAAATCAGTGGTTTGATTGTTATTTCACGTGTTTATATGAAATCTTTATATACATATATCATTAAAATTAACATGCCAACGTTAAGTCTAGTATGTTTCTTACATACCTTCTCGAGTTTTCTGATATTATTACTCCATCTTTCCGGTACCATGGTACCATGAGGAATAATATCAGAAAACTCGAGAAGATATGTAAGAAACATACTAGACTTACGTCGGCATGTTATTTAATGATATATGTTTAAAATAAGGTCTGATCCCAAAGTACACCAATATATATAGTAAGAAAGAAGGAACCTTCTCTACCTTCATCAACCCGTTAATGTTGATTCTACGTCGGCCCTAAATTTTGCCTAAGTTAATTTCATTTAGAGGAGTGATGCTTAATACGTATCTAACTTCATACAGTCTTGTGACCGACGGCATAACGTCCTTTCTCAGAGACAATCTGATAGGATTTTCTCTACTGGAGAAGTGAATAAAATTGAGGTCAGAGTGAGAATCAAATCCAGATCCTACCAGTCAAGAGACGATCGTGGTACACATTGTGCTACCCCTGCACCTAGATAAAGGAAATATGAAAAAAACTTCTTTACATGAGCATTTTGTTATAGTGTTGTACTTACTCATATTGGGGAATTACAAAAATTTACGTCTCTACACAAAAAAGAGTTTAATATCAAACTAACAACTCGTTTCAAACACCTAGTGTTCGTCTTTAGGTTTACATCTGCACTATTGAGTTCACTATTGAGAACACTAAGTGTTCGAACACCTTGTTAGTTTTGATATCAAACTTTTTTTTTGTTGGAGACATAAATTTGTGAAATCCCCAAGTTCTATCTATTTTCATAGATGTCAAACACATTTTCTTTTATTTTTTGTCTATACATACGTGTTTATTGTGTTTAATAGGTGACTTTGTCTGGATTCAAGACTTTATTTTCAACATGCTGGTATTTGGATCATTTTGAGCAAACTCTTTACGGAGGTGGAGGTGATTGGAAAAAATTTTATGAATGTGAACCTTTGAACTTTATTGGCTCGAAGGAACAAAAGGAATTAATACTTGGAGGAGAGGCTTGTATGTGGGGTGAATATGTGGATGAAACTAATGTGATTCAAAGAGTTTGGCCAAGGGCATCAGCAGCTGCTGAAAAGTTGTGGTCGTCCCATTTTGATATCAGCTCTGTTCCGGAGAGACTGGAGGAACATGTCTGCAGAATGAGAGTCAGAGGAATAAATGCTCAACCTCCCAATGGACCTAGTGCTTGTCTTTTCTGAATATAAATAAAGCTATTTTTTTTAAAAAAAAAAATGAGTGTGATTTCAAATAGCCTTCCTTCACTGTTACTACCATGTGTTGAACAAAATAATTTGTTTAGATCGTAAGAAGCTAGCAATTCACTAAGTAACCATTTTGATTGTTGAATTTTAGATCAAATTCTTTAAACACATCGAAATCATTTCAAGGCAGTCAAAGATCTGTACTTCTTCAGTTGTGCTTGGAAATCAATAATAACTCCTTTACAAAATGTAGAAATGCTGCAGGAAAGAGAGAAGTAGTCTACGGTAAGTATCATTTTTGGATCGGTAAATATAGAATATAGTAAGTTAAACCTAATAAAAATCTATCATTCAGATTGATGTCCTGTGTTTTCGGAATTCGATAATCTTTAAATTTTGATTACAAGAGGCCAATTCATAGAATTATGATCGGGATGAAAAGGTGGAATATACCCTTTCAGTACTACAGGAGATAAACATTCGGTCGACAAAACTTTCCTTTTGCAAATCAAAATTTCAAAAATGTCCCATTTTTATGCCTGGCTATAATTGAACATTGTCAATATTTTGTACAGGTTTGTGGTTTAAAATTTTTCTCTTGTATCAGTAAGGAATTGTCAAAGACTAATTCAATATGCCGGGATGTGAAACGATAAATATGAAATTCCAAATGTGAGAGGCAGCAGGGTAGCACGAAGGGTGGTGACTGTGTCACTGAAATGCCGCCGAGATACTTATCAGGTGAATATGCATTGTCATTCTCACCCTCGCATGCCCGTCAAGTACTTCCTTTCCTTAAAATTGAAAATATATATAGAACAAAATATTAGAATATTATACAAAATTTTAGTTTGTTTATTGGCAAAGTATAATTGTATATTACATTCATTTACAAATTCCAAATTTTTGTTAACTTGGGAATGGATGTTAAATCTAACTTATTTTGACTTGGAGTTAGTAAATGGTAATGAAAACCTTTGATTAGTTTTGTTTTTTTAGAATAATTGTTAAAGTAATGTTGGAAATCTGTCAAGGGGTCAGATTAGCTCAGTGGTTGACACTCGTCTCTGGGCTGTTAGTCTGGGGTTCGATCCCCACCTGGCCCTCGATTAATTCACGTGGGAGGTGAATCGGAGAAGACGTTAAGCCGTCGGTCCCGAACCTGTACGATGGCAGCTACTTGTTAGAGATCCCTACTCGAAATGAACTTGAGTTAGTCAAAATTTAGGACTCCCAATGTAGAATAATCGATCACAAAAAGTTAGTAAACGGCTGATGTTATCCATCCGCTAAGGGATCGGTTTAAACAATAAAAAAATGTTGAAAATATAGGTAACACAAGAAACTATATACAAAAATGAGGAAACTATGTAATATAGCTAACTTGTAACTCTAGTAATGTATATATTAATGTCTCATTGTAGAAAATACAATACAATTTTGACTTGTAAAACAAACTGTAATGTATGTACGAGAGATTTATTACAAGTATAAGCTTTGCTGTCACCGTCTTGTCGACAAACCTTTCATTTCTTCAATGACATTCCAACAATAGCACACTAATATTGATAGAATCCTCTCATGGAAACACTTGGTACAACAAGGTTCTAAGTTTTGATTTCTGGTAATTTCATCACGATATTTTGATTCCCAATTACTTGAATCTTAGTTAATTTCACTTTCGGTAATTTGGATCCTAATCTATTTTAATCCTGGTAATACACATCCTTTCCAATTTCACTCTCTCTAATTTTGAACTTAATCAATTTCACTCCTGGAAATTGGGATCCAAATTAATTTCACTCTTGGTAATTAGATCTTATTTAATTTCTCTCCAACGGATGTAAAAACTTTCAAAGTAATTATGAAACAGTAAGACACTAAAATTAATAATATGAATAAGAGACTATAAAACAGTAATGAAAACACTTTTTATAACCTAACCTGTTTTGATCGCTGTGTACCTTAGCTTTCCAGCCATTACACCAATAAATCAAACCAGGCCGACATTGTACGTGTTGCCCTTTAGTCACCCCTAGTTTCGCCACAAAACTTGAGGGTGTTTCATAACCTAACCATCTAAACTCCTTTAATGTGATAAATCCATTCCTATAATTGATGGATCTATCGGTTGTTATATTCAGCTTAATTAAACAGTTGCTCTAAAGTCTATCCAATGTCCTTGCGATATTAAAAGTTTACAAAATAAACAATTTTAATAATTCAAGTTATTCTGTACATAACAACTGAATAACAGAATGAAACAAAACTTTAGTTAGGTAACTTATCTGTCTTCGTTACGAGAGAAGATCCAGATCTTCTCAAGTTTGTAAAAATGTTTATTACCTTTTAGGTATATGTTATTGACACAAATGGTACTGCATTTTTTTCCATTTTTAGTGAATAGAATAATTTTTTAAGTGAAAGTTAAAAGAGTACCTTTATTAAGATTTTAAATGTTAACTTCAGGATTAGGAATGGTTACCATCATGTCCTCAGTTTTTTTTAATTTATTTTTTATTTGAGGGTCACCATAGCACTGCGTCTTAAAAAAAACTATTGTACTTCCCCTCTTCTGTACTAAAGTACACCAGCAGTTAGCTTCAACGCCTCCAAGAAGCTCAGCACTTTTGCTGGTACCAGAGGTAAAGTCTTTTTTATGGTTTGTTGAGGGCCGCGAAGCCTCTTTGTTGAGTTGCCTCTCTGCAGTGAAGTTGCCTTACAAGTTATCAGTAGGTGCAACGGTGTTTCTTTCTCTTTGCAGAATCTGCACAAACCATCATTGATAATGTCCATTCAGGCTCCCTATGTTTAGGGAGAAAGTACTCCCTTTCTCCTTCTTCGGGTCCTCAGGTGCACTTATGGGAGGTTCCCACTAGTTAGCGCTTTTGGACCCTCTGCGCTTCCGAACGATGGTCTCCATACTTCCTTCTCCTTACAGGGGAAAATCCCTGAAGCTCTATCGGTGGTATTTTGTCTGCTCCGGCAGAGCACCGCATACTGGAGTAAGGCTATTTACTTAAGGGGGTCGCCTGGTGCCCTTGAGGCTCCGTTCATAATACAGAAACCCCTGTATCATCCATCCTTCGGCACGGATCACATAACACCTTAGATTGGGTCTGGGATAAAAGGAGGGGATTTAGGGATTAGGAAGGATGGGAAACGAAGGTGGTCAGGCCCAGCCCCTGATTGCCTTCTCCTCCTCTTTCGTTTGTCCCCGCATATAGCAGGTTAACAGGGTAGCCTCGTGAAGGCCGAAAGTCGGAGTTGAGTGTTGGAGGCGCTTAATCACTCCATTACTACCCCATGTCCTCAGTGGTTGATTTAGTTCATCAGTACTCTCCTAATTTGTTTTCCTTATTTGGGTAACCTCCAAATCAGGGAGTTTATTTATCACCTTACACAGATTATGTACTTATTTCTTTTGTGCTTTACAGATTACCAGACAGTATTAAACTTCCTTACTACAAAGTACTAACACGCTTTCTGTTCAATAATTATATTAATATAAACAATTTTAATCAAATATAATCATTAATTAACTTAAATTACTGCTTAAATTACATTAGTTAATTTAAATTACTGCATTTAGTTCTTATAGTAATAAATATTAAATTATAAGGTTTATGCTACACTTTGTCAATGTTATAGAATTTATGAAGTTTATATATTTACCTTCATTAGCGATGATTTGGTGCTGTCATTCGACACTTTCTACTTTGTATGATGACTTCTTTTTTTGAACATCAATCTTTCTTTTTCGTTCTCTCTTATATGGTTGAAATAATCGCATATCCTTCCAGTCTATTTGATGTTGTTATTAAAAAATATTTTCAATAGCCACGAATGCTAATTATGTAATGTAAATGCGTCTATGGGTTCTAAACTGCCTATAAACATCTAGGTCGAAAACCAAAACTAGTAGCAGATGAGTTCAGGTTATCAGATTGAATATACACTGATAAATAAATGTCTTAGAGGAATTCTCTGATTTCACTGGTGTTGTCCACGCTGAAGACTACAAATTGAAAACTTTTAATGCAGTAAATGAACCGTTGTTGTCTTAACTGAGTTTTTTTATTGGGTATTGTTAATTAAAATGTAAGGAATAGTAATCGGGTCATTTCTTTTAATTGTCTCCTGTTATAGTTGAGTATGAAGTTCAATAAAATAGAATTACTCCTTGTAAATAAAGATTAGAAATGAACTTAATTAGGCTTTAAACCTGCAAACCCATCTCCTCTCTTAATGCCCCGAGTTGCCGTTACTTGATTCCAGCCCTGACTGTATTTTTCAGTTGAGTCTTTTGTGATTACATACTATATAATAATATAAAAAAAAATAGTTTCACATTTAATTATAAGAATCATTTTTTGTCTGAAATGATATAATTACTGACTATTAAGCAATAATAGACTTAGAAATGAAACCCTGAACTAGTTACATAATACGACTTGTTTCACCCCTTTAGAATGTAACACTTCAAGAAAAGTCAGGCTGCAGGCATTTGAGCTCCGAAAATTAATGAATATTATCTCTTTCACAAACTAAATGATTTGCATGACATCTTTTTAAATAAAATTTGTTCAAGTCAAAAGGATTTAACGTTTATGAAAATAGGTCGTGCATTAGACATTACGCTCGGTATGTCTTTGTTCTTTCCAACAAAAAAATCCCCTATAAACGTGTTCATACAATTTTTTCATTATACGAAACTCATTTCATATTATGTTATTTTTATCTCAATTACTTTTTTTTTTTTTTTTTTTTAATCAAGTTCGACGTTAGATATACTAAAATTTAAATCTGCATGGGACAATCTGGACGAACTGCTATATGCAGCTGAGGAACCTTCCCCTGTGGTGATATGGGTTTGTGCCGTTCAATAGAGTTGACTTTGGACAATTGTCTGTTATTTGCGTAATTTTCAACTTCACATAGACCATCGTGTTGCAACTTAATTATTATCCTTGCATTCAACATGCAGTCAGGTTGTAGTATTTCTAAGATGTTGGTTTAAAATACTTTTGAATTCATTGAACTTAAAGGACCACCCTGAATGAAATGGAAGGTTATTTTGGACCACGAAACGAACGGGTGATCAATCAAGGAGATTATGAATGGGAGCTTTTAAATCAACCGTATTTTGAAACCAGGAGAATCCAGAGACCTACTAATATACGTTTTGAACCGAAGCCTACAGTTCAAGAAGTGTCTCAATATGTAGAGTACAATCCAGAAGATGGTTTGTTTCGTTTAATTTTTGTTTTGTTCCGTATTTTGTTATTTACCTTCTAAATTGATACCTTTACCTTCCAGAGTCTGTGAAATATGTACGGGTAGGCCTTAATTTGGCTATTTTGATAACTGAGCACATCCTCTGTCAACCCTTCATTGTTTTACGAAGGCAATGCCAAGTGTGTATATTTTCAAGGCGATTTTATTGTTTAAAATAGTTTTGACTTTATTTTGATTTTTTAAGCCTTATCAAAGTTTAATTCAGGTATTCCTTTGTAAGATTTATTATTTGTAAGAATAAAAAAAACATAAATGAATCATGTTTTTTTTAGGTAAATCATAATAGTGGGAGATATCATATTCTTCCTGTTACATTGGTTCCAGTCGTAGTGCATTTACAACAACAACAAAGTATTGGAACCTTATGGAAGGGTATAGGAAGTGTCCTTCTTGTACGGGGAATGGCTTTAGCTGTGGAAGATATTATATCAAAAATTACTCCATGGCCTAAGTAAAGACTTTTGAAGTCAATAAGTAAGAATAACATTGAAAAAATATATGTATGAATCCATGTCATCATTCATTAATTTTTCCAGAGAAATTTCATGGAAAAATGATTCTTTGAAAACCATTGGTCAGCATCTGCTGTTAAAATGGTAATTAAAAGAATTTATTTTACTTCCATTGTTCATGTCTGTATAAAAAGTTTATGAGACATATTTTTTAGTGTTACCTTAGCTATCATAACTCCATTCTACTCTGCAAGTTTAGTAGAAACTGTTCAAAGCGATATTGCAAGTGAAAAGCCCGGAATATTTGATGTTTTCAAAGAAGGATTTTCTAGAATTATAAGTTGGAGCTACCCCAAAAAAGGTTTGACACTTTTTTTCTACACATTTTAAGACTAATATAGTGCGACCATGGTTCCTTTTTTTTAAACAGTAAAAACTCGATATAGAGAAAACAGTAATTTTATATATATTGCAAGATTAGAAAACTGGTTTTGATTGTTCAATTTAGATTGAAAGAACTACTATAATTCGCCATTACCTACTATAATTTGGTAACTTCAACCAAATCTCTCTTCGTTACAGTTTCTTAGAGAAAATTTATCAATGAAACTTTGGCATTGAAATAAATAATGGTGCATTATTTTTGGAAGCTTTCAATTTCACTTAATATTATTCCAAGCAATTTAATGTGTTTAGTTACCTCTATAATAATACACTTATTTTTTTTTTAAATAATTTGAAAAAGTTACTTGGATTCAAGTTTTAAATTCTTAATGTTTTTTGCAAAATAGTTACTGTTTTTACAAAAAATGACATTTTGGTTATAAGTTACCTTGGTCATAAATTATTTGTCAATTTTTTAGCAGCCCCGCTGTGTAGGGATAAACAAATAATAATTAATTTGACAGGTGTTTTTGTATAAAATGATGAGATATGTGTTTTACCATTCCTGTGTATAGTAAAACTTCCACTAACGTCCGTACTAAACTTCAAGTGAAGCTGAATTCGTTTTAAATTAAACTTTCAAGTAATACCGGACATAATTATTTTAATAGAAAGGAGTTAATTATATATGAATTTAGCGAAGAATAGTTTTGAGCACTTACTATAAATCAAGCATATTGTTATTACCGCAGAAGTTAAAAAGGTTTCACCTTTTTCTTACTTTCTGAATTATGTGCTTGATTTCGGAGGGATGGATAATAAAAGATTTTGCGACTTCCACGTGATGGAAACTGGGATTATTGGTCTCTGAATCTTAGAATTTGTTATAATGAAAGCGTACGCTTCCAGCTGACTTCAAATAATGCAGTACGAATTGTGATAAGTAATAGTAAAACTAATAATTTAAAATAGTAAATACTTAAAGATGTTAATTCTGTGAATGATATGAAAATACTTAAAAATTGCTTTACTCATTTCGGGTTGCTGGAACCAGAGTAGCCTAGTGGCTTACTCTCTCGACTGGTAAATCCAGGGTTCCATTCTCACTTTGGACCTCACTTTCTTCACGTGGGACGTGAAAAAAATCTGAAAAAGACGTCCTTCGGAGAGGGCGTTAAGACGTTGGTCCTGGGCCTGTACGATGTCAGGTACTCATTGAAAATCCCTACTCTAAATACACTGGAGTTAGGCAACATTTAGGACTCCAATGTAGAATCAGCCCGGTAAGGTAGGTTGCAGTGGTAGTCACACGTGATAACACACATACGCTGAACATTGTCCCTTTGTGATACCATGCAATGAAAATTCTCCTTTGGGAATCCTAAATTTTACCTAACTAAAATTTACTTAGAGTAGAGTAGGGATCTTTAACGAGTACCTGACATTGTTCAAAATTGGGACTGACGGTTTAACATCCTCTGAAAGGAGGACATGATTTTTTCACCTCCTGCATAAATAAATCGAGGGCCGAAGTGGATATATTGAACTCTTGATCTATCAGTCGAGAGGTGAGTACGCTGCCACTGAACCCCCCTCAACCCGATAAGGTGGCTCACCGATTTCTCAAATCTGTGACAAATAATAAATTACTCACACTATTTAGAACAATACTAAAGGTGAAAAACTATAAGTGTGGGCATTGGAAAAGAAATATCATTTCGGGCTGATAGAGGTGTTGAAATGAGTCAAAGAAAGTAATCATTTATTTACAATTATGTTTAGTTGCAATGATGGATTTGAACACATGGTTGGCTGTTATTTAATTTTGTCAAGAAATCAAACATTGAAACATAATTTTCCATTTATATAGGACGAATGCTTCCCGTTTGGAGTTTGGTTGTTCCTACAGTTGTCTATGGAATATTCAAGTACATATGTCATTCTTCTGTTAAGAATATTACTTCAGATATCCTTAGTGTAAGACAAAAGCAACTACTTGAGAAACAGGTATGTAGTTTACTTATTGGAACAATATGCCATGTACAGAAAAAACAATTTTTTCTTTTAATGCAGAGTGTAATGTTGGTTTTATTATAAGGCAGTATTAGAGTTTAATGCTGTACTAATTCGTAATTATAGTGAAACCAATATTTAAGAGTAATAAATTACTTACTTACTACTGAACGATAGTAATGTAGTGAACGATATGACAACTCTTAAACTGCCAGAATAAATCACATCTATTTTAATGAGCCTTTCCTCGTATGACGTCTATTACCCTCCGTCTTCTAGACTCTAGGGCGATTATTCTTAGATCATCATGTTTATATTTGTATTCCGTCCTGTAGTATGACTTATATATAATTAATTTGGTTACTTCTTTATTGTATTTTGTTCATGTATAGATAAGCACTTAGATAACTAAGAAGTTCATGAAGCAATGATGTACAATTATTATTTAAATATAAAGAAACTTGTCTAGTATTTTAAAAGGAGTAATAACTGAATCTAAGCATATTGATACGGTGTAGTATTTAACTGAAAATATTAGTTAAAATATTTTTGTATCTGTGCAGTCAGTTGTTTGTGTTATTTATTATAACGGTACAATTAAAAGAATAAACAGTCTAATTTACCGTAGTAAAAATTAAAATTTCCCTTTTTCTTATCGAATTCCTCTTTTTTCGAGTCAGATCAACCATTTTGAAATAGAATTTGTCTGTTTCAATACTTTTAATATCTAAAAAAATTTCTGAAATTTAGAAAAACATGAAATGAGAAGTAATTAGTTAGATATCAAATATTATATTATTTAGTAGTAGATAACAAATAGCATTTATTTATATATATATATGTATGTATTAAGAAATAACCTTGAGAAATTTCCTTTTTTTATCAGTTAAAAAAGGTAGCAACATCTCAATTTTTAACCTGTTCCTCGCTGGACTGGTTCATCTTCTATTTATATTCTAAAACAAAACTGCTCTAATCTTCCAGGACAAAATTTTGTTTTTGTTTTGAAAACAATATATAGATATTTCCATATCAATAAAAACCAATTAAAAAGAAGGTAACACACAGATAGATGATAGATAAGTGGAAAAACTCACTTATATATCTCGACCATTGTCGTCATAAGGAGGCGAAGAGTCGCCGCTGTACCTTTCAGCGGGACTCTGATGACGATTATGGTCGAAATATACAAGTGAGTTATTCTTTTATCTATCTTTGTTCTACTTTCTTTTTAATTGGTTTTTATTTAAAAGTCCGCTGTACCGTTTCATTTAATTATTTCCATAGAAAGTAACTTCATTTATATTGAATACCGAATTCAGCCTAAATTTATTTTGATAACGTTATTTTGTATTTGTTTTCATAAGGGAGCACTGCCTAAAGAATGGTCTGACCAGATCAATGAAGACATTGAAGTTTCTTCTCAAATGACGTCCCTCATTGTATCTGAAGTTATATTATATCCCTTTGAAACTGTTCTTCACAGGTAAAATTATTCTTTTATTTATCCAACTAATATTTTGCCAATTTTGTTTCTAAATATCATGGTTTTTTAATGTTTTTTTTCATTTTCTTGAAATATTGGGTAAATAGCATTTAAAATTGATGTACTTTCAAAGGTTAGTAAAAAAAAAGCATTCTTTAGTTTTCTGTTCGGTATATCTTGTAAATTTGATATTCATATAGTATTATTGACTCTGTTTTCGATTTTTCTAGTGTTGTTCCATGGTTCGATATTTTAGCACAAAGCCCATTATTGTAGCTTGGCTGTTTAACAGCGTTTCTCTTAGGCCTATCATACCTAGATGTGAAAATTACGTAGCCATTTACACTGTAATGAAACTATGATTTTCTCCCTGAAATATAATATACTATTAAATCAGTCCATTTCACTGACCGATACAAATTGAAAATATATAATCCCAAGTGAAAAATAAATTTAGTTTCTTTATTATTATTTATACTCATTTTTTATTATGATTTTAGAAACTAAAAATGCAAAAAATATTTTCTAGTTCGAAATGGGAAAATTTGTCTTAAGTATTAAATGTAGAAGGAGGTCAGATAATCTATGTAAGAGATCACGGGCTATTGGAGCAAAAGTGATGCTCTCTTGTATTATTTTGTATAAGCAAATTTTCACTTTGGCTTTTCATAATGTTATTACTGCTGTAGTTATACTGTGATTGTATATCCATTATTTCTGTGACATACGAAAAAGGTTTATCTATTGATAAGTGGATCAACAACTATCTGTACTACCTCAGGAATGAAAGACTAATAAACATCTCTCATTTAGACGATTATATTATGCTTAAATGAGACATTATATATTATATACCCAAGAAGTTTTATATTAAGTTTACTTATAGTAAAGTTGAGTGTAGGCCACTCCAGATTTTTTTATTATGATTTTAGAAACTTTTCAAATGGTAAGCAAAACATATTGTCAATATAAGGAACTATGCCGCTCCTACTTCGTAACGCATAACGTAACATGGCTTCCCTTTCAGTCCATTTAATGATTTCAGCATAATATGTTTCAATGAATGCTATTAGTCTTACTTATTAGTTATCGTTGCATATCTGACTTTATGATTGTCAATTTATTTTTGTATATTAGTACCAATACAGTGGTACTTAGACATGCGAATTTAATTCATTCCGTGACCATCGTTGTATATTAAAAAAAATCGTATATGGAATTAATTTTTCCCATAGATATTAATGAAAATAGAATTAATTCGTCCCAATGATATGAATTTATCCCCAAAAATAATTAACGTGCTCTCAATACCAACCAAATTGAGATGTAATGTAAGGTAAATTCAGTGTTTATTGTATGCATAATATATGTGTTCTATAACAAGATTTTACAATAAACATATGGATAAAAATCTACATCCAAACCACAGTAAACAGAAAAAACGTTAAAATCTTTCAACCGTAACATGCGCTCTTCGTCAGAGTCAAATCTTATCGCAAAAAGACTTCTGACGAAGACTACAGTTGAAAGATTTTTTTCTCATTTCTTATTGTAGTTTGAACTTTGATGTATATTAGTGTAGAATGAAAACACTCCTACTTGATTATAGAGGCTGCTGAATGTTGGTTATCTGACCCTCTTAGATGAGGCTATTGCCCTCATCAGTAATTGATCAGTGATTCTACATTGGGAGTCCTAAATTTTACCTGATCCTAGTGCATTTAGAGTAGGGATCTTTAACGAGTACCTGACATCGTGCAGGCTTGAGACTGATGGCTTAACGTCCCCTCCAAGGGACGGCGTACTCAGATTTATTCACTTCCCGCGTGAATAAATCGAAAGCCAGGTGGGAATTGAACCCCGGACTAGCATCCCAGAGATGAGTTCGTTGAGCTAACCAGGCCCACTCTGGATCAACCGTTACTAATATTTATAATATTTGGTCTATTAAATTTAATCAAAGAGGATTTGATAATATTTCAAATAACAATATGATGATTTTCATTATTTCAATTTTTTTGTCTCGTCTGCTTCCGACGTCTTCCAGATGGTTACATAGTCTTCTTAAATATCAAACCCCAATTTATTGGCAATTGAACGACAGTTTCTGTTTCATTATTAACAATGTTTTCTGGTTTTTCAAAGCCCTCAAAATCTTTTTTTAATTGAGTGCATATTTTGTCTAAACTCCTTCCATTGTTTTTCCTGAAATGATATTCCATTATTGGTCAATTTATTTTTTATTAATGCAGGTGTCAATAAAGTCCGTGTGCACTTTGAAAAATGTATAACTTTATTTGTATTAAAGATCTAAATAATCTGTAAAAAGTATTAGAAAGAAGTAAATCTATATTTTTTAATGTTTTATTGAAGTTATTTTTAAGTTTCCACATGTGGTCCATCATGTGGTAACCTCCTCTAACTACCTCTAAATCGGGAATTTCCTCAGAGATGGATCGGAAGGGGTGGTGGACCCTTCATTGGCCTCCTCCTTCGACAGATTTGACTTATTTAGATTTCTTTTTAAGGAGGTATGTCAAAACAATTGTATATGCAACCCAACCTAATTCATTAAAATATTTGAAATCACATTAGTCAAAGCTAAAATAACTAATGTGTTTTCAGACATAACTGTAAATCAGCTGAAAAATGTATTCCGTAAACTGCCAAATCATACCCTTTTTATTGCTAATAATGGAGAAGACATCTGGAAATTTAAATAAAATTTCAATAATACCTTAAAAAATATAGATTTACTTCTAACTAATCCTTTTTACAGATTATTTCTATCGTCAATACAAATAATGTTATAAATTTTTAAATATGCACACGGACTTTATGGACATCCTGTACATAATGCTATTGTCTGATTTTGATTCGCAAGAAAAGTGATAAATTCGTTCGTGCATTTAATTTTTTTTTCTTGTCTCTCTCTCTGAAGCTATTTTAAAGCATTTAAAAATGTTTTGACAAATGTTCTACTTTTATATAGTTCGTTAAAGCGGGAGTTGTTGGTTAACTGGGTTATGACTGTATATATAATGACTGATTGTTTTATTTCAGGTTACATTTGCAGGGAACAAGGACAATTATAGATAATCTTGATAGTGGTTTAGCTGTTACTCCTATCTTGACAAGGTATGAAGACACATTAGACTGTTATAGGACAACGGTGGCTCAAGAAGGTCCTTTAGGCTTATATAAAGGATTTGGTGCTCTTATTCTTCATATGACTGTATACACGTTGCTTATCAAGTTGGCAAAACTGGTTCATAATCAAGTATCCCTTCTCGTACAAAAACCACCACCCTTTTCAGCACCATCTACTCCAAATCAACCACCACAGCAATTTCCTTTACAGCAACCCTACAACTTTCGAGACCCCAGAGGAGACTTTCAAACTAGAACCACACCAACCCCTTAACTGTTTCAACATATAGATGTACATAAAGGCAGTTGAAAAACCATGTTCAGTGATTTAATTGAATTATTAAACATAATTACATATGTATTTCGAATATTCAAATTTGAAAACTTTTGCTTATGTACTACAGTAATTCGTTTTAAACAAATTTCTGTAATAGGATAACATGAATATTTTCCACAATTGGTCAGATATAATTGTTAATTACTTATGGTATATTTTTAACCCTCCTTTATGTCCACATTTTGTAAATATTACCAGCCATTTTAAACTGTTTTAGTACATTGGTTTGAAATAATAAAGTTCTAAAAAAGATCAGTTAGGATGAAAAACCTGTTATAGTCTTTTATATTTACCTCGCCCCATCAACGTTTATTGTTAAACAATGAATTAATTAATACATTTTTACCGTGATTGATAATATTGAAAAAATTTGATGTAAATAAAAGATATTTGACAACAAAAATGTTCAAAGCTATTAGGATCTATAATATATAGGATATATATACTTTTTTTCGATGAAAATACGATCCGAAATGGATATATACAGTTCAATGTACATAAAGAAACAGAGAAATTAAAAGCGCACACTTACAGTCTCTAATTTTCGGCTTGAACCGTCTCTGTACTAGTGCGCTTGGTTTCCCTCTCTTATCTCTCCTGAAGACGGTTTTTACCGAAAATAAGAGACTGTAAGTGTGTGTTTTTAATTTCTCTAATTTTCTTTATGTACATTGAACTATATATATATATATTATATAGTTTTTACTTTGTTTGCTCTCTGATGACATAAATTGAAAGGTCTCAGAGCTTTTATTTCTATTGTTTCCCTTTTTCCATTGTGGTTTAAACTTCATATATATATATGTATATACTCTGAAACTACATGAACCAAGCTACTTGGGAATGCACGTTTTATTGACGTATTACATATACGTTTTCATTGATAGTTTGGCTATAACTGTGATTCATCAGCTTTAACAAGCCTTTCGGCTACTACACCATAGTTTTAACAATTCGCATATTTGGTAATATTTTCGATCTCTATCTTACTGGGTTCTCTCTGTGTATAAGCCATCAATGAATCAACTATGTATTGATGAGATCCATGTGGATGACTGTATAATTCACTCTTATATATAAATATGTAAAAGTTATAAGCGATGAAATATATAAACCTTAATAAAATCGATTGAATATTTTTGAACGTCAGTTGAGAAAACTGAAAACACATAGTAGATTAAAATTGTGTTGTGCAACTTATATTTGAAACAATTTTCTCTATGAGGTCATCTGTTTTCCTGAAAACTGAAAAAAATATATATAATTGACATTTGTCATTTGACAGAATCATTTCTTTACATTTTAACTTCCATCTATGAATCGAGTATTTTTTTCTTTCTAATTTTTGCATTTTATTCAATTGGTAACAGTTAAGACTGTTACGTCAATAGTCTTTGTTAAACATTATTCTTCGCTAAATTCATGCTTACGACTATAGATTCTTAGATACTCTTTACTTAGTAGTATTAATTATATTCGTTTTTAGGTTTGATAGTTCGAAAAATTTCCGAATCACTCACAATTTAGGAAAAATTACAAAAATACATACAACAGTATTTTAATCGAAATTAATTATTATTTTATGTCTTGTAAAATAATTTTTATTTCTTGCTGCACGAGCCAGGGCTGATAGTAGTTTACAAATTCTATAACCTTCATTTGTTAAACCTGTAGTCAGCAAAGCAAATAACTGACTTAGAAATACACGAGTTGGCAGAGATAATTGCAGTTCATATGTATTTCGTAGTGTTTTAACAGTTACTGTGTATTACACACGAATCTAGATTATATTGAAAATCTAGTATTGCAGGAAGAGTTAGGTTTTCTTATAAATCATACATATGCTGATGTAAGCACAATATTTATAGACGTTTTCCTCAAAATAAGTATGAAAACTAAAAAAAAAAAAGTATATTCCTTAGTCATGAAATTGTAAGCTCAGTCAGATACAAGCATTCTTATCCATAGAATCCTAATAAAACGCATTAGGAAACTGGGAGTAATTAACTTTCAAAACAGTATTTGGTAATTATAAATAAAAGACAAATCTCTAATGGACTTCATGTAGACTATTTTTTGTCGTTTGGGAATAGGAAAATTTACCAAATATGTATGGAGGAGCTAGTTTACTACGTACGCTGAAACGTAACTGGTGACAACATCCACGTACTAACCCCAAAGAATGGCAACTTCTGTGATCTAGTGAGAACTAAGTATTCAGTACCTATGACGTCGCTGATTTAAAACCTAATAATACATATGCCCTATTGCAGTATAAGGATTTACTATTTGTATTGCATTAATTTAGTTTTAGTTATATACTGAAATTTATAGTAAAAGATAATAAATGATTATGAATAGGATTATAAATTTTGAAGTCACACTTTTATTAGAGAATTTTGGTCGAAAATAGTATTTATTAATTTTTCAGTAAATTAAAGTATATAGATTAATTTTTTTTGCTTATATCAAGCAACACTGTCCGGTCCAAGTTGACAGGTGTCAACATGTGTCAAATTTGAATCATTAATTTGTGGTTTCATTTAGTTTTATTGATTAAAAGTTTAATTTTTACAGTTTTATAACTTTTGTGGTTAAAAATCAAAAATTATGAAAGTTTTAATCGTAGATTGGAATATTGAGTATTCAAAGATCTTGATATGCAGTAAAATTGAACAATGTTCTATTTCTTTCCAATTAATACCCCGACACGGTTAGTGATTTCTTTGTTCTTAGAACAGTTTTTTCTCTATATTTGCAAAATCTCTGTTAAAACAAACAAAATATGTTCATAAACAAACTTAAAATATGAATATTCATTTGGTTAGTCACATTTATTTGGTCAAATTGTATATCCTGTTTCCAGCTTAATGCTTTTCAGTAATTATTCCATATTTTAAGATAGTGTTAATCACATGCTTACATGCTTTTGTGGAGAAAAAACAGTATCTTCTTTGTTTTCTTAGAAGGATGTCGATAGGGTTAATCAAATCAGCCTATTTACACTGTATTAGAAAGTATGTTACTTGAAGTGCATATACTAATAATAAAAGTGGAAAGCCAACATTTTAAATTCTTTTGCTGCGTCTAATTATTGATGGACATCATGTGGACTACTTTCTGCAATTTATGAATAGTATCTCTCGAACATTGATAAAACTTTCGGGTAAGCCAACTTTCGATTTCACCGTAATCCGCCTTAATAGTATAATGCCATGTAAAACCTATTAAAAAGATGTAGTTTTGTATCCATAATTTACTTAATTATTAACTAGAATACTGAGGTTGTCTTAAGTTGAATAATTATGTTTCAAAACCTCCATGGACATTTTGGTTACAGATATATTTGGCAATAACTTTCATATATTTCAGTATATTGATATCACTTGCGGGCTGTGCTTCTAAACTTACTCAGTTATACAATGATGTTATCATAATGTACAAAGTTGATATCAGATTTTAATAAGTTTCTTTATAAAAATCGTATTAAAATGTTTTAAAGATTGTTCAATGCAATAGTTTAATCCATCAGCAGGATGAAGAACAGTAGACCTGCTGATATCAACCTTTCATTTTTCAACCTTTTTCCTCCTGTGCATCTGTTATCCTAAATATCAAATTGTGAGTTTTCATTTCCTCTACTTTAATGAATATATCTAGATTGTATATACTGTAAAAATTATTTATTGGCTTCCATTTTAGTATATGTAGTTTTGCATAAATTGTAATTATGATAGTTGTACACATCTAATAGCCGTGATGGGTTGTGATAATTTATAGAATTAATCTTGTAGCACTTAATATTATTTGTATTTCAGTTTGATCCATTATATAATTAATAATGAATATTATTAATTATAGAAATCATTTGCATATTATAATAATTATACATAAATAAAACGGACCTTTTTCTTTAAATTGTTTTCACAGGGACCCCAGGATATTGAAAGTTTTGTCAACATTGCATGATAATTTTGTTAAAGTAATTTAATTCAGGAAGGGCGATTGTGTTTGCTTCCCAGTGTTTATTTTGGTGATTGTGAAAACTCTGCGACTAAACAGGCTATAGAAAGAACTTGAGTGAATTCATAGACGGTGTGGAATATCTGAAAAGTCTCAACCAAAAACTCAAATAAAGTATGATTAAACTAAGAGGTTACTTCGTAAGAGTTGAAGATTATTAATTCTGATTAAATTAGAGCGAAAATAGAGACCTTGGATTTTTAAGATTACTTGGGTGAATACCACGCTTACTCTCTGGGAGGAAAATAGTGACGTAGTTTAGGATGTTGTCTGGGTATGATGACATCCAAACCTAGCATTACATTAGAGTTAGTGACAGTTTTTCTTGAGTTCTCTGTGGAAAGCTCTCTGAGGCACTTATGTAATTACGATGATATAATACCATTACAAAACTGTCATCAGAAATATGTTGACCAGTCGGTATCAAAATTTTGCAGTTCAATAAATGACACTTTGGGACTGGGTAAAAAATAAACTTTTTATCACAGCACCTGATTTGTGATGGCACATGAGAACACATATGTCGTAATTCATCTGTTTTCCTTTTAATATGTTTATTCTGCTGATATGAATAAATACAAAATGTGAAATATTCCATGTACTTACAATAAAAACCTTTCCTGACCATAGGTTAAGATCACTGTTCAGTTCTTTCATTTTAAACCTAAGATAGTTGTAACCTCTTCTCACAAAAATGTAGCTCAACAGTATGAACTGATTTGTAGTTTAGTTGCATTACAAAGCCTTTTAAGTTGGAATCTATAAATAAATCAGTTGTTCCGACTACTTCTTCGCTGACAAGGCCGAGTCTTGCAGTTAATCTGATAGCAACTCCTTTAATATTTCTTTTATCTTACACCGGGTATAACGTTTTGTTCTTAAGTTATTAAAAGAAGGGTAGAGCTTATATCTAATCTAGTTGGTCTGCCTCCAGTAATATTGTCATTCCTTTAGTCTGTACACCTTTTAATGTTATCATCAACAGGACAAAAACAATAAATTATTAACAAACTTGTTTAATTATTTTTACAAAAATTTATAATATTTCAGTAAATTATTTCATATTAACAATTATTTTTACATTTTTTTAGATTTAGTATACTGTTGATTTTTTATTGTTTTAAATATATATTTCTGAATAAAATGCTAGTTTTTTTTTTTAGATAATAGTTTAAAAAACAAAGAACCCCCTATTCTATTAATTGATGGCTCCTCACCAGTTGAGACTGCAAATGAAATATGTCGTGTAATACGCAGTCCTTCAGAATGTCAGACAAAAAGTGTTATTGGATGGATGAAATGGGAAGAACAACTTTTGAGAGTAAGTTGTATTTTTCATGTACAGTAGATATGATAAATTTAGATCTATAAAGTATATTATTTTAATCCTGGTTTTTGAGCCAATATGAAAATGTTGATTCTGGAGTCAGTTATTTTGAATTCAGTTCATATAAAACTGAATGGATGTTAATCTAGAAGGGTTTGTTTTGGGTTTTATATGTATCAATATGATTAGAATAACGAATAGAAACACCAAATCCCCCACTCAAAAGAATGAATGAACCCACACGCCAAGTCTTTTTTTTAATTTCAAAATATCTATATATATTACTTAAAATAAACTAATTAGATGAAACGGTTCCACGAACTAAATAAACTATATTCACAATTAATTCACAATTCTCTTATGACGAGGCCATAAAAATATAGTAGTGACTTTTTATTTCATTTCTGTGTGTTATTCTTGTTAATATAGTTCCTTAAAATAAAGTAATAAGGCCGTTACCGTTGAAATATTGAAAAGTAAGTCCTTTGTTTTTTTTGTGTCACCGTTTTGTTTTAAGTGTTATCAGTCCTTCTGGATCTGGATATATATAATTATAATATATAATTTTTTTTATATTATTAAGCAACGGGAGTCCGTCAATTTTCTAACTTCGAAGTCAAACTGTCAATGCCAACGTTTTGGTTTCATTCTAAAACCTTTTTACTGCGTATGTCTATTTATTATACCTTTTTTTCCCCATTTATATGCCTTTTATTCTGCCTATAAAGAAAGTTTTGAAATAAAATTGAGAAGTCAGCATTGAGAGTTTTGAACCTAGAAAGTTGCCTAATCCTCATTGCATATGTCAATATAAAAAGATTTCACATAAACTGGAAAATCATTAAAGACACGCATAAAACAACACCAATACAACGTAAGTAGACAGGAAAAAAGTAGCGCCTTATTCTTGCATATAAAAAATGAAAATCATCATATCGATTGGACAGGAGCTAAATTTATTACCTATGAAAAATCAATGTTGATAAGAAATATTATTGAATCGTCTCTAATTAAATTTAATAGATCAAATATTATAAACATTAGTAACGGTCTCTTCAAACTTGATACTTTCGTTACGAGGGCAATAGCTCTTCAAAGAGGGTTGACAGCTAGCAGATAGTTTTTTACTCTTTCTTACTGTACTCCTTTGTTTCCCCAAACATCCCTTTCTGAACATTAGTCCTTTCCTGCGCTTTCACCATTTTAAAATACCACTCTTCCCTCCCACTCTTCTCAACCCCTCACCAGATGTTTTCTGCATCTAGTGTTTCAGTTGGGTTTTTGACTCTGACGAAGACCGCTTGTTACGGTTGAAAGATCTGTCTTGTTTTCCCATTTCGTATTGTGGTTTGATCATTGCATATGTCAATATATATGGGTCAGTGATTTTATCTTTAGCATTGTTAGTGGAATAATATTTAAATATCTTCTTATATTAATACACAAATATAGCTTAATATTTAATAATTTATAGCTTAATAAAAAATAATCAAAATCAATTATATGATACATTAACTGTCATAAGGAATTACAAAAAAATCTATAATTTTAGGTGCAATATATTTTTTACTAGAATGAATTAATTTAATTTAACATAATTAATCTACTTTAGCCTAACTAATTAGGTTATCTCAATAAGTTTATTTTTATTTATTATTTTTTTAGCCTTATGTAAATGAGACGATTAAGGGTACAGGCAACAACAAACTGGAAGCTCTTCTAAATATTCTAAATTATTCTTTGAGTAATGGTTATCTTGTTTGTGTAAGTATGCATTTTAATTTCAATTCATAAGAAATCTAATATTTAATTCAAAATGTTATACGCACCATTCTAAAGTATATTATGTATTTCAGGAAGATAATATAACGATAGCTGACATAGTATTATGGTGTTGTTTGTACCCAATGTTTTCCAGGAATGATAATATACTCAAGTCCTACAATAACTTGAATACTTGGTTTAACAAATTGGGACAGTTATCTGCTTTTCAGGTTAGTATTTATAGTAAAAAAAAAATTTAATTAATTTTATAGTTTTGATATTATAATTAATTTGCAAAATTGTTCTTTAGAATTGTACAGAAGAACAGAATAAAAACGATGTTATTGATTCACCTAGGCATCGTACAACAAAATCAGAAATTCCTAGGGAGACTGCATTGAAGGACTGGGAAAATAATATAAAAATATTTCAAAATATTAAACCTCCAACTCGAAAGAAAATAGTGTAAGTCTTTGTCATATGAAATACAAACTTAAGATTTAATTTAAAAATACTAATTGCGAAGTTCTTCGAAATACATTCGTAGTTATCTTTGATGAACCGTTGGTTTCATCCTTGTTTTTTTTCTGAACTTTATTCATCTAATTTAAAAAATGTCCAATATTTTAAAAATATTTTCAACTTATTTTATATTTTTTATTTATACATAGGTAGAAGAGTTGCATGAGAAATGTTCCGACTCTAACTTCCTACAATACGTTTTTACCAAAACATTGACTCGCAGTATGCTCCGACTCTGACTTCTACAATATTTTTTACCAACTTCAGTTCTAAGCTTTTGTAACAGTCCAATTGTGACCCTCTAATCTTAAACGACTTTTATTTAGGCTTTGTCAAGTATTTCTGCATAATATAAATGACAATTATACAATTGAGTATATCTGATATAGGAACATATATATAGTATCCAACATATAAAATATAATGTTTAGGAGACGGACTTTACTTATTCTGTTTAACTTTTGAATCTGCCTCTTCAAGACCAAAATATTCGATTACTTCGAATCTAACTCTGGAACCTTGGTTTATAGTTTAAATAGACTTTATAAAATTTAAACGGAATTTAATATTTGTTCAAGGTTACCGAAAGCAGGGGGAAAGAATGTATTAATTACATCTGCATTACCATATGTTAACAATGTTCCTCATTTAGGTAATATTATTGGATGTGTTCTCTCAGCTGACGTTTTCTCAAGGTATTGATATTTACTTTCTCATTTTTTTTTGTTAATATTATACTTACCAACTGGTTATATTTCTTTCTAGATATTGTCGTTTAAGAGGTTGGAACACTTTGTATATTTGTGGCACTGATGAATATGGAACAGCTACTGAAACCAAAGCATTAGAAGAAGGTCTTAGTCCGAAGGAAATATGTGATAAATACTTCGAAATACATAAAGATATTTATACATGGTTTAATATTGAGTTTGATCTTTTTGGAAGAACCACAGATCCGTCACAAACAGAGTATATTTTTTTTTCGAATGTTTATTCTTGGAAATTTTATAATTTCGAATGTTTATCCGTTTATGAAAATCTCATAATTTCCTTTTTAGTGTGTATACTTAAACAGGTTTGTTTAAAAAACAAAGGCAACCAAATTTGGTTAAAACAGTTGTGTAAAGTAATTTTAATCCCTATAGAGTATGATATAACATGTAAAGAATGTGATCTATTGTTATATTTAAATTCGACCTCATATATTTTTTATTTTAAATTAATGATTAAAAAAGCACACTGCAACTTTAAAATTGTGGTATTCTCGAATAATTAATCATAAATAACCTTAAGAGAAAAGTATAAATTGAATCAAGCAAAACAATGATAAAAAGAAGTAAACTAATTAATTTATAGAAGTAGGTTCTGTAAATAAGTATATAAATTTTAGAATCAAGGTTTACACTGTTTTATTAAATTGTAATTTCTTTCGTTATCCCTTCTTATTCTTCATTTCAGTAATTCTCATGACTAATGATACATTTGTTTAAGTTTCAACTCATTAAAATATTTTTTTCTTATATTTTAAATTGTATATTTGAATAATTATTATATACATTTGTATATTATATTAAACATATTTTTAATATTGATGAAACAGTTTTAAAATTTTATTAGCATAAAATTTTTGAAAAAGTTTATTGCATAAGGGTCTCAAACATTCTGTATGATCAAATTTTAAATTTGATAAAAATGGGAAAAATAAATAGTTGACTTTATATCGTATAATAGAAATGAAAAATTTTGTTGACTGCATAGTATACAGTAATCCCTCACTTTTCGCGGATAATGGGGACCGAAGACACCCGCGAAAAGCGAAAATCCGCGAATAATGGACGCGCCATTATAAAAGCCTCTAAAGCTCAAACAACGACCTTTCCAACAAAGAGAGAATCCTGACATTAGTGAATACTGTACTGTGTTGTAAATAAAAATGAAAAACAAAAAGAAAAAAATAAGACATAATTAATAAAAAAAATTACGTCTTTACAGACTATAAGAGAGAAAGAGAGAGATAATTATAACCTTAATGTATTGTACAGTAAATAAATTGTACAGTAAATACAGTAAAATTCGTAACTATCCTTTATTTTAATTTATAGATGAAAAGGCCTATTTTTTGACATTTTTATTATTTTCTTGTTACAATTGATTATGTTTTAATATTTTTCATTAATTATTAGTCTTTATTGAATATTTTTCCATATTTTGTGATTCTTTATATTTTGTGTTTGACTTGAACCATATATCTTTTAAAATCTCTTATGTTGTGGAATTTTCTCTTACTTTGTTCAAAATTCAATATACGTATTAAAATAATAAAAACAAAATAAATGCATGATTGGTAGACAATGTCAGTGATACAGTGAATAGAATTATGGTAGGAGTGCAATATTAGTAGAGTTGGTTCAGTTTTATATTGTATAGTGAAATAGTACCATGATATTTAAAGTGTTTATATTAATTGTAAGTAATTTCAGGCTTGTTCAAGACATGTTTAAAGAGTGCAATAAAAATGGATTTACAGTGACTGAAACAGTGGATCAACTGTTGTGTGAAAAATGTGATAGGTGAGTTATGTGTATTATATGTATTGTTTTTTTGGGAAAGTTGTTAATAATTTTATTTAAATAACACATTGGGTCATGTTGAGGTGGTTTTTCATCTTCCACAATGGATTAAGATTGTTTTAAAACATATATGTTAGATTAGGTTGCAGTGGTAATCCTACAAGAGAAAACGTAAGTGAAACATAGACCTTTTGTGATACCATACAATAATGTTCTACATTAGGAGTCGAATGAATTTTGACTAACTCATCAGGGGGCATATCTCCTATCTTTTAACGAGTACTTGACATGTACTTCTATTTTTTTATATTTTTATTATTTTCTTGTTACAATTGATTATGTTTTAATATTTTTCATTAATTTTTAGTCTTTATTGAATATTTTTCAATAACTTTTATTAGCCTTTAATTAAATACTGTAGAATATATTTTGACCCAACAAGTCACTGGATGTTTGATATCTTCCTCGATCGTACAAGAAGAATCCTGTATATTTTCTTTTCTAATACTACTACTGTACTTTTTCATTACGAGTTGTATTATTTTTATTTTTTACTGCAGAAACACTGAACTGCGAACTGGCGAGGGATTAGTGTATTAGAAGAATGTTTTTTAACCTTAAATGGAAAAGTTGTTTGAAGTAATCTATTTCGAAGTAGTTCGTTCATCCTCTGCGAGGGTTAACATCTGAGAGAACTTAGATTTTTCAACCTCCCGCGTCAATAAATCGAGGGCCAAACTGTAGGTACCATATTGAAAACTGAATCTATCAGTCCAGAAGCATGCATATTGCCACTGATCTACCCTGGCACCTTTAAAACATATAACTGGGTTGCATCAACAACCGATGTTCTAAATTTGGCAATATTCAAGTTTATTATTTTTAGGACTTTTAACAGTAGTAGGGTCTTCTATGGATAGGTTTCAATCTGACGATTTTATAATCTCTCTAATGGACTATAATAATAAGATTTTTTATTTCCTATGTAATACGTTTTATTAAGTTCACGCATTTTGATAAAAAAGATGCAAAATCGAAACATTAGATATTAACAAAAGTACGCTAACCATTTGACGATACTGACTCTCTACAAGTACTAACGTAATTATACATTAATAAAATCACTTATTAACGTACTTCATCTTTTATTGATGAAGTGATGAATTACACTCATGAAAACACTCAACTTTACTGTAAATAAATCAATCCCATTTTGGAAATAATGATTGAATTGCATTGCTGTGTCTATGTGGTATCACAAGGGGCCAGTTTATTGCCTATGTAGGTTCTCTTCTGGGACGACCACTGCAAACTAACCTAACCTAATAGATGAGTATAAAATTACAGTTATAGAAAGCTTATCTTCTGTTGTAACTTGTAAGATGTGTAATTTCGTTTGTTTCCAATGCCTATACGTCAGCATAGAATTTCTTCTTTAGTGCTGTTCTAGGTAAAGTGTGGCTCATTTGTTATCCGGTACTCATTTTGATCATAAACGAGCGATATTACTGGATTGATTGTACATCTAGTTTCTAATTTTAGCTCATTCAAATTTATTAGAATAAGAATTTTTATCAAATGTTTGACATCGTACAGTCTTGGAACCGACAGCTTTCTCTAAAGATGCGCGCACAAGATTTTCTACCTCCCACATGAAAAATTTAGTGTCAGCCAAGGTTCGAACCTCCAATCTTTAATACTTAATAGAAGCATGCTACCCTCTCACCAGAAGTAATATTTATGTTAAAAATATAAGCAGAGGCCGCTTTATATTTTATAACAACCGTTAATAAATTGTAACTGAAATATCAAACAAAGAAAGAATTATATTAATAAAAGCGCAATTTGTTCTAGATTTCTGGCTGATAGATTCGTTGAAGGGATCTGTCCAGGGTGTAAGTTTATCGATGCCAGAGGAGACCAGTGTGACGGATGTGGACACCTCATTAATGCAGTTGAATTAATCGAACCGAAGTGTAAAGTTTGTCGTACTAGCCCAGTGGTTACGAAATCACAACAATTCTTCCTTGATCTTCCAAAGGTAAATTAAGAAATAATAAAAAAAAAGTAGTTCTTAAGAGATTTCATATTTAATTTGATTTCAGTTAGAACCAAAAATCAAAACTTGGTTTGATGAATCTAGTAAAGAGTGGTCACGAAATGCTAGAGAAATAACAAGAGCTTGGTTAAAAGATGGCCTGAAACCGAGGTGTATTACGAGGGATCTGAAGTGGGGAATATCTGTCCCTTTAGAAGGATTTCAAACGAAGGTAAATGTTTCGCTAAGTAAAACTCTCATAGCTATAAATGTTAATAATGTTAACTTCGTTTGTTTATCCAAAGAGAAAATTGTCCAAACATATAAAGTTTTATTTGGATTCAAATGTTTCTTTGAACAGTAACAATGACTTTTCGGGCAATTTAATAATTTAGAAAGTCTTTTTATCTGTATTTCATATTTCTTTAATACCTATACAAATAGTTTGTTCCCTTAAACAGATGATGCAATTAAACAAAAGTTATATTAATTATTAAGTACAAGTGGCGTATCAATCTTACTGAGAGATCGTCATGTTTGGACAAACAGTATTTGGACTCGTTCATCTATATGACCAAATTTTAAAATTTGAATCATGAAGATGGAGGAGTTCCAAAAGAGTTCATACTTGAACGATAAACTACGATAGAATATGTAGATTTTTTGGAAGATATTCAGCAGTGGAAAAGGTAACATTTAGCCAAAATTAGTTACATTAGACTGAATTGTCCAAGCTTCAGAGTTGTTAATTATTAAACGTATATATGTGGAGACAATTTTATTAAATTTTTACCTTATAATGTGCAAACCACATTATGACTAATTTCACTACCAGTTTAGAATTAAACTGGTTTTATTTAATCGCAGTAATTTTGAAAAATCACTCCAACTCCTCAGCTTCCATGAAATAATGTGTTTTTTTTAATGAAATATTTACCTGTATTTAACGTACTCGTTAAAGATCCCTACTCTAAATACACTTGAGTTAGGTAAAATTTAGGATTCTCAATGTAGAATCAACAGGTAATATGGCTCACCCATTAGTAAAATGGGTGCCAAATATTAAATGGCCACCATTTCTGCCTCAAGAACAGCACTGACAGGTGAAAGTCTTTATAATTGTGGGTGTTGGAAAACAAACAACTATTTACTAGATTCTATGGTAATGGGATAATGTGAGTGAAGAATTTATTTTAGTGTTGACGAATACAGTTGTTGTAGGTGTTTTATGTTTGGTTTGACGCTCCTATTGGTTACTTGAGCATGACTAAGAGTTATTGTGGAAAAGATTGGATTAAATGGTGGAAACCAGATCCTGGAACTGAAGTTCAGTTATACCAATTCATGGCCAAAGACAATGTTCCATTTCATTCCATTATGTTTCCTGCTACTCTTTTATCAACAAATAAAGACTACATACTTGTGAATCATTTATTAGCAACAGGTATAACACTAAATCCATATTTCTCTTTAGAATAAAATTCATTAATAAATAAATAAAACCAATCTTTTTATTTACAGAATATCTGAACTACGAAGATGGAAAATTTTCAAAATCTCGCGGAATTGGAGTTTTTGGAAACGATGCTAAAAACACGGGCATTCCTAGCGATGTCTTTAGATTTTACCTCTTATATGTTAGACCTGAAGTTCAAGACAGTTCTTTCTGCTGGTTGGATTTAGCTTCGAAATGTAATACTGAACTTTTAAATAATTTAGGGAACTTCGTTAACAGGTAACTATATGATTTCAATATAAATAGCCCACAAGTGGCCTTAAAATTTTATTTTATCTCTATTTATGCAGATAGTTACTATGTATTATTTATTCGTATTTAGAAATTATGGAAAAAGTCTCCATATAAACAAAAATTTTCAGTATAAGCAGATGAACTTGAAAAAGATCATTATACGTTCGAAATGCCTTATTTTGCTGATAAAAATTAGTTTATGTAATGACTTTTCATAATTGTCAGATATGATTAAGTTATCTAATGAGAAATATTAAATTTGAACTGATCAATAAGCTTATATTTCTAGTTTCGTATGAAACACATAAAACATTTTGGGTTTCAAAACGATCCAAAAGGACAACAAACGTTTCACGGTGAATCACAAAACACAGAACTAAAGAACAAGCACACTTACTGTCTCTAATTTTCGGTTGAACCGTCATCAGGTGAGTTGATTAGGGACACCAGGCGCACTTGTGAAGCGACGGTTGGAGACCGGTTGTCCCTATCTCAACTCTCCTGATGACGGTTCAACCGAAAATTAGAGACAGTGTGTTTGTTCCTTAGTTCTGTATTTGTGATTCACCGTGAAACGTATATATATATATCTGATCTTCCATACTTCAATAAAATTTCATTTAATAAATTTTTCAATGCTTGAATTTTATTGTAGATGAACTTGAAGAAAAATACTACATTTTTAAAACATATTTTTCTTAATAAAAATTTGTTGAATTTCTCAAGTTACTGAATAGCCACTTATTGCACAAATAGAGAAAGAAATTGATTTTCAGTAAAATATTGTTAGTTATTATTTTCTGAATATTAAAAGTATGTCCATATAATTATATTATATAATAAGTATTATTTTAATAATATTTCATATGTGTACTTAATAGATTTTTTTTTATTTTTAGGGGTTTAATGTTTTCAGGAAAATTTTTTGACTCAAAAATTCCACCAATTATAATTACTGATGAAGAAAGAAATTTAATTTGTTCAATAAATGATGAATTAGCAGCATATAGGAGTGAATTGGAGAAAGGTCGACTTCGAGATGGAATTAAGTTCATCCTTAATATCAGTAGATTGGGAAATCAATATATCCAAACCAATCAGCCCTGGGTGTTAATTAAAGGATCTCCCGCTGAAAAGTAAGTTATTGATTTAAATGTTACAGTCATACCTCTTCATACGAAATTAATTCGTTCTGGAAGTAGTTTCCTAAGATGAATTGCTAATTAGATTTAAATAGCCTAAAGCCTTCCAAGCCCCCAATACCAGCATAAAGTACAATCGATAAATTAAAATAAACAATATAATAATTTTTATACATATTATAATTGTAATCAGCATAGAGATTATAAAATTAAATAATAGTTTGCAATACGTAATAATATGTAAATCCATTTACCTTTGGGTGGGGAACGGAAGGATACAGTGGTGGGGACAGAAAAGGGGATAAACGTTTCATAACTGCAAAACCCACACGTATTTACTATAGGAACACACGAGCACAATTGACTTTAAACTTTAATTAAAATTATGAAGTGAATAAACAATTAAGTTTTCAACTTTTTATATCTGTTACCAGTTTATTAACTTTTTTAATTTTTTTTAACTTCTGAACTTTTTTTTACGTTCAAACCACAATTGGTGGTTTGAATATATGTCAAACCACAATATGAATAGGAAAAAAAGACTAAGACCTTTCAACCGTAACAAGCTTTTTCGCCAGTGACAAAAACTCTGACTATGTCTTTTTCCCAACCCAATCTTGGTCATTTTTCCCATTTCATATTGTGTTTGGTAATTGATTGTAATTTCACGTGCTTATTTGAAATCCTGTATATATATGATCAAACCACATTATGAAATGGGAAAACAAGACTAAGATCTTTCAACCGAAACAAGCGGTCTTCGTCAGAGTCAAAAATTCAACTCAATTGATTGTTATTTGACATGTTTATGTGAAATTTATATATATATAAATAAACATATATATATGTGTATAATTATATATATATATATAAATATATATATAATTTCACATAAACATGTCAAATAACAATCAATTGAGTTGAATTTTTGACTCTGACGAAGACCGCTTGTTTCGGTTGAAAGATCTTAGTCTTGTTTTCCCATTTCATAATGTGGTTTGATCATATATATACATATATACAGGATTTCAAATAAGCACGTGAAATTACAATCAATTACCAAACACAATATGAAATGGGAAAAATGACCAAGATTGGGTTGGGAAAAAGACATAGTCAGAGTTTTTGTCACTGGCGAAAAAGCTTGTTACGGTTGAAAGGTCTTAGTCTTTTTTTCCTATTCATATTGTGGTTTGACATATATTGAAACCACCAATTGTGGTTTGAACGTAAAAAAAGTTCAGAAGTTAAAAAAAATTAAAAAAGTTAATAAAATGATAACAGATATAAAAAGTTGAAAACTTAATTGTTTATTCACTTTATAACTTTAATTAATGTTTAAAGTCAATTGTGCTCGTGTGTTCCTATAGTAAATACGTGTGGGTTTTGCAGTTATGAATCGTTTATCCCCTTTTCTGTCCCCACCAATATATATATATATATATATATATATATATATGATCAAACCACAATAAGAAATGGGAAAACAAGGGTCAAACCCAGGGTTTTTGACTCTGACAAAGACCGCTTGTTACGGTTGAAAGATCTTAGTCTTGTTTTTCCATTTCTTATTGTGGTTTGATCATTGATTGTTATTTCACGTGTTTATGTGAAATCTTTATATATATATATATATCCTACTTTTTTTTAGTAAATTTCTTTTTAAATTATTTCTCTCTTACGTTTTCTAATTTGTGAACTTGCTTTTCCCGGTCTTGAGGTCATTCATATATAATTCTAACAGAACTAAGCATATACCTTTCATATTTATTTTTTTCGGTGACATGTTTCGGTATCAAGCTCTATTATCAGGTCCATTCAATGGCTTAGCAATTATTGATGTCTAATGGTGACACCAAAACATGACACTGGTAAAAAAATAAGTATGAAACATACTATAGATAGTTTTGCTAAAATTATGTGTATAAATTTCCACAATTCCAAAAAAAAAGCAAGTTCACAAATTAGAAAAGGTAAGAAACTTACTAAGAATAAATATTGGAAACATATTCAGTAAAGATGTTTAATAGAAGGACTGTTCCAATCAGAGAGGAATACGTATGAATATGCAGATTTGTATTATAATGGAAAAATATTTTTTTTAATTTATATTTTTTTTATCTAAATTGGTTTTTTCTTTTTTTTTAGAGAGCGAGCAGGAACCGTAACAGGGTTTGTGTGTAATATGGTTTGTCTCCTCTCTGTCATGTTACAACCCTACATGCCAAACACTTCCAGAGAACTTCAGAATCAGACTAACTTACCATTAGAGAGGTTCATTCTTACTGAATATTTCCAACCGTTCTTAGAACCGGGTCATACAATTGGAAAGGTAACTGTGTTTGTATTAATTTTTTTTTCTAGACAAAGCACAAAATGATTCTCTGAATCTTTGCCTTCCTAATGTCTACATTATTGAAACACAGTTTCAATGTCTACATTAGGAAACTGTGAGTTCCAAAATTCTTCATATATAGGATTTACAGTCACAGCTCTTTCTAGAAGTCTTAGTATTCATGTGGTATCAAGAACACCAAAAGAACATATGTTCAGGGTTCACAAGATAAAATTAGCACAATTAATAGTCCAAAAATAATATACCGAGCTAACAATGAAAAACAACTTAGGATATTAGAACACTTTACATACTATAGAAATCCTCGCATATAAATGGACAAGAGAACAACTTCAGCAACCAGCTATGTCTTTTTTGAAACATGTAATCAAAAAGAGCAGGATTTTTCCTTGGGATAGGAAAACTTAATACAACCTGACACCTAACATCAAGCATTGTAAACTTTAAGGATTGTAAATTGTAAACGTTCCATTCTAAACACCGTGTGTGTAGTTATAGATATAATCTGTCAATTCTCGAGGAAGGTTATGTGAACTCATGAGGGGGCCAGGTTAGCTCAGTGGTTAACGAACACGCCTCTGAACTGATAGAACCGGGGTTCGATCCCCACCTGGCCTTCGATTTATTCACGCGGTAGGTGAATAAACCTGAGCATGTCGTCCCTCAGAGAGGACGTTAAACCGTCGGTCCTGAGCCTGCACGATCTCAGGTACTCGTTAAAGATCCTTACTCTAAATACACTTGAATTAGGCAAAAACTCACTACTATATTTCGACTGCCTGGTCATCAGGTAGAATGATGTATGTTATTCCGAAGACAAGCGAGGACTGAAGTGAAGTCTCATTGAAGAGGTGCAACCTCTTCTTATTGAAGGTGCAATAAGTGCAACCAACTTACGATTGGCGGGGAGGCAAGGATAAATAATAAAAATGAAAACATCTTGGAAATGAGAATAAATAAATAAAAAATAAGTAAGTAAACAAAATTGTTTAAAAAGACCAAAGAAATACTAATATGGAATAATTAAGATCGAGGTTAAGCCTAGGAGCAGATCTACTTCCCAGGAGACAAATGTTTCTTCTGAAGCTGTCAAAGTGATAATGGCGTTGGGATTAGGAATGTGCCCAAGAACATGTACCCGGAATAGTCGTTGAAACAGGCTGTGTCAACTGGTATGAATGGCAACTGGAAGGCCACTGCGCTAACCAGAGGAAGACCTGTGATTATTCAAACCACATAAAAAGCATCACATTGAGTGCAGTTTTATCGATAAGCAAGATTGCCGCAATGTCCGTATTGAACCATGTCATTAGCAGATTGAAGTGGTACGAGGAGGCTAGGAAAGCTTTGGAGAAGAGGTATGTAAAAAGATAGATCTAAGATCAGTAAGTTTGCAATAAGAGACGGAAGGTGCCTCTCTGAAGATAGATGAAATACAGGATGACGATGAAAGTATATGGATAAGTGTGCTCAGCACATGGGCACCGGGAAATAAGTAGTCATCCAAAAAGTAGTATCACTGCGATTCCTCGTAGGACCAGAACTATTATGTACATCAGCAGGGATATACATAAAAACGACTATTAACAAACTTAGGGCAGAAAATTTCTTTTTATTTGGTCATTTTGGAGACTATGGTAATTGAAATTGCTGCCTGTTTGATGAAGGCTATGGTCAGGAATCTGGGCATAGTCCTTTTTATATAAGAAGAATGGCAACTATTAAAATGATGGTACCGTCGGGCATTAATTGGTATAGAATGAAGGAAGTAAAAAAGTATCCATTATCATAGGTGGATTGACTTCCTAAAAGGATTTGGGGACATTGGACACTTGGTAGTAAAGAACATAGATGAAGAGAATTTTCGGAAACACGCTATGAACAAGTTTAACTCATATTTACCATAGGGTTTAGCATTACATATATAATTAGAGTTAATTGAATCATTTAATAGTTTCAGCCAATATTGAGAATTTGTAATTATTAATCATTTTAAAAATACTTAATGAAATTGTAAGGCTTTTTTTTTCTATTTTCAGCCAGTACCGTTATTCTCAAAAATAGAACCGTCTACTATTGATGCCTTGAGAGAAAAGTATTCAGGAAAGCAGGGCTCGCCGGCTGAAATAAACCATAAACCTGTCGTGGAAAACAATGAGGCAAATCTTCAAGAATTAATAGCCAAACAGGTTGTTATATGTAACTATTTATTTATTAGTGTAATTATTAACACTATAAAAAAAATGTCTTGACTTCTATATCGATATGTAATTGTAAGTTTATTCAAGTCTTTACGTTCGTTCTAGTCATTATTCTAAATTGTTCATCTCAAATCTTTAAGTTGTGATTTATTCTGATCTTATATGTGCAGATCCAGTCAAAGTGAATAAAGTTATGGTAATATTTAAAATTCAAAAGTTATTTTCTACACAATATTAAATTGTTTTAAATATTGACATTAAAGATTTTTGGATACAATGTTAATTTAAATTACTACAAATTTGATGAAGGCGTATAGACAGAGATCTGGAGATGGTCTTCTTTACATGGAAAGAATAACAACTAGACTTACTAGACACTTATAAGAGTCCATTAATGGATATCTAACCTAACCTTACAATGTTAATGTGACAAGAGATTATCTGCGAATAAAAGTGAAAGACAAATGTAATCAGATAGGTCAGGGTATCCGGGGGATGGGACAGTTTGTGATTTAAGACCTGCTTCTGATCGTCCTCAAAGAGCATGTGTTCAGTTTGTTTGATAAACTGGGAGGGTTGAAGCATCATCGAAAGAGTGATGAGAGTGCAAGCCAGAGGATTAGGGTGGTTCATAATTATATATTCACTAGCCTACCCGTGACCTTTGTGTCAGTCAGAAATTATAACAATTAGGTATTGAAATAAATTCAGCCAACATGATTGACAGGGATGATTTTAATTGTTGCTTCTTGTTATTAAGGCATGGAAATAGATTCTTATATGACCCAAGCTTTTGATATAGTATTGTTAAAGTGATTCAACATATATGCACAGCAAGTATATCTAGCAAAATAATAAAGTAAAAAAAATAATCTATTTTATCATATAAATAAATAAAACATCAATTCAAGTTATATACATAATGAAATATATTTAAAACAAACAAAACTTGTAAATTGAAATATTCAATTTATTTACCTACAATAAAATAACATTAAAGAAAGGAATGTGTCTTTTAATATTACCTTAGAACATTCGTATTTTATCTGACAGTTATGTTCAAGTTTGTTTCTAAAATTATTCATTTTTAATCTCTAATTTAGTAGGTTATTATATATTTGTTACATTTATTTATAATACATTGCACTACTGTCATCAGCGAGGACGCAAGCCACTGGGCTACCCTGGCTTCATGGCTTTAATTCATGAAATTTTAGTATAATTGTATATTTTTATAATAAATTATATTATAATTAATATAATTATATATTTTATATTTATAAAAAATAATTTATTACATTTAGTACATAAATCATTTGAATAACTGTCATCATTGAGCTCGAAGACACTTGCTACCCTGGCTCCAGTTTTGGGAATATAGCGATAATTTTCTTATGTTTAACATTATTCAGGTAATAAATAAGATATATTGAATTTCAGGTCTCTATCACCACGGAAAATGGGTGAACAAACAAACAAACAAACAAACTCACGAACTTTATATATAGAGATATAAATTTGATTCCAAATTAATTAATTTATAAACAAATCTAAAAAAAAGAGTAAATATTATAAACATAAAAAGATTACTCCTGTTGGAAGAATTGGGTAACCAGCTGATAGTTCGATGGTTTTGCACTTCCTAGGGATCAATGTTATTAGCGTACCCCTAAATGCATTTTTTGTTTATCCTTAATGTTTAGCCATTATCATTAGTTATTATTACTGTCTATTTCGATAGGATCCTTATAATTGTTTAACTGTTTAGTTTTAATAATTAATTTGGTTAATAAATTATTGTAATATAAGTTTTCAAATCAATTTTTTTTTTAGATGAATCAGAAATGTTTTTTTAACAGCTGTTGTTTGAAAAATCTCAATTATCTGTATTTTTTTAGGGTGATAAAGTAAGAGCACTCAAAATGAATAAAGCAGATCCAACAGAGATTAAAAAAGAGGTTGCGTTATTACTATCTCTCAAGGCGGCATTACCTGCGTCCAATGAGGAATCTAGTACGGCAAAGAGTAAAAAAAAGAAAAAGAAATAATTTAATGTAAAATAAATTCCGAAAAATGTAGTATTAAAGATTTTATTTTCCCTTTTTTTAATGAATTTTTTTATGAGAATGTTTGAAACGTATTTTAAAAGTTAATGTGATTGTGTTAATTATTTTTAGGGTTGAAGGGTTCTTTTGTATCGTTTACTAATTTATTTTTATGTTTGATTGGAAGTTATCACAACTACAAAAAGGTTTTATCAGGTAATATAATGATTGTACAAGATACCTTCTTATATGGGAGAAGGCGCCATCTTGACAGAATCAAGATGTGTACAAAGTAAAGTTGATATTTTTTAACGTGGAGCCTTTTCGCCACGTCACGAGAACCAACCGTCCGCTCACTAATGATACACGACGAAACGGTCCTCGTGAAGTGCCCAAGGTGGACCTCGCGGAGGCGGGCTTCCACGACCTACATCAACGAAAGCTTTTAAGGTTATGCCAGTTGGTCTCTAAAAAGGACTGAGGGTACTTGATGAAAGGAATCATCAAGGATTACAGGGGAAAGATTAAATCTTAAAAAAGACAAGCTCAAAGCCAGAAGAAGAAAAGATCAGTCGGAACCCAGCCCCGGGACCAGCGCGCGACTGAATGAACTAGACAGCAGCCCAGACAGGGACCGAGGTAGCAGCTAAAGCCACTGTTGTACCCACAGCGAATAGTACCTTTTACATACAAGGGCGGACGGCCCCCTGACCAGCGCGCGGACAGGCAGGCTTGCTACCCCTGGACGCCGCAGCAGGTAAGCACCCCGCCCAGCTTGTGCCTTTCTTGGTTCAAGCCATTATTTAGGCATGTTAAGCCCCCCCCCACCACGACAAGGTGAAGGCACGTCGGGGGGGTAAAGCACAGTACCACCAGCATTCTCACTAGTCTAAATTTCCTCTGGCATTTTGTTTTTCGGAGATCTGCAGATCAGGAACACAGCTGAATTAGGTAATCGAGCTGGTATCAGAGAGCACATGCACACTTTTTTTTGTTAATGTTTTATTGTATCGTTCAATTATTACATTCTTTTCGGAGACTGCACAACAGTTGACTCTATCTTCATGGTGCTGCCCTTTGCAGTACAATTCACTTCCTGACTACAAAATTCCTCCATTGAAATCACCTTATAGAAATAACTAAATGATATCCACTTTAAAGCGGAGATCTTTCATTTTGTTGCAATTTTCTCGGTCAAGTTTTAGTGTAAAATAATCTGAAAATTAGTTTCGTTTACATACAATTATTAATTTAACATACTTATTATTAACGTTAACATACGATTATTAATTATATAAGATGTTTTTTTTTACCTGTATATATGCTGGTAATGAACCAAATAGATTTGATTAAGTCTTGAAGAGACTTATGTGGATGACTTTTTAGATCGTGGTCTACGACTAAATCTGTAGAATCATAATGTAGAAATATATAATAATATATAGCAAAATATTTTAAAAACAAATGGTTTTAGGAGAAATCTAAAAAGCCATAGTGAATGCAGCTTTTACTCGAAGTATTTTTCTTTGTGACTTCAAAAAATCTGAAAAACCTGTAAGGGCTAAATTACCCTTACCATTTGTTAACATTTTGTATCATGAAAGTAATTTTACCGACCATGATTCTGAATTAATTATTATTATTATTATTTTCGTTCCGGCGAGCTATTAGTAAACATCCATGTATTTAAAGTTATGATATTTTCAACTTGTTTATATTACGAACATTTATAATGAACCTGAATGAGAAAGAATAGCCTAAAAATAGACACCATTTGAAGAAATTACTTTTCTAATAATAAGAACTTGGAATTGTTCAATTCATGAAAGTAGCTGGACCTTCAGTTTAAAAAATTAAGTAATGATTTATTTAAACAAATTTAGTGTGCTTAGTTACTGCCTCTGTATAGAGAACTATAGTTAAACAATTTCGTAAAAAAAATATATACTTTTCCAATGTTAGTATATTTTGACCTACAATGGAGTTCATGTTTCTTATCAGTGAGGTGTTGATATGGATATAGGAGCTTAGTTTGAAAACACAGTTCAATCCCCACCGAACTAGAAACAACAGGATGTATATACACCAAAGGACCCATTTTTCAGTAAAATATAAATTTGATCCATCAAACGGTGTGCACTGTCACATAACATTTGGATACACACCCACCACCCATGTACATGGAGGCATCATGAAAAAAGGACTTTGGAGACCTCAAAAACATGCGAATCTGTCAAAATACAGACAACTATTTTTTTCATGATTACTAATTGTTTATTTATAGTAAAGTAAAAATAACCACGAGCAAACAAATCTACAGTGACCTACACTCAACATTACTATAAATAAAGCATGGTATACGAGTGGTGCAATAACATGAAGTAAATTAACGATTGATCGTAATGTACAGCGAGTAGCAATGAGGGATGTAATTCTAATTTACACGAAGCAAACTTATTTTACAATCAATTAACTAATTCATTTGTTCTAATAATTATTCACTATTACGACGAGTGTTATCAGTACTTTTGGGTTCTTAAAGAATATCTAAAAGTTGTGATTGCAGCTCAATGCTTGCGGTGTTTAACAAAAACAAATATTAGTCCAAAGTTTATATAATTCACAAGATTATAAAGCATGCTGGAGACATGACCCTACTGTTTATTTACCTCACCCCAATTGCCATACTTATTTCATTTATAAAAATGGTGATTTCATTTTAAAACATTAATTAATATTACTTACACATAGTCTAGGGCAGTGGTACATGTACTTTGCAATGCTCAAGCGGCAAACGACCTGAATGCCTGGCAGTGACCATTTTAAGTATTGACTGTTTCAAAGTAATTCCACAAATTTGTCCATGATTGTCACTGAAAAAGTATTTTTTTATAAAAATACTTATTTTTATAAAATATTAATATTTAAATTATAGTATACAAGTTGATGACTACTTCCTGATGGTAAAAAATGAAAAATCATTATCTCAATTTACTGAATAATAAAAATCGTACTTAAATCGAAGTAGGAAAAAATTATTAGCTGAATTTTAGGTAATCAGCAATAGCATGATGAGAACCTGTTTTGAGCCTGAAACTAAAAACAAGAGTCAAACTCCTCAGACCTAAACACATCAAAATTTTGATCTCTAAAGACGTAAGGATACTTTAAATTTCTTGAGAGGAATTTTTGTAAATTGTATACAATATGGGTATAAAAATCTGAAGTGGCCTACACTGAACTTTAGAAGTGAACTAGAAAAAATGAAAGTGACTTAGTCAGAACTAGTTGGAATGGGGATCAATATAACAATTGGATAACAATTTAAGAATTAAAATACAATTAACACCTGAACAAAACGGCTACAAAAATACATCCTGTTTTTAAAACTCATTATATATTGTTAAAAACATTATTGAAACTATTTGTAAACTAGATTAAATTCCCTTGACTTCTGTTTCAGTTTATCAACATGTGCTACTCGTTCTTCACTTTTGCTGTTTATTTCTCAATAATTTATCTGTGCAAAAAGCCTTCTGCAGGTATCTTCTAATTGCTTATTCAAAACAACGCTTGGATGATGATAGCGTCAGAAGAACTGGACTATGAAAGCCATTACTTATACATGATTAATCAATATTACACTAGCACTAAATTATTACACTCTTGAGTCCTTTATTTTAAGCCACTCAAATAACCTCGTCTACCTGATTCAAATTGATCCAAAAAATTTATAATAATTAAAAATAAATACTCAATTTTATAGTAATAGTTCCTTTAATTTTTTTATTTTTTTGGTATCTCTGAATTCAAACCCACAAAAACTTGGGAAGCTTAGAGTCTAAATGAAACGGAAAAAATTTGCAGCGGCCTGCACTCATCTTACTATAAGCAAACATATTATAAAAAACTCATTCACAATAAAATTACTATTCTGTTTAATTGTCATATAGTTGTCTGAATTCTGTAAATTATAACGAAAATCTATCGTTTGTTTTTGTGAAAAAGTTTAGAACCGGCTATAGATAGGATTTAATATCTGTCCAATTTAGTGTAAAATTTCTTCAATCGATATTGAATATTTCTGAAAATTTCAGAAAATGCAATGATTACGTATTATTAAAACCTGACAGCAATTAAAGCTAGATCTAAGTAATTGTCCTTTTCTGTGAGATATTTCCTCTTTCAAATCAAAATTCATTTGAAATCCAGGAAATATAGATTATGTAATATTTATATTAAAACAATTTTAATATGAAATTTAAAGTGTCTAGACTATTGTGTATTATGTTCATTGACATAAAGTACCTCTACTACTTTACAGTATTACCCCACGAACTCTATAACTGCCAAATGTTTTAGATACGTCAAGCGGTACGAATTGAGAGGGTTTATAAAACGTTCGCTGAACACCACCAGGGACGTAGGCAGGACCTCAACACGATTAATCACCCCCACCTCTAAACAGGGCTGACCAATGTGTCCGAACGACGGCATTAAGCTTGTCAACAGTAAAACAAAACTGTACAGCATACACGCACTTATAATACTAACAGCACACTTATACGTACATAAGTAAATCAAATTGACACATTCAAAATATACAATAACTTATATTAAAAGCTTTTTGTATTGTTGTATATTTTTAATGTGTGTAATTTGATTTTTAAACAGTACAGTGATACTTAACAAATTTTAATTATTTATAATTAATTATAAATAATATGGTTTGTATTTAATTTCTAACAAAAATTGTAATTTAATTACTTACAAATAATAATTAAATTAATGACTTACAAATTTAGTATTTAGGAATTTAATGGGCAGACTTGATGTATAGAAATGGTCGTGTATCGAGACTAATTTTCTCATAAGAATACATTAAAATTCGATTAATCTATTCCATAGTCCAGAAACCTACGATAAATTCTTAAGTATCACTGTATTCTTTAAAAATCAAATTAACACATTAAAAATATACAATAACTTATATTAAAAGCTTTTTAAAGTTTAAGAAATCTGTTGGGCTCAAATTTGCTAAAACAAATTTCCAAGTTAGTATAAAAGAAATCAGAAAACCAAAATAGATTTAATTTCAAAGAATACGAAAACTACTGCTGATTTAGCTATATATAAATCCTCAATCTATCTATCGTAAGCATATACGTATGAGCTTGTAGATATATAAATGGTAAATTAATAATGATGATTATCAGTCTAAATTACTATAAAGAAGAATCAAATAACATATATAAAATAAACAACCAGTAACATCTGTATAATGAAGACCTAATAATACAGAGATGCTAAAAGGTAAAAGAAAAAAAAATAGAAAACATAATAATAAATACACATCAGTAACTTATATAGATGAAGGTAGACACGATATCAAAATTTACTAAAGCAAAATCATTCAAAGGTATATTTTAAATGGATAAGTCAAAAAGACAAATAAGGACAATGAATAAGATGTAAGTGGAGTATATAAATGCAAAACTGTAATCCTTATTAACACTTTTAATTATAGCTTTCTTCACATTGACCTTTGACTAGTAAATTGTTTATATTTTATTGAATAATAAAAACATTAATGAAGAAGTAAATACGACGCACATTGGTAATAATAGACAAGGAAAGGGGTGTGTTTAAGTTGAGCAAGGGAAGGCAAATTGTATGTTTGAAGAGGACATTGTCATTCTATATTCTATAGCCTGGAGAGTGGGCTGGAGAAGAATATTCTATGAATCCGGCATCAAGTAAAGGGTACAATTAACAATCTGTCAGGGGCAAAGCTGCCTCTATTTAATCTCTATAGCTAAACCTTTTAGAAACAGTTCGGAATATTTCGGCTGACAGTAAGCACGATGGGGCTCCTTCGCACTATATCATCATGGTTTCCTACCGAAGACAGCAAGGAGCTCATCGCATTCATACGACATATGTACTCACCCTACCACATTTTGGGCGCCGTCTACATCGAATTTAAATTTAAAAACCGAATCAGAGACAGGCTGTTTCTACTTACCTTTTTTCTTGTAGAAATATATCACATTTTACTGTTTTATTATTCGATGTTACGATCAATATCAAATTTTCTGGTGTTTTCTAATACAGCTAGAACAAGTATACTAGTTAATTTATCATGTCTAGATGCTTATGTTTGTGGAAGTAATAGAAAATATTTCCGCGAATTGCATTCACGGATCCTCAAGGGATTACATAATTATCGTCATTTTGATAAAGAAAAATTGGAGTCTTTAAATACAGAATACGAGAAAAAACAACAATTTACAATGAAGGTAGTAGTTCCCATAGCTATTGCTATCGGAGGAGTAAGCATGACTTGCCTGCCCGTGTTCGTTAATCTTTTGGTGGGCAGTGACTCCCAAGAGGACTTCTATGAAGGAGTTGACACACGTCTACCAAGCCCTTCCTGGAATTTCTATAGCACTGAGGGCTCAGTTGGTTTCTCTATAGCGCTCTCATTGCAAACATTGTCTGGTTGTTTTACTCTTTTGTTTTACATAATGTATATTGGCAACGTAACCAGCATTCATTATTACATTATTCACCAGTTCAATATTCTTATTGAGGCAACGAGACATATCAAAGCAGCAGCATCCAGTCTCTTTCTTGAAGTAAAAGAAAGCAATCCCCAAGCGACTTATGAAAACTGCTACAATTTCTGCCTTCGAGAACTGGTACACCATCACCAAAGAATTATAAAGTAAGAGGCTATCTTAATACTCCACTATTTTTTGAATTGTGTAACTGGTAAAATACAATAAAGTATTTCACACACCTCAAATAAACTGGGGCCTCTTACATTCCTGTGAACTTCATAAATAATTGAGTTGCTTAGAGATTAGGAACATTCACTAACTGAATGCCTGTAGAGGAGTACCATTAGGGTAAAGGATGGGTCACAGTTAGCTGATTAAGTTTATTGCATAAACCAGATAGCCTGAGTGGAAGGGGAAATGAAGTTGCATTTACCTCTTTTGGCAAGGAATGCATTTGGGCAAACAAGTACTGCAATAGAAGTATACCATTAAAGCAAGATAAATGCATTAGCCCTCGTAAGTTTTTTTTCCACTTCAACTACAAAGTATTTGTATTCAGAAGTGATTGTAATTTGGTATCTACGATTACCGGGGATTTATAACGGGAATGAGTGGTCACCCACTAGTGGCACTCCGTAACATGGTTACCTCACAGCTGGTTTTATAGAGGAGGTCTCGGAACCATTTTCTTTTTAAATACCTACGCGGGTTTGAAGGTATTACAAGTGAGTGAAGGAAATGAGCAAGTGGGTTGGGGTGGTTTAGAGATCTGTCGTGAATAATTTGTACCTTTTTATTACAAAGTTCTGAACAGATGGGACTTTGAGGTCTTGGTGTATGATTTTGTTGGGGACATAGAAAGGTAAATGTGATAGTTTTCTCATGATTTTCGACTGTAGGGATTGTAAACGTTGTATGTTGAATGGTTTGATGGAACCCCAGATTTCTATACCATAGGCCCAGAAAGGCTTCAGGACTGCATTGTACGAATATGTATGTAGTCTATCTGTTAGTGTAAGTTTCGATTTTGAGTCTCAAAGTCTTTATAGGAGTTTGTAACATTTGTTAATCTATGTATGTTTAAGTCTTTTGTGAGGGTCCCTCAAAGTTAGATATGAATAAAAATAACTATAATAGTCCCATTCAGATTCGCACAATCATTGAGGTAATGGCTCTAGCATTCATAGACTAGATTCACTCACAATCTCGCTCAAATGTGTTTCAGAACCTTTCGTGATTACCAGAAGTTCATCCGCTACAGTGTCACCTATACCTACTTGTTCACTGCGACAGGCACCGCCTTCACAGGATTTGTTCTTAAGGTAAAGTAAACCTTTCTAACAAAATCCGCAGCAAGAATCAAAGCACTATACTCCTAACACAATAATAAATAATAATTGGGAATAAATAGGTAATCTAGTTTGAATTTTTTATAGTTTATATAAGCACATAGTTTAGGTTAAGTTGCAGTGGTAGTCCCACAAGAGAACACGCGAAGGCCGAGCATTGGTCCTTTGTGATACCACACAATGAAGATTGATTCTACAGTGGGAGTCCTAAATTTTGCCTAACTCAAGTGTATTTAGAGTAGGGATCTTTAACGAGTACTTGACATCGTACAGGCTCGGGACCGACGGTTTAACGTCCTTCTCCGACGGCGACCTGCTCAGATTTATTCACCTCCCGCGTGAATAAATCGAGTGCCAGGTGGGGGTTGAACCCTGGTTCTATCAGTTCAGAGGCGAGAACGTTAACCATTGAGCTAACCTGGTCCCTATTTAAGCATAAAAAAAAGAATTACCGTATTCATGACAATATATATTGTATAGGAAAGCAACCATTATTATTTTATTCAAATGATAAATAGTAACAAGTAGGGAAATAATTTAATATATTTCAGACCACTAAGATGAACAATCTTTATTAGTGAAAGATATTGAATGTAAATATGAATGAGTGAATTTAAGAGCCTAAATATTTACTACTTGAATGAAAGTTACATTGGCGAGTTGCTGAAGTTTTATATGTGATTAATATAGAAGTAGCTTGCTTCAATAATTAACAAGGTTTCGGAGATATTCTAAAAAATTCTAGCTTCAAAGCAAAAACTTTTTGTGATCCCAGTTCATATAAAATTTATCATTGATTTTCAAATCAAAAAATGATATATCAATAATTAAGTTTTACCATAAAGTTCGCCACAAAATGATTACAAAGTACGAATTGGTCCTTGATGTCGTTAAGTACAAGGAAACTAGATGAATGCAGTTGCATAATATGGTAATGTTCAAAGTCATTGTTGGTGAAATGTAGTTTTATGTTTGTTTAGGACAAGTCAACGACCAATCTACGTGTTCAGGCAATCACTATGTTTGTGGCTGAATTAGGACTGATGAGCTTGATGGCCTTATCTGGAGGAAAATTAACTGAGACTGTCAGTAAACATTTTAATTACTTGAGAACTAAAATAATAGTTACTAAATGATTCCTCCGTTAAATAAAAATCTCTCATATGCACTCAGAGATACCTAGTAGTATATCTCAAAAAGACAAAAGTCAGGTGATGCACAAAATCATGAAATAGGAGTATAAACTAATGAGACTGATGCTACTACAGACAAACGCAAATAAGCTGAGTGGCTTGGCCTCTTCTTCCATTATCAGCCCCTCACATGTACACAGACATACGAGGGCCATCCGGAAAGTAGTACCCGTTTTGGAATAAAATAAAAACGACAGCATTTTAACAAATAATAATGTTTTATTTGTAAAGAACATACTTTAAACTACTTCTCCACATAGTCACCTTGCAAATTTAAGCATTTGTCGTAACGTGTGACGAGTTTTTGTATCCCAGCTTCGTACTCCAGTGTATTTAGATACGTAGTCACAGCTGATTTCAGTTCTTCATCACTTTCAAATTTCGTTCCTGCTAAAAAATTCTTCAGTTTTGTAAACAGATGAAAATCTGAGGGTGCCAAGTCTGGGCTATAGGGTGGATGGTTAAAAGTTTCCCATTTGAATTGTTGCACAAGTTGTTGTGTTATCCGAGCTGTATGAGGCCTGGCATTGTCGTGGAGAAGAATGACGCCGCTAGACAACAAACCTCGCCGTCGATTTTGAATTGCTCGCCGTAATTTCTTCAATGTCTCACAATATGCATTGGCATTTATAGTGTCTCCACGGGTCATGAAGTCAATGAGCAGTACACCTCGTCGATCCCAGAAAACGGTTGCCATAACTTTACGGGTAGACATTACCGTTTTGAATTTTTTTGGCTTGTTGGGTGAATGAGCATGACGCCACTCCATTGATTGTCTTTTACTCGTAGGTGTTGCATAACAAACCCATGTCTCGTCACCAGTGACAATGCGAGTCAAGAAAGAGTCTCCATCACGAGAGTAACGTTCCAAAAACGTCACTGCTGCAGCCATACGGGTGGATTTGTGTTCGTCAATAAGCATGCGAGGAACCCACCTTGCGCAAATTTTTGCATAATGCAGGTGGTCCTTAACAATTTCATGAATAACTGTTCGTGAAACATTACTGAAATTTTCACTGATCTCATCAATTGTTACGCGCCGATCAGCCTTCACGAATTCGTTAATTGAACTCACCAGTTCGTGCGTAATGACTGACGGCCGTCCGAACGCTCGTCATCATGGGTGCTCTCTCTGCCCAAGCTGAAATTACGACACCAGCGCCGAACAGATGACTCATCCATAACATTGTCTCCATACACCTCCTTCAATTGACGATGAATATCGCAAGGTTTCACATTTCTTGCGTTAAGAAACCTAATCACAGCTCTAATTTCACAACTGGCGGCGTTCTCTATTTTCTTGAACATTATAAACACTCACAGAAAAAAACCCAGAAGTACCAGCGACCAGTAACTTAGCACACAGACAGCTGAAACAGAACTGAACGTGTTGCAACTTGTCCGGCGGCTACTCTACTCATCAGCGCTCCACACGGCACAAACGGGTACTACTTTCCGGATGGCCTACGTATATTCTAGGCCAGAGGTTCTTAACCTTTTGGGGGTACCGAACCCCACCAGTTTCATAAGCGCATTCATCGAACCCTTCTTTAGTGAAAAATAAAATATGATTTTTTTGAAATTCAAGTCATAGGTGTATGTTTTTTTTATGTTCCAAAAAATGAACCGTGCATTAATATTATCTTGTTCAAAGAACAAAACCAACACAATACATGAAATCACAACAAATTGCATACGTGCAAATCAGTGTGACTTCTGCTGTTGACCTCCTTGGCGGAGGCTCCGCCGAACCCCTGAGACCAACTCTTCGAACCCCTAGGGTTCGATCGAACACAGGTTAAGAACCACTGTTCTAGGCCATGGTTATCATTGGATAAAAATTCGTTCCTTTGATTTACTATAAGATTTGATAAATAACATTCGTGAAATTGCAATTACTACTTAGATTAACTGCTATTGAAACTTATATTACAAAATATTTAGCAATGAAAGTTGACACATGAGCGGTTTTTTTCAGTTTATAAGCTTTTTTTTGGAGGTAGCCAAGAAGACCGAAGGCAGGCCTGACAAATCAAAAAGAAAAAAAAAAAACAAAAATCTATAGCTATAACTACCATCAAAGTATTTTTTATGCAGTGGCTGATTTACTAAGAATATATCAAACAAATTTTGAACAGTAACTTTACTATTTAAAAAACTACATAGTTATTTCGTAAAAAGTTTGTCGAAAATACTCACAATCGAATAAAAAAAGTTCTTCAACCTCTTCCGACGGATTAACGAGGCGAACAAGTTGCCTCTGGGCTAAAATGGCTCATCTTAAATGTATATGTTAGTATTAGTTAAAAGAAATTTCATTCATTACTGTATGAGTACACAAACACACACATACTGGACACAGAGGGCAAGAAAAATTAACTTCCGTTGAAAACTCGATATTAAAATTTTAACCTGAATGCGATACTTTTCATTGTTCTAAATGCGTTATAAAGAATTGATTAAAAGTAAAAAAATATTCTTTAATTATATTACTTTTGCTTATATTATTATAATATATAAATGTATAGTAGTTTTTTCAATTTTATTTAATATCCTTGAGTACTAGAAACGTACATTAGTTTCAAAAAATTTCTTTTGAAATGGTTGAAAATTAAATTACTTTTGTAAACGCCCAATAATATCACGTATATTGATTAGAAACGGATAAGTTTCATAAACTTGTATGTATATGTCTAGAAAAAAAGATATCTAATTCATCATCTCAATTATTTGTTATTAAGTTTCGTTCGAAACCGACATATAGCAGGTGTTTATTGATACATTACTGTATGCGGTAATTGAAATTCCACGAGCTATTTTTGTAAACTACTAATTTCTGTTTGGCAAAATATTATTGCTTTTTATTAGCCGTTTAGCGTCAATAAAAGATTTTCTGAAAACAGAATGCACTAAAACGCCCCTTTGGTTAATGTCATTTAAAAAAAAAAACTTCTACACATTTCCCGCATAATGTTCTCTGTTCGGGTATAATTTCATCATGATCCGTCATTCGGTATGCTATGTAACCACTCAAAAGATTTCAGATTGGTGAGTCAAAATTTTTACATTTTTTTGAAAAAAAAAAAAGTTTTACCGTAGGTTTAAAAACCGGAGGATTTTTTCAGTTATAGCCTCGAACATAATGCTCAATTTTCAAGACTGCAGAATTTGTAATTTAAGATTAAAAAATGTCTAAAAACAAATTTTGGAAAAAATGTCACCTTCCTATCATGCATAATTACTCCCAAACAATAGGAATCATCTACACTATGAGACCCATTTCTGTGTAAAATATTAATTTGACCTATAAAATATTGTGAATTGTAGCGTGTACACAAGCTTTTGATACATACCTACCCACACACAAACAGACTTCAATGAAAAAAGTCATAAAACGACTTTGGGGACCTCAAAACATGTAAATCCGTTAAAATATCGAGATAGAATTTTTTCACGATCACTATACTTGACTTATAGTAAAGTAAAAATCTAGAATAACAAAATGTTGACTGCTCAGACTGTGAAAGAAAAGACAGCATGAGTATTGAAATAGCTCACTGAATACTTTTAGCACTGAACTGAACAAACAAATTATTTTCTACACAAACAAATTGAAGGAATTTCCACTTATTCACTTAAGATTGAAACAAAGATGACACGCACTGATCACAGTTTTTTTTGGTATGAATTGGTATCACATTTTTTTGTCAAAACTTTTGACGATATAATATTAAAATTGTAATAAAATATAAAACCAAGTTTGTATTTTAGATACACATTTCATGATTATTTTACGAGTTTAAGGGGCATTGGGACTTCTAAAGTGCTAATTTAAAAAATAATTTTATATGCTGTACCATTGATTCATTTCTGTTATATTCTTAAAAATGAGATAGCTAAATTTAAATAAATCATGGCATATTTATTAAATAAATATATATATCGTAGTGTGATTTCTTATGTTTATCAGTATTTTTTTTACAAAAAACAAGTGTGTAATCCCTGAATAAGAAAAGGATTTCATTTGATTTGTAGAGTTTGGAATTCAATAAAGCCATATACGATTTGGAATGGTATCATTGCCCAACGTATATCAAGCAGAACATACTCATTATCCTAATGGCATCGACAGAGCCTCTAGTGGTGAGTGGCGCCAACGCTGTTGCCTTCAATCAAGAGTCCCTGCTCGAAGTCAGTGTTTGTTCTTTTCCCTTATCTTTCAAAGTCTTCAATAGCTTTAAAGCAGTAATAATAAATATACAGCCTCATGGTTATCAATCAATTCAATCCTGGTAAAATTAAAAAAGTACGGCCCATCATCCATTCAAAACAGTGATTTCAACTTTTAAATGTTTTCTGAAAATAATATAATCAATAATCAAAAGTAAAACCTTTTAATAAATTATAAACTACCGAATGAAAAAAATAAAATTTCATTCTATTATTGAAACTACCGTCAAATCGACTTGATGAGTTTTTGTTTTGATGTATCAATAATTTTACATATCAATAGTTTCTAATCTAAAAATGGTTGATATTTTCCCACAATGTATATTCTGCTCAAATATTTCAATTAACACTTTTCTATTTACAAATAAGTTTACCATATTATCTTTGAGAAGACTTCTACTTCTCAAACATCCATTAATGGTGTGGATTGGATTAAAAAATTCAGTTACGAATTACTTGCCATTGATTTTTTCCGAGGGATTATTCCAGAATTCATGCTTAACACTAAATCCCCCCAGTTAAAAGTAAATTTCTAAGGGTTCGAAATAAAGATTGTGACTTTTCATTCGTCTTTAACTTATTACAAAATCTGGAATAGCCTACACTCAACTTCACTATAAATAAACATAATATCAAATGCCATACATTATGGCATGTATCCTCCTCAAAAACTTTTACATTGAATCATAAATGAAAATTTATACATTTTATAGAAAAAAATATTTCCAACTATTTTAAAAATCTGAGATTTTTTTAATCTACTCTATGAGGCCAATTTTTCCTTAAAATATTGATTTGATCCATTAAAGATGGTGGAATTCAGGGAGCCACTAGCTTTGGATACACACTCACCGACAGACATAATCGAAAAAGCGTCCGAACGACTTTGGGACCTCAAAACATGTAAATCTTGAGAGAATTTTTTTAACAATCACTATACTTTAGTTATAGTAAAGTAAAAAAAAGGAGTGGATAATTTAACAGAAATGACTGTTTGAAATAATATCCACAGTTCATTGCTTTTTATCATTAGCTCAAGTTTTATCCATTGTTCTGGCGTACTTACCATTGCACTCTGGTGAAATCTGTTCGGTAAAAAATAATTGTAAAGTTTGTAGTTTTAGAAGAGTGAGGATTTTCGCCCGTGGTAAGTAAACGACTCTTCTAAAAAATTTCTTTGAGTTCACTCCATTTCTTATTTGATTTCTAATAGCATGCGTTGCAATTAATAAATACTAATTGCATATTTCTATTAGATGACCTCTTTTTTTACTCTCCTGATTCGTGATTCCGACAGATAGATCCTCCTTCTTAGTCGAATTGTGTGTACCTTTAATTTTCATAGATGAACTTCGCTTTCTTCCTGCTAAAACACTTCTATTTTATACTTTTTAGTGTTAGTACACCTCTCTCCCGATAACATAAATTTGTCAAACCATAAAGACTTCTTTGAAATGTCACTAATGTTCCCAATATTTGTATCTTTTAAACGATAGTGCTGATGAACTTTCTACAGGAAGCACGTCTGTCGTTAGTCATTATATATTTAAGCTGTATTTGCATAGCATGATGGAGATTGTTGTGTAGCATTGAAGATTTTGATGCGTGTGGTGCCTTCGGGTGGAGCATGCTGTTCTCTAACAATAAAAACAAAAACCAAAAAAAAAACGTCTGTTTGAATCCTGATATTTTGCGTGCGAGGGTAATAATTGTTATCCGGACTTCGTATGAAGAGACAAGTAATTTTGTTCACAATGAAATTTATTAGTTTTGCCATACGCATGTCATCTTAACCTTCATTTAATGCCAATAGAATTCTCAAGTTAAATACTTTTCCCTAGAACAGTGACTACCAAACCTTTTCCCACTCCGTACTCCTAAAGAAGTTTTACTTGAACATCAAAACCCTCTGAACTTTTCATTATTCCTCTGCTCAGATCAAAACAAATATACTAACAACCCAAAGATGTGAACAAACACAAATGAGATGTTTTCTGACCCAATGAATATCTTAATCTTGAGAAATAAAAATATCAAAGGGATTTGAATAATATCCTATTATTACATAAACTTTTCTCACACCCCAGTTTATGATCCCCTGTTCCAGATGAAGATATCTATGTTTTCAAATGAGAATCAAGTAAAATGATAAGACATGGCATGCATTACAATTAGGTTATAGTATTCTAAGTTTCACCTCTTAAAGAGATAAGAGATTAATAGACTAGTCAAAATCATCACTAGATGAGAAAGCTACTGAGAATGGAGCAAGTAGAAAATTGAGTGTAGTATTAGAATAGTACACTAAATGCAGACAATAAGTCCAGAAACATTAACTTCAATACTGGATTTTCACATTTTATTGAATGACTTTTGTTTTAATATTACAATTTATTTTTAAAATATGCGTTTATAATGAATATTTACTACATTAAGGAATCTATTTTCACTTCTAAAAGATTTCCTTTGCTTTTTCATTGATTCAATTGTGATTTGTTTCAGTTTTTCAACATGTGCTATTCATTCTTCAACATATTATTGGTTTCTTAATGATGATGAAGCCATGTTCCCAAGCTGTACTATCATAGTAATAACTTTTTCCGTTATTTCACAAATTTTCAAGAGGCCTATCTGAAACTTTAGGAAGGAACTTCATCGTGTAAGTCTGAATTAAGTAACAGCATAATAATAAACCAAGAAATTAGTACACGAAAACTTGTTAGTGAGGTCAAGTTTCATTTTTAATAAACTCCAGTGCATTAAAACCAACACCACTAAATGAATTTGTATTTTATATGGTTTAAAAAAAATGTTATTGATAGGTGGTCCTATTATAAACACTTTTGATTAGATTTTAACAAAAATATAGTACTCATGAAATTATTGCCTTATTTTTTCAAATTGATTTTCAGTTTTGAAGACCCAAAAACCTACTTTCACTTCTATAACAAAAACACAAAGAGGAGTTTTCCATCAAAGAGTGTTGCAGAAATGCCATTCAAGTGCGAATAATACAAAAGATAACCAAATGTCAATCACAACTATAATTCATATAATTATGAATTATAGGTGGTAAGGAGGAATAAATATAATACGACAATTGTTATAAGTTCCTGTTCATTAGATACTGACTGACTAAAAATGAACTTTCAGTACTTTATTGTACTTCAGAAGTACTTTCACTTTAAAGTACTTCAGTACTTTATACATTACAAATGATGCATTTATTCAAAAAAGGAAAAAAATTAAAATGTGTTAGTGAGAGATTAGAGCCAACACATGCCACCCCTCATAACATTACAATGATCCTTTATATTGTTACACTGTTTGATTAGACTGTACAATGTGCAGCTGAGTAGGCCAAGAAACTCTCACACATATTAGTTGAACAGGGTGGCAGACAAAGATCACAACTTGCAATCATCAAAACAATAAAAACTGCGCTAGAACCATATCACGGGATTGACGTTCCGGAACACTACTCAAGTGAAATGAACCAATGGTGTGGATTTCGTTGTTTGACAAATTTCTGACATCAAAAACTGACAGACGGAAGATTTATGTTGTCATATAAAGGAATGCATTGATATTATCCGTGCAATACAAACCTTTTAATTCAATACACCTGATCATTCTAAACACCTTAAACCATACGTCCTAAATAGTGCCTCATCAGGACTTGAGTTTACAAGGCACCTGGATGCGGCCCAAATTACTACAAAATATATGGTCAAATGTACTACCAAACGTCAACTGTACACCCAATGAATGGTGAACCATAAGAATATACTTATTTTTATGGTGAACAACAAGAAGTTAGCGTCATGTAATAAATGTATCAGCTATTTTAGCCAATCATGCTTGTGTGCATAACAATTACTTTTGTTACATCACAGGTCACACGTCAACCTTTAGTTTCACGTATTTACAATAATATGCTTATTCTTATGGTGAACCATAAAAAGTTGGCGCCATGTAATTAATATATCAGCTATTTCAGCAATTCTGCTTGTGTGAATATCAATTATTTTTGTAAAAACATCACAGGTCACACGTTAACCTTTAGGTTCTTGGCAAATCGGACAAGATGGAAGAGGGAGTCAACTTTTTGAGATATTGAGGAATTTTTTGAGGAACTACATTTTCCTTGAACTACTGATCACATTCGGTTGAAATTCAGTACTAAGATTCTCACAGGAGTAGTACTACTATTGTGACTATAAAATTACGAAACAACTTTTATACATTCTGTATTTGAAGAAACAGAATGTATATTTACATAAGACTTAAAATACTGAAAAAAGGATTACTTGTGTTTATTTCACACATTTTTTTGTTTTAATATTAAAGAGTATCACAATTTTCTAAAAAGTAGCTAAACGTAAGGATATTTTAATAAAGCAAAATGAATATTTGACGGACAAAAAACGATCATGATTGACATACAAGTGGAAACCCGTGAACATTTATACATGTTAATTCAGATTCCAATAAAATCCGAACACGAATCAAGAAGGATGCTGATTATTTCTCGTGAGCTTGAGTGGAGTTTCTTTTCCATAGAGTTTTTATACTGTTGACCTCAATAAACTATAATGTATTTAACATACACATTACCGTGGAACAATATTTATTAGCCACATAAACGAAGTTAGAAATGAAAAACATCTATACAAAAACTCAAACCGTTACCCAGGTAAGTACTGTGTTTTCCAAAATGTTTGAGAACGGGATGTGAATGACTGGAATATAATATATATAATAATTGAAATATGGATATTATATCATTCTATCTATACCTATAGTTGTACCATATTATGGGAACAAAGACATAAAACTAACATTCCATTATCGAAGTATCAAAATACAGAATAAATAACTTGCTCTCAGGTAACACCTACTATTTTATTATTGAAGACCAGTACCCAATGATACTAAAACTTCCAGTAATCCAACACCTAACCCATCCATTCCATCAACGTTCAATGCATTTTTTCTTGTTCTCAAAGAAAGCATTCCCACTATATTGTTTTTGTTCCTTCAATATCATTAAATAAATACGGGTGGTGGTTTCCTATGAAACCTACAAACATGTTAAAATGCTAGGAAGAGAATAAGAACCTTTTGTTTGTAATGTAGACGTGCAAGTAAGTCACATATGACTATATTACTTTAAAGTGACACACACTTACACCAGTCTTTAATTTTAAAGTTAATGCAGTAAATGCGCAGTGAGTAAATGTTATTAATAGAAACGTGATTTTGTGTTTTTAGATTCTTTGATCGTTGGTTAGGGATTTTTAGACCCATCCTATGACTGCGATGAAAACTGACAAGCAGGTCAGAATTACCAAATAGGTATTTAGAAAACAATATAATATATAGTTCTCGATCATCTGTAACATTGTTAAAAAAAAAAATGAAATTAAAAAACCAAGTCCAGCAGAACGTACTTTCAGATTTACAAACATAATACATATAATCATAATAATATAAAACAAATATTATTTCAAAACTTCATTAATTGTAACATTTGAACAAATTTTAATCGAAATTTCGAAAAAAAACAAAACATTGATAGGGTATATATAGTATTAGGTAACCAAAGCCTTTAACCCTTAAGAAAAAAAAAAAGTTACGCAATTTTGGGCACCTTCAGCTCTCACAATTTACGAAAACTAACGTTAGTAAATAATTCCTGTTTTACAAGCTATATTGCGACAATGTAAGGTAGAGGCCGCTCTTGCATCTTCAGGCTACAACAAACAGGATTAAAACATATAAAAATAAAACAAAAATACTGTCAATAATAAAAGAGCAATAATCATTCACTTGCCTCATATACTGATAAGAATAGATAAATAACAAACTAGGTATATCCCAGTTGTCATGAGTTTCGGATGCAGTGAAAACATTATCACTTCCACTTTAAAGTCCTCTCCCACTACGAAATTTAGGAAAATATCTGAATTCCTGTTATCAATGGAGGAAAAGAGGTGGGGAGACCCATAAGGAAGGTAGAGCGTAGAGGGAGGGATACGTCTAACCAAAAGAAAGCGCAGCGGTGAAAGAGAAAGGAAAAACTTTAACGTACCCTTACAAGGGTAGTTGATGTCAATTTCTAGTTACTAGAGTACTTAATGTGAGGAAACACTGGTTCCAGCTCAGTAAGTCTGTACCACCCTTTCTACCCCTATTTACTCCTTACTTCTTCAAATCACCCTTTTCTCTTTCTTCTTCTTACCCTATCGATACCTTGGTTTTAGATTACGTGAAGAGGGGTAGTATTATAAAATTGAGTACAAGGTACTCTCTCCAAGGTATTTCAAAACGGGGTGACTATGCGCCTCACCATCATTTAATTCTGACTTACAACATTCTTGTAGTTACCTAGAAAGAGGTACGTAACTTGAGAACTGACAGACTCAGGGATTTGGATGGTACCCCAGAAATAAAATAAATATACTGAATCTATATATGAGGTAAGTAACAAAACACTCTTTTAAACCCCTCAGGCAAGTTTTCTGAGTAGCCTGAGTCTCGTGACATAGAATTCAAGACAAATTGAAATGATTTCGTCCCAAGTACTTGAATTAACATAATTTATTAAAACTTACTTACAGCCAACGACACAGAAATTCCTCAGAAAGGACTGGAGACCGTAATTCCGATGTACAGCAGCGTAAGTTACCACCGTCTTCAACTTCTAAAAGATCTTTCATTTCTGAAGACCTTTCCAAAAGAAAACATGGAAATTCTTAACTTATTTAGAGGAGCAAACAACTGTTGAACAGATAATAAGGATTTCAAAATAAAGAACGTCAAATAGGAACATTTATTTATAAAAAAAAAACAATGATAGAAATAAGATATAAAAAAAAATGTAAACCTAGTTTGGTTGAAGGATGAATGGTTTGAGAGAAGCTTTAATGCTAATGAAATGTCTTTTGAACTCTAGTCCACAACCAGAGGAGAGACGGAAGTCCATCAAGGTGGAGGCATGATCGGTGTCCAACTGATGAAGACAAGCCCGAAACACAAGTCGAGTTCTTCTGCGGTCCACTGTTTCCACTGTGACCTAGATACACACAATGCCACCAAAACCAAACTGTACTCCTTCATAAAAAAACACCGTTAAATAAAAATTTATAATTAAATAATGCAATCAACTTCAAAATTTGTAACGAGATCAAAATAAAAATATTTATTCACATCACACTAATACAGAATTATATGTTTTAACTCTAGCATAGATTAAGGTCTACTAAGGAAAATCGTTACGAAAATATAATTGGATTAATCCAGAGAAATAAACCGATTTTTAAAGAAAACCTGTCGCACCAATGATTTTTTTTAACTCTTACCATGGACAGACATTGTAGTGGAATTTATCGTTTTGACAAAACTACAAATAGATTTAAATTTGTTCAACAATATTGAAATTTCACATGAGTTCTTAAGTTAGAAGCACATATAAATACAGTGGGACATCCTCAAGATGACTGCTATTTAGTATAATGACCATTACCATAAAATTTCGTATTTGCAAATTTCATGTTTTGTAAAAAGTAGTATTACGAAAATAATAACAGCCTGTTACTGTCGTGCAACATTCACTAGTTGAATCCACATGGAATGACCCAATTATTTGAAGGTAATAAATCCAAAAGGAAAACTGAAAACTTCCTCAAAATGAATACTTCAAAAGTTATGTTTTAGTACAAAAAACATCCATCAATCTAAGTAAGACAATCATCTTTCAGTACAAAGTTCTAAGATTGTTTGAGAATCAAGGAGTTTCTAATTATGTTACACAAAAATTATACTCAATATGCCAGTATATAAAGGTCAACTTCAAGCAAAACAATACGGTAAAATAGCATCTTTGTTAGTATTAGAGTTAAGAGAATTACTGACCCAACAAATTTCTGATCTTGTCTCTACACAAGAATGAACTGCTGTTATGGTATATTGTTTTTATAATAAGTAAGTAAATTGGAAGTATTTGCGATTTATTTTTTCCTGTTCCTCCTCTACAATACATTCTCTATCACTTATATCTATCTCGACCTTCCTATTATTTTGTATTTTACCTGCTTCTTCAATTTTTAAAACGTCCTTTATATCGTCAATAGATGAATAATTCGTCAATTTTGTTTAAATATTTCCAAGGATTCTGTTATAGTTTAAGTCATGGAGTTTTCTGGTAGTCTCCAACTTTGTTTAAACTCTGTATGCTGATATTCTTGGCATATTGAAAGATGTAAACCTTAACTCTTAATTTAAACCGAAATAAACGTTATATCAAACGAAAAATGTTGACACTTTAAATTTTACAACTTTACAACCCACTAGGGGAATTAAGTTGGTTTCCAAGGCTTATACTTAGATTTTCATTTTTAGTGATGATCTGAGGAAGGAAAGTGTTCCAAATTTAATATTTGGACCATTTTAGTTAAAGATAAGCAAGGTTTACTGGATTGGTTCTATATGACTACTCCTAAATTTTACATGACTCAAAACTATTGAGTAAGGATCATTCAGGATTACCTCTCACATCGTCCAGGCTTATTAAACAATGAAAAGTGCAAACAAATGACTGAATTATTAGACCATGTAGAGAGCAATATTAATACATAAATGAGAATATTAATTTATAACCTTACCACTGAAAGGTGAACTCCAAAATATAAAAAAAAAATGTTTTAATTTTCTATTTTGACGGTGTTAAATATTCACTATATTAATCCGGGTTACTCTGTAATATAAGAGGAAATGAGGATTTCACACATTTAGAGTTTGAAGTCTTGAGAGAACACATGATGTAGCAAATGAAAACAGTAGAGAATCAAATTTCAATTCAAATTAGAGAATGTTTTCAGAATTTCTTTTGAGTCACCCGTTTTAAATATTCAGACATCTGACTATTTTATTACTTCGTAGATTCACGAGGTTATCCCCAATTTTATAATCTCATGAAAGAATCTATAGTACAAACTTCATATCCATGGTAACAACAGTTTCGACTCTTTGTTAATGAGTTAGTCAGAGAGGTATTCATAAAATGATCTCTTTTTATTATATATTAGTATAGATCAAAGAATATTATCTTTCTTTTGAACTTACTGAAAGAGGAGGAGACGATATTCTACAGCCAAGGGAGAGATCGTGAAGGACTTGCGTAAGTTTGGCAGTAGCTGACTGAAGTGACAGCGAGACAGTAAAGCGAGTCATTCTCTTCACCAACTTACTCAGTAGATTCTGGCAAAAACAATGAAGTTCTTTAAAATGTTCAGCAATTCCAGATTGACATTCTAGGAATGAAAGAACCAACCTAAGTAATAAAATAGTAAATATACACTATTTACTGTCAACAGTGACAACGCGGCAATAAGAACTTGGGCAGCACAGAAGTAGGTATACAGTAGAAGGTTATAATAGTATTACGATAAACTTTAAGTGACCGTACTGTTCATTAATAATATAAATGTTAATTAAAGCTAAATGGATTAGTTCATTATTAATTATTGAGTATAGTAATAAATTAAATTTATTTTTGTATCACCCCGTTCCCAAATACACAACAAATATTAAGTACGAAAGAGTGTTTTCAAAGCAAGACAAAAATTACAAATATTTGTTTCAGCTTTTCAACCAATAGAAAAAAATAATTTAAAAGAAGAATAAGACAGAAAGAACTGACAGGACATCTCGAGACAATAATCAAGTCTCGAAAACAAACATTTAGCGTCTAATCTTCCCATTTTTTTTCATTTATTGAGGTTGTAAAAGGTTTTGCACATAAATACACCATGACTAAATATTTTGCAATAAACTCATATAAAGAATTGTTAAATGTATTTCAAATTATTCACTTGAAGACGGAACGAAGGACGCACTCATTATCAAAATACCAGTACAGTATAAAGGTTCGCTTCACCAAACAAAAACTTAGTGTCCTTGAACGATCAGTAAAAAGATATTTCTTCGTTTGCATTTATAAGAGTAATAAATTAAATCACGACCCAGTCACCGGTAATTATTAAGAATATTGACTTTGAGTTCAAAGGGATGAGATGGTCTAGTGTCTAGAGTCTAGTAGGAAAGATATTGACAGGTAAAACAGGAGGTTGTACACCAATATGCCTGATGTGAGATATTAAATAAAGACCCCTACACGAGTATTACAAAATTCAGGATTAGTAATTTATAAATATTTGTTTTTGTGAGGCCAATAGCTCTCAGTCCATGCCGACTAGCAAAGCATCAAGGTTTGTAAGATTACGTTAGACGAGAACTGATCGTTTGGAACTGGGGTTTTCTAAGTTTAGTGGGATAAACATTTCAAGTATCCATCAAAATAATCATAACTTTTCAAGATTAGTGAATATTTCAGACCAACCGATTACTTTTGAAATTTAACTTTATTCACAATAACAAATTCGTTGTGTTCAACACTTACAAATGACAGGCTTTGGTTTCTAACCTTTAGCGCTGTTCTAAAGCGGCGGAAAGTGTGACTCAATCGTTTTAGTTATGAGCGCGCAGCATTACCGTGTTGACTTTTCATCGAGAACCGCAAATTCCACTTCACTCATGCTTGTTGTAGAAGGGATAAGTTACGGCACTCTGCATCATACCGCCTTGGGAATGAACGATTAAACAGTAAATGACATACACAATTTCCCATACCCCACAAGAAAAATCTAGAGTCATGGTTAAGCCTTGAGCCTGAAATCTTCAGCACTACACAAAAACTGTTGACCCTTACCTAACCCCTTTCACCGTTAGCTAATACAAATTGAATGTTATTTTTTTTAGAATATTTTTTCTATTCTACATCGGAAAGTTATAGAAAAACGAAATAATAGAAACTATTCTTAGTTTATATTAAAGTTGCTTAGAGTACCATACTATACAATAAATAATAGCTCTAGTTATCTCATAAAACAAGAAATACAACTTTTTTATGAACAGTATTTACTATTATAACATTAGTTTATTTGTTATGATAAATGATCAAACCACAATAAGAAAATGGAAAAACAAGACTAAGATCTTTCAACCGTAACAAGCGGTCTTCGTCAGAGTCAAAAACCTAACTGAAACACCAGATGCAGAGAACATCTGGTGAGGGGTTGAGAAGAGTGGTATTTAATCATTGATTGTTATTTCACGTGTTTATGTGAAATCTTTTTATTGTTATGATTAATATAAGTTATTGATTGGAGATTGTTGGGAGCGTTCTGGGAAGCCCCAGCTTAAAGAGAAAAGTATTCAGCTTGTTTGGACACAATGTCTGGTATTTGTATAAGATACATAAAGCGAGGTAACGTAAGGATTACCTCGCTGCCAGGTTGGGTGAGTGTTTGCGTTGACAGAATCAGGTGCTGAGGCTTGGTGGGCTGGGAGAAGGGAAAGTGCGGCTGTCGCTTCTGGTCCAAGCCTGTCGGAGACAGAGACGCCGACAAGGCAGGCTGCGAGTACAGCATGTGCGTGTCTTCAGGCATCAGGTCCTCACTCAGACACAGAGGGCCTTCCTGCAGCTGCTGCCGCAGTTTGGCTAACCGTGCTCCTGCTACTCCATCCACATCGTCCAAACCACTTTCTAAAATCACACACTTACCTCAACAATCACAATACAACTATTTTAAATCAATGAACAAATTCTACCAATAAAGGCACAAAACACCGCTATGTTACGATTAATATATTAAAATTTATTTGTAAAAAAAAAACACTTTTTAAATTTTAAACAACAATTATTAATCCATCTGGTAGTTTAACACTCAATATTCAAAATAGATTTGATGTATATATTCTAATCATATACTTAAGTCTTAGCTTAATTATTGGCTACTGTAAGTATTGTGGGGGAACCAATTTTTAACGTTAGGTGTATTAAAGAAAAACAATGTTGAAAAAAATGTTTTTCAAGTTTTTATCAGCTTTATATTAATTGCAACTAACTTAATGAACATTAATGTAAGTTTATGTATATTTACGCCCTATATCAGTAGTTTAGTGTTCATTTACATTGAATGGACCAAGCAGATATTAATTTTTTTACTAAAAAAAAAAAAAAATGTGTCAACAAAATTCCAGCTTTAAACAAGTAGGACAAGTAAAACCACAGACGAGTCCAAGCTGTCATTTTTTTCTAGTCAGTAAGTAAATATGTGGCCAGTAAATGAAGTTTTGTTTCCTAAGAGTTGAACACCATTAATCAAGTATTCCACTGCTCTTAGTGCAGATGACAAATCCGTGACCTCAACTCGGCAGAACTCGTTACTAGACGCGGGCGGGGAGAGCTTAGCCCCTTCCTACCATACGCAACTGTCACAACGACCGGAGCGGGTTTTTTTTTTAAAAATGAAATATCTTGAGTAAGGTCAAAAAATAAAAGCACACTAAGCTCTCAAATTACTTTTTCTAGAAGAATAATTTTCATAACGTAAAACGAATAACATTGGATTCTATAATGTTAAATAAAAAGTACACCCCATAGTAGATAACATGCTAGTAAAATGTACATAAGTTTAAAGTACTTATATTCACCGTTTCCAAGGTTTTATCACCATGCCTGACTAGAATGGTAGTTCTTTAACACATCGAATTTAAGCAAAATATTTCTGAGGGAAATTGAATATATATATTCTAAAAATGTAAGGTTGATATCTACAATTCATTCCTAGTGTAATATTTTCTACTGGTAGAGTTTGTACAATAAAAAACGAATGTTGGTGATTTATTATTAAATAATATAATTCATCTCTATTGCACTACTAATGCAATTCAACAATTGCTTAAGGTGGACTACCTGTACTACAGGGTGTTCCAAAAAAAACAGTGCAGTAGGAATATGCTAATAACCCAAAGAAACATACTATTTATTGCAAATATTCACAAATCCAATACCTTATCAACTAAAGTACGATTGAGGGTTGACTCGTGCAGTAAGATATGATCTACAATAACTGTTGAAAGTGTGCGCCATTCACCTGCAGACATAAACGAGCGCGAGACGCTGCGTGTTTTGAAAAACACACTCAAGTTCATCAGGTTTGATGTTTTGAATAACACTTGTTATTTTCTGCTTCAGTTCATCCGTAGTTCGAGGATTGTCTGCATACACTGAGCCTTTCAATTTGCCCCACAAATAAAAGTCAGGAGGTGTTAAATCAGGTGATCGAGGTTGAAAACATTTTCAACTACATTTAAACATTTTCAATGTATAAATATCCTTTCTTGTGTTCAGTGCACTGTTTCTTTTGGAACACCCTGTACAATCTTAATACTTTATGAATATTAAGCATGAAACAATAAATAATTTCAAAAACAATATTATTAAATATGTTTTAAATTATTATTAAGTATATACGCCACCTCCACACTGGAAAAAAGATTTAAAATAATAGTAGCAAGAAGTTAGTCTACTTTTCATTTCTAATAAATGTTATATCTCTAAGCAGTGTTAACATGGGGTATGAAAGCTTTTTATATACTTACATGCAAGTAGTCTAAGAGAACAGCACCATGAAATAGAAGAAAAAATCATTACAAATCTAATTATGAACAGTAATTTTTTTTTAAAAAAAAAAATAAAAATTAAAACACAACTGACAGATGAAGCAAATTGTTTTGACTGTTGACAATGCTGTTTTCCTGACTTCGGTAATCTAGCTTTATGAAATACCAATAGGTCATACAGCTTAGATCACCAAAGAAAGGACGACAACAGTGAAGCCAGCCAATTTGTTGATGTGTTTTGATTGAAGTAGTGCTTTGGTAATCTAGCTTTATGGGAACTAAAACAGCCATACCGCTATTTTACCAAAGCAGCACAACGACCACTCCAGTTTAGTAGAGTTGAGTTGCTGATACAGCCAGAGAAGATTCAAGAAAGGACGATGCCAGGCACACAATGACCACTGAGGTCCTCTTTAAAGTGACTTCTACGACTCAGAGTCACTCTGTACCTGACACCGTCTCTTTCTATTTTTAGACTAAAAAAAAAAAACCCAAACTATTCTTGGAGTAAAACAGCAAACTTTTACATTGGTTATATAACACAGTTATATAAGAACAATTATAATCATTACTCTTCAAAAATGAACAATTTTAAAGAGGGAGTCAATTTACCTGTATGATTTCTACGTTTGACCAGTTTCAGAACGCATTCACCAACATTGGCTTGTCCATAAACGATCAAACGCAGAACAAAACATACAAGGTAAGTAGGTTCTCTAACTGATTATGATTTATTTCATAAAATCCTTTACATAACTGTAAAGGACACATACAGTGTACACATGTATGTATCTATACATAAATATTATATTATATTTGTCAGCAAGTAAAAAAAGTAATGTAGTAATAATAATCTAATTAGTTATATTATAGCATGTAATATTTATATGGAGCATGCTGAATAAACGGTTAAAAAAAAAACAAACACACACAAGGATCAGTACTTCAAGCAATACTTATCAACTAAATGAAACTGAAGAAATTAGGTCCGTTTAAAAATGTTCTTTCCAAAGGATTACTACTTCAATCATTATATTGTACATAGCTATGAAATAACTACAATTTTACGATGAAAACCAAAGGACAAAAACTAGTTAATCACGTAAAGTAGTTTTGAGAACTGATTGCATTAAAATGACAGTCTCTAAATCACTTTTATAGGAAAACAGAAAAAGTTAAATACATTCAAGTCTTCAATTCCATTAGACCAACTTTCAATTCTGTATTGCATTTTAAATGCTTATCGACTTTTTTTTGCATTTAGAATAGCACGAAGAGCGAAATGAATTGGGTATGCTTATACAAGGTATATACGATACCATTAATTTTTTGTGTGCTTTACTAATATATTTAATAATTAACCACATTTTGTTCTTAATATGCAACAGAAAAAGATGTAACACTTCATGCTTACTTAAGTGACATTCTAAATGTCTTAATAATGCTATTCTGAAATATAAATTGAACTTCTAATGTGAACTATGAACTTTCAGTTTTCCAACCATTGGTCAATTAAAATGATAAATTGCTAATAGTTTAGCTTTGACTATAAACTGTCACTACATTTTAACGTTTCTGCTTCGATATTTAAAAACAAAATAATTGTTTACATTGGAAGGGATTTTTTTTTTTAAATATAAACCTAAAGTAAAAGAGAAGTAATACCAAAAACATAAAACTGTTGATAACCACGACAGGGCGAATCTGAAAATACATAAAAATGATTAAATTTCTAAACAACAATATCAGAGTATATATTATATAAATATTACTACAAGTCTGACTAGACCAGACTTGTAAAAAAAAAAAAAACATTACTGTAACATATTACCATCCTACATGGCTTACTGTTCACAAAAACAGCATACACATTTATTACAATAGTATCATATAATAAATTCCAACCTTTCCACCATATGGACATCAAGCAATATAAATTAATATTTGCTAAAAACAAAATTTATGTCGAAAATAATTGGACTATTTTTTTTTTCATTTAGATCAACTAATTTTTTTTTAGTCTAACAGTGGCAAATATTTTGATATTCACAATAACAGGACGTAATGAACATTATAAATAAAACAATAAACAAAAAAATACATTAATGAAGACGAATAGTTTGCCTTCGAAATGACGTCAGTTTTATATATATTTTGATATTTAACATATATTAGCAGTTATAATTTATAAAACACAATATAGTTGCTCCATATGTAGCAATTATCTAAATCACCCAAAGTAGCAAGGCTTTTAGGGAAGAGGAGTTGAAAAGTTAGCAGGAAACTGATGGTTAGCCTCCCATTTCATTAATTCCTCCCTAAATGAAGTGAACAGCTTTCAAAATAAATTCCGTCTTTAGCTTAAATTAATGGCATTGAACAAATTGTGCGATTTTATTGATTAAAAGTCAATATTTACTAAATTTAATAATTTTACAAATTCTACATTCGTCACTTGGGAAGTTTTCCTTTACAAATGCTGAAAACTCTTCAATTTTAAAAATTTTATCTTTAATGAAAATTCTTCAGGATAGTTTTTATGCAAAACTAAATCACTTATGAAAGAAATAATTCAAAAAAAGAAACAACATTGAATGTTTTTAATATTGATAGAGATATCTCTACGACAGAATATTTTTTACGTTTTTTTTTTAATTTCAACAGGGAAGAGAACTGGTTACTACCATCCATCTCAAATAAGTTATACTGTATATGAGCCAAAACAAACAAGAGAAAGAGGAGATGTTAGTGAAGGCGAAAATCAAGAGCATGTCAATACTGGACCGGGCGTTGGAAGTGGCAAGATTGTGGTTAGCATGTCGAAAAGGTTACCAGGACGGGTGTGGGTGGAGGGGACTCGCAAAGAGCGATGACACTTGATCTCTGCCAACCTGAGACGTTCTGAGGGAAGCACGGCCAGCACTCGTCGAAGAAGGGACAAATTCAAAGGGTCCACTTTACTCCAAGGTGACAGTGTTACGTAGTCTCCCATCTTCCACTGTTTGAATTCCTTACATTCTCCTGGATCAGCTTTATCCCAAGGAAGTTCTATAAGAGGAAATAAATTTCTATCTTTTAATAAAATACTAATATCAATTAGGCATTAATTTGCGTTATAAATATTTGTATGTTCTTTCAAGTTGTATATTAAAAGAAATATGCATGGTTAAATAGCAGTACCGTTTTATAATGTACCATCTCTTTTCCAATAAAATAAATTTTAATTGTCATTTTTTAAACTTCTAGAATAATTTACTGATTTTTCGTTCTAATTTCCTATTAACTTCTATTTTTTACTTCCAATATACCCTCGACAGATACCACCACCCATTACTTGATATATACACTATTAACTAATGATGGTATCATTCCTGGTGCATTAATGCAAGAGAAAATGAACAAATGAGGTATATCCATTATGGGTTATAAAAAAAAAAACTTATAACATATTCAACCATTATTTCACATAGCTCCATAATAATAGAAAAATATCACAATATATAAAATTACTATTTCTATTCATGCAATTCAATTTATACCAATTTATAACATATTTATACCAATATTTAAAAATTACATTACCAAGCACTTAAGATATCATTTTGATAATAATTCGTATCACTGAATGAAACCCATTTATTTTCTTTCCTTGTAGAAGTCTTAAATAAAAATCAAATTCCACCTATTGCATGTCCTCAATTTTTTTTCCGTCAATTAAAAATGAACTGCTGTTCTTAATATTGACTTTATATTAACACTTTAGTTTCTCGATCAAAATAACTATTATAATAAAAATTTTAAAGCTAACGAAATCTTTGACCTTGGTTCCAAATGATAGGTCTTTATGGTCCTCCTCTGGTTTCAGTTTATGAAAAAGATATGTTTACTAAACATGCAACTTATATGCTTTAGGTAATTGGCTAAACGCTAACAGTTTGTTTATTTTATTTGGTATCAGAATTGAAAAATCAGATATCACAGATTTTTCTGTGGGCATATTTAATGGGTTCCTATAATTTCATATCCCTGGTAAATCATCGGAGAATAAATATGATTAAGTATTGAAACAAACATGGTCAAAAGATTAATTACCTACAGTATCTTAAATATAAAGGAATACTTACTGCAGTCAGAATAGATATGGCATGTAGTTTTAAAGAACCACTGTAACTTTAGTATAATAGCTTTAGGAAAGCAACAATCCTACAGCTAGGATACCAAAGAAACAGGAGCTCAGAAGGTGTTGAGGAACTTCTCACAGGTGCTGAATGTTAAGAAAGGATCCCTTAAATATCATTTTCCTATGCTACAAACATTAAAATGCAACCAGAAATCCGCAGTTTTTCAACCAATAAAAACGGATTATAACGGTTCTTTTAGGATTAGGGAATAAAAGAAAAGTCAATACGAAAGCGTTGGTATATATTTAAGGGTAAAATAACATCTTGTGCTTATAAGTTAGTTTTAACTGCAACCTTAAAGTATTTAAAAAGAAAACAAAATCATTAAATTGCAATATGAATAATCTATTAAGTTAATTTTACATTTTCAATTAAAAAAAAAATACGAATTAATTTTTAAGAGCAAGAACTATTGAATCAAAACCAATTCATTTAAAAGTTGAATGTGCAGGTAGAAAAGAGAATTTTTAACTGTGGACAATTATACTTGTAGGCACTAATAAAGTGGTTAATATTTCCTCTTCTCATAGGTGTGGTCCATATTTATTACAACTGATTAGGTAAAATGAATAATAATGGCGTATAAACTGAATAATATATGGCGCTTTTATCATTTTGCACATGTCCACAGTCAACAATAACCAATTCAACTTTAACAGAACACAGTATTTGGAATCTAGATTCATGAATAATCTGTTAATGAAGTATAACGAAAACTGGATATTTTCTATGATGTACTATACTCTATAGTACAACCAATCCAATTCCATTATTTCATAATATTTAAAAAAAAAAAACAAAACATTTGCACAAAGATAGTAGAAAGTTTTTCATACATAAAAAACTTTTGTTTATAAATATAAACAAAATATTTATAAGGGAGACAAGTAAGATTTAACATAACTTTTACTATATTAAAATTATTGCTGCCAAATGGAAATTAAGGTTTTACCTTGAAATGCATGTTAGCGTTCTTACAAGTGACACTGCACACCCTTCTTGTTAAGTTATACACAATCTCTTCAGATACATGTATAAATATTACGTGGGAAGTTGTCCCACTATCCAGGATGAGGGATTATATGAACTCGACATGGTTATTAAAGAATAACTTTTACCTTTCAATCTCTAATAATATTTTACATATAGAAAACTGAATGAATTTAGCATTTTATCGATAAATTTTAATAAATACACAATATTGACGAATAATTAAAAGACTATTGCTTATTATTAAATTCTGAAAAAATACTGTACCTCCAGCCAGCATAGCTACTAAGATGATGCCACAGGACCAAACATCAGCAGGTTCAGCAGCATAAGGTCGGTGCAGGACTTCAGGAGCCACGTATGGTAACGTACCACATCTCTTGGTTAACAGGCGTTCCTGCAAAACTCAAATATTAGTTCACTATCCAGAGTGGGTTCATCTGTTGTCTAAAGACAAACTGAACGTGAGACTGAGAATTTTATGCATGGCGTACTCTACCATAAATGAAGTAATTTAATAGAATTTAAATGTATCTCTGAATAATTTAGGCTTCAAAGGATGCAGAAAAACTACAAATGATTTACAAACAAAATTGAGTTAAAAACTAAATTACACATAAGAGAATTATCATGAATGATATTACTTTAGCAAAAGGTTGCTTATGTTTTCAACGACTATCCATGTATATGATACATAATTGTGTTGTACAAATTTAAAACCTTAACTAGAAATAAAGTTTCCAGATCAAAATTTCAAAGAAATCATTTTTTATTATCAGAGAATAACATATCGGACGTTATGTTCCAAAGGCAGAATCTATAAGTTTCGTAAAAAGACATTCACTTGAAATAATTTTTGAAGTAGTTCACAGTATGTAATTGTCTCATTTTTTTGTGAATTAGCTTTCCCAATTCTATTCACTGAAAGGAGCACTTACAAGTAGTACTGTAATTTTGTTTGATTCCAATTTGATAAAAAGCAGTATCACTGGTTTATGTAAAATTACTGATGTCAAAAAAAAAACCTGTATTACCTATCAGTACATGTAAAGAACAATTACTGATTCTACTTTGAATAAAATGCTTCTATTATCATATTAAGTAAGAATTATAACAAAACAGGGTATGTTTATGAATGACATTGAGCGTAAATTTTAGGATGAAATACATCTCTTCGCATTCATGGAGTTCCATAATTAAAATTAAAAAAAAAATCCAATTGAAATTCACTTAAGCATAAAATTTATTTTTTGTTATAGACTAATAATAACTAGTCAGGACAAATTAAGTTGAGAAGTTCAAGAAAATAACTGTAGATTATATTCCTTGGAGACCTAATTGAAGTAAATATATATATATATAAAATAACTTCATAGTGATGTTAGGAACGAATAAACATTGAAACCTTCAATAAAATAAATTTTACCTTTCCTCTGAATCTAAAGACGGTGGCTAAACCAAGATCAGTTATCTTGAGCGTATCATTAGAATCCAAAAGGAGGTTCTCTGGTTTCAAATCTCTGTGAGTGACTCCTCGGCTATGAAGGTACTCCTTTGAACAAATTACCTTTTTAGAACATGTTTTACACAATTGCAATTTTACTGATTCAAACTTGTTTGAATATTGTTATTCAAACTTATTCTCCAGAAAAATATTGTTTCAAAACTTACATGAAATAATTTAATTATTTAACATAAGTTTTAATTATTGAATATAATTAAAAAAATAATTTCAACGAAGTTTGACAATATTAAAGTCTCTTTTAAGATATCCTTGAAGCAAGTAGTGATACAAGTAATCAGGATTTCGATACAAGTAAAAAATATTTGCTATGGTTCGTCTGTAATTTCAATCAAGTTTGTAGGGGTAGTGTGATAAATGTCCAACCCAGACCCCCTAATCTAAAATTTTTATATGCATCTAGACCATATTATATATACGTAAAATATAATTATTATATTAAATAACACACGTCATAATCTAAACTATGTGATACACTATCCACAATTCAGAGTTAAGAATAAAAATATACAGAACACCTAGGCCTTGAAGATCAGATGCTAGTTTTGAAATATATAAAAGAGCAGAAAACTCAGCTAAAATTTTACATTCACAATGTTAACACGATATAATAATTACACTTACTTAGTTGAATGTACAATAAGTTGGATATGAGTAAAATATTTAACATAATATTTAGGTGTCGAAAGAGAACTTTTTCCCAATAATATTTGTTCAACCCCAAAAATATCACATCTATTATGCGACAAAGCAACCCTGGTTCGACTAATATCTAAGTAAACTTTTTTTGACTTGAAAATAAATACGATGCATGTGTCAGTAACTTATTCAGTTTAAGCAGTCGACTTAATCAATGCTCTTAACAAAAACATTATTAACTTCTCTGAAAACATTAACAGCTCTGAAGTCCTGCAAATAACTCATATGAATAAAATAAAGAAAAACCCAATCCCAAGAGTAAATCAAATTATCGTAATTATATTTCAAACACCTAGGAGAACCGATTTAAAACGAAACTATGAACTTGTTTGAATTATTAACAAAACATATTACATTTATAAAAATTACACCAAACATAAAAACGTATCCAAATATACGAAATAAGAACAGAAATAAAACAGTTGAGAAATAATGCACAGGAAAAAGCTGTAACTATGATTGGCTTTATAATCAATTATACTTTATATAACATCTTACATAATCTCATGTGAAACCGTATATTCATTTGTTCACTAAAACTTCCAAGATTTAAGAATATTACGTATACCATTAATATATAGAGGGTATAAAAGCATAAACAAACTGGATGACTTCATGATTTTTATCTATCCAAAGTATATATTTTTTGTCAGCTAATGTTTCTTTCACTGTCATAATTGTTAATAAAAACAATAATTAGTCGCTATGTCACTAGACAATAAATGTATAAAATGTTCAGTAATCCTTCCATTAATGCAGTAGTACTTTATTAGAAAATTAATAACAACCACAAATTTTATCAAGTTAAGAAATATGTTACTGATCGAAGTAATGATCAGTTAACAAAGTAATGAAGTAATGATGAAGAAACCGCACCATGTGTTATCTATCCTCTTTTAAACCATGCCATAACCTCAATCGACGTGCATCTAACAAACCAAACTGAAACTTTTGTGTCTACCATCTCAAACAATTCTACATACTTTCCTTTAAAGTAAGTAAACGATTACCAAGTTAAAAATAGATGTCTTTGAAATATTTATCACATTCCCAGCACAGTAGTGTTTTTTTTTTTCATAAAACGAATCAAGCCTAACCAGGGAGTGTATTCATGTGTTCAGCACTGGACATTATAAATCCCCAATTAACCAATATAAAGAGTTGATAACCTAATTTTCAATAACAGCAGCCTCATTCTAAATGAACACATTAGCAATCCTTAATTTGTTGTTTGTTATAATAAAACAGTATACTAAAGAATGATATGGACTTACCTTAATAGAAATTACTTTAAACCATAGATAAAACAATATAAAAAATAGTTCTCCTAGGTAGTGATGTTAAAAGACTAACGAGCCACTAACTAATGTAGAAATATACTATGTTCTAAAGTAAAAAGGTCAACTGATCTTTATGCACCGTATCAGTATTTTGTTGACAAAATGTCGTTCGACAGAAGTTCAAGGTACAAGGAATCTAACGACTTTAGAAATAAATATGCAAGTTTTTGTAACTGAATATTAACCTTTGATTTTTCGCTACAGAACTGATTTAACCTACTAATATTCAGAAGTTTTCTTTTAAAATCTTTTATGTTTTGTTTTAAAATAAATGAATAATTTTGAACAATTTATGTTTTTTATGTAGAGCTGAATTAGACAATTTTTTTTTTAAATTTAACAAATGCATTATCAATAAGGATGCACTATAGAAACCTACCACACCTGCTATCAATTGACGAAAAAACTTGAAAGCATTGGCACTGCTCATTCCAATATCAGGCTCTAAAAAAAAACAATAAAACATTCAAATTATGCCAATTTTCAGTCATCCAAAATAATATAGGTAGTTAAAAAAAAGTACCAATTCTATCAAAGAGTTCACCACGAGCCATGTACTCCAGAAATATATAGGTCACATTTTTGTGTTCTCTAGAGCCAAGAAAGGCTACAATGTTATCTTGTTTTAACATACGATGTATGGAAATTTCTTTGCGCACTAAGTCTGTGGTCTCTGCATGCTTGGAGTGGTCTATTGCCTTCATAGCCACTAAATACCCTGTATCTTGATTCGACAATAACTTCACCCTGAAACATTTAAGATTATAATCAATAATTTCAATTGAATAAATAAGTTCAATATTAACTGGACAATCAATGCGAATGAAAATTCCATATGTTAGGATGCTATGAAACATACTTCAATAACCTTGAACAGTAATTACAGGATCGTGATATATCTCTTCCAGAGTAGCCAGTCAAACTGTTTAGTATGAAAGACCCATTCGGTAATTCACCATTTTGAAAGGCCAAATGGATTATTATAAGTCAGTAACAACACTTAAATAAAAGAAAATCAAAAATTTTTAACAGAATTCAGGCACTTTTTTCTGTTTTAATACAAAATTCATGATACACATTTACCTAAAAAGGTCGATCGATAATTAGAAAAATGTCACAGTGATCATCAACCGGGAACACCCTTGAACCAGTTAAACTAGGAGTCAAGACCTTAACACTGATCTACGATTTGAAGCCACTGAGATGAAAGGTAATGCAATTATTTTCGTGTAACTAAACTGACAGATCAAATTTTTATCTTATATCATAAAAAACACTAATGAATTTAATAATCAGTACCTAAATAACATTACATACTTGTAAGAAATAGAAAACTCTCATTTTCAGCATATTCTTGGATTGGAAAAAAACTAAATTTACTGAACAATGATTACAGCTTTATATAATACAAATAATTCACAACAATTTTAAAATAAGCTAGTTCATTCCATCATAATACATTTCAACAATCCGTCAATACTAAACATTTTAGATTTAACACAATTTAAAAAGAGGGAATATTATTTCTTCCTCTAGGAGAATAGGCATGTTTGAGTGAAAGTGTATCCAACATCTAATCATTCGTCAATAGTTGCTCTTAGACAATGAGAAATCGGTTTTAATATCACTGGATAGTATGCATTAAAGATTAAACAATGAAATCCTTTGTCTTCAAGTCGGAGGTAAGAGAGCAAAGCAAAGTGAGTAATGCTTCTGATACTGTGATAATATTATACAGGTCGTTACAATGCTTTCATCAACAAGCTCGTAGATTTCAAAATACACACTCTCATCCTAGAACTCTATCTGAGTCTACTCCCAAAACCTATACGAGAGAATAAAATAACCGAAACAAGCGTATATTTGTTTCTCCAAACATTTGTAAATAATATATCAGACAGATACACACACACACACACACACATATATATATATATATATATATTTAAAGGATCACCACAAATTCAATAGAAATATGAAAGTAGTGATTTCTTCAATACAGTCGCATGAACTTAGTGTGACATCTATGTATACATATATTTGCATAATAGTTGAAAGATGCATATCGGACAAATAAGTTCAAATCAACTCCATAACAAGGAAGAAACTCAGACGCCCGTCTAATTTCGGTCAAACCGTAATCAAGCGAGGAAGTTATCTCAGCTCGCTTGGTTAAGCACTCTATTTTAATATAGATATAAACCAGATTCACAAAAAGAATACACATAAAAGAAATCACAGAAACTTACTAATATATTTTGATACCTCGTCATCAGGAAGATAGATGTGAGTCGCTCTGAAAACAGGTAACGACTGATTTCTTTGTGTTTCTGTGATTTTCTTTTACGACTAACTTCATGGTTCAACATTTCAGTCACATAAGTGACTACGTATAAGTTTCTACGTAGCATAATATAAATTGAATCTTGCACACAGAAAAAAACCGTAGCATACATGATTTTATCAGAAATCTTCTTAAATATTTACTAAGCATGTCCACAATTTTTTATGATAGTGAAAATTAATAAAAGTACTCCTTTTGAACTGCTATCATTTACTCCCAGGGAAACAAGAGCAGGATGATTGAGCTCATGGAATAGAAATGGAATATTTCTCACTGTGCCTCCTATTGATAAAATATGTCTTACAGCTGCGTTCTCGATTAAAATCACATCCTTAAGTTAAACTAAATATCGTGAATTTTCCCCGACAAATCACTCACTGCTAAACACATAATCACAAAATACGTGACCTATTCCATAACACGTTACTTGTAATTTTCCTTTACTTATTATGCAATTCATTAGGAAACATCTAGAAATGCCGATATTACCTTACAGAACTATCTTTCCAGCAAAACTAACAAAAATGTCAAATACTATCATTAGTAAATACTTCCCCACGCTATTTCATTTCTCAGGCCCACTCTTATACATTCAGTGCATAAAAACTTAGGGTAACGTATTGTATGAATAAAAAACTTATTATTGGAAGACTTATGGAATGGTTCAAAATAAAATGTTTCTTTGAAAGTGTTAAGTGATTGATAAGTTTTCATCGTTTCTAACGAATAAATACTAAAACACAAGAAACCAACAGAACTAAATAATGTGCATAATAATAGAAAAAATGTTAAAAACTGAACTATATTATTCATATATTTTCTAATTACTTTTAAATTTAAAAAACTTTTTATGAAAATGAAACAAAGTTCTAACTCAGGTAGTTTTAAATTAACAGTGAAGATTAAATAGGTCACTAATCGTGTTTCGTAAATGTTTCATCTTAATCAAGGCTTCGCTCTGATTCATTTACAACAGATGTGTGAAGTTTAACAACACGTGGCTAACTATGGTTAATGCTTTCAAGGCCCTCAATGGGCTCATAATAAGTAATACCATGTAATATTCCATCTATCTTTGTTGTTTTATTAACACAAATTGAGGTAATTAACAGTTTTAAGTCGAGTTTTAGAGATTTGAATCGATTTTCCTGAAATCACAAGTCCATGATTTACACATGTTGTACGTACTCTGTGATTTTTTTTCTTTTAAACTATGATTAAAAGTACAGAAATATTGAATACATTATTCCACTAAAGATAACTTTTACTTAAATGATGTAAACGCATGTGAACTTTTACATAGGATCACGTTTTAAGTGAATTTAATGACAATTTGGTACTATTTTATACAAGTCAACATAAACTGTATACTTGGAACAAATTGAGTTAACTTACTCTCCATAAGATCCTTCGCCAAGTGTTTGTATAATGTGCCATCCTTTGACGAACTCCATTCTTCATCACAATCTAAAACATATTGAATCTAATAAATAAAAAGGAAAAATGTTGTTCCGAATCTAAGAGGATCACAACCTTAAAATTTAATGATTCTGAGATACCTTTGAAAAAATACAACGTTAAATAACTAAGCATAAAAATTAATTATCTTTAACAATCTCAAAATATTCGGTTCAATCATTTTAAACAATTAATTTAATGACAATGAAAACAAAATTCTTTGAACTGGCTGGATATGAGAAATAATGGTTCTAAGATTTCAGCGTCATTTACCATTAAGAAAAACTTACACAGTTCTTATCAAAGGCCACTCAATACATTAGCTAAAGTTACTTCTTTACCTTTGGATCCCAATCATCAACATGCGTTGAAAAAAAACTCATGACTTAAACATATCTGACTTAAACTTTTACATCACTTTAAACCTCAGTTGAAGAATAAATTTAAAAAAAAAAAAAAATGAAATACTAGATAACATTATGGTATATGAAGCCATATATCAGGCTTAATGGATTCACCATAAAATGAAAATTTTACGACTCAAAGAGAGACAATGATATTAAAGGACCACGATTTTTCAGCATACAACCATGTTTGCATGTCTAAAACTATACCATTACAAGGGTCTATATTTGATTTAGAAAGAGAAACAATTAACATTTCATTTGAAGAGTTAGTGAAGTATAGAAACATCCTTTACTGTCTAGAGTTACTATTTCTAACTGAGTGAACATACAAGTATTTAATGTAACGAAACAGTACAAAAAATAACTTCATCAAATAGTTTAAAAGTTATGTGCACACAAATTATAGAAAGCAAACTCTGCTTTAGTAGTTCAACAAATAATTCGCGAAGACTCATATATTAAATCCAGAAAATCAAATTTGTTTAGTGATAATTTAAGACATTTATAATGAGATATTATTTCATAAAACCACTGATGACAAAAAAATTAAGGGAATTCATACGTTCAAAGTAAATGTCTACTAACATTTTGAAACTATTTGCTGTTAATACTAGTACCATCAAGACAAAAATAATTTAGAGTAAGTATTGAAACAATATTAAACTGATTGAGTTCTCAGAAGTATATTAAAACTTCACACTTATAACATAGATAATGTATGTACCAAGCTCAAGGATGCAGGCAAAGCATGTACCAAAGATACATACATCTATGGAAAGACGAATTATGCAAATAAACTTAAAACAGTATTAAATACATCAACGTAAATTAAAACATTATGTAACATGATAATATAAACATCAAAGATGAAAAGCATGTTAAATAAATGCTACTACATGTACCACTATTGACTTCTTTAAGCACAACTGCTACAATACACAATTCGAAACAAAGAAAATGACTCTTTTACAATCAACAAAAGAAATATGTTAGTACGTAACATAAGTTGGATTGCACACTTCAAAAAATTACAGAAATCACATGCTACGTTACGAAATAATGGGCCCACAAGTGTATAGGTTAGGACATTACAACGTTATGTGCACTACATCAAAATATTAATTAATACTTTCGTTATAACATTTAAAATATTTTTAACATTGAAACTCAACATATTTCCCGTTTGAATTAATATTTAGAACTCGTTCAAATAGCTAACGTAACACGCACATTGAATTAATTTAAGGCTAAACTTACTCTTTGAAGATGTAGTTTATTATAGGCATTAATGCATTCAAGAAATTGTATTCGGATGTTTTAACAACTACTATATATTACAACAAATATGATTCCAAGAAAATCTATAAAGACATGGCGAGGGAACCGCCTGCAAGTATGTAGGGCACTCGGTACAATGAGAGAAAAACGTCACAATTTAACGTATTAATCAATTCTAAAGAGTGAAAATTTATCTCACCATGGCAAGCATCAGAAGAGAAGCTGTATGTACAAGTGTAAATCACCCTTTATGGCTGTAACAGGGACACGAAGCATTCATCCTGATCATTCATGGCCGATTGTCCTGCACTTGCACTTGCTCCCTGGTATTTTCGCGCCTATCGAACAAAATGGCGATTGTGCAAAAAGTTGTCTTAAAAGTTACCCAAATAGACTTTTCTTTCAATAATAATTTTTAAAAGCTTTCTTTTTAAATTATGAACAATATTTTAAAGTAACTAATGTATTGTTATTTCATTAATCTTACATACAATAATTTATGTGTACTCCTAAATAAATGCATTTTTTTTAAAATTATTATAATCTACTTTTTAAATAAAGCTATTTTAAGTTACAATGTTTTAATTATCTCTCAGATAAAATATGAATACTTTAATATTGTCTTTTAAAAGCATTGATAACATGCCATAGGAGCTTGAAACGGTCAATAGTATCCCATTAAAAATATGTGCTATTTAAAACAAAATGTATGCTCATCTTAAAAAAGTGCTGTATAACAAAAAAAAAGAATGTTTTATTTTTTCAGAACATCCTGAAATTAAAAAATCATATATTCTGAAATTATCTATCATGAAGACTTGATCACTGCTTCCGTCGCATAACTTCATTTCAGGAATCATGTCCTATGTTATTCGTGGGGTTATGTAATCAATCCCATTTGGTTGACTGTCATTTACTACTAAACAGTCATATATATTTTTCAATAAAGATTATTGCATTGAGTTTCGCATTTTTTGTAACAGTAACGGACTGTATTTTATTTCTTTTGTAAATATATTTGTTTTCGAAAATATTTCACACTGACAACTAATTCGTATTATGTATGACTATTTATACATCTTGAAAATAGTAATAATTAAAACAGTAATACTTAAGTATTACTATACATAAATAGTAAATCTTTAAAACTGTAATAATTAAACTGCACACATTCTATGCAATTTCAAATACAAAATCAAAAACTATATGTTACAAGTATTTGGCATGAGAAATTATTATTTAAGGCATTAAATTCTGGAAAACAGGGAACTAGCTTTGTAATTATGAACTAAGTTACACCAAAATAAATGCTCTCTTATGAAAAAAAATACCACCTATTATATTAATTGATTAATGATAGCAATTGGATCGTGTTAGATTAGAAAGAAATGTCAAGGTAAGTTTGTATTGTCATATAGGGTCTATAATTCTTTCTACATAATGATATAAGTAAATATTCTCATTTAGTAAGTTAAGAATATGTCTCAAGTAGTACAGAAAAACTCCTCCAAACGTTAAACGTGTTTTGTGATCTCAATGATCCTGCGTTTGACAAATACGGTTCAAGTTAATTTAATGTAAAGATTATTTTGAAGCCGTTTTTATAGTCAAATTTAACTGACTTCATCACAGACAACTGGCCAAAATTCGAATTATCCCACTGGTTCCCTCAATTTTAGTACAATAATTAATGTTATGGTTTTTCAGCAAAATGGAAGGAAACAAATTTGAAAAATAAGAATCTTCATTTCCCATAAAAGATAGCGAGCACTTTGCTAGACATCACAGTACTTCTGTGTCATTAAAATAAAAGAGTTATTCTTCTTGGATTCTATTATAAACAACGATTGTTATTTTCATAGTTTTTTAATGACACTGCCAGTTTTCAAATTACATAATAACGTTTAAAATTATTTTAAGTTATCAATAATTGATTTATCTTAAATTATTATACGTAATACGGACAGAGTATGAGTTGCAAATAAAAAATTTGAACCACCAACTTTTCTTAAAAAATACCAATAATCATCAGCCAATTCAGTAATCACTTCCTTCAACGTTCACCTAGAAACATTTATTTCATTTATTGGAAAGAATTCACATTCACTTATTCCTTGTCTTTTCTTAAACCTTTCCTCTTGAAAGTAGTTTTTAAGTGATAAGATATATCAGAGACTCCGCCGCTGCTGCTTTGAACAAAGCCAAATAGCCCGCCCCAATTTACATTGATGCAGTACATAACCAACTATATAATTAAAGTAAGTCATTTTATTATTAATACCCTTAGAAATGGTTTTCCCTATTCTATTTATTTTAGTAATAAATACTGTTACTTTGATGTTTAATTATTTACACACAGTTTCGTAAACTGAATATTATTATTTATTTTTGAAGTCATATACGTTACGTTTTATTAGTCATTTAAAAGTATTTATTTTCCTTTTCTGATCCTAATCAGGATAAGTTTTATAAGATTTAAAAGCAATATAAATTTCATAAAGCCAAAATCATCAATATAATGGCGTATGGGATTCGCTGATTATAAAAACAGATTAATTAATCACCTCATGTCAGTTAAAGAACAATACTCTTGTAAGATATACATTGCAGCACAACTCTATGTAGATTACTGAATACATTGCAGTACAATGTAGATTGCTGCATACCAGTTTCGTAGTTTACATACATATGATGATACAATTAAAAGAGATGGAAAGATGAGAAACACCTTTCTTTAGAAGCCATCTGAATGGAACTCTTCGATTTCTCAACGAAATATACTTCTCCTTGCTACCTTAAGCAGCACAATCTTCTTTCTTTTGTTTTCTTATGATTGGAATACCTCAGTTTAATACCCTAATTTGTAAGGAATGGATAGAAATCAGATAAAAAAATAAACAATAATTTCAACAATATAATTCAATTTTGCACTACTTTACAATATCACTATAATCATTTACAGGTAACATTATAAATACTCACAGCAAAAGCGGACTCAAGTCAGCAGATGTACAAAATTAACAAATCTAAACAATATATGGAAGAAAATGAGGCCAAAAGAATTGTACTACTTTAAAATTGTTGACTGTAAATTTGCAACACTTGAAAATAATCTTTACGGTAAGACAAATAAGAGACTTTGTTACTGGTGGAAGGACCAAGCACAAATAGAGCACTCCAATTTTAACATTAAAAATTGATCACAGATAATGGAGAAAGAGTTTTAATTATAAGCTTCACTCAAGGCCATATGTACATAACAAAGACCACTTAAATGAACCATTCGTAAAATTGTATTAATACATAGCAATTATACAAATTAAATACATTTTAGGAGGTTCCATAAACAGTTTTGTTTTTAGTGTAATGTTTCAGAACAATGAACACATCTAATGTACATCGTAATATATACATTTCACTGAACAAGTGCTAATAATTGGAAATATATTCTAAATACTAGTAAACAATAAACATTTTTTTCCCTATAACACAAGATGAAAGAAATAATAAACAATGTAATTGATTTTCACTTTCCTTACACTTCACTTTATAGACGCACTTCATGAAATAAAAGAAACTCTCATACTTAGATGTTATTTTTCAACTCTATTGTTTTCTAAGGAAAATGCGATATACACATTTTTACTCTTCCAGTTTTCTTTATACTTTTTGAAACAAAATTTAAAGAAAAATTTAAGTGCAGGTTTATACATTTATTCTAGTTAATAATCTCAGTTTTCCCAAGAAAAAAAAAATGTCATAGAATCATCTATGTAACGTCATTGAGAATGATACAAAGGAAAATAATTCATTACTGTTATATAGTAATTCAAATATTGCTTAATTCTATTGTCGCATGAAATTATTTGTCTTATTCCTAGTGTTAAGAATTACAACTCATCAATTTTAACTACAAAAAAAAAAAAAGAATCCTGTAACTAATATCAATTATCGATTTGATATCGAGCCAATATTTTGAATTTTAGGTTAGGCGATTACTCTTTTTCAAAGAAAAATTCTACAAACTCTAAAGGCAAATTGACAACTTTTATTAGGAATAAAAAGTTTGTGCTAAAAACGGATAAATCCTCCTTTTGAACGGTACAAAGATCATTTTAAAATTATTCAGTAATGTTCAAGAGCGTAATAAATTATTAAATTATCACAAGTAATATTGTTAACTTCCAATTCTTATCCATGATGATTGTCAATTGAAAAACAAAAAACAATATGACAGATCATTATAGTAATCCCTTCTTTACTATCAATAAACTTATATCATTTTATGAAACTACAAATAATACTCTCAGGACAAGACAATCACAACAGTTATCTGTTTCAAGTCATTTCAGTTTACAGAACCTTACACATTAACAAATTTTTCAAACCTCTTTCAATTTTACAACAGTTCAGTACACTTGAAGGGGATTTTATATTACAAATTATGTTTGCAAAGAATAATAATTTTCAGGTTTTTATCATTTATATATCTACCTCATAGGTTTTTTTTTACAATACAGCGATAACTGTGCTGTGCTTTTAATGCAATTTAGTTGTAATATGTTATTTTTGTTCTAATAAGATTTTCCCAAAAGTATGATATTCAGTATTACTTTCATACATTAACTTTGTCATATAAAGTGTTGTTTTTTATACTGTTACTATATTGTATTTATAAGTAATTCAATATGATTTATTACATCCTTTAGGTTAGAAAAAGCTGAAGTAATATTACATGAAGAAGTCTGGCAATTAACGTACTTGTTATGTTCATAAAGGGAGCCAATATTACTCCAGTCAGTAGCTTCTTCTACGATATAGTAAAAACATGTTAAAATTGCTTTGTAGTTTAGCACCTGACTTGTACTCACATAGTAAATCACGGGAATGAGTTGGTCGCAAAATAATTATATTCTAATTTGCTAGTCCTGAATGGAAAAGTAACTGCTTTTACAGATATTTGAAATGAAATATTTTTTCATATTAAAAGATAATATAGTATTTTGATATCTGGCGTTTTACTACCAGATACATACTATATTAATTATACAATAATTTACTTTTTCCTTTCCCAATTTAGGATTAAAAAAGTTTAATGTTTACAAATTAATTTATACAGATGTTGATTTTTCAGCAGTTTTAAAAAAAATATATTGAAATTATTAAAGAAATAATTTTTTTAAAAAGGTTATTAAAAGACTTCAATACCATTGAAGAAGTAAATTAAAATTTTTAAAAAGACTGTCTACTATTTGGAAGTTATTATCAAACACTGATTTTCAATTACTAAATTCTGTACAGTACAGATTCTAATTCTGTACAGATTAGGAATAATTTATTTACTTTTAATATTGGAAAAGTCAATATAACTTTAAAGTTGGAAGTGGGCACTAAAAATTAGGTAAACAGCTTTATGAAGTACAATACTATTATTTAATCTAAAAAATATTATAATATAATGAAATTAAAGTGGAACAATTATAATATAATATTCGGACCCAGACTCACTATTATATGTATAAGGAAAACAAACATAAACATAGTAAAAATAGTAAAATCATGGAAGATCCCGGGTAATTATCTGCCTAGGCAAAACACCTATGATAGCCATATCCTATCCTATAGATAAACGCAGAAAATTAGGGTTAATTTGATAGCAGCATGACGTCTCAAACTTCTCCTTATAAATATGTCACCAACTGAAACTGAAATTGAGACTCAATGATTATTGTGACGTTACTGATCGTTTACTAGTATAGTTTGTTGAAAGATCTTTCACATGTATTATTTTCTCTCTGTATTGATGAGAGCAGGTTTAAATTTAGTTCACCTACTAAAAATATTTACAACACTGTGCTTAAAACAATATTGTGAGTTTGAAACATTATTTGCTTCAAAATTATCTAATGCACGCAATTCCTATATAATCATTACCATAACCCTAAAATCTACTACATTTCACCATTGCCAGATAATTCAAAGTTTCTACAAATGTAATAAGTTTTCCAACCTAAAGAACATAATAACTATTTCAACTAAGACTTATCCATACACTGCTTTATAAATCAACTCTGCAATATTTACAATCTTGTTCTAATTGAAGCAGGACTTTATCAGTTTTAAATAAATTTATTATAGAATAATTATTGATTGATGATCAAATCAAAGGTTGATAGTAACAAAACAATATCTTATAATGAAATATTTGGTTTGTTATTTCTTTAGTTATTCAGCAATGACCACCACTCAGTCATTATATTATACATACAAACAAATTTCACAATAAACACAAGGAATAAAATTAATGAGTAAACCACTCACTTTGTGGAATAATAAATGAAATAAATATTTTTGAACTAGCAGCAGTCCGTATCATAGTCTCAACATTCTGTTCTACCACCCTGACGACCAACACTTCAAAAACACTTACAGCATATTAGACTTTTACATTGCAGTTTATACATTTACACACACAAATATTTAGATACATTTTTATTTGTAGAAATATGTTTGCTAATTCACAAAGAATAAACACAAGAATTCACTTATATATTTCCACGAACCATCAGGTTATTAGATGTTATGGATTCACAAAAGAAGCTAGCAATACTATATTTATACCATATACTTCGAAAACAGAAAGAAACAGCAATGAAAACTCGATACTACGGCAAACTTTCAATGTTTTGAAGCATTTAATGGTCATCATCAGGAAAGAAAGTATGGCGAAAAAGTCAACTTTGTCATTTAAAACGAAAATAATTGACTTTTGTTTCGCTAATCTGAAGATCATCTTCTTTACCAGTTTTTATCCAACGTTAAACCACGTACTGAAGTAACAATTACAGTAATTGTTTAATCTGATATATATATATATCACAACTAGATCAAACTATTACTTTAATCGATATTCCGTAACTTCATATAAGAAGTAAACAAGATGAGGTGAAACAGATGATCATCAGATCAGCCAAGTACAAATCATCAATCTTCTTCATCCCTGATGACGCCAGATTTTTCCAAATTGCCAATTACATTTCGAAAAATCCATCACTATAACTAAGTGTAGTACTGAAGTGTGTCCTGTTGTATTTGTTATTAAAAAAACCGAGATGGATCACCGTTTTTGTATTTTGAATTGTGTATATATATGTAAAAACAATATAAACGTTTCCACGAACTACATAATTAAATTAACTCACTTTAATATTTCGATGGCCTCATCATGAAGAAAATAGATGCAAGGCCATCGAACAATTGAAGTGAGATTTTTGTTTAATTTCTGTGTGTTCTTTTTGTCAATATAGGTTTATATATATATATATATATATATATATAAATATTTAGAAAAGTATCGACCGTGGAATAGAAACAAAACTAAAGTTTATTGGGACTCCGTCAGTTCTTCAGGTTCAAATTAAACTCTCATTGCCAACATTTCGGTTTTTATTTAAAACCTTTTTCACGGACAGAAGTATAAATTTTGAAACAGAATTTTGAACTGGAAATTTTCAGTTCAGTGTCACGTGTTCATTCAAGCTACAGTTGTTGTTGAAATCCATAGACTATTTTTCTATGTAAAATAATTTTGTAATGTAATACTTAGTTTTTCTGTTTCAAAATTCATACTTCTGCCTATGAAAAAGGTTTTAAATAAAAACCGAAACGTTGGCAATGAGAGTTTAATTTGAACCTGAAGAACTGACCGAGTCCCGATAAACTTTAGTTTTGTATATATATATATAAATATATAATAGTATAAACCTCTGCAAGAAACTTTGAAATGACCATTTGGTTAATTCTCATTCGAATCACAAGTTGAATGTTGTGACAAAGTTCAACTTGTTATTGTATACCACATGTTTATTTATACTGTATAAGACTGTTGTTTATACACGTGTATTATTAAATATAATTATGGGTTTGCATGAACTGCCAAATGAAAAGGTCACAATAGAGCTCACATGACTTCAATATAAACAAGCCATTATCAAAGAATGTGAAACACCGAATAAACAGATAATAAATTTACTATATTGTCGAAATATAATAATTAAAATACAATGGAAGCCTTTATTCGTGTTTTTACTTGGCATATAAGTGTTTTTAAATTGCTACTGATAACGTTTTCACGTGTTTAACATCAAATATTAAGAATACCAAAAGAAAAATTAAACACAACAGTTTTATTAAAAATGAAAAGATGGTTCATTGCAAAACTCTGAAGAAGTCCTGTGGGTAATATTTCTATAAAATAAAATAACTCTGTTCACTTATTACCAAATTTCTAGAAAGTTATTTATTATTAGACCCTAATTATATGAATAGCCGTTTTTTAAGGACTAAAATTGGAGTAGTATATACTACTAAAAAATGTACACATTGAAAAATGTATTATTAGTCTCGGAAAATTTGAACTATTGTTATTTCTACTCCAAGCAAATCAAATTATCATACATGCAATAAGGAGCTTTCAAAGAGTTTACCAAAATTTATAACAGCTTAATTGTGCTTGCGCGAATCACTAGACTAATAAATTATGTACAAAAAGGAAAAATATTTTTTTTTTCAATAGAATTTTTACTTTTGGAAAAATCACCAAAAGTAATAAAAAAAATTTACTACTTAGACTTAATAATTGGCAATCAGGTATTATTTAACAAAAACAGTAAAATAATCACAGACAAATTCACCTTCAAATGAAAAAAAAGTGACATTAACCTGTATAAAGGCACTGAAGAAAAAAAATTTAATAAACTCAGCATATTATAATAGTAAATTAAAATAAAAATTACATATTATTCTTTAAGAAAAAAGAGCTAACAGCTATGTTTTCAAATTTTGAAAATCACTTCCTTAAAAAAATACTATTATAGAAAAAATAAAATATATATTTATAACAGTAAAAATTTGAGTATAGTACTGGATTAAAGCAATTGCCATCACCAGATATTTAGCCAGAGTGAATAATTCATTTTTACAGAAATTGCCTTCATCATCTTTATTCCTATGTGTGACCTGTTAATGCATTACTAAATAATTTTTGATGTTGCTCCTTATAACCTTGAAAAAGGTTTTTTAATAAGACTATGTTTCTATATCTAATATATTGTGCTCACTATGTATAGTAAGATACATATATATTTATATACATGTAGAATTTTTTTAAAAGAAAGTAAAATATAATACAGTCTACTAATTGTTCAATTACAGGTATTAATTGAATATAATGTTAACCGCTTTCGATAATCACATCCATGCATACAGACTACATGATGTACATTTTCTTTACAGGGAAGACATCTAACGAAATCATTTTTTTGTAATAAAAATGAGTATCAAGTAGATTTCTTATAATAGCTCTCGTATATAAAACGATTAAAAAGGGGATAGAACAAAGTAGGCAAAAGTCAAAGGTAAGCAATTCCTTTATCAAAGTAAAAGAGAAGACAAAGCAAAATTCTGTAGGTTTACTTAAACCAGGTCCTTAGGCAATGGCACTCAAAGCGTCTTGAGGGCCATTATTTAAACCAGAGGTGCCAAACTGACTGAAAAGAAGGTCGCGTGGGCAGGTCAAATTTGATCTAATGTCCACTACATGGGTAAAATAATCAAATACGATAGAACTCTAGATAAAAAAATGAAACAAATACTTTTTAATAAAGTGACTTGTCAGAATATTTAGTGAACATACAAAAATAACTATAGCATACATTTTCTATCTGCTCAAGTTCTTCATTTCCAATGTTTACAAGGAATTTTACTAATTAAGTAAAGAATCTATCAACATTCAGAATATCTAACATTCACATGTCTCGATTACAAGCTATAAACACCATAATCAAAATGAATGAGTAATAAAAAAACAGATAAATGTGTTGATATTATCTAATCCTCGACCTCAGCGATGTTCCAAAATGTTACTGAAAAAGTATATTGTTAATAATGAAGTTTTCAATCAACTTAAGGATTCATACCGTCAGTCGGTTCCAACCTTCATGTTCTTGAATGTTTGGACACCCTGTCATTTAGGTTATTGTTTAATCTATTCTAGCATTCTCGAATTAGAATAATAAAAGTACACATATTTGAAATAAATATAAAACAAAACTTTATCTATATAGTATATTATATATTATAAAAATGTTGTCCCTAAAGTTTCATTAAACTGACTTTAGCAGAAGAAGAGAGAAGTAAGATAAAATTTCTTTTCCTGAAGAATGTTTATGGAAATACATAGAATAATAAATATTCCCTAATATTGCGAATCATAATCCATTTAATCATAATATAATGTTTAAAGACGTATTATTTAAATTATTGTGTAAAACATAGAGATATATTACATGCCAAACTATTTTTATTTAAATTATGTAACTAATAATGACTAACAACAATCAAGAAATGTTTGTAAAATGGTCAAATCATTACGCTTTGTTTAATAATGTTTCCTTCATGTATAAGAATAAATGAAAGATAATAATAAAAATGATAATCTCTTGGTGAAATTATTATCCAAGTAAGTGAAAAACTAAACCAGGAGATGCCTAAGGACCACAAAATAAACAACAACATTAAATGTATTAACCTCTGCAGATTGACTATGTTTACAAATATTAAAATGCCTTAATTATCAGGAATTTTTTAGTATAAAATTTTACAAGATTTCTAGTAGGAAGAATATTACAGTACTATCAGTCACACCTTTTTAGGATTAATCCCAAAACCAGTGTAGGTTTTTTTTTTAAAGTATAATTATAACAAAGGATAATCAACTCATTTTTATTAATTATTCAATTCTTGCACCGAAGACTTTATAAGACCAAAATAAAGCTGTGAGCAATTGCTAAATAAAGTAGCATTGATTTGCTTCATATATTATCAAACTTCACAGCATCACAAGGTTATAAGTTTGTATATAGACCTTCAGCAATTGTACTATGAAAATATATTTTAAACTTTATGGAACAAACTTGTAATACTACTCTTTTGCCCTCAATATACAACGGTTCATACTTATAAATTGTTTCTTTTTTCTTTCAAATAACTACGGAAACAACTGTTGTATATAGGGCAAACAATATATTCAGAAAATGTCAATGTATTCTAATACTGGTAACAAAAAAATATAGAGGATTTGTAGTAATTTGGCAGGAATTAAGAATATACCTTATTAAATAGCTTGAATTGCCTTTCAATAATTATAATAATTTAAAGCATTATCATTTATAGGGATACTTTTTTTTTGTTGTTCAATTCTTGCTTCATGGATCATTCTTAAATAGGTTTTATTTTTACTTTAAACATGCATGGACAACCTGCTGGTGGCTGCCTAAAGACCTTATAGTTTACTAAAACTATAATAAATCTTTAAAATGCCTCTATCAGAAAATTTTTAAAATTATACTAGTTATTTCCACACATCAAACCAGAGTTAATACTGATTTAGAAACAATGGGATACTGGAAAGAGACCCTACGTTGATATAAAGTTGGCCATGCTAGACTTAAAACAGTGCCAAAAACTTATTTTTAATACAAAGGATATTTCACTATATTATATACAGTATTATTTCCTACATCATATTATTTAATGGTAAGAACGATGACTACTTATTTCAACGCAGATTTTGTAATCGGTATGCACTAAAAATGGGAATAGGAGATTTTACTATGTAAATGATCACGGTCTCTAAAAAATTATTTATGATGAATGACTTTTGATCACATTGGATTAATTTATAAATGAGTAGATTGAGACAAAAAAATTTCAAACAAAATATCACTACAGGCTAAATTTTGGAATATAAAGGATTCATATAGTTCAAGTAAAGCAACATTTTCAAAATGATACGATGTTTAATTCCTCTATTTTGCAAAATAATGTCATATAACTGGTGTCAAAGAGAATTAATCGGTTTAATTTTGTCTTGAAATAATACATTATGATAATAAACTATGGATCTCGTAGGTATTTCAAAGAATGGACAGAGATACCTCCTATTTTAAACTAAGAATTTTGTCAGTTTTCAATCAATTCCAGTGTATAGAGCAATTATTTTTAAAGACTACTACTGAAAAATGTTCACCCAAACATGTTATGTTATTGAGAATTTTTTCAATGTATTATATGATTGTACTATTGCAGATATGTCTTTGAGGAACATTGTTTTGTGTTTAAAAATGGAGCATAACTTATTGGACACTCTTTACTCTATTCATAATGAAATAAATTTGATAAACTAAAATGAAATTTTCCTTTCAAAATATTTAATCCCCATTGAATTTAATTAATTTATATGTAACCATTTTACGAAAAATGGTTAATAAATTTATAGAAATGTAATTTCTGATTATTTAAGCAAAATAAAAAGAAAATGTAACATTCCTATTATTTTTTTTTTTATCATAAGGTTACAGTCACAAACCTAAATTTAACAAGTTTTGCTTTTTTTTTAAATTACAGTCTCGAAGCGAAATTCTTCCTGCTAATTAATGATGAAGCTAACTAAAATGTATTATTCACAAACAAAAGTGGAAATACAGGTTCTAGAATTAGAGTGAAATTCTAGTTAAAAAAAAAACCAAATTAGTGTAAATGATTACAATGGATAAATTACCTAAGAATATTTCGTAGCACCAATAATAGCTGACTTATAAAACAAAAGTTTTAATATAGGGAAATATCCTTCTTAATAGATCAGTCAGATTTGACACGAAATAAGCTTTCCTCGTTTTGAATTAAATGAAACAATCATATATGTTAGTGTTCTTATTATGTAATCAACTAAAATTAATAACAAATAAAATTACATTAAACTTAAAAATTACATTTGTTGAGCCATTTGTGCAAATCAATAACTTTCAAAAAGTTTTACCACTATTTGTTCCTATGGTAATTCAGCACTATGTATTAATTATGAATAAAACCATAAATAATTATTTTTTTATTAATTAATTACAGTTATGAATGCTATAAATAAAACAAGGGAATTTAGAAATACCGAATACATCTTTAAAATGATTATACATATATACATACAACCTTATAATGAAATTATATTAACACGCATTTCATTTCAATTTAAATACTTTATTATTTGTTATTTCATATCTACTGAAAGACACTGTCTAGAATAGTAATTGTTTTGATTTTATATGTAGTTGTAGCCCAACTGCTTCAGTGCAAGATTGTTTCCCTAAATGTTCCTAATTTCTTATTATTTATATGACTTTCTGTACATAAACTAACTTCAAGGGATCTTCAGAAGACATGAAAAAACTTTTTTTTTATTTAAACCCAATAAGTTTTTTATTATTGAAAAATCTAATACAAGAAATGTATAATAAGATTTATAATTTAATACTGATTAAATTTTGATACTTTTTGAAAGTTCCAAACTTTTTAAGTTTAAATTAAATCTATACATTTTTTTTTTAGAAGATCCCACTGTTTGGCTAATGAAGAAATCTTTCTTTGTATCACATAATGGCGAAGGAAGATGAAAAAATGTAGTTAATACACTTTGCTTTTGGCTGATTTTTGAGGATTATGAGGTATATGGTCTGTGAGGTCACAAGTAAAGTCGCAACAATGCGTCCGCACACCAAGAACATATTTACGAAATACGAACCTCAAAATAACAACCAAAAAAATGCAAGAAATAGCGTAGAGAGCAACAGTGGACAACTGAACAACTGTATCGACGGACTTTGCTTCGATAACAGTAATAAGGAGTTTGGTACCAACGATGAGACGCATAACAATAAAGAGGAGGACGAAGGCCCACTCGACGACTGTATGGACGGGGGTGTGGTTGTAACCAGAAACCTTTAAGAACCACCTAGCCTGCAGCAAAGGGTTGGTAACCTCCAAGGATCCAAGTCCGACGGCTGCTTCAGCACCAGACTTTCCTGATGCCAAGATGACAAACATGGCGACCAGGCTAGCTGCATGATGAGCCAACATGATAGGAGGTTCAGTACCATGGACGAGGCACCACACCATGTCGTAGGCAAAGTAACCCACACTCACCACCAAGGTCCCATCGTGCAAGCCCGTGTTCCCTTTACCTGAAATATCACAATTAAATAACTCCACAATAGACATTCAAATAAAATAACCTTTTCTCTCTTAAGTAGGACATATCCAGAATGGACAAGTCCAAAGGATTTTACGGCAATAATGTGCCTGAAAGTGGGGTGGCCCACTCCAACAGTCATGTTTTGGGGGATCATTGTCTAAATTATATAAAAAATAAAATACTTTAAATTTAAAACAAAACTATTATTTTATTTATTTAAATGTGTAATTGTCTTTGAGTGAATGCAGGAGACATCACTTCACAACGCTATTCAGAGCTAGATATAGTATCTATACTAATATATCCATACAATTCATTACAGGAATTGATAAAAAAAAAGTTCGAACGTAGTGCAATCACTTATTATGTGGTATTTACTTTTAAACAATTTTACATTGTAGGGTAAAAAGTTAATGAAATGGTCTCCACATATAAAAATTATAATAGTATAAACAACGCGTTCCGAACACGTAGTGTTCTTCCTCAGACATTAACTAAAAAATATAATGACACCAGGGAGTTACCTATAGTATACAGTAAATACAGTACAATAAAAATAAAATAAAATAAGGAAGAGAATATATACGAACCTAAGGGTGAGTGTGGGTAGGGTATGGGGTACATCTGTTTCATATTAGAAGGCAGGTACATTTCATTGTTATTTTTTTTTCCTAAAGGTTAGGCTGAGCCTTTACATTTGATTACATTTCCAAACTATAAAAATCATAGCCAAAAACAACGGATATTCCACAGATTTAATTAACAAACTAATTAGAAGGAAAGAGAGAAATAAAATAGTTAGCCATGCATTCCCCCTAATCAGCTCTTCTACAAAAATCACACAAACCTGGGTGGTGATCCCATACATTGGTAATCCATCCTTAAGAATAGCCAAAATATTATAAAAATACGGCTTAAAAGTCAGTTACAGAAACTCAGGTGCCTGTATCTTCAAAAAGAGCTCAAGAACCCCTTTCCCTTTGTGGTGTATATAAATTGTCGTGCGCTAATTGCCCTTCTCATTATATAGGCAAGACTCTAACATCGTTTGACAAAAGAATAAAAGAACATGTACAACAAGTTAAACAGAAAACCAAATCCCCCAACAATAATAAATTCATGTTCCATTTTACCAAACAATTAGTCACCACTAACCACCGACTTTTCCCAGATTAAAAATAATACACATACAAATATTACATATAAACAATAAATTCCGTGAAATGACTATCTTAGAAGGCTATGAAATTAAGAAATTAGTGCGCGATAATTCTTCTACCTGCCTCAATGAACAAATCCCCAAGTGTACAACTTTTCTTAATTTATTTATTTAAAAAAAAAAAAAAGTTCTATTTTCTCCGTATTCCTATATTTGTTTATATTTTGCTATAGGTCTCTGTGTTATATTTTCAATATGTTTACAACACTTAGTCCTAGAGCAAATGTAAAGGCTCAGCCTAACCTTTAGGGAAAAAAAATAACAATAAATGTAACTGCCTTCTAATATGAAAGAGATGTACCCCCATACCCTACCCACGTCCATCCTATTCCCAGTCAGTTGTGCCAGCGACACTCACCCTTAGGTTTGTATGTATTCTCTTCCTTATTTTATTTTATTTTGTAATATATTTACTGTATACTATAGATAACTCTCTGGTGTCATTGTATTTTTTAGTTAATGCCTGAGGAAGAACACTACCTGTTCGAAACGCATTGTTTATACCATTATAATTTTTATATGTGGAGACCATTTCATTGACTTTTTACCCTACAAAAAAAAAAGTTATATAATATTTATAAAACTTTTATGCATACATAATACAAATAAACTGTTCATTGTCTTTTAACTAGATAGACTATATCTAGTCTATCTAGTTAATAGATAATGATAAAGCCTCAGTGATTTATTAAAACTAAAATTTCATTCTTTTATAAACATTAGCTCACCCTGAGTTAATGAAAAAATAATTCAAAAGGTTGTTTATTGTTTAAAATCAACACTTGTAGAGTAATACTCTCAAACTAACAAGAGCAATTACTCTTTGGTTCCAGCTACTAGGAGTCAGTGGTCACAACAATACTGAGTGGCTTCGAATAAATACCTCATGTGACACAATCGTAGTTACTAGACTATGCATTGAATGTGGGAAAGTTGCTACCTCTGTTTCGTTGAAAGTATTACTGAAATACATTACACTGGAAATTTTTCCTAAAATACCATTAAATAAGAGGAAGAAAACGGAAATAAATTTAAAGTTTAAAAAAAATCGTAACCGTTAAAGCTACAATATAGCTCAATCATATTACGTTAATCTTACTTGGTATTAGAGTCGTAGTTCTTTATAAATTCAATGACCGTGACCTGACATTAGATAATTAGAATTTTGGTAGTGACTATCTGAATTGTGTCTAGCTATGGACACAGCAGTGGATTTATCAAATTACTTTTGACATAAGCAAACGTCTTATTTATTTAAAAGTCCGTCGGACAGTTCTATTTAATTCCTATATACATACGTAGATGGAGTAGAACACTGGAGGTCTCAAAAAATATTGAGAACAAAAAAAAAAGTAAAATAAGAAACACTTTTATTATTCTTTTAGGAAAAACATCTAGAATTCCCTTTAATTTGTTAAATTCCTTCAAATGTGTATGAAAAAAATGAGGATAGGGCATACTTTTTTTAAATATATTAAATAATTTCAACAAAATATGAGTTATACAACACATATATTGTTGTATACAAACATTTTTTGTACAAATGCGTCTTCATGTATAAAAAAAATAATACATATTAAAAGACATTTAATTAGAACATTTAGGTGTTCTAAAGGAAATTCAGTCCTCCTGTTTGTGACATCTGCATTGTGAAAAGAAAATTAAAACCTCAAAACATCCGAATTATGAAACTTGGACCAAACATTCTAATAATGCTAATTTAACATAGTTGATATGTATATTGTTTACGTTATCACAAATCTGTTCATTTAAATTTTTAATTCCTTTATCATAGTAATATAAAAGTGTTACATATATAAATTTCCGTGTCATATAATATTTATTTATATGAACTGAGTTAAGTTTGAATTTAAATAATTATTCAAGCAACTTCAGCAATTTCTCCTCAATTTGGTCAAGGTGATCAGGGTTCAAAGACTTTATTTATTAATCTGCCTATACTAAACAATTTCTAATTTAAAAATGTATGCTTATGTTGGTCTTAAATTTGTATTTATTATAATTAATAATTAATGCTATCAATAATATTAATATTGATAAATTATGTCCTAACTGCTTTCAAAATTTAAATTTCTCTTAATGAATAATTATTTAATATGTACGTACAATAAAATTCAGTTTATTACATGGATGTACCGATTTTGTGTTTATTTTTACACAAAAATACTTTCACGTTAATAGTTCAGTCAGACGCATTTCAGGAGTGCGTACAGTGGAATAATACACAAAAATAGGACATCATTTCTGCTCAAGGATGATAAGTAATGAGTAAGTTATATTGTACGTTCATGTTTTCATGACAGTATTCATTTCAATAAAGTTTAAAAATTTAATGATTTTTATAAATCTAATGACAATCAAGTTTAGTTGCAAAATTTTTCAGAGTGGACAGTTACGATGCTACTTGCTCAGAAAACTGTTGTTATAATCTTTCCTAAGATATAATATTCATGAGATAGTTATAATAACTAATTAATGCTGTGAAAACATTAACATTAAAGAAACTTCAACTCCTAATGTTAGTTAGTTAAGTAAAAAAGAAATTCCTTTGTCACAAAAAATACCAGGAAGTGCCTTTTCCTAGAACCAACTTTGTCCAAAAACTAATGTTAGTACTCTGTAAGGGTTATTTTTACGTGACAGTTAATTATGATTTATCAACAATGTATCGTATACGTGGTCAGAATCATGGAAAGACACCCACTTACAGTTATCGAAATAAAAATACTTAAGAGACTTCAAAATATACAAATAAGCCAACATCAAGAAATGTTTAATGTTTGGATTTCTACAGTTAAAAAAGTGTACCTATATATAGGGAACCATATATAGATATACAAAGTCATGGCAGAAACAATCGTATAAACAAAACAAAGAAGTGCTTTTTGAATGTGCATTTAAATCACAAATGCTGAAACCGTTTTATTTCCGTAAAAATATTCTTATAAAGAGACAGAAACTTTGAATAATAAAGTATTTCATCCTAAAAGAAACATACCTGATTATTTATTCCATTTCACTTACTATAAGGATCGCAATATAATGTATTTTAACCTTTAACCACAATATAATGCAGTTGGTTAGTTGCCATTTAACTTCAGTGAAGCTAGCAGGCACTGACAGTCTAGTCAAATAAAAAATACAGAATCCACAGTCAGTTTAGATTACAAGATAACTCTCTTCATTTCCTAATTATTTAATCTGAAACTTCGTAGACCAAGGCTTAAATGAAGTGAGGTAATGTATTTTATAAGCACTCTTAGAATAAGTTTTTTTGGGTGACTTTTAAGTAACAGAACCACTACAACATACAAGGCTTGTAAAACAATTTTGTGAGATTCCCAATTAATATGAAAGTAAATACCAGTGTACATAAATTCTCAGCTCTACATATTTTTTAACTTACTCTACATTCACCTCAATATTTCCTTATACATTTGAATTTTAAATGATTATTTAAAAAATATAATTTCATTCCAAAACCTAAATTTGATTTCATTTTAGGACAAAAACGGTCAAAATATTAAAATAAAATGATCAATGAAGTCCATTCCCCATAGATTTAAGAGTTCACTTTTCAAATTAATCATATCTAATATAAAAACAGCATTATACATACCTGGTTCTATAAAAGGATTTGGTCCATAAAGAAAGCATAACAATGACAAAATTGATACAACTAAGGCGTGAGCTGAAGCTACAACTCGAGAAGTAAATTCTCCTTCAAATTTGTACCTTTTCCTAAGAAATTTATAAAATCCAAACCAAACTAAGGTTGTAATAATGGCACCTATACACTTTAAGACTAAGTTACAGGAAGAAATCATATTGTATGAGTTTTTGTATAGGCTAAAAGAGAATTTTAAATCACTGTCATGTTTCTATGCAACTGCCACTTCTTCATATAAATAATAAAGGACTTGTTATACTATCAACATAGCGGAAAAGTGAAATTAAACTTCACACAACAAAATGATTCGATCATAACTAAACTAACTACGAAGCAGTTGACTCCTCAAGGTGAGACCAGTCAACTGAGATAGATGATAACTGAACAATTTATATTAGGCAACCTGACGAGAGGTAACCACCACTAGGTTACTTCAAGGTTATCTTGCTTTCAAAGAGCCCTAACATGAAGAAGGTTAATTCTACGCAATGGCTATTTCCGTTATTGGCTGATTGAACCCTCACATTAAATTTACCCATAATAATTGAATAATTTTTTAGTATGATGTTTGCACGTATTAAATTTCTTTGAATATTTTTCATTATTCCACTTAAGATTTATTTTGTACACTATCTTTAAAATTACTAGAATATAAATAAAAGCTCAATTTCGTCATGGTAATATTTTTTATCATTAGTTTCTTAAAGATTAATCCCTTAAATTAATAAGTCAAAAATAATTATAAATGCTGATTACTTTAAAAGGTTAGGATGAATAACCTATTAGTAGTAAACAAAAATTACTACTAAAAATATATTTTTTAAAAAAAATATACTATTTTTTTAAAGTTATGATTTTTATAATACCATCTAAGTACAATTTATTCGTCTAGACCGTCCTCTTTCTGAGGAAAGTTCTAATAAGCAAGGTCAATGATACTCTTCCGATGCTAAATCAGGCCATTTGACGTCACACAACGGTACTCCACTCTTATGTCTTGACTTCTAGAAATCGTTGTAGTCATTCTGTCTGAGATCTTTGGTTAGATGTATTTCGTAGTTCAAACTTGTTTTCCATAGTTTAAAATTAAACAATAAATAAATAATAAAATACTTGTTTTTTTAAAGAATTTTAATGAGAAAAATTGATTTAGGGTGAACTTTAGAACTGAGTTCCTGAAAACTTATTTTTTTACAGGAATATGAAATGTTATATAAAAATGAAATGAACATGTAAATTCAATGCTCTACCGAACATAATACATTTATCAGCTTATGTTATACTATAATTGTGTTATTCTACAAGTGGTATACAATTCTCTATTTACACTGATTGGGTGTTTTTTAAACTTTAATAACAGTGCTTATTATATAATCCTCATCAGGGAAAAAATTGCAGTTAATGCTATTCTAAATCATGACTATTCTCTATTCAAATTTACTAATACCACAAACCACAATATGAAATAGAAAACAAGATTAAAATCTCTCAACCGTAAAAAACGGTCTTCGTCAGAATCAAAAACCCAACTAATATATATATTGACTTGATAAACGAAAAAGACGATCCTAACTGGACACAATAACAGTTCAAAATTGAAGGTAGGTAGCACAAAAAGTAAAGAAACACACATACAAACTAAAATTTTTGGGGCAATCCGTCTTCAGAAGAAAAGAGAAAGGGAGACCAAGCACATTGTAGACGCAACGGCTAGTAACCTCTTTCTGGTAACGGTCTCCTTTTCGCTTTTCTTCTGAAGACGGACTGCACGAAAATTTGAGTTTGTAAGTGTGTTTTTTTACTCTGTGTGCTACCTATCCTCAATTTTGAACTGTTATATATATATGAGATTAAATTTTCTGCCTACTTTTTTCTTGATCAGTTTTTTGGATTTCTTTCCAAATCTCGTATTAGTCCTTTAAATTCTCCAGGAACAAGGTATATTAACTCACTATATGATTTTTTGTCCATTTTTAATCGTATTTATTATCTATAGGGTTATTCTTGAACACACATATCTATAGTATCTTAAAAAATTGTTAAATAGTTTTTTAAGATACTATGGATATGTGTTCAAAAATAACCCTGTAGATGGTCAAAGAAGACCGAAAAGTCGGTAATAATAAATATGATTAAAAATGGACAGAAAATCATATGGTGAGTTAATATACCTAGTTCCTGGAGAATTTAAAGGACTAATACGAAATTTGGAAAAGAAATCCAAAAAACTGATCAAGACAAAAGTAGACAAAAAATTTAATCTCACATGTATAAATGAAGGACTGTTCCCCAAATATACGAATATATATAAAATATATCAATGATTAAACCACAATAAGAATGGGAAAACAAGACTAAGATCTTTCAACCGTAACAAGCGGTCTTCGTCAGAGTCAAAAACCCAACTGACAGTTGGGTTTTCGTCATTAATTAAAGACCCTTCAGTTGGGTTTTTGACTCTGACGAAGACCGCTTGTTACGGTTGAAAGATCTTAGTCTTGTTTTCCCATTCTTATTGTGGTTTAATCATTGATTGTTGTTTCACGTGTTTATGTGAAATCTTTATATATATATATAGTTGAAATGTAACGCAGCTTCGGTATTAACGACTTTCAAACTAAGCTGTTCCGGTCTCCTGACAGTCTTACGAATATAAGGTGGTAATTCCCAAATGAGTTGTCCAAAGGACATTGAGACAGTTTTTTGAAACACTTTAATAGATATCAACAATTCAAATACATGTATTTGAAATTTTAAATTTAAAATTAATATTTTCATTTTTTTTCTAAAAAAAATATATTTTTATGTTATGTTTTATGTTTATCTATAAAAATATAAGAACATATTAATAACTTAATGACATTACCCACTGTATCAATTTGACTACTCAGGTTGAAAAAATTATATCACGCTTCACTGAATGTATTTGTTATTGTATAAACTTCACCATAACAGAAGTCATGTAAAATAAACTTATATTTTAAAAAAGGCATCAGAGAAATCGCTTGCAGTTTAGTTTGTATAATGTAAATATGTATACCTCTGTCAACGAAAAGTTCAAATGTAACGAAAGGTTTAATGTTTACGGTTTCAGCATCGAATTTCCATTTCCTCGTATTTTCTATCTTTTCATTACTATGTGACGTGTGACAGAGTGTGACAGAAGACTTTCCTCTTCATTCATAAATAGACATGTACCGAACAGGAATTCATATTCACCATTAATTACAGTCATGCATTTTTTGTGAGCACCTTTAAGGGTAATGTATTAATGATTATAACTAAAATATATATAAATGTTTGAAATATGGTAGATGACTGACCAACAATGATTTAAAAATTCTTAAGAAACTGCTTGTTACAAACAAATTTGAAGCTTTATGATTTGTTACCATTAATAGTCGTTTCTATTCATTTGTTAGATTACATTTCTGTTATTTCAGTACAATATCAAGAGTAGATTTCATATCAAGGTCGGCCCAGCTGGTGAAGATGGTAATACAGAGTGCAGATGTTACCATATCAAAACAGTCATAGCAAGTAGGTAACAGTTCAAAACAGCAGAGATTTTTCTGCTTTAATAATATTTTTAACGTTTATTCTTTAGACCAGCATTTCCTAAAGTGGGTTCCTTAACAGACTGTCTGGGGTTCCGCGAAAAACATTTAGAGAAAAAATTTTTCTAAATTTTTTTTCTTTAGTGGATATGTATTTATTCTGGTTTTTTTGTGAATCATGAAACCGAATAATACTTATACACATAAGTAGAAGTGGCCAAAATTTTATTCATATTTAGGATGAATCACTAGTCAGTTTTTGGAGCTATCTGATTCCCGAATTTCTTTCTATTGTAAAAATAGCACTTCACACATTGCTGTCACTTCCCACTACTTTCTTATGTAAAACCGGATTTTCCTTTTATACTGCCATAAAAACTAAATACCAAAGTAGACTTAATGCTCTGACTGACTTGAGAATCAAACTTTCAACTATAAAACCAAAAATGATTACAAAATGAACTTTGTGTTAAAGGTTGCTAATAATTCTGTTTCATGTGTTATGTACTTGTGGAAGATATGAAAATTAAAATCTTTTTAGTTTTGAATTTTTCTTTGAAAAATACGCATTGCAGTAATATTACTTTTTAATTGTTTTTAAACATACATACTATTTATAAAGGCATATGCAAGTATTTATATTATAATTGTATAAAATCATTAAAAACTGGGATTCCTGGGAAAGTTACTGAAGCAAAAAGGGTTTCGTGTCGAAAAAAGTTTGAGAGACTCTGCTCTAGACTTTAGACTTCAGTATTGTTCTAGTTATGGAAAATTTGGCTTATTTCTTAATGGTACCTATTTTAGAAACAGTTGATGGATATTACACTACATTGTGAGTCCTAAATTTTGATTCACACACGTAGCTAATAGAAGGAAAACTGGTTCAAACGTGTACCTGATATGGTTTAATATCGTGTACCTGATGTGGTTTAATATCGTGTACCTGACATGGTGCAGGCTAGTATCCGACATCTGTATGCATTCCAAGATTTAGTCATTTGAATATAGATTTAAATTTGGATTACTGCAAAATTCAAATCTTCAGTACATACTTGGCAAGTACTCAGGCGATAGACCACTTCAAAATCTATCTACTCTAGTTATTTCACTTATTTGTAAACAACCTTCTTTCAGAACTAAAGTGCATATATTGTAAACATAATTCTGATATTCGCGCCACAGAGGTTGTTAGAACAATAAAAGAAGAGTATTACCTCACTGGGGTGGTTTCAAATCTTGTTCATCTTCGAGAGTAAAATTGAGAATTTTCAGCATTGTAATCCTATGTTTACAATCCGTATGACTCTTCCTCTTCGATATCTTATCCAATTGTCTCTTCCATCATTAAATATTCAATTTTTTTACTTCTTCACTAATTCAGATGTAATTGTTTACTTTCTATCTTCTCTGTTCGTTTCTTATCTGTCCTGTCTTTTTACTAACCGTGAGTCCGTAAGTCATCTGTTGGATGACTTGTTTTTCGTTTATAATGGTCTTAAGAAATGTTTTATATTTAAATATTTCTAACGTCTCTGTATTGTCATTTTTATTCTTTTACATAGCAAGTTCATCAGTTCTCCATATTGTTTAGTTGTTATGTGGTATTTAACGAAACTGTTTTACTCTATTTAAAAGCATTAATTATTATGTTATTTATTCGATTCTTTATACATATAAAAACCCATTCTGTCTGCCAATATAGCATTATCTACAATCCAAATCATTTTATTTTGTAAATTCCCTTTGATTGTATTTACTTCTTTCATCCCTTATTTAAGCTCTATTTAATTGAATTCTTTGGTTTCATTGCAATGCATGGATTTCATTTTTCAAATAAATATATTTGTGTTTTTTTTTAATGTATGTGAAAATTCTTTATATATTTACTGCTAACATCTAAATATCTTTTTTATGTTTTAAGGAATTACAATTTTTAATATTCTTTGTTAATATTAACTTTATTGGTAATTCTCTATAATTGCTTTAATAAATCGGTTCTCAGTTGCAGTTTTATTTATTGGTTTCAGAACATTATTGCATTCCACTGCAGATAAAGGAAGTTGGTCCAACGTCTGCCATACCTAAACGTACATAGTTTTTGGGCTTGGGGTGAAAGGGATGCTTTACAAATAGTTAAATCAGTCGCTGTCAGTTTTTAAACATTTTGTATTCTAGTTTGTAAGTATTCTAATCAATAGTTATCGGAAAATTATTATTTTGTAGTTTTAATTGAAATTTATTTCTCTTTTTGTCACATCTCTTTCTTACCTACGAGCAATCGTGGTATCAACCGCAGTCAAAAATGAAATGAATAGATCAATGCCTTTCACTATCTAATAAGGGGAATAAATATTAGTAGACGACAAGTTACAAAAATAAGAATACTCAACTGTTTTGAAGAGAAAAAATTAAAAAATCATAACCGCAAATGACATTTTTGGATTACCAGCTCAATTTTTTTATCCCCACCACATTATTCTGAACAATACTAACTGATAAGTGAAACTACCATAATTTGGTTCATTTACCTACATCAAAATTTGTCCCTATTGCTTTAAGGAATTATGATTATTTGTTTACAATTTTACAAAATTGATGTTGGATGTTGGTTATGTTTTGAAATTAGAAAACGATTTATTAGGAGTTATTTCGGTTCAAAATAGATCTTACTGATGGCGACACACTATAGTATAGACCAAGAATCACATAAATAACTTTCTTATTATTAGATATTAATATATTATATATTATATATATAATATATTTAATATTAATATATTATTAGTCTCATCTCGCTAATAGCTGTTGTAGATGTCTGATCATTTTTTTTCTAAAATTTATTACAATTTTTAATAAAATAGAGTTATGGAAAAGAATACAATAATTTTTAAAATTATAAAAGCAAATGCCAATGAAATATGTATTTTATGGTGTTTTCAAAGGTGACTAATGGCTGTTTAGAGAAAAGTTGTATCGATCTACATGTCGCACACGTCTACAAACCGAAGTCTAGACATATTGTTCTCGGAGTTTTTATGAACTCCATTGTTTTGGATAACATTGTAGCATAGGTAAGGAATTTTTCATTCTTTATCAGAAAATAGCCACTGGTTTATGCTATTTTTTCGTTGATAACATGAACCTAACTTTCTGTATTACCTATTCTCTTAATTTAAACTAGCAGATTTCCGTGCCGTTTACGGAATTTTACAAAATGTCAGAGATGATATGTTGTATTTTAAAATAATTAGAAAAATATAGAATAAGAAGAAGTATATTTATCAGCATAGTGTGAAGTAAGTGCCTTTATAAACACCACATTAGGCGTCAGCTAATTTCTTCAGGTGCATGGACGTACAGAGAGTTGGAACCTCTGACTCTTGAGCAAGCAACATACAGTTGGCCATGTGAGAAATACTTGGTCACACTCACTTTAATTCCTGCCGTAGACTGAGTTTGGCCTTGTGACTTATTTAAAGTCATTTCGAAACAGACGCTGACGGGAAATTGCAGTCGTTTGAATTCAAAGGGACAGTTTGTATCAATGGTATGCATGGTATAAACACAAACTCTCCAGTACCACACTACATAATATCAGTACCCAGTCATAATATCGGCTTCTATGACATATCTGTGTCATGAATTCATAAAAACATGAATTCGGAGTCGTGTACCGTTGAACATTTTTGGGGCACTTAAGTTTCGTAACAGCATGATTGGTGCCCCTACTTTAAATTTTAAGTCATGAGCAGGTGGTCCAGGAGCAGTCACGGAGTCAAGAAATTCAATTGGATAATGAACTGCTTCCTCATCACTAATCACTTTGTTTACTGACTTGTAAGTTCTTTCCTCAGCTTGATAGTATGCAAGAACATGTTTATGATTCCTCCTGCCTGCTCATTTGTACGGGTGAGAATTGCTCGCTCACAAAGCCAGTTATTCAGGATAGATGCGAGATCTTGAACTTCGGGAAACACCTTGTCAATTATCTCTTGCTGGGAACTTAAATGCAAATGAAATTGAATTCAACTAACAATACCTACTTGCGATATCTGAATATTTTCAAAATCATCATGTCTATGAAGTTAGCCAAAAACAGCTCTAAAGTCCATAACTTCGCTTCTACGTTGAATTTCCAAATCATTCAATGCTTAGATTTTAAGTAGGACAAATACAAATTGGCTGTCAACGATTCAGTCTTCTATGTATTATGGTAGCTAAGTTTACTTCTGAAAAAATTTCATGAACAGACAGAAAAAAAACTGACAGATAGAAATTTTTCTATGGGTGGATTTGGTTTCTCTAATATATGAAAAGTAAAGATAACTTGAAATGAGTCAGTTCTAGGCAATGTACAGACAAAACCTTTGTTTTATTTATATAAATATTTCTTTCTCAAAACAGCTGATCGTACCTGTTGAAACTAATGCTTGGCGCAACATCGGATGCTGTCTTGCAAGAGAAAAACCTGTGCCCTATGCCTCATGGTGTCTATTATAGAGTTTAGTCTTTTTTTTTTGGCTTGTCAAAAATACTATAGAAATACTATAATTATATTTTTGTTCTAAAAATGTTTTTGTGGTCACCGACCATAGGTCGCTTATTGATATAGTGAGAAAGGCACATAGAAAATAGGTAAGAATAAATTAAAGCGATTGATATTAAAAATATTTAATTATAATATCATAGTAACCTACAAATCATGTAAATTTATACACATTGGGGACCTATTATAGAGAAACTATGTATCGTGGCCTATACAGGGTGTCTGTGATAAAGGTATTGGTGATGTTCATAAATTGGTTCTCCTTTATATTCACTAATAAAACTCGGATAGAATATCAATTGAAAACACAAGCAGGTGTGGACTTAGGAATGGGTTTGAGGAATATTAAGGAAGGGCGGCTGAATTCGATTCAAACTGTAAACACAGATCTTAAACCATAACTCAACTAAGGACCAGTTGAGTATCCTCTCTGACTGAGGAAAGAGGTTGCATTTGCTATGACGACATATACGTAGTTCCTCAATGTTTGAGGAAAACTATTATTAGCATTTTACAAAAAACATTGAGGTATTAAAAAAAAACTGAACAGATATAAATAAATTTTCTATTGGCCGAGAATAATAATTTTATTCTATAGGAATAATAATATCGTAAATGTCATTTGAGCATGTGCCGTGTGCAACAGCTTTTCCTGTGGTAAAATGAAATCTCCGTTACTCTATCATAATTCGATTCCCACCTGGCTCTCAATTTATTCACGCGGGATGTGAATAAATCTGAGCACGTCATCCCTCGGAGAAGGACGCTAAACCGTCAGTCCCGAGCCGCCTGTACGGATGTCAGGTACTCGATAAAGATCCCTACTCTAAATACACTTGAGTTAGGCAAAATTTAGGACTCCCAATGTAATATCAATCTTCATTGTTTGGTATCACAAAGGGCCAATGTTCGGCCTAAGTGTGTTCCCTAGTGGGAATACCACTGCAACCTAACCTACTCTATCATAATATCCCAGCTTATCTTTTTTTAAAACTGTAGGTGGATACAGTACACTTTAAGCGGAATGATTATTACTCAAGATGGCTCCAATTTTTTTCGGCTTTTTCAAAGTCAACCACTCAGTTAATAGATTCAAAATATTGATTAATTAATTTAGAATTGTAGAATTAATGAACTGGTAGCAGGTGACCATGTACCTTTTACGTCTGTTGTGTTTGCTCAGGACTGGGGCTTTCAGGTTGTACATTACACTCTTTACTATCCGCGCTCAAAAGGTATGGCAGTAAAGAGCGTCGATGAAACATGAAGTAATGCTCAAAAAGGTACAGACCTTGAGTAGTTTTTACTAAATTATAGAAATTTCCCTGCAGCTGGATAGAAAGAGTCGCCTGCTTAGTTATTACCGGCGAGTGTGCTGAAGTCAAAATTACCAATTAAAAAGAATTTATTAGAATTGGCAGTGGTTGAGGAATCTTGCAACCAAGAAACGATGAATAACGGGTAGAGCAGAACAATTACTATAATAGACAAGAGAAAATAGCTAATGAGATTTTTGCGCCCTGTGAGCGCAAATGGGTTCAGGACATGAACACCAAAATCTGACTGTCGGGCGTTATAAGTATTAATGCTAATTTGCCAATAATATTAACATTAAACATAGAAGAAAAAAATAAAAATCATTATACATTATTTATTATATGCAAAACTTTATTTTAGTTTTGATGTTGAATGTTCATTAATTAAAATTACATATATTACAATATAACCATGTTACGGAGTCCAAACAACGGGTGACCACTCATTCCCGTTTTATATTCCCGCTAATCGTAGATACCAAATTGTAATCACTTCTCAATACAAATAACTTGTAGTTGAACTGAAAAAAAAATGTTATAAGAAGTATTGGCTTTATGTATATGTTATGCAATAAAAAATTAAAATTAATGTTATGTATATTGTGCGGACTTGATGCTAAGGGACATTTTTTGTAGACAGTTCTGCGGGTACGATGGCTATTCAGAGTTCTCAAAAGAAGTTATTTTAGTTAATAGTATTTTAAATTATTTCCGAAAACGGAAACAGTTATCTTCAGTGATATATAACCGTGTGGTATACCGCTATATCGCTCAGGTGACGTGGCTGGTTGTTACTCTTTCCACTACCTTAGAATCCCTTTTCTTGGAAGACAGTTCTTAGTTTTCTAGATTCCTTGTATGAATAAAGGTAGCCAAAAAGCATTGTTCTAAAAATAGGACCTCATTTTTGGCTTTAGTAATTTCCTTTCTCATTCTTTAGTCAGCAAAACCAATTCTCTTCAGTCTTACTCTCTCACTCACACTATTGATTTCCCTCTTTTAAAATTACTTTTTTTTTTATCTTTGATGATCGTCGGCCTCATTTCTCTTAAATTTCTCTTTTATTTTTGATTAATAATGATACTGGTCTATGGTTTGTTATGATTGGTGCAGTATGGTTTGTTACTATTGGCCTAATAATTAATGTGTTTATCGTTGCTACAACAGGTACCCGTTTCAAATTTTCTTCTTTACAACAATTTTTTCATGTGAGTGGTAGTAAAACATTTTGCATTCTGTCAAATGGGCAGTCTTGCGTCTGTAGAATTCCTGGCACTGTTGAGTGTCCCTCTACCAGGAGCAAGTCAAAGGGGCTGCTGACCTAGCCAACCAGTTATAGTACTACCTTCTTTTCTTTCTGATACCTTCTATTCTTTCTAACGACATAAATAATGCAGATTGTAAAAGTACAATATGTTTATTTTGTAACAAAAATTACTTATATAAATTAATCCAACCTTGTTTTCATTTATTTCTAAAAAAATTAAATACAACTTCAATTTTAATATTTCACATGCTGAATGTATTAAAGTTTAATTATTCATGACTTGAAATATATTTTATCATATTCTTTTGCAAACACTTGCATGATAATTTGCTCGGAATGACACTTCTCTGAATGTCCTCTCCTCTATAATTAATATATACAGGAAGTACATGCTTTTGGAAGTACACCTCAGCTATTCAGCTTTCTACTTATTTCAGTTCGGTAAGGTTAGGTTGTAGTGGCAACCACACAAGGGAACACACGTATGCCGAGTATTGGCACTTTGTGATACCACACAATGAAGACTGATTCTACAGTGGGAGCCCTAAATTTTGCCTAACTCAAGTGTATTTAGTGGAGCGATCTTTAACGAGTACCCGAAATTGTACAGGCTCGGGACTGACGGTTTAACGTCCTTCTCCGACGGACGACGTGCTCAGATTTATTCACCTCCTGCGTGAATAAATCGAGTGCCAGGTTCGGTTTGAACCCCAGTCCTATCGTTCAAGGCTGAGTATATTAACCCCTGAGCTAATCTACCCCCCTGCTTATTTCATTTATGAGGAGGAATTCGTGTTGTACAATTACTGACCATTAATAATAGCAACATATTTAGGCAACTTAAACATTTAAAGAGACGTTGTAATAACCATCTTTCATTACTTTCAAATTTTGTGCAGTTTAAATATTAATTTTTTTTTTTTTTTAAACCTATGAAGAACAACTGAAGCTCTACAGTCAAAGTTAATGTCATCTCTAGAAAAATGCATAAGTCTTTGAGTATTACGACTTCCTAGTATTTCAACATAACACTTTATTGAGTGACATTAGCGATATCTGTGGAGAAACATACTCCAATATGAATAATGCTACTGGCCAAGTGTGTTATCGCCAGAAAATGAGGAGATAACTCTAGAGTGCATAATATTATGACTAATTTCCCCTATTTTAACTATTTTGTTTATAAATCTTCAATATATTTATTCTTGCAAACTTTTTTTTAAACTTTGAAGTGCCCTTTGACTACGGATTTTGAAATATGTGTCTTGATAGTCGATTCATCGTTGCCTCTCTTCAAATAAACTTAAGATGATATCATTTTATAAATAGAATAGAAGTTGCTTTAATTATAATCCTTTGATTATGACTAACGTAAGAATTGTAATTTGATGGTAATTAGTTTAATCTGTTAGGTTTATTTTTTCAATGAACTAAAATAGAGTTACTGAAGAGGGTACAACAAGTCATCCTTTTCAAGTAAACTGTCTGAGAGGACTGCTATAGACATTTCTGAATAAAAGATGAGAACAAGGAGTGATATGTATGAGAAGCCTCCCAGGTGTGCAGTCTACTCTTACCTACATACGGCAACAAGTGATTAGCCTCGGCCCATTTACCAACACTGGTAGAAGTACCTTAGTCACTCTGACATCGCGGATAGCCGCTTGGTGAACAAACAACAGATATGCACACTCACCATGACTAAACTGTACTCGTTTTAGCAACATCATCAATCATCCTTCAAAGAATGCGGCATAAGAGGCTCTCTTTACCTTATCAACATTCAAACAACACACCCTCCACTAATACGTATTATCTCAATTACATAAATATTATTGTATCTCACACTATCACATGATGTTATCCGCTATTACTATTCCATTATTGTATCCCCTATTATCTTTTCAAATTTAAACTACTAACAATTTTTTTTAATATATCATTACCACAGAGATTATTAGGAATATTAAAAATATAAAAAATCATACCTGGCACTTCTCATAAGAACACAAGAATAATTTTATTCTGATTTATACTAATTTATAAATGCATAGATATAAGTAGAGTTTCAATAAGAAACTCTAATGACAGTAAATGACAGTAAAATAAATGACAGCAAATGACAGTAAAAATCACCTGGCCCTACATAAAACACAAACTGCATGAAAATTATGTAAATAAAGGTAATTTCAAATCCCTTATGAGGTACACATTCAGGTACTTGGTGTTCCTTAGTAATCAGGAGACACCAGGTTTTGGTAAAAAAAAACTGCATTTAAATGGTTTGAACTTTTTTCATTGTTTCGTCTATAATTGTGTTGAATAATTTATATATATATATATATATATATATAAAATAAATTCAAAACGAAGGAAACACACAGAAAGACACAGACATAACTCACATCGATATTTCGACCATCGTCGTCATCAGGAGGTGTGAAGAGCGGTGACTTGTATATATATATAAACAGTATGTATAAATATAACGGTTAAAAGATGTATATCTCTGAATAACGAGTGAACCAAACACTAAAATACGGCCAAAACCACTCAGGGTTTGGTTATCATCAAGGTTCAAACAATCTCTCAATGCCCAAGTTTTTATTTCCTTTAAAATCTTTCTTAGCGAAATAAACAAGAAAAAAAGAAAGTAATAACCCTTAAAAAACCAATAAATAATCGTATAGAAAATAAATTTATAATTACATTATTCACTATGATAGAAATAGGCACATGGGATCAGTAAATTTTCTTTATAAGAAAATATGATAATAGTAATATATATCTAAATATAGATATATAGTAATTAAACTTTACTATAAGTGATGTATAGTGATCATGAAAAAATTCGATATCAAATTTTAACAGATTTACTTGTTTTGAGGTCTCCAAAGTCCTTTTTTGACGTGGGTGTGTATCCAAAAGTTTGTGAAGGTGTTGCAGCTCTATTGATCTAATTCACATTTTACACAAAAATGGCCCATATAGTGCATAACGGCTCTATTGCTTAGCAGTAATATTGTATGATGGAAAATTTACTATTTGGTCAAAATATATTTTTAAAGAACATTTTTTTCCCCTAAAACTAATAACTCCTAAAGCATGAAAATTTAGAATTATTATAGAAGTGCCTAGTGGAAATAGGGAAGAAAATCTCAGATTTTAAACAAATAAAAAGATTTCTTCTCAATGAAATGTAAAACTTTTTACTTAATTCATCAATGTAGATCATTGGTGAGCTCATGATCAACACCTTCAAATTTATGAATGGTACTAATATATTGATGGAATAATCGACAATATGTAGAACATATCACAGTATCATTTGCAGTGTACGCACTGAGAGGAAGACTGTACTGAGTATAATGCTGAAATACGAATTGTTGTAACCCATGTGCCTATGACTTTAATTACAAAAGTGCATTTGTAATTCCCGGATATTATAAATAAATATACTTTTTTTTTCACTGTTCAGTATGTGGAATAAATGTGATATAACAAAAATATTTATATATAACAAAAAATATAAAAAAAGATAAATTTTTTCAATTGAATACATTTTTATGATCGTTTTGGTATAACAACAAATTTTCTTATAAGAATGGAGACAAGACTGCAGTCGGAGACAGAGCTGGAGCTATAGTGAAACATTGGCTTCGGAGCCGGAGCTTAATAAGCCGCAGACCATTTCCCCAGAGCCCACCTGTCACAGCTTGATGCAATCGATCACTCCTGAGTGAGATTCCGTTGTATATACATTGCTATTCTATAACCGTATTTACTCTTCTATTATAAAGTCACTATTTTTCATTTAAAAATATTTTTATGTCTGAAAGTTTATTTACTTGTTTCAAATTTTTTAATACTTACCTGTATATTTCAACATGATGTAATTATCTGTTTAGAATGATTGTTTGGTTTTGATTATTTGATAAATACTTCTTTTTCTAATTTTTAGAGCCCCATGAAAACTTGTCAAATAAAATTGGCATTAAGAGTTAAATTTTACTCTTACTTGACACTTACTAAATTCATTTGATCTTTTCGTATATGGTTAAATTACACAAAAATAACACGTAGAAAGAACTGATTTAACTGATTTTTATATTTTGACCCTTGTCGTCATCAAAAGAGAAGACACCCACCCAACCATCAGGCAATCATTAACAAGCCGGTCTGCTGGATAAACAGTGTTGCTGCCAATTGAAAAGAGAAGAACAATAGGAAGGATAGAAAGAGCTAAAGAAAAACTAAACAAAGATAAGCAAACAAAAAAATTAATTTAAAGATAAGAAATATTAGAATATATGAATAGTTAATAAACAAATCAAAAATAGTTATAAAAATAACTTATAAAAACATCGGTAATAATTGGGTCCGGGAGAAGAAATAGCACCAAGAAGGGAGATATGTATCTTTTCTAAACTCTGAAGGCAATATGGACATTGCAGTCAGGGAGTCATTAAAACTAAAACTAGGGGTTTTTTTTTTGATAATATGAGGGTTGCGGCGTTGATCGACGGAGGCTCTATGACAATTCATTTGAAGGCTTAACATAGTTGAAGCCAAGCTGAAGCAATCTTTGTACTATTCAGTCTAGTCGGCGGATGTGGTTGAGAGAAGTACTGGAGATTTCAATATAGATTGGAGAGGAGTCCAAGGAAGTAAAGGACCTGGGTTAATGATAGCAAAATTTTGACAGCTGCATCTCCTAACAGTCAGAGTTAGGAGGCTTCGGAGAGATGTAAAAAAAGATTATCTGGATGAGCAGGAAACTTCTTCTTGATATTCAGATAGAATTTTAAGAGTTAGATCATTATGATCCTGCTCTTGGTGGCACAGAGCAATGTGGACGCCGTAACTGCCTTACCTGCCCTCTTATTAACCCTGGCTGTAATTTCAACTCCCTTTTGAGTAATTTAATTATCATCTTAACTTTGTTAGCTCCTGCCCTTTTGAAACTGTGTTTATCGTTTAGATCAGGGTTGTCAAAAATTTATGGGGACGCGGGCCGCATTTGGCAAAGAAATTAGATCACAGGCCGCAGTACCAGATGTAAAGTAAAACACGTACATGTAAATGAATCTTTATATTTATCATAACAAAATAATTGACAAGTATGGATAAGAATCAACCCATAATATATTCGTTAAAAATATTTAAGGAAGTACGTAAAACGGTACAGTTTACTTAAAATTCAGTGGGATGGGTGTGCGTGCATTTTGGAAGCCAGCTCCTTTGTGTCAATGCCAACTGAGGTTAAGGCTAAACGAAGGCAGGCTTCTAGAGATGTTTGATTAAGTAGATTCCTTTGCATTCAATTCTCTTTCTTTGGATTTAATCGACTTCATTGTGGAAAATGCTGCTTCACAAAGGAAAAAACAACTTTTTTCTAATATAACTCAATAAATGTCTAAATAATACTAATTTTTAAAAGTTTTCTAGAAGAGGACCGGGCCGCGGGCTAGACTTTGGACAACCCTGGTTTAGATTAAGTAAGATTTGATTCACACTTCGAAGGCCTGAGCACTACATTACTAGCTTCCGAATGAATAAGGAGAAGCTCGGTACACACTAACTTGTCGGTTGCAGTTTATGTCCTTCCAATGTACTTCATTTTAATGAGTACTACAAAGTTGAAATGTTAAAAGTGCTTACCTGTGATGACACCCATAAAACTTTAAGAGCATCAGAGAAAACTTTATTTTTTGTAGTAAATCTGCAACTATCATAACTTGATAAAATATTTGTATTCTTTATTTACTCTTATTATTATTATTTTTCATCATTTATCCTTGCTGTTACTATATTTTTCCTTTAATTTGTTCTTCTCTGTAAGTGTTGGTCATTTGATTTTCATTTTTGTTGTAAAAATTGTAGTTTTTAATATTGATATTTTTTATCTTCAAATTATAATGACTTTAGATTATTTGATTTTTATTTTAAGAATTATTTTTTATTTATTTATTTATTTTATAATCTCATTTATATTTACAGTTTAGGTTTAGTTTTGCTGAATATCTACAGTATTTCAGTTTTCGTCTATAATTTTCACTTTACTCTACTTTATTTCTTTCTCTCCTTTATTTTTCTATATTTTTTGTTTTATTTCATGCTCTTAATTCTTTTTCTTTCTTTTAAGATTATATTTCCTTTTTACTATTTGTTCACAATTCTACCATTCCCTACACTGAATGTTACTTTTTAATGGTTTTAACTACATTTATTTCTTATTTTCGTTTCTTCAGAAGTTTGGAGAGTTTCTAAAGTTATTGAGAATCGTAAGTGTTTTATATTACAAACGTTTTTCGTAACATAAAACCTTATACGGTTTTAATGTCATAAAAATGAGATATTTTCAATTTTCATAGTGCCTTCTGCTCCTCTCTGAGTCTTTTTAGTCATTTGCTCCTTTGAAACTACAAAATAGGTTAAAAATTTGCAAGTCTCTTTCCTGAATATACAAAATATATGGTTTGAATTCTATAAAAATTAAGTGTATTTTAATTTTTATAGGGTCTTTTTCCCTCTTCTTAGTTTCTTAAAATTAAAAAAAGTGTACGGACATTCTGAAATTTCTCTTAAGTTTTATGTAATATATACTGTATTAATTAATGCAATGAAGCGGATATATATTGAATTTTTTTAAGAGAATAATTAATGCTAGTAAAATTAATAGATATCATAATATTTTTTCAAGCAAACTAATTAGAACTTACTTTGTACATAATTTTACATATGATTTCTGCAAAGGAGTTCATAGTAAATAAATAACCTCAATTAAATATTATTGTTCTCAAACTTCCATTTGCATTATCCCACGGCTCAGTTATTAATATCAAGTAGAAAGGGCTTTAGGAATAAACCTTAGAAGTCATTATCAAGGGTTTGTTTCTAGAACACGTTCAATGAGAAGGATTCCATTCCAGGAACTTTTCAAGAAAACAATGCACCTCTTGTTGCACCCCTCTTTTAATTACTTTTTTAAATCAATTTAATTAAACTAACTTCATTTATTATACGAATATATGACTGGAAAGTTTCCTTGATTATTCATTTTATTACAAAGGGGATTAATGTCGTCACGTCGTAGTAGAATTTTAATATCATTCGCATTAGAGATATCTATATTAATAAAACACACTCTTATATTTATAAATACTATCTTATGTATCCCCCCCCCAATGTAAATCACGGCTACTCAACAAATCTGTATTAACTTTTTAATTAGCTTTTAATAGATTGAGAGCAGACTAATGGAATGTTTTGATAGGATAAGAGGATCAAAATAATCCTCTAGATCCCAAATTTTCTTTAGCAGAAGACAACTTGCAATAGCCTTCACATTTTTCACTTTCCTCTCTTTAATGCAACTATTATTCAAGGAATGTTTTCTATTAATTGTACTGAATATTATTACACATATCTAATAAAATTTGAAACTCAAATAGTTCTAACAAATGAAGAGATGAGTAGAGGTATCATAGGTTTTTTTTTAGATCGTTCAGTAGCTTAAGATAACTAATATGATTGATGGTTTTTTTAACAACAATAAGTTATAAAAACTATTGGTATTCTTATTTTACTATAAGTAAAGTATAGTATTCATAAAAAAAATGATTTCAAGATTTTGAGAGATTTACATGTTTCGACGTGCCGGATCGAACCCCAGTTCTATTAGTTCAGAGGTGAATAAGTTAACCACTGAGCTAACCTGACCCCTATGTTATGGTAAGATTTAGGAAAATTGTTTTGTTTTTTGCTAAATGGCTAACAGCAGAAATATGAAACTTTATTAGAACACATACAAATTGGAATTAGCAATACATAAAAAATGAAAAAAAAAATCAATTAGCACCAGAGAGTAAAACCTGAAAAGTCAACGTGGGCTGAAATTTACCTGGCATACCTGTCGAGTTTCTTTACATTGCCTAATAATAACATATATAGAAGTGATATAAGAAGCTTCATTTTATTCAAAACTCAGTCTTCCTTTGAATAGTTTGAGATATTTTTATAATCAGTCTGCACTCGGTATTTCTAAAGATATAGAATATTCGGAATTTGGGTATACGTTATACAGTAGCAAAAACTTCTTTATAAGGCTTTTCTGTTCACACTCTCTATTCATTGCACTACCACACAACCAACAATATTAAAAACATTAGGATAAGTAATATGTAGAGGAATTCCCTTCTTGGAAAACAAGCTCACTGGTGGCTTAACTTCCAAGTGAACTTCTTCTCTAAGACTGATGAATACAAAAAATCAATACATTCAAGTTAGTATAGTTCGGATTATAATCGCCTTAAATTGCATATGAGGTAGAAGATGACAGAATGATTCACTTCTGGATATTAAAACCATAAATGATAATAATTACAACATACTAACTAATTGTGACAAAAGTTGGCAGTACTGCAAGAAGTTTTGATATTACATTACTATACTATGAATCAACATTTGAATTCTGTCCAACATTGATAGAAAAACTGTGATTGGAATAAGCAAGTGGATTTCTTTGAGAGAAACAAAGAAAGAATGAAAATGTTACTACAGAAAGAAATTTGTTATAAATAAAGCGAAAACTTCGACTTCAGAGTTTGACCCTTCCATAAAACTTGAGTCATTCTCTTTCACAATCAATATATTTATCAAGCGTTTTATACATTTGAGAATTCTACTATGAATAAAAAAAAGAACTATTAATGTATAGACTATAGTATACAATTTTAAAGTGGAACTAAAAGCTTTTTATAAAATTTTGAAACACACAACGAAAATCCGAACAACGTCCAGTATAAGAGATAGTTTATATGTGGAGTTATCGTTCTAAATTTGACTTAACAATTGCTCTTATATCCCGAACTTATCAAAGGGAATTCTAACCAGTTTGTGTAATGGAAACGTTAAAGGAGTCAACCATTCCAATTACCAAAGAATCCAGTCCTCCCAAGTTACTCGGGTCATAACAGTGGTCTTCTCCCGTCCTCCAACTTTATTTTGACGGCTAGAAAGGCTGAAGCCTCTAACAACATATCAAAATCAATATTCGCTTTAATCATAGTCCAAATTTATACCCAGTAAGCTTAACATTTTGGGAATGATACTTCTATAACTCCTCACTTTGAATTATGATTCACCTCTGTTGGTTATTAGTTTTGTTTCTAAAAATCTTTTCCTTTTCAAGGTGATTGCTTCACTTTCAGATTGAATGCTATGAAATGATTCTGTAACTTTCAGACAGAAAGGACTTAACAGTCTGCATTATTCGTATGATGTTAATTACATCTTACATAAGTAATAGTTATGAAAACCCTTTTTCTATGTAACATAACTGATGCATATAATATCATTGGTATTAACACATCCTTGACAACACTTTGGTGAAAGTAAAGATTCTGTGTTACGAAATAATCTTTTAAAGAAGAAAGTTTTTTTTGTTTCTATAGCAGTATATCTCATGTATAGACATTTGTAACATTACATGTCCAGGAGATCTGTTAGATTTGATGTTTATTTAACCTTCTTCTATATTGAAGATTTAAACCAAAGTTTTCTTTTAAGACTTCAAAATGTTCATATTGAAAGTGTCAGACACATGTAAGAAAAAATGTCAGTGTCATCAAATCGTCGAAGAATTACCCTAAAATTAGTATCCGTTTTGTAATATAGAAGGAATGAGTCATTCCTCATACTTCAGTATCACCCAGAGATAATATGATTTATAAAGACAACATCTACATCTGTTATTAAGTTTTGTTCAAGGGTGCAGCATACAGATTGATTAGAGCAATTTGTTATACAAACTCATCATGCCAATGAAAGTATCAGAAATTATATTTGATTTGTGTTGATTTTCAACATGTCATAGAGTTTCCATAGTCTTTCAAGTAAAGGAGTTCTTTAGCTTAGATCGGCTTCGTCGTTGTTAGCCAGGTTATACCTTAGAAAAACCCAGGCTAAATATCTGGGTTTAATGTCAGCCTCACTCCAGTCTAACACTCAAACAGCAACTCACTTAGTTTATTTAAAAAATTCTCTCCTGAGACTTTGATGCTTAGGTAATATAATAAAGGGTTTGATATAAGTTGAAAAACAAATATCTATGCGAATATTTTTGACTGTTTTTTTTCATCAAGGCAATTTATATGTGTCCGATTTATATATTTTACAGTATATTTCAGTTATTTATTTTTTGGTAACCTGGGCTGGATTATACACTAACGAACGTCAAACTCAATCAATCGTAAGTTATGAATTACAGGGTATAATTACTATTCATGAATTCAGTTATAAAGGAAACAAACACTATTCATTGCAAGTTATATTTTAATGAAAATTATGGAGATAAGGTAAATAATTAAAAACCGTAGTATTGTCAAGGCTAAGTTAACAAGGTTAAACACCTGTTTATGTTTTGCTTCAGATGCTACACAAGTGATTCAGCAAAAAAAAAAAAGATATGAGAAAATCGAAAGATGCTCATAATAAAGATGAACAGCTTTCTGAAAGGTGGATATTTCAAAATGACTATTTTGCTTAACTGCCCAAGTTCAACAGTTTATTAGTGTTTGTGACAGAGATCAAACTTAACCCAACTAGGTAACCATTCAAAGTATTAATTAAGGCAAACCAAATTTTAATCAATATCTTTCAGTTAAACTCCCAGCAATTAGGTTATTACATTTTGATGAGTACTTTGAAGATTGGCGGTAATTTCATAACAGTTTTGAGTCGTTAATACATAATAGGAAATTATTTGTGGTGCACAAATTTCATTACTCGATATAGTAATATTATGAGATTGAAAGTTTGTTTCATTTGTTAATTGGCACCCATGGTTAATATCGACATACCACATTACCAGATTAACAGCAATGGATAAAAATTATTGTTTTCTAAATTCATTTGTGCAACCGTAAATTCATACATACCTTCTTATCTATTAGTATGATAATATTTCAAACTATAAAGTATGATTACTTAATTTATAGCCAGTTGCAATACAGATAAAATTTAGCTTAGAACTCTACAATAAGAAATGGCAAAAACACGTATACCAGTATTTTAAGAAAAGAATATTGTCAATTTTGTTTAATTTTTCACCTGAATGAAGTCAAGAGGGCTGTAAGTTATCACTAAAGTGAATCATTCTGAATTAAACATTTCTTAATATAATTTAATAATAATTAACATAATAATTAATATTTGATATTCACATTTCTTCCTTTGCTATAAGTAATATATTGTGACAAATAAAAAAACGTTTCCTATTCGACCAGCCTTTGCAATAACCATTAAGAAAGCACAGGGACAATCATTGCAAATATGTTGGTTAAATCTGATAAATCCATGCTTCTCACATGGAAAGCTGTACGATGGGTGTTCACGAGTTCGAAAACCATCAAATTTATTTGTTCTTTCACAAAATAGGAAAACAAAAAATTTGTATATTTAAAATACGACAATAAAAAATATATTGGCAGAATATTTCTTACATCGACAAGTAAAAACAGGTAAGATAAAGTTCACCACCAATATTCTAATAGTTTAAAATATCATGGAATCAATTATCTGATGTTTATGATTTATCATTTGCAGATATTTTAGGCAAGATATTACTTAAGTAAAATATACTTAAGTAATATCTTGCCTAAAATATTACATGCATGTTAAAAAAGCTAAAGGTAACACGACATCCAGTAACAGTTGGCGTTACGAGGTTCCCAGGGTCAGATAGTATTATATATATTCGTAATCGTTGGAAGCAGTCCTTCTTGGATATATACATGGAAAAATTATAAAAAAAATTCTATACCAAACTAAATAATGTAAAACCCGACATTTATTTTTTGTCGTACATGAATTCTCAGAATTTCCACAAAGTAACTAATACCAAATATTTTAAAATGCATGTTTTGTATTTCTTTTTATAAATTTTTTTGCCCTTAATGATATTTACATATTTAGAGAGAGACATAATCTAAAAGGTCAGCTTTATACAGATTATTAAAATATAATTAACGATATCATCTTTGTTCATCAGTAGTGAAACACTGGAAATAATACCAGAGGAGATAAAAGTGAAGGAAAGTTACTACAAATATTTACACTTTTTTGAATTATGTATGAACTAAATATCAAGATCTTTTTTTACCCTAACTTGACCCAGGAGATTTGCTTTTATTCAAATTGGATGTCATTTGGCCATTTCTATAGTACGAAAGGACACTTGCTAATATATATATATATATATATATATATATATATATATATATATATACAATAAAATAAAAAACGAAGGAAACACACAGACAGACACAGACATAACTCACATCGATATTTCGACAATCGTCGTCATCAGGAGGTGCGAAGAGCGAAGAGCGAAGAGTCCCGCAGGAAGACAGGGCGGTACTGAACTCGGAAACCGCAGCCAGTACCCCACCACTTACCGCCAAGCGGGGGAAGGGAGGGAAGGAAATGAAGAGCCAAATTAAGACATAAAAGGAACGAGTAAAAATTATAACTGTAAAAAATTATAAAAAATAGATAAATCGAATTAAAATTAAAATTAATAAAAATAATAAATAAAAAGTAAAATAAAAAATAATAAATAAATAAATAAAAAATAATAAATAAATAAATAAAAGATAATAAATAAATCATAAATAAATTATCGGTTGAGGTTGAGTCCGGGGGAAGAGCGAGCATCAAGTAAGCATATGTATGCCTCCTCTGAAGCTCTTAGGGTAACTTTATTGTTGGATTCGGGGATCTGTTTCAGGATCTGAACCCTGAAACAGTCATTGAAACTGAGTCCATGCGAGTTCGCATGGATGGCTACAGGATAGTTACTGCGTTGACCGACTGAAGCCCTATGACCATTCATACGAAGGCTCAACTTATTAGAAGTTAAGCCAACGTAAAAGGAGTCACACTGAGTGCAATCCAGTCGGTAAACACAGTTGCTCGAGGTACAGGAGGAATTGACCTGAACCGGGTAGGAACTATGGTGGAGAGGGGAATCGAAGGAAGGATTAGGATTTACAATCAGGCAAGTTTGACAGCCACGGCGTCCACATTGTTTCATTCCAGGAACAGGATTGGAAGGCTGAGGGGAAATATGAGAGAAAATGCTTTTTAGATTGGCAGGTTTACGGTAGGAAATAGAAGGGGGGTGATTAAAGATGGAAGAAGTAGAAGTAGAAGTAGACAGAATCGGAAAAGACTCCTTAATAACAGCACGAAGCTTATAAGCGCCAGGGAAGTAGGTTGTCAGGAAGAAGGAAGTGTTACTTCTATCCCTCTTGGGTCTGGGTTGGTGGGAGATGTCAGCCGGTAAAACACGACTATCAATGAAGGAGCGAGGATAGCCTCGTTCAGAAAATTTGTCCTTTAAGAGGTTAAGGTGATGTCTGCGGTCTTGGAGATTATTGCAGATATTGTGAATACGGAGGGACAAGGATCGAGGTATAGACTTTTTAACATGGGATGGATGGCAACTATTGTAGTGGAGGTACTGTTGGGAGTTGGTGGGTTTTATATGTACGGAAGTCAAGAAGTGTCCATTGTCTAAAGTAACGTCAACGTCAAGAAAGGTGATAAGTCTGTCGGAGATGTCGTAAGTGAAAGTGATGGAGGGGCAGAAATTTTGAAAGGAGTGTAGGAAAAGTTCTAAGTTATGTATGCCATGGGGCCAAATGAAGAAAATATCATCAATAAAAAGTATATATATACTTTTTTGATAAAAATACGATCCGAAATGGACATATACAGTTCAATGTACATAAAGAAACATAGAGAAATTAAAAACACTCACTTACAGTCTCTAATTTTCTGTTGAGCCGTCTTCAGGAGAGATAAGAGAGGGAAACCAAGCGTAAAGTTAAGTTCAAAGTGCTTCAGAGGCTTTGAAAAAGATTTTGAATGAAATCGAAACGTCGGCAATGAGAGTTTGATTGGAAATGGAAGAAACTAACAGCATCCCGATTATCCTTCTTATGTTATATATATATATATATATATATATATATATATATATATTAAACACCACGATAAACAAATATATATTAATTAATATGCTCTAAGGCTTTTTGTTACGACATCATCAGAGAGCTAAATGAAACAAACAAAAAATATAATGACAAGTTAACTTGGTTGATTGAAGTCTTCAGGATTGCTGTCATCCCTGTCTGAATTTAATGTTCCTAAAATTGAAGGAGTCTTGATCTGATTGCTTATTTCTGTTATTAATATTTCATCTAGTTTGTAAAGTCCCGGACTATTGTTCATTAAATTTCCATAGACGTTCTTTATGAGTGCACTTTCAATAATATTTCTCCTCCTTTAAATATTTGTTTATTGTGGTGTTTAATTCATATAATATATCAAGAGTTATATATCCTGAATATTGCATCCAGGTCGTTGACGCTTTCACGTCTCTACTCTTGTTTCTTTTTCTCCTCTTCTGGAGACTGCAAACCGAAATGACCGAGAATCGAAAGTGTTAGCCAATTTTTGTGTTTTGTAGTTATAAATTTATATATATATATATATATATATATATATATATATATATATATATATAATTAAAATAAGCGGTGACACATAAACAGAAACACAACAAAGACTCACTTTTCAATATTTAGACCGTAATGGCGGTCGTCCTCAGGAGAAGAAGTGAATTGACGGAGGGACGACAGTCAACTAAAGAACTCACTGGGTGAGGGCTAAAGCAGTGCTGCCGCAAAGGAGACAAATAAAAAAGGAACTAGGAAGTCGAATTTGTCTCCTTTGCGGCAGCACTGCTTTAGCCCTCACCCAGTGAGTTCTTTAGTTGACTGTCGTCCCTCCGTCAATTCACTTCTTCTCCTGAGGACGACCGCCATTACGGTCGAAATATTGAAAAGTGAGTCATTGTTGTGTCTTTGTTGAGTCTTTGTTGTGTTGTGTCACCGCTTATTTTAATTGTTATTTGTCCTGCCGGACCGTTTTTCGTTTATCATGGTATATATATATATATATATATATATATATCCATATTTAAAAATAAGACCGTATTTAAGTGATACTTGCTTTTTTATAACTTCTCAATCTATTTAAATAAGGTTTTCGTTATTACATTCACACTGTAATCGCTTCCAATTGTCGACTTGTTTCGACCGTTCACCTGTCATTATCAGGACGTGAATGACATTCACTCAAATTGACCGTTTCCTTTATATAAGGGGAGCAGAGAGCATTGGAGATTTCAAGTTGTTTTTATAAAGACGAAGGCTGAGTGACCTTGGAGGTCGTTGCCATTCCTTGGAGAGGTCCTACTTGGCTTTGTCGTGTTCCAAACAGTTTTACATCACTACCGCTATTTTCTGTATATATATTGATTTATGGTTTGTTTTTGTGGATTTGTAAAACAACTGCAGTCTGAATGAACACATGACACTTTCATGTCATGTCATACAGTCAGTGTCATTTGTTCATTCAGACTGCAGTTGTTTTTAAAATCCACATACTATTTTTGTTTGTAAAATAATTTGTAATGTAATACTTAGTTTTTCTGTTTCAACATTTATACTTCTGCCTATGAAAAAGGTTTTAAATAAAGTCCGAAATGTTGGCAATGAGAGTTTAATTTGAATCTGAAGAACTGTCGGAATCCCCATAAACTTTAGTTTTGTTTCTATTCCACGGTCGATATTTTTATCAATATATATATATATATATATATATATATATATATATATATATATATTGAAAATAATAGCAGTTTCTTCAGACTAAGAGATTCGATTCTACAAGCCAACTTCCTGCTAACAGTATTTAACTGGTAAAGGAGCTGGTCAAGTGACATATTCTACAAAATCAATGAAAAAACTATAAAATAATACTTGACCAACTATAAAAAAATCTTTGTCAGAGCTATCTCATTGATTTTGTATAACATGACACTTAGCCAGTTTCTTTTCCAGTTAAATCCTGTTAGCAGGAAGTTAGTTCGTAGAATTGAATCTCTCAGTCTAAAGATAGTGAATGCCGAGACTGTGGTTCACTTTAATATATATATATATATATATATATATATGCAACATAATGAATGGTATTCAAAAATCTCTAAATGTAACTTTCATACTCGTATTTAGCATTAAATAACTTTATACATTTCACTTCGTTTAATTCTGTGGTGAACGTTTAATTGAATGAAAGTCAAGTAGAGTCATCAATTCATTACAGCAATTCAGTTTAGTTCACACAACACTCCAAGAAATCATCTTTCAAAAATAGAATTTATTTAATTAATATTTAAACCGGGTGAAATATTTAAATGCCATAGTAATTTGACAGAAATTAAGTTATGCTATTATTCCCATTTATTTAAACTGTTATTGACAATTGTCATTAGTTTTTGTTGCTTGTTTCAATTAAATTATCCTTTTGGAAAATTCATTTATAAAATAATTTGGGATGCTAAAATAACTAATAAGAGATATAATTAAATTGAGCAAGGGAAAATTGAAATCAGTGATGCATTTGAATTCTAATTGGCAGTTAATCAGCCTAAATGGCTTTAATAAAACTGGTCCAGGATTCTTTTGACTGAGCCTAGTTTAATTAGATTATTCAAGAATTCACTTAAAATATCTCATTAACACTTATTCTTAAGAGAATGAGGTAATTATTTCAAGTCTACAGTCAAATTGGATAAGTTAATTGCAAAACTAGATGCATAAAAATTCCAAATGATTCTCAAAAAACAACTTAAAAACATATATTCTCTTTTGTTTTTATTACTTGTAAATAACATTTTTCATTATTTTAATTTGAATTGTTTTCGGTCAGTTTTATTTGCACTTTAAGTGTATGTATATATTCGTATATTGATCAGGAAAGCTTATTTTAGGTATTTTTTAATACAATTAAGTAATTAATAGGCATGTTCTGCCTTTTCTGCAGTCTGCGATTAATTTCAAGGCAATTTTTGCATTAGCGAGTGATATCTACCATCGTAAGTTCGCTATTTATAAATAAAACAAGTTAGAGGTTTTATGAGTTCACTCTAATAGACTAGTCAAACTTTCATGATCTTCAGGTATATCAGGATTAAATTAAACTATATAAATATAAAATAAATTCAAAACGAAGGAAACACACAGAAAGACACAGACATAACTCACATCGATATTTCGACCATCGTCGTCATCAGGAAGACAGGGTGACAGAGTCGCCGCCCTGTCTTCCTGATGACGACGATGGTCGAAATATCGATGTGAGTTATGTCTGTGTCTTTCTGTGTGTTTCCTTCGTTTTGAATTTATTTTATTTAAAAAGTCTGCTGGACCGTTTATTTTAATTGTGTACTATATAAATATATGTATACGAATGTTTTCCAATCTCGACCACATATATTTAACACTATTTTTCTTTCTTATCGAGGTTTAGTCTAGCTTCAATAATGCAACACCTTTAAGCCGACTTTTCGTCTATATTTGTAGACATCTTCAGGGCTATATCAATAGAGTTTAATTACAGTACTCTGTATTACTATACTCTGTATGTACAATAATTATGTTTAATGTTATTGTAATTAAACTCTGTATTGATGTAGCCCTGAAGATGTCTACAATAATAGACGAAACGTCTGCTTAAAGGTCTGCCTTCCAGTCTGATATATTATCAGTCTGTATTCGACTGATATATACAGTCTAGTCGAAGGTTTTGTCCAGTTAACATTGTTGTTCCTAGACAGTCTAGTCCAGTGGTCTTCAACCTTTTTCCACGTACCGCCCATTTTTGTAAGTTCTGGAAAAGTAAAATTTCTCACCGCCCACTAACATTTTATCAAAAAAGTCCCCCATCGTTGATACACCTTGATCCCGAAAGTAAATACATTACATAAGACAGGCAAAACAATGTAATGGATTGAAATTCCTTTATTTTAAACTGGCTGTATGATTTGTGACATATACCATAAAAGTAAAAAGTTCTTTACTAAATATACTCATACAATTAACAAATGAATATTGTATGAGTATTGTATTATATGCCACGAACATATTTCTTCTTTTGAGACATGGGTGTAAAATACGTAGCACAAAATAATGTCACAATCCAGCAATATGAAAATATTAGAAATATTGTCAAGCACAGCCCCGCACGACGAAGGAAGATAACACAGAATCACTAGTGTGCCGAGACGAACACTGACATAAATTAACTACAGGCGCTTTATTCATTCAGACAACGCCATGCGCTGCGCTGCTGACTGACAATCTTCCCTACTTTATCTATGACCACAGTTCATTGAGTTAATAATCAGTGCTGACTGCCACCGGTCCTCGTTGAATTTCCCTAATTCCGTGCGAGCCGTGCTGTTGCATGGCAAAAGCCCTACCGTTCTTGTTGAGAGCTGTCATTTAACGACGCTTCGTGCTTTGATTCTGCGACTTCAGTGACGTCATTCTGCATCATGCCATGGTCATTTCATGTTCAGCTTACAACTGCACGAACAGAAAAACTGCGGATAGTGACATCGGTTCCATCGGTTTCCATTGAAGGATTCGGTGCGTTATGCTAAAGATACATATTTTGGATGTTTTTGATATAAAATGAAATTATTCTACCGCCCACCCGAAATCTGAAATCGCCCACTAGTGGGCGGTACCGCCCAGGTTGAAGACCACTGGTCTAGTCGAAAGTTTTGTCCAGTTAACATTGTTGTTCCTAGACAGTCTAGTCGAAGGTTTTGTCCGGTTAAAATTGTTGTTTTTTTAAATAATGTAAATTTCATTTTCTTAGTTAAAAAATTCTTACTTCTGCCTATGAAAAAGGTTTTAAATAAAACCGAAACGTTAGCACCGGGAGTTTAATTTTTTATCCTAGAAAATTGACCCAATCCCGATTAGAGAGCACACCTATTCTATCAAACGGTCGATATATTATTGAATCTGCTATATATATACAATTAAATTTACAACTAGAAAACATGTGTTTTCTAGAAGTAGCAAAATATGTTTTCAGACATCTTCTTCTTTTTCCCCAACTACTAATTCTAGATAATTGAAATTTTGGCATTATTTTTGAGGCTACAAAAGCTATAAATGGAAAATATCAGATTTTCAAAACAATAGGAAATATTTTTTTCAATAAGACATAAAAATTTTGTCTTATAATTAGTTTAGTCTGACTTATTGTTTGGCGGATCAAAATGACTAATGGCATCTAATAACTAAAAATAGAACATTATGTGGAAGATGAGTTGACGTAATTTTTTTAAAATTACATTTTCTAAGGAAGCATTAGAGAACATATTCTGTTTTCAGAAAATATTTTTTGACGCTAAACGGCTCATTAAAAAACAATGAAATTTTTCCAAAAATTTGAACATCAAATTAACAATTTAAAAGAAATTATGAAATTTGAATTACGAAAAAGAGAAACAAAGCTATAAAAATAGTTTACTTGCTATACTTGTGGTATTTGTTTGATTTTATTTATATTGTTTACATTGACTTATAATTTTTTGAGGTAATCAACTGAAACAAAATTGATGATTAGTGGTTTAATGATAATTTTGTTAATAATTTAAGAACTTAACATGAAATGTATAAGAATAAAATTCTTACGTGTAAATAATCATCGCCAATCAAACATATAATTTCTGATGCTTTCCGTGGTATGATGGATTTGTCTCACAAAATGCTCTAATCAATCTATACTCTGAACCCTTGAAAACAACTTAATATTATTTTCTGTGTTTATGAATCATTTTTACTTTGGGTAATATCGAAGTGTGAGGAATAGACTCTTTCCTATTATATTGTTGACAAATATTCAGTTGTTTTATTATTCTAGTCTAATAGTTGATATATATTATTTTCAAAAATTTCAAGCTTCCAACTATAAAAGTTTTAAATTGTACTGAAAAATTAACTTTAGATATCATTTGAGTATGGAAACTGTCTAATTGATTATATATTTTTTCTCTGTATACACTTACAGCAACCTTATGACAGAGTACAGCACACAGGAAAAAGATAAGACTCGTTCAGAGTAAAATGAATTTTTATGATTTTTGGTAAGGGGAAAGAAAAGTGATGTTATGAAAACCGCAAGCATGCCATAAAATTCCCAGTGTAATAATTATATAAAGGACCAAAAATGTGAAACATAATTCAAAATTGAAAATATTCTTTGAAAAATAATAAATGAAATTATCCTACATTTTTTATTAAGATAAAAAATTATCTTAAAACAACATTATTTCATTCATGTTACTGAAATTTTTCGGACAAAATAGGAATATTTTCATGTTTTAAATGGGAAACTTTGTCTTAGATTTCCATTGTAGAAGGAGGTCAGATAAACTATGTAAGAGGAACAAAAACTATGTTCTCCTGTAAGAGATTATTTCGTAACACGAAATCTACAGTTTCAATTTTCAAGAATGTTATTACTGCTTGTTATACTAATGATATTATATAAATCAGTGGTGTGATATATAAAAATAAGCATATTTATTCATAAGTGGATCAATCACTATCTGTTCTACCTCCAGGAATGAAAGACTGATAAACCTCTGCCATTTAGACATTTATATTATGCCTAAATGGGACATTATATATTATTATATACACAAGAAGTTTGATATTAAGTTTTCTTATAGTAAAGTTGAGTGTAGGCCTCTCCAGATTTTGTTCGATGCCTACTATAATACCAAACCTGCCGTTAATCTTTAATAGCCGGGTAGTCAAGACAGGAAATGTTTGACTTTCACTGACTTCAGTGCTCCCAGCAATGCCACGTCCTGATATTCAACCTGTGATTTTATTAAGAAAACTATCTTCAAAACATGTCTCAAGGATAACAGATAATTGCTCAATGAAGAAGGAGCCATTCTACTGTTTACAAGTTGCTGTGACAACTTTATTCCTAATTTGTTGTAATGACACGTTGCGTTTAAATGCCATCTTTTCAATTATAGTACTTCAAGATTGCAACATCTGATTAACCTGTTTCCTTTAGCATCTAATTCAATGTACAAGTCAATTTTCTTTGTTACAAAACATCTTTACACTTGAATGATAAAGCCTTTGTTGATACTTTATGACAGCACTTCAAAAAAAAAAAAAAAAAAAAAGAAAAAAGGAAATTGAAGTCCAGTTAAAGCCAATAATGTAATTCATTGGTTCTCAACGTGGTAAAGATTAAAGAGATTCAACCTGTAAAATAAAGAACAGCCTAGAAATCTAAAGTGCGTAATTTGTGGTACGCTCTATATATATATATATATATATATATATATATCATGATAACATAATTAAAAATATTTCAATAGTGTAACAAGCTGACCGTTGAAATATTCAAATATTAGCAATAAACATTTGGCACAAGTTCTTATTAGTTTCTTATTCATTTTAAAGTGCTAAATTTATCTTTTTTATCCTCTTTATTATTTGCTTCTTTCTTCGAAATCATTGCTAAAATTTTAATAAGGATAAGTAGTTGCAGTGATTTGAAAACTGTTTTTAGAATTGTGTTTTTGAAATTCATGTTATTAATAAAACGGATGATTTCATTGTTAGATTCTTTGTTTAATTTGTTTTATGTGATAGGGGGTCCACAGATAATAAGATATTCTGTGGGTCCACAGAAGACAGTATCTTGGCTGTGGCTATTCCTGCCAGCTCCTGAGGAAGGTCATGGAAGCGGGATTTGTCAATTTCGTAGTAGTAGTAGTAGTAGTAGTAGTAGTAGTAGTAGTAGTAGTAGTAGTAGTAGTAGTAGTAGTAGTAGGCCCTACTACAACCTACAACCTACAAGTACTACTAGTCAACCCTTTAGGTTGCAGTGGCTGTCCTACAGGGGAACACACATAGGCCCAACATAACCATAATTGGCCTATACCACGCAATGAAGATTGATTCTACATTGGAAGTCCCAAATTTTAGCCTAAACCAAGTGTATTTAGAGTAGGGATCTTTAACGAGTATCTGACATTGTACAGGCTCGGGACTGACGGTTTAACGTCCTTCTCCGAGGGATGACGTGCTCAGATTTATTCACCTCCCAAGTTAGTAAATCGAGGGTCAGGTGGATATTGAACCCCGGACCCACCAGAGCTGAGTACCACTGAACTAACCTGCCCCCCTTGTTTATTTAACTAGCGCTCAAAATTCAGATTCATCTTTTGAGAATGTTCCCAGTGATGATACACAAACAACATTAAGTGATTGTTAAATAGCTAGGTACATAATCTAATGTGATTAAATAAGTTTTGTTTATGAATACATATTTATTTTTTATTTGTTAGTTTCTTTTTATGATGTGTGTATGTGGGTGTTACTATAACATTTTGTTGGCACACTACAAGTCACACCTTTGATGGATCAAATCATATTTTGCACAAAGGTGGGCTCCAAAATGTAAATGTGCCTTATTATTTTTTGTCAATAATACATGACAAAATTTGCTGTTTTAACCAAAATTTGTTTTTAGTCATAATGTTTTTCCTCTTAAACTAAGTACTCTAGAATTTTTAAATTCGGGTGATTATCATGTAATAAGATGAAAACGTTTCAGAACGTTTCAGTAACTAAAGATTGTTTTACTATAAAATGTAATTTTGTTTACTTATGATTCATTTTAAAAGCTTTATAAATAATTTAAAAGTATACAAAAATAGAAATTTAGAGAGGATGATGACGATAATTTTTTTTGAAATTATATCGAAGAATATGTGAGATGTGATTTTGCAAAATATTTTTCTACGTTAAACAGGTAATTATATTAATGAAATTTATAAGTTAATAGAACATAAAATTAGTTTCTACGAAAAAAATTTAAGTAATTCTGATTACACTAAAAAGCTATATAGCTTAAACTGACAACCTAACTTGTATTAATAGACAAACTACCATACTGTTTGTTCGACTTGTTTACATTGATTTAAAAGTTCATTTTTTACAAACTTGAGTAAAACTTTTAGTACAAGAAATTTGAAGATACTTTACAGAGTGAATATAGTACGAAATAAGGATAAAAACTTAAAACTATATAAGCAAACGCCAAACAAACATGCAGTTTATGATACTCTACAGGGTTGTTTACAGAGAATATTGCAATGAATATAAATGTCATATCCTTCAAGATATTTATTTGTCAGATGTATATTCTCGGTGTTCTCAAGAACTCTATTATTTTTGGATAATATTGGAGATTGGGAAGACACTTTTTCATTCTTTATGACAATACTGATAATATTTGTAAGGCACTTTTTGGGAGATTCTATAACCTTCAATTTTTTTAAAACCTCATATGTTTATAAAGCTCCAGATTATAAACATCTGAGCTTTACTAAAATAAAGTAAATTTACTATTACTATTAAAGTAAAGATGTTCAACGATTAAAAATAAAAGCAACGTTAAACTTATAAGTTGATAAGGATTTATGACAAACTTTGATCTAGGTTAGGTTAGGTTGCAGTGGCAGTCCCACAAGGGAACACACGTAGGCCGAGCATTGGCCCTTTGTGGTACCACACAATGAAGATTGATTCTACAGTGGGAGTCCTAAATTTTACCTAACTCAAATTTATTTAGAGTAGAGATCTTTAACGAGTTTAACGACAGTTTAACGTTCTTCTCCGAGGGACGACGTGCTCAGATTTATTCACCTCCCGCGTGAATAAATCGCGGGCCAGGTGGGGATCGAACCCCGGTCCTATCAGTTCAGAGGTGAACACGTATTATACTTTGATCTAATGAAAGTAAGAAATGATTCTTCAAGAACATTTCTGAAGTTCAATAAAGAAATTAAAATGATCTCTGTTTATAAGAACGACAAAATGAAACTCAATAGGGTATGGTAACCCTGCGCTTGAGTTAGACGAATCTCATGGTGTCAGAGTACTCTAAATAATAATAACTTGTATCAGTGTTCTAGATCAACGATTTTAAATTTAAGAATTTGTGCGTATAAAGTTAATTTGTGCGTTAAAGTGTGGGGACATGATAAAGGGAAGGCTATATCGTGGATCATGTTCATATTTCGCGAAATGTTGGGCCCTATAGTGTAGATGTATTCTATTTTTTTTTTGCAATATTGTATCATAGAAAAGGCACTTTTTTGGCCCCTGGTTGATTTTAAACAATTTTTCACCTAAACTGTAACCTCAAAAGCTTTGAAGCATTGGGATTCTTATAGAAATATCAGAAATAATTACCAAAAACAATGTCAGATTTTTAAAGCAACGATGTGTTGTTTTACAATAAAATGAAAAATTATTGACCTTTGATTGATTCTGAATGCTTGTTAACACGATAAAGGTAATATATTTTGATGGATTATAACGAAATTATAACAAATATTAGAACTTTTTGAGGGCTTGAGACCAATCCTTAAATACGAAAAGAAGAATTGAGGCGTTTTTTGAGTCCATTTTTTTTGATAAACGGCTAAATATACAAGAATAAAATTTTGTCGAAAAATCAACTTGATAGTTGTAAGCCATAAAAACAATTTTAATAATTTACATTTATGGGAAATGACAATATAATTATAAAATTAAATTAATTTTGATCAAATGTAATTCATAAAACTATAAAAGTCCTCGAGAATGAACCATATATTACATTGCTAGAAGTATAACAATGATAAAAAAAAATTGTATCCCAAGATTATGACAGATTTACATCTATGGAGGCCTTCATTCTTCCCCACTCCAAGTAGCCCATCAAAAGCCAAAGCGTCTATTAAAACAAACTACCAGTATTCCAGCCCACTTAGCTGAGATCGTGGACCGTTCCTACTGGTCAAGGTTTGGGGATCTAGCTCCCCGATATGCTAAGCAGGCATCCGCCCGAGAAGTTACTGCTTCTCACACAGCGACCACAAGAGTCTACCCAACCTGGGTGAGAACCAACAGCCACTACGAGTCCATCCCCAGTTGGCAGGATGGAGAGAGAACCTCTCCAAAGGCCCCCACCGCCCGTAGTACCGACTTATGGTTCTACTGAACCTGCTCAGCTGCAGGTAGGGTCAGTGGCCCTTGTAACCCCGGTTCGAAGAACCACGTGGAAAATTAAGCCAATGCAACCTGTGGTATAGCTGCATGGCCCCACTAGGGGCGGAAATCTATTGTTACAGTTAGTTACTTATGAACCAACAATATTATCTGATTAGTTCTGCTTGAGAGTCCCAAAGTTTTCTCAGTCAAGTTTATTTGAGCCGAGAACTTAAGGGGTACCTGATCTCATAAGTAGGCTTTGCACTATAACTATATGATATGATATATATATATATATACATATGGTATATATATATGTATATATACGATATATATATATATATATACATATATATATGATATGATATATGATAACTATATAACCGGCACTGCACTATGACCACTCCCAGAGATAACTGTCAGAGGATTTTACAACTCCATTAAGATCTAGATTGCTAACAAATATTCCAACCTTCAGTATTAATTGCAAACTCATTGCAGACAACTTACATATGATAAATGTTCTACATTTCTGCAGACACTGCGATTTTAAACAGATATTATCTTGATTGTTTGTCAATGCATATTTTTTCCAACGGGTATGAATTAAATTTGCAGTTAGTTTGATTCCCCTATGATGTATCCGATTTTGTTCTCAAAAAGTTTCTCTTCTATTGTCATATAAAAACAGTTATCGATTATTTAAAAGGAACAAAGTACGAAGGATAGGAAAGTGATATTTGAGACCCACTTAGGAGGAGTTAAGACTGATTGAAATTCAGAGGGAAGGTAAGGCTGGAAAGTAACCAAAAATAACTGGGGGAACAAACTTTTGAAAGTTTTAAAATTTCATGGAAAATTGTTTAATCAATCATGAACAGAAAAGAGCTTTGCTTTAAATATTCTTTTTTATCCTAAATATAGATGCATCAGTATTTGGATAAAAATCGTCTGAAGTTCTGGTAAAACTATTAACTTAATGTAACCATTATTATTCTGTATATCATACTGGAATTATATTGTTTCCTATTTTAACTAACTATATGTGATATAATATACACAGGAAATGGAGAAAAGAATATTTTACTAACTATATTTTTATGTTATATAGATAATGTTGTTATAGTTAGTTTGTACCACGAATGATATTGATATCCGACATGAATTACTGACAGTCCAAGTTATAGTAGCACAGTAATCAAGCAGTAGAAGGCCTCTGGTCTGGAACTGCTAGTTACGACGTGCACTATAGTGCGCGGTTATATTCGTTGGTCGTTGGTCGTTGATATTGATGACGTTATGAAGTAAATATACCATGTGACCGGATATATTGTCTTTCTCACTAGACGATTTGTTAAATTTTTCCAACTGGTAACTGAGTATGGTATCATATAACTGCTTAAATGGAAACACACCAGTGACATGAAAAAACAAAATGGGCCTGCAACATATAGAACTGAGCCTATCTACGAATGATAATGACAGAAGCGTTGGGAATATTTGAAAAAAAAAAACTGTTTCACAGTACCATAAAAATCAAACAGACTAACATAATCAAATGTGCACCTATAATTAAATAGGCAGATGACCTATCATGAATTATTAGAAACAGACAGAAGATATAGACAGGTTAAGAACGATAGGGGCAGTAAGAAATTAAAAATAAAATATGTGTGAGAAAAAGTAAAATAAAATAAACACACGTATACATTCTACAAGATAACGTGTAAGATATTAGGAAATAAAGATACACGGTTCGTGTGTGTAGGTTCGTGAACGGTCACTGAGGTACTCTTAAACGCTGCATTTCTATTATAATCATAATGATAAGTGAATTTTCACATATACTCATATTTAAAAATCTATAATCCTTAACGTATTAAAATACTTCTTTAGTCTTTCAGTAGGATATCTGCGAGAGAAAAGCATCTAGGTAAAGGAATTGTGATTGGTGGGTAAGGATTGATGGAATTTGGGGTATCAGGATTGGATCACTTTGCAGGCAAAAGAAATATTGAGAGGGTATCGTTCAAGACATAGAAGATCGTGCGACTTTGCGAAGGATTTGGATCACTCTGACTGAATTCTCTGAATGATCAGACTCTTGGCTGATCCCTAGGGTTCATGTCTACAATTACAAATTGTTTGGGTATGGTAGTGAAAAGAGGTATTTTTATTTTGTGTAGTTTAGTCAGATCATTTGTTGAGAAGTCTAACCTAGCGCCTTGTGTCAGCTTATCAGGCCCTATTGTTTTTATTTAAGTTACGGGTTAGTCGGTTGTCTGTATATCTCCTCAGATATTACATTATGTCTAAGTATTCTTTAGAGCAAGGGTGTCAAACTCATTTCGGTCTGGGAGCCGAATACAGCTTAGTTTGTTCTCAAGCGGGCCGTGCCAGCAAGCTAATTTTCAAAATTACATTGAGCTAACCATAAGTTTACCTTTTTCTTTTTACCAGTCACTAATACTAATAAATAGTACAAAGAAAAATAAGTCAACTATAAAAATCTTTATTAAAATCTGACACTCAGTATCCACTATTATCCTTTTTGACAAAGATATTTCGCTGGTCAAGGTGCAAGGACAAAGGAAAAGGGGATAATACAGCGCGTACTAAAACACTGGTGGATAATATAAGAAACGGATTGTTTTTTTTATAATAATGCAGATTTATCCCGCGGGTCGAATGTTTGACACCTGTGCTTTAGAGTATCCCAGAGATCATCCACAACTTACGATTAAAATAAAGATGATAATATACTTTCCTGAGGACATGCACTTTATCGGTCACAATTTCAGTTGTGAAACATTCTATGATTACATTAATTTTTCTTAGCATTCTATAAATCCATAATTAACATACTTTACTTATAATAAGGTAAAACATAATTAATCAAAGCAAACAACTTTTATCAATTGGCGATAAAGATTTATCTTTTACTTTGACGACAAAGGCTTATTACTTGTTAAGGAAACCTATTTAACAAGGGGATTTTTAAGCTAATCTGTACTTACATTTAACACCATTTTAGTTGAGGATTTGAAGTCTTCCTTACTCAATTTTATTTAGAGTAGAATACTTTTGACGTGATGCAGACTCAAGCCTTGAGACATTATTTTCTCACCGATAAAACTTTTTCGATCATCAAACTGGAGAAATAGTGATTAGATCAAATTACGTTACTTGAATATCTGAAACCAGAAGTGAGTTTACTAATTATTAGACCCCCTCAACCTTCTTTATTGTTCAGTTCATAAGGCAGGGATATAAAGACAATAAAATTTGTTTTGTATTTTAACTATCATATTCAACAGATCAAAACATTTGAAATGCAACAGCACTCGTAGGAGTCTTTTAGGACACATTTTATAAAAGGTGTCGTGTTATGAGTCACATTAGTACGGAGTGCTGCCACTGTGGCGTCCGATGGCTCAATCGCGTTGAGGTGGGACTCAACGTAGCGTGATAAAAGGCGCGGCTCCATTTGGTTATTAGATTCCACATATGAAGCATTAGTATGATCTGCTTCATACAACAGTTAATGCCTCCTCGATTGAATTTATCCAATTCCAACTTTCATTACGCCGTCTGTTCCCAAGTCATAAAAATGCTTTTTTTTATTCGACTATGGGTTTTTATTGTTGTCATTTATCATCAAAAACATACTATGTTTGAGTCAACAGAATAATATTTTTCTGTCGCAGTCACCATAAGTAAATATAATAGACTACCAAAATTTTGTTCCCATTAATTCCACTTAAAACTGTAACACAAAAGTCTCCAACACAAATGAAGTTTTATTCTACAACAACAACAACGCATTTCGAACATTTTGTGTTCATCATCAAGAAGACAACAAGGATGATGAACACAAAGTGTTCGAAACGCGTTGTTATTGTTGAATATAACTTCATTTGTGTAGAGACTTTTGTTTTGTTTATCCATTTTACCTCAGAATGAGTAAATACCACACCATTACGGATTGCACAACTAATGATTTTAATACATAATTCTATTATGTTTATTTAATAGTATAAATAGAATTTAAAGAGTGTTGAGAAAATATATATTGTCATTCAGAAAAATCATCCGATGAACAATATTGCTTTTAGGGAAAGATTGTATTTCCCTAAAAGTGATTGTATAGTAGTATATGTATAGTATTGATATAGTAGTATATGTATAGTAGTGATTGTATAGTAGTATATGTATAGTATTGATATAGTAGTATATGTATAGTAGTGATTGTATAGTTTACAGTCACACTACAAACGTACCACAGTTGTATCTTACTAGAAACTACATTGTAACCTTCATTCATTCAACATTTTTAGTAGCATGCATGATAGTGTGGTACAATGAATGTAAAAGACATAATGTAGCCAGCATTGAGAGTAGTCTAAGAAAGATGAAGAAACACTTACCTGATGTTACTTACTGGATGCGAAATAGCCTTCAAGATCGATGACCAGACAAGGGAAGTGGGCCTCGTGGCCTGCGGGGAGTCTCAAACAGGCGCTATATCAAATGGATTGTAATAATACAGACTAAGTATACTATTTACATTTATTCACATGTATCTTATAATGCAATAAAGAGTATATTTTTTAGGAGTTCATATACTTCAAACATGACAAATCAAATTGAGCCTGTGTTAACATACTACAAAATATAAACATTCAAACACAAACTGTTTTCATTACACATTTTATAATGTCAAAAGATTACGTCATATAATGTGTTTACAATTTAATATACAACAACTTTGGTTCTAGTTTTTATATCAAATTAATATCTACTTCAACGTTACTTCTAGTTGAATTTTGAATATATGTGTGTACCAATCTGCAGCAATAAACATGAATATTAAATCACATTTATTTTATTTAACAGAAAAGTTAGATTGTTCATCGGCAAACTAAAATCAGGAAGAAGTGGAATCATGAATATTAAGCCACTACATGACAGTCCTGGCCTAAGATGTAAATATAATTTAAAACATAGAAATGATACTCAAACTATTCAAATTTTATGGATTATGATGCTAGACAGGATTTATTTTTGCAAATCAATTTCATTGAATATTTCTTACTCTTTATTTAAAACAATTAATGCTTATAAATCATTAACAAACATACTATACACAGTTTTATTAGAATGTACTCCATCTAAACATTCTACTTAAATCAAATTATTGTATTCATATATCATTAACAAAGAGAATTACATATTAAATAAAAAAAAAAGAAATTCAATAAATAAATGTAAATTCAATGAGTAAATGTAATAGACTTAACATCATTATCATTACTAATAATATCTATAATATAGGATGAAAATCTTATACTCATTATAAAAAAACGATAAAGTCACAACAGAAACTGAAAACCATTCAGAAAAATGAAACAACAATGACCAAATCTTAGTCAGCTTTCAAAAAGCAGGTTATCGTGTAACTAACTGAAATGTGTATTTCATTCATCCACAGCATTTTGTTTGTCAACTTTTTTTTACACAGTTGTGTAGTTTTTGTGGTATCAAATTTTTTAATTTAAGTATCTATGTAATACGTGATTTCCATCTTAGTGAAATTTATTGCATTTTAATTTATATATTTAATAATAAAACATATTTTTAATAGTAAAATAATTACTAAATACTGAACTATAAATTTTAACTGGTTCTATAGGTTCATAAATTTAATGGAAATGATCACATAAATGACAAAGAGTTTGGTCAATCTACCATAGCAGCTTAACATCAAATTCTCAATGCCAACGGTATCGTTTTGTTAAGGTCATTTAAATTATTTAGAAGTGAAAAATTATTGATTATATAATCGAAAGAGTAAATAAGGGAGTGTAAGAAGATTTCAGACACAATTGATTAATACAGCCAAGTCATAGCTAAACGAAGCGATCACATTCTTTCTTCTTGCTATAGAAAAGATTTAATTGAAATAGACACGTCGTGATTGATAACTTGATTTCATCAAACTCTGAGTTATTTTAGGCTTTTCTATTAGATGGTCGTTGCATAATTCAAACTGTTTATTATATAAATTATACGAGTAATCTTTTAATATAACTTCAAAATTGTCTACCTACTTTTTGAATATGTTTAATGTATAATTCCTTTCTTAACCTTTACAGATATAAACAAATTGAAGGGAAATTATTAATTCTGCTGAAACACTGTAATGCAATGGTTATTGAGGTGAATTAGACCCATCCATGTTGATGGTCCTTAAAAATCTTGTTCAGAAATAAGTTAATTGGAATGGTAACTATAAATCATGGATAAAATAAATGTAGTAATAATTTCATTTCTTTATTTGTTTTTATGAAATAATATATACTTATGATCTCTTCATTCTCAAAAACAAAACATCAATACTTGATAAGGATTGACACAAGTTTTCACCAATACTATGTGCTTAGTGCAAACTTTGTATTTTGATCTAAACCTGCTAAACAAATATGTTGATTACACTCGCTGGTTATTATGTCTCAAACAATGTTACCTAATCATAAATATTGAGAGATTCAAGGAAAGCATATTTAAAGGCTTTGTAATTATACAATAAGGCAGAATACCGATCCATGGAAATTACATTTTGAATTAATTAAAATTTGATAAAATGGTCAATTTTGCTTTGTTTAGCGATCACATAACTGTAAGAGTCGAGTCCATTGTGTTTGTTTATTGTTCCGCTCTCATTTTTATTTTGAAATATAATCAAAAGTTCTTTGAGCTAACTACAGCTTGTTATTTCTGGCTTTTGTTCTGATATTTATCTGTAGTCGCAGTTGTTACAATTCAGATTTGCAAGTCTAATTTAGATTAATATTAAAAAAAAAAAGAATGGCCCACCACATGGTGTGCCTAAAATATGACACATTACAATTGTTAGGGAGTTGACAATAACTAGACAAAATACATATCAAAAGTAATGATAAACAGGTGGTTAATAGGTTATCATCGACTAAACTTGAAATTTACTTTAAAGAGATATATGTATGTAACCTTCAACAAATGTTTATCAATAATATGCTAACAATTTGAAGGTTTTCTGATAACAATTTTTCAATTGATTACAATGGACAGGTGCAAAGATTTATATCGTTTCCTATAAAAAATGAAAACTTTTGCATATCCCTTTCAATCTATTATTTATATGGACTAATGTACATTATACTAAGTGATAATAACAATACGATTTTAGCACTTTGAAAGGTCAAGAAAAACCATTTTTAATAATAAAAAAAACTATTCTGTTTTAGCTTTGACAGTCCATCAAACATTTTACACAAAGTAGCATAACATGTTTATTCTAAATAACTGCTTTAGTTATCAAATCATTAGTTTCATAATTTGTAAATTTTAATTATAAGATTCATTTTGTTAAATAAAGAAATATGGTTTTAAAAAAATAACAGTTTAATTAGTTGAATCATATTCTAATACTAGAAGAAACTTTTTTTTAAAAAATGATAAATTTAAGAACACTTTTACATGTTTTTAGTGTTTTTGCATAGGTCTGTTTGGTAATATGGCTAACTGAAATATGCCAAATCGATGAATTTACAAACCTTACACTCTTAAAATCCTGGTATAGAACGGCTGATGATAGCTGAATAAATAATCTTACAAACAACAATTTATATGCAACAAATAATCTTTTTTTGGCGATTTTATTATATATTTGCATTTTATTTTACGTTGTTTGCATTTTAATTTTACGTTTTTTTTTTAATTAACTGTAGTTCTTTATAACTTTTTAAGTTTTATTGATAACTAAATTATTCTAGAAGCCAGAAGAGTTTGGAATTTAATTTTCTGTTCTAAAGGAGCCATTACCAATAGGCATTAAACATAATGAGTGCTTTAAGGGATATATTGGGTCCCATGAAGACCTGACCATACTTCACTCATTCATTGATGGAATTTATTTCATAACTCCAGAAAAGTGACTAACTTCAAAAGTATATAAAATTACGATTCATTTAATACAAAAGTGGTATATTTTAAACTTTATTTTAAGAGTATCAATAAACAATACCATTATGAAATAAATCCATATATAGTTGTCAGAATGTTAAAACGGCATTCAAATTTCTGTAGCACTCTGTACTAGGTGCATTTTTATTTTATTTTAAGATAATCTTTAGAAAATGATAACACAATTTTTGTGTGCAGGGAACAGTATTGGTATAACAGCCTCAACAATATATATAGTATTTCCAATCCAAACTGATAAGCCATCAACTAAAATATTTCCATTTAATGAACTTTTCAACATTATTTATACATGAAACATAAGTTAAAGAAATATGAATTTCTAAAAGAATTTCATGAATGAAAATATATTACCCAGCATGAAATAGTGTATACAAATATGTATATTATGTTTTTTTATCAGGAGAAGTTGAGAGGCAGAGAATAAGGAAATTAAGTTTTGTTTTAGCTATCTGTGAATATCTTCTTTCTTTCTTCTTCTACTTTAGTGTTCATCTAATGATAAACTGCTGTTCAAAATATCCATAATATTAAGTACTTTTCCTCTATTTTTTTTTAGTTTTTACTAAGCCCGTTATATATATGAATAATTATAAATAATCAAAAACAAGGCATTAATAAAATACACCAAATTATGCAGAAAGAAAACCTAAAAGAGATTGACACAACTTATTTCAATATTTCGACTGTCATCATTATCAGTAAAGGCAGTAGTTAAAGGGAGGTCCAATTTTACCTCTGATGACAACGAGTCAGAAGTATAGAAGTAACTTGGTCAGTATTTTAACTAATTTACCTATATATATATATATATATATATATATATATATATATTAGATGTATAATATTGAAGATGTCTCTAAGACAGATGCTATGGCAACTGCAGCCAGAAGAAAGAAAAATCGCCCGAAGGATCGAGGCCACCAGCTTAAAGTTAGTGAGTGCAGAAGCTGCTGCAAATTTTAACAAATATATATATATATATATATATATATATATATATATATATATATATATATATATAGTAGGTGTGTTCTCTAATCGGGATTCGGTCAATTTTCTAGGATAAAAAATCAAACTCTCGTTGCCAACGTTTCGGTTTTTTTAAAACCTTTTTCATAGGGAGAAGTAAGAATTTTTTAACAAAGAAAATCTTACTCCTGCCTATGAAAAAGGTTTTAAATAAAACCGAAACATTGGCAACGAGAGTTTGATTTTTTATCCTAGAGAATTGACCGAATCCCGATTAGAGAACACACCTATTCTATCAAACGGTCGATATATTATTGAATCTGCTATATATATATATATATAATTAAGTCACAATATGAAATGGGAAAACAAGACTAAGATCTTTCAACCGTAACAAGCGGTCTTCGTCAGAGTCAAAAACCCAGCTGGCAGAGTCAAAAACCCCAAATGACTTTGGAGTTTTGACTCTGACGAAGACCACTTGTTACGGTTGAAAGATTTTAGTCTTGTTTTCCGATTTCATATTGTGGTTTGATCATTGATTGTTATTTCACGTGTTTATGTGAAATCTTTATATATATATATATATATATATATATATATTAAAGCTTCGTGTTCGTAAAAAATAGAGCAAACATAAATCGGAGGTGCAGTCAGTTTTTCAAACTCTAAATGCCGACCATTCAGTTTATTATAAGAACAAGTCATTTATAAGTGAAAGAAAAGTTAATTAAAAATGTGTAAATCAATTAGAAATTAGTTTTTAATACAGTAATAGAAACAACCAATTCTAGAATTTGATTTGATTTTGAGAAACTGACACAGTCCAGATTTAGTACTACTGTTACACACATACAATATATATATATATATATGCAGAAAAATCACAATAAAAAAACATGTGATGCAATAGATGAAGTATAAACCACAAGGACGAAGGAAAAAATAGAAATAAATGTTCTGATGACATAAAGTTAAAAGCGTCATTTATTCCTTTTATTTTTCTTTTTACTTATGGTTTAAGAAGACCAGAAGTAACACAGATCAGAAAAGAGGGCAATATACTAACAAGAGCTGTATTCAAACTTCAAACTGTAGTTCGTTAACAGTAGAAGACTACTCGAATTTCATTAGTCTTCCCGTTTCAACCAACTGCGGCTGGTAATATCTATAGTCTTAATTATTTTCTATTGTTACATGCTTTGTCATATTTTTTACAACAAATAAATTACTACAAAATTAAGAAATTAGTTCTACGGCATAAAAACACCTTATGTTCCTCATACTCGTATTATATTAATCATAGAACTATTCTTTTACTTTTGAACCAACTTTCTTAGTTCTAGAGTTATTTATGTTGGTTATAACATTTCTAAAAATTATATGTATCAGAAAAATTGTTAAAATTTAGGTCTTTCATTTGATAGAGACAGAGATAAACCATATCCATGAGGTAGCATTATCCATATTTTGGGAACAATTATTTTGTTTAAAATACGAACAAAAACATAGATAGAAATAATTTGTGCATTGATTTTGAAAATACATGATACATGTTACATTATTTGTAACATGTAAATATATATATAGAGTTTGAAAGGTTTCAACTTTGTGATTGTCACCAATCAAGTTGAACTCTCTCTTATGGTAAATGGAGTTTCGAAGCTACATGAGCAGGCAAGCTTTTGCCACACGGTCTTAGCTTTTCACCTTTGTTACACATGTAGAACACCTTAAATTTCTTTGCTATGAATGTTTCATTAAAATCATTTTTTTTTATTATAACATATTTGAAGTTCCATTTAAGATACAGAACATGTAAAAACAATTATAACATTAAAAACCACTTAACAACACAAATTACTAGTATTCTACAAATATTTTATAACAGCTGATAATATTTAGCAACATAATGGGAAATTTCACTGTAATAATTATTTCACTACTTTAAAAACTCGACAATACATTTAAAAAGATCTATAAAGAACTGTATATTTTGCTTAAAATATAATCAATCACAAAGAATAAACAATTATTCTAACATAATTTATATCTTCTCCTTATACTTTTTAAATAACTTTTCTTTTATATTTCTTTTAACATTATCAGTTTCTAGTTTTATATTCTAAGAAATTTGTAGCACTAAAATTTTTTTGCAAATTATCTTCCATTCCTTACATGTGAAAACTATTTTATTTTAATGTACTTATGAAATCTATCCAAACTTTCTACATTTATTTGGAGTTATAATTATTAACCCTAGCAGTAATTTCTAAATATTACAATAAAACAAATTAAATACTTACGTAAGTAAATAGAAACAAATATAATGAAAAGAAAAAATATATTCTGATATTAGCATTCAGTCATACTTGAGTGATTTTTTTTTTAAATAATTTGTTGAAATAACTTATTTATTTTTTGAAAGCTTATTTTTTGATACAATAGTAAAGAACTTTAACAGTTAAAAAAGTAACATGACTATGTTTACTATCTAAAGTCACTACTCTCCCTGGAAGGAGAACAAAAATAGGGTTAACAATGATTTTAATTGATTTCAATTTTAATTGAATTGAAACAATGAAAAATCTAACAAATATTTCAGTAAAACGCAACAAAACAAAACTAATGCTAACTAATCTTTGGTTTTCAGTTAAAAATGAAATATCTTTAAAATTTTACCTACTAACATTTTATTTAAAAAATATAGCACCATCAATTAGTAAGAATAATGAATATTACGATACAAAGGAATGTCATTAGTTTTAATTGAAGTCGGAAGATAAATTCATCTTTGTCTCGAACGGCAAATCAGAGGAATTAAATATAGTTATTGGGTTAGTTCCACTCAGGTTAGTAATATTAAAATTATTAGTAATAATGTCCGTTATACCTCGTAAAGTTTCTGTAGAGCTCAACCGGTTTCGAGTCCGTCTGGTTCCCATCTTCAAGAGCAAGTCTTGAAGATGTTGCTCTTGAAGATGGGAACCAGACAGACCCGAAACCGGTTAAACTCTACAGAAACTTTACGAGGTATGACGCACATTATTACTAATAATTCTAAATATGTATTGTAGAATTAATGCTTTACCTACAGAAGAAACCTACGAGCAAAGTTATACCTGACACAAATTTCAAATACATTAATAACTGAAATAGATATTCCAGAAATTGTATTGAATTAAAATCGAACAATATATAAAAAAGTTAAATGCTAGTTTATTTTCATGATTTAATTCAATTTGGACAGGAAAAAAATTGAATACGTGACCTGGTAATGCTCTATTATTTCAATAATGATAAAGTACTATTCACTTTTTAGATAAACATTAAATTACTATTTAATTCAATAAATATAAAATTCTCTTTAACGATAAGAACATATTTAAAAAAAAATATTTTTATAAAGGAAGATAAAAATGTTATTAACAGTAAAACTGTTCTAAAAAATAAAATATTAATTTATGTTAAATAAAGAAACCAATATTACAGCGTTTGTTTATGAAAATGGTAGTAAGCATGCAGTAAATTTGAAGTATAACAAATGAAAATAGTAATACATTTTACATTACCTACACTGTAAATGTACACATGATTGTTTCACTTGGCAGAGTAACTTTACATAGCACCTCTCTCGAAATGGAAACAAAATAACAACTGCTTTTTAAACATGCACTCACCTTTATTTTATTAATTTCACCATTGACAAAGCTAACATGTTTTTTACAAGAATTTACTTTTACAGTTGGTTTATATAATAAACATTAATAATTTAATGTATTGTCCTTTATAAATATCATTGAAAAACATTTTTAAATTAAAAAAAAATGAAATATTAAAAAAAGTATTTTAACTATTCTATATCTACTATGTTCTCGCTATCGTAAGGTTCTATATTATTTTGGCAACCAAATGATCTCTTAAATACAATTAACCTAATTCACTGATGGATTTGTATATTAATGTATCGAAAAAGAGTACAAAACTGGATGAGTTACAAATGTGAAGTTGGATATTATCTTAAGCTATATCGACAGAAAGGTTAGGTTAGAGACTGCAGGGGTGGAGTCGGCGGTGGAGTGTAAGCAATTGTCATTGGCTTTGGCACCGGCGCAGGAGGGGCATTAGAGTCTCGCTACACACGGTCCACGCGAATCGCTTGTAACCAAGGAAGATGAGCGGTCAAACAAAACAAGGGTAAATGAGCCTTACACAGAGTAACCTTTGTTACTTAACTTGTTCGGCACCAACACTAGTGCAGATGCCTTAATGCCAGAGAATCGGAGTCTGATGTGAAGTTTAGATAAGGTTATAGTGACTCTCGAGGTTGGAGGGTCTGAGATCAGTAGGAGGTTTCTTAATAGGAGTGTGGGGCAAAAGAAGATGACCTGGTTGGCAGCCCATGAGTCGGACATTGAGTCGAGGACTGTCCAGTGTGCTCGGGTCGCAGATCTCACTCAGAGTCGTCTTGGAGAGGGAACCGAGTCCATAGCTTGGGTTGTCCACAGTGGGGGGAGCAGCACCCATAGGCCCCGAAGCTGAGTTGTAATGATCATCCAGCCAACAGCCTGAAGGAGGTCCATTGCGGCCAACAAAGGATCCAGAATAGATAACAGTCAGAGGACCACCAGCACCCGCTTCTTCCATTCTTTGATGTCGTGGTCCACCTGTGAACATAGGCTTCTCTCTCTGCCAAGGCCAGTCAATCCGTTTTGGTAGTATATAAAGCTTGTACAAAGAATAGATCAAGAAAATGAGCACTGTTAAACTGGGACCCCCTACGATTATATAAATTAAGTATTCTATATCTCCATGCTTGTCAGACTGAGAAGTACTTGCCTCTGGAACTGCCTCTCGCATTGTGATGGGCTGGGCAGAACGCACACTAAGAAATCTAACGACATGGTATTCTTCTCCAGACAATTCTAACAAAGTAGCGTTTGTTTCAGCCAGTTTATGAAGAGGTGCTTCTTCTTCACCAAAAAGCCTACCTTTCAAATCGAATTCTTCATCAAAGTTATCGTTTTCACTTGGCACAACACTGACGTTTACCATGAGACGAGGAGGTGCCAAAATCACTTTGTTGACTCTCAATTCATCATATTCAAGTGAAAGTCTTGCTGCTAAATTTAACTTTAAGTATTTTGCAAAATCTTTTTGTCTTTTTTGTACTATAGTTGAATTTCCTGCTAATAGAAGAAGAAACCAACTACCAGCTTGGAAGCTTCCTTTATCAAGGTCCATCGCTGCCATTTCACTGTCATTACTCGACTGAAAAACAATGTTTTCCATAGCATGTTCTTGTTCCTCACTTTCTCTGTCCCAATCAGAAAATGGTGTTTCATAAACTTCTTTATCTGCAATTGTAGGCATTACTAAAGCATCATACATTTTTCTATTTTCATCTTTTCTGTCGTATTCTTCTTGATAATTTTCATATCCGCCCTCCTCCATTCTTTGCACTATCAGTGTTTCTTCTGTAGGTATTTTTTCATCCCCTTTAAAACCAGCTACGTCATCTAGTTGGTTATCCTTTAAGTCGTTGTCATCGTTATCATTGGTGAAAAGATTCTTAATATCCTCTATCATGTCATATCGGTAGTACTGTTCAGTGATTTCATCAGTTGACCTTTTGATGGTAGTGGTTTCCTGAGCACTGGTGGCTGTTGTTTCTACATAGTCAGTGACTACCTCTTGCTTAGGCAAAGTCTGACTGGAGTCAAGCGTTGTCATGTCTGTGGTTGACACAAACCTGTGATTCTTAGTAGAGTTTATGAAGGGGTTTGAAAGATTGTTCTGACCTTGAAGAGAGGTAGCCGTCGTCTGGGCTTGGAGCGTGCTGTCCACATCACCTTCCTCTTTACTTCTGTCTGTTGTCATTGTTGGAGAGGTGTCCTCTTCCCAACCTTTTGGTGATGTGGCAGCAGCCTTCATCCACTGCGTCGGCTCGTCATGGTTTAACTGCGAATAGTCTGTCACTGCAACAGTTTATTTTCAATTAGAGCATACAGTTAAGATAAGAATAAGATAGTTAACAATAAGATAGTAACAGTGCTAGAATGACATTTGGTCGTTCCTGTGTCCGAATGATAGCAAGCAGTCTGTCTCCAATTTTTGGACCATCATATTCCAGAATTCACTAATTTTAGAATAAACAAACTGTTTATTCTTAAATTTTGTTTATATATAAATAAGAAATAAAATTCGACTATGAAATCATATTAGTCTTGATTGTTATAAGTCTACCTCCATCTTTTCCAACTCATATGAGCATTCTTATATTCTTTAATTGAACCAAATTTCTTTTTTACTATACCCCAAACATCTTATAATAAGTTGTTCAAAATAAATTTAACTTAACAATATTGTAGATTTGAACTTTTACTGAGGTGCTTTTTTGTACTAAATAAGAGTCGAAATCTTACTACAAAGTGTAGGGTCACAACGTCAGAACACCTTGGGTGACTGTCTCAGAGTCACAATCAACACTCGCCCATGCAATTAACACGCCGACATCTGCCACCTAAACTGCATTTTTGCCATGCCTGTTATTGGACAACAAACCATCAATAGTACAATTACCGAGATTTTAAATGATTTTGCTGCTTGTTTATTAGTAAACATTTGTTAATATTTTTATCCCAAACAAAAACAAAATGGTAAAAAGAAATCACCATTAGGTCAAATTATGCATTTAGTTCTGTTTTATTACATATGAATGTAATTTTTTTTTTAAACGTATGATGATTATGTGATTTAAGAAACATTTTTTTTTTCTTGCTATTTCTTAAATTACGACACCAGCGTAGTTATCTGGTATGCTGGCATCTCTTTCTTAACTCTATTCAATCTCTGTCAAAATAACAATATGCACGTACTATTTTTTATACAGACCTCAAGGATTTAAACCTAAAATAAACCACGGCTACTCATTAAGTAAGATCAGTAGTAACAAATGGCCTCGAACGCAACTTCAAATGACTAGCCAAGCTATTCGAAACTACCCCTTGCTTGCTGGCATCCCACTTGAAGCGGCACTGTAATTCGGCCAAAGTAGAGCCCTGACCTAAAACTGTAAATTACATCGTTACTTTAATGTGCAGAAAGGGCTCGTTGGTAGAGGATGTATGGGACTAAGGAGTTCAGAAAGATAAATGGATGATTTGGCATCCTATATCTGATAGCGTTCAATAAAAGAAAAATAAACAAATCAAATGATAAATAATATTATATATGACACTATATCTCTAGTAAAAAACAAAACAAAGCACTGAGAAGTAGAAATCCTTAGAACAGTTAGAGTGGTTTTAAATCGCAGACAAGGGAATATTCATTTGAGTCGAGGTTTAAGATTGACTGGTTTATCTTTGATATCAGGATGGACTGAAAAAAACAATGATTTATTTCTGGAAGGAATGTTACATTAAAAATTTTAAATGGGTGGAGGAAGGTTTTCAAGAGCATTTTTCACAGATAAGATTGTAATGAGTGGAAACTGAATTTTATTTGTAAATGCATAAATCTATTCTACATCATATTTAGTTTACAATATTCTCTATCTTGATGGGTAGCTCTTTGAATTTCTCTTGGAGATAGGTCAAGTCTGAAACAGGCTAGTACGCAATAAACCATACGAGATAAAATTAATATATGTCATAATAATTCAAATTATTTAATATTTGTGGTAATAGCAGTCTTTATTTATCTTGCTGAATTTGTTAAGACAATGTTTAAATTGCTATGAGCCAAATTAACTGAAAAAACTGTGTTATGTCCCAATGATATTAATGTTTAGCTAACTAAAGCAACAAAAATGTAATAATGTAAAGTTAATTAATACGTTTTTTTAATAACCTATCAGTTTAGTTATATGTTTATATTCTTTCCCAAGAACGTGGTATTTGTGTGCTGAAAGATGAAAATATAACTGACAATGACTGCATAAACATATCAGGATATATCAGAAATTATACGTGATAACATTTGTAGTTTTATTATCTTGAAGTGCTACATCCTAAGTACGTATGTATGTGGTATGTATACTAATCATACCACTGTAATTTGAAAAGGTTTAGAAAAAAATTGACAAAACTATTTTCACAATTGCTAATTTCATTTTAAAGTCTTATATGTCTGTGAGACATTACAATCTGTGAGTTAAGAAAATTTAGGAAACTAAAGAAGGTTTTACTCTACAGCCAGGAACTGGTACATACTTGAAAGATAAAAGGACATGATCACGACACAGACAGTGTCAACGCAATGTTAACTTGGCTTTTCCTAAGCAAACAGTCTTGTACGCTTTAACAGGGTGTTTGAGATATAATTGTATTGATTCTACATTGGTAGACCTCAATTTTATCATGGTGTGGTTTATTTGAAATATGGCTGATTAATGAGTGTCTGATATAAAGCAGGCTCCAAACTGAAGGTTTTATGCCTTCTCTGAGGAAATGGCTACACATGATTTTTCCATCTCTCTGCCCATCTCTGACAAGGGCAGAGAGCACTTACAATACTAAGGTATAAAGCAGGTTTTCATCCTTTAATGCACCTCCGCCTCTGTTTGTATATTTGCCAAGAATCAACTATTCTCATATTTCCATGTCTAAAAAAACAAAAAACAAAAGTAATAATAAATGTTAGAAGCATTTAATTTTTTATTAATTTTACAATTGTTTAATTTTTCTAATTTAGTATTTCAACTAATTAGAATCTTGTGTCAGATATTTTAGGTTTATTGTGGTATCTGGATTTAAATGAGTCAAAGAGTAAAAAGAAGATCCAAACATTGTAGATTGTTGTATTTATTATAATGATTTGTTATAATTATATTATAGTATTTGTTATAACGGTAATAATAAATTAATTGTATTGCAGCATTGTAGTATTAAAGTTGGATTGGCACAGTGACGTGAGTATGAGTCCATCAACTCCTCATAGTTTGTCTTGAATCGATGTAGAATGACTGATGGCTGATTGGAGACAGAATCGATAGTAGGAGGTAATACAACGCCAATAAAAAGCCAAAAATATATCCCTCTATTGCCAATAAGCTCTATTACAGCGTATAATAATTTCAAACTTGTCCAATATTTCTATTATAATTGCACTGGATTTTAGCTCAGCCGTTTTCAGCATGTCGTTGAGGTCCTCAAACATTCACGCTTGTTAACCAATTGTCTTTTCCTCATCAGCATAACTTATTGTTTAGATCCCCTGCTGTGTTTGAACACATAATAAAATATACAAGCGCTGGAGAATAAGAGCCTGTTTGTGGACAAAACAATTAAGGCAAATGTCAATATAAATTTCCTTACTAAATGAAGAGAGAAAAAATATTTATTTTTCGAAGAGCTGATGTTAATTTCGTTTCGTTTACAATTTATTTGAATGTATCAGGTAATTAGTCTGTTTGCATAGGTCCAGGGTTTACTCTTCTCTTTTACATGCCATACATATCAAATTATTTATATTCCAGATTCCCTTTATATTCATGGAACTCTAAATTTATTGCCTTACTTTTCTAATGATACAGTATAAGAAACACAGAGGAAATATATTATGATTTTTTTTTATAGATTACCATGGTTTAAGATCTTAGTGCTATATATATATATATATATATATATATATATATATAATATATATATATATATATCAATGATCAAACCACAATAAGAAATGGGAAAACAAGACTAATATCTTTCAACCGTAACAAGCGGTCTTCGTCAGAGTCAAAAACCCAACTGAACACTAGATGCAGAAAACATCTGGTGAGGAGTTGAGAAGAGTGGGAGGGAAGAGTGGTATTTTAAAAGGGTGAAAGCACATGAAAGGACTAATGTCCAGAAAGGGATGTTTGGGGAAACAAAGGAGTAGAGTAAGAAAAAGTAAAAAAAACTATCCGCTAGCTGTCAACCCTCTTTGAAGAGGCTATTGCCCTCGTGACGAAAGTATCAAGTTTGAAGAGACCGTTACTAATGTTTATAATATTAGACCTATTAAATTTAATTAGAGACGATTCAATAATATTTCTTAACAACATTGATTTTTCATAGGTAATAAATTTAGCTCCTGTCCAATCAAGATGATGATTTCTCCTGTACTCCTTTGTTTCCCCAAACATCCCTTTCTGGACATTAGTCCCTTCCTGTGCTTTCACCCTTTTAAAATACCACTCTTCCCTCCCACTCTTCTCAACTCCTCACCAGATGTTTTCTGCATCTAGTGTTCAGTTGGGTTTTTGACTCTGACGAAGACCGCTTGTTACGGTTGAAAGATCTTAGTCTTGTTTTCCCATTTCTTATTGTGGTTTGATCATTGATTGTTATTTCACGTGTTTATGTGAAAGCTTTATATATATATATATATATATATATATATATAGATGCGTTTTGTGCATCCAAATGTCAAACGATAAAAAAGAGGAGCCTCTAAATTTTCAAAACTATGCAAGTCATCAAATGGCCTCGTTATTAATTATGGGCGTTGCATGAACTAAGTTAAAGTAATTGAAACAAAGTTGTTATGCTTGCAAAAACACTGCAGATCATACCGACAGCGACTCATAATTAATTTTGACATAAAGACAGTCTTTGATTAGCAATCAAGAATTCATTATTTGAATGCCAGTTACTGAATAGTGTTTACTAATACTAAAGAAATAAAGAAATTAGTTTGTATAAACAGATTTTTTATTAATAATTAACAAGGCATTTCGAACACATATTCTTCTTCAGATTGCATTGAATATTGTTTACAGTAAGCTTATCGTAACTTATGTTGCTTATGAGGAAGACTGACTGATGGAAAGGTTAGACTGCAGGTGTACAGGGGATAGAGGAAAGAGGGAAGGGAGAGAATGAAAACCTGGGGAGGCCTGTTTACACTAATCGAACTAGATTAAAAATTCAGTTTATCAAGTAAATATTGTTATATTTCTTATAAGAATAGTTTTAAAGATTTATGTATTTCATAATCTCTTAAAATAGATATTTTTGAAAGTTATTGTTAAAATATAAAACGTTTAAGTTTCTCTTAGGGTTATAGTTATGACTGCTTGTAACGAACTCATTGAAAATTATCAAAACTATTTTTATAAGTCCTTATATTTTTGAGTGTACTTCTTAATATGTTCATTAATTCTATTTTAAACAATTCAATTGTCATCCCATGCGTTTCTCATAAAAAGTTTGACTACTCACTTATTAACAAAATGGTAAGTTATTTTTCAAAGTTAATCAAGTTTTCAAATCCTGTCCATTTTTAAAATTATATCTTCTTAAAATCTTTGCATGTTTTAAAGAAGAATTAGCTACAAATGGACACAAAATCCAAGACATGTTAACATGTTTCAGGTATCTTGTTTACTATTTATCGGTTTGTTTGTTAAATAGAAGTCGTTTGTTAGGTATAGCCTTTAGGTCTTCTTTTATACTTAGATTTTTTATTTGATACTTTAAAACCCAGTACATACCGCTCCATAATACTTCGTTTTCTATTGCAAAATTGTAATAAGCAAGTAGAGAATCAAAGTTTATACAAGATGAACTTAATAAATTTAAACTTAAATAGAAAGGCTAAATTTAAATTTAACAAAAATAATAAATAATTTAATAAAAGAAAACAAGAAAAAAACTATATATATTCTTGTATCCATAAAACTCAGAGAAAGAGGTGGAATAATATTAAAAAGAAAACTTTTGTGGTAGAAAAATCAATCATTATATTTCTCTATAAAAAGGTCATTAAAAAATTAAGTTTATAGTAATAAAAAATATTATTTTTTGAAATATGTAATTTTTCAAATTTTAAATTTACGAAAGTTCATGGTATAAATGTATTTATTATTCATGCATAAGTGCTTTTATCAGAAAATAAATTAAGTCCTTTCTTCATTAAGTGTAGAATTTATTTCATAATTCTAAAACTAAAATTCATTAGTTTCATTATTTCATAACGCTTGAAAAATCTTAGTCTGGTATTCCCATTTCATATTGTGGTTTGATCAAACACACACACACACACACACACACACACACACACACATATATATATATATATATATATATATATATATATAAAAAGATTTCACATAAACACGTGAAACAACAATCAATGATCAACCCACAATAAGAAATGGGAAAACAAGACTAAGATCTTTCAACCGTAACAAGCGGTCTTCGTCAGAGTCAAAAACCCAACTGAACACTGAGTGTTCAGTTGGGTTTTTGACTCTGACGAAGACCGCTTGTTACGGTTGAAAGATCTTAGTCTTGTTTTCCCATTTCTTATTGTGGGTTGATCATATATATATATATATATATATCAAACCAAAATATGAAATGGGAATACCAGACTAAGATTTTTCAAGCGTAGCAAGCGGTCTTCATCAGAATCAAAAACCTACCCTGACGAAGACGGCTTGTTACGGTTGAAAGATCTTGGTCTTGTTTTCCCATTTCATATTGTGGTTTGATCATTGATTGTTATTTCATGTGTTCATGTGAAATCTTTATATATATATATATATAAAACTAGCAGCAGTTTCTGCTCTCGTATGAGCTGGTGGCCTCAATTTTACGGGCAATTTTTCCATCTTGTGGTTGGAGTTTCCACATTAATTGCTTACAAGAAATTTCTCAGCCGATATATATATGTAATGTGTAATGATATATATATGCTTGCTTTCTTACTTGTCCTATAATCAATCCTGTTTCTTCCTCATTCCTTCCTTATTAATCACACTCACTCTATTTCTGACAAGACCTCCTGCGCATTTTCTACTGCACCCAATGTGATATTTTTATGTGGGTTTGGTTTTCATTAAGCTAAGCTTGCATATGAAGATGAATGCATACAAATTCAATCTTCCGTTGGTAAGGCCAGTGAACTTCCAGTGTCATTCATTGCAGTTATCATGGACTCAGTTTTAACGGTTGTTTTTGTGCAGAGGTTTTCACACAGATTCCTGATTCAAACGTTAATATCACTTTGAAATCTTCACAACAGACAGATCTATGGCTGGGCTTAACATCAGTCTTTAATTATTCTTAAATGTTATTAATACAGTTTTTTTAACAAAATTTTGATTACTATTTGTTTTACATTTACGGTTCGTGTACTATTAATTTTTAACATTTTCTTGATAAAATATATTCTTCATTTATTTTTATTCATTAATTATTTTGGTATTTAATTTGTTCATGTCTACTCACCCTCCCGTAAGTTAGTTACTCAGATTGAGACCTTTTTGCATGAGAAAGGCTTCTGCTTTAAATTTACACTTTCTACTTGATGATGACGCAGACAAAATGTAGTTGTGAGTTTTTGTGATTTCTTTTATACACATTTTTTCTGTGAATTAAGTTTATTTAGCTTTTTTCTAATCAATATATATACTTTAAAAACACAAAGAAATAAGAATGAAAACTGGACACTAGGACTAACTTTCAATATTAGTACGACCATTTTTAACGACCATCTTGAGAAAAGGAAATGGCACGGTTTCAAGACAAAAGCTAACTGTACACTTGCATAAAGATTTATCAATCAACTAAAAACAGAATTAGAAGAAAATAAAATATTTGCTCATACATTTTAAGCAAAGTAGACCCTTGTTTAATCATAATGCATAAGTAGTGAAAAATAAAACAGAACCTTTCACAAAAAACATATAAGCGACAACTCTTTTTATCAATCGTGTAGCTTGCTATCATGGGCATGCAAGGAACCTAAAACATCGAAACACAAAGTCCCAGGAGAACAGAGTGCACAATGGTTTTTGAATTAACTACGTAAACATGGCATGGTGACTGAGCTTAAGTTGTAAGACTGTCTACACTAAAGCATAGAGAAAAAACTCAAGCAAATTTATTATGTGGAATCTTATCTACTTATATATAAAATGTCTTCATGTCTGACTGACCTGTGTGACAAGTTTAGCTTTCTGTTAAATAACTTTAGAAATATGAATGATATTTTACTTTTAATTTTATTCAACCTGAGAGAGTTTTATATACGACAATCTATTTTAGGTCAATAGGTTAACGTCACAAGTAAGGTATAACAATTTTTGCATTTACCTCCTGTTTGGGTTTTGTTACTCACCTGTTAGGCAATGGAAATTTAATACCGAAAATAATTATCAAACAATCCTATTTCATTATACGTATTTACATTGCTTTACTTCATCTCCCAAATATCTGAGAGTTTATTACATTAAACAATGTCCTCTCAGAAGGAAAGGAATTAGAAAGCTGTTGTATTAAAAAGGAAAAGACAATTCATATTGAACTTTGAAGGTAGGTAAATGAGTTTAGTAATTAATATCCTGAGAGTTACAAGTAAAGGTACTTGAGAAACTCTTCAAAAGGTAGAGTTATCTGACTCGATGATAAGAACAACGAAGCAACAACTAGTAGCTTCAATAAAATGTCTAAATCTGAATCACCAGTCATTTCACTCAAAACTGACCATCATAATATTTAGAGAGTGGACGTCATTAATTGAACATTGCAAGTTATAAACCAATTAATCCCAGAAAACCAGGTACAAAGCTGGGTGATAACAAATTTGTAATGACCAAAATGTGGGATTTTTAACTGGCGGTCCGTTCTATGTGCGTTGTTCGAAACTGGTAATTTATCAAGTAGGAAATAAGTTTATGACGTTTTAAAGAAATATAAATGATCAGTTAGAACCTTTACAATGTCGTAGACACCTAAATGAGTCCTTTCTAATTACACTTGGCAGACAATATATAGAGCCTAACTCGGAAATCAGCTTAATTAAGTGGTCTGCTAGAAATGTATGGGTGTCAAACGGATAGGGGCAAATTTACCACCTTAAAAAAAAAGCCCTTAGTAGCAGAACACAGAAGGGAAACCACATCAATTGAAAAATAAAACAATTCCCAACAATCACTGAATAAACTTTTCTCAACAAATAAGTTAAATTTATAATTAATTAAATAATCATGCATTTTTATATTCTAGTTGAATGAACATTAAGGAACTTTCAAAATGAATAGTTTTATTAATCAGAAAAAATAATGTTTATAACTGAGAGGTAAGGAAAGCAAATATATGCAATAATATGAGCTCTTAATAAAATGTTAAGAAAAAAGAAATTACAGCAATGAAGCAAAAAACAAAAGGGAGATAATTCTTTATGGATCTTAGGGAGTCTAGACGAATCAATGACCTTCATATGTGTCCAATTTTAATATTTGTTGTATTTTTCACTACATTAATCCCTTTATAAAAATAATACAACAATGAAAATTTCCGGAGAACAATACTACAAATAACAGAAGAAATACAAACAGAAAAACTGAAATGCTTCAATATTTTGACCCCCGTTGTCATCAGGATAACAAATTACTACTTTTGCTGGCTAGGCATCAACTAGGGTGAGTTTGGCGTATTGCCAAACGTTTATGTTTACTCTACAAGTCACAACATTTGATGGATCAAATTAATATTTTACCAATATGTCTAATTTACACAGTAGAAGTGCTCTACGGCTTTTGGACAATACTGCATCTTTGGAGAGTCACTTTATTGTCCATTATGTAAAGTTCTGTTTTTATTATTATCATTATCCCATTCTGTTTTTTTCGTTGTAAATATGTAAATATTTTTACTTCAGAATGATTCTGAAATATTATCCTAATGAGCTTACAGTTTTCTACCTAGCTATAAAATGTCTATTATAGCAATTTTCAAAAAAAAATATTTATTTTTGATAACTATTGACAATGGAATAATAAGATTTTAAATAAAAGAATCGACATTTTTCCAAAATTGGCATTTTACAAATTTTTTTTTTATGAAAAAATGTCAATAATTTTAGAGCACTGGAAAAAGGCAAAATAACTCTAAAAACACAAAACAACTTGGGAAATTGCTACCTGCTTTACGTGATAAAAACTTACTCATTAACTTGGACATTTTTTTCATACAAATCCGACTAAAGAAATGTCTTTTTTTTTAAATTAATCATTATGTCTGCAAGGAAGTTATTTTGATATCTAAACAGTATGACAATTATAAAACTCAAAAAAGTTAGCATTTTCAAAACAGTTTAGTGTACTCGTACTCCACCTGTTTTTGGTGGATAAAACCATTACATCGTACCTATTTAGTTAAATAATTATGAGGTGTTCATAAATGTTTATAGTACTGCTCAGGCCGGGTAGAAGTCTATTAATGATGTTAACAATTTATGTATCCAATAGATGCACATTCCTAGTATTCTAGAAATTTGAATTAGAAATAAATTTACCAAGAGATGAAATGTGACGGTTCATTCACCTCTTAATGTCAAATCTGTCCCACGGTTAGACAAATCTTAATGATATCTGGTCAACATTTTAATTTAGGCATACACAAATCTATTGTCAAAGTTTCAGCTCGCTATGTCTCATGTTAGCTGAGTTTACTTGTGACAAACGTTTTTGCTTTAAACGTCCATAACTTCACTTCTACGTTGAATTTCCAAATAATTCAGAGCCTATATTTTTAGGTAGACATACAAAAATTTACTGTAAAAGTTTCAGCTTCATATGTCTTATGGTGGCTGAGTTTACTTGTGACAAAATTTTGCAGACAAACCGACAGAAATTTTTCTAAGGGTGGATTCGGTTTCTCCAATGTATAAAACGTAAAGAAAACTCTAAAAGAGTAAGTTCTAAACAATGTCCAGACAAAATCGTTATTTTATTTACATAGATATTACAACAACAAAATTGAATAATAATTTCTCTCTTTATTTCTTTCCAATTTAATATAATCATTTTAGTATTCTTTTATGCATAGTTTAATTTTCTTTTTAATTTTATATTAATTTAAACTTATTTTAGTTATTTTCATCCATTGCAGTACTCCTCCCTTAACACAAATATTCAGGCTTCATATCTGAACATACAAACAGGTACTTTTAGGGGGTCCAAGCTGCCTACGCAAGAGACATCAGTCGCCAAAAAATAGTCAGAGGTCGTTGATGATACCGGATGGATAAAAAACCTATTGAGATTACATAAATTTTGGTTTGTTTCAGTACTGACACATCAGTTTTGCCGACAGAATTATGTTTTACAATGCAAATTGAGGTTTATACTCTGAAGTATCAACAAGAAAATGTTAAACATGGATTCAGTGGATTTTAAAACATCTATGGAAATTATTAATCAATTTTATTGATGATTACTACACCTTTATTCATAATAAAGTTGAAATATCATATACAGAAACAACTATTTTATCTTTGAAATAAACATTGTTGGAATCATGAAACTTCAAAGAGTGATGGAAGTTTTAAGAGAGCAGAGCATTAGATTTCAGGCGAAAAACAAGATTCAGGAGCGAATGTCATTTCAACTTGATCTCAAGACTGTGACTCAGCACTAATTAGATTGCTTTTTGCAAACCCCCGTCACTAAGGCTTAATTAAAACAAGGTCTGTTTACACTAGGATGACTACAAATGTTATAAAACAAGTATTCATTAATTTTAAAGTTTTGGTAATGATCTGCTGGATTATTCGGGCAATGAGTCACTATAACTGTGCTAATATTGATAAAAGCAGGCACCTATTTGAAAGTTTTACTTATTTAATTAAACCAATATTTAAACAGCTTTATAATAACACACACTGTCTTATTCATATTGTCAAAGCAAATAAAAAAAGGCTTTAAACAGAGATCTTAGAAGTTTTTAAATACTATAAAGAGATATTCAAAGCATTTCTAAAAAACAGTGATAATATTACTAGCAGTTTGATATCCATGGATCCTTATAATCTATATATAAGGAAATGTATAACTTACAGTAAAGTAATTTTGGTAAATGAGGGCCAGGTGTGTCCCAGTGGATATATTATGCCGCTGCGAACTGATGATTTGACTTTGATCCTTGGTCATGACACTAGATTATTCCTGCGGAGGTGTAAAATCATATGCACGGCGTCCTCGGAGAGATGCTAAAACCTTCTATCTCGAGAATGCTCTAGATTCGTTCTACAAAAATCGCCACTGAGATAAACTTGAGAATGCTAAAAGTTTCAACTAGACAAATACCTCTTGTTTTGGTTGAGAGGTCTTATTCACTTTTCTAATTTCTTACAGTGGTTTAGATATATATATAACTTTAAATTACACAAAGCACGACACAGAAAAGAGAATAAAAAGAACATTACAGAATTCAACATTTCGAACTGTTGTTCGTCATCAGGAGAGTAGACTAGAAGAGAGGAAGAAGTGAGAGAGATCTCCCCACGTCGAAGAACGGAGCGCGAAAGATATATATATAAATTTGTCACAAACACGTGAGATAAATATTCAGGTAACTCACCACAAATGATGGAAGGTAATCACTCTGAGGCCTTTCATTTATCACGTCGTCAGAGAGCAAGTAAATATAAGTTGTGGGCACGTTATGAATTTTGATTTAAAGTTGAATGAAGATTGGAATCATTTCCTTATTACATTTGGAATAGTCTTAATTTGTTTAATGATTCCTTCAATTAGAAATTCGTCCAATTTAAAAAGGCTCCAATTAAAATTGGATGAATTTCAAATTGAAGGAATTGTTAAACAAATTAAGACTATTTCAAATGTAATAGGAAAAATACTGTCAATGATGCCAATCTTCATTCAACTTTAAATCAAAATTCATAACCTGCCCACAACTTATATTTACTTGCTCTCTGACGACGTGACAAACGGAAAGGCTTCAGAGTGATTATCTTCCATCATTTGTGGTCAGCTACCTGAATACAACGTGCTTGGTGACTGCCAGAAGTTTCAGGTGAAAATATAAATATCAAATAGATGAGAAATATTAAGAAGAATATTAAAACAAATTATATATTAAAATTAATAAAATCTTATGTTGTATAAATAATAATTTAGAAAAAAAGAAAATATATAGTTAAGTTAAAAATGCTTTTAAAGGTAGTCTGACTACAATAAAAAACATATACCCAAGTAAATCAGATAAATAAAGTAAAAAATAATAAACATATATAAAACAATATAAAAAAATAATATATATATATATATATATTTGTGTACAATGACAGCAGGTCTTCCCTTAAGCATATGAAGGGAGACGAGGAGGTGACTGGACCACAGGTAATTTTGGCCAACCCTGTCACCATGCATACCTTAGCTTTACTTCCTAAAGCACAGGTGTATTTACAAATACACACAGTATTTGTGTAGACACCGTTGAAATTTTTATTCCACTGTAACTTCAGTGCATCAACCATAATTAATTTATCTTATACCTGAAGATGGCGAATGACAGCAGAAAGCTCGTATGTATTGTTCATTTAGTTATAGTTATTTTAGTGATTAAAACGGTTTTTTAAAAAAAGTGGTTTATTCAAGTGTTTTCGTGTTTGACCTAAAGTTTATTGTGTGTGTTAATAATGCCTTTCGCTAACCTTCTTTGGAAGCTACCAGAGTCTCACCGCAAAGTGATACGAAAACTAGAGAGTGTCAACAAGAAATTGGTCAACGCAGAAGCTGCTGCTTATTTTAATAATATATATATATATATATATCAAGATAATAAAATGAATAAACAATTAAACAAATAAAATAAATATAATAAAGCAATAAAATATTATATATATTAAAAAGTATTAAAGTTGATATCACATATAAAAAGTTAAATATATATTAAAAAATATATATTTAATATATTATTAAAAAATAATAAAATTATATATATATATTAATATATAATAAATTATGTATTAATATATAATATATGTTATATATATTATAAATATTAAATACATATTAAAGTATATATATATATATAATATTATTGAAAATGACACCAAATTTAGTTGATACCTGTTTCTTAACAAGTTTCTCAATTTTCCTAAATAACACTCTCGTTATTTCGTCTACACAATAAAGTACATCTCCTATGGTCGACATGTTTCGAATGATCAACATTCATCATCAGGACGTGAATAAGATCTAAGGTGAAATATCTGGTATATATATATATATATATACATGGAGAAGGTAGAAGGGGTTGTTTTCCATAAAGTTTAAGAAATGGTGGGCGTTAATCCTGTGGGGTGAGTGGCCTCTTGGCCTGAGTCGCTACCTGCAAGGGTTTCTGGATGCCCTTGATGTGAACTAAATAGCTTCAAAATATGGCTACTGTTTTCGACCTGAATATTTAGGAGAGGCTTCAGTTTCTAAATTAATATAGCCTCTAAAATTTCTTAGTTTATGGTGGTTACTTTCTTTTTTTAAAATTCTAGTATTTGTAACCAGCATCTCTCGGGTTAATTTCACATTATGCTTGTCTTGCGTATGTTTTTTGTGCTCCGGTCACTAGCTGCATGGTGAGCCTTCTTGATAGGGAAGTGGTAGTCATACCAATGTAAAAGTGTTTTTGGGTTTCACAGTCCCCATTAGTACATGTATACTCGTACATCTGGTGTTTTATAACATTATTATAAAGTACTTGTATTATAACATTGTTCAAAGATTATTTCCTTTAGTTTCTCAACAAACTAATACAATAAACGAAGGTTTTAACCATTCATGGGACTGTCTTCAGAAACAAATGGCAACAATTACGAGAAAGAAAGACCACCTAAACTATTTGGTTAAGTAGTGTTGTGAGTTAGGGAAAACTTAGGACTCCCAATGTAGAATCTGTAGAAGTGTAGAATCAGCGACCAAAGAAAAAGCTGGTAAACGCCTGATTTTATCACCCGCTAGGGGATCGGTGTAAAAACAATAAAAAAGAAACAAGCAGTGTTGATGATACCACAAACAACATTTTATAATTTATAAATGATTTACTTAACCATTAATATGAAGTTGCTTAAATTATTAATATAAGTAATAATAAACTTAATGGACGCTGAAATATAATATAACATAAGAAATATGAGTTTGAGCTCTTTAACGTTTAACATAACTAGTCATAGTGTTCTAAAAATTTGTTACCATTTATCAGAGAACAAAGGTATACACAGTAATTATACTTCGTTTCCTTCATTATTCTACTGTTTCTGTTTTCGTCTGATGATACAATTTTTAACTTTTTTGTGAAGGTGCAATTATGGTCAACAGTAGGTGATTTAGGCAGCAATGAGAATGAGGTCACAGTTTTCTTACGTAACAACAAACACCAAAATGCTTCAACACTTCTCTTTCAGAGACTGATTTCATCATCTTGATTAAAAATATAAATTTTATATTTATGTATGTATCAGCTTTCTGTGGCATTCGTAATATTCTTTTTCTGTGACCTTATTCACTTAAAGAATGACATTGTTGAGCATTCTACGCTATAGTAGGGTGATTTAAGGCTCCTGACGCAGAATTACTCGTTAATGAGCTTACCTTAGTGTAATGGGTGCTAATTAACAAATCAATCCCACTTTTCACCATAAGAGCAACAATGAGGGTAAAAGTCTTAACTGTGGTTTTAGTTACAGTAATATTCATATTACAGCAAACAGCAGAGGTTATTGAGGGTCGGTCTACACAAACAAACACTTCTAACAGTTTATACTGACAACTGTTGAAACAGTTGGATTACATAAACAAATAGAATTAAATATTCATATTTATAATTTTAATTTTTAATTCATATTAGACATCGTTATACTAAATATGTTTAGTATATTCTTTATACTAAAAGGATATTTTAGTATTAATATTACCATTAATAATTTATTTCTTTAATATTAATCTGTTATTTTATTTTTAATAAACGTACATTCAAAGCTAAGTGATAAGTGCCAATCAATAATATGCATGGTCATTTTAAGCAATGTAAATCTGAGATAAATATTAAGTATAGATAAGTGGTACAATGTACCACTTATAATAATAATTGTACACTTATAAATAAGTGTACAATTAAAGAAATAATTTATTTCTTTAATATTAATCTGTTATTTTATTTTTAATAAACGTACATTCAAAGCTAAGTGATAAGTGCCAATCAATAATATGCATGGTCATTTTAAGCAATGTAAATCTGAGATAAATATTAAGTATAAATAAGTGGTACAATGACGGGACATGTTTCAGATCAGCTGACAAGCCTTCCAATAGTATCGTTCAAGGAGCCCTCTTTCCAGGCCTTTGACTCTGTATTGAAACGTGCTCAAGAAATTCCCATTTACAACTCATACCTAAAATGAACCAAGGTATAATCTTGATTTTAAAAGAAATTCAAAGAGGTGTACACAATATTTTACTATGAACACATTCTACAGAAATAAGTAATTTTGACACCAGTCATGACAAAAGAAAATTGAAAAGATTTTGTTACTACAATTTTTTTAGAAAATTGGAATTAGAACCCTGCTGTACATTACCCATCTTAAAATTTTCAAAAGAACAAAGAATTTGTTTCATTACTTTAAGTATCAAAATCGTATATGTATGCATTTTTATAAGGGATCCAAATCAACTCCAAAGCATCTACCATGCTTTAAATTTCCATAACATGTAATTAAAATTATTCTACTATTCTAGTATATTGCTCTATTGTACTTTCAAACCCAAATGTCAAAAAATGTAATGGTAAAAACATAGTGAGCGTGGTTCTCAAGTACTTAATAAATGTCAAAATTTGGATGTTCATTCATTGAAACAGAAGTTTGTTTATATATTGCAAATTATTTCTCGCATAGTGTTGGTTTGAAACCATGTTTTTAGCTAATTTCTGGGGTACCATTTATCAGAGACCAAAGGTATATACAGTAATTATACTTCGTTTCTTTAATTATTCATTTAGCCTTCTTTTAACTTCTTCACTGCTGCATTCCTTACATATTAAATATAAAGAAACAATAAAGAAATAAATATTATGTCCAGAAAATGTTGGAATAAATGAAGTATGATACTAAACTAGTGCTAATGTCCAAGCAGGAGGTCTAATCTTTAAAGAGGTGGTCCCTTTATCAGGATTATTAACTTTATCAGCATTATTGAGGATTAAACTGTTAAAGGTTGCGGTTAATGTGATAACTGAAGTAAAATGATTGCATTAACCAGCACTAATAATAATGTTTGTGGCATTACACCTGTAATAAATACACTCTGGAGACAATAGTTAATGAAAAAACTTTGTTTTGAATGGAGAAAATTCGCAATTAAAATATAGTTAAAAAATAATTATCTGCAATAAAATGAAGCTATTTCTCATTCTTTATATGAGTTGATTAAAAACAATTGCTCATTACTGGTTTTATAAACGATCTTAATATGGAAGCAAGGGTTTTAGTTTTACGGGAGGAGTTTTTGAAACATTTAAAATTGTGAAATGGTTTTAACCTTTTTACAACTAATGCAATTTGAGCTCCAATCAACAGTTAAGATAGAACATCAACATCTTTAAATACAAAAATTAGCATTTTTTACTAGGAAATTGTTTAAATAAATTTCAAAATTTGGAAGTTCATTCATTGAAACAGAAGTTTGTTTATAAATTCCAAATTATCTTCTCGCATAGTGTTGGTTTGAAACAATGTTTTTAGCTAATTTCTAGGAGTTATCTTTTTAATAAAATATTTTGGTTGAAAGGTTATGGCTCAATCTACCTCACAAATCCATTTTTTTTCAATATTCTGTTTTAAAGCCTGATTGCAATATGAAAGTTATGAATTATTTGAAACATTCTCTCTACATGACAGTATGAACTGGCACAACAAAGTTTTCAATATTTCCAATCCTTACAAAATCATACCTTGATAAAATTTGGTAGCATTGTTATATTGGACCCAAAATCTTTATGCTTTTCATACAATCACAAGAATTTTATTTTACTTTTATTATTTATACATACAAACATCATGAAACATGAAGTTGCCAAACAGTTATAAGAAATGTATGGTTTGTATTAGAAAAGAGGGAGAGAAAAAAATAATTTAAAAAAGTACTGGTCAGTACTATCCAATAATTATTTGGATAGTACTGGCTGGAAAAAGCACAAGAACAAAAAAACCTGTTTTGATATTAAGACGTGTACCCAGCTTTCCAGCCATATCACGGATAATAGCAGAACAGATTGATGCTTTTTAGCGTGAAAGCTCTTTCGCGGCATCTCAAAAAAACCACTATCTGATGGGTGGGGGTAAATATTTTATTAATATTAAAACTATAATATACTGTCTTACCTCGTACACTGATGCTGAAACTCTCGGACCGGTTTCGGGTGTCACCCATCTTCAACAAGAATTTTTCTTGTTAAAGATGGGTGACACCCGAAACCGGTCCGAGAGCTTCAGCAGCAGTGTACGAGGTAAGACGGTATATTATAGTTTTAATATTAATAATACTAACCTCTGTGGTAATGACGAAATGCGTAAATCTTTTAGCCAAGGTGTAGGCTTCATTACAGCTGAATACAGTTTATTCACTGCTTAGTAATGCTTAAACTACACTTTAGCCCAGTGTTTTAATTACCAAAAATGATCGTTGTTAAGAGTGTGTACCATTCAAACGTGATCATGCTCATAATTTATTAAAGCTCAAAAATATGACATAAATAGTGTTTGTCATATATAACTCATTTGCAGTATATTATAATCACAAATTATTGATAATATTGTCGAGGGTTTTATTCAGTAAAATTGTTCAATGGCTGCTTTTGAACAAGTTTGCAACTCAATAATAACAGAATGCTCCCTAGGAAGCAGTCCTTCCCTATTGATTAATTGGTTTTGTTCTCAATTGTTTCCATGATTTAGGATATCAGAACTGTAATTTATCAAGTCACGTTTTCTACTAGTTAAGAAATATTAAAACATTCATTTTAAATTTAAATAACTATTCACTTAATATTACTTTTAACTTGATATAATTTATTATGCATACATTTCAAGAAAAAATTAAGTGAATTAATAGAATCACATTATTTGTAGCTGAAACTAAATAAGTGTATTTTGAAATTGTGATTAAAATTTTATTACAATCACATGCTGAAAATAAAGTTACATAAATCACTGACTGCCAACAAAATCAGTTGTAAGACTACTCTGTCATCGTGCAGTCTTCATATTTATTGACTTTATTATGTATAAACGAAGATTATACAGATTAAAGGTCACTTATATTTGTTTAGGCAAATCAATTTCTAAAGTTATTCTGCAGAGGTTAAATTTAATTGTTCCACATTATAGTTACATATAGAGAAAGGATTTCTAATGAATTATTGACTTAGTACCCAGGGATTCTGCAAACGAAGGAGGGAGAGGAAAAATTCTCACATGTTCCACTTGGAACTTCTAGGGCCAAAGTGAGCTGGTTAATACAACCTCCCAATCTATTAAAAACAAAATTAACAGAAATCCATCATCTTTTCTCGGCTTATGAAAAATGTTATTCCTCCTGTAGTTAAACTAATGGGATAATTTGCATTAGTGGTGTGATATACAAAAAATATGCCTCAATAAGTGGATCAATCACTATCTGTACTACCTCCAGGATGAAATACTAATAAACATTTCCCATTTAGACATTTATATTATGCCCATATGGGGCACTATATATTATATTCTCAAGAAGTATGATATTATGTTTAGTTGTACTAAAGTTGACTGCGGGCCACTCGAGTTTCTCGTTTATATACTTATTAGTGTGTTTCATTTAAATGATAAATTCCTTATCATTTGTTATATTTGTATTATCAAAAGGGAAAAAAATCGGAATACAAAGCGATTGCTATAAATATACTCAAAACAAGCCAAATGAAGTATAATCTATTAAACATGGATTTTACGAAATGTTCCGATGATATAAATATTAGGTACATATTGAAGTAAAACAAATGATCATTTGTATTATTCTATATCCAAACTAATAGTTTTGCTGTAATTAGGGGCTATTTCAAGTTCAGCACATTTCAGATAATTCTATCTCCTTCAGCATAGGCAAAAAGAAGGTACCACATTACCGAAGATATCGTCTCAAGGGTCAACCATTCAAATCATAATCACAGCTGAACTTACTTCACTTCCGTCATCTAGTGATTATTTATTGATAGCGCCCGAAGAAAAACAATCAAATAACTTATATAATAAGATTTTCTACCTAATTTTTTGAAAAAAAAAATTAAAATTACATAACCAAATTATTTTGGAATTAAAATTAAATTTTTCTGTGAATTATATACAAAAATTAATAAATTAGAAGACTTTAGAAGTCAATACGGTCGGTATAAATAGGCAATATCTTTTAACATCAAATATTATCTTAGAGATACTGGTTTCTCGGTTCTGGGCTACGAGGTTGAAATAGCTGACACGCCCACCTTGGTATTGAACTCTAATTGTTATATCATCACCATTGTTAGAATTATGTGGGAATGTGTTTCTCTTGAAACACCACTGTGTCTTGATTGTATTATTTCTCTACCCTCCTTCTCCTTCTCCTTCTCCTCCTCCTCCTCCTCCTCCTCCTCTTCCTCCTCCTCCTCCTCCTCCTTCTCCTCCTCCTTCTCCTCCTCCTTCTCCTCCTCCTTCTCCTCCTCCTTCTCCTCCTCCTTCTCCTCCTCCTTCTCCTTCTCCTTCTCCTCCTCCTTCTCCTCCTCCTTCTCCTTCTCCTTCTCCTTCTCCTTCTCCTTCTCCTCCTCCTTCTCCTCCTCCTTCTCCTCCTCCTTCTCCTTCTCCTTCTCCTTCTCCTTCTCCTCCTCCTTCTCCTTCTCCTCCTCCTTCTCCTCCTTCTCCTTCTCCTTCTCCTTCTCCTCCTCCTTCTCCTTCTCCTCCTCCTTCTCCTCCTCCTTCTCCTTCTCATTCTCCTTCTCCTTCTCCTTCTCCTTCTCCTCCTCCTTCTCCTTCTCCTTCTCCTCCTCCTTCTCCTTCTCCTTCTCCTCCTCCTTCTCCTCCTCCTCCTCCTCCTCCTTCTCCTCCTCCTCCTCCTCCTCCTCCTTCTCCTTCTCCTCCTCCTCCTCCTCCTCCTCCTCCTCCTCCTCTCCTCTTCCTCCTCCTCCTCCTTCTCCTTCTCCTTCTCCTTCTCCTCCTCCTTCTCCTCCTCCTTCTCCTCCTCCTTCTCCTCCTCCTTCTCCTCCTCCTCCTCCTTCTCCTCCTCCTCCTCCTTCTCCTTCTCCTTCTCCTTCTCCTTCTCCTTAGAGAATTATGTGGGAATTATGTTTCAGTAGCATTGAAACGTCATCACAATCTACAGTATTAATAATCATCGTCATTTTAAATATTTTCATGTGGTTATGAAAAACTTGTTAGAGATAAAATATTGAATTCTGTTTTGAAATAAATTAAAAGATAATGTGTTGAAAAATATAATAAAACTAAACATTAATAACACACCAGATACGATGTCTCTGAAAGAATATTTGATAATGAAATACTTAGAGATATAACAATATTAAATTGTTCTACATGAATAATTTCAACTTTGGTATAACAACTAAAAACGACCCACATTACCCACATTAAAACTAATGAAAACATTAAATTGATTATCTATGAGTTTGTTAATATTTTATCAGAGTGTTTGATATAACGATTGCTGCAGTTAATGAAAAGAAAAACTAAATTGATTGTCTAGGAGTTTGATACCACCTTTACTTGTAATACCGTTATTGTAGACCAATCAAATTTCTGTTAATATGTAAGTATGTATCTATTTATCTATTTGTAATAGTTCTATTTATCTATTTGTGATGATAACCATTGTGTGCTTTACTATGTGACTTGTTTCTCAAGTCTGTGCTTTATAAAATATAATCGTTTTATAACCATACAATTTCCATACAGACTGGCAGTGTCATTATATATGAAAATAAACTATCTTACTTCCCAAATTCTCTACTCGCCAAACTGGTTGTGAAACTTATTTAATTTCTAGAGCGTGCTCATTGTAGATTAGCATGTATTTATAACTACACTGTGCATCCATATTTAATAGTCGATTATACTTTGCCTCATCATCTACTGATATAGGTTTATACTGATAATCGTTTTACTATATTCCTCCTCTAGATGTCATTTATTTTTAATTTGTTTCTCTCTTTACGTCTACTTTTATTTCTCATCTCTTTTTTCCCTTTCTGTCATTTTCTAAACATCGGTTCGTCAAAAATATAAATAAGTCATCTGTCAAGTGTTTCGGTCGTTTATTTACCAATATCATTTCTCAAGATCATAATAAACCAATAGGCCTATTATGTTTAATAGGTAAACACATCTTATACTATTTAATAAGTATAAGAAATAAAGCTGAAATCAAGAATTAAGGAATTATTAAACTGCAAAAAGTAAAAATTAAATAAACTTTAATGTAGGAAAAAAAATAAAAAAATAAAGTTAAATATATAAATCTGGATATATATTCAATAAATAAGGTACGTAAAATCATGGAGAAATGAATATTGGTATAAGGGTAGGTATGAATAAGTACTCTTCGGAAAATAGATAAGCCGAGAATAGGAGAATAAAAAGGCAATTTGTCTAGGAGTTTTATAGCACCTTTATTTGTAATACCGTTTTTTGTAGCCCAATCAAATTTCTGTTAATATGTAAGTATGCATCCCTTGGGTCTATTTATCTACGTATTTATGATGCTAACCATTACTATGTGACCTTTACTCAAGTCTGAGCTTTATAAAATATAATCATTTTATAACATCACAATTTCCATACAGATACTGGTAGTATCATTATGTGGTAAATAATCGTTTGGCAAAAAAAAATTATTAATAAATACAATACTCAACAATTATTTTGAATTTTCTGAGTATAAGCAAAGAAGAGAAAGAATATTGATTGCAATCTGTGTGATTCTATTTGGACAAGGTTTTTTTGGTATGTTTTTTGTATGCAAATGAAGAAAATGAACGCGGTTTGACATCTGGACTGCTAATATTCTCAATCGATCCACTTTTCAAAAAAGTTTTTAACAACCATTTTTCTAATTTTACTTTGTAAATAGAAGTTTTATTTTGCCAAAATTAACTCCTTTCATTTTATAAAACGACAACTTTTTTTGCCAGGAAATCAATACTATTTAAGCAAAAAAAAATTATTTTCTGTTGTAACTAGAACTAAAATATTAATAGTAATAATTAAAATTTTAAAATATAAAAAAGATATTAAACAGCCTATATTCAGAATACTTATAAACAAGTTTACATACATGACGTTTATAATTTAAAAGTTGTTGAATATTTTTATATAACTTTTAATGTTTTAAGTTTCTTTGTATTGGTATGAATGGAATGTTACAGCAATAGAGAACGTTTGATAGAACCCTTCAAAAATTTGTCACTATAAGAGCCTTGGTACTTTAATGAGTGAACAGTAAAAGTGCTGTTATTAATATAACCATGAAGGAATTCAGGGAGAGTAAGTCTTAATGCTCCCCTAAAAACATATATTAAACAGATAATGTAATATTTCTGGGATTAGAAAAATAAAAATTGATATTAGCAAGCACATTGGTGTGTTTTTAATAGAGATTATACCGTAACTTTTCAGGCAATCTATGGATAAAATCATCAATGTATTACCTTGTTCAGGTCTTTTAATCACTTTCCTTAGTCATTGCCCCCTTGAAAATACTTCTTTTGCCCCTCTTCCTTCTGAATACTACAACGATGTTCTATTTCGCTTGTTCATTTGCATAGACAGATGAACAGAATGTAACTGGTTTTAAATATGTATAGTGTTTGACTTGAGCGAAGGCAAAACAAATGCTTCCAATTTCCACCCTTGTATGACTTTCACCTTTTAGTGTTGTTCTAGAGCAAAAAGCGTGGATCATTTATTACTTGGCCCCCCCCCAATGAAATTATATAACATTTAATCTGATGAAATTGACAATTAACAACTAGCATTAATTATGAATAAAACTCCTTATTTGTTCCACACCATCTGGAATGGTTTAAGTAGAAAGCAGAAGAAAAAGGACACCATAAAGACAGAAATGTCTTTTTTTATTTTTTTTAATATGACTAGTTATCAGTTGTCCTATATATCAAGGAAAAATCCCATTTCACAGAAATAAGCACCAGAAAAAAAATTGAGAGAGGGACCTCGGTGGTCTGACGGAAAATTTATTGGTCACAGATAGGGCCACTTGCAGATATATATAATGGGCTCCTGTGGGAAATGTGAAAATTTGTCGCTAGACTGCCTTGATAAAAGAATAAATTGCTCAGAACAGTTGATCTTGTAGGCGATTTTGTAGCTTGTGAGATTTATATTTTCAATACAGTTGATTATCATTGCTGATTATTATTTATATTCTTGGAATGTTTCCAAGAATTTTTATCAAAATAAAGCACCAACAGAAAATGGGATTATATTTAACTGATATTTTATTTTAATTTCTGAAACATTTTAAAATTTTGTAAATTCTGAACAATGTATTTAGAAAGATTTAGAAAAAAATAATGTCAGGTAGATCAAATAATTGTTAATTTTATAGCTAATAGTAAAAACGTGCTGCCAAGATCTGCAGTGTGGATAACATATATTGAGCCATTGGTTCACATTGCTTCATCTTTTTTTACGATCATTACTTGGAACAGGAGTTCATCAGGAACAAATTAGAAGGAAATATGAAGCGAGAGAAATGATTTTAAGCAGGCGAAATAAAACCACGTCAGCATAACTATATTGCAAAATACATTTAATAGGTAGCTCATCAGAGTAAACAATAGTTATTAAGATCTTATTTGAAGCGCGTCACATAAAAGCACTGTTAATCACACCCACAGAATCATTTGACACCAGTATTTGTTGGAATATATCAGAGTTTTTTATGTTTCTAAACTTTTGTGTAAAACTTCTGAATTATTATAAACATATGCCAAAAATATATAATATTATTAAATAATTATTTTTAAGAAAATATTTCATTTTTTTTTTAAAAAAAAAGATCAAGTAAGGGTCTCCAATAGAATTTCCAAATGTGATATACTAACAAAGTAGTTTCCAATAATCTTTATCTTCAACTTCAACTATATTCAACAAATTGTACAAATGAGTGAACCAGACGAATAAAACTCCGAGAAGCCAAATCTGCACTGCAGGGATCTAATATAGGTTCAGCCCATTTCTCCAATGGTTTCTTAGGTAAGGCGAACAGTGTATACTTAATCTTTGGTTATACGTTTAAGTATAGAGAATTGAAATTTTGTAAAAAAAAATGAACCAACAATTATTAATTTATAAAAAATCTTTTTATTGTCGCAAAGAGTCATCAAAGCTATAAAGACTGAAAAATCAACTTGGAAAAAAGGAAACCTGCTCTCCTTGTTAGATTTTTTTTATCAAAATCCAGACAATAATAATTGCTATTTAAATATTAATAAATTAAATTTAAGGGTTTTTTTGTAACTTAATATGATAGGTGTGTTAGACATTTAATTCTATCAATGAATCATAATGCGAATCAACTTTATATTTTATGTTTTTAAGTGTGTGATGGATGGTTTTACTAACGAACATGTTGCAAATCAATCTAAATGTCGATTACTTTAACTAATCTTAGTAATAGATGTAAAATCCTTGGTGTCTTTAAAGACAACATTGTTTTTGAGTAATATTGAAACATGGGCAAAAATACTTTTTCCTTATTAGAAAATAGTTATTAATTTTCAGCCACTTTTACAGTTATTCTATAAACTTAACAATTTTCTATTAGACAGTGTCTATTTCATAACCATATATATTGTAACAGTAATATTACACAAATATTGACAACTTTTACCAATAACTGTAAAAAACTTCTTCGCAAAGGAAAAAGATATCTGTTTGAAGAGGAGAGTAGAGTCAGTTCTGAAAATCTTTTACCAGTCATAAAAGAATCATTTTGTTGATACCACACCTTCCTATCCAGTGAAACAGATCTAACATATAGCTGTTTCAATTCAGGAGCTATGTAAAGGATTATGACACTTTAGCTCAAGATTAATTACTGCAAGTATAGGATCTACCACAACTGAAATTGTGACCATCAGGGGCTGCTCTCAGGGATTTTTTTTTATCACCCCTATTTTGTTTATTAGCTGTGGATAATCTTCTAGATGCTCTAACTATTAACGCTTGGATATGCAGATGATCTCGTTATTATTAGAAAAGTAATGATTGATGAACTGCCTTTGAGTTAATGAGTTTTGGTTTCTAAATTGGCGATAAATGAGTAAAGGATCAATAATTTAGCTATAAAATAACTAAAAGTGACCATATTCTTGTTTTAAAAAAGAAGGAATGTAGACGTCTTTATTTTAAATATCAAACAACAACTGTTTATGGAACACGAATACCTTTGAGTCTCTTTAGATGAAAGACTAAACTAGTAAAGCCAGGTGACATGTCATTGACAACAGCTTTCAGTTTAACAATAATAATGACGACATATCAGATATTTCCAGGTCAATGATTACAGGTTTGTTATAACTCATAAAATTGGTATAGTTACAATAAAAGAAATGAAATCATTATTGATTATGAATGACTTTGATAATATTTTATCAAGAGAGTCTGATATTACGTCTAAAACGATAGGCGCACTAAAATGAAACCAAAAACCCAATTAACTGCCAAACAGTTCGATACTGTTTTTACATATAGAAAAATTCAGTTTAGCCCACTCCAGATTTGTTAACATTAGAAAGGAAGAAAATTGACATTGGTCAACTAATGTGGAGACACGTCATCTTTAAAATACTTTCGAGGTTATAAACAAAACAATTATGACCTGTGAGCTGTTCTCACTCAACGCGCATAACTTCTACAAGCTGTCGTATATGTAAATCAATGTATTCTTTAAATACTGAATGTCCCTCGAATTATAAGCAAGTAGTATTTATTCAAATATAAGATTCATTTGGTTTCGTCGTGTCCTTTTTTTCTCATACAACTTATCTTTTCCCTTCCTTGTAAGGAGAGGTATTGTTATCACAGTTTTGCCATAATATAGATCTATTAACAGTTAAACTTTTACAATAACTAACAAGAGTTCAATCATTTTTCCTTCCTTTAGCTACTTGCCCTTTTATCGACTCACCCAACTTGCACTGATCTGTCTCAGAATATCAATATTCGTATATAGTTTGCAGATTCTTTCAAACATTTTCTCATTTACTTTACTGTTTACATTGAATGCAGATATTCTTTTCAAATTTCCTCAAATCAAATGAGCTCATGGTTGGTGTCAGAAGCTATATTTCAATAAAATCCTCGTACATTTCCTCCATGGTTTTAGACATATCTATTATTATCATCAAACAACTTTCAAACCTATCAATTCGCTTTTTATAACAGCATGTTTTACACAGATCAGAGTATGAAGGAAACGTAGATAAGGTAGTACTTTTTTTTATAATACTCTCGTCAAATACCTAATTTCATAATTAAAATAAAGAGTCACAAGGCTTTTTTTCAATATAAAAGTTTTCCTTGAACTGATTTTTCCTAAAGTCTGTCTCATGAAATTTACAATTAATTAATTATTATGCTTAGTTATTAATATATACTACTCATTATATGGCACTATATATTTTATCTATTTTAAATTTCTGCAAACCGATCGGTTGATACTTTGTAAAATGACTTACAATTGCTGAAAGTGATGTGAAAAAAGTGCAGTTTTTCCTGGCTGGATGTGTTCGCTTGGATACGTTACGTTAAAACAAGTTATTCTGGGCTCTAGGCTGAAGCATATCCATGAAGCATGACATTTATCCGATTACTCGTTTGTTTCACCTGCATACAATATTTGTTCTGCAGGTTTTGACAAACTGGAATGAGAGTCGTAAAAGAAAATAAGGATTTTATTTTTCCTGTTCTCTATTAGCATAGAGGGTCGTGTTAGCATCAACGTCGTCCCAAGCTCACAAAAAACTGATTTGTCAGCCCTTTCAATTTAACGTCTTCATTATTTTAGTGCTCACGTATTTATAATTTTTTTTCTTTAATATCTATTCTTTTTATAAGTAACTACAGCTATTAAAACTTGTCCTTGTCATTTTACATTAATAAAACACCACTGTATGTCTGTGCGAATATAGTTATCATCAAGACTGAACACATGTTATCAAATTGGAATAAACTTTCTATTAATCTTTAATAATTGTCGAATACGATTGAAACAGCTTTTATTCTTAATTTTTGGTAAATACTACCACATACTTACTATCTTATAATGCAGTCCTACCTCAACTACCGCTTTAGCCAAGTAATAGAAGGTTCTTGTCTTTCTCCAGTTATTCATATTAAGGCAGGAGTTTCGCAAGGAAGCATAATTGGACCAGTGCTATACTCCATATACACCTCCGACATTCCAGAATCTCCCCATACAGTCTTAGCCACATTCGCTGACGACAAGGCAATCTTTTGCACAGATGACAGTCCTGAGCTAGCATCCTACTATATCCAACAACACTTAAACGTTATAGAGCCATGGTTGAAGTGTTGGAGAATACGCATTAACGAACAGAAAAGTGTTCACGTAACATTCACGTTGCGGCCAGATACGTGTTCTCCAATCTTCTTAACCATATTCCGATCCCTCAAGCTACAACCACTAAATACTTAGGACCTCACCTTGATAGACGACTTACCTGGGCTCCGCATACAAAAATCAAACGAACAAAACAATACAGACGGTATAAACTTTTACTACACTTAAAGGATCTACGCTCAAAATTAACAACTGACAACAAACTACTACTTTACAGAACTGTGATTATGCCTATTTGGACATACGGCATTGAGATAAGGGGAACAACAAAGAAAACTAATTCTCAGAGGATACAAACCCTTCAAACTAAAATCCTTCGTAAAATACTTCATTGTCCCTACTATATACCGAACCAAACAATTTATTCCGACCTGAAGTTCCCAACAGTTCAGCAGGTAGCAATATCCCGCTATAAAGCGTTTCACAAAAAACTTCCAAAAAAAAGTAACCCTTAATCCTAACAATATCCTCCACAAGCATTCCACGAAATCCCAGAAGACATCTGAAGAGGATGTGGCCAAGAGACCTATTACTATGAACTGTTCTAAGTGATTTTTTTTTCTACTTAGACCCACGCCAGGAAGTGTAGTCACTGGATTGCTTCTTCCCTCCTGTTTCTCTCCTAAATCGGTATTATCAGTGTCACTGGTAATGTAAACTTACATTGTTGTGACTTTAAACAAATAAAATTAAAAAAAAAAATTTTTTTTGGTTTCAAGGATAATAAAAATTGTAACAGTATTTACATTTTGTAATTCACCCTCAGTGACTTAGTTATCTTAGAGCAAGGGTGTCAAACTCATTTTGGTCTGGGGGCCGAATACACCTTAGTTTGATCTCAAGCGGGCCGTGCCAGCAAGCTAATTACAAAATTACACAGAACTAACAATAAGTCTACTTTTTTCTTTGTATCAGTCAGTATTACTAATAATTAGTGCAAAGAAAACTAAGTCAATTATAAAAATCTTTATTAAAATCCGACACTCTGTATCCACTATTATCCATTTTGACACAGATATTTCGCTGGTCAAGGTGCGAGGACAAAGGAAAAGTTGATAATACAGCGCGTACTAAAGCACTGGTGGATAGTATAAGAACTGCAGGTTTTTAAGGAAATTAGAATAAACTGATTTTTTTTTTACAATTATGCAGATTTATCCCCCGGGCCGGATCGAACCCCTCAGGTTGGCCGGATCCGGCCCGCGGGCCGTATGTTTGACACCTGTGTCTCAGAGGGAAGATTTCAATTTCACTTGCCAATGGTTCACAGAATCGTAAACATACTAAAGTTGTAGCATGACAAACTTTTGCAATCGTAAGGATCATAGAATTTAGATGGTTTAATATTGTTAAGGTTTAATAACGATTTCTGTTAATTATGGGATTAAACATATTAAATATCGATTTTTTTCACATCAGTAGATTGATTTCATTAAATTTTACTTTTATTAATAGGAAATTTAGATAACATTATTGATAAAAACCGTTTAAACTTAAGATATTTGAAATGCATTGATTGTTGTTAATATAGTATTAGTAAACAAATATTCATTTTTTATTAATTTTGAAAAAAAGGTCAAAAAGAATAAAAAACAAAGGGAGATAGATTAGATGTGGTCTTGAGGAGGTGTTTCGTCTTTTCATTTTCTGATAAACGTTTCAGTGTCTTTTTTCTATAAAATACAACAGTTCATTGCAAGAAATGGTAATATGCATTGAACATACTAAAAAAGGAGAACATGAGAAACTATTTCACTAAATCTATTCAGTGCAGAAATACTACTAACAATATTTGTTTGTTCCACCATTGTCTCTCAGTTAATGAGGGAGAATCGAGGAATACTAGTTCCTAATACTCCGATAATTTTCATAGTTAATTAAAAGTTTTAACATTACTATGTCTTACTAAATATAATATAAGCATGGCTATCATAGATGCGTGTTATGGTGTAAAATAAAAGGAAATGAACAACAAAATTTATTGTAATTCGTTTTTGTTGTGTTAATATAAAATCCTAATGTTTGTAATGTCATTTTTTGATTTTTTTTGGGCTCCATAGGTTGATATGTATATGTATATGACGACCTTTCAGACCGGGCGAGAATGCATGGAGACAGCATATTGGTCTCCAACCATATCTGCACCAGTGGACTTGATTTACTTTTCTTATACTTCTTGATGACGGTTCAAATGAAAAATTAGACACTAAAAGTCTGTATTTGTAATTCATCTGTGGTTTTTTGTCTATATTGTATAGGTATATATTAGTATAAATATAAAGAGAACGGTTATATCGGGATGATGCCAGTTTCTATAATTTCAGATTAAACTTTAAATCTTTATAGGTAAGCATTGTGCTCAAAAATATTATGGAGAGACTAGTGGATTCTTCAAAGACAGAATATATCTACACAACTACTCTATTAGATCTAAAAAAAGAGTAATGCCACAGCATTAGCTTATCATGCATTGAATAAAAGCTATGCATTTAATTTCTAAGGTGCAAAGACTATGAAAAAAGATAAGCATAGACGAAAACCCCTTAAAGTGCTGTTTATTAAAAAAGACCAAACCTGGAAATTTTAATGATGTTAATTCAGCGTTCCGAGTACCTAAAGTTTTAAAGTGTAATTTAACAATCTTTTGTTTCATAGTTCACCCTTTATATCAACTATAAATATTAGTTTTTAATAATCTGTCCATGTGTTTATATTTTAATGTTCTATTTATTTCAGTTATACCATATCCAATAGTTTTTCAATTTCACATAGTCATAAGTTTTTTCTAAAAATTGTACTAATTTTATATAATTTTTTTTAAATACAGGTGTTCACATTGATTATAAAAAAATCACATGATGTACTACTTTAGATTCAGTATTTCTAATGACTTAATGTATGTTAATATCTTATTTTTCCTCTGTTTCGTAGGTCTGTGAAAAAGATTAAAGTTTAATTTGAAATTGGAGAAACTGATCGCATCCGGGATACTCGTACATCTATTCTCATTATATTGTATTTTAAGCAGTCGAAAATTTCTTATTATTTATATAGTAGTATAAAAGCAGTTAGTATTTAGTCATTATTAGTATATAAGTGACTGAGTCCTGCTAAGCTTTAATTTTGTTTCTATTTCACGGTCAATACTTTTATAAATATTTATTCTAGTATACCTAAGTAGGACTATACTTAATATGTCATATTAAGTGAATTGCAGTCGGGACATTCACTATCTTCTGACTGAGATATTGGATGTTACGGACCAATTTCCTTCTATCAGAAGTCAATCGGAATTGAAGTTTGCCAAGAGACATGTTTCATAAGGATGAAAGAATCTTATAATACATATATGTAACAATATACAAGATAGAGAGATGAAGGAAAGGAATAAAAGTAGATGTATGAAATTGAAAAGGAAATCCAAGAAGGGATTATATTCAACAACAAAAAACTAAACTAAATATTAACAAAGGTTAAATAAAGATATAAGACAATGAAAGTATATAACTAAAGAGGGTAAGGCTATAATGTAATAGAATTAATTATATAATATCCTTTTATTATTTGATATCTTTATTTAGCCTTCGTTGCAATATTTTTCGCCCTTTTGTGTTACACTACAGATAATCTCTTCTTGGATTTTCATTTTTTTTCTTTTATGCAAACACTTTCATTTCTTTCTTTTGACTCTTACCCTATATAATCTTATACTCATACACACTATTGCTATTGCTATTGCTATTGCCACGGTCTCCCTTTTAATGAGTGCTACAGGTTACAGATTCTGCGACAAATACCCCCTGACAGCAAAGATCTCACACTACGAGCCTCCGAAGAAGCCCATATTTGGCTATTAAGTGCGCGCAGTGCACCTGGCCTCAATCTAAAGCGATAATGTCTAAAAGTTCCTTGCCTTTTCACATTTTTTATTAAATTATTTCATTTGTTATTATTATTTGTATTCTTAGTTTTATTTTATTTTATCATAGCTTAGTCAGCACTTTTGTTTATGTATCAATTTCCCTTATTTTTTCAATTTTTTCTTTTTTATATATTTATTGTTTTCATATTCCATTATTTTATTTTATAAATTATAAATTAATTATAAATTGATTCCTGTCTACCTTATTTTCTGTGAACGGGCGCGCATGCGGCAACACTGTTGTCTCCAACCGTCTCTGATCCAGTGCGCTTGGTTTCCCTCTCTTATCTCTCCTGAAGACGGTTCAAACCGAAAATTAGAGACTGTAAGTGTGTTCTTCTGATTTCTCTATGTTTCTTTGTTTATATTGAACTATATTTGTCCGTTTTGGATCGTATTTCCAACGAAAAAAAGTGTATATATATATATATGCATATATAACAACATTAATCCTTATATTTCCATTAATAAAAATTCATTTATGCTCTATTCCTAATCTAACACAATGACAGAAGGTATACGGATGTAGCTATTCAAACATAAATTACCGATTTTAATATGTTTATTTAAATTTTCTATATTTAACGGCACAGATTTTTTATCATTTGAATTCTTATAGAATGTTTTAATGCTTGAATAGTTCATAAAAAAAAAAAAAATTATTAGTAAAAAAGAAAATGTTATCTTAGTAAGTATGTTATCTTAGATTGTTATCAAAGAAAGTATGACGACTGGGTTCATACTTCATAAAGGACCAAATAAAGAAATTTAATTAGTTTTCTGAGTAATAACGTTAAAAGTATAGATAAAATTATATTACAGAAGATAACTACTTTAATCAGGTATTGACTGAACACTAGGCCTGATGTTAGACAGTTAAAGTTTAAAGCGGAGATGATGGCAGCCCAGTGTAATATTTTTTAATGCAGAGAGTGTAAAAACGTTTTAAAACATTCATCTGCAACGGTTTCGTGCCAAGAAGTGAAGTACTAATGTAACCCTGTATTCTATTCCTCCTAGTTAGTTGTTACCCGTAATTATAATGAGTAATATATGGGTAATTATAATGGGTAACAATTCTATGTGATGGGATGCATATAATTGTTATCCATCTATAGATACCTACTGCAACTGATTCATGACTTTTGTTGTCTTAGCTATGCTAATTAAATCTCAGCAATTTATGGATATATGTAGATTTCTTATGAGGAATGAATTACTTTTTAAGACATTTTTAAACCATAACAAAAGAGTTGTTTTCTTCAGGAAGAAAAATAAATATCACGTCTTCCCGGTCATCTGTCGTGAAATGGCCAACACTTTTTGATTTTAAATCAAAAAATTGCTGTCTGAATGATAGAGTCGAAGAGTCTTTAGGCTTGCTAGTTATCTATGCGGCTGACACTAGAAAAAAACTCAAACTACCTAACTTCAACACTCTCAAGAATTAAAATATTAAACAATTAATAAATGAAAAATCTCTTTAATATAAAATAGCAAATGTATGTTATCTCTCTAATGTGGTTGATCCGATTTGCAGATTTTTTACAGAATAAGATACTTGAAGAACAAAGGTCCTGAAAACTACAGCAAAATGGCTGCCTACAAATATAAAAGAACAGCTAGCAGGTTGTTTTAAAATGTTTTTATGATATTTTTGAAGACGTCTGAATGATAATAATGTATCCAGAATGATTTAATGACAAAGTACACATTAACATAATTGATGTATCTCCTCACTTGGATATATCTTGCAAAAATGATTATAAATTAAGGAAGATATATGGTTTTTAACTTACTACTATTTGGTAATATAAAAAATTACAAAGAGAAAATTAATCAAACGGTTAACATCAAACAAATCATGACTACTTTAAGGATATTCACTTTGAAGAACTGAAAGGCAGGAGTATTTAGATAATGGGAGGCTTATCTAAAGAGATTATGTTTGATGCCTGTAGCAATATACTGATTTGATGAACGTCAATCGTAAGTGGGTCTCACTAAAAGCAGGTAGTCTTTTAGGATTGAAGGAAGGTCTGTTATTAGTCTTCCAGATCACCATCTTATCAGTGAGAATGTCCAGAAAGCGATACCTCAAATAAGATAAGTAAACTAGTACCAAATAAACAAACACCCTTTGAAGTCAACATTTTTTATGTCATCTATAGACCCTCAATCCTGACTTCTCAGTTCAATATTAAAAGTACAAACCTTTTAGATTGATTATAAAAACCAATTTTTTGAATTTTTTTTTTAATGAAATCAGGTGGTTGTTGTTAAATACGAGTATTATCTTGACAAAGTAAAACAGTACATTCCTTTTATCTGTTAACAATTCAAATTTGAAGTTTAAAATTTTTGGAAATTTTTACAACATAATTTTTTTTCAATTTCATAAGGGTTTTGAATAGAATAAGTGATACTCACTGGGAAGAGGAGGTGATCCGTGGGTAGACTGACTCAGCAGAAGAGTGGACCAAAGGAAGGTTAGTAACATGGCGAACGCACTGCTGCGTCGCATTTTCTGCAACAGAACACAGGTGAGTCAATATATCATGTATGCGAACAGGAACCGTCTTAAGCAAGACAATTGTTATCATTGATGAATCTGGGAGTGGCCTACACCAGTGGTCCCCAACCTTTTTGTTGCCGTGAACTGGTAAGCGTTAGACAATATTACCGCGCGGCCCGGGGGTAGATTGTTTACTTGCATCCAACTAGCATCGTACCAACAACATAACATGAAAATAAAAGCCTTGAAATAATAATAAATATATGAATATTAGAAATAGAAAAAACCGTCATAACTCGTAAGTTGATATCGGAGACATTGGAGCGCTTTCGGATCTCGCAACTTCAACAGTTGCGAACGAAGATGGACAAGATCCGAAAGAGCTCCAACGTCTCCGATATCAACTTACGAGGTATGACGGTTTTTTCTATTTCTAATATTAATCATACTAACCTCAGTGGTAATAACAATATTCATGTAATAAATATATTATTAAAAAGTTTACATTAAAAATTTACTTTAAACATTCCTTTCAAAATAAAATACAGATACACCAGAAAAACGAATATAAAGTGCGTGAATATTTTAACTTACTAGAACACCAAGTCAATGAGAACTTTGAGCTTGTTTCTTTGCAATCAGACGGTCCCATATGGGAGCAATAGGAGACAATGACACCCGGAGTGTGTTGCTTATGTCTAGTTTATTCCGATAAATGTGTTTATTCCGCACATGTATGCAAACTATATTTCTAAACTGTATTTCTAACGCGGCCATGTACCAATTGGTATACGGACCGGCACTCGTCCGCGGCCCACCGGTTGGGGACCACTGGCCTACACCAAACCTCTAACCACCTCTAAGCAAACTTAACTTTAAGTAAACATATTAACTTAATTCACGAATTGGTTCATTATTATTAGGCTATAAGAGTAAGGCGTAGCAAGGGTGGGGGGCTGCATTTTGAGGGGGTAAAAACAGAAAATAGAAAAAAATTAAAATAATGTAAAGATAATAAAAAATCTGAAAAACCGAAATGAGTTTTTAAGGTCGTAATTGTTTTTATGTTTTATTCGTCTGATACTGTTTTTAAAAAGATTTTCAACTGTAATATTTGCAAATTAACATTTATTTTACATTTTTCAAAACTACTTCAATTGAATTTTTAAAATGGTTGAAAATTTGTTATATTTGTTTGTATAGCCAGTTAATTTAATTTAACAATTTTTTTTATAATTTTCACTCGTATGTTTTTGTTTCTATAATTCTTTAGATTTCTTTGATGACGACTGTTTATGTATACGAGTACTGTAATAAGATGTAAGTCTGGGACTAATGACAGCTGTCTAAAAATAGAATCCTCGATTGTAATTCCATGAAAATGAATATTTTCTCAAGACGTTTTTGAGTTTTGAATGTTAACGGATTATCAATATGGCAAGCGTTGAGGTGGCAAATCTTACTACCGCCCCGGTCGTCAAAAATAGTATATACTAGTAATATATACTATTATATAATATAGTATATAATATAATAATATATTATATTAATATATAATAGTATATAATATAAATATTAGTTATATATAGTATATAGCCCACACCTCTGAGCTTTAACTCATAATAAGATATAAAGGGTAGCTTTAACTCTGAAATTATCATGTATAGTTGCATAGATCATTTATAGAGTAGATTATTTCAATCCAAATGCAATATTATTAATAATGAAGAAAATAACACATACATTTTTGAATATAACGCAATTTAGTCAGCAGTGCAAACGATGTATTCACATTACTTATATTCGATTAATCACGAAACTGTGATCAGCATAATATAAATAACTTTGATTTAAACAATCACAAAATTATTGTTATAACAATAATGTGTAATTGGACGTGAAAACAATTAGAAATTAATTGGAGTTAAAAAGCAAATATGAACTACAGAACAATGCATTAATTAAATGAGATTGCTAAGTGGACTAAATATAATCAATGGACGGTTGACTGAACAGAATGGTTTTATTTGTCGCAAATAGGAATGTTATTTGAAACTCATTAAAGCATTTGGTCAAATACGAATCTAATAATCTATTGCTTCTAACCTTGTGTCCCATGGGATACATATTTCCTTTAAGTTCACAAAATAGTGTATTTCATGATTTATTTCCAAAGGAGCTTAAATTTATTGTTGCTGAAACGCAATGAGCTACATGTCAAAAATTCGGAAATGTCAACAAGACACACAGACACACTTACAACACTAGTGACTAAGCTTTCAAAGCGTATGACTAATCTTATGACAAAGCGTACAAACTGAGATAAAGAGCTTTAAAAACTGCGCACATGTATGCAAACTATATTTCTAAGCTGTATTTCTAACGCGGCCCGGTACCATTTGGTCTACGGACCGGCACCGGTCCGCGGCCCACCGGTTGGGGAGCACTGGCCTAGAACCTCACAAGTCAATAGGCTACTTGCTGGCATGTCCTCTCCAGCGTCACACCCGAATAGCAGGCAGCAGTCTCAGCGCCTTCTTTTCTCTGCATGTGGTTTTTCATTTAGCTGTGTTCTGCAGCGGTACAAATGCGATGACTGTCATTCCCCTGAATGGATCCCTCGCAAAGCAGCATCTCACTCCAAACGCTGCCTCTTCTATTACTCCCCGTTGTAGTAGTGATTTACAGTCGAGCACGAGAACCGCAATGAACTGGTAGCCGTCGTTAAGAAAGACTGCATCGGCAAGCCAGATGGCCGGCTTGCTCATTCTTGGTTATATCCCAGAGGACAAGTACCTTCCGATCCACCACTTAACGCTTTCTTAAATGACTTCTTTCAATATGTTTCGACAAGTCTCTTCAAGGTGACCCTCACGTTATTTAGGGAAGCAAATTGATTGCCCCTGCGAAAAACCTGGTAGCCACTCTTTCCCAATTTATTTCTAGAGCTTCCATTCTATATAATTCCCTAAAGTTGCATAACGTTTTTATTGTGATGACCTTATAATAATTTGACAAATTTTATATCTTAATGTGATATTAGGAACGTTATGATAAAATAAGTGAAGGGATTCTGTCACAAATTTTCACTTTATAACTATAAACTAAAATTTATGAATAATAATTGAATGACTTATTACTACTTATGAGCTAGATTGTACGATTATCCTTTGAAAAATTAAGTATAGACCATTTATTAGATTTAACATTGGTTTTTAAAATTATTATATGAAATAGAGAAATAGATTTTATGGTTTCTAAGGGTAATAATAACAACTTTTCAATATTTTGCATTAAAGGAGTTAAGTGGATAAACAATAGTGAAAATACAGGTCGCTTGGAAGAATAATTAGGAATTATTCTTAATTGAAAAAGCAGTCTGGTTTAGTGAGTCATGGTTCATTAAACCCAAGGTGTTTACTTTAATGTAGCATTAAGGCTATTAAAAATATAGGGGGGAGAGAAAGACATGCAGGGTAGAAATGGGGTGGAAGGTGCAAGTATATTTTGCAAGATGGAAAATGGGAGAGGGGTTGAAAGCAGAGCTGTCTGCCGGCCGTTCACCCTAACTAGGTTTGGTGTTGGCTGACTAATTAGCCAGATGAAAGCCGCCCCTCCCTCAAACAACCAACTTGTTTGCACCATAATACCAAAATTACCAACCAAATTGCTGCATTCTTCTTTTGTCCCTTTGAAATCACCTATTCAATTTATTTTTTGAACCCCCCCCCCCTTCCCCTCTTCATTTCTTGCACGACCTAATTCCACCCCTCTTTCGTTTTTGCATTATAGCCAAAATAATTTCAAAACTCGGGTCATCAAGAATCCATTTAATCTAAATGGAAAATTGCAAACATAACCTCTGAAGTCACTTTGAACAGATTTGTTGAATGGTTCGATGGCTGAACTCTTAAAATATTTTCTCCAAACTTTCCAAGTATAATAAATAATATATTGAAAAGGGGATTTCTATCAATTTCAAAAGGTTCCGGATACATAGATGTTTTCTTACCCTGTCTGAATGAACTTAACTCTAGAGTGACTGACATGAGTGTTGATTGATGTAACATTTCTCACAGCAACAACAAATTTCAAAATAACAATAATCTCATTAGTTGTGCAATCAGTAATTTTGTGGCATTTACTCAAACTGGGGTAAGTAAATAATATAAAGTCTCCACACAAAAGAAGTTTTTTTTTAATTCCAACTATACGTTTCGAACTCTTCGTGTCCATCATCAGGTAAACATCTACAATATAAATTACAAATTAAAAGTTACAAAACTAAACTGGAATTATACATAATAAAATGTATGGCACACCCAATAGAAGGAGTGGAGGACCTACAACTGTCCAACGTTCACTGAAAAGAATTTTGGTTATGTGTGGTAGAGTGGGGAAGGGTAGTGAAAGATAAGGTGACAAAGGAATAGGGTATGCTTACAAACAGTGTTGTGCTATGCTTTTTGGCTTCCTTTATAGCACTTTACTGTTTGTAAGCATACCTAACTACTTTGTCTCCTTATCCTTTTATCGATTTAACTTGAAGAAAAACACAATGTGTTTTAAGCAATTAAGCATTAATACTTTGCAAGTAATTTTCAAAGTAAACGAAAATATAAATTGTAAGCTAGATGATAATTCATACTCAGACTCGGGTGTTTGAGTGCAGTATGCCAGTACTAAAGAGAAAAGAGAACATTCCAGATACCTTCCGCTATCAGGGGGTATCAATCACAGATAGAATCCAGTGGGACGGCTCATGTTCCTCAACATACTCGAAAATGAAAAACAAAATGGATCTCATGTGATTGATAAAACTGACTTAATCCTGACAGCGAAGTAATCATTACTGAAGAGAAAAACTTGACGACTTTTACAAGACCGGCATAGAATTTATTCCAACCTATATCCAAGGGCATGTCCTAGCTAAAACTTTAATGATGCCTTGTAATTTATGAAAAATATAAACACTATCAATTAAGATATTATTATTTTATATTTTTATTATTCATTTATTTACATTTTTTTTTCAGGAAGTAATCTTCCTGAAAAAAACCCAACTCTGAACCACTTTTGTTGGTAGCCGGTGAAATAATTGATTTTGTGAATAAACTTTTACACGAATTTTTATTGCTATTCTCAATTTAAACAGATATTTATTAAATTAGCATTTCATTATACGACTATTTAAATATATTTATACGTAGTTCAAAGCTGAGTAAAAAATTTTTTTTTATCGTGTTCATTCTGTTCGGATCTTCAGTGACAGTGCTTTGATTCACTTTTCCCGAAGTCTAACTATTTGAAGATCTGTAAGAAGAAAAAGCCAAGTGGTGATTTTTACTCGTGAATCATAAGTTTGATTCATTTCTATAAAGTTTCAAAGATGTAACTTGCCTAGCTAATAAACATGTAATCGTGTTATATTTGTATAGTTGAATGAACTAGCTATAGTTGATTTTAAATATATTTGCATAACTAAATGATTAATGACACACATAATGGCAACGTCTTGTTCGTATGACATCACAGCACTGGAAACAATACCGAGTTTATTTTATTCCACTCTCACAGCAAGCAAGCACTCTATGTCTACATTATCAGTTATTCTTTAAGTAGATCAAACTAGCCATTGTGAATAATTTAACCTTCATTTATAACATTAAACTTTTTAATTACTTTAGCATGCATAGTTTTTATTTCAACTCCCATATACATTTCTTCCTTACATTTTTCATTACACGTTTTCAAACAGAGTCTTCCACTTGTTCATATTGTTGAAATATTATCACTGTAGTTCACCAAGCTTTCTATTTTGGAATAATTCAGTTATTATTAATATCACTCAAATTTTTTCTTCAAAGTATACCTAATCGCTTCAGTATTTTCTTTAATGGAGAAGCCCTATTAAATATGTTTTTATAACGAAACATATATTTTCACTAAAAAAAAAAAATAATATTCATTCTTATATTTAATGTAGTAATTGGTGTAAGTTGAGGAATCTTTAAGCAGACAAAGAAATAACCAATGGTCTCTTTTTGCCGGTTTCGAAAATATCAAACATCAAAGTATTAAAACTGGAGTTCTAAATGTACCATTTTCAAGTAATTCAAAATAGGTAAATTTCATCAGTTTCTGAGAGCCCCCTAAGCCCTATTGCTGTTCCGACGAGCAGCATGTTCAAACCATAGCATGTTTTCATTTCACATGACAATTTCAAAGACTAATGTGAGCTAAATTTTAAAAACAGAACTGACTCACATATCACTTTTTTGTCTGGAACATTTATCCCTCTTCACCTACATATTTGATAATAGTAATTATAGTTTTTTGAAAAAAAGAAAAAAACACGATATGAATAATATAACTACGAGTTATTATACTCGTATTATACATATTATTTAAAGTTGATTAATATTTCTCCTCGTTGAGATTGATGTAACTGCACGTATTTTGTATGAGACCGAATTATTTCAAGAAGAAAAGTCATTTAATATAATAAGCAGGTTATTCTAAATGTCGGTAGATCAGTTGTTGATAAATAAACCAACATTTATTATGAATGAATAAAAAAAAATATTTAACTTCTCTATTCATACATTTGTTGAGAGTCGTTTTGACGTAGGATGTTCGGCAATGTGGACATTGCAGATTGGAAGATCGCTAGAAGCCTAGATTTATTTCTAAAGAAGCAGAACAAATCTGCTACACTACACCCACAATTTTCTCAACTTCTTAAAGAGCTCGATGTTAAATAAGGAGACATTTAGAGTTTTAATTTAAAATGAAGAGTTTTAGTGACAATGAAGCTCCTTTAGAAGTAGAGAGGTTTTAATTACAAAAATGTGTTATGTTTTTTAATTTTTACCCAATTGTGGGTGTGTAGGATAAAAATAAATAATTTTGCAGTGGATGATGCCAAGTTGTCCGAATTCTGGAGTTTGATTGATATTAATTATTTTTCGCTTTACCTGAATGACATTGAAAAATGAATTTTGATCAGGAAAGGGTAAACTGAAGTAGTATCAATGGAAAGTTGAAATTGTTGAAGTGTTGACTTGTTAAGGGAAGGGTTGCTAGACAGTGGTTGAAAAACAGTAGAAATAAAGGGGCAACATAATCAGTCTCTGAGGACTTTTAAGGCTTATCTTGAAAGGGACAGGTCAAGGGTCAGATGAAAATAATGGAGTCCCCCCACAAGTGTTAACGCACTGAACTGAGTGACTGCATAATAAAAGATTGTTTGCTTGAGCAAAACGGAATGAAACATAGTCGCGTTAGCTGTGGAGAGATAATAGTACGTGATCCTGGCAGCCTCGTGATATCGATCTCCCTCTCGGTCACGTCTTCCACCCCTTCTCAAAGTTATTTCTTTTTGTTTTCTCCTCCTTTCTCATACGCTTTCAACTTAGCAGCCAAACCTTCGCCAATAGCATTTTAAATACAATCCTTCCAGGCTCCCTTTTTTACTTCAATCACCCTCCACTCAACTTCTGAAAATAAGAATTTTTTTTTCCATTCAATTCAATTCTGGCATAATGTAAACGAGTAACCCAATTACTATTTTATGTAATTACAGTTTTCTTTCTTTTTGGTAGCACAAAATGAATTTCGACCTTCCTCCTCTTCTCTCACAATTAAATTTTGGGAGTTTTTAACATGTATTAAATGTAAAGATAACATTAGAGCTTTTAATAAAACACATTACTATTTTGTAGAAGCACTACATATGGACTATACATGGTTATTACATTGAAACTATCATCACTTTAAGGAAGTGGTACTAACGTGCTCGTTGTAGAGATGGCTAGTGATATAGTGTTGCATAATCCTGGAATACTGAAACTAAAGAATATAATGAGTAGTAAAGTGAGCATTAAGATTTAAGAGGATCAAATTTTGAACTTTCTTTAATATTTTGAAATTTTCAAAATCGATTGGTAGGTTTCCCAAATTTGTTAAGCTCCAGATGACCTATTTTAACAAAATCAAAAAAAATTATTTGACACTTATCAAAGCTGTAAGTATGACGCATAATTCACTAGAATTGAATTATATAATGTAGTAGTATATTACATGTAAAGGTACTAACCGACAATGGGAGTAAAAATGGAATCTTAACGGTGTAGATAAGAAAAGAACTTGATATTTTATTAGTCAAGATATCTGGAATACTGAAATACAAATGAATATCAGGAAACAAGGGAATACCTGGGAATGAAGTAGTAAACCATTTGTAAATCTTTCGAAGCAAATAAACATCCTTTAGTCTTGAGCACTTTTAAGACTTAAGCACCTTTAGTCTTACACACCTTAAGATTTCATAGAAGTGCAACTGACAAATAGATCAAGAAAAAGGCAGTTATGCAAACAGTCGTGTCTCAGACTAAAAAGCTCAATCATTGAGTGAACTTGAATTTGTAAAGATTACTATCTCCTCAAAGGAGGAAATTACAAATGTATGTTGAACGTACATACGTACATAGGTTGAATGTACATAGAATACAGACTATCTGTCTAAAAGAGGCAGAAATCATTGATCACATTGTGTCTAAATAAAAGCCAATCGCCTTGAGGAGTATAAAGAATTAACAGCAATGTGATAAAGAATATGACATCTATGGTCGCGTGGTTTACAAGTCCGATAAGATTCCGGTATCCAGTTTAATAATATTAATAACATGGCAAATTGATAAATAATTTTTAGTTACTTATAACTGACAAAATTATATTGGTCACATATGATACATTATAGATTAAAATTTATGTGTAGCCACATTAAAATAAAACAAAAAATTATTTGGTTATCAACGAGTTTGATATTATGCTTAGTTATAGTGAAGTTGGGTGTTGGCCATTCTAGAATTTTTATTCATGACGTTTTCTAGGATTTTTACAATTTACTTTAGTGTTGGTTTATAATTTTTAATTGAAATAGATGTTTTACGCATAAATTTTGACATTATTAATGTTGAGTGTAAATTATTTACTTAAATATTGAGCATTGTATGGAGACTCATTGAAGAAGGATTGCGGTTGGTGTCAACACGTGCTAGGTTAAAAGGGTTTCATCATTTTTCAAGATTTGTAGAGGTTGAGTGAGGAGGTAGCTAATGGAAACAGGTGCCAGCTGCAGAAGCCATTGATACTCTAAACTAAATGGTATTTATATGAATTGGGGGTTAGGAAGAAACAAAGCGAGTGCGACAGAGGGCAGAATAGAAGAGGGAAGACAGTGAGAGATTGATGGTTGCGCCAGAGAGAGCCCTCTCTGCACCAAACTTTTTGCTGATACGTTTTTATGGCGACCCTGATGAAAGTTATCAGTCTAAAAGATGAAGTGTTTCATCTGTCTCCCCCTTCCTCCCTATTAAATTATACCAGGTATCTTTCTTCTATCTTTGTTTTGAGGTTGAAAGCAGTTTAGTCAAAGCAACCTTACAAAGGGATCAAAAAAAAAAAGCAAAAAAAAACCGTACCTACAAAATCTACTTCATTAATTGTATAATTTTTTATGCATAAACCAAATTTTAAAGTTTAACAAGCAGTGAAATATGATAGTGATTTTAGTACGGCTTGAACACTTTTTAGTAAGAGCTATAATTGTGGATTATAATGAAAATTTAAATTGCAATGCTAACTCTAGTATATTTCTTTAGTATATATGAAGAACAGTAATATTCATAAACTTGAATCAAAACTTTGATGGAATTGTATGTTTTGATACATACATACTATTGGCGGATGATATCCGATTCACGATTGTGAAGATGTGGATGTTTCCAGAAAGTTTATGACCATTGTGAATATCATGGGGTTTATCTGGAATTCGTGAAATTCTATTAATGCCTCCCTTAGGAGTGGCTCTATGGTTTTTTGGCAATACTAACTGTGAGAAAGGTACTTTATTGAACAATGTATCAGAATAGAAGCTATTTTTTGCGGTGGTGAGGAGCCACACGGCCAATTATTTTATTAAAGAAGGAAATGAAACATTTATTAAAATTTAAACATTTTTTTTTCAAATTTATTTTTAAGAACTGGCAAAACATTTTTTATCATATTTACTATGACAGTTGACTCATTGAGTAATAGAATACTTATTACAAGTGTGCTCTTTGCATGTAGCATGAAGTTTGTTTTCTATCAGATAATCTGGGATTATTGTGGAACTACCCAATCGTTCCACAATCTTTAAGTTGTAGCTCGTGCATTTCACATCCGATACCAAAACGCTCAGGTTCTTTCCTATTTTTGGAATTTGGAGTGGTGATAATGGAGTGGAGTTTAATAAGGGAACTGATAACATTTTCTTTTAATTGTAACAATTAAAAAATTATAGGATAAAAAGTTAATGACATTAAATTTTTATATGTGGAGACCATTTCATTAACTTTTTACCATACAATGAGTAAATACCATATAATACGAGTAAGTGATTGCACTACGTTAGAATTAAAACATTATTATAAGACATACTCTCTCGTATTTCTTAATGCATGAATAAGTCACTTCATTCGCTAAAGTTCTTAAATAAACATTTACGATGGAACTGTTTATCGTTTTATAAAAAAGTTTAATTCTAAACGATTTCTTACGAGTATGTATACAGTGTTGTAAAAAAAAGCAGATTTTTGGTAAAACTACAAAAATCTCTCATCATTTTATTGTAATGTAAGAAATACATTATTATTGCTTTTAGAAATGATGGGAAACATATTTGAAATGGTTATATTTATCGAATCTGTTAGCCTTATACCAATATAAGGCTCTGTTACTAATGCGAATAAAGTATGGCAGTTATTTGTAGTGGTATTTCTGTTTGTGCTTTCAACACTGTCGACTAAACCAAGGAGTGCTTTTGCTAGAACAAGGGGATCTGACTAAGCTTGTTTGTCGAAGGTTCCAGCTCCAATATAAACTGTAGACTTTACGGAGTTTACAGAGTCAGTTACGAAGATTTCAAAAATTTCTCTTATTTAAGTCAATTTAACCGTTTGATTGCATTTTTTTCAAGAGAGAGAGAGAGAGAGTGAGAGTTGGGAGGGAGGGAGGGAGAGAGAGAAAAGGAGGGAGTGAGCGAGGAAGAAAGAGTGAGTAAATGAGAGAGAGAAAAGAAGGAAAAACAGATTAACCGAGGAGAGAAAGAGAGAGAGGTAAGAGAGAGTGGGTGAGAATTGAGAAAGGGAGAGAAGATTATAACACTCGAAAGGCATTCAGATTTAGCTAATCGATTGAAATGTGATTGGAGAGCAGCAGACTGTGGACATATATTGGAGGCTACATTTCGCGTGCACAAATGCCGAGCCAAGCTGCCATTCTGACGGACGCTATCGACAGGTGTTGCTCTCCCACCTGCTAAAACAATCAGTGTTAATTAATTAACCAGCTGATGCACTATCACTTTATCACTACCTTAATTTAAACTAACTTTATGAATAATTAACTTTTTTAATAAAAAATTATTTAATTTGTAAATAAAATAGTTTTAAAATCGCCAAAACGTATTGTATGGTTCTGTATTACTATGGGTTTCCTATGTTCATTTAACTATATACGTACCAAATGCAAATAACTACAAGAAACCATTTTATAATATACTTTTAAACGTTATTTGAATGAAGTGAATAGGAATCGACGAAGACAAGAATGGACTTTGAGGAATGATGCCACAATTTGATACCCAAATCATTTTATCTTGTGCCTCGAATGAGAAATGAGAAATGCATTGATAACTATGTCAAAAATACTTGTGAAATAATAATTATTTTCTCGTTAATTTAAACAATGAAATTTGAATTATTTATATAATTTGTATAACTACAATGATATTAATACCCGCATGAATATTAATGATTACAATAATAATATTGTTATCATACATCTTCGTAATAAGTAAAACTAAATGTCAACATCACTCAATCATCTAGAAATAATACTCATATGAAAGTACAGTGCTATCTATATTCTATAATAGTTGCTTTTTATTAACTTATAGTTTTTAATTTGACCAAATAAATAAATTTAAATGAATTAAACATATGCTATCTAAAGTTCACGTAACGAAATAGATAATGTTAACAATTTATTTATTTTTTTTAACATTTTTGACCTATATAATAATTCTATATAACTCAGTCCGCAGGAGTAGAAATAAATCAAGAAGAAAAAAGGTTCAAGGACAACCGGGCTCAATTTAGCTTAAAAAGCTCACTATAACTAAACGTGCTTTTGTGAAGAATACTATATATTCAAAGAGTGAATTTAAAAACCTCTATAGAACATTTATTAAAAATTTGTTTACTTGATCATTATGAACGAAAATTGTATTTGACATCATACGAAGAATGCAGACTCTCTGTGTCGATGAGATAGAAGCTTTTGATCACCTTACATCTGTATTCGAGCCAATTACCTTGGAATGGATAAAGCTTTTTGTCAAATTATAACTAAAACTACAGAAGTGAAGGACACTTTTCTTTATACCTTTTTGAAGGCAGTTAAGGGACTTAAAATCTGAAGTTGAATTCAGTTACAATAACAAAATGCAGGCTGGATCTGATAAAGGGCATATTGTAGCCTACAATATCGGATTGTAGGTAGCCTACAATATCGGATTGTAGGTAGCCTACAATATCGGATTGTAGGTAGCCTACAATATAATTATGCCCCACTTATATTGTACAGCATAAGAGTCCGATGAGATTCACATATAATAATAATTTTAATAGCATGTTAGATTGATCAGTGAATTTTCTTTTCTTATAACTAATGCAATGATAATAGTTACATGTAAACAGTTGATACACATGATTAAAAAGTATGTATACTACTTTGAAATAAAGAAAACACATGTTAGTTGTCAACGAGTATGATATTTTGTTTACTTATTATAAAATTGAGTGCAGGCCACTCCAGATGTTTTTATAATTAATAATGTTGGCAGGAAAAGTAAAAAGAATTTGGGATTTGGTTGCGCCTTTTAAAGTGTGAGTGTAATGCTTGCTTAGACTGCAGTTTACTCTATCGTCATGACAATTTAAAATTGCTGACATTTTTCAGAGTCAAGAATAAACGTAAGTTCTCAGCGTAACGTAGGAGTGCAGAAGATTATGAATCATATGTGGAAAAAATTTTAGATCACAGTGAATGAGTATCAAACATTGTACAAGCAATGGTATGACTGCTTTACGTCGTTTCAAAGCGACTGTGGGTACAATATTTTCTATCTGGTTTATAAAAAAGGTGAGTTTATTATCAAGATTCAAACCACAACTTCTACACTACTAATAATCACTTAACCATTAGACCGTCACAAACCCAGGATTTTCGGACTCCTTCATTGACAATAGGTAAACAACTAAACAACATGATACAATGAATTCTTCACTTTAAAATGTAAATCTTTTTAAAGCTTTATTCTGTGTTTTCTTCAGCACGTTAGAACAAAGAAGGGACTCAGAATGCAGCAAAAATGCGTTATTGATTCGGATAAAAGCTTCACATAGCTGCAATTATATTGTGTGTAAATATTTGTAGATTAATGGCAAAATGATTACGCCCAAGAAAGTTGTTTAATCAGATTTACCACGATAATATAACATATTACAACGAAAAAGCTGAAGGTGAAAAAGAGTGACAATTGATTGATGGTAGACTGTCACTTTTGATGACGATGATGAATGTATTAACAATAAAGAGTTGAGATACCATATAATAATATATTCGTACAGCTTCTCGAACACTGATTTTCAAAGTTCAAACATGGGTTTCATGATGATTTTTTTTTAGCCTTGAAAATGCCAAACAATTTTTAGCAAAACGTCGACGTATAAACAGGAATGTAAATTCTTTAGACCAGAAATCCTCAAGAAAGCTATCTTTGAAGTATAATAATATATTTAGTAGCTACGTAAAGTTGGCTTTGTTAGGCAAGATCTCCTCTGAACTCTAAGCATAATGGCAATGCTATTTAATCCTCACTGAAAGCGTGAAATAAGACTACTGAGATAAAAGGTGAAACTTACTTACTGATGCGTTCATCATATCATTACTGTTATTACTAAAAGGACTGTTGCAAAAACCTGCTGGAGTTAAATAAGAGTATTGCAAATAACTCAGGTCCAGTTGGTATCATACATCTGCGTAGAGCAGCGTACCACTATGTACCATTTGAATCCGGATCTCCTTTCATAACCAGTAGAAGTATTTCACTGCAATATATAGGCTATTTTTACACGTATAATCTTTGAAGAAGGTTAATAAATTCGACATGAATTATTTTCAAGCTACCAAGTTTGATAAAAACTAGATATGTCTTTCAAAACTGGAGAACAATTATGTCTTTCAACAAGTGTTATTAGTGGTCTATACGAACTTTTTCCTGCCTAGTTTACTACGACGGCTATAAGTGTTTCAAGAAAAAAATCATGAAACCGATGAGAAGTCATGTTTTAAATTTTAATGATTTGCGAAAGAGAAGATGTGATTCGTATAGTTTGAGTCTGTTCAGGAATAAATATGTTTGATTGAAAGAGTCTGGCAAATGGGCAGCGTCTAGGGCTTTTAAACAGAATAAGTAAGTAAAAGGCATTAAATCTCAGAGATGATTATGATATGGCATAATTCGTAATGCATGAATAAAGTAAATGTTTAAAGAAATCAAAACAAGCCGAGTAGTGAAATAAAAGATTTGAAAAATCCTTTCCTGCTAAAATAGTCGGAATATTTAGGACTATTAGATCACGAAGTTTTTTGAGCATTCCTCTCCTCAGAGAGGAAGCAAAAACTGTTAGTTTGACGTGCTTACGTGCATTGTCTTATGATAGAAGCTGCGTTGGTCTACCTAGTCTGGAGTAGATTGATAACAAGTACACAACTTGTGAAATGAGAAACATTTTCTATGAAAAGATAAATATTTAGAATATTGGATCTAGGATATAAAGATATAGCAAAAACACAAAAAACTAAATTTACTATACATTTCAATAACTTTTTGGAATAGCATTAGTTTAAAGAGAAAATAGATGAATAGAGAGTAAAAACTGCAAGAAGGTGTTTGGCTCAAATCAATAGGAGTCTTTAGTAATGTTATTGTGGGAGCAACACTAGGCCGGTAATGGGCCTCTCCTTCAACTATAACTAAGTTAATATCGAGGGCCGACCTTTCGAGCAGTTCAACAAGACTCAATGCAAGGCACTCATTACTTTTTCGCACCTGGAATAAAAGACTTGCATCTTTTAATTCTGCAGAGTGGTAATACTAAAATTAAGTCTCTATGCAGAGGCTGCCAATGTCATAATTTTCTGTTATCTTTACCTGAAATTGCTTATTATTATTTTTTTCTTCATCTACTTTATATATATATAAAATATATAATATATAATATATGTATAACAAGATTACACCTAAACACTTTAAATAACAATCAATGATCAAACCACAATATGAAATGGGAAAAAAGACTAAGATCTTTCTTTAAAATGTTTACAGATCTTTGAGTTGGGTTTTGGACTGACGAAAATCGCGTGTTACGGTTGAAAGATCTTAGTCTTTTTCCCATTTCATATTGTGATTTCATCATATATATATATATATATCTATATATATATATATAAAGATTTCACATAAACACATGAAACAACAATCAATGATCAAACCACAATAAGAAATGGGAAAACAAGACTAAGATGTTTCAACCGTAACAAGCGGTCTTCGTCAGAGTCAAAAACCCAACTGGACCCAAAAACCAGTTGGGTTTTTGACTCTGACGAAGACCGCTTGTTACGGTTGAAAGATCTTGGTCTTGTTTTCCCATTTCTTATTGTGGTTTGATCATTGATATATATATATATATATATATATATATAACATTATTAATATAAATTAGGTTTAGTTAGAAATATCCATGGAACAAGTTTGCACATGAACAAGTTGTATTAATAAAATAACGCGTTTTGAACACGCATTTTTTTTTTTAGATTTATATAACACGCGTAGTTTTTAAAACAATTTGTTTATGTTGAAAAATACTCAATTATGTTCCATTATGAGTAAATATTACCTAATAACTGACCATATAACTACAGAAATCAGATGGATCCTTATTTACTTCACTTCACAACAGGGTTTTATATTGAAATATTAATTTATTTTGAGAAAAAATTATAGTCTTCAATAGTTTTAGATTATGATGATTGTGCAGGAGGATTTGGATGTCTTGAGAGCTTCTTATGAAATATCTTTTTCTGGTGTTGAAGGGTAATATTGGATATATATTAGACAGGCATTATGTCGAATGTAGACTGCCCATGTTTATGCCGTATGTTAAGAAAAGGATGATAAGTTGTAATATATAAGTTTTCTTTTCATTAGTATGCGTTTATAAGACTTACTGAGTTACACTTATATATATATTTATTTAATAAACAAACTTATTTTAGGACACTTTAGCATTCATCATTGTCTCATCTTTTACAGGGTTCCAATGAATTGTTTACCATCATGGCTATGAATGGCGAGACAGAAAATATTAATGCTTAGTATTGTTTGTAGTAACTAGAATATTAAGTGGTGAAAAGTAAAGTCAGAATTCAAAATTGCGTCTTTTGACTATTTTTTTAATTTAAAAATAATCAAATTAAAAGTTGTATAATTGTAAACCTATCAGTATTAAAATTTACAATGTAGTTAGCATTGTGCAGTTAAAAACACCTATGAGTGATTTTGTATGAAGTACTCCTTAATTATCTGTATTTAATGATGTTAAGTAGAAAACATTTAGAAATGTCGTTGCATATTGGTAACACGTTACAGTGCCAAATAAAATGTGTAGGTAAGTGCCACATTGTATACTTATAGATCACCACAGAAGTCGTAGCCTCTGATTGACATATCTGTTATATTTGATAATTTGTTCTCGCTGTTGTCGTTTTTGCACCCCCCAGTGTTTTGAGACCCCGCCTGGCTCTCCCGTACTACTCTGCCAGAGGGCGCTAGTGTGCAGAGCAGGACCACAAGTGACTTGTGAGACAGTGCTTGGCACCAATGGACTCTGCCAGATCGTTATGAGGTAATTCAGTTCCAGTTTGTTGCAGCAATATTTAATATGCAACCTGCTCTGGAAAAAGTAGTTCTCAGTTAATATGTTTGACATAACTAGACCATTTCAGTTTAACCTCCCTACATGACCAATTACTATTTACTAGGCTAAATTAACCTTACTTACTTACTTGCCCATAAACTGACATGGAATGACTTTCTTCTTTGCGTTCAGTTACCGAGAGTCATAAAGACTTCAGCGCTAGGCCTTGTATAAATTATATTTACGTATACATGGATGAAGAAAGGTAATGTGTCGAATGAAACTGTGTGGATAAAACTAATGTATGATAAAAAAAAACTCGTTACATATCTACTTTATTTATTTATTTAATTTATTTTTTTATTTACTTGTTTTATATTTATTTATTTCTCTGTGGTATCAAATCTTGAGTCTTATGTATTTTATTTAAAATTTGAGTTTTCAATATTTTTTTCATAAATAAACTTGCTTATTTGAAAACATTTAAAAATGTTCTTATGAAATATTTTTTCCAGACAAAATTAACTTCTTCTTCTTGCTAGAGGATAAGTTTAACAATTACAAACATTTAACTATTATAAAAATATTTGTGTTTATTAATACAAATACTAATACTGTGTTAATACATCATAAAAGTATTAATACAGTATTAGTATTTGTAGCCTCTGACTGACACATCTTTAATGACAGATTGACGGAAAATAATATGTCAGTCTATTATTTTTAAATTATAGGTTTATTTGGAAATATTGAAACCTAATATTTCATTCTATAACATGCACAAAAAAGATTTCCTATAATGGAGGTTATATGATAGGAAATATTAAAATTATTCAGAGGGTTTTATGGTCCTTCTAAAAGTAAGGAGAACGGTACGGTCCGACATTTTAGGCATATTGTAACAGTCATACTGTTTTAATTTAATTTTACTGGGAGAAATATTATATTCTCAAATTAAATTCAACAATTGTTTTAGTAGACTGCGTGTGCAGAACTGATTTTACTTTGGTCACAGTTCTGGAATCATGTATTTTTGGATTCAACATTGTTTTACAGACTAGAACCTGCTGGAAGCTATGTCCTTCAGCATGATTTTTGTGAAACCATTCTGTCTATGGGACAGAAATTCTAGCATTCCAATGATTTTTATTCTGCAAACTACTATAAACTAAGGAGAATAGTAGAACTCTCCTCTTATATTTACAAGTAATATCAAGGTAAACAGTAGTTTATATTAGTTTTTTAGTATTTTTAACATTAAGCCTTAATTCAGTAGAAGAAAAATGTTCAAAAAGAGAAGACCTCATTTGTGAACGCAGAAAGTTAAATATGGGATTATAAAATTGGGTGATACCTTAAAGGTAAAACACCATACTTTAAAATACAACTACTTCCATTTTGCTGCATATAACATCATGTAATGGTTGTTTATAAACATAAATAACCAATTTATGTAATTGGTGATTTATAAAGAAAAACTATTAAAGATCCTATTCAAATGCTTACTGACTCAATTGGTTTAGAATTTGGTTTCGTTTCTGTTGGTTGTCGGTATCGGCAAACGACGCTGTAGAGTAAGGAGTGAGAAAGCACTGCCAACCTGCCCAAGAGACTGAGATAGACATTTACACGGCCCATTCATCAACAAAACAATACCTATAGGTATCTTGGTGTAAACATCTTTTAAAGTTATTAAACACTGTAATAACAAATGTTATTACATATTAAACAATGTAAAGTTATTAAAGACCATGTCAATTAAACACTGTGGAAAAGCCTATTTTGAGTTACTTATATTGAGTTATAAGGAGCAAAAAGTGTTCCAACTGCCAAAGGTACATTCTCCAACATTTATAGTCCTTCGCAATATTCTTTAATGTCTGTTATACATACCAAATCATACAACATTAACAACAGTTCATTATGTAGCAATAAACCTGTTATTAATCTTTCCACGAACAACTTCTTCAAAATAATTCTTATTACTTGGTTTTAAACATCTCTAATATCCTGGGAAATCCCCAAAGACGTCTAAAGAGGATGTGACCAAAAGACCTACTTAGTTTAACCACCCTATATCATTGTCTCCGAAATCACACTCCAAAAATTTCATAATTTCTAATGTGTAATTTTGAAAATATTTATTTTTTTATAATTTTGTATTTTTCTTTTAAAAAATTAAGTTTACTTAATATAAACATAATTTCTAACTCCTTATGGTACGATATCATAAGTTAATATGACATCAAGAAGTGTAATCATTGGATTATTTCTTCCCATAAATGCCACTTGAATTTATCAATTCTATCTCTGGCATTAGTAACGTTTTTCAAATTATATTTTTGAGATTATTTAAAAAAAAATCTTAAGTGGCCTACACTCAACTTTACTATAAGTAAATTTAATATCAATCTTCTTGGGTATATAATATATAATGTCTCATTTAAGCATAATGTAAACTTCTAATTGAGAGATGTTTATTAGTCTTTCATTCCTGAGGTAGTACAGATAGTGATTTATCCACTTATCAATATATAAGCTTATTTTTGTATAACACACCACTGATGCAAATAATCTCATTAGTATAACTACAGCAGTAATAGTATTTTTGAAAAGCCAAAGTAAAAAATTTCTTGATACAAAATAATCTCCTGCAAGAGAACATGACTTTTGTTCACCCACACACACACACACACACACACACACACACACACACACACACACAGACATCATCGAGAAAACATCATAAAATGACTTTTGGGACCTCAAAACATATAATTCCATCAAAATCTCAAGATCAAATTTTTTCACGATCACTATACTTTACTTATAACAAAGTAAAAATATATTAAAACAACCACGAACAATGTTATAAATTTTGCACAATGAATTTTGCGCAATATCTTGAAAAGGTTTCCTCTAGAAACACTTGAATCAATTATTTGAACCTGGTGCATATCTTTAAAAATTAAAAGAGACTACAGTCTGGTTCCTTTACATTGTCGACGTATTATTTAAACACATGTAAATAATTAAAAATATTTGTTATAAGTAAAGACCCTTGCCATAAACAATGATACTAATTATATTTAAAGTAATTAACAACATCCAGTAGTCATATTAAAATAATTTAATAAATTAAGTCGATTGTTTATTAATATTGATAACAGGTTTTCTTACAGAATGTTGAATACAGCCCACTCTTTGCTGGCAAACTATCAATAAAACTGGGTAGCTTGTTACTAAAAAAAACATTATTTATTATCACCATTGTCAACTTTCTTTGAGCTCTAACTAGACTGGGGCATGAAGGAGAAGATCTTAACATCGAGCCAGGAATGTTTTTCAACAACTTTAAACCTATGATTTGAATGATATAACATTTATTTTTAAATTTTAATGAATATGACTCCAAGTATTTATTGAAAATGAAATGTTTCATTTATACGACTTAATAAAGAGGTAACCTCATTTCACCGATTCCAAGGCGAGTTAGCGTCTATTAAATTTTCATTACATTTAATTACATTAACTACTAATTACTTATTAATGATGAAATGGTTTCTAATTGGGATTTAATTAAGATCGTCCAGTTAAATTCTAAACTTCAGGTTGTAATGAAACGGTGCATTAACTTAAAAAGAGCATACATCATATACAACTAACTTTGGGTCCAAGTAGAACAAATATATTTTCTAAATTAAAGATTCCGAATATATTTTATCCTTGGTGCTTTTTATTATCATTTTTCTCTTCTGCAGGCCTCCTATATTACCTCTAATAAGGAAAAGGAGTTATATGTTTTTAATAATACACAATGAAATTTATTAATGTACTATATTTACTTTTTTAGTGTTCTAATATTTATATAACTTGTTTAAAGTGATTCATCTTTGTGTTTGATGACATAAAACAAGTTTTTCAAGTACACATCACACTCTGTGAGCTATAATCAGAGTCACATCTGTCCTCGACATCAAGTCGACCCGGATATTTATTCACTCTGAATCTAGCACGCTTCATTTTAGAATGCATCAATCATGCAAAAATAGTGAAATCACATATTTAGTAATTCAACAATTCAACTCAAATCAATTGAATTGAGTTCAAACTATGAATCAATTTAAGCTGCTTCAGTTTAATAATGTACTCGTAATAGCTTTGTTTTAAAAGTTCTGGTAGCTAATAATACTCTAAGGCAGGAGTTTTCAATTGGGGTGAAATTCACTTCCAGGATAAATTTTGGGTTTTTCCGGGGGTAAATTGTTTCCATAGTTAGTTTAAAGAGTGAGAAAAGCAATTATAGCTTTTAACATCTTCATTACATAAAAATTGTACTTTATATAATAAAATATACTTTATGTTTTATATTATCATATAAAACATAATACTACTTTAATTGTATTTTAATATATTTAATTGGCATTTAGTTTGTAAAACCATATTTAAAAAAATTCTATGTAGAAGTGCAAATGAATATATAATAATAACGAAAAAAGGAAAAAAAGTTGTAATTTTTGCACATTATTTAGATGTAATGCGTAAAAAGATTATATAGACAAAAGTGTTGGGGATGACATTGTGATGAAAGGGTGCATAGATGAAAACCCCTGCTTTAGGAGGTCAGAACTACCCCTGAGGAAGAGAACAGCGGGGGGATGAGAGGGGCTTTACTGAACAAATAACGTATTTGGCTCATCTGGAGGTAAATGTGTTTTTCTGCAATGTAAAATAATCAGAGGGATATATACTCTTTTTATATTAAAAACTGTTATATATTAACTGTTATTTATAGACACATGCATTTGGTTTATGAATAATGTTATCACCTGAATTTTAATATGAACGGAAAAAGCACAGCCATTTCTTAACTGCTGTTTATGGTAACCTACCTGCACAACAGCTGATCATAACTATCTCTGACAAATAATTCTCATTAACAAAGTTAATGGAATCAAAATACAAATTATTTTGTATTGTTGGAATGATGCAGAGGCATGAGCGTCGATGTTCATTGCTGTAACATTGGTCAAGCTCCCTCTTAACTTTGCAAACTTGTTCTAAGAGGCTTATATCTATTGCCACATGAAGTAAATCTACATGGACCCTTGTCTCTTAAAAATAATCTCCATAAGACCTCCTAAGAAATTTACATCTTCTAATATATAGCTCATCAACGTTTCTGTCATATTACAAAAAAAAAACTTTATCAGATATATGAAGCAAAAATCATGGAAAACAGATTAGAGATTGAAATCGTCAGAAATACAAGCAGTATCTGTAGGAAAGGCAAATACTTTGTTGAAACGTAATTTTGTGAACTGAACAAAGGGTAATTCAAACTTCTCAGAGTAGTGGTTTTGTCTTTTAACTTAAGCTGCCACTGCGTTAAAACTAACCTAAAACCTGCAAGTGTGTAGACCCACTTGTTCTGCAAACTTTCTCAGCAATGCTTCAACTGAAATCCCTCTTTAAAACTAAATTAACTTATAATAGCAACTAAACCAGGACCCTAAATTAATTGGTCCATATTAACTCCTTGAAAGGTTATTTGAATTAACTTTAAATGAGTTCTCCTATTAAATTTAAAATAAAAGTGATGGAAAGTTTATGTCTAATTATTACAGCTAGTTTTTATATTTTTACACTTCTAAAATGATGTACCGGTAATTTTATATGTTAGCATGCTTAAAACAATTAAAATATAACTATGTAGTAAAATATTATATAAGCTTACTATATGTTTATGTAGTTTATGAAATTTAATATAATTAAGTTTATATTATTTTACAGAAAACTTTGTTAAACAAAATTCAAGGAACGGTAATTACTATAATGCTCTTATTACATTAGATACATTAAAGCCAGAACTCAAAATATATTTATCCTAGAGTGAAAGAATTAGAGCCATTCTTGGTCTTAAGTATAACTGAATCACTGAGAGTATAAAATATTACTTTGAATGAAACTAGCAAATAGTATATTCTTAAAGAAATTAGAAGAGGCAAGTTAGTGGAATAACGGTTAAGGAAACAAAGGATTGTCTAAAACAAATTGGGAGGAGTTATGGAAGGCTATTGTCGGAGGATGTCTGGGAATAAAGGGACTGTTGGAGTGGGAAGGACTTGAGGCAGGACATTAGGGCATTGTTAAAGTTGTGTTCCATTTGTCGAGGGACAGAGTAGAGTGTGCAGATTAAAATCTAATAGAGGACTCTGCGCTGGAGCCTCGGCCCCCCATTGACGCCATTATCATTTCTAATAGCTCGTCAATATTCCGTGGACGTCATTTGTTTACCTATCTTGGCCAACTCAAAGAGAAATCTGAAATCGCGGCAACAAATGCCTCTTATAATCAAAACTAGAAGCTGTTCGCAGCAACCTCAACGTTTTCTATTAAATGAATTTAATAACCAAAGGCTATCCCGGTGTCCAGTTATCCATATGACAAACAAGCAACCATAGCAAGTCAGGTTTTTCAATATTTCAATTTTCTGAAGACGTGGTAAACAAATACTTAGATTAAAATAAAAACATTAAAAAGAAAATAAGATATTTATTTTTATCGATATACTAACACTTATACTACAAAGTATTTTATTAGGACTTTCCAAAGTAACTTTAAAATTACAATAATATATAAGAAATGAAGAGATAGGGATTTTTAAATATTCAACGAGGTAGGATATCACTCTTGAGAAAGGATGGCATATGCCAAGCAGTGGCTAAGACCACTACATATTAGAGTTTCATTATGAAACGTAAAATGTCGCATCCTGTAGCAGATTCACCAAAATTTAGGTATACATCCACCCACCCAAATACAATACAGACATCATCATAAAATGATCAAACATTAATCATATAAGCCTAGAAATATGAAGAAAACTGTAAACAACCAAAAATCAATGTTACTAATGATTACTGTGTAGTAAACAAGCAGTATCATAAGTTGTAATAAAATTATTATGATATAAAATTATCAAAAAATGGTGTGATAAATAATATAACACATTTCTTTTAATAGTGTTACATCTCTAACTATATATTTGTTAAATCAGGTTTCTATTGCTTTTGTCAGTATAAGACTTTGCTTTGTTGATAGAATAGGTTTCCTGGACCTTAAGAATAGCCTAATTCCTTCGAGCGTTACAACGAAGTCTGAACTAATATGACCAGCAAGTAATTGCTTTACTCATAAATTAAATCACTAAATTAGACTGATTGTGACAGAAAGCACTCCTTACTGGTGCCGTGTGACAGACTGGATGGAAATCTACCCTGGTGGTTCAGCTAGAGAAGCACGAGGTTATGCGAGCCTAAGTGTCTTTCCGTGAACCTTTCAGGTCTTAGAGCAGGCATGGGCAACTGTTTGTCACCTGCGGGCCGCACTTTACTATTTTCGAGTGGGTGAGGGTCGCATGATGATACACATATGCAAGAAATATTACTTTTCCATACATACTTTTTTTTCACTTTGTTTTTATTTGTTTTACTGTCGCAGGCCTGATTTTCTTTTTCTTTCCATTATTTTACTTTCTTTATTTCTTTATAAATGTTCAAATGACATAAATTCTCTCATCATTCTTTTATAAATTCTCCATCACTGTAGGTTTTCGAATATTTAGCAATTTTTTCTGCAACAATGTAACTGACTTGCACAATATCATTATTCTTATTCTGTTTCTTAACAAAAAACGTTTTCTGTCCTATCAAGGCTTTTCTCAGTTTTTCAAGATTGTGATATGAAGGATGTTTTGTCAAGTAGTCTTTTCAAATTATACTCCTTCAATACACTAATTACATCTGAACAAACGAGACACACTGGTTTCTCTTTCCATATCACAAAAAAAATAGTCTATCGTCCACTTATCTTGAAACACACGACCTTCATCAATTACCTTTCTTTTCTTCGACATACTTGGGGTTCAAATATTTCAACAAATGTATTCTTGGCTGTGTGGATACAAGGAGAACTATGCTCTTCATGGGTTGATAGAAATGGAATGAATGACAATAATGATTTGCTCCCTTTTATATGGAAACACAAGACAAAAAGTGAAAGCATACGGACTAATCCCCAGTAAATCTCCAAACTGACCGACAGACTATTAACTAGGATTAAGATTCTGGTTAAAAGGGGGGGTAAGATAAATATCTTTTCCCAGTGGGATTTCCGCGGTTAAATTGATTTTCCAGGCCCGATAACCCCCCTTGGGATAACCTTCGACTGAGAAAGGAATTTTGAAGACGAAGGCTGGGCATTTACTAATTTGAGTTTTTTTGTTTTTTGTTTTTTAAGAAACCTAAAAGGCTCCGCGGGCCGCATTTCAACACGTCGCGGGCCGCAGGTTGCCCATGCCTGTCTTAGAGCAATCGTGTTGGCATTACAACAGCTGAAGTAGTCTAACAGCAAGGAATAGTTTGCTGGAGGACTCTTGAGCACTTTCAAGCTTTTACATTCGCAGTTGACAGAGATCGACTGGTAGCAGGCAGTGGTGGGAGATCTGATTGGACTATTATTCGAACCAACGTGATATCTCTGTAAACAAAAAGTCCAACCAATCGAGCAAGCAAGATTCTAGTAAATGCAGCCGAAGGTACCAGTTGAACTCAGCGAGATAAAAAGGACTCACATAGGGGTTCTGAAGTTTAACTTCAGTTCAAGTCCAAAGTTCAAGTTTAACTTTGAAAAGTAATTTTGATGAAAACATAAAAAATACAAAGTTGCTATTTTTGTATGATATTTATGTTTTTTTTTGTTACTAAATTACCTATATAATTTACTTCTAACACTAACGTAAAGGTGGTTGGTTAGACGATGTAATACTAAACAATATAATACTGACAAAGACTGTTTTCAAAATAAATATACTCAATTACGATTGCTGTTAACATATTGTACATAACAAAATTTTATATTTCTATTTTGTTAAAATAATTTAAACAAATAATATCTTTAAATATCTTCTTTTTTTCAATAATAGTGAAATATGTAGATTGTGGGCAATATCTAACCATTTCCTGAATGAGATACCATCAGTATGAAACAAGCGGCCTTCCTTGCGGAACGAGTTATACCAGCGTTATCATCTGCAGTCGGGAAGTGGTAGCAATAACCGAACGCGCCTCCACAGCCGTCATTTGAATCTCTGAAATATATACAGAGCGCAGCATTCAACATGTCATTACATTTAATTGATAATAACATTCTGGGTTTCTTTTTGAAATTATTAATTACTAACTCATATAATTAAGTGAATTTCATTAATAATTTTGCAGGTTATACCTAGAGATTCTTACTTCATCAAAATAATGGAGTGGAATGTTAAGTATTAGTTTACCTGCTGCAAGTATAAAATGAAGACTGATTCAGACTGCAATAAGAAGTACATCTTTTGATTCATTTGAATGGTTATTCTAGGTCCACCATTCCGATTTAGTGGGGAGCAAATATATTCCTTGCCTGCTGAGATTTGTTGTATATTATCTACCAACAAATTGCGAGAGCAGAATCCCTTTATATCACGGTTGTGTCTGTGGTTGGCTGACTGAGCTGCAATATTACTAGAGCTGAGTGATGCAAAAGTTACTTAGACTACTTATTTACTAATGAATGAGGTATTTAGAACATTTTAACTTGACCAGATGTTAGGACAGCTGGCAACACAAAAGAGTCTTAGAGTACAGCTATATTAACAATAGACGGTAGTAGGCAGGTTGCAGTAGGTTAGGTTAGGTTAGGTTAGGTTAGGTTGCAGTGGCAGTCCCACAAGGGAACACACGTAGGCCAAGCATTGGCCCTTTGTGATACCACACAATGAAGATTGATTCTACAGTGGGAGTACTACATTTTGCCTAACTCAAATGTATTTAGAGTAGGGATCTTTAACGAGTACCTGACATCGTACAGGCTTGGGACCGGCGGTTTAACGTCCTTCTCCGAGGGACGACGCGCTCAGATTTATACACCTCCCGCGTGAATAAATCGAGGGCCAGGTGAGGATCGAACCCCGGTCCTATCAGTTCAGAGGCGAGCACGTAACCACTGAACTAGCCTGGCCCCTTCTAGGCAGAATTAACTACCTGCTCATGCTAGACAAAAAAAAAAAATTGTTTACTCATTTAGTAACAATGGAGACCTCAAAGGCAGGATAGCTTGACTCCCACATTGCGAGGGAGCTATAGCTCTTTGCTATGAGGAAAATACAGTTTGATGACATGGGCTTACTGAGCGCTGACATTATGTAAACTAGGGGAAAGAAAGTAGGGTGAGTTATCAGACAAGCCACAGACTTTTAAACTGGACAGATTTACCACTCTAAATGAAGAGAGCTGGATCAAAAGTGCTATATAATGCTCCTGGCACAAAACAACTCTAATTCTCATATTTAGAAGGGTGTATGGCACAGAAGAACGACAAAGCACTGCTTTAGTAACAAGATGATATGTAAGTTTGTCAAACACAGCTTCCATATTGAAAAAGCTGGATAACACAAAGATGTTAAAATAGTTATCTTGCACCAAAGTAAGCTTGTAAGGTGGGCTAAGCGACCACGCACCCTTGAAGAGCTAGATGACACGAAACGACCTTAGAGCACTGCTGTGCTTTTATTAGAGGCGTCTAGGAGGCAGAGCTGAGTTCCCATATAATTTATGAATATCATTGATCTTCCTAAGAACACTTCTTGGCAACAAGAAAGTCTATAAGACTGGATGTTTTTTTTATCTATGAGCTTATCTATGAGCGTATCATTATTTAAGATCTTATCTATTAATACTCATAGAAGAAAGTCACTATGATAGAAAGACTTATTTTTTACGATTTATTTGTTTTCTAAAATACAAAAGGTAACATGAAATTGATATCTGTATGTATGTGAGTGTTTGTGTGCTTCTGAGTATACGTCTGTTTGTTTGTGTGTGTGTGTGTGTGTGTGTGTGTGTGTGTGTGTGTGTGTGTGTGTGTGTGTGTGTGTGTGTGTGTTGTGTGTGTGTGTGTGTGTGTTGTGTGTAAGCATTTTTGTAAATGCGCCGGCAAATCTTAAAAATGAAGGTGTTCTAGTGTTACTCTACATTCGAATGTGAGCTATGGAAAAAACTTGCCCATGACATCTCTTGTAAAGGGTTTAAAGAGCCGTTTGTTTTAGTGTCTGCACGTTTAACTTTGTGAATAGCTATCTTATCTATTATAAATAATAACTCTATAATCAAAAATAATTTAATGTTTTTCATGAAAAAATTTATTGTTATAAAGTTATGATTTGATTCTATTTATTCGTGTCGCCTTAATCATATAGCAGATAACACCAGAAGGCATGAAAGTTTTGCTTGTTGCATCAACAAGCTATACTGCAGTTCTTCAACCCAAGAAATTTCTAATTCAAATATTAAATGTTATGTTCTTACTAGACTCTATAGAAAGTATGACGCTATTGAAATTAAAATACCAACTTCTATTTGGTTTTTTCAGTGGATTTGTGGAAGGTCAAATTTATAGTGAAAATGGTTTCAAATAACTGAGATAAGAATAGTAGAAATAAAATCAAATAATTAAACGAATAGTTAAAAAAATAAACATTAAATCAATTTATTAGCAAAAAACTTGTAATAATAGAAATTAATTGAAGTAGTGAGTGTAATAACCAGTGAGAGAAGTAGTTATATGGATAACTATCAACGACTACGTAAAAATTGGAATGAAATAGCATATTTATTATAAATAAATCTAGAGTGGCATACACTCAAGTTTACTAAGAGTAAACAAAATATCAACCTCTTGGGTATATATTATATAATGTCCCATTTAGACATACATGTGTCTAAATATGAGATGATTATTATTCTTTCATTGCTAGTGATTGGTCAAATTATCACTGTATACGCTTATTTTTGTATATCACACAACTGATGGTTGTATATCACATTGTTTTGTATATCACATCAGTATAATACTTTTGCAAAAGGCCTAGTGAAGTTTCATGTCATGAAATAGTCTCTTACAGGAGAACAAGGCTTTTATTCCTATAGCCTGTGGATCTCTTACATAGCTGTCTGTAAGATTAGGTGGCCACAGGATTTGTTACATTGGATAACGTTTATCCGAACTCCTTTTACATTGAGGTTTTAAGCTAAGACCTTCCCATTGAGGCTTCATATATATATTTCTACTTTGTGTGAATGTCATCAGAACATGTAACAAAAAAGTCAGTGTCATCAAATCATGGAAGAATTAGCTTAAAATTAGTATCCGTTTTAAAATATAAAATGAGAGATTTCTTTCCATAAATGTCAATATTATCCAAAGATAATATGATTCATAACCACAAGAATATCTATATCTGATATTAAGTTTTGTTCAAGGGTTCAAGATACAGATTGATTAGAGCATTTTGTTAGACAAATCCTTCCTTCCATGGGAAGAATCATGAATTGTTTGATTGGCTTTGATTTTTGAGATGCAAGAATATTATTCCTTTTACATCTTATATTACGTCATTTGAAATGTTTTCATTACACCTCTAAACAACAATATTATTTCAGTTGACACTCTTAAAAAAGTTAAAATACATTAAATTAAAATAATTAAAATGTCACACTGTGGTTCATATATTGATTTTTTATTTGAGTGTTTAATGCGAATAGTGATATATTTATTAGGATTCATAAGCATGCATACTGACATTCTGGCTTAAGGGTATAGAATGTTCCAGGGATAATTAAAGGTAGATGGAAGGAAGTCTACTTGAAGGGTTGGCTCAAAGAATAACTAATGACAAAGGGGGGAGTAGAGATGAGACGGCCAAGTTAATGCAAGAGTTGCCCAAGTTATATGGGTAAGTTAGAGATGACAGTCACACACTCAGCCAACTTCACTCAGAGGATAATAACTACTTGTAATGCCCTGGTCTTCTGCTGGATATGCCCCGCCCAGACTTAACTTGCTTTCCTTGTTACTTGTGCACCATGAGAAGTACAACATAACTTTGATCCAAATGGGCTTCAACAAACCGCAACTCACCAGTAATGCACGCGTTAACTTAATTGATTGGCTATTCACGCCTGTACAAAAGTTAACCATTGACATACAACTTAACTTACTTTATGATCATAACGGTATGTTACTTTAGTAAAAGCGAAGTATAGTGTATATATATATATATAATAAAAAAATTTTCAGATTTACACATTTTGAATTCCTCTAACTTATTGGAGGAGTAAACTGCGTACTAACACTCACACAGTCACCATTTTCACAAATTGGTACTTAAAGAAATGCATACATAACAATCACTGTTTGTGATTAGCAGAAAAATACGCGTTAGTTGAACTCCATGTCCAGCACTAAATTAAAGTTAAGTCAACTAAACATGACATTTATGATGTGCAATGATGACCATCAGTGTGCAGACACACTACTGAAACTGCAGTCCTTAAATTCATCGTGCGTCACTACCAAAGGGATAAAAACTACTTTAAATATATTACCACAGAATAACACTAGTACAACTATATGCATAAGAATCCTGTGTGCACGCGCGTAGTGTGTACATCAGAAACACACTAATTCAAGAATATCACTTATTGTGCGCAGCCACCAAAGAAACGAGTGCACAACACACTTTTTAATTGCATTTATAGTATTCATCGTGATGACTACAATCATGGACAGAATAAAAGAATTGTAAACATAACAGAAAAACTTGAATCTGATAATAAATTAAAAGAATGTCTTATTAACTTTAAGATGTACGAATAGAGGATCCGTTTTTAAAAAAGCAATTTTTTAAGCATTAAAAACATAAACTTACTCCTTGTGATATATTCAAACCATTTAACCGCCATTAATCATATACTGTTCATAATTTTTGAAGAATTCAATAATATTTGATTGCATTCGAACTATTGAATATTTTTTTTAAATGAAACTGAAGCCAAAAATGATATCAAGAAGATTAAGTTAAATCTAAAGTCTCTTTTTCGAAGGACACTCTAAAGTGAAGATGAGATCAATAAGATTTCATAAAATACCTTCTCCTCTGGCACGGAGCCATATTGGCATTACTGACGCCTCTGCCCACTCTGCCAGTCTTTCCTTTCCACTAATACGCTTTTAATAACGTTTCAATGTTGCAAAAGCCACGCAACCATCGCTATCTTTCAACACTGCTTTATAATGACTAATGATTTTTATTATTTTCTTAAGCTGAAGTAAAACCATAATCATGCAAATCAGTTCCAAGTACATATTAATGGACTTCCAAGTTTTGAGAAATTTTAGAACATACTTTGTTTATATATGTCTAAGTCATTGCATATATATATATATATATATATATATATATATATATTATAAAACAGTTCAAAAGTGAAAATAGGTAACACACAAACTCAAATTTTCGGGTAATCCGTCTTCAGGAGAAAAGAGAAAGGGAGACCAAGCACGTTGTAGACGCAACGGCTTGTAACCCAAGCCGTTGTGTACTATATGTGGATATAATATATTATAATAATATATATATTATATATACTATAATATATATATATGTATATATATAGGTGTGTTCTCTAATCGGGGTTCGGTCAATTTTCCAGGATAACAAATCAAACTCTCGTTGCCAACGTTTCGGTTTTATTTAAAACCTTTTTCATAGACAGAAGTAAGAATTTTTTAACTAAGAAAATGAAATTTACGTTACTAATTAATTATTTAAATAATGTAAATTTAATTTTATTGGTTAAAAAATTCTTACTTCTGCCTATGAAAAAGGTTTTAAATTAAACCGAAACGTTGGCAACGAGAGTTTGATTTTTTATCCTGGAAAATTGACCGAACCCCGATTAGAGGACACACCTATTCTATCAAACGGTCGATATATTATTGAATCTGTTTTATATATATGATCAAAACCGCAAAGTGAGAAGGGGAAAAAAAGACTAAGATCTTTCAACCACAACAAACGGCTTCTTCCTGATGACGAAGGATGTCGAAATATCGAAGTGAGTTCTGTAGTGACTTTCTTTGTTCTTTCCCATGTGTTGAAATTTATATAATATATATATATATATATATGTGTGTGTGTGTGTGTGTGTGTGTGTGTGTGTGTGTGTTTGTTTGTGCGCATGAACTCATGACTGTGTTCTTTTGTAGTAAGTTTTCTCTAAACATTCTTCTGATAAGAGATGATATTGAAAATTTAATAGAAACACTCCTCCTTAAGTAGACTAAATTTTTATTTAATTTGTCGAGAACAGAGAATCTTAGCATATTTTAACTAGTAGATAAGGTATTTGTGTTTTTCTACTATTGACCAAATTCATATAGCGGAAATAATATTGCAATTGGTAAAATATAGTCCTTTATAAGTAAATTTTATAAATTTTAAATAAATAAAAACACTTATATTAATATTTAACATTTAATGCTTAAATGTTACAAATTTAAATGTATAACATTATAAATTTAATTTTATAACATTTATTATAAGCCTTAATATCTTTTTACCTCCTTGTAAAAAAGTTGATTACAAGTTTTCCATTTATATCAAAATGTACTTTACAATAATAAAGTACTAATATACGTAATAATAGGAATGCTAATGTAATAGTAAGAAATAATAAGAAACCATATGATTATTGTTTATTTTATTATAACCCTTTTTTACAATTATGTTTATTATTCATACTTATGCATTATGTTTATATTTTGTTTGCTAAAATTTTTTATATGTTCTGCATAACAGGAGTCTTTTCCCTTTTAGTCGATTATCTCAATTCCTTGGCCGGACTGGAGTCCGATGGACACTTAATCAAATAGATAACTTGTCAAACATTATAAATCTGGAAGAATACAAAAACACCTATTTTTTGTATATTAATTTTTTAGTGTAATCTTAATAAAGTCTTTGGGGGTAGTATTACATAATGGTCATAAAAAGTAACTTTTTTGGCCAAATGTGTTTTTAAACAACGTTTTTTTTCTTCTGAATAACTAACTCTTGAGTCTTGAAATTTTGGATCTATCACGGAAAAGACAAAAGCAATAAATGAAAAAAATCGTCAAACTTTTAAAATCAATATGTACCATTTATTGGCTTTGCCGCCAATAAATGGTATATATAACAGAAAACTTCTCGTAACATTTGATGTCCCATACAAGAAGACAATAAAATAACAAATTATTTTAAAAGGAAGTCACTTGGGTTTTCGTTTGAATTGAAAACTGAATAATCTGTCTTCACTACCATCTACACTACTTTGGTCCGACCTGCGGACTAACCAAATATTCCCAACCTCCTCTGGTAATACTACTACTACTGAAATACTAAAAGGTAATTCATTTCATACTTATATTCGAAATTTATTTGAATAAATAACTATCATGACTTGTTCATCTTGGTTTGGTCAGTTTTGGATCACTTTCACCATGAGGATTAAGTCCAATGATTTGTTTGGAGTGGTCCATCAGTGTTGCCATTCAATTTCAATTCACAATAAAGTTGTTATTTTTAAATAATTACTTTGTTATAGTTTTTATTATTTTTGTTCATATACAGTTTGTTTCTTTATAAGTTTTTTTTTAAAATGGCTTTAAAGGTTTTTAGAGTTAAGAATTAAAACGAAATTAAACATGAAAAACGCTGAGGAATAACTAATTTACAATCTTGTAAAGTAGAAAATTATAGAAACACCAATATTTTGGATAATAGTAAATTATCGAACCATTGACAACCCGAACAGGTAAGAGGAAAGAAAACACCAGACAGAACAGGGCGGGCACGTAGGAGACATAAGCGGTGTGATTGTTAATTATGTTGAGAATCTGATTAATAACCTCTATGATAATATCGACATTCTAATATACTTTTCAATCAAAGGATATCTTTGAGTTTTGATGCAATCTATTCCCCCAGGTCTAGTCAAAAGTCCTACTTTCAGCCAGCATTGCTTGTAATACAACAAGGTAAGGTTCAGCAGCGAAGGGGATTTTTTTCTTTAAACCTACCTCCATTCTTGGCTTCTCCTCCTTGCTACAAAACTAATTTCGATCTAAAGCCTCCCCACATCCACTAAAGAAGCCTTAATATCTTTTTACCTTCTTCTTTATGAATTTTCCTTAATATCAAAACCCCATGGTTACAGATAATCAACTTTTTTTTTCTCTCTTGCTAACGCAAATTACAATGAATGGTTTCAATATTGAAAATAGTAATATTAATTTTTTATTATAATTATGATTTAATTAACTTTCGCTACTTTTAATTAATAAAGAACTCATTATTTCGTGCTAATAAATTTCCCGAAGTCCTATATCAAATTAACAAAAGATGAATTATAAAAGCAATTTTATCTTTATAGAACTTCTTCTTTCAATAAATTTTGGTCAGTCAAGAATATTAGCAATATATTCCAGAAAACTTTTTTTTTTACATTATAAAAAGTTATAGTTTTTGAAAATCTCGGATTTAATAAAATATTGAAAAAAAATTAAGGAATAGAAAAGTTGGAAAAAGCTGAAAAAGTTTTTCATTTAAAAATTTTTTTTAATTTAATGTATAAAACCTGTAGAAACTTAATTTAATTACTTGCTTTCTTTGAATGGGGCTATAATGTAAATAATGTATTATGAAATTCTATAAACTCTATGGTTAAACTATATCAAACACCTTGACAATAGTTTTTACTAAATTTATTTTAAAATGTTGCTCCTTCTTTAAATTGACATAGTTACATTATATATATACAAAATAATCACAATAACACTTGATATTATAGATAGATTAATTTATCACAGTGAAAATAACTTTGAAACAATGCCCTAAGGCCTTTCATCCAAACATCATCACAGAGCAAGTAGACTAAACAATAATAAATATTTGTAAATTAATTTTGTTGATTGAAGTCTCTAAAATTTTTGAAAATTCTGACTGTGTTTAATGATCCTATAATTGAATAGTTTTTATCTGTTTAGTTATTTCATTAATTAGTATTTCATATAATTCATAAAGTCCTAGGCTATTGTTCATGAATTTCTCATAAAAGTTCTTTATGAGTGCACTCTCGACAATATTTCTTCTTCTTTCCGAAGACACAAACACCAATTCATCTGCTTCATCTCAATTAATTACACTATTATTGTTTCTTATATACATGAACAAGGCACTCTTTTCGTCTTCTCTTCTGATTCAATACTTATCTTGCTTTATTCTTGTAAGAAGACCATTTCTCGTCTATCCAATGTAAGCCATTTCGCAGACAGTACACGGTATCCTGTATACACACGACAGTTTTCTTTTTACCTTACTATTTAATGCCTGCAAATAAGTTACCATCATTACTGAACACAACAGAAACGTCCAACTTTTTCATAAATGAGGGCATATCTTTCAAGCAGGGACTATATGAAACCACTAACAAATTTTGTATGCCTTTATAAATTAAATGAAGTATTAATAAATTAGAATATATTTTTAAACAAATGAACAGGACTCTTTCTTTCATTTATTAATGATATCTTTATTTAAAACCATTCTGTCATCCAGGGTTACCCAAAATTATGAGACATCAGTATCCGTTACACAACTATTTATTTTTTTATTCACTTGCTATCCTGAAATAGTACTATTCTGAACAAAGAAGCCATTTTAAAAGAGGCATATCTTTCACAGGATCTATTAAACCACTACGGAAATTATTTATCTTTATAAATTAAATGAAGATTAATAAACACGAATACATACAATCAAATGATCACACCACAATTAAGAAATGAAACACTACAGGGTACCCAAATTAAGAACTTCAATCAACCAGTAACAACGTTTCTCATATCCCAGATTGGTTTTGCTTCCTGACGAAGCTTGACGTTAAAGCCTTAGCTTGTTTCCAATTATTTTATTGGTTATAATTATATATATATATATATATATATATATATATATATATATATATTAAGATTTCACATAAATACGTGAAATAACAATCAATGATCAAACCACAACATGAAATGGGAAAACAAGACTAAGATCTTTCAACTCTAACAAGCGGTCTTCGTTAGAGTCAAAACCCAACTCAACTGACGAAGACCTTAGTTTTGTTTTCCCTTTTCATATTATGGTTTAATCATTGATTGTTTTTTCATATATTTATATGAAATCTTTAATTTTGTTTCTATTCCACGGTCGATACTTTTATCAATATTCATATATATATATATATATATATATATATATATATATATATATATTAAACCACTTAAAATTCGAAAAAAACGATCCAAACTGGACGCAAATCAGTTCACAAATGAAGAAAAGCAACACACAGAGAAAGAGACACACTTACAAACTCAAATTTTCGGATGATCCGTCTTCAGGAGAAAAGAGAGAATGGGCGACCTGGGCGATGTTTTGTTGGTTTTTTTTGGTTAGATTTCATTGTTTTTTAATGAGCCGTTTAGCATTAAAAATACATTTTCTGAAAACCTAAAATGTACCATAAAGCCCCTATTTGGTTAATGCAAATTTGCGAAAAAATTACTTGATCTCATCCCCTGCATAATTTTTTATTTTAAGTAGAGTTTTATTTTGTATCCCCTCACAAGCTTTCAGATTGAATCATAAGTTAAAATTTTACATTTAATTAAATAAAATGTTTCCAGTTGTTTTAAAGGTATAATTTTTTCAGTTATTGTTTTTGTTGCGTTTATGACATTGTTAAAATTTGAATATTCGAGAGTTGGTAGTTTAGGAGAAAACAAATGTCTACAAACTCATTTTCCCCCAATAAATGACTTTTTCGTCATGCACAATTGCTCCTAAATAATAGGAAACAATAAACTACGAGACTCATTTTTGTGTAAAATATGAATTTGATCCATAGAGGATTATGGACTGTAGTCTGTACACAAATCCACTCACACATACACACCTAGACTTCATCAAAAACCGTCATAAAGGACTTTGTGGACTTTAAAACATGTAAATCAGTCCAAATCTTTATATTTCTTTATAAAATGTTTATATGTCTATAAACATTTTATAGCAGTTCCGTTTGATATGTAAAGCAAGTGTGGCATGAATAGTAATTGTGAGGAATGTATATTAAACTGTTTTATGTGAACTAATTGTCGTTGTATTAAAGTTTTTTTTTACCTAATATGTATTTTATTCATAATTTTAAATAATATTCAAAAAAATTACTGATTTTCTTGATTCTGCAAAGAAATTGCTTATAATTTGATAAAGCGAAGAAATAAGAATTTATCATGTATTAAAATACTTTAGGCAGACTTACGAGATTTTATAATTGTACTATTGATACTGATCAGTTGTAGTGATTTATGTTTCCACTATTTTTGTTTGATACAGGCACAATGGCATCTCGTTCCCAAATGGTCAGAGGATATATTGTTTCCTTAGATAGTGGAAGTGTTGTCGGTAAGACAGACATAACCAAAGCTAGATGGGTATTTTATTAGATAAGGGAGGAGGGAGAAGTTGGGGAATATTTAAAGGGTTGAAGGGATAGGAGAGCTAAGGGATGTTTGGAGGCACCACTCACCCCGACCACAATAACTCAGTCCTCACGCCCCCAACCTTCGACCAGCCAGCGCTGCCCACAAAACAACAAACAATCCTCTCTTGATTCTTCCCCTGACAAACGCCCCAACTCTCCATCATAAATTCTCTATTTTTAATTTATTTCAGACTATTTCCTCAATTTTCAGTATTATTTGTAATATATCTCTACATTTCAAACCAACATGGGAAAAACCTCAATTCATATATAATTTTTTTCGTACAAATGCCACCGCAACATTTTTATTGTTTTTATAATGATTGCATTATTATTTTAGCATTAAGTCAAAGCATGTTCCATTTTTTGTCTTGAAGGCTTTAAACTATCTATCTTAACTACAAACGATTATTTTATTACTGCAAAAGAATTTTTAACTTTTATAATTATTAAAAGCTTGAATAATTCACATGATCCAAGAAGGGAATGTTACAAATAAGTGAATCATTTACTATAAAACTTGTTGCTATTATCAAGTTAATATTTTTACTTTAGTATACATGCCAACTTATTATAGTTAGTAGCAGTTACTAACTGGGATTTGCTAAAAAAATTTGATTTAATTAGCAAAACTTGACATTTGGTAATACAGTTTTGAGGATACTTACTCAATTTACTGTAGAGCCTCTTAGTGATTTCCTTTTTAATCACATTTCAGTGTTTGATGTAGACCTGATAGATAAGAGAGTTTCACGATTGAGATTAATACTTCAGTAACTGAGTACGAGATTTTGAATTAGTTAGGATTTAGCTATGTTAAGTTTTTAGGCGTTCAATATCAGAATTACGAAAAGAAGAAACAACCAAGGGATTTTTATGGGTAATTTCTATTGCAGAATGAATGGAAAGTTTTGTAAGCATTTTAAATTGAATATTAGATGCCTTGCAGAACCAAGCTTAGAAAAACTTAATGATTGTATATGTAGCTTATTTATTTGAGTACGATTTATTTAATAATAGTCTTATTCGGAGTTCTGTTATTGAAATGTTGTACTGAGTTCAGTCTTATCAGTGTTGGATAAGAGTTGCTTATAACATACGAGTCACGGTGCATTCCATGTTAGCTCAGAAATCCTACCAAGTTCCTATCAAGTTCTTGATAGAAATTCTGTAATTTTTAGTTAGAATATAAAACTTTGTAATAGTCGGAGAGTCTAGAGGTCAATGTGTTTTCCACTGGTACAGAAAATTCCCAGTTTATAGCTCAAACCGCAGATTTATTTATGTGGGAGATTAAAAAGAATTTAATTATCTATAAAGCCATCGACTATAAGCTCGTTTGATGTCAGGTACTTCTTAATGAACTTACTATAAATAAATTTGAGTATATCAAACTTTTGAACTACTAATCTAGGCATAACCCAGTTGGGTTAGTATTTAATGGCTGTTAGAAAGTGTACGTGCATAGATGACTTATTTTATTGGGTATATTGACAAAAAAAAAGTCACTTTATTGCCATTTGCCACCTTTTTTTTTACCAAGGTGTATAAGATATTTATAATAACAGTTTTTGTGCAAGTATTTTGTATATTTTGCTGCGCTAGTAATTCTACAACGATTTACTTTGCATGTACTTAAATATTTCGGGTTATGCAGAAAAAATGAAAATTTGGTAACACCATACAGACAAAACTTGTCCTCTCGCTACTTTTACTGTCCCAACTATTATACATGTATTATGGTAGGCCCACTACAGTCTGCATATACTCGTATTACGATTACAGTAAAAGTGCAAATACGAACACGAAATTAAAGAGATTTTTTGGTAAAACCATCCCAAATGTTCTCATATCTGCTGCGCTCTGGGAAACTGTTTCCCTGATTGTCTTTACAATTGTAAGAAAAGAGTTAAATAAAACTTCAGTATTACAAATTATTATGTCCATTATTTGCTATTTTGTTAATATTTTGATACAGCTTTCTTTGACAAACAAATTTATACTTTGTCAACAGTTTAATTAACATATGTATTAATATACTTTCCCCTGATATATGTATTCGTTTAACTTTATAGAATATTTTTTAAATTGTAAAAAAATTTTATGACCACAAATTATAACTTTTTATTTTTATGCCTAAATTTGCTTATATAAATTCGTTTTTATCTAGATTAATTGCTACAAACTGACTTGCTTACAGATTTAGTCTTTTAGATATACTTAAACAGTTAAGCAAAATCAGCTTTCTCCTGTTAAACCCCTTAACATTTACTACTTTTAGTCTGTTGAAGTATACTTGACATTGCTACACATTCATTGCTTTAGCAGAGTGGAGGTATTTAGCCATGTATTAAGAGTTATGTAATATATGGTTTATTCAACAACATGTGTTACTCTAGTACCGATGGTTCAGGATTTCCTTGGGTATAGTGAATAGTTTTTGTTTACTCACAGTGGTTGTCGGTTTTATTTTAGTTTTACAGTGTTTTTTTGTTTTTACTGGAGGATTATCTTTCTTTGTGTTTTTCTGATCTTGGTTGAGGTCTTGGTTGGTTTGTCTTGGCCTTGGTCTTGGTCTTGTGGTGTTGATGGTGATGTTTGTGATGTAGGGTCGTGGAAGCTCGCCTCCGCGTGGCCCACCTCGGGCGTATCTCGGAGGCTGGTTGTCCTATCCTCGGATAGAGCTTGGTGCTCCCGAGATGCGGCGAAAGAGCTTTCACGCTAAAATGCATCAATCTATGCTGCTATTATACGTGATATGGCTGAAAGGCCGGGTGCACGTTCTAATATCAAAACAGGTTATAGTGAAGCTAGGCAAAACTTCTTATGTCAATGGATCTAACAAAAGTTATTACATCTAAAATTATTTATAATTTAAAAAAAAAGAAAGTCCTATTTAAACGAATATAAATTATTCATGCTACTTTCTTTCCATTAAAATTTTCCTTTGAATTTATAATATGGAATAAAGTTATACAACGTTTTATTAAATTATAATTTCTTATTTTTTGTGTTTGAATCATTTTTGAGACGCTAAATTTATTTTGTATTAATCTAAATGGATAATCTTCATTGATTCTGTATTTTTCAATTTATTCTCTTTAAGGAATTAAGATGCGTCTTTTTGAAGGGAATCTGAAATAACACTCAGTTGATTCAGGTATTTTATTCATCCTCCAAAAAACGGAAGGAACATATCTTTTTATTCCTCTAATAAAAGAAATCTAAATGCAATTGATAAAATTGCCTTCAGAGCTAAAAGCAAGCACTTTGTTAAAAAAAAGTTATATATTTCTATCTTGAATTCGTCCGTAACTTAATCAATTGAATAGATGGTCTGATCATTCGACATTTTATAGTATTGTCGATATTTTTTTTCAGTAGAATCACTTTAATCTGCTAAATTGCTGTACACTTATCATTTTTTTGTTTATTTTACTCAAAAGTATCAAGGTGTAATTTAATATGGACTGATTTAATAAATAAAGGTGTTAAAATATTACCTTTTTGGTGTATTATCAAGTACCATGTAGTATTAAGTTATAATGAAGAATGATAAATCTGGAAGAAAAAAGGTTATAAAAACAATGAGTCTGCAATATTTAGCATTTCTGTACCAATTAGATTAGATTTGGATAAATGTGGACATTTCTGACAGGATCAGTCTTAAAGTACCTCAACTAAAACAGCAGATGAGATAAAAAAAACCGACGATACGAAAAAATATCAGATATGATTGAGGCGCCTAAATCTTGAGTTATAATTTTTAAATTTCACGACAAAATGCTTTGTCAAAGAAATATAATCTATATTTTCATATTTATATACATACCTACTGTGTAAAAAAATAATGGTAATACATTCCTTTTTTATGAATATGAAGTTATGATTTTTTAGTTATTTTTAGTTATGACAAAAAACCCAACTGAAGTTTTTGACTCTGACAAAGACTGCTTGTTACGGTTGAAAGATCTTAGTCTTGTTTTCCCATTTCATATTGAGGTTTGATCATTGATTGTTATTTCACGTATTTATGTGAAATCTTATATATATGTGAGATTAAATTTTCTGCCCACTTTTGTCTTAATTAGTTTTCTGGATTTCTTTTCCAAATCTCGAAGTCTTACTTTCATTTCTTTGGGAAATTTAATCTCACATGTATAAATGAAGGACTGTTCCCCAAATATATATATATATATTTATATATCAATGATCAAACCACAATAAGAAATGTGGAAACAAGACTTACGGTTGAAAGATCTTAGTCTTGTTTTCTCATTTCTTATTGTGGTTTGATCATTGATTGTTATTTCACGTGTTTATGTGAAATCTTTATATATATATATATATATATATATATATATATTAACGGTTAATAAAGCAAGTGTGGTGTTGACAATTTTTACAATTTCGTATCATAAATTGGAGTAAAATTATTTATAAATACAATTTCATATTACAAAATAAAAAAATATGAATCAATTGTTTTTGCTTGTTATAAAAGTATGATTCAAAATACTGAGTTGTTTAAGAGGGATAGACGTAGGTGCAACAGAGTGAATACATAGGGTAGAGCTAATGGCGCTGACTTGTAAATGAGTTACGACTCACACATGCACGTTCTCAGAGCTCTGTGGAGAAAGGACCAACCCTTTTGATTAATTAAAGGGCTCGTAGACAAAGTAGGGTCCTTTGTCCTCCCGCCTTGCTCGCTACCACACACTAACCATTCATTAGGGCCTCAACCAATTCCCTTGGCCCAGATAAATTGAAACATATCTTATTGGCTTAGACAAATGAAAGTCGTCACCACCACTGGGGAATATGAAATCATTCCAACTTGCCTTAGCTGTCAAAACAAATTTACAAATAGCATATCTTACTTTTTTTTTAATTGTACGGATATTTTGAAACAGTTTGGTAAAAACGAATATTAAATATTTCGTAGCAATACTAGTAGTAGTTTGAGAAATCCATTAATCTTGAAAAGAAGCCACGAATAAACCCTTTTGACTATCATTGTTCATATCCAATATAATTAAACAATTCTGCAGTAAGCCTCTACAAACTATTTCATCAATGACAACCCAAAAACAACAAACAGTAAGGCTGGTACAAGAAGTCAATCTAACAATTACAAAATAAAAGAATATATAATTTGATTGAATAAATTCAGTCAAAATGTTTATCACTTATTAATATTTTTGTCTTAACAACAGGGAAACAAGAAAAGTACATGTACTCAGTGCAGTAATCATTTGAATAATATTTTCTTTGATAACTCACTCACATAACATTCTTCATCTTTATATACGAGTATAAAGTTCGTGAGTCTTGCAAGCTCGCCGAGGACAGTAGTGCAAAAATGTTGTATACAAATGTAACAAAAAAAAATTTTTTTTTTAATTTAATATTTGCGTAGTAAATACACTGGTAATAAACTAAATATATGGAGCCAGGGTAGCCCACTGGCTTGCGTGCTCACCGATGACAGTAGCACAACATTTTAAAAATGTTCATAAATACATTGGGCAATTTTGTTTGGCATTGATATATCGTATGTAGTATCTCAAATTTTTCTTACAGTTGAATGGTATGTTTTTTTTAAAATTTATATTAAAACTCGTTCAACGGTACATGATGTCTTATTTATATAAAAATCTAATCAATATATTATATCAAAATATCAGATATAATAAATTAAATTTTATTTCTTTTTCATTTAATTGTTTAATACTTTGTATAAGACTGTGTTTACCATGGTTTGTTTATAGCTCTACAATTTTGTTTTAATTTTTTGTGAAAAAAACTGTTTACTTGGGAGAGGCTCAAAGATGGTGCTCCCTACCTTCTCGGTTGAATCAATTGCGCTCCATAAATTGGGAAACTACTGTTGCAGGGAAATGTAGGGGAAAATCATCTCGGTGTGCATAAAGAAAGTCAGCAGAGCATGGAAACACTGTCGAAGGTGCACTGATTTACTTCAATGCTACTCTAATTTACTGTGGAATTCGAGCATATTCCAGCATTCCAGTAGATGGATTCAAGTTTGCTATTATGAGCATTTGGTTGGTCCAGCGTTCAATACTCATTCTGACCCTCGATTTATTCATGGTGAACAAATCTGAGTAGGTTGTCCCTCGGAGTGGGCATTAATCCGTCGGTCCCGAGCCTGCACGACATCAGGTACTCGTTAAAGATCCTCACTCTAAATACACTTGAGTTATACAAAACTCAGGACCCCCAATGAAGAATATTCATTGTGTGTGGGATCCAAAAGAGACAATGTTCAGCCAATGTGTATTCTCTCGTGGGGCTGTCACTGCAACTAACCCAAACTATTATGAGCCTCATAAATATAATGTCGTCAATATGGATATTATAATTGTTAGTCATATAATGTCTTTTACTGGAAAAAAAAAGTGTAAAAGGTATTTTGTCACAATTTCTGTTTGTTTCTATCGGGTTATTTCATCCTGTTTGATGAAAAAATAATAAATGGATTATAGATCCATATTTATATATGATGGTGATAATAAATGGTAAAAGAAAGTGTAATATATAGAATCGTGTAAGTTTCGCATTTCCTACGGAAAATGCTCTTCATAATCATTTAACTATTTTAGAAATAGTTTAGAGAACTATTTAACTACTACATTCATAATGTAAATTAAATATGTATAATTAAACTAAAATTTAGCGAGTACATATTGATAGGCAATAGAAATAAAAAATGAATTTTGCAAATTTATGCTAAACCAGAATATAAATGTTAACGGTCGTAAAATAATACTGTATGGGAACACTGTCCTGGTCAAGTTTTCTTAATTGATTTAATTATTGCATTTCTTATATTATAGCTAAAAACATCAAGTCAGTTATAACAAATCTGAAATTATTGATGTAAAACCAAAAGGCAACTTGATATTATTAGGATGATTCTCAGACTTTGGGGATCTGAGATGCATCGAATTCGATCACAGCGCTATCATGTATAACGTATCTCATAATATCAGCTTTCGATTTTAATTTCTCCATTCAACTTCAAAATTTTCTTTAAACATTATCTTTTACTCTCTTGGTTATATAAATGGTTTGCTAAAAATCTTGTCTTCATCAAGGCGATTGCCTCAATTTCAGATTAAATACAATCAAAGGTTTCCATAACTTCTAGACAGCTGTCGTCTCCTATGAAGACACTAAGATTTATCATGTTACTATAGATCGGCCCTTTTTTCATATTTAATGTAATATTACAAACTCATGAAATAATCTTAGTAGGTCAATATCTAATAATAAATTCATGCATTTTATCATTACCACAGAGGTTAGTATTATTAATATTGAACATATAATCTACCGTCTCACCTCGTACATTACTGCCGTAGCTGTCGGACCGGTTGGTTTTGGGTGTCACCCATCTTCAACACGAACTGCAACAGGTTCGTGTTGAAGATGGGTGACACCCGAAACCGGTCCGACAGCTACGGCAGTAATGTACGAGGTGAGACGGTAGATTATATGTTTAATATTAATAATACTAAATTGTATTTTTATAGAAACACATAAAATATGGCTTACAGTTAGCAGCCGTATTGTCTTAAAAATAAAATAGTACCTTTCTTATACTATAATATTACCAGAAAAAATGATGTTTATGAACAAACAATTATAAATCACAATATATGAATGATAATTAAATATTTTGAAGAGGAGAATACGTACACATTTTCGTTTCTCAACCATCCGTCACCCTAGACATCATAAAATTCATGTTTAGTATTCGTTTCTTTTTTTATGTAATTTGTTGTACTTACAGATCATATTAAATGATTAAAATATCTTTGCTTAAAATTTTTCCTTATAACCTTCAAACATGAATTCTTTCAGATTAATTTTTTTTTTTATCATCTTTATTTACAAATATACAACTATGCATGTTATGCGTAACAGGCATATGTAAGTAATAGATTACAGAATGACATCGATGCACATGAGCAAAGAATGAAACCAACTGGTTCAACTTCTTACTTTGGTTTCTTTCAGATTAATTTCTGAGAAAAAAAAATTCTAGGTCAATGTAAACAATTAGAAAAAGTATAACAGGTAATCCATTAGTCTAAGTTAATTTTTCAGTTTTTATCATCTGTTCAGTTAATCGAAATTCGTTGATCGTTTTTTTGTATATTGCAAATTTTAGGTTCCATTTTTTTGGCCAAGTTTAATGTTTTTCAGTTTGCAGCTTAGAATAAAAAAAAATTTTCTGACATCATAAAATATACCATTCTCGAACATATAATTTTGGCAAAAAGGCATTCAGCTCATCTGCTACGTATGCTAATTTCCAGTATAATTTCTTTACGATCACTTAATGGGTGTGACCTTTATTGAGCCTACTAACTTTCTGAATCAATTGTAGGTAAACATTTCATATTTTATAGCAAAACTGACATATCTGCCAGTTATAATAGCTTAAAATTCATTTAAGTTAATGTCACTGTTACTTCAGTAATAATCTCATAGTTAACAAAAATCTAGAGAAGTATGTTAGGAGAAAACACATTTTGAAACATATTTTCCTTAAACAGCAACTTTTCTGCAAAGCAATAAGCCACATTGACGCTATAAGGACCTTTTTTTGTAAAATATGGACTTGATCCATCAAAGGGTGTAGACATCAGCGTGTCTATACTATTGAATACTCACTCACACAGATATCAACGAAAACTCATCAAACCAGGAGTTTGGGGACCTAACACTTCTAAATCCATCAAAATTGAGAAATCCAATTATTTCATTATGTCTATACTTATAGTAGACTAGAAAATCTCGAATGGCCTATATTCAACTTTACTATTAAGTAAACATAATATACAATTCTTCGACAACCAATCGTTTTTTGTTTTCACTTCTACATTGAATTTCCAATGAATTTAGAGCCTATATTTAAAGTTAGACATACCCAAATCTACTGTTAAATCTTACAAATATGCTTACCTTGATATGCTTTATGGTAGCTGAGTTTACTAGTGACAAAATTTTGCGGACAAACCGACAAACTGAAAAACCTACAAACCGACAAACCGACAGAAATTTTACTAAGGGTGGATTCGGTTTCCCCAATGTATGAAACGTAAAGAAACTTGAAATGAGTCAGTTCTAAGCAATGTACAGGCAAAATCAATTTCTTATATATATATATATATATATATATATATATATATAATTAAAGTTACAGCTAGAGAACACAAGAAAAAGGACGAACACTCACGAATCTCGATAATTTCGGCGTCTTGCCGTCTTCAGGAGAGTAGAAAGAAAGAAAATAAAAGGAGAAAGAATGAGGGAACGGAGACGTAAATGCGTCCACTCTATATATATATATAAGTTCAGAACAAATCATACTTTCATATAGAATAGAAAACACATAGAGTCCTTAATTTATGTTGTTTTGCCTGCTGTATGACCTCGGCGGGCTTGAACACACGATTAGAGAAAGTGTTTTTCTGTTGTTCCTTTCCTGTCTGATCTGGTTTGTATTTCCATAGTTCAAGTGTTAGATGTATATCTTAAACGTTGAAAATGAAATTCGTTATGAAGTTGAGAAGTAAGGACTTGTTCTACTTAAAGGCACGGCTTTGCTAATTCCCCAAGGAAATCCCACTGCGGTTAGTCCGACTAAGTTTTAATTTATTGCAGTTGCGCCGTTCATCCTAAGCTTACAAAAACTTTTAAACAGTTTCTCAAATTATTTTTTTCACTTTACTGATATAAAACTTAACTAATAATTTAAGAAGAGTGTTTTGCAATTATTTAAAACTATTTCAAACATATTTATCATTCTTTTAGAAACAATGAAATATATTTTTCTCGAAACCAAGAATTTAAAAAAATAATTACTTTTTAGCAGAAAGCCACTCTTAATAATTATTTTAATGACTTTTTTCGTTATATAATACATAAATAACATTTGGCAGTATAAGAGAAAACTAAATTTCCTTAATACTACCCGTTTTACCTGAAATAAGAGTGGTCCTTTAGGGTCTTGTAATGGGCAATGTATGTGGCTCATTTTAAATTACCACCCTTTTATTAATTAGAAGACCTTGCAAGGGGTCTGACCTTAATTGAGAAGGGAAAGGGTCTAAATTTTGCTTACCCAAGTTTAATTAGTAAAGCAGTCTTTTAGAAGGTCTAACGTGGCGATGCCTTGAGATTTACTTTCAAGTATTCTATGGAGAAATTTTTCTTTTAAGCCTTTTATAATTGTCATTTCATTTCAGTAAAACTTTTGCTATACTCTAAAATGTTCTACTATAAATTTTTGATACGTAAAACTCTACTATACACTGCTGTAAATGATAGAGATTTTAATTTTAAGTGATTCAGAATAAAACTTCCTTGCTTTCACTTTTATCTCTCTCATCTGGCCCATTCTCTTCTCTCTTTATATAAATACGATTTAAGGAATTAACTCAGACAGTACATGACCTTTCTTTCTTTTTATTCCTCGTTATAGTTTCAACAATTGGTTAAGATTTACATAGATTATACATATATTCAAATTCATATAACAAGGTGTTTTTTAATCCTATTCTAATATACAGGGTGAACCAAAAGTAGGTGGACAGTACCTGGTTCAGAGAACCTTGGTTTATATATATGGATATATATAAACCAATGCAGCCTGTGGATATAGCTACATGGCTCCACTGGGGGCATAAGCTACATAAAATAAAATAAATAATCAATTACTTGTCAAAAAATTGTATATTATGTTTACTTATAATATTATGTTTCGTTATAGTAAAGTTGAGTGTATGCTACTCCAAATTTCACTTTTGTTTTAGGAAAGTAACATAAAAACTCAATTGACTTGTCAATGAGTTTGATATTCTTCGATACGTATTTGAGAGAACGCTACAGGACACACCGTTCCATATTTCAATTTCATATTTTACGCAAAACTAGACCTTATTGTGTATATGTTTAGTATTTTTTTGAGCAAATTTGCTTGAGCAGAAAGTCAGTTTTTAGTCAACAATTTTTTCTTCCAAAACTTTATATCTGTGGTCTTGAAATGTTGGGATAATTAATGAAACCAACAACTGCTATATGGGAAAAAATTTCAGAGTTTTCCAATAACAAAAATTGTATATTTTATTATAAAATGTAAAAATATTGGCTAATTATAGATTTTGAAAGGCTTTGGACATGACGCAGGTCAAAACGTCGATGGATCATAATAAATTGTACTCTAAAATAGACTGGATGAACAAAATACTTAAAAAACACTTTTTTTTAAATTACTTATAATCTTTAATGTTAAACGGTTGATTATAGGAAAATAATTTTTTTTTTGAGATTACATAGCATAAAATTAGTGTGCTATGAAACAAATCCAAGTATATCTGAGTTTCGTAAAAGCAGCATACATTTATAAAAGAAAGATTTTGCTGTACATTACTTAGAACTGACTAATTTTAAGTTATCTTTACGTTTCATATATTAGAAAAACCAAATAAACTCTTAGAAATTTCTGTCTGTTTGTTTATCTAAAAGTTTTATCACAAACAAACTCAGTCCCCATATGTCATAGCAAGCTGAAACTTTGGCAGACAATTTATGTATCTCTAAATTGAAAACTAAGGATTGAATGGATTGGAAATTCAACGTAGCTAAAGTATGGACTTTGAAGCTGTGTTTGTGAAGTTACTCAGTTATACAGGAACATGGTTAAATAAAAATATACAGGTATTTTTAAGTGTCTGATACTGTAGCAAGTAGGTATTGTCAGTTGATTTCAATTTTGTTTGCGTTTATCATATTTCCTCGCTTTAAAAAAGTGAGTCCTATCTACCAGCGTACTAAATAAAAGTATGCTTAGAATAAAATCAAATTTGAGCTCAGTATTTAAAGCTACAAAATGTAAAAGAAATTCCAGATTCAGTAATAATAACAGTAATTCCATAACATTACTGTTATGGACTGTACTAATGATGATATGTTTTACTATTTTATAATTTCTAAAATATTTTGGATTACCACGTATCATCTCTCAATTATTGTAAAATATCCGTCAAAGACGGGCACATCTACTAGTACACCTATAAAAACTGAAAAACTAACTTGGACTAATAGATAGCTGTACTTGTCGGATTAGTTTGCTTTGACTTAGAAATTTTTTCTCAAAACCGAGTAAAAATAAATTTTCTTTTAAGTTTTAATATATGAAATTTGAAAATATTTTATGATGTTAATGTAATATGTACAAAAAATTAAATTATTAAATTATATAAGCAAATGGTCAACAAATATATAGTGTGTGATGCTTTTCTAGTGTATAGGATTGTTATCTTTAGAAAATGTTGCAATCAATCTAGTTATTGGACTCTTCGACATGTCTGATTATCAAATCTATTACGCATTGTAATTAAGGCAACATTACGTTAATTTATTATCACAAAGGCATATCGGGAGTCATATTTACACTCACAAAGAGAGTCAAATTTTACTGTTACAAATAATTTTGTAATTAAAATAGAAAAATCTTTGAAGCCTATAAAAATCACCCTAGATTTAATAGAAGGAGCTTTCATAGTGTTCTTGCTATACATCATCAGTAATATTTAGATAGATTAATACAACAGAATGGGTTCATAGAATGCTACTGCAAATAATAATTAGCGTAAATATTAGATTCTACAAATATTGTGCCTGTGCGTCATCATTGTGGTCCTTAGCTCTGAATGATTAATATTCAAATAGTCTTGGTTACGGTAGACAATGATGTACAGATGACCTAGTCGTTATAGAAAGAAGAATCTCGATATACTGCTTTTGAACATATGCAGCCTGCTCTTGAATTATGGAATGATCCGAAAGGGCAAAGTGTGTGGATATCAATTCAGATAAAGCTCTTAAAAAAATAAACGTATGTAACACAGGTATTTTATTCAGCAAGGTAGTAGTGGGTTATTCATAAGAAAATGAAAAAAGAAACTAATTTACATTGGCTATCTAGACTCCAAAAACAGAATCTGAACCTTATGTAGTTGAAGCTTGGTATTGTCGATGCAGAGCAGAAGCTGCTACCTTTAAATTATTCCAACATTACTTTAATTTATTAAAATTAAAATGTTTTTTCATCGACACAATCAAAAACTTACGGTATTTAAAATCAAGACTGCTTTAAATGCCACCATGTGTGTGTTTCTTTAATAAATACATGTTGACCTGTCCAACATGCTATGAATACATCGATCGACACAGATCTGCAGAAGTTTCCTCTAAAATTGTTTGAAAATACACTGAGTTCATAGAATTCTATGATGGCGTCACATATTCATTATTCACAAATGAAACATTGGACGTAAACACATTTTAAATAAATCGACTTCAAAGTGAATCTGTTATCCCCAAAAACAATAATGATTAACTGAGAGAGACTTCAAAACATAAAATTCAATTTTCTTTCAAACAACATGAGAGGTTCTAGCACTCATTTAATAAATTTTAAATCAATTATTGACAGATGAAAGTTGGTGCACTTGTTTGTTGATACAGGCTTCCAATTTTAAACACAACAATCAAAATTCAATTTACTTTACAATTTAATTTACACACAGTGGACCAAATAAATACTCTATTATTTGTAAGTAAATTACTGACAAATAAAACAAAAATCTGCTACAAAGGATATTATTACTTTATATTTCAAAGTAAATTGATATTTTTATTAAAGAAAATTTAAATTTATTATCTAAAAAACTGGACAGTATTTTACATTTTTAAAATAAATTTTCCTGTCTTCATGTCCCTTTTATGATTATTTACTAAAATAATGACATCAAACTTTTAACTCAAAATTGAACAAAATTTTTTTGATAAAAATTATAAACTCCCTGGCTAACAACTTGTATTTTATATTTCAAATTCGATTAATGCTTTACATACAAGTAACAATATCAATCTATTCATTCCAATTTAAAAACTTAGTCTCACAACGACATGTTTTGTTTTACTTTTAGCTTGAGTCCCATATTCTGGCGTTGACCAATTCCCATCACTAAGTATATGAAGCGATAGAACAAAATAAGTTAGTACATACGTACATCTAAAATCTTAGTGGTATGCAACAAAAGTTTATATTCAGCGGTATTTTATGATGTCCAAATTAATTTTATTTAAATAAGTAGAAAAGAAATCATATTTGAATTCTACTTCCGCACCCTGTTACAATACCAGCGGCAACTTCAGGTTCGATTAATAAGGTTATTGTTTCTACATGTTATTTATCTGTCCAGGATATAAAACTACAATCACAGTTATTACCCTGACTCCACACTCTGATTTTGAAACAGGAATGCTACTTATTTTTGAAACTTACAAAACAAAATAATACGCACACCATATTTTTTCTGAATTAAATTTTTTAAATTTCTTAATTAGAGTCTAATACGATTTGAATATAGACCACAACTCACAACAAGGATTCAAAGACTACTCTCTTTCTCTGTTTTTCTTCATTGGCACGTTCCCACAAATGATGTACTTCAGTATACTTTAGCCTGTCTGATTGAAAACTTACTTTTACTTTACTGAGATAATTAAAACAATCCATTTTTCCACTCATAGTTTTTGTGATTCTGTTAATTCAAGTTTGTGCGAAAAAACAATATTGCCTTTTATGCTATTCATCTTAGCAAAACATAATTATGGTTTTACTAAGACTTAGTATTATTTAATGGACGTTTTATTTTGTTTGCTTCAATTGAAGTTTCTTACTTTCTTTATAAAAATGATTTGGTTAACCAAACCAAAAAATACTCTCTTCTCTTCTATCAGTTTCCACGAGAAGTGAATAGTTCGCTGATTGACTCTTTAAAATCTTGCCTAACTCTCACATCCTTAAATATGAGTGCAAACTCAACGAGAAGAAGTAAATACAGACGTATTTCTCTGTTGTTACCTCAAGAGTGTTAAGAACTTTCAGTCCACAGTCTGTCAAGTAGGAAATATAAACTTTCAATGTTTGTTTTATTCTATAGTATTATTAAGAATACCATGGATACATGGAAACATGATCACGGTCACACTTAAACTTGAAAAGATTTAATTTGACCAAGACTAACAGTTATGTTTTTCAAGATCTTAATTCCATTTCAGAATTTCACAACGTTTTTTAGACTTTGATTTTTATTTCAAGTTTTTATTGTAATATTTTGTCATTTATATAAATTATTAATAAACTATGCAAAGACATATCATTAAGAACTTATGCATTAACTTGTTGATAGTCAATATAATTAAGGAAATCCCTTTTCGTACAGTGTTATTAATGACATTCTAAACAGAGTCCATTAATTTAGTTAATTGAGCAGAGTATTTTGTAAGTTTTTATTTATGTCAACTGAGATCTTATCAATTTGGCATCAAAGAAATCTTCCACCAACCTTTTCTTAAGAGCTTATTGCAGCAGTCCATCATTTAAGTATTTCTTTTAATTTAAAACTGTAAATTAATTCAATCAACTACTATAGGTTTGTTAACAAATTTTCTTTGTTTTGGAAAAAAAATTATAAAACTGTTTGCCACATGTCATGAAAATACAAAAACATTGACAAAATAATAAAGTAAATTAGTTTTAATAAGCATAAACATTAAAACTAAAGTTTATCTATTATCAATATCATTTTGAAGTTCTTGTTTTAAAAATTTATAACTACAGGTTTGACTGTATGCACTCTTTGATGAAAAGTTTGTATAACCTGAATATTTTGGCAAATGAATTTCAGTTTGATTGTTGGTGTTTGCAATAATTCAACTTAACTATTTACTTTCCAAGAGTTCTGTATAGTCGTACACAAAACAGAAGTCGTAATTAAGTTCATAAAAATTGCCTGTAATTAGTCATATCAAATTTGCACAATATTCAAGTAAAAGAAAGAGTTAAGGGGTTTATGTACAAGAAGTCTTTATAATTAATTTCTAGTTATACACATTCATTATACATTATATACTTATACATGAATTTTTAATGGTACTGTAATTAGTACCAACACATTTATAATTACTTTTTTGAGTTGAGTCATCAAAAAAATGACTCAACAACTTCTCTATAACTTACAAAGATGTAGAGATATCATTTCAAAGTTTGCAAGTAAATATTTAAAAATATACATTACATTTAAGTTAGTACATAACTAATCCACCAGTAGGGGTGTAACGATTGGTGCTACTGGTTTAGAATATGTTCACTCTATTTTGGTTTCACAAAATAGAATCTGGTGCTGAATCAAAACCAACTTTACAACTTTATTTCAAAGAAAGAAGCATTAATCGCGTTACCCCCACACTGACTCTGCTTTGTTGTAGATACCATTAGTAATGCGACATGCATCTCTGATTTAATATTATTCCAAAGCCTAAAGTTACTTCTGTAGTGATGGTGCTAATTCAATTGTCAACTCAACTAAACCAGTTTTGAAGGTTATATAAAAATTCCCATTCATTCATGAGCCCTCTCCCCGCACCACCTCTAATACAGAGTACATAACCCTACCTTACCTTTTATTCTAAAACAATGATATTTTGTTGTTTTTTTTAATCCCTATGTATTTTATTTATAAACATTATATGCCTATACACATTTCTGAGTATATATCACTAAGTAAATGTGCTGTTTATGTAAATAAGGTTGAACACTTTTTACATGTATTAACTTTTTAATAGTAAAAGTAGTAATATTACATAATGGCGTCGCTATTTTATTTTTTATTCAATTTAATAGGTTTTAAACATTTTTTTTTGGTTTGATTGAAATTATATCTTTGAAGAAATCGTCATACTTTTTTAAAAGTATTGTTGCATTAATAATATCCTGAAAAACATTTAAGTAGATAAGTTTATCTTTCTCAAATTTATTGAAAACACGACCAATAGGTTTATTTTAAATTCAGAGGATTTTTAGGTGAAGAACTCAGTTGGATGGTGGAAACAATTTTTTCCAACCATTTAGTTGTATCATTAATTGGACAAGACAATAGACTCATTGCACCGATGACGTAAAGGAATAAGGATAAAAATAGTAAATTAGAAAATTTAAACAAAAACCGGGAACCAGCTGTGGGTGTATATTGACGTCCTACTGAAGAGCCGGAAGAGAAGGAAATTATTATTATAGTGGAAAACAGTTCCAGGCTAGTGTCCAAGAAGAAAAGGTGGTGTTTTAGTTGGTAGTCTGGTTTATCTGGGAGCCCAGCACTATGTGCATAAATGCATTTCACTTCCTTACCCAAAAAAAAAACCTATCTAGATTTAGTAGTTTATAGTTAATACATCGATACTGTTAATGTATGAAGGGGAAAAAGCCTGGTGGGGAGCACTCTGTACTCAGTACGGCTACCTCTGTCTTCTATACTTTAGACATAAGGTCCTTAATAAAGATATATTCATTCATTTCAAACAAAAACTTGTTCAAAAGCCATTGTCAAAGAACAACATAACATAAACTACGAATGGCCTCACAAACGTTTAGAAAAGACAAAGAGCCTGAGAAGAAACCAAAGAAGATGACAAAATGATATGTAAATATATTAAAAATCCATTAAATATATTCTACAAAAAAGAAAGTAAGAAAAAAATAAATCAAATATTCAATCATAACATTTTTAATTGGTTACGTTATCGAATAGGAAGAATGGAATGGAGATATAAATATCGATAACCTTTTGAAATCTCTCAGTGTCACTCTGGATAATGGAAGTATTAGTCGGATAAGATAGTACATTCTTAGTTAATTGAAAGTATGTTTCTTTAAATTTTTAACTTTTAAAAATTGTGATAATTTAATACCATTTTAACAGTGATTTAAGATCAATTACTTCTATGAAGAGCAACCTTCTAAATTCACTCATGCTGGAAGTGAACTTTTTATCGTTCTCTGAATAAAAATTAATCGTTACTGCCATCTTTTCTTGTTTTCACTAATAATAATAATAATTGTTTAGAATACTGATTCTATAAATTTGATGATAATCGCCAAGCAGATTTCAACATACTGCAGTATTTTTTAATGTAGATGAATGAATATTCCTACAACTGGTACTTTCAGAATGCTGATCAGTTATCTTTAATATTTGCTGATATCAGGTAAGAATTAGTTATTAGTACTTTTTTACTACGCCACTTACTCTATGTTATAGATGAAAAAATATAATTTCAATTTTTTGTTGATTTGAGGTCTTCTGAAATCAACATTTGAGTTCTTCCAAAAAATTCGTATTTATTTGATGTCCATGTATTGGGTGGGTGAGTGTTTATCCAAAGTGTTTTTACCACTTGCAAGTTATTTCGTTTCACATACAATTTAAAATTCGACATATGATTATCATAAACCCATGTTTAAAACTATATAGCTTTCAAGTATCCTTTTCAAAGTACAGCAGTGAGTTGAAAATTATTTTAAATAAAATAAGTTTTGCATATATGTAGAGGCACCATGTATAATTTCTGATATATTTATACTTAAAACAAATTTATTTACAATTAGGGTAATTTTAGGATTAAATGTGCTACTTTGTACATCTTAGAGTACAGTTTATCATATGAACTCACTCTTTTATGTTTTTCTAATAAATATGATATTGATTGTTTTTTATCGTCTTCTTCATGCTCTTTTGATGAGCAAAAACAATCTCATTTCCCGAGTGTCCCGTTTTCCAATTATCTCTGCTAAATGCGTTGTTTTTATACTGTAATTATCTATATTCAAGTAGTACCGCTAATTTACATTTGGTTATAGTACGGTTGTGGGTTGTTGCAGTAATGATTTCTTTGTCGGAATATATTTGAAATCACAAATGTGACCATTACTGGTTTCGCACACCATTAGATACCATATTTTATGATAAAAGGGTTTCTGTTTGGGACAGTAAAACGGGGCTTGTGCGCATTAATCAAGAAGCTGTCTCGCCGCTGTATTGTAGGCATATGAGGTGAAAGGGTCCCTCAACCCTCTCTTAGGAGGGCTGCACTTCCTCTTGTCCACCAGGTCATATTCAAATGCATTTCCCTCTATCCATGCAAGCAAACGCACTTAGCATGAATGTGTAATGTAGGTAATAGTGTGTGTGAGAAGCAGTCTAATGTAAACTACTGAAGAACGCTGACGGTCTGAGCAGTAGGTAGGACTTAACTCTAGTGTTCCATTTTTTACATACAAGAATTTTATTCTTTTACATTTCATATTAAGTTCTTCAATTATTTAAAAATTTTTCATTAAACCTCTAAACATCAATTTTATTCTCCTAACAACGTAACAAGGTAAATAAATGTAAACAAATACGACGAATATAGCAAATAAACTATTAGTCCAGGATCAATATTCAGTTATATTGGTCTTTGGTATTATTGAAATTACATGACCTTTTTGCTATATATTGTTAATTTTCTGTTACATTTTTTGGCAAAACTTCATAGTTTTTTAATGAGTCGATTAGCGCCAATAAAACACTTTTTTAAAACAAATTTAACTTTTGAAAAACATTATATGAACTCATCCTCCATATAAAGTTCTATTTTCAGGTACAGTTTCTTTTTGACCTTACAAACAGTAAGGCTTATATGGCTCTCACATTTTTTCAGATTAAATTATAAATCACAATTTTTACATTTTATTGAAAAAAAAATTTCCTGCTGTTTTAAAAATCTGAGGATATTTTTCGTTTATTACTTTTTTAGCCTCAAAGATAATGCAAAAATTTCAAGTCTCCAGAATCAGTAGTTTAGGAGGGAAAAAATGTTGTCTAAAAAGAGGTTTTTTGATAAAAAAAAAGTGATTTCCTATATTATACATAATTCCTATCAAACAATAGGACAACAGCTACCTGCAACACCTGCCTGTATCAGTGTGCACGATACAGCTATTTATAGTTGGATCTTTCAATGTCGTTTTAACTAACACAACATATACATCCTATATGTAGATGAAGTTAGGTGCTTGGCTCATCTGAATGCACATTATACGTAATAACCAAAGTTATCGTGGTTTGATGTTGCTGTTGTTCCCTTGGCAAGGCATGAGTAGAGAGGTTCAGCGTCACCATTTGAGGAGTTAACTCCTACAGGTAACCTTCAAGTAACAGAATGTTATGAAAAGAAATGCTGTCCTACCAGTGCATAACGATGGGTCTATGGCAATGGTTATTGAACAGTGATACTCAGGCAGCTTTCAAGTCTTTCTCCGTGCCAGCACGAACACTTTGGTTATAGTGTAGCAATCAGTCGATCCATCTAGTAAGTTTTCTCTAAACGAGTTTTTTCTCTAAAGTTTGTATACAATCATAAACTTCGATATATGATAATTGGTTACATTTTATCAAGACGATATATATATTAAACAGTTAAAATTGCTTTAAATATGCCACAAGAGCAATGTGTCTCAAAAAAGACCTTGATCTATCAATATTAAGAATACTCCTTTTTAAACATTTGTTTGTATTAAATTTTGATATATATCTTTTAGTGTGTGATATATTATTTAGTACAAACAAAAATAAAACTAAATTGATTAATTATTTATATTTAAAAAAGTCAGAATGAAACTGTTAATATAATTTAATATTTTAATAACAATACAATATAAGCGTAATAAATTTATAATATTTGAATTAATTTAATTTGAAATTCGGTTTATCTCTTTTTCACGAATGATTTTGTGATAATAAATTTGAATTTCAATTAAGAATTGTTGAGTAAATTGCATTTATTTAAAATTGTGACGGAAATTTCAATGAAAAGGCTGGAAAGAAAGCTAAAGATAGCCGCAGTGCTTAATGAGTAAGCGTTTTAGAACAATGTTTATCCTTTTACATAAATTGAAGAAGTTGCTAAGTTTGAGAAAAGTTTTCATAATTACTGTTAAATCTTTCTTCCTTTTTTTTTTTTTAACTTACCAGTTTAACAGATAAAATTCAACCAACACCTTAAAATATTGCTTTTTTTTTATTACATTTGTAGTAATATATAAGAGTTAATAAAAGGAGATAAGCGTAGAGACATTATGATGTAATGACTTCTAAACTATTGCAATGTAAATGAGTTGTAAGGGTGTTCTTTTAATTAAATTGTATTCAAATTTATTCAGGTGTATTTAATTTAGTGATGTATGATTGATGAAAATGAGAGCTCTCTCGTTTTGAAATAAAATGACTCCTTTTACTTATTTATCTTATTGCAGTCGTGGCATAATCCTACAGCCACTCCTTGGCATAGCTGGACTGAAATAAACACAGTTGAGTTACACCCATCTTATCTTGTAAGCTCTTGAGCGTCCTTAATCAAGAAAAATTTTTTTAAATTAAAATTATTTTTAAAGGATGAAACCAAAATTCTATTTTTGCTACGAAAATGACGAGAAAGTAGGAAGCTAATAATACCTAAAACATGTTATCACTCTATCTAATAGCGCCATTATGTAGGAAAATAGAACTTTCTGAAAGATAATTTTAAGTCTAGTACCAAGTTAAGTCTAGTACCTGTACGTTTAATTCAAGTTGAATAATGAAAAATATAGTGAAAAACAGAGTCAATAACCTTACACGGAAAGCTGCACTTTAGAATAAGACTAGTTACTATAGCTTTGTACATACACTGAGTTGCTGTCAACTATGCATGATCTAATATAACATATTTTTTTTATTCTCGTTGTACCCCAGGAAGGGTAAATAGCATGCATTTACGGGTTGCACAACTAATGAGATATTTAGTGTACTATCTTTCATGAAATGCTCCTCTTATTGCATGTTTCACAGCCAAATTAACAGTGGTTAACGTATCACCTTTGAACTGGTAGGTCCAGGGTTCGATACCCACCTGGCCATCGATTTATTCACGCGGGAGGTGAATAAATCTCTTGGAGAGGACGTTGAGCTGTCGGTCCCGAACCTGTGCGACGTCAGGTACTCGTTAAAGATCCCTACTCTAAGTACACTTGCGTTAGTCAAAATTTAGACTTCCAAAGTAGAATCACTGATCAAACAAAAAAACCGTAAAGGACTGACGTTTTTAACCCGCTAGGGGATTGGTTAAAACAATAAAGAAAAAGAAGCAAAATTAATATGAAAGCGAATACTTAATATAAAATTTAATGTTTGTAGATTCACCAGAATCTAAGCCCCAATTAGTACCCAATTTCTGTAAAAAATGGTAAATTATGTTTTCAAATTTGTAAAAAATGTTATTATAAAATGTAATTATAAAGGTGTTTATTTTTATAACTCTTAAAATACTCATCCGTTATGCAGATGTATCTAATATATTTTTTGTATCATAATGATATTGAACTTTAACATTTTGATCAACACTAAATATCCTTCATAGTTAGACTCAATCCAACTTCGCAACAAAAATAACCAACACTTCTGGAGTGTCAATTTTACGATGTATACATAAGATTTTCTCCAAGAGACTTCATTTAAAAACGTATATTTACAATTAGAATTAATCAATTTTTATTTAAAAACCTCCTTAAAAAACAAGCATTATTTAAGTTAAATCTATTCAGTCGTAAATATGTTAGAAAGCTATTTAGAAGTATATAGAAAGAGGTGGGAAGGACTCTTTAAAAACGGGTGGTTTGATTTATTGAATATAATATCATAAGGGGGGAGTTTAAACAGCAGAAGATATCTTCCCTCACATTAGAATGATAAGTGACTTCTCATTTCATAAGATATGTGCATGGTATCTTTATAAAGTTTTAATATAGAATAGTTTTCATTCTTATATACTCGTAGTCTATTTTTTATAGATCCAATCGTTATATCATGTAATATCAGATTAATAAAACATATACTTTATTTTTTTTTATCTAATGATAGAAGAAACCATGATTTATGCTTCACACAATATTCATTCTGAGGACTTGAATTCATATCTGAATGTTGATGTATTTCCTCTTTAATTTTTGAATGTTTCAATTCATAAATTTTTCTGTCACCTACCTCTTTTTAGACCAAATATCATTGATTGTAACGATTTTTTTTCTTCTACCAGGAAAAATGGTCTACCTTTCATCTGAAATCCAAGAGTTTCGCGAATCCTTTCCAGTTATAGTTTGCTAAAAAAATATCACTAACGACCGCTTTTATCACAAATTAATTATTAATGTACCCATTATAGTTATCCATGGATAGTAAATCATAATTAAAACAAATATAATTAAATTACAAGCAATGAATATCCAAAAAAATGTACTATTCTCTCACTCTGTTCTTTCATTTTTATTGGACAATAATTCAAATATTGCATAAATAATTATTCAACTAATTTATGTTAAAGCAGAGATAAAGCACTAACTTAAAGCGATATATTGAAAGCAAGCATTGAGCTATTAATTATTAACTTATCAAATTCTCTTAAGTATTGTAAGAACGAAAATAATGTTTGCAAAATTTAACGGATTGCACTTTTAGATATCCCTAAAGTCCATTTTTGACCTTAGTTTGATAATGTGTGACGTGCTTATCCAAAAGATTGTCTAAACAGTCTAGGTCACAAGGTCTAATATATGGGTTCTCAATTGGGGTGAAATTCACCCCCAGGTGGTGAATTATGGATTTTCAGGGGATGAATATGACTGCAGTAAGTTGACAAAGTGGGGAAAGCAATTAGAGATTTTAACTTCTTAATTGTAATTTAAAAAAATACTATTTTAAGAGTATTCCATATATTATTTAATCTTTAAAAACATAATAAAGAAAAACAAAAAGAATTTTTAGTATTATTTGTATATAATTTGGAATGGACTTTTTTAAAAGACTATATTGGAAAGGATGGGGGAATGAGATTGCTCTAAACCCTAGTCTAATAGATCAAATATATATTTCATACAATAATGTACGCGTGACTATGAATGTATTATATATATATATATGTCTGGATTATACATTATTGTATAGTATACGAGTATACGACTTTTATATACCCTCTATCTTCTATACCTTCATAGTATAGACATTTATCTTTTAGTGCTGCTCTAGGGGTGAACAGAGTGTCCCATTTTTTATTTGGGACCCATTTCAGGAATGAGTGAGCTACAGTAAAGGATTGATTCTACATTAGGAGTCCCAATTTTCCTGAACTGAAATGCATTTAGTATAGAACATCTTTAACGAGTTCTTGACACATACATACAGGTTTTGAACTGACGGCTAAAACTCCTCTCCGAGGGATGACTTGCTTCGATTTTTTTCAAATTTTACTTTAAAAAATCCAGAGCTACAACAGTCCTGATGAGAGTATGCAAACCACTGGATCCCAAAATGAGATTTAATTTTTTTTCTCCCAAATCACTGATTTAAGATTGTTGAATTATGGAAATATATGGTACTGATGGCAGCATTAACTTCAAAAACCTTCACATTTTCTCAATAACCATAGCATCGTGTTTTAAAAAGTAAACATTTATGCAATGAATGATTCTGAAAGCTTGTGGACACAATACAAGTCACACCATTTGACTGATCATAATAAAAAAGTAGCAGCTATCAAAAGAACGGACTGAACACTTTTTTGATGAAACCACATGGACAAAAAAGGAACATTATGCACTATGTTATGATTGCAGGAAATGTTTTTACGATGAACGTCTAAGAAAATGACAAGCTACAAGAATCTCTATAGTACTGTACTACAAAAAATAACCTCGAGTCGGTGCAAATACAACTTTAATATAAAAAAAAAATATCAAACATAATAATTAAGTTTTAGCTTTATTTAAATGTTAAACGTAACGTGGGGACGTGATATCCAACTCTCTCGCAAAGTATTAAGAAATTCATAGATAACTAATTGAATGATCCAATTTAGTTTTTTGGGTTTATACATTGTATTAGCTATAACATACTTGAAATCATGGGCTTAGAACAATCTGATTTGTTATTAATATTAAACTGACGGCTTTAGCTAAAATATTCGTTACATGGTTTTTTCAGTATGGTTTTCAGGTAAGGGGACGCAAAGGTATTCAAGTAACTCCGTGACTTGAAGTTCTACCACAGAATGTTTTAAATAATCTTGCTTTAGGCAGCACTATAGACTGATCCATAAGGCAAGCTGCTGGACTGTGTTGCCTAATGAGAAGTGTTACTATTGTAATATGAATATTCATTGATTCTGTCACGTAGATAATTTATTTTATTCAATTTTTAAACAAATATCACATCCATGAATAGAGTAACTATAAGTTTCATTAATAGAATTCATTAAATATGATTTCATATTTAATCAAGTCAAATATGGACTTGATTTTAAGGTAGATAGAACACCTAAAAGTTTGTAGTAAGTCTTCAGATAGTAGTTTAGAATAAGCACTTAAAGATGTCTAGACATATCTAAAAAGGACCAGAAGTTCTTCAAAGAAAAATTCTTTAAAGGGCTATATTAGTCAGTGGAGAGCTGTAAAAATTATTAATTACAAAGTTAAAAGTATGAAGTTATCATAAAACAGATTAAACTTCTGAAAATATCAGTCTGTTACAGTTTTAGTTTAAAAGAAAAAAAAAACTGCGAAGGAAAACTTCGGACCTATTTCTTGAATGGGTGCCATTATGCAAGCTGAAACTATCCCATTAAGGTATCCAGACTCTTACCTAATTTAAATGAAGGTAGCAAGTTAGAGTGTAAAATATTCAATTTTAGAATAAGAAGCCCCTCTTATTCAAACAAAAGAGCTACCCTTTGTGGATTTTTTTTAAACTTACTCGACTTTAGCAGGACACTTTCCTTTACTATTTAAACACCATCTTCTGACTAAATTATTATTGTGAAATCTGTTTTAGTGTGATATTTACTCATATTGGAGGATTTTAATAATTTTTTTTTTTTTTTGGTGTAGAGACGTAATTCTTGAAATCTCCAATGTACTAAATTATTTGAAACATGTTTTAAAGAAATAAATATTTCTATTTTCGATAGCAAATGAACATTACAGTTATTTCAGAATATTTTTAAATTGGTGATATAATATTAAGAATAAAATTGGCCATTTTGAGGTATTTGAGATGACAAATGAGAAATTGAAAATCGAACGAAATTTTAAGTGACAGTTGACTTTGGGTCAAAATATCCAAACATTAAAAGAAGTCAATTGCAGCCTCATTTTAATTGTTGGCACTTTATATTTTAATGAATATTTTCATTCTATAATGAAGTATACTTAATTAATTAGCCAAAAACTCCCTCAGATAATTGCTGCAAATGGTTTCACCAAAGTTTACAAAATAACCCACAGATTTTGATTAAATATTTTATTCATACCTGTCTTATTTATTATACTTAATTTTGAAATAATCATCTTGGGTTGTTTCTAGCACAATTATGTTAGAACAAATAAGTAATTGTATTTTTACATTTCAATTGAATTCAATTTGGTTAAATTCCGTAAACAAAATAAAATAACGGACAATTCAATTTGTATTAATTTTGTATACTCGGCTTATATCAATGATCAAACCACAATATGAAATGGGAAAACAAGACTAAGATCTTTCAACCGTAAATAGCGGTATTCGTCAGAGTCAAAAACCCAACTGGGTGTTTATGTGGAATCTTTTTATCAGCTTATATGTTGTCTAACACGCCTGTCTTCTAATAATGTGTAAAAAACAGCAACTTAGATGCCATTGATCCCATGTTTGTCTATCCATGTAATATGATTTTGAATTGAATTGATTGTAGGTCAATTTTTAGTTGTATTCTCCCTTTGATTATAACCATTAATGATATACAAGATTTAATAATGGCAATGGTATATAGGCCCTTTTATTACAATATCACTTTACTAACCATAATTGGGGTAGCAATTTAAAGGGTATGAACGAGCGTGATATTGTGGGCTTGGCTGTGATGGTAGAGTAGATGGAGGTATGTTTATGAATAGATGACGGGTAATGAAGAAGCGGAGAGGAATAATTGAGGGTGGCTTGGGTGGTATGCGAAGGGATGCCATCCTCTGCAATATTGCTCTCGCTTTCAGGGGGACATTGTCCCGCCCCCCTGAATTGACCCTTCTCTTCGACAACACCAACACCCCTTTTGTGTCTGTCCCCGAATTATCCCTTGCTCATGTTTCTTGTACCAATTGCTTTGTCAAGTGTTATATCACTCACCAGAATTCCATCTCTGGGATTCTCTACTGCTGTATCTCTCACTCTATATTTTCCTTTTCTTTTATTTTTTGTTTCCCTTTATGGCCTCTTCTTTGTATATACTACAGAAGTTTTTCCCTTTTCTCCTCTGTTTATGTATCTTCCTTTTTTTCTTTTCTCTCATTCTATCTACTCCCTCAGAACCATTTCTCTTACTCTCCCTCACTCTTTCTTACAGGAGTGAGAACTTTCTTACTTACAAATTATTGTCCATTTCTACACTTTACACCATTTTAAAAATATCTTTCTTCCGTCCCAATTCTCTCAACCCCTTACCATGATGTTTCTTCATCTTTTGTTTTAGTTGAGTTTTTCACTCTGACGAAGACCACCTGTGAAAAGTTGAAATATATTAATCTTTTTTCCCCCCACTTCTTATTCTAGCTTGAACCTTGATTATTGTTTCACGTTTTTTTGAGAAGTCTTGGTATATATAATATATATAATGCTCATTCCTCATGCTCATTCTCACATCTGTTTTACTCTCCTTCTCACTTTTTTCGTTTGCTCTTTTTTTCTCTCATTGTTTTTCTCTATTTCTCTTCGCTTTCTTAACTACTCTGACTATCTCTTTTTCCTCTCTCTATCTCCTTATTTTATTAGTGTTCTTTTGTGTTTTATTACTTTCTTTTTCTTTTCTCTATCTAACTTCATTCTTTTCTAGGTTGTACTAGGTTGTATTTAAACTAGACATGTTTACATTGACTATACATGCATATCTCAAATGTACTTCCTTCAATATTTATATAGACTATCATTGCTTCACTCACTTCAATTCCTATTCCATTCGCACTCCATAAAATATGGATCTACTCGTAATACCTTTTTACATATCTTTATTTCATATTCTGAAATAGTTTATAGTGTTCTTATAACTTTACTTTTCTTAACGAATCTAAAATTGAGAATTATTATAACACAAGGTCATAAAATGCATAATATTTTATATTTTTTTTTGCCAAATTATATTTTTTTATTTTTGCTTTAAACAATGCAAATTACTTGTTTAGACTTAAACTACAAAATATTGTTTGTATATATTTTATTCTTTGTCATGACTAGTGTTTGTATCAGGTTTTTACTGGATAGAAGAGAAGTTGCAATGCAAATGATTGAGTCTTCTGGTATATATTAAATGTTTTCACAATTAGTTTTAAGCAAAATGCCTGAATGTTTCAGTTTTTCTGAACTGCTAGATCCGGGGTTCAATACCTACCGTAGCCCACTATTTATTCCTGCGCTAGGTGAATATATCTGAGAAAAATGCCCGTCAGAGAGAACTTTAATCTGTCGGTTCCGAGACAATAAAGATCCTACTTCTAAATACACTTGAGTTAGGCAAAATTTAAGACTCTCAATGTAGAATGTTCATAGTGTGGTATCACAAATGGCCAATGTTTAGCCTATATGTGTTCTCTCGTGTGATTGCCAATGAAATTTTACCTAACCTGTATTCTATTGTCGTTTCTCCATTTGTACATTTTCTGTCATGTAATCAAGAATCAGGGAAAGACTTGCAGTTTTAGTGCTATCTTTGACCACTGTTTCTTTCAGCTAGGTTATAGACAGAAATATTGATAAAATGATATAAAACACATCTTTCGTTCTTAAAAGATTTATGGAAAAGAAATATCTCATTCAGTAAAGAGGAAAGAGGAGTCTCCTGCTGGGACTCTTTGTTATTAATATTTTTTTAAAATACATTTAAAATCTTTCTTTGTGATATTTGAGCTGGAGTCCACGCTGTCATTCTTATACAAATTTCTCAAGATAATCTCAGTGGCAGGATGTACGTTTGCTTTCTTTATTATTCTTCGTGTTGTCTTTCAGAAAAATCATTTGAATAGTTACCTTTAACGATGAAGTGAGAGTGAAACATTTTTCCACAGCATGAACATGTTAGTCTTCCAACATATGATCAATTATCGTGTATATACTATGACTCGTAAAATGTAACTCTCTGAGTTCAAAGTTGTTCTCAGATTTCCTGGAATCGAGCAAAATTATAATAAAGTTGGTGCTCGTTATTCCTGTTTACAATCATGTACTGATAAAATATTTAAAAAATACGATAAATTTATTATCATTGATATAGATTTATATTTTCAATAATAAATACAGTAAAAACAGTATACTGTAAAACACTTGTATTTGTTAATTGGAATGATCAGCTAATTATAAAATTATTTTGTATGTTACAATATATAATTCCAACTTTCAGCAGAATACACTCACCACTTTTCATATACGTACTATATAAGTATGGAGTTTGTGCTTATACATATTAATGATTGACTTGATATATATGATGATATATACTTGCATGATGATATTATATATGCATGATTGACTTTGGAAATATTGACTGGAGTCAATTATAATTTCGGCACCACATTTCGTTTAAGAGGAAGTTATATAACTAAGAGGAGATAAGTGGAGAGTCGAAGCTTCTATCGTATATATGCTGATTAATCTAACGCTATTCGGCACAGAGCTATTTCAGATAGTGTTGTCTGCTTGGACGTCGACTAATGTTGGCCAGTGTATGTTTCTTCCAATACCCCTTAATACACTGGAGTATTATTCTAATGCTATGAAACCACTGAAGTAGTAGACTTTCACTTGTGTGGCTCAGCGCCAAGTGGAGGTGTTTCCTTCCCCAGCTATATGGTGAAAACCTACCTCTGTGATCTTTCGCTGAGCCGTGTGTGACCACATGTAATTACTGTTGTGACGGATAACAGTAACCATAATTTCAGCTCAGCTTGTGTGAGTACATATATAACAAATATAAATATCTAGGGTTTCTCAAAAAGACAAAGGTCAACACAAAATTGAAACAATTAAGAATAACATAAAATTGCATTATTAAATAAATCTCCACCACTTATTTGGATTTTTCCATAAAATTTTATAAACAAAATTTCATTATAATATTTATGTTATAAACATATAATTTTTTTTTACTAAGTAATCAATTCTCATTTAATCAGTTAATTTTTGAAAAATACAAAATGTTTAGTATTGAAAATTATAGTTTTACAATCATAGGCCAAGTGAGCCTATCATTATAATGGCAGCTCGTTTATCAGGGAGTAGATCAGTTTGTGTTGAAGATGGGTGACACCCGAAACCGGTCCGACAGCTACGGCAGTAATGTACGAGGTATGACGGTAGATTATATGTTTAATATTAATCGTTTATAATAGACCAAAGGGTGAGGTTTCAATCTTGGTTATGACCACATGATCTTGATTTTTTTATTACCCTACATAGTAAAGATAAAATATAGTTTGTATTTTTAGTTTTTAATTTGTTTGTAGTTTTATAATGTGTAAACATTTGCTGCCTTCTGAATTAAGCTGAACTCTTCACTTTCTAAAAACTCAGTATATATGCAAAAATATATTTGCATATATTTTAATACTTTTTTATAATGTCAATGATATTGCATTATAATAATCAATTGTTGTTAAATCCTAAGCTTTTTAAAGCATCATTGTGAATAGCTTAAAATAGCAGAAACTTAGAGTAATTGTATAATTCATGGTATAAATAATTGTAGATTTGGATACAAATTGTATTTACAATATAAAAGTTTTTTTAGAAAAAATGTTATAATTTGGAATAGTGGTAGTATATTGTATATATGTTTATATATTTTAAATGTCTGGGTTGTAGGAGGTCATTTAAGACAAAGACCAGGTATTATACACTGATAAGATTTGAGCTCCTTCAAACATTGAAGTTGTATTAAATAGATGTAACAGTCTCTACTGGGAATTGTATTTGGGAAAGCACAAGTACGCCTATTTACAATATCTGTCTAATAGCACATTCATTGAATTAGTGGTTTTACACTCTCTGATCAAGAAGAAACCAGCTGTAAGTGCATAACAACGTACTGAATAAAGAAATGATTATCATATTAAGTTAATATCAAATAAAAGTAATACTTTCGATGATGAGGCTTTAATGGATATATTCATTACAGCATATTACTGATTCAACTCTTAACCAGTTATTAAGCGTCATATTCACATTTTTGATTGACTGGTTTGAACTGTGCTTCAGTTTTAGCATCTCCATTGAGTTTCTTTAGAATGTCTATTAAAGGAATTCCTTTTGTTTCAGGGACTAAAATAAAAGTGCCAGCAAAAGCGAAAAAACACCAGCAAGCAAAGAACCAACAAGCGCCTTGAAATCCAATTGCAAACTTCAGCGAAGGGTATATTTTCACGGACAGAAATGCCAGTGCTGTTCCCCACAGTATGATTGTTGATGTAGCTAAACCTCTAACATCTGGTGAAAGCGTCTCTGAAATAATGACATACGGGATAGGCCCGGCTCCTAGCGCGTAAGTAAACACATGAAATGACAGCGAGCAAACAGGAATCCAGCCCGGAGATTCATAACCAATATTATTCAGCCAATAGTTGGTTCCTAACACAACCAAAGCAACTCCCATACAGAAGTAAGAAATTTGAAGAAGGATTTTACGACCTGATTTTTCAACTACAAGGGTACTGATGAGGGATGCTGCTAGTTGAAATAGTCCAACCATAAGTGTGGCAAACTTAGGGTCGATGGAACTTCCTGATTCTTTCAGAATTTCTCCAGCAAAAGAAAGAATGACCAGAATAGCGCAGAGCTGCTGCCAACAAAAGAGCGCTAGTCCAATAAGCAAAGCCTTTCTCTTACCTCTTGTTGAAACAAGGTCTTTATAGTTTACTGGTTCTTGTTCCTTAACAAGATCATTCAATTTTAGCCTTTCTTTTTTCAACATCTCCAAGTCTCCTCCCATTAGCCATCGCAAACTATCTTCTGCTTTGCGCTGTTTCCTATTCGTCCACAAGTATGATGGTGTTTCCGGAAGAAAATAAAAGAAAGCAGTAAAAATTAAGGGAATGGTAAGACAGTAAGCTGTAAACCAGCGGTAGGTAAAAACTGCTCCAAGCAGATAGGCAAATACGACCCCAATATTAACAGCTAGGATGACGAAAGAACCAAGTGTGCCTCTGATCGAGTCTTGCGCAGTTTCTGAGACGTACAGTGGAGCAAGTACAAGTGATCCACTTCCGCCCATTCCAAGTAGTGTTCTAGCTATATAGAGACACCAAACATTGGGTGAGATCAACGCCAGAGTCCATCCAGTTAAGTAGGTAGCGGCGACGACATAGCTGGCTGTTTTCCTTCCCCAAGAATCGGCTGCTTTTCCCCAGACTAGAGTGCCGGCGATACCTCCTACGAAAGTCAAACTGCCCAGCCAGGACAGCTCCTCCTCGGATAGAAATCCAACAGGGCTGTCCTCCGACTGTAATGTACTCGACACGGGAGATAGCCAGCCCAGTACGCAGCCAAAAGAAAATGTCAGCAAGTTGACTGCAACAAGAATACTGTCTAAATACTGCAAACGTATAAAGTGGTTAACAGTAGTAAATGGTAAGAAAATGAAATAGTGTGCTCAACAAATTTAACTTCTAGACCATATTAATATTAAACTAGTGAAAAAAATAGCTAAAACAAAATTGTTTAATATATCAGAAAGTGTAATTGCATATAATATGAAGCTTGGTGCATTTGATTGTTATATACTTATACTGGTAAAGGTATGTAGTATACTTGGTGATATAATGTCTAAAATCTATGCATTACATATTTTATACCGAAACCTATACATTAACGCTGAAATGCTACAATAATCACAAGTTATTTCTTCCACTTACCTTAATATATGAAAAAAATTACATACGCATCCCAATTCCGGGATTGTAAATCTGAGGACACATTTTATGTTCTGCTTTCTGAATGACAAGAATCCAATGAAAAAAACAATCTCTTTATACTAGATGATCGTCAGGAATGACAATAAGGTCATCTTGTTGCAAATATTACAGATAATTTTTGAAACCTAGCAGTTATTAGGTTGGCATTGTATGTAAAACACGGGTTGGTTTTAACACTTCATACGTTAACAAAACTGAGAATTATAATTTTTGTTAAGGATAGTCATGTAAATTAAAATAGTTAACGAAAAAAAAGGAAAGTGGTTGTTTCCATATTTATGACAAAGTTACACTTTTTCTTGGGTTTCATTGTATGTAACAAATCATAGTTATGATCTCTATAAATAGTTAGGTTGGAATAAAACTAAAAAAATATAGAGCATAGACTGAATTGATTTGAAATAAACTGGACAGGAATGTGAAGAAATATGTAGATAGACAAGAGAGTGAGAAAGAGTTACGATAGAGAGAGATGGAAGTGAGGAAGAAAGAAGTAAAGTATTTTACATGAAATATTATTTTTTTGGCATTTATTTCAAATTACCGATCTTACTAGTTCAAGGCATTAAGAAATGAAGTTATAATTGAAAATAAATAATTAAATTTGTTTACAAACTAAAGGATAAAAAATGATGAGAAATTATAGAGATTCGAAGGGAACATGGAGAAGAGACAGACAGGGCAGGGGGACGGTAGGAAAGGGTTTACAAGGGTTCTATTGATCCTTGTCAAAAAAACTTACCACCCTTGTCAAGCGTGCGTCAGATGATATGAAAAGGTTGTGTTATATTTAAAAAGCCGAAAAGCATCGCTCAGCTTTATGTTTGAATAGTCGTAATTGATTTGCTTCTTTGCGATTTTTGTCAAGAGAGTGTTTCTCTTATACTAAATTTAGGTGAAAAAGTTTTTATATCTATACAATGTGAAATTTTAATACATTTTTATATTCGGTGCAGAAGGAATATTCTTGGTAATTGAAGAGTTAATACCTTTATAAAATAGCGACGATGATTCCAAATACTTAGGACAATTACCTTTAACTACTACTTCATACGTACTTTTGTAGAGGGAAGATAAATGATTAACTACTACTTTATACGTACTTTTGTAGAGGGAAGATAAATGTTTAACTACTACTTCATACGTACTTTTGTAGAGGGAAGATAAATGATTAACTACTACTTCATACGTACTTTTGTAGAGGGAAGATAAATGATTAACTACTACTTCATACGTACTTTTGTAGAGGGAAGATAAATGATTAACTACTACTTCATACGTAATTTTGTAGAGGGAAGATAAATGTTTAACTACTACTTCATACGTACTTTTGTAGAGGGAAGATAAATGATTAACTACTACTTCATACGTAATTTTGTAGAGGGAAGATAAATGTTTAACTACTACTTCATACGTACTTTTGTAGAGGGAAGATAAATGATTAACTACTACTTCATACGTACTTTTGTAGAGGGAAGATAAATGATTAACTACTACTTCATACGTACTTTTGTAGAGGGAAGATAAATGATTAACTACTACTTCATACGTACTTTTGTAGAGGGAAGATAAATGATTAACTACTACTTCATACGTACCTTTGTAGAGGGAAGATAAATGATTAACTACTACTTCATACGTACTTTTGTAGAGGGAAGATAAATGATTAACTACTACTTCCCTAACTACTAGTAACTACTAATTACTAGTAGTTAATAGTTTAACTACTACTTCATACGTACCTTTGTAGAGGGAAGATAAATGATTAACTACTACTTCATACGTACCTTTGTAGAGGGAAGATAAATGTTTAACTACTACTTCATACGTACTTTTGTAGAGGGAAGATAAACAGTGTTTTAAACGATTTAAAAGATCAATGATTTATTATGCAGGATATAATTGACGAATCGGACTCAAGTACAAGAGATATTTTTTCGCGAGGTACTTAAGTTCTTGAACACTAGTGACATGAGTACGACAAGTGGACATAATAAAATGACTTAAAAACCTTTCACCCCACATACTTTGAATATTCTAAACAACCATAAATTTATCTTCTTCTTAAATTATCAAGCATTTTGTGTAATTTTTGTAAAATCTATTTATTTTCAGAAACATCAAAATAAAATTAAACGGAATCATAAAACTGTAAATTATAATTTATTCATATTTACGAAGATATTGTTTCCGCATGTTATCTGCAAGGTTCAAGGTGTATCTAACAGATAGAGATACATAATATCTTATCAGAGATTAAATAATACTAAAAAGGTAGTTAGTGAATTAACTCTTGGAGATAACTCAACTTATAAATCATAATGAGAGAGAGAGAGAGAGAGAGAGAGAGAGAGAGAGATTAATAATCAGCAATCACACCCAATCTGAAGATGATTTCTAATTAACTACTCGGATTTGTTCCTTAGAGCTTCTAACTCGTACTTCAGCAGTATTTCTCAATTTTTAAAAAACTTCTTAATGAACAGAGGGCATAATTTACGTCTCAACAGTCTTTTTTTAGTGGAGCATCTCTGTTAGAAACATTAGGGCTCCTTCTCCATCCTTTCAAAAAGGTCTCAGAAATGGAATTTTGACTGAAGTAAAGATACAATGTCATACCGGAACGTATTCGAAGTACATTAAGCTTTGTTCAAGCTATCAGATATAACCTAAACAAATAATAAAAATAATTATATATATATATATATATATATAAAACAGGAAAACGATCCAAAAGGACAACAAACGTTTCACGATGAATCACAAACACAGAACTAAGGAACAAACACACTTACTGTCTCTAATTTTCGGTTGAACCGTCATCAGGAGAGTTGAGAAAGGGACACCAAACGCACTTGTGAAGAGGTTGGAGACCCAACCGTTATTATTATTCTTATAACTATTACCGTTATTAGAAATTAGGATTAGTATTAGAATTACTGTTATAAAGATTTATTATGTTATGAACCATTAGTACATAATTAATATAATTAGTTATATATTAGCTTATAATTATCATTATAATGGATGAAGGGGAAAAAGCCCGGTGGAGAGGACCTAGTCCTCTCTGTACGGCTACCCCAGTGTTTATAACTGGAACTTGTTCCCAATAAAGAATTTATTTATTCATTCATTCATTCATATATATATATATATATATATATAATATATATATATAATATATATATTGAAACGAAAGAACATTTCCAAGCGTCTATTTAATTTGGTAGTCTTTTCTTAGCTATTCATTTGAACCGTTAAAACGAAACACTTTATATCCTTGAAAAAAATAATCTTCTCTTAAAATATCTAAGTTCCTCTCTGTTTTATAAGAGAGTCATCAGAATGCCTTACGAGCTGCATATTTAATTGTGAAGGTCACTTGTACTCCGATACAATTATTAAGGTGATCTTGTGTTGGATATGTACAACAAATGTATATCCCTGATATAAACAAACAACTAACTGAACTATGGGTCCTGATATGGAAACGAAAAGCTGATAAAAGATTTTAGTTTCATAATTTTGTAAATTATGTAAAATAATATTATTGACCCGCTATTATTAGAACAGATTTCATATGTATATTTACGGGAATTAAAAATTAATATAGTATTTGAAACAAAAAGAAACTGTTATTTTCATAAAAAAAAAAAGACGATAAGTACTTAAGTTCGTAAATGGTTGCTACTGCTAATACAGTGCTGACTGTAGACTTAGCACTTGGGTGAGCAATAGTTGTGAGAGACATGTAATCCCAGTCTTATCTTCTTAGTGAGAACAGAACATGGTAATGAAAACCCAATGTTCTAGAGGTTAGCGCGCTTGCTCGTCCCTAAATGTTTTTGAATGGTACATCTCATCTTTGCAAGAGGTACGAGTCGTTCAGAATAGTTATTTTAGGAAAATAAAAGCAACTAAAGTCAGCCAAGAAATGTTTTCACGAAATTCTTATATTAAGTGTTTTATTTTATCTTTTTCTTTTCGGTTTTGTAGACAAACAAAAACAAACAGTTGAAACAATATTTGTGATAAAAAAAATTTTACCTCATTTTTTACGCATTTATCACAAAAACATTAATATACTACGTGCGTAAAGTATGGTGATCTGATTCACGCGTCTTACCTATTCATTCACGCAAGAAAACAAGTGATGTGTGCCAAGCCTTCACTCTGCCAAGTACTCATTATAGATTTTATTCAAAATAATCTTTTGAATAGAAATTAGTAGGGCAAAACGTAGAATCAATGTGGTAACATGGCTCAAAAATACTAAAAAGTGTTTATTTTTTTTTGTTTTTTTTAGAAACTTCGACTACAATTTGATGGATGTACAAGTAATTTTGTTTCTACTTTAGCTTTTTCATTTTGTAGTGGAAATTGGGTGGACAGCCATTGGTGGCACTCCGTAACTATATTTAATCTTTATGACACAGTAGGTCACATGGCCATTGCCGTTTTAGTCGTCTTTTGGGGTTTGTGGGGATTAGTAGTAGAGAAAGATTTTGAGCGAGTGGGTTTGGTTGTGTTGAGAGTTTACTGTAGAATCGTTTGTAAAGGTCTTTTGCATAGTCGCGAACGAAGGGGACATTAAGATCTCAGTGAATGATTATGTTTGGAACGTAAAATGGGAAATGTGAGAGTTTTCTAAGTATTTTTGATTAAACGACTTGTACAGGACGAATATTTTAAGTTTTGGCAGAACCCCAAAGTTCTATGGCATGCCCAAGAAGGCTTCAAGATAGTGTTGTATATGTGGAGTCTGTCTGTTAGTGTCAGTTTTGATTATCTGTCTAAGAGTCTTATAAGGAGTTTGTATCGTCTGTTGGTCTCTGCTCGTTTCAGTCTTGTGTGTGGGTTCCATGTCACGCGTGTGTCAAAGTGTAGTCCTAGGGAGCGTACTGCGGTTGCTGGAGGTATGATCTCATTATTTGTAGATACTAGGGGGCAATAGTTTTGTCGAAGAGTACAAGTTATTTGAGAGCTTTTCTTCTCATTAATTATTATGCACCAGCGGCTAAGTCAAGGTTGAATGAGAAGTAGGTGTTGCTGTAACTGGGCTGAAGCTATATTGCAGTCATCATGAGTTGATAGTATGGCTTTATCGTCAGCAAACGTTGCCAATAACGTAGAAGAGTAAATTACGTAGAAACGTAAAAGATTTATTAATGAATTAAGTTTGAGCCATATAGAAAAAAAATTAGTTATTTCTTAACAAATATAAAATAAAGCATATTAAATAATTGTTTACTTAATGTAATTATATTAGATGGAAGTTTTAAATGACTCAATGACATGCCAAAAAGAAATTAGAAGAATAAATTTAAACTTAAAAAAAAACACGTGCTATTGAAAATTGAAAATCATTAAACAAATTTGACAGAGCTTATACTAACAAAAATAAAAATAACTGAGAAGTAAAATTGAAAAATAAATGTTTTTCTTTTTTCAAAAGGAATATATAACTTGACTAAAAAGTAATCAATGGCTCAGTCACAGAAACTAATTCAGCAGCGCGAGTGGGCCTAATAAATCTACTCAGGGACTCCACTGACTCGCTAATGCTTATTTTTCTCTCACAATTTATTTTATAGAGAAAATAGGTTTGGTTAAATCAATAACACCTTGCATGCATTAAAACCTTTCAAGCTTGAAACCATTATATTTTGACGATATTCCAAGTTCAAAATGATTTACTTCTATAATCATTTTAATTCTAACAATATCAATTACATATTTACTACAGTGATTTCACAAATAATGTGTATAATTCCGTAGCAAATTTAGTATTTTTGAATTAAGTTAAACATACACAAATCTACTGTCAAGGTTTCATCTTACTGTGTCTTATGGTAGCTGAGTTCATATGTGATAAAATTTTGCGGACCCACCGACAGATAGAAATTATTCTAAGGCTGGATTCAGTTTCTCTAATGTATGAAACGTAAAGATAACTTAAAATAAGTTAGTTCTAAGCACTGTACAGACAAAACCGTTCTTTTATTTATATAGATTAGATTAAAAAGTATTACCTTATTAACTTTTAAGTATTCTTAAGTCTCAAAATAATAAAATGAAATAACCTTTAATATATTTGGCCTAATTTATAAGGTTCAGTAAAAGCAGTTTAATTAGATTGAAGTTAATAACATAAACCAAATGTTTATAATGTGGTGTATTAGTTTTAAAACCAATATAAAATCTTCAGCATATGTTAAATATGAATTTACCTCAGTCAGAGTAAACTATATGACATCAAGGAAAATAACTCATTAAATTTATCAGTCATAAATATAAAGTTATTTAATAGATATTAGTAACATTTTACATAACTTTTGAGGGGTAGTAATGGAGTGATTAAGCGCTTCTAATAGTATCTAACACTAAACTCCGACTTTCGGCATTCACGAGGCTACCTTCAGTACTATATATGCAGGGACAAACGAAAGGTGATCAGGTGCTGGGCCAAACCACCTTCGTTTCACATACTCCTAATCTCAAAATCCCCTCCTTTTATCTCAACCCCAATCTAAGGTGTTACGCAATCCATGCTGAAGGATAGATGATACAGGAGTTACTGTATTATGAACGAAGCCTCAAGGGTACAAGGTGACACCCTTAAGTAAATAGCCTTACTTCGGTATGACGTGCTCTGCCGGAGCAGACAAAATAGCACCGATTGAACTTCAGGGATTTTCCCTGTGTAATACTAAGGAAAAGGAAGTCCGGAGACCATCCTCCGGAAGCGCAGAGAGTCTAAAAGCGCTCACTAGTGGGAGCCAACCTCCCACAAGTGCACCTAAGGACCCGAAGAAGACCGTCCTGAAGAAGAACAAAGGAAGTTACTTTTTCCCAAAACGTAGGGAGCATGAATGGACATTATCAATGATAGTTTGCGCAGATTCTGCAAAGAAGAGGGAGAAACACCGTTGCACCTGCTGACTGACTGTAAGGCAACTTTGCTCCACATAGGCAGGTGCTTCAACAAAACGATAGAAAAACTTTTACCGCTGGACACAGCAAAAGTGCTGAGCTTCTTGGAGGCGTTGAAGCTAACTGATGGGGTACTTTAGTACAAAAGAGGAGAAGTACAATAGTTTGTTTTTTAAGACGCAGTGCTATAGCCACCCTCAAATAATAATAATAATAATAATATTTGAGCAAAAATTTTGAATATAAATATATTGAGTAATTCTTACTTTTTTTTTAGAAAAAGCATGCAATATCCTGATGTTTTTATTATCTACTAAATTAGCAGAAACAATTTTAAATATAAAGTCTGGTAGGATTATACGTACACATCATGATTTGCAAAAGTGAAACTAAGCTAGTAAACAGAACTATTAAACCTAGATTATAAGCTGCTTAAATTTTACTACATTTGATATAGTGACTGTATAGTTAATCTTGAAAAACAAGAGTACTACAATATTTTACTTTGTTCGTTTAAATGCAAAATTTCGGTACTTATGAAACTTGAAAGATATGAGAATTAAAAATAAAGCTTTCGTTACTATTAATAATTGATTGTTTAGGTTACTTTCCGTGGTTATTAGTTTACAGAATTAATTAGTATATACGATAACTGTTAACAATTAATTACTCCACTAATTTACTTACAAGAAATAATTTCTGAGTGGTGGTTTTTCCAAAATGTTTTGAAGATGGGAGGTTCAAATTGAGGTTATTACTCATTTTTTATGTGGAATATGAAAAATCTTGTGGAAATCACTTATTCAAGAGTTGTGCAGAAGAGCACTACCCTAATAAACCATAGAGAGGTAAACCTTAGGACTATAGACATAAAATAACCAATAATTTGACTTGCTCGCAACCATAATGGGTGTCATATAGCAAATTAATCACACTTCTGTTGTCTAACTCAGCCTTAAATGTAGAAAGCTAAAGAATGGGCATTGGTAGTTACAATTGCCAATTCGTAAGAACTTGTCTTTCCTGCTCTCAAATTGGAAATTTGGTCAGATAACTAAATAGTGGAGATGGAACATGCGCAACATACTGTAACATTTGGTTTAAAAAGCAGTTGATCCTATTTTCTCACAACTTGCATTCACCTTCTCTTGGCATGTCTGTAGAAAGAGGGTGGGCTTAACCTGACAGGCTTTTTCCTCATAGCCAGAGGCTAAGCCCACCTTTCTTCAGGGGCTGAGGATCACATTCTTCATTCTCTCTCTTTCCATTTCACTTACTTCATTTTCCTTCTAATTTTGTTCCTTTCATTCTTTTGCTTCTCTGTCCTTAATATTTTTCTCTTTCTCTCTCAATCTATAAATTAGTTATCTTGTTCTTTTATTTATCTCATTTAAAACCTTGGTTCTGTTGATGATGTGTACTAATATAACAAGATTTCACATAAACTCGTGTAATAACAATCATTGATGAAACCACAAAATGAAATGAGAAAAAAGACTAAGATCTTTCAACCGTAACATGCCGTCTTCGTCAGAGTCAAAAACCCAGTCAGTTGGGTTTTTGACTCTGACGAAGACCGCTTGTTACGGTTGAAAGATCTTAGTTTTTTTTCCCATTTCATTTTGTCGTTTGATCATTGATTGAACTAATATACCTTCATGTCTAAATCGGCGTGTACGTAAAGCTCAATTACCTTGGTATAGCTATCAGCACTCAGGAATAACTACGGACTATTATTGTCTCTTTAGAACCTTAGTTTCCAATTGTAACCATGTTTTCATGAATATGTTTAAGTTGATCTAAAACAGTGTCCAATGTTTTAGTAAATAGTAAATATTTCTTTAAAATATACCAGTTTTAAGTTTATTCAGTATACTGAATAATTATAGCCAAATTACATCATGAATAAATTACATAATTAAATACCTTCATCATGCATAATAATTAATAAGAAGGTATTTTCTAGAAAACTTACAGTGTTGATGTCGATGAAGTTCCTTTGTTATTTCAAAGCTTAGTTTGTAGAGTTTCCTCAATTAACATGGAAAATCTTTATTAGGTTTTGACTTGCAAAACACACTATCGCCTTCAGTAAGAAATATTGTTTTCTGCAATTATTATTCAAAACTAAAAGTTAACCTCAAGCATATTTAATGAGGGTTAATTTATGTAAGTTATCTCGGGCTTCTACACACCCATGTCAATCTCAACAGTCAAGGTTTACTTTTTTATGTGCATATACCTTTCATATCACCACCACATACTTTAGCTCCCTGCTTTATGCCAGTGGTAAATTATAAAAAGCCCTTCAACTTTCTGTAAGAACATACACACTATATAGGCATTCTTAATATTTGGAAGCTAAATATTTATTATTAAAATTATGTTAAATGAATTACTGTTGCAATAACTTTACAAAGACTTATTAAGTAATAAAACAAATAAATCAATTTAACGACATATTAACATTTAATTAAAATCAATGCTAATAAGGCACCCGTTTATATCTTAATTGTCCAACATAAACATTATTTGGATTGTTTTAACTTCAAATAACTTCTTATATGACTAAAAGTTAAGGCATCTCTTTTTAATGACATTTTAAACTTTTAAATAAGTTACGTAATATAACATAGATATTATAAAATGAATTGTAAACGCAGTTAATTTAGAAATTTTTTTTTTGAGGGCTGAGGAACTGACAGAGTCAGCCTTTCATGATAATTCTTCGAGAGGTTAATATTGGCTGTAGTTGATAAACGTGCATAGCACATTCTGACAAGTTTTATTTTGAAGCATTTATAAACAAGCTGAATTTTTTTGCTTAGAAACACTAGACCAAGCTAATGTATTTTTTTTTGTACCAAGCAGTGCAGTAGGTGGGAATAAAAGTATTAACCTTTTACATAGTACACCCAAGTTCTTATATACGTAGCTGCAGACGCCTAATTCTCTGTATATAAGGGCTATGTACAGAGTGTAAAAGATTCCAAATTCATGTTCCATTCATTGCCACAAGACACTAACGGTTTTTGTGTGTATATATAGAATTTTAATGGCAACAAATAATAGGTGTTCCTTTAAAGACTTCTTCATGAATCGTCCGTAAGAAAGAGTTGTATCAACATTTAGTATCAAAACACTAACAACTGAAAAATAAATTCGAATATAATTAACAATTGTTACTTTATATTGACTACACATAATTTTCTAAGATATTCTATATTGTGTTAGCAAATGATTCACTAAAGTATTCTATAATAGCATATTGTTATAATATGCTAATATAGACTTAGCATACTAGGTTATAATTAGCATATTACTGGCACATTTGCTAGTAGGATGTACTATATTGTAGAGGCACAAAATTTCTAATTTCATTTTATATTGTATAAGCCCATCAGTTTTTAATATTATTCTATGTTGTATAGAGATATTCAATACTGCTTATATATTCTTGTAATTATATATTATTACATATTTTTGCATCAGTTGTTGATATAATCCTATTATGTATATACATATTAGTGACTAGCGTTATCCTAGCTTGTATATACACATCAGTTGCTTATGCTATTCTATCATGATATCAGGAGCCCTATATATATCTTGCCATGCTCAAGCTATTTTTGAGTAGAAATCCTTAACGAGTTCTTGATATGGGACCAGCTCAAAACAAACGACTGCACTCTGTATCCCTTTCTAGACACGGCACCCTATTTTTTGCATAAGGCAGCCTACTATGAAACATCTATGATCAACTTAAACTACCAACACTAAATTCTTTAATTCATTTCTTTCTTTAAATTCCTACAAAAGTTTTGTCATTTATTATGAGCTTTTGTACACCTAGATTATTTCATAATCAGAGCAGCCTCTGCTGAAGGGGAGTGCATAACATGTGACTCTCTAGCATTACTGACAAGCAGGCTAACTACCGGAGGAAATCTATTTCAGAATCTATCACTTGTACAAAAAAATCTATTAAAAATATTTCAACATGGATCAAAAAAAAAAAGATTTACAAACAGAAAATTACACACGATAATTATTCAGCAAGATTTTTAAAAACAATTTTAAATCTTTAAATAGTTGTAAGAAATATAAATATTTATAATAATTAAATTAAATTTCACTTATTTCAAGTTTAATGAAAAATATCTCGCTTTGTTCAAATAAGAAAAGATAATAGGGCAGATACAGCTTCGACTTCACGGTTTCAGCTTTAATTCAGTTCTGGAAGAAGGATAAAAAGGCAAAGATTAAAACAGTTATTAAAGGAAGGGCAATCAGTTCAATTAGTGAAATTTTAGAGTTTTTAATAATGAGTGGGGGAGTTGTAGAACATTTTTTGAAACTTGCACCGGAATATTGGTTTAGAATAGTTTCTTAAATGAGAAAAAGTGTTTTATACTATGGTCGAGGCTCTTATTGAAATATTTTAACATTTTAATTGTCCTTTTTGGTGAAGACTTATAGTTCAGCAGAGGCGTCAAAACATCTATGGCTAAACCACGGAGTGAAAACTGCAATAAGGAAGAGGATAACTTCAATAATAAGCATACTCCTAAAAGATTATGTTTACAAGTATTTATAATAAAATAAATATATAACATTCCAAAGTATTTTTAATTATAATCATTTAATAACTGTTTAAACACTTAAGATACGTTTTTCTTGGATTGAAATGAAGCCGAAATTTCTGCTCAATATCCCTAAAGATATTTCAGTTGACTATCTTTGACACCAGGATTACCACACATCTGCTCATATAGAAAAGAATAGAATATGAAAGAACTATAGGGTAGTCTTAAACTAGATAACATAATAGTGTTATGTTAGTGTTGTATAATTATAGTGTTATATTATAGTTTTATATTATAGTGTTACATTATAGTGTTGTAACAACATACAAACCACTAACTTGGATTTACTATGAATGTGCTGTTTAAATGACAATACTGTGTCTAAAATGAAATTCGGATATTTGTTTTGGGTTTCGTGAAGTATGATTTTGATGCCAATGAATATAGCAGGTATACAGAGAGGAACACCTTTACTCGAAGTAACATGGGATCTCTTCAACTGTAATTTCCAAAAAAAAACGAAAATCTAATCAAAAAAATATTGCATTTACCTTGTGGAATAACCCACATTGATACAGTTATACCAAGGTGTTATCAGCATTGATTTCCAGGACTTTTTTTGTTTAAAATATTCACCATAGACACATACGCAACCACATTTAGACAAACAACATAAAACTTCTACTCATGAGACCTTGAGACTGTATATTGCTAAACATTTAACCCATCTTCTTTTAAATAATTATTTTATTTTACAAAATAGACAAAAAAAATAAATGAGTAAGTATGTTAGGAAGAAATCACATGGAAATATATTTATCCATGAAAGGTTACATGTGTTATGAATATATACCTTACCAAACTTATAATAAATACTTGTACTATATATATTACACATATTATAGTTATGCAACAATTACGTAACAGAATCTGCGAGTTAATGCAATGCGGTCTGAGATCTGTCTGTCCAAAGAAGTCATGGGGTCAAATTTAACACTTTACAAACCAAACTAACTCAGTGAAAGAACTACAAGGTTTTTCAAGCCGTATTTTAAAGGGAAATTAATCTGTTCTGTTTAACTTTCAAATTTTTTTTATTTTTATATATAATCAAATCCAACAAGTTGAAGATGTAAGTATTATTGAAAGTTAAACTTTGCATTTTTAGGTCATATTAACTCTCCAAGTAGACTGAAATCATTAAAATTTTGTAAATTAAAATGCTAGCAAAGAATATGCAAAAAAAAAAATCAATATTTTATGTAGTTTGGGAGAAAAATATATTTTCTGAATTTGTAGAATGCATCATAACGATATCTTCTTTAAAGTTGTCTCACAAAAAGACTACACAGGTTATCTTTTTTAAGGCAGTATTTATGCATTTAATGTCATTATCTTACAAGTGTGATTACTTTCTATCTGCAGGATTTTACATTCAATAAGTCAATGTATTTATAGGGAAATTATTCAGTTATTCGTTTTATGAAAAATAACTGAAATTTATTTCACTTTACGTCATTATATGATCCTTAATAGCATCGAAATTTCTGTTACTAGCTTAACATAAAGGAATTTGATCTGAAACACAATAGGCAACAACGTGTTCTTTTCATGGATCAATATTTATCAAAAGCTATATAGCTGAACTGATGATAGAGGTTGTTTTTCGATATATTATCAGTATAATTCACTAGACTCTGTAACGGGAGATTTTCTCAAACTGTTATGTACACATCCCATTTACACACATACAAACATCATCAAAAACATGTTCAAAACACACTCAGGGGACCTGAAAACGTATAAATCTGTAAAAATTTCAATATTAAATGTTTTAATGATTAGCCTTTAATAACTAATAAATCAATTATTAATTAATTAAATCGAGTATTAACTTCAAAATGATAGTCATATGGACTGATAAATATAATCAGATTCACTGATAACCACAAATAAATGCTGTGGTTAAAATGAGACAATAGTTTTCATGAAGAATAAGAATTAATATATTAATTTAAAGTTATGGAGTGTAAATTAAATCATCAGAAAGTAAGCAAACAAATGACTTGGCGGGAGAGACAAAGTGTGGGAGCAGTTTGAGCGAAGTCTAATCCCCTAATACTTTAATATGCTACTTTCTGTGCAACTTGGACTTAGATAAATCACCGTAAATGTTTCAAAGTCAGATGTAAAAAACAGAATCTAAATCATTTAACTTGTTTCAACTTTTTATTAGCTTAAATAAAAAGTTGTTCATATATTTTTGCCGTGTTATAAATCTCTATATTTCTGCAATATTAGTGCATTTTTTTTACTCTTTATGAATATACTTTTTGTTTCTTTATTATACATATCATCTAACGTAGACACCATTTCAATTCAAAACCTATACAAATAACTAAACATATTGTCTAACATAGACACCATCTCAATTCAAAACCTATACAAATAACTAAACATATTGTCTAACGTAGACACCATCTCAATTCAAAACCTATACAAATAACTAAACATATTGTCTAACATAGACACCATCTCAATTCAAAACCTATACAAATAACTAAACATATTATCTAACGTAGACACCATCTCAATTCAAAACCTATACAAATAACTAAACATATTATCTAACATAGACACCATCTCAATTCAAAACCTATACAAATAACTAAACATATTATCTAACGTAGACACCATCTCAATTCAAAACCTATACAAATAACTAAACATATTATCTAACATAGACACCATCTCAATTCAAAACCTATACAAATAACTAAACATATTATCTAACATAGACACCATCTCAATTCAAAACCTATGCGTCTATACAAAACAATACAAGAAAACGAATTTTTAAAAAATATTTGAAACTTGTCTCTGCCTGAAGCAATCCAACAAACTGCAGCACATATTTGTAATTAATAACTTTATAGATAATCTTACTAGACAATTATTTTATATGTAAGTCAAGGTTTTTAAAATTTGCCAATATCAGTTGTGAAATCTGAGACACTAGGAGTATTACGAGTTGTATACAAGGAAGCTTGGACGTTCAGATGTGAGGCATTACAGTTAATTTTTTATCGCACTGTAATTAAAAAAAAATTTATTTAAGAAAATCGTAATGATTATTAAACATAGATTAAGTCTGTAAATGCAAAACGAAAGTATAGTCGTATAATGTACGTTACTAATACAAATTCTCGATAAAAACCGAAGAAAGCTCGCCAGAGTTTGTCACCTAATATTATAGTTTCTCGAGATTCCATAAGAATATTACACTTGTCAAATCTGTGGAATATAGTTCAACAATTATTTCAAATGTCTACTACAGATTAAATTGAACATTGAAAAAGCTTACGCTGGCCGTTTAAAATACTCGTTGTGGTATACTGACATTTGATATTATCTGTTTGAGTGACAACAGTTTCAAAAAAGTTAAGCAGTTTTGAAGCAGTTCAAATGATAAATTTGAGATTATCATGCTTATAACTCGACCTGGTTCAAAGTAATTTTTATCCCTTAACTTACATCAATAACTGGTCAATGCTTATTAGCACTTCACTGACTACCATGAATATTGTAATGCCATGAATAAATGCCCAGGTGAGCTTTATGGAGATGGAATTAGTAAATTAGTAAAACAGTGTGACATTTCATCAAAATTTAAAGATATATATATTATCTTTATTATATGTTTTTTTGCAGAAGTAAATAAAAGTAATTAAAAACAAGGATTGATGATATAGTCAGAAACAAAAAAATAAGAAACCAGGTAAAGTGGTTTTTAAAATTAGCGCTGTCGAACTATGTGTACTCGTATAATGTTTGATTAAAATTTTGTATGGCAGATCAATTTAAACATGAACATCAGTGATACTTGAATAAAGCACATTCTGTAGAAATTTTAGTGAATATGATGAAAAGGAAGATATTATCTCTGGAAGATAGTTAAGACGTAAGAAATATGGTAGCAGTGAGTACTAAAGTGCTTGATTTATGTTGAGATTCTATGGCACTAGAATTCTTTACAGACCATCATAATCCATTAAACTAATAAGGCTTGGAATATTTTTCTGTATTTTTATATTTAAGAGAGTCTTTTACTATAAAGAAAAACCAACGATTTAGAAAAAAAAACCTGTATTTGATACTTATAGAGAGTATTGCAAGATTTCGAAGTACGTTATATGAAAACATGCCAGTTTGTGTGGTGCGCTGATGGTTCATATTTTGTAATGGTAAAGCGAGTGGCCCTGAAGGCAATAAGCCTGAGTGTTTTTAAAGATTACTTACTCGAGGCTCGGACTACACTGCCCTAGCTAGTCTCAAACAGCGTTTCCTTCTCTTATAATACCTGCTTCTTCACTTCTTCATTTTGACAAGTAACAAGCTCTGTTATCATTCAGTGAACCATGAAACTAAGTATGTCAGATCTAAACTACACTAAAAAAACATGTTATTTTCAATTTATTAGCTTTGTTTTCATTTAGTAATATTTTTTTCTTAATTAGCAATACAGAATTAGCATAATTACATGACCAGAAAAGGAACGCTGCTGAAAATAAAAATTTTCAAAGTTTTATATTTTAAATTCAAAAGCAAACTCTTGCTATAAAATTCACATTGAGGAAAATTATCTTTTAATACTAAAAGACTTAAATAATGTCAAACTAGTTACCATTAATAACTTTTATGGCACAATATTTATAATTTAATACAAAAAAATGGGTATCTAAAAAAAGGGGTGTAAAAAAGCAAAAAAATAAAATATTAATAGTAATATTAATATTAAGGAATGAATTAATTAAACCCTTAAAAGCCCATTTTGAAAACAATAAAGCTTAACAATACTATTAATCTATATTTGGTGAAAAAAAATGGTGTTTATCACAATATATACATTTATTTAAGTTCAAGTTTATAATAAGCGAATTAATTTTTACTTTGAAAAGTCTGAATTACTAAATATAATTTCAGCTTAGTGTTGCTAGAACTTGAGATATCAAATTAGCACAATAATTATCAAAATATTGATATTCCAATAAAAAGTACTACTTTACAATATAAACTTTTTCATCATCAATTTAAACAGTCCTGAAGTTTTCGCTAGGTTATTACATTCAGTTATATTTAGATAGGTAGTTTTTCTAATTTGTTTTTCTATTGAAACATCATTGTAGCAGTAAATATAACTTTATTAAATCATCAACTTAGTTCGTAGAATTGAAGATCAAAAATGAGGTCCCATTTCATTCCGCACTACTGTTTTACTAGAGTATCCCTGGAGAAAACTGAGAAAACCCTTTCTAAGGTACATTGCTTATGGTCAAACATTAAACCTTCACTGTAAATAGTAAGACAACCTTCATGCCAGATCTCCTGCTTCTGTCTTTATACTTATTGTTATGCACCAAAAAGTATTACTATAATAAGAAATTTTACCAAGTAAACTATTTTCAAGTCAAAAGATGGCATAATACACTATTTGTTTGGTAATTCATTCAGCAGAGTTTTAACTTGAGTTTTCAAAGAAATTGCACCACGTTTGTCCTTTTTAATAGAGCTTTGCTGGTTTTCTCAATTTTAAAAATGCGAAATGTTTTCTCAAGTCTGATGCTCTAATTTTTCTCTTACACAAATTTTAGTTCATCTTTGGTAAATAGATCTGACCATGTTCAAAGTTTAAGGTTTAAGAACAAAGAGAGCTGAAATTAGTTCATATTTTGCTCATTTAAGAGGGATGGTAAATAATGAGTAAATAATTTTATGTACTTTGGCATTCTATTAAAGTTATAGCCTATAAAACAATTGAACCCTCCTTATTGTGGTACAAGTTTTAACTTTATTCACACAGTCTATCGACTTTAAATCTGAGAACGAAGAAAGAAAAAATTATAATATTGGAGCTGAGAAAGAGGCATTTGAGAAAACCTTAAATAACCTATATTAAAGCACCGCCAATATCCTTACCTTCAGAGAGGTACAAATTGTTTAGAAAAATGGAAATATATAACTTTTTTTCGTACTTTAACAGTAACCTAGTCGTTAAATTTGACTGCATTTAATTTTTGAAGAGACCAGTTTACTATTATAAGTATTTAAAGTTAGTGTATTTAAAAAAGTGCTATCATTTAGTGTAAAACCCTTATTCTCTGTTATTTATTTAAAAGAAGGTTTCCAAGGTTTTTGAATTGATGACAGATAGAAATCAATTTCAGATTTAAGTCTTGATAAAAAGACATCATTAATCAATTTTTTTTTTCAGATAAAATTCACAAAATGCCTGAGTGACTATTGACGAACGAATGGAATGATTAAAGGTGATTACGACGGCCATCCTGGCTTCCGTGTTTAATGAATCTGAGAAAATTGAAAGCATTAATGACTTACTTAATCCATTAGAGGCTTAATTCATTTTTAATGATTCATAATTTCTTTAAAGAAGTATTTTATAAGAAGAACCAGTTCTTATAAAATTATGAAAAGACGTCATCCATAATTTTTTTTAAAAAAATATTTTTGTTTTAATTGCTGTATAAATAAGAGTAAGATTTTAATCATGCCATTAGGACAAGTTTTAGATTCAACGTTGCATGGTCCATTCAAAAGTCCTGTAAAATTTTAAATATTTTTTTTATATTCAGCAATGCAGACATTAATTTTGCATATTCATCCACTCAAGACACTGAAACGACAAAAAAATTTCAAGTGGCCTATATTATTCAAAGTAAACATAAAATCAATTTTGTTGAAAATCAATTGATTTTGGTCATATTTCAATGTAGGTTTCGTCTAACTGTCGAATGGATCATTCTACCACTTTACCTCTTACAATCCTCATTACCTTGTTGGTAATGAATTATGGAAGTATAGATAAAGTATGAGTCTTTTTTCTTTATTTTTAGTAGTTGGAAAAATCGTGAATTCATTGATGTAGAATAATCTACAACGTTATTGTTAATATTACCATTATTATTAAATAGGTTTTCGTCATTCTATCTGACCTATTAAGTCACTGGAGAAGTGGCTTAAAGTTATAAAGTAGTTTCTTTATCATAAAGAATGAATGAAAATGTATCTTTTCCAACCTTCAATGTAACCAAAAAACAACGGTCTTCTTTAACACACTAATCATCATATATCTGTCGCTATCATTTGCTAAAGGATACACCATGTTTATTGGTAAAGATACATTCAATAGACAATCATCCGTTTCTCAGAAAAACATCGTAAACTATATATTTGACTAGCTGACCTACCCGGCTTTACCCGGGAAACAATTTAATTCCAACTCAAATAATAAATTACATATAACAATAATATAATTTCTGGTACCTGGTTATTTCCAATTGAACAAAGAATGTGGAAATATTATCATAAAGAATAACCTTCCTGCGGCTGTCATTACCAATTAAAGTCAAAATGTAAACAAACAGGTTATACAGCAAACCTTATCTATTACAATATTTTTGGGATATTACCTGAACCACAACTCTGATTTTTAAAAAAAATTTACATAAACCTTCTCGGGGATATACCTAATAATTTCCTAAATTTTCACGGCGATTGGATGTATGGTTTTTTTGAATCTATCGAGTACAAACAAACAGACATACATTAATTTTTATATATATAAAGATTAGTGTTGTTTTTTTAGATTTAAAAAACTTATTATTTTTGCATAACAAATTAATTAATAAAATGTCCTCAAATTTAATTTATTATTGTTTAAATAACAATTATTTAGACTCAATTCTGTTAAAGAATTTGTAAGTCCAAATACAGTAAATTGTCATTTTATGACGTTTTGTCGATTATATCTGTGCGTGTGTGTGTGTGGGTGTGTAGAGAAAGCTTGTGTACAACCAACAGAGCGTTACAGTACATTTTCGTTTTTTAGTCAACAGAAAATGTTTTTTGACACTAATCGGCTTATTAAAGGATAATGACATTTTGCCAAAAAACTTGAACATAAAATTAGCAATTTATCAAAAAGAGTTTGTGAAATTTCAATATCTCAAAGAGCAATTAAGCCACAAAAAGTGAATATTCATCCTGGACTAAGTCTTTATATATATCTACATTGTTAACATGAACTTAAACATTTCTTAAAGTGAGTCAACTGAAATAAAATTGATGTTAAGAGATTGAGTGAAAAAATTTGAAATGATTTAACCACATAATATGAAATGTAAGAAGAATAAACTTCAACGTTGAAAATCAACGCTAATCAAACATATAATTTCTGATAATTTCCATTGTAAGATGGATTTGTCGAAGAAATTTCTCTAATCATTTACATGTTGCACCCTTGAACAACACTTACTATCACATCTAGATTGCTCTGTCATTATGAATCATATTATCTTAGGGTAATATTGAAGTATGATGAATGGACTCTTCGTTCTATATTACAAAAAGTATACTAATTTTAAGCTATTTCTACGTTGATTCGATGACACTGAAACGTTTCACACTTTTTCCTGACAAAATAGGAATATTTTGAATTCCTAACGAGAAAACTTTAGGTTAAGTCTTTAAAGTAGAAGGAAGTCGGAAAAACGACATTCAATGTGAGAGATCTAATGGCCATGTAATGTTACACATAGCCATGAAAGACATCCACTGGCTGTATGAACGAAAACCATGTTCCCCTGTCAGAGATTATTTTGTAACTCGTAATCATCACATTGTATTTAAAAAAGTGGTGATTCTACTGTAGTAATACCTATGATATTATATGCCTCAGTTGTGTACTATACAAATCTAAGCGTGTATATTGATAACTGGATTAGTCACTATCTGTTCAACCTCTAGGAATGAAAGACTAATAAACATCTATTTAGACATATACATTATGTCTGAATGGGACATTATATGTTATAAACTAATAAAGTTTGATATTATGTTACTTATAGTAAAGTTGTTTGGAGGACACACCAGATTTTTTTTCGCCTTATGGTGATTTTGAATTGATATTTTAACCAAATTCTATTTTTATATAAAACGATATAGCATTTCTGTCCTTCCAATTTGGGTGAAGAAGTATTCAGCTATCTAGTTCTATTTTTTTGGGACAGTTTCATTTTAATCCATTCATATCATGAACTGTATCGTGTCCACAATGTTTCAAAACAATAATAGGTAAAAATGTTTAAATTTATGCTAAAATATACATTTTCTGTTTGAAAAAGCCTTTTTCTCCTCATTTCTGTTATCAATTTCATGATAACAACAAAGTTTTAAATTTCTAGCTTTAACAGTTTAGGAGAAAAAAAATATCTAAAATCATATTTTGGCCACAAAAGTAACTTTTCCGGAAGCAATATTGCCCAAAAACATGTAAATTACAGGTTCCATTTTCATGAAAAAAATAAATTGGATTCATCAGATGGCGTTACATGAATCGTACCCGCAAACTTTTATACAACACCCACTCACCCACCCACACATATAGAGTCATAATAAAAAAAAAGACAAAAACAACTTTGAGGAGCCCAAGACATCTAAATTCTTTAAATCATGAGATCGAATTTTCTTGTGAGCACTTATATTTACTTATCGTAAAGAAAAAGAAGTAAACAATTTAATCATTGTTTAATGAAACCTAGTTTCAGGTTATTTGGTAGCTTTGTAAGTAAGACCTCTATCCTATCATCAGGTATGGAACTACTCTCTATCCATACGTATTTCACAATGTGCATTTTTATCATTTCTAACAAAGTGAATGGTTTGACAGAGTGAGTCAAAACCAATTGATGAGAATCCATGTGTAATTGATAGAAGATACCTTAGACAACATGGGTCATAACACTTGGAAAGTTAGTGACAAGTTTTCCCATTGATGTGGGTCAGAGTTGGTGTTGAATATTTATCAAGCCCTGCAGCAGTTTGGAACAATGGGGTTGTCTATTGGGAGGGAGGTAACCAGACAGCCGCTTATTGCAGACCTTTAGTGCTGCTTTAACAGCCCAGGTCCTCGCCAGTTTCACTGGCCATTCCAACTTTACACCTCTTTACTGAGGCCTTATCACTACCGCCTCTCTATCCTCTTAATACAATTACTTATATAAAAAGCAAAAAAATTAACAATAAAGCCAACTTACTAATCCCGTTTCCAATGAAATGTCTTTTATCTTTTAAGTTAAACCCTACACTAGTTCATAATATTTTAATTTATATGAAACCTAAATCATAAGGTTTATAGTTTTGCAGAAGTTATTTACTTGATCAATATTCGTACGTACTGAGTTGTTTGACCACTTTAATGGTCTTGGAACACGTATAACTTCAAGCGCCGACTGTTAGGTATGATCAAAGAATCTTATCTGAACATTTTTAAAACAGATGTAGTTCAATAGTGATAGAGAAAGGTGACAAAGGTTCGAGATACGATTGCTATAACTCTAAGAATCTGAACAATCTGAAAATGTTCAAATCACAATATAAACATCTAAAATGTGACTAAATTTTTTTGACTTGTAGGCATGTGAATACCACATAAAATAAAGCAGTAGAAAACAAGATAAATGGTTTACAGTATAGAATTGGGGTATTATGGGTAGTTCAAAAAAAGAGAAAAATACCGTCATCAACATCAAGAAACATACTTTTGGGAATCACAAAACACATAATTCTTTTTTTATGTGTTATAATTCTAATTTTATTATAATTCTTTTTTAATACAGATAGTTCTAATTTTCTCATAATCTCTATACTCTATCTTTATTAAAGTAAAACTATTTCAAGAGGAAGATTTCGAACAAGTAGGGGAAAGAATATTGATTTTCATGATTGTGATTTTAAAAAATAAGTAATGGTTCAATAAAAATATGAGAGAGAGAGGAGTGAGTAGTAGATGAAAGTTGAGCGAGTTAGAAAGAGAAAGAAAGAAAGAAAGAGAGAGAGAGAGAGAGAGAGAGAGAGAGAGAAGAGAGAGAGAGAGAGAGAGAGAGTGAGTAGAGAGAAGAGAGAGGAGAGAGAGAGAGAGAGAAGAAGAGGAGAGTAGTAGATGAAAGTTGAGCGAGTTAGAAAGAGAAAGAAAGAAAGAAAAGAAAGAGAGAGAGAGAGAGAGAGAGAGAGAGAGAGAGAGAGAGAGAGAGAGAGAGAGAGAGGAGTGAGTAGTAGATGAAAGTTGAGCGAGTTAGAAAGAGAAAGAAAGAAAGAAGAAGAGAAAGAGAAGAAGAGAGAGAGAGAGAGAGAGAGAGATGAGAGAGAAGAGAGAGAGAGAGAGGAGTGAGTAGTAGATGAAAGTTAGCGAGTTAGAAAGAGAAAGAAGAAAGAAAGAGAGAGAGAGAGAGAGAGAGAGAGAGAGAGAGAGAGAGAGAGAGAGAGAGAGAGAGAGAGAGAGAGAGTGAGTAGTAGATGAAAGTTGAGCGAGTTAGAAAGAGAAGAAAGAAGAGAGAAGAAGAGAGAGAGAGAGAGAGAGAGAGAGAGAGAGAGAAGAGAGAGAGAGAGAGAGAGAGAGAGAGGAGTGAGTAGTAGATGAAAGTTGAGCGAGTTAGAAAGAGAAAGAAAGAAAGAAAGAGAGAGAGAGAGAGAGAGAGAGAGAGAGAGAGAGAGAAAGAAAGAGACAGTTATAGACTTGGAAATGAGATTAGCAAAGTGTAAGTAAGAAAGGGAATAAAGAAAGTCGTTATTTTAGTTTCGAGTACTAAGACTTTTGTCTCAACCTCTCTCCACAGGCCATCAATCTGGTACAAAGCACAAATAACATCAGGAAAACGCAACTGTCTCTTATAACAGCACTAAGTATAGCAAAAACTTACCCACCGTTGAAAAGAAGAAGTACTGAGCAAACGTTTATGAGTGTAATGAACTCTAAGAAATATTTCTACACAAACCACATCATCCGTTTTATAGAGAGATCATCATTTATTACTCGTTTATAACAGACACTCAAATACAACTTAATGGTATTTTTAATTTTAGTCTAATTATTATTTTTCTATGCAAATGAGAATAAATACATGAGTCTGTGAAGTATTTTTTATTTAATTTTACATTGTTTATAGTTTTTTTTATTTTCCCTCGCTAACTCTTTTTCTCAGCCACAGTTTTTAATCATTATCTAAACTACATGACAACTTCCTATTTCAAGTGTCAATGAAAAAAAAAATGTTTATAATTTTTATCCGGGGATGAAACTCAGTTTAATAGAGATAACTTTGAGTAATATGAATTTAGATACGAAAGTTTACATTTTTCAGCTTAATGTCTTTTACTTTAAAAATTTTTTAGTGAAGTAGCTAAGAGCCAAAGTCGTTGGCCAAATATAAATAACTTTTTATTTATAGTAGTTTTCATCTATAGTTTTATTTTCTTTCTAAAATCCATTAAAGTAGATATAATCTTCATTGGCAGAATCATAATGAAAGCTACTTTCAGAATATTGATTTTAGAATTTCTAAAATCTTTTGAAAGCTTCCCGACTAAGCAGTCAAGCATGACTTGTTAATGAATTCAGGCCACAACTCAAGGAAATTTAATAGAAACATTCTCATACTGCATCCTAAGCACTTATATTCCGAATTACTTAAGAGATTTCATTAATCTGTGGTACTCCTAAACACTTTGTATTAGCAAATCAAGATCCACATTTATTGTAAGTGAGTTTCAGTGTTACTTGTGCCTTCCATTCTAGTTGCAAAGTATAAGCGATAAACACATCCACATCTTAAACAACAGCTGAGAAGTGATGCTGCCTGGAGTGATCCATAAATAGTGTGTTTTTTAGTGAAACAAATTAGTATGATAACTTTGTGAGGTTATAATAATGTCAAGTGATTTTCTCTGTACTGTAAAGAAACTCAAGTAACTAATGCGTATTGCTTAGCGCAAATTTCAAACGCAAAATCAAACAGTGTACTTTAAAAAATAATTCTTTTCTGCGTTGATAGAAAAGACTTCGCTTCTGCGTTGAACTTCAAATCCATTCAAAGCTTAGATTTGAAGCCAGAAATACATAAATTTATTGTTACATTTTAGCTCATTATGTCTTATGGTGTCTGAGGTTACTTGTAACAAAATTTTGTGAACAAACCGACAGACAGAAATTTTTCTAAGGGTGGATTCGATTTCTCTAATGAATGAAACGCAAAGATAGCTTAAAATGAGTCAGTTCTAAGCAATGTACAGACAAAGTCTCTGTTTTATTTGTATAGATCTATTGTCCTACTTACGGATAACATAGAGATTGGATGATTGACTCTAAAGCAGATTGAATCAGTTTACTAGTGTACCATATATTTATGTGTACCTGATATATTCAATAATATATTTTAAAAATTAACTATTTTATGTTAGTTTATAAATAATATATAAATTAACAATTTATACAATTTATATAAATAAAAGGATTTCACAGTAAACACATGACAAAAAAGCTACATTTGAACCACAATTGGAAATTCTTTTACTAACATCTTTTAAGCACTACAACCAGTCTTCATCAGAGTCCAATGGAAGAGAAACTAGCGACATGGTTACATTTGTTATGGTGTTGACAAGGTAGCGAGGCAGGACAGACATTTTGAAGGGATGAAATGGGAAAGAAAGGGAACACCGCTGGGTGGGATTCTTTAGAGCCCATTTACAGTCGTTAGACTTTCATACGACATTTAAATAATATACAAGATACATTATCATATTATATAATTATATATATATATATATTTGTGTACAATGGCAGCAGGTCTTCCCTTAAGCATATGTTATTAAAATAAGCAACATCTTCTGCATTGACCAATTTCTTGTTGACACTCTCTAGTTTTCGTATCACTTTAATTGCGTAACACACAGTATTTGCGTAGACACCATTGAAATATTTTATTCCATTGCAACTTCAGTGCATCAACTGTAATTAATTTATCTTAACCTGATGATGGCGAATGACAGCCGAAAGCTCGTACGTATTGTTCATTTAGTTTGTTATTTTAGTGATTAAAACGGTATTTAAAAAAGTGGTTTATTCAAGTGTTTTCGTGTTTGACCTAAAGTTTATTATGTGTGTTAATGTCTTTCACTAACCTTCTTTGGAATCTACCAGAGTCTCACCGTAAAGTGATACGAAAACTAGAGAGTGTCAACAAGAAATTGGTCAATGCAGAAGCTGCTGCTTATTTTAATAATATATAATATATATATAATAATATATGAGACGTATTATTATATTAGATATATTATTGTATACAAAATATACATGAATGTTTGAAAATTGATATAGAAGTTTGTCTTGAAAATTATCAAATGATTAATGGTATTCTGGTCGGCTAAAATAATCTAAATATTGATTCTTTGTGCTATTGGCTTAATTCAATTTATAAGGCCTTTTCTTTTTTACCGTCAGGCCTTCCAGAATGGAAAATTATCAAAAGCCATTAATTTTCAGGCAATCGTAGTCTTTATTTTTTATTGCAAGAAATGAAAAGGTTTCTATGAAAGATAAATTGTTTAAAAATTTATTGAAACGAACATAAATTGTTTGACTTGTATGTTACTGGATACAATATCTCTCATAGAATATTTGACCGGGGCGTCAACAGAATTAAAAATTAATATTAAACACATTAATATACCGTCTTACCGCGTACATAACTGCCGTAGTTCTCGGACCGGTTTCGGGTGTCACCTTCAACACGAACTGATCAGTTCGTGTTGAAGATGGGTGACACCCGAAACCTGTCCAAGAGCTACGGCAGTAATGTACGAGGTAAGACGGTATATTATGTGTTTAATATTAATAATACTAACCTCTGTGGTAATGATGAAATGCAAGAATTAAAAATGATTACCTAGATTGAAGGTTTTCAAATGTCGTAAAAGTCTGATGCAGTAATGAGTGAAATTTAATAACGAATGCAGTAACAATTATTTCAGTCTCCTCTAGATACCTAAAAACAAGAGATTACTGGGGAACAGCGACGTGCGGTGAGGTTCATGACATTGATGCACTGCCTTCATCACAGTCAGATTTAAATCCTTTAGTACACTCCACCCATGAGGCAGGAGAAATGAGTGCCTAAGTGACTCTTTGCAGCAGTTTTATGATCACTCAGCTCAAAGAAGTACTAACACACATACCATTCCTAATAAAGAACATTATACATTTGATATTTAGTTGAAGTACCAAAAGTGTTTAAACATTTAAACAGCGACACACAGAGAGACAGATATGGTATCACTGCAGAGCATGACAGCACAGTAAACAATCATTGCACAATCTATCGAGAGACACACCAGGCGGCAGTCTCACAGGACAGTTATTATCAGTGTCTGAACAGAAAATGTGAAAATCTAGCAATTTTTAATAAAAAAACAATCTAAAACAGATGAAGCGAATTGAAGAATATTAGTTTCAGTAATTGATAATTTAATTGAAATAGAACATTGACTAGGGCTATTAGGTCTAATTTAGTCAATATGCTCATTCCAACTGAACTTACATTTGCAAGACACTGCTAAATTTTCAAAGAATTTAAAAATATATGTCGATTGACAATATAGAATTCGTCTTCTTAAAGGCTGCTTATCCAAACATTTAAAGTATGTTCTTTGTATATATCCTAGGGAACCGTTAAACCAATAACTGCCGTTATTAGTTAATAATATTAATTATTGGTATTAGTAATTAATTTCATACTAATTCTTTCCAGATCTTTTTAATAAAAGAAAAAACATGGAGTCTGAATTTTAACATTATCACAATTTATCTGGAATTGTCATTGTCTTAAAAGTATCAATGGTTTAACAGTAGAGTTATTTTTTTCGAATCTATCTGAAAAAAAAATTCTCCTCACAGTGATAAATAAGTTGTAATACCTTAAGAATAATAATTATTTTTTATCTGATGCTCTAATTTTTAAAAGATAGTCTTCTAACAACTTTTAATCGGGATTTGATAAACCTCACTGAAAACAATCTAGACTGCTTCAACCCTTGATTACAATATTGTTTTTATTCTTCTTACTGTGTTGAAGGCGTTTCATTTAATTCTGTTTTCTTAGAAAAGATTATTACGTTCAAACGATTCAACAAATCAAATGACAAAATTTCAAGTAGCAAAATCTTGGGGGTTTGATACTTCCCACATTAAATGGAAATATAGTTTTCTAGAGGTGATATTAATCCTGTTTAGCATATTTATGTATCATGATTGTTTGATTTACATCGTAAGTCACATTGCTTATCGGTTTAAATGGACAGTTAATTTTTATAAAAAGACAACAACACTCTTATTATATAGATGTTATAAAAATTACGTATATTAATTAGAATGTAATTATTTTGTTTTAAGTAAATTGTTTATTAAATACTATATTTAGAGTTAAATATTTTGAACTTATAAAAGATTATAAAGAACACAATTTATTTTTGAAATAAAAAGAAGTAATGATGTTGTCTTATTGTTTGTGGAAATGGCAGTTTGGTAAATGTCGTTTCTTAGGGGCTGTAACAAGCAGGGTCCTCCGAAAGGGGTTGGTAAATTCGGTTTCTTCTTCGAGTCGGAGGAAATCACTAACAAGACGGCTCCAATGACAAAATAGCTCTCTATCAGACAACTCCTTTCAGATAAAACTTTTCTTATTCGAAACCCATTCCGTGTCTCTTTATTAATTTCTTTTAAACATTAACACTATTTTTTAAACCTTTATTCAACTAGATAGAAGATGCGAAAGTAGAAGAATAAACTATTACAAATATCTTAGAGCTTATGTTTATTTTATAGTAAACAAATAAATGTATTTCAAATCTTTGAGCATCAAATACATTCCCAAGTAATTTCCTTAAACTCTTTGTTTATATATATATATATATATATATATACCATATACGGTACTGTTTTCTTGACCACAAAATATTAACAAACACTTTTTCTTCTTCTCGGAGTTTGGTCAGGGTAAATATATGGAATCACCTTTTTACCAACGTTTGTCTTTATTTTAAGACATCCTCAGGGCTATAAATGAAGGCTGGGTTCTGTTACATTACAACCTACGGTACTGTTTTCTTGACCACAAAATATTAACAAACACTTTTTCTTCTTCTCGGAGTTTGGTCAGGGTAAATATATGGAATCACCTTCTTGCCAACGTTTCGTCTTTATAGCCCTGAGGATGTCTTAAAAGAAAGACGAAACGTTGGCAAAAAGGTGATTCCATATATTTACCCTGACCAAACTCCGAGAAGAAGAAAAAGTGTTTGTTATATACCATATATATAGTACCACTCTAATTCCCATAGTCTGGACTTTAATCATTGCTTCCGTGTCCAAGTCCTTAATCAGATCCCTGTGCCGTCTTCTCGGGTTTCTTTCTTCAGAGAAGGCAAAGCCCGCTCTCCTCCTGGCCTCAACTTGTACCGTTAATACTTTTTTTTTTAAATTTTCATTGCTTCATTTACTATTCATGTCCTTCTGTTATTATTATTTGCTTTTATTTGTTCTTTTTAGTTATTTTTCTCTCTGTAGTTAGTAGCTTACCTAGGGCGGCCAGCAGAGTGCATACGTGTTTGTCGCATTCGACCGACCAATCAGTTGCCTTCAGCTACTCAAAAGGACTAATTCTGCCCGATGACGACGAATGTCGAAATATCGTTGTGAATCTTTTTTTGTGTGTGTTTTTATTTGTTTTTCTCTTTCCTGTGTGATATATATATATATATATATATATATATATATTTATATAATATAAATAAATCTTCAATGATCAAACCAGAATATGAACAAGGTTTACTTTCTATTTCATATTGTGGTTTGATCATTGATTGTTATTTCACGTGTTTATATGTAATCTTTATATATATAAACAATTTTTACGTTTTGTTACTGCGAAATTCTTGTCGCAGAAATGTAATTTTCTTTAAAATATATAAAGTTACAATTATTGTAGGCTTTTACTTTTCTAAATAATGCATCTTTGATAAACGTCGGAGGAACATTAGAAAACAACGTAATTTTTAAAGAATCAATTAAAAGGCTTTGTAATAATAACTTATCAATCAGACTGATGACTGCTGAATTCATTAATGGATTCTGATTGATAAATAAATAATAGATAAATAAACAAATCAAAGAAAAAAGACTGATAAATGACAGTTTAAAGTAGAGAAAAAAAAGTTAATATAATATAAATAAAGAATAACAACAAAAAGTAAGCATAATGGTATCAAAAAATAATAATAAAACAAAATACCAAACTACAGAGAATTGGTTATAGTTCTTGTTAATATGAATCTCTATTCATGTTGCAAGTGTTTCAAAGCTCAATGTGTCCAGTTTGTGTAAATATTTTCTGAATTAAGATTTTTTGAGTTCTTATAAATCGGTATTTCAGAATTTCCTTTATCAAGTTGCTTTCTATGATGTTTCCTTTAGTATCTAAATTCTGAAAACATAATTCTACGGCTTCTTCTCATTTTATTGCATGGTTTTCATTTTTTGGTATATCTCTGAATACAGGACAAACAGTACTAAGGTTTCTTTCAATTTTATTGTTTGATTGTTGCCTTTTGTATTTTGCAACAACGAACTTTTATCTTCATGTATCTTAAAGCGCATTTATATTGTAAAACGAGAATGCAAACTTGGACCATTTTGCCCAATAAATGTCTTCAAATATACATAAAGTCATTTGAAAGTTTGATTTGAGCTTAAAAAACTGTTCTACTCCTGATCCCAAACAAACAAAAAAGAATTGTAATTATTTAATATTTATATTAAAATATTTAAAAAATATTTGCAGTTTATAATTTTAGTTCAGTAATCATCGAATAAAGTAAACAAAATGTACTTCCGAGGAACAGAGATGGTCTCGAACTACAGTCTTGCGGGTGCTTTCGCCCTACCACCCTTTTGCATCCTAATGACGACTGAACGAAAATGTAGAAATGGTAATTGCGTATATCTGCTTTCTTGGTTACGTGTTTTTTGCGGATGAAGATACATATATTTATGCATAATCTAAGAAAGGAAACACAGAGATGAAAACCAGTATTTCCGACGCAGAATCATTCAAGTTAATGTTTGTTAGTGATTATTTGGTGAATATTCCTTTATTTGGTTAATCATCCCTACTATTAAACTTATTTTTATCAAACTTTTGACTATGAATATAAGATATATATATATAATAAATTCAAAACGAAGGAAACACACAGAAAGACACAAACATAACTCACATCGATATTTCGACCATCGTCGTCATCAGGATGTGTGAGAGCAAAGAGTCCCGCAGGAAGGCAGGGCGGTGACTCTGTATATATATATATATATATAAACCAATTAAAAAAGATAGCACACAAATAGACACAGGAATAACTCACTTCTATATTTCGACCATCGTCATCATCAGGAGGCAAAGAGTCTCGCAGGAAGGCAGAACGACGACTCTCTCTCTCTCTCTCTCTCTCTCTCTCTCTATATATATATATATATATATATATATATATATAACGGGTTACTTGCCGTTGCGCCTACAACGTGCTTGGCCTCCCATTCTCTTTTCTCCTGAAGACGGATTACCCGAAAATTTGAGTCTGTAAGTGTGTTTCCCTACTTTTTGTGTTGCTCTTTGTTAATCTCGAACTCGTATATATATATATATATATATATGTATATACAAAACTAAAGTTTATCGGGACTCGGTCAGTTCTTCAGGTTCAAATTAAACTCTCATTGCCAACGTTTCGGTCTTTATTTAAAACCTTTTTCATAGGCAGAAATATAAATTTTGAAACAGAAAAACTAAGTATTACATTACAAATTATTTTACAAAGAAAAATAGTATGTGGATTTTAACAACAACTGTATCTGAATGAACATGTGATCTGAATGAACTCTGATCAGAGTGCCACATGTTCATTCAGATACAGTTGTTAAAATCCACATACTATTTTTCTTTGTAAAATAATTTGTAATGTAATACTTAGTTTTTCTGTTTCAAAATGTATACTTCTGCGTATGAAAAAGGTTTTAAATAAAGACCGAAACGTTGGTAATGAGAGTTTAATTTGAACCTGAAGAACTGACCGAGTCCCGATAAACTTTAGTTTTGTTTCTATTCCACGGTCGATACTTTTATCAATATATATATATATATCAGTTCAAAAATGAAGAATAGCAACACACAGAGAAAGAGACACACTTACAAACTCAAATTTTCGTATGATCCGTTTTAGGAGAAAAGAGAATGGGCGACCAAGCACGCCGGAAACACAACGGCAGGATACCGTCCCGCCAACCTACTGTCATATATATAAAACTTGAAATTGTGGAAGAGAAAAGAAACACACATTAATGTTTCTACACGATTAAGACGCTATACAATATTCAAAGAAACAAAACAAGAGTAAAGAAGTCACAGACGCAGTATAGATATGTTATTACAAGATGGCATTGTAACAAAATTGTAGAGAGAGAAAACTACAGACTTATTTTTGCATTCTCCATTTTAACTTTTAAATAATTTATCTATACCAGTATTATCCTGCCTGACCCGGATATACAAGCTTTACTAGTTGTAATTATAAATTAATCACACCTTAAACAATAATGTTTTGATGATGGATTCTAAGAATAACAGCTGCAGGTTTTAGCTTTCAACCTGTAATTGAAGACTATTACATATTTCTTCCTAATTTTTGCCTTTTAGTCGAAAAAAAAGGAGTTTGTGAAGCACTTTTACTTAATACCATCAAGGTAGTAATTACTAGTACATTTTGCATTTCAAGTGTTTCATTTTGAATTAATTTTAATTTTTTTAATAGTCATTGAATTTAATATTTCAATAGCATTTCCTCTTCTGGGTGTTATCTTCTAATCATTATAACATTAACTCTTGAAGATTTTAAAATAAATGAGTGAAATGCCAATATATGTTGTTTAAATAGATAAAAATTGCGCTAAAAACTTGTATTTAAAGTCAGGCGAGTACTTAAATAGAAACACGGCAAGTAAAGGCAAAAAAGTATTATAGTGACTGTAATATGTCCACGGTGAAGCAGAATCAAAATGTGTAAGTTCATACAGATTAACAAAGCTACCAGGGAATGCTTAGCACACAGAGAGATAATTTTTAAACAATTACAGTAAAGTTATATATATATATATATATATATATCAATGATCAAACCACAATAAGAAATGGGAAAACTTTACGGTTGAAAGATCTTAGTCTTGTTTTCCCATTTCTTATTGTGGTTTGATCATTGGTTGTTATTTCACGGGTTTATGTGAAATCTTTATATATATATATATATATATATATATATATATAAAAGATTTCACATAAACACGTGAAACAACAATCAATGATTAAACCACAATAAGAATGGGAAAACAAGACTAAGATCTTTCAACCGTAACAAGCGGTCTTAGTCAGAGTCAAAAACCCAACTGAGGGTTTTTGGGTTTTTGACTCTGACGAAGACCGCTTGTTACGGTTGAAAGATCTTAGTCTTGTTTTCCCATTCTTATTGTGGTTTAATCATATATATATATATATATATTATATATATATATATATATATATATACATGATCAAACCACAATAAGAAAAAAACAATTCAGTTGGGTTTTTGACTCTGACGGAGACCGCTTGTTACAGTTGAAAGATCTTAGTCTTGTTTTCTCATTTTCTTATTGTGGTTTGATCATTGATTGTTATTTCAGGGGTTTATGTGAAATCTTTATATATATATATATATATATATATATATATATATATATATATAATCAAAAGCTATTTCATTAGCAGGACTATTAGCAAAAGCAGATTAATAATTGACACATTGCAATAATAGTCATTATTAATTGAAAATCATTGGAATGGAGAATCGAAAGCCATCAATTCTTGTTCAAACTTGAACCACTTGAAATATTATCTTGATTAATTAGCAATCAATATTAATAAGCCTTTCTAATTAATAGGCCAATAATTATCTAACATTGCAATAATTGGTGTGCAAATCTTGCTAGCAGAACACCTGTTACTCAGCGTGTCACTTTCAATTTAGACCAGCTGTTAATTAGCTAATGGTAACCTCCTGCTCAGTAATCTACACACCCACTATAACTGCAGCTATTATTTCTTTCTTTAGACTTCTCTCATGGTTACTAGCAATATTTCCAATTGACTCTATTACTAAATTAATTTCCAAATCAAGATTGTAAACCATTTGACAACAAATCAGTTATGACTAAAGTGTTAAATATAGATTACTGACTTACTTGTTCCTTTTTGTTTCATATGTTAGGTTAGGTTAGGTTGCAGTGAAAGTTTCACAAGTGAATACACATAGACCAAACATTAACCTTTTGTGAGACTACCCAATGGATATTATACTTTAGGAGTCTTAAATTATGTCCAACTCAAGTGTATGCCTCGTTACTGACTGTAAGGTCCTGTCAGAGAGACGACGTGCTCAGATTTATTTACCTCTGACGTGAATAAATCGAGGGTCACAATGGTTATTGAACCTCTAATCTACCAGCCCAGAGGTGAGCACGTTGCTATTGGGCTCATCTGACCTCTTGTTTCATATGATACACATCTAATTTCATAAAGTAACAGTTTTTTGGTTATCAAGCTACTTCTAGTATTTATAGACAGACCCCTTTAACTATGCACATTCTGAAGCTACAAGAATCAGGATTATTAGAAATACATATTTAATTTTTGAACTATGCCAATATGTTACATAATGATGTGGCTAACAAGACAATATAACGTCTACATAGATTCACAAAAATCTTGTTGTGGGTGACTCTTTAGATTGTATTTATATCTGTAAGTAATCTCTCAAGGTTATAGAACATTAGAGAAGATACAAACTGATCATGAGATAACCTGAGATGTGCAATCAAGTGTAGTATTTACTTAAAGTGGGAATATTAAGATAAGAAAACAGCTTTTTATACAAATTAAGTTCGCATTTGATTCATTAGTTAATCCACTCATTTCGAAAAATTTACCCTAATTATAATGTTATTGATAAAATTTACATTAGAAGTAGAAAACAAATATAGTGTTTCCTGTAAACTTGTGCATGGGAAAATGATATGTGGACATCTGCAAAGCTAAGAATGACGACTTAATAGAAATACAGGGAAAGTATGTGGAAAGGAAGAAGAAAGGAATGTTCTTAGGAAAGTCAGGTGTCCTTGATATAACTAAACTAGACTATGAAATAATAAAAAAAAAGCTACAATAACTGGAAAAAGCAAACTGGTAAGCACATATATTAATATTTATAAAATTCGTGTCAACTTATTACTTGTTCAGTCAAACACAGGGCCTAATTGAAGTGGATAGATTTGTTTTTCAATTAAATTTAAAACTTTTTATAAATGTTATTTTACATAATTTATAATTACAATGGAAAATATCAATGTTTTTAATAGATAAAAATTTGAGTTTATGTCGGATTAAATGTTTTAAAAAGTTTGCAAAAATCCTGAAATATTGTTATTCTACTCTATGATATCATACATCGGTTGTTAACCAAAACTTTATCTAATCGAAATCTTTTCAGACAAATACAAACCATTAAGTAATGTAAAAATTAATGATTTACTTATTAAAATAATAAAAAAAGTGATAAAAATATGTTTTGACTTAACTGAGTTTGGATTTCATAGGTTATCTTGAAAATTGATTCTTCGAAATCACTGTAAACTATGTATGATATATTGCTGTAGGCATTGAAAATAATTACTGAACGTCATATTTGTTTATTTTACAATGTGTTCTGCTTAAAATTGGTGCAGTCAGTTATTATGTAGTATTTACTTCTTTCAGGAAAGTAAGTAAGGAATGCTAGTTTATCTAACACGATAAACTAAAAAATACTGCAAAATTTTAATAATCTAATTAAATTTAGGACATATTATTCTTACTTTAGATATATACCGGACTGTACAAACATAATTATGCAACGCTATAACAATTTTCATTGAATCATTCGACATTTATGGTAAGCTCAACCAAAGTGTGTGCGTTTAGACTAGGATTTAAAATTTCTATAATAATAAGTACAATAATTCTACATATACTGGAATTAGTCAATTATTTTAAAATGATTCTCGAGGTTGTACGTAAAATGAAGTTGAACGAAAATCAATCAAGATGACTTTTTTTTAATATAGTTTAATAAATATAAAAAGATTTCACATAAAACGTGAAATAACAATCAATGATCAAACCACAATAAGAAATGGGAAAACAAGACTAAGATCTTTCAACCGTAACAAGCGGTCTTCGTCAGAGTCAAAAACCCAACTGATTTAATAAATATACACGTTATTTTAAAAAAAAAGTTTATTTAAATTAGTGAGTAATTTAAGCTTAAAATTTAAGTCTAATTCACTACAAGATGGATAATTTTATAAAATATATCATTTTTGGTTTATATTTTTTATATTTATTTACTGAGAGGAGCTCAGGGTTTCGAGGTGCCATAAAACTGTAGTTCCCGGAAGGATTTTGATGTGTTCATTACGATTGCATTGATTATTGCATGTTCTTAAGGAGCATCGTAATTTAGCTGGGCCGAAATACTAACTATTAATGTTAGAAAGTTCAAACACAAAGGAGCTAGAGGAGGTAAGCTCTGTAAATTACAATCATGTATTAATACACCGAGTAGGAACCAAACAGTAAATTTTATAAACATTCTTTTAATTTTTTGGCCATCAAAAACAACTTTTACCTAATCTGGAAACCAAGCTGTATTAGATTACTGAGTCTGAAGTACTGATAAATACTTGTGTTTTATAATTATATAGTTCGTTAAGTTTTTCTGATAGGCAATGCAGTCATATACGAGTATTTAAATGTACAGATCAAATGTTACGATGTTTACTTATGCTCTAAGTTTTATTATATCAAATCGATTAACTGTTGAGCACATCATTTTCTGTTAATTTTTGTAATAATATCAATTTTGAAAATATTCTATAAAACAAAATGTCTAAAACAGTATGATTAAAAATGTTGTATTTGCATAAAGTTATATCAAAGGTTGTTATTAAAAGTGGAGTCGTATATTATAGCAGTTTCTTATTTGAGTTAATATAGAGATAACAGGTTGAAGGTTTTGTTTGTTTACGTTCACATTAAGAACTATTTGTTTTATTTGGTTATCATGGCAAGAAACACTTCATAACTTAAAAGAATTAATAAATTACTATATTTGACATCTGGTAAATCAGTACAATGTACAGAAGCTAGCATACATTTGCGATGAATTTATGATCACAAAATAACACTATTATAATTTTATTCTGCATTGAACTTCAGATTTATTCATAATGTAATTAATAGTAAGAATATTAAATTATAAATTTATAACAGCACACAGACAGAACAAAACCCTTATAATATTTCAAACATATGTTTTGTTCTGTTCAGTATCAAGTATATATCCAATTTTTTGTATAAACCAGGCAAAGGTTGTTTCATTGGTTCAACCATCATCATAGGACTGTATAAAATAGCCTCAGCATCTGTTCGCTTTATGTTCAAATTTTCGTTTTCCTTATAAAAGTCAGAGATATTCAGAATACCCTTCAAACATTGATTGGGTTTCAGTGAGACTCTAGTGAAGACCAATTGTTTTGGTTGAATATATTAGTCCCTTGTTTAATTTCTTACTACAATTTAAAGTTAATTTTTATTCCTGTACTTATAGAGCAAACAAGCTATATGTGCATATAAAACAATCAAAAGGAAACATTATATTTATTTATGAAAATAGGTAATCAAAGATGAAATAGGTATTGAAGTTTAAATGCATGTTAATATGAAGTTTCACTCTAAGCATTTACAAATTTATATATATATCAGATATACTTTTCTGTTCTTTCAGATATACTGAAAGAACAGAAAATGCATTGTACATATACTCTATGAGAAAAGTGCATAGAATAGAACAAAAAATAAAGAACTTAACTAAGATTGATATTTTGAACAAGAGTTTGTAATGAGGAAAATAACAAAGAAGAAAATGAAGCAGGAAAGATGTGATAAGATTAGAAGGTTAAAGCAAAACTTAACGAGTTTTAACACATCTTTTCAACTTTTTCTTTTCTCCTAATTTTCTCTTGACGATGAACTGTTCTTCAAAATACCGAACATAGTTTTTTCCTGTTTTTATTTTTTCAACTATTTTAGTTTCCAATTAATAAAAATGCATTCACCCTAAAAAACAAAAATAATTGAAGCAGCGTAATGAAAGCACTGATGTACGTCTAGATCATTGGCAAAATAATGTATGTTTAATTATTAGAATAAATTTTAATAAACAAATTTTATAAATTGTTCGTTTCAAACACTTAATATGAGTTTGAGATAACATTTAATGCGTGTTTAACGTTGCTTTATTTTATTTATATCTCTTCTTGAAATGAATGTATTTGGTGTTGTATACAATCTCATTGTAAACAATTTATGCACATCTTGATTTTTAAACTAATATAATATACAGTATAGATTGAATGATTTAATAATAGAACATTAGTTAAATGAATCATATGGTGTAAAGAAAATGATACCATGTTTTCTGTTAACAACATGGAGTTAGACTAGTTAAGGTTTTTAGCAAATAATTGGTAAATTATGTTTTATTTAAAGCAAAGAAGGTTTTAAAATAGTAAAATGTTTTTGAAGTAAAAAAAATTGCAATAAGAGGTTAGGGAAATTTGAATTTGGCGGAAGGGTCGATGATACCTATGATGGCCGCTGAGAACTGTCTGGTGACGCCGGACCCTCTGCTCGCAGGCTGGCTGGCCGGCCTGAAGATGACTCTCTCCTGCTTATCGAGACTCTCTGTATCCTCCATTCCATCGTCAGTGATGTTGCACTAAGGCAAGGGCTCACTGACGCTGGTTCTTATCTCACACGCAAGCGCTCCACTCCCAATTATCTCTTTATCCCACTTATACGACCTGACCACCTCTTAACCAATCTTCTCTCAAACTCGCACATTCACTACAGAAAAGAATCTTCTTAGCCCAAAATTTAACAAACTATAGCACTAAACGTATTTTAACTGGACTAGTATACAAGAAAGAATTATTTCAAAAAATTAAGGTTATTCAAAGGTATGGTTAATTTGTCAAACTGGTTAATGAATGTTGTAAAATACTCTTTACTTCATCATTAAAACTTCGTAAAAGTTTGAAAATCATTCAGAACACTCATTTCTTGAAGAGCTCTCATGATTCCACCCAACCAAGAAATCAATGATATGTTAGGCAGTGCCTTAGACGACTAAATGACTAAATTAAATATGCCTCAACGTATACAAACTCAATGGATGTATTTCTTATTATTGCTATTCGTTTCCAGTATTGACGCTTATAGAAGTTTGCCATCTGTGCGACTATGGATCAGAGGAAGTGTTGCTCATGCAATTGAAAATGTTGTAGTTATAAAGAAGCCATATTACCTGGATAAGTTTCGAGCATTCAGTAACACTAATTAATTGTTTAATGAGTTATTACAAACATTCAGACAGTATTTCAAAATGTACTCATGTAATTAAAATTCTATTGAAAGAAATAGGATTGTTTGACTTGGAATACTAAATCAAAAGCCAACCTGCTAGCAAGGGTTAGGAATCGAAGCCGTTTCTTGCCCGCCGCCACCTTTATCACTTCTTACTCCCGTTCAGATGTAATTTATTACCTCCCTCAGGTTAGTTTCTACCATTAATTGCAACAAGTTAATTGGAACAGTAAAGAAGTACACACCACTCTCTTTAATCACGGCAACAATTATTCAGCAATATTGTTTTATACAAAGCAAAAGTAAATATTTTGCAGTTAAATCTCGTACATTACTCTTAATTAGCATAGAATTCTCTAATTGAATTTTCAATCCTTTTGAAAACATAAATTTGTTTTAATATAATACTATTGAGCACTATTACATCTTCACATATCAATCATCAAACCACAATAAGAAATGGGAAAACAAGACTAAGATCTTTTAACCGTAACAAGCGGTCTTCGTCAGAATCAAAAAACCCAACATATATGTGTAAATAATAAAATTTGTATTATATCTTTAAATAATGTACACTAGTATAATTTTATACTATACTTTTTTTTATATTATATTATTATATTATTTTTAATGTATGTAATGTATAACTTTATTATTTACACATATATATATGAAGATGTAACGTATTACACGAAGTGACGGTTGTGCTGCATATGTAATGTGTAAACATCACATGTCCGTCCGAAATATAGTAAATGATTATGAAGAACTCGTGACTGTAGATTTTTTATTTAAGGGATTAGTAATGTTATGCTGCCAATTATAACATTTAGAATGTTTATATATGATATATAAAACAATTGTGGCACTGTGCCACACACGATAACAAACAACATAACAAACCTCTGCCGACCACACGACCTGTAGAAAACCCCACTCATAAAAGACAAAACTGTCACTTTTACAAAATATAATATCCTCAATAGGAATTATATCATACAATGAGAAGTATTACTAATATAATAAATCCACTCATAATAACGGGTATTGTTAACGGTTATATACTGTTAACAGTCTTACATTCTCAATTAAATATTAATTTAAAATTAGCTCTAATTAGTGCTACTTGAAGGCATCTATAACGAGTTTCTTCTACATTTAAGAATTAAGCCAAAGTGATTCATAAAGTCTTCAAAATGTTTCTATGTTTTTTTTTATTTTGTATTTTATTTCAGCATGTTCCACTGTGTATTACATGCATCATCGTCAAATTGTACGCAATACTTTATTAACATGACATTAACATATGCAATACTTTCATTAACACTACAAAGTACTTATTTTAACTTATTTACATTCATTCATAATTCAACAATTAATTATCTTTTTCTTAAATATCTATGCTGTACAAAAATTTTAGAAATTCCTTATAATAAACTTTTTTAATTAATGAGGAAGGCCTAACGGGCCACTCCTCTCCACACACCAAGACCTTACGTATGAGAGCCAGTCTTTGTGGTTCCCTCAAACAGCAATCGTACACCAAGTGTCTAGGACAGTGGTCTTCAACCTTTTTCCACGTACCTTTTTCGCCCGTTTTTGTAAGTTCTGGAAAAGTAAAATTTCTCACCGCCCACTAACATTTTATCAAAAAAGTCCCCCATCGTTGATACACTTTGATCCCGAAAGTAAATACATTACATAAGACAGGCAAAACAATGTAATGGATTAAAATTCCTTTATTTTAAACTGGCTGTATGATTTGTGACATATACCATAAAAGTAAAAAGTTCTTTACAAAATATACTAATACAATTAACAAATGAAGTATTCAATACAAAATCTTTTAGAACTAGCTTGTTTTAAACTCACATTTTAAGCTTTGTTTTCAGCATATTAAACTTATTCAGCATATTAAACAATATTTCATTCGACATATGAAACTGAATATCAAGCAACAGAAATAAAAATTTGCAATCGAAGCATAAAAAGTATGAATAGTGCCTTTTATTTACCGTTACCTAAAACTGACACGGGTTAATATGGTTTAATGAGATCCTTGAGCTTGATGCTGTGAGACTAAATATTGAATATCTGGTTCAATTTTTGTCAACAGCAAGCGGAGATCTCCCCTTTCATTGATTCTCAGACGATTTCTTTGTTTGGTGATGATATTGTTCACGGCACTGAAGCCTGATTCCACTAAATATGATGTAGGGAAAGGCAGCAACAAATTCCTTATCATTTTCCACATATTTGGATAACGGTCTGACATTTTCTTATTTTGCCAGAGTTTCTGGTATCCACCATTATTATAATTAGTTTTGCTTTCTTCATCAAACTGCATTTCTAATAGCTCCTCTTGGAATGTTACATCAACATTGGCAGCATTTGCAGTAAAAAGATTTATCATCCAGTCATACACTTTCAATTCAAAATATCACAAAATCGTTTTTCCATATCTAATTTCAGTTCATTGAGATGATTGCCGAATCTTTCAATATCCTCTGGTGCTACGTGGTTTTTTACTGTTAAAAGTTCTGGGAATTGATGAAATTCTCCTTGCAAGAGATTATGACGGAAAATATCAAGTTTTTTTATGAATAATGACAACGCATCCTTACAGGTGATCAGTGTTACGTTGGTTCCTTGAAGCTTTAGATTTATTTCATTGATTTTTTTAAAAATCCATGCCAAGTAAAAGGCGTCATGTTTGATTGCTGACATAAATTAACTACAGGCGCTTTATTCATTCAGACAACGCCATGCGCTGCGCTGCTGACTGACAATCTTCCCTACTTTATCTATGACCACAGTTCATTGAGTTAATAATCAGTGCTGACTGCCACCGGTCCTCGTTGAATTTCCCTAATTCCGTGCGAGCCGTGCTGTTGCATGGCAAAAGCCCTACCGTTCTTGTTGAGAGCTGTCATTTAACGACGCTTCGTGCTTTGATTCTGCGACTTCAGTGACGTCATTCTGCATCATACCATGGTCATTTCATGTTCAGCTTACAACTGCACGAACAGAAAAACTGCGGATAGTGACATTTCGTTCCATCGGTTTCCATTGAAGGATTCGGTGCGTTATGCTAAAGATACATATTTTGGATGTTTTTGATATAAAATGAAATTATTCTACCGCCCACCCGAAATCTGAAATCGCCCATTAGTGGGCTGTACCGCCCAGGTTGAAGACCACTGGTCTAGGAGATTGGGGTGTCTCCGCGTTACATGGGCGTGATGGACTAGGAGCTAGTTTCAACCTGCTAAGGTAATGTTTCTATGGTGTTAAAAAAATTAAGAAAAAATGACATGTTCATCAAATCACTGATGCAGTAGCATAAGTTTTGGGCCGTTTTGTAATAATTCATACGTTCATGACTTTGTAAAATGACTCTGCTTCACATGGCTGGATTAAAAAACAGTATATAAACAAATGTTTCAATCCTGGATAGGAAAAACTGAGTAAAATATTTTATAAAACAAAATGGATCATAATTACTTGCGTAATTAAAATTCTATTGAAAGAAATAGGATTGCCTGTGTTACTTGGGATACTAAATCAATAACCTCCTATTTTCCAATAACATATATAGAACTAAATATTATTTTTCAAACTTTGTTATATAAACAACTATAACAGGACGTATACAATGTTCGATACTGTATTTGTTATGACATAAGGCCACTGGAGGAATATAAGTTTGTTGCATATGTGTTTATACATATGAGACGAACAGTTTTTGTTTTCTATCATTTCGTCTATGTTGTAACTGGTATTAACTTGTGACCAATGGAAAACGGCTACAAGTCGTAGCTGATGCATTTCTGTTACGGTAGCATAGCTCTGAATCAGTTTGCTATGTTGATGATTTGTGGTGCTCCAAGGCACTGACTGCTGGGAGTGAAGACAGTTAAGTGACCAGGCGAAAATGCTTTTCATCAGGTAAACCCTTTTGTGTTCATATTGGTAGAATATATTAGATTAGTAACTAATATATTTTAATAATTAATAATAATAATAATAATTATTATTAATTATTAAATATTAATAATAATAATTAATAATAATATAGTAAATGTAATGTGGAAGTATTTAGAATGGGAGATAACCTTTTTTCCTATAAAATAAAAGACAGTTTATTTTATTTATACACCATGGCCAAATCTGGCCTATTTTTCATTCATTTCTCATTTTTAAATCAACTTTAGATTTAAAATTCTTAATTAAACTTCACAATCATCTTTAAGGGAAGAATCGTTGACACTTCGAAAGCTTACGATTTCCTTCTTGAGAATGGACCAAGGGCGGTATGAGGCGGATTTGTAATCAGACTTTGCTCTTTACCATCTTTAACAATGTATAAAGCTTTCTCTCAAGCTCAAGGAAGTACCAAAATCTTTCTGTTCTTATAATGACTGAGTTTTGCATACCATGGTCTTGATTATTTCTAATATGCAACATATCTCACATAGAGACAGACAACCTCACACCTACTTGAGAACAGTCCTTAATGATCGTAATGTCAGGCATGGTGAATTCTACACTTGCGCTCATTATTCTTGCGTTAGATTATAGAAGCTCATTCTATAGTTCCTGGATTAATTGAACTATATATTATTAATGATTCAGTAGATTCTAGTAATCAAAAGATTCTTCTGCATCTAAGAAACAGATTTTTTTGTGCAGTTTTAAGTCTAGTCTAGTTTAAGTATGTTAAGTCTAGTTTTAATTTGCCCTTCCAATAGGTATGCTGTCTTTTATGAAGATGGTTATATACTAAAACATTTGCTTGAGAATGCAGACACAGCTTAATTATAGTCATTCTAAATGTAATAATAGTCATTTGCTATATTAAATGACTATTATTACACTACGAATAATATAATATATATGAGCCGTTTATTTTGAAAGTGGCCTAATTCCATTTTCCAAAAAAATTTAGCTAGCTATTTAAATAATTACATTTTTACGTTATCTTTACCTTTTGCAGCAAATTGTACAAAATTTATTTAAAATTACTAAGAATTTTTATAACAAAAATTAGTTGATAAATAAAATGACAATATTTTTAAATTTTGTAAAACACAAACCCTTAAATATCTCTATTTTAACATAAATGGAATTAGGCCACTTTCAAAATAAGCGGCTCATATAGGCTACTAAATATTTGTTCCAACATAGTACTCAATAGAAAATTTTCTGTTTATTGAGATATCTGAATATTTCATTGACATTAATAACCGCTATGTCATAAAAAACAAAAGAAAATTTATCATATTACAGATCAATATTAACGAAAAACAATGGGGGGAGGGGGTTGTGCCTCAAACGCTCTGAGCGCACAATATGTAGCATTATTATTTCCTAAGAGTAAGTAATGTATTATTATCAATATGTTCTATAAACAACCATCCATCACCCTAGAAAACTTAATTAGATATATGTTTCATTGAAACTTTTTTTTTTCATTTAAGAATGTTATTTCGAACTGTGAAGGGATATTACTACGTCTATGTTTCAAGAAAGTCAAATAACTTTTCAGTGGAAAGAGGCCTTTTTCAAAACCACCGTCAGAAGCCAAACTAAAATATGTTAAGCAACCAATTAGTGTATTACAAGTTATAAAAGTCATTATTTCCGCCAAAAAATATTAATATGTTGCCACTTATTTATTCAAAAAGAATCTATACTGTAAGGTTGAGACTAGAAAGAGTCCAATTTTTATAACTTCAACAATGTCCTTAATTTATTATTTAAAGATGACAAAATAGCACATCACAAGCACCCATGTGAGGTTCAAAGACCAATTGTTATCCGTCAAAGGAAAATCTTTAATGATAACAATGGCAGAGTTTGTTTATACTGCTGAAAGGAAAGTCAAAGAAGAAAGGCCTCAACAAAAAGATCCTATTATATTTTGATTTGGTTGTAGTCGGCAAATACCGTTTTTTAACATTATTGGTGTCACTCAACAAAAGGTAATTATGGTCTTCAATATGATTGTACAGGATCTGATAGACGATGGAACGTCACTGTTTTTGATGGGCAAAAAAAAATGTCCGATAAAAGTGCAAACTGAAAAGCGTTATATCATATTAAACACTTGAAAAAACTTCAAGCAGGATAAAGATACCGCATTCTATTTCTCATTGTAAAATAAAATATTAGAGCAATATTCAAGTCAATGAATTTAAACCATATATTACATATAAGTTTGTTCACTCATAAATTTTTATTCATTAAACACAGTGAGAACACAGTAAACATGCTCGGACAATGCAGTCTTCGAAAGCGTAAACAAACATAGAAAGCCAAATTAAATTTTCACCAATTTTACTCTTAGTATAAAACAAAATCTTTTACCGTAGAAGAAATGAAGAAGGAGAAATTTAACATCCTCTTCTGTTAAAAGGAGAGATGCATTATCTTTAAAAAAAAAATGTATATGTGAAAATTCTATTATAAAAAAAATAATAAACGGGTTCTAATATTGTAAATATTTAAGAAATGTATTTTTTGAGCAATCTCAATCAAATAAAATGCTAAAAATTAGGAACTTAGTAGAGGAAAGAATACAAATATTATTCAGATCACCTTCTCGTTGTTTCATCTGATCTTTCATTCCATACCTTGTGAAAAGAATGAAATAATTCTCCCTTTTGGTCTTTTGTTTTATTAAAAGAAAAAAAGTTAAGAAAGAGCTATCCATAATGATATAAAGCGTATGGTGAGTAATTAGTAAAATACAATAAAATTACTTAGGTATAGTAAGTAATTGAGTAATCACTAGCAAAAGGCTGGTAAAAAAGAAGAAAATGAAAAAAAATTATAAAAAATTAGATCGTTTAGAAACCGATACAAACTGTTATTTCAATTCTATTGATATGAAATAACAATACAGGGACGAATTGTTGCACTAAGACATATCATTATATTCTAACTTATTCCTGATAGACATCAATGCAGGCAGTCAAAATAGTATCAGTAAAGTAAATTTTAGTTTTGATCGATTTTCTTTGAAACAACATCGCTATGACTTCGCAGTAATTTAAAACAAATACGATGTGAGTGTTTTTCCTAGCTATATATATTTTAGAATCTCTTTTGTATTTTTTTTAAAATTGTTGTGAATTCAATTTTTTTAAGTTCAAAGAGTTTCATTTATGCTGAAAATTATGAATATAATACATTGTCTATTCAAAACAATTTGAGTAAAAAGTTTTTTTTTTTTATAATTTATTCAGCTTTCTTTCAGATTACATTGTTTGTTCTTTGCAGTTGGCTAAATGTTCATGTCATAGTAAGTTTTTGCTTTCAGTCTTTTTATTTTAAATAAAAAACCGTGTCATATTTACGGAAAACCTTGCAATATTAAAGCTTTTCAATTTATATTCTATTATACAAAGAAAAATGCTCATAAAACTTTAAATTATTTTCTGAAATAAACACTTTTTTTTCCACCTTACCATAGGTTTTAAATCAAATCATATCACATTTTTACTCTTTCCTAAATCTACTCATGCAATCTTAACTTGATTTGATTTATATTATATCATCCTAAAATAAATAATTCCTATGATTTTAGAAACAATTTTTAGCAAATATAACTCAGAAAACACAATACTCTACACACACAAACAGACGCACACACACACACACACACACACACTCACACACAAAAACACACATATCCTTATACTAAGACTCAGCTTTACACGACTTAACAAATACATATGTATGACTATCTTGTCTGACAACATCTCTGTCACCTAATATTGTTAAATTATCTTGGATGACGGACTGTTTTTTAGAATACTCTAATTGTAGGCGTTTCATTCTGTTATGTAATTTGTTTAAATTTTAGTTATATGGTATAATGAATGGTCGTGAATTCAGAATTGAATTATATTAGTTATATTATACCATTGAATTCAGTTGCCATTCAAACTAGACAGTTGTTGATGAAATCCACACACTATTTTCCTTTGTAAAATATTTTGTAATGTAATACTTAGTTTTTCTGTTTCAAAATTTTATACTTCTGCCTACGAAAAAGGTTTTAAATAAAAACCAAAACGTTGGCAATGAGAGTTAATTTTAACCTCAAGAACGAAGTCCTGATAATTTTAATTTTGTTTCGGTTTTACGGTCGATACTTTTATATATATATATTCTAAAAAAATTGTTCTTGACCTCTTATATTCTATTGTACGTGGTAGGTTTTGCTATGACCTAGCCTTCAAAAACAAAACCTACCACATTCTATATATATATATATATATATATATAAAACGATTTCACATAAACACGTGAAACAACAATCAATGATCAAACCACAATAAGAAATGGGAAAACAAGACTAAGATCTTTCAACCGTAACAAGCGGTCTTCGTCAGAGTCAAAAACCCAACTGAACACTAGATGCAGAAAACATCTGGTGAGGAGTTGAGAAGAGTGGGAGGGAAGAGTGGTATTTTAAAAGGGTGAAAGCACAGGAAAGGACTAATGTCCAGAAAGGGATGTTTGGGGAAACAAAGGAGTACAGTAAGAAAAAGTAAAAAACTATCCGCTAGCTGTCAACCCTTTTTGAAGAGGCTATTGCCCTCGTGACAAAAGTATCAAGTTTGAAGAGACCGTTACTAATGTTTATAATATTAGATCTATTAAATTTAATTAGAGACGATTCAATAATATTTCTTAACAACATTGATTTTTCATAGGTTATAAATTTAGCTCCTGTCCAATCAATATGATGATTTTCATTTTTTATATGCAAGAATAAGGTGCCTTATTCTTGCATATAAAAAATGAAAATCATGATATTGATTGGACAGGAGCTAAATTTATTACCTATGAAAAATCAATGTTGTTAAGAAATATTATTGAATCGTCTCTAATTAAATTTAATAGATCTAATATTATAAACATTAGTAACGGTCTCTTCAAACTTGATACTTTTGTCACGAGGGCAATAGCCTCTTCAAAAAGGGTTGACAGCTAGCGGATAGTTTTTTACTTTTTCTTACTGTACTCCTTTGTTTCCCCAAACATCCCTTTCTGGACATTAGTCCTTTCCTGTGCTTTCACCCTTTTAAAATACCACTCTTCCCTCCCACTCTTCTCAACTCCTCACCAGATGTTTTCTGCATCTAGTGTTAGTTGGGTTTTTGACTCTGACGAAGACCGCTTGTTACTGTTGAAAGATCTTATTCTTGTTTTCCCATTTCTTATTGTGGTTTGATCATATATATATATATATATATATATATAAATATATGAGATTGGATTTACGGCCTATTGTTTTTTTAATTAATTTCTTTTCCAAATCCCTTAGGAGTCTTTTAAATTCACCAAGACTAGGTGCATCAACTCACCATGCCTTTTGTTTTCAATGCTTATATTTCTTCCGACGCTTCGGTCGTCAAATCTTCAGGGTGTAAAACGTATATACAATATCTTAAACACTATTGAACAATTTTAAACAGTTAAATATAACACTCCAAGTTCATAATGAACTAGTAAATAGAATGTAAACATTTAAACTGGCTGGTTGGGATTTCCATTCCATGTCAGGAGGTGTCTTCAAATTCTTCTATCCTAGTTAAATATTCCAATGTATATATTTACCAGCAAACCTATCCGTCTTTGACGCAATCAAAAATTCGATTGTACTTGGTGTTCCTTCCAAAATATTATTAGAAATTATAGAATAGTAGAAAATATAATTATTAGTACAGTCTTAAATAAATGCCTCTGTATACACTATGGTACATTAGCTGTCCATACTTCAGGTGCATGGAAGAACAAACAGTTGGAACCTCTGACACTTAAGAAAGTAAACTACAGTTGACCATGTAAGAAAAACTTGGTCTAGCTAACTTCAATTCCTGCGTTAGATATTTTCCCCTTGCGACTTTGTTAACGTCATTGCGAAATAGACTCTGACAGGGCTATGCAATCGTTTCAACGGAAACAGACAGTGGCTCGGAATCAATGGTATGCGTGATATACACACAGACTTCCCAATATCACACCCAGTCATGATGTCCGCCTCTATGGCACATCTATGCAGAGCACCAACTCAGAGTCGTGTACCGTTGCACAGTTTTCGAGCACTCATGTTTCGAAACATTATGGTGTTCGTCAATCAACTTTTACTATCTTAATGTAATATATTATAAGAAAAGCATTGAAAAAATTTTTTTTAAGTTAATTTTTCTTTTTAATAAACTTCATTTTCATTTTTATGTTCATTAATTAGTTAAATTATACAACTCCAAAAACGCACTCATGCATATATACGCATTTCTCGATATATAATATTATAAAAACAGCCTTATGCGATATAAAAAAAAAAAGTGAGACTACTATGTACAAATATTAATTATGAATCAACGAAAAATACTTGTTTGCAAAATTAATCACTTCGGCCATTAACCTTAATTGAAAATATTTAGGAATAGTAATAAAAGTGAAAGTCTGTTTTTAAAACAGTCTAAAATTGTTCGATATCTTATAGAAGTTTAAGAAGCTAACATGCATATTAAGCTTTGTAGACTTACCAGTTAGGAGACTCCACCGGGAGAAAGAAAACCTGCAAACCAACAAATAAATTAATTTTAAATAAAATTACCTTTATATTTAAAATATGTTGGTATACATGTCAATAATTAACAGGTGAACTGCATTTAGCAATTATTGCACACAAAATTATATGGATTAAAATTAATTCAATTGTATGTGTGCTATCATAAGTTCAAAAAAATGCCTTATAAAAATTTTTGTTACATTTAGTGTTTAGTAATGGATTGGATATACAAAATATCAATTTATTTTTTAAGTATAAAGTTTAATAAATAAAAATCAACTCACATCTTTATTTCTTTGTTTCTTTCTCATTCTTTCTTACACACCTTATTTCACTCTCTTCTCTCAGTCAACTCAATAGCTCAATAATAATGTAACTCAAACATCATTAATTATTATATGGCTATTTATTAGATGGCTGCTGTTTTAAAAAAAAAGTAGAGGTCTTTCTCACCCACAACTGTCTCTTCGAGTCATATGGTATATGCAAGGTAGAAGTGGAGTCATGATTTGATGACAAGACAGTGATATAAACTGAGGACTTGAGAATGGTAGATCAAACGAAAGAAAAGTTACATTGAAAGCATCACATTGTCTGAAATTCTGAAGGGAGTTGTTTAAATACATGATGTACTAACACTGATAGGGAAGGAATTATGGTTGATAAGGGAGGTGAAGGACTGCGGTTAATAATAAGACACGTTTGACAGCCAGCTGTCAGTATCAACTTCGATTATTTCGCTGTTCCTGAAAGCACACCCATTAGCAGTCTGAAACATGACAGACCCTAACATTATCCTTCCGGCAAATAAGGGCTCTAATATTTATTGTTCTCATCCTCACAAGGATATGAAGCCACTGATTTTTCCTTCAATGGACTTTCTTTCAAATCTCCATATCTTCGGTTTTTTATTTAAGTTTGTTACTTAACAAAAGTGACGTTGTTATTAAATTCATTGACGAATACTAATACATTTATTCCTTGCGTTGTTTTGTCTTTTTTTTTTAACTTATGTTCTAATTGTTGTAAGGCCTATAACATGTCTCATTCCCCTCCTCCTAGGAGACGCATCATTTCAAGCTGCGATGTCTTACTGAAAGAGTTTGACGAATATTAATACATTTATTCCTTGTGTTGTTTTGTCTTTTTTTAACTTATGTTCTAATTGTTGTAAGACCTATAACATGTCTGATTCCTCTCCTCCTGGAAGACACATCATTTCAAGCTGCGATGTCTTACTGAAAGAGTTTGACGAATACTAATACATTTATTCCTTGCGTTGTTTTGTCTTTTTTTTTAACTTATGTTCTAATTGTTGTAAGGCCTATAACATGTCTCATTCCCCTCCTCCTGGGAGACGCATCATTTCAAGCTGCGATGTCTTACTGAAAGAGTTTGACGAATACTAATACATTTATTCCTTGCGTTGTTTTGTCTTTTTTTTTAACTTATGTTTCTATTGTTGTAAGGCCTATAACATGTCTCATTCCCCTCCTCCTGGGAGACGCATCATTTCAAGCTGCGATGTCTTACTGAAAGAGTTTGACGAATACTAATACATTTATTCCTTGCGTTGTTTTGTCTTTTTTTTTAACTTATGTTCTAATTGTTGTAAGGCCTATAACATGTCTCATTCCCCTCCTCCTGGGAGACACATCATTTCAAGCTGCGATGTCTTACTGAAAGAGTTTCACCCATTACTGACTACTTAAACAGTATATTGTTCATAATCAATCATTTTATTGGATTATCTAAGATAATACCTTTACAACTTATTTTCCCACTGCACTCTCTTTTTGTTTTACTAACAGACATGGTTATTACCACAAGGCTTTTGTTGTATTGCTGGTGTTACCTTCAAACCAGTTGTACTGCTATTGGTACAATTACAGCTTAGGCCTTTGTTAATTTATTTATGACCTCGTTATAGCAATGCTTTTATGACAATCATCAACTATCCACTCACCCATATAACCTTAATACTGACGTTTTCTTCAGCTGGCTCGCTCCATGGTAATAATCAGTTACGCACTATTCCATACTTCTTAAAAAGAGTCCTCCTCCATTACTTCACCCTCTATGTTGCAAACAAACTAATTTGCTTCCTTCACCTTGATATTACCTTAGATGGTGACATCATGTATATATTGGATATTTTAGAAGTAATCTATATAAATAAAATAATGATTTTGTCTGTACAATGCTTAGAACTGACTCATTTCAAGTTTTCTTTACGTTTCATACATTGGAGAAACCGAATCCACCCTCAGAAAAATTTCTGTCGTAAACTTTCACAGTAAATTTGTGTATGTCTAACTTAAAATATAGGCTGTGAATTGATTGGAAATTCAACGTAGAAGTGAAGTTATGGACGTTTAAAGAAAAAATGTTTGTCACAAGTAAACTCAGCAACCATGAAATATAGCGAGCTGAAACTTTGACACTAGATTTTTGTATTCCTAACTTAAAATATAGGCTCTAAATAGATTGATAATTCAGTGCAGAAGCGAAATTATGGGGCTTTAAGCTGTATTTTGCTCACTTTGCAGACAGGTTTATTTTGAAAATACACAGGTGTGGGAAGTAGGTATTGTTGATTTTAATTTCATTTGAGCATATGAATATATTGCGTATTTGACATCATTGAAAAGGTGTTTCCCAGAGTTCAAGATGTACTATCTATTCAGAATAAATGGCTTTGTGAACGAGGAATTCTCAGCCCTTAATATGAACAGGCAGGAAAAACCAACAAACAAGTTCTTATGTTTTATCAAGCCGAAGATAGAACTTAAAGTCAGTAAAGAGAGTGATTAGTAATGAGGAAGCAGTTCATTATCCAACTGAATTTCTTGACTCTTTGAATGGTCCTGGACTGCCTGCTCATGAGTAAAAACTTGAAGTAGGAGCACCATCATGCTGCGTTTAGTATCAGTAACAAATTTCATGTTACGAAACTTGAGTGCCTCAGGAAATGTGAAAAGGGACAGAGCCATTTTCTCACATGGTCAACCGTAGTTTGCTTGCTCAAGAGTTAGAGGTTCCAACTCTTTGTTCTTCCATGAACCTCAAAGACAGACATCTAATGGGTGTATACTGAAGCATTTGTTTAACATTACACAAATAATGGTATTTTTTTACTATTCTATAATTTCTAATGATGATTTTGGAAGACCAAGTAGAATCAAATTTTTGATTCCGTCAAAGACGGGTAGGTTTGCTAGTTAGATATAAAACTAGATACATAATAACTTCTCCTATTCAGTTTCTTCAGAAGCTGCTAATACTCAACAGTATCTTCATTATACTAATTGTCACTCTCCTCGTGTTAACAATGTTATATATAGATATTTATTTATTCACATCTATCAAATTTTGTAATAATTTTAATTATCGCAGTTCAGTCAAAGTATTTAAAAAAAGAAAAAAATGTTCATTTTCACACTCTCTAGTTATGGAATGAAAAGTTATATTTGTATACATGATTATCAGAAACCATTCGAACTCATCAAGATATACACTGTTAATTCTTTTATCTTTATAGTTCGGGAATATTTTGAAGTTGTGAGAAAATCAGGATTGTTCCTGAAATAGGAAACATAATTTAATGTGAAGTTGATGTTCTGCACCAATAACCTTCAATGTTTTCGCCGCCTAGCACCAGTTTCAACTAAATTAATTTCCCTTTAGACCTCAGTTTTACGCAGTTTGTTCACAAAACTACTGATTTGATTTTTTTTTTAAAAAAAGTCTTTGTTTAAAAACCAATTCTTTTTTTGTAATATTTATGTTTTGGTTTAATAAAAATGAAGACGAAAATGATATACTAGTTATGGTTTTTTTTTTATATTTTCTCTTCATGCCTGATTTAAACAAGTGTCATTAGTACATTGCCGACCTTCATAAGTATATGCAGGAGACTTCCTTTATTATAAATAAAACAGTACTTAAACATTGTAAAACAGTTAAATATCAATAGAATAAATAAACTATAGCAACGAAAGATTAAATAATTTGGGTAGATTTTCAACAAAAACTTTTCCTTATTCATACGTCGATATCCTATGTCAGAATTATATAATCTGGGTAGCCAACACTACTAAATGTTAAGGGAGTCGAGCAAACGCTGCTAGACCGTGGCGTACTGTTGAAAACTGCACTATGGATGGATGGTGTAATTTCTTCTATGGTACTCTATTCAGTTATAGGTGACCCACACTGCCGCGTGTTTCAATTGACACTAATAGACTATTTATCCTGTTTCAAGCATATTTAGAGGACAGATTCATTTAAAGTATAATTGGTCATTATATTGATCATAATATTATATTATATAATATTATATTGGTCATCATAGATCAGGGACAAATATTTTACATCTTCTTTCAGGCAAAGCATATCCAAAATTCATGCATAACACATACATAAATACTATGATTACGTATAACTATGATACGCATGATTTTGATTCACTTGAAATAGTATTTGAACTTTTTTTTTGTTTTCAAAGAATGGTTATAGTTAATATAATAATATTAATTTAGAATTTTTAGTAACCTAACCTTTGTAGTCTTTAATAGAGTAGTTAGATGGAGGTAACAATTAAACTATAAAATTGAAATAATGGTAGAAATAATATTAATAAATGCTACCATACATATTATAAACATATAACATTTTAATCAAATGTTGAAGCCGAATAGAAATTTGAGTAGTTTTAAACAAAAACTTTTCCTTATTAAAATAATAATAATAATTACAGATAAATAAATAATAGAAAGAAACAAGGAGAGTATGTGTTAAGAGCAGTGGTTTCCAAACTTGATGTTACTACGCCTCCCTTATTAAATATTTAATCATTTGCCCCCCCCCCCCCCCACCATGAAGATTTCATAAAATAAAAACACAAAAATTTTTACTCTTATAAAATTGATTTATACAAACTAATGGAAAACAATATTTTATTATTGTTTTTAATGAGATGGATGTGCTTGTCTATTAGCACAAAGTTTATCAAATCTTGGTTTTTGTGACGATATAGCTACTCGTAGCTCTTTTTCTACAACTAAACGAGCTCGATATTTGAATTTCATTGCAGCCGAGAAAATCATTTTTTACATAGAAAACTTTAGCAGTAATTTGGAAAATTGTTCACTGTGACTAATTTTCGAGGCTCCCTTTAGACTACTCCGCGTCTCCCATTTTGGAAAACGCTGTTCTAGAGGGTATAGTATTCTCATACATGTTGCAGACATTGAATACTTATCCTAAAAACATAGTTACATATAGTGTATACTTTTATTTTACAACTATTATCATAAGTCAACAGGTAAGTAAGAACTGTTTTTATTCTCACACAACGTTGATAACAGGAAAAATGTTAACTTTGGTATTTGTTTATATGAAATTAATTACTATATTTTATATTATTTGAAATCCAAAAGAAGTTTTTACGCTATGTACTGGGTAGCATTATTAACATTGTGAACCAATTTATCAGGCTTCATTACCTTGAAATATTAATAAGCTAATTTTTTTATAATGCGATCTTCAAACAACTTTCAAGACAGAAGAAATTGCGTATTAGTTATAATAATAATCTGTTGAAACATTAGATGCAACGAAATTAAACCTATAATAAAATATTACAATAAAATGAAATGTTCTACTATATATTAATTTTATATATGTATAAAACTACATGTCATATAAAGAAGATATGGAAAAGTTGTATCTATTTAATTAATTTTTACTCAACGTTATATTGAAAAATAACTCGGTAAAATATGGATGTTTTTCTTGGAATAAATCGATTTAATAAGTAATATTTTTAATACTACATAGCCAGGATAGTCGTAAGCCGTCTATAACAAAGATGCTTCTTACTCAACAAAGAATGCAAAAATCATTTTCTTCTATTATGAAACACTGTTGAACAGCGAAAGCAAAAGTATTCAACTTGGCACAAAAGAAACCCTAAAATACCATCTAACAAAAACCGCATCAAGTATTACGAATGAATAAAAATGTCCTATTTGAATGGAATATTACATAACGATGAACAAAAAATAAATGGTTTTTTCCTTTTGACTGAAATGAATTTAGTGTATTTAAATGTGATATAATGATAATAATTTAGAATAAATTACATTGAATCGAGTAAAATTCTATAATTATCAATAATAAACTGCATTAACAAAAAAAATCCGAATTTCGTAAAAAAAAATTGAATTATATGTTTGTAAAATTTTATTGAGAAATTAGTTATGAAGCGTTTCATATATTGTTATAAATTAAACAATTGTAGTTCTGTAACATATACAGAACTGCAGGGCACACAATACGTTCATACATTAATAAAAAAATTGAAATTTATACTAGGTAGTAAACAAATGTATATAAAAGATAAAATAGTTGAAACTCATTGAAATACGTTGGCAGATATAATATTTCTGCTATGCAGATTTTCATTCTGCTTTAAATGATTGTTCCTAAATAACTTTTAGTAATTTTGAAATATTAGTATATTCCATTTTAAAATATATTTGTATGTTAGATATGGATATGTGATTAATTAAAATGAGATTGACCTTGCTGAACATTACTATTAAGTATTATGTGAGACCAACTCCAAGGATATTGCAGACAAAATCAAATACAAACTAACAACATGACGTGATTTGTTGGTACTCATATTCATTGATACTTAAAATCTATTATTGGAAACGTGGAAGCAAGTGAGATTGATTTGTATTTGTAGAATATAAAATTTACTTTGATTTGAAGGAAAGAAGATAGAATTGAGAGAGCAGGTCTGGATGGATTCAAGATCGAAATGTTGCGCAAATATTAACTTTGAGAGGGCAGTCTTCATTCTAAAGACTGCCCTTCAAACTTAAGTAAATAGTGCAGTATTTTGCTCCATATAAACTCCATTCTTGCTAACACTTTATTTAAAAAAAAAATTGTCAAAGTACAGAAATGATAAAAGTATGTGTAACACTCTATTAAGATAGCAGCGTGAAATCTTAATTCACACATCACTATAATAGGAGGCTTTTATTACTTCCATTGTACTCGGCAACACAACCCCTATCAGTGACAGATGCATTCCATATTCTTTCTCTCACTCTCTCTTTCCTCTCAACACACACATTCTCATAAACACAAAGAAAGTTAACTTAAGTCGTTTAACATTGTTGGCTGCAAGCTAGTAGTGATTTCAGTTCCACCGTTCTACACTAAAAACTACATAATGTCACAATTTCAAAAGAAAAATTAACTTTTATTACATAATCCATCACGCTCTAAAATTTCTCTTAAACTAGAAGGTTTTTTCCTGAATCTGATATTAATAGTCACATCAAGATCTTGGTTTATCTATACATAAAGCAAGATCAAGGTACAAGTGCACAATCCTAACTCTAGATTAAAAATTTACTAGAAATATATCACAGCATTTTTTCACTTTTAGCTGCAACAGACCTACTATTTAGAAGAAATTACAAACTTTTTTCAATCAAGAACAGCGGTGACGTTGGCAGACTGAACCCAAGGGAAAGACAAAACTTCTATCTTACTGAACTATTAAAGTTCTTATTAATTGAATTAATAAACGAATGTGAATGATACAAGCTTTCATTATAATTAAAATGTTAGGTTTAATATTAAGCTACAATATTTAATGTTAATGGAAAATGAGAGTCATTAGTGATATTCCAGAGTTTATAAACAGACGTTTCAAAATAGTAATTATATTACTGCTAATGAAGCAATATTTCCTAACTGGGAGTTAAAATAAATATTTGTATGTCAGAATTGCTGAATAATATTTTCTGAAACTGTTTTTAATCATATATAATCATTGAGTTATTTATTTTAAATATGCTAATAATCAAGAACTAATATTATTTATAACATTGCAAAGCATTCCAAACCAGACCAAGAATAAAGGGATATCATAGCTGCAATTAGAATGTATTATAATCCATGAGCGAGTAAACAATTATCTATCGTAATGATCAAGAACAGAAGAACTGTAACTGCGATGAATGAACAGCTAAAAGTAATAAGTTAATTAATATTAAGTTATTTGAAATATTAACATGAATATAATATTATATGTTTCTGGATTAAAGCAAAAGTATTACTGACAAAAATGTGATGAATGATGGTTAAAAACCATGTTATTGAATTTAAAATTCTAATGTAGAGAACAAAAAAAAAAAAGAACGTGATCGGGAGTTGAGAAATACAATTGAGTATTAGAATGGAGGTTGCAATAGTGTTATAAGCCTAACGATTTACTAACAAGAAATCGGGTTTTTACCGTTTAACACTATCACTTACAACGATTAAATCAGAACTGTACAGTTTCTTAAAATAAAGAAAGAAAATAAAATGTTGTTACATCTTTCCTTTAGACATTCAAACATTTTCTACTTTTACGTTGAAATAGAGTTGTCAGGTTGAGTTTGCATTTTTTCAGACTACCAAGACCATGAAATCTTATTTAACTTTAATTGACAATTCATTCTTTTTATATAATACATATATTTCCTCCCTTTATATATTATTTACAACCAGATATTTTTTCAAGAACTTAGAACATCAGTTTCTTATTTTGCTCCGTTTTTGTAGTACACAGACTTAATGAAACCCTTGTTTCATTGAAAGTATATTTAATAAATAGGTGTAATTTTACAAGTTATACCTTGATTGACGTTGTAAAAATATATTTCCTTCAATACATTGAACAAGAGGCTAATGTTCTATCTTTGGGCATGTTTTTCAATGCCTCAGTAAACAAAGTTTCACTGCTGTAATTTAGATCTAGAGTTTTTCATATTTTTAAGCCTAGAATTATTGCAACATTTATTTCACATTATTTGACTTTAGGAGGACAAAACGATCGCACTGGAAGTTTGCATAAAGTGAAGCTGAAGCTGACAAGATATATACTTTCGAACAACACGGAAATATTATATCAAGAGATAGACTGTGTCTGGCAAAGTATTATAGAAGCTCTCACATATTGGAAATGAGGGCCAACATAAATAATCAAACTGCAAGCTTTGCAAATGTTTTGAAGCTGCAGATGGGACAACACCAAACCACAACAACTAGGGAATTCAACCGGAATTGAAGAAACTGATGACCCACCTGGAGATATGTAACATGAATTGTAACCTCCCAGTTTAGATCATTAATTTGTGTATTGTTCTAATAACTTGTAGTTATTGTTATAGTTTTATATTTCAGTATTCAATACAATTGTTAAAAAGTTTTTAGGATATTATGATTATTAGACTAAAAAAAACACCCTGAAGTTGGTCGAAGAAGACCGAAATGTTGGTATCAATAAAAATGTTACAAAAATGGATAAAAAATCATTTGGTGAGCTATTATACCTAGTTCCAGGACAATGGAAAGGACTTATAACAGAACTGGGAAAGATATAAAAAAAAGGTATTAGAAAAAAGTGGGCAGAAACTTTAATCTTGCATGTATAAACGAAGGCTGTTCCCCAGATATATATTATATATAAATATAACAAGATCCCCTTAAACACGTGAAATTACAATCAATGATCAAACCACAATATGAAATGGAAAAAAAACTAAGATCTTTCAACCAACAACTCAGTTGGGTTTTTTACCCTGATGAGGACTGCTTGAGTTCTTCAAGTTCAAATTAAACTCTCATTGGCAATGTTTTGTTTTTTATTTAAAATCTTTTTATAGGCAGAAGTATACATTTTTGAATCAGAAAAACTAAGTATTACACTACAAATTATTTTTCTTTGTAAAATAGATGGTAATATACTACCTAGTTTTTCTGTTTCTAAATTGTATACTTCTGCCTATGAAAAAGGTTTTAAATAAAAACCGAAAAGTTGGCCATGATGGTTTATTTTGAACCTGAAGAACTGACCGAGTCCTGATAAACTTTAGTTTTGTTTCTTTTCCACGGTCGATACTTTTATCAGTATATATATCATGAAGTAAACTTATGTCTGTGTCTAACTTTCAGTTACTTTCATAACTCAATATATATTGAGTTACTAATATATATATTACAGTTTATGTATATAATATATATTCGGCAATGAAATTATGGGAACATATAACAATTGCAAATAAATTTTCTTATATACCCATATGTATATGTAAAACACAATGACGTATTCATTGGTTATGTTTTATCTATGAGTTCGGTACTACTGTGCAGGTGACTTATAACTGTTTTAACTGTTTAATTCATGGACATTTTGACACAGATTCAATTCTGATGTTTTAGGTAAGTAGATTATTTCTATCTGTTGGACAGTTTGTTATGATTTATAATGTATACTATCTTTTAATAAAATCTGATGTTTTAGCAATTGTCTTGTATCAATCTACTAAATGAGGAAATAAACTTAAAAAGGAAATGACATATATATGGGTTATTCATATAGTAGAAATGAAGTCCTAAACCGCTCATAAAAGAAAATTAAATCATGTTACAGTTTCAATGAATGCAACAGAATTTAATTTGGCTCACACAGTAGGTGACAATTTTACTTTTTTTCAGTACTATGAACAAGAATACAGATAAAAGAATGAAATATTTTTAACTTTTTAAAGACTGTTGTTTGTTCATGAATTTTTTAATTAGATGGTTACATCTAATAATTACATCTGTAATAATTGATATTTTGTAAAAATTATTGATAATTAACTAATTAAAAACAAATTCATAATGAAAACGGACCTTATTTTTACTACTTAAATTTTGATTTTATTGAATCTAAAATCAATTGATATTGATTGATTTGATATTGATTATGCTATTGAATCAATGATGCATCATTAATAATATTATTAATACTATTTGATCTCTGGTTATAATCTGTGTATGTGATATGTAAGAACTGATATGTGACTAAATACAGAAGTGATGATTCTAGGCAGTAATATGGAGTGTCAAGAATGTGGACCTTAGAAGAAGTAACCGGAATTTATTTCAGTTTGTAAAACATATTTGTTTGTAACAAGTAGCACTAGTCGAAAAAATAATATGGAAGTTATCTTAATTTGATAAAAATGAAACACAACATTGTATCTGCTATGCATGTCAAAGCATTTCAAAGCTTTATTAAGAATAAACTAGAATCCTTACATATTTAGGAATGGCATTCGTATGATTTAGGATTCTAAGGTAGTGCAATCAGTTATTATATGATATTTACTCATTGTAAGGTAAATAGTTATTGAAATAGTCTCCACATAAAGAAGTTTAATAATATAAACAATGCGTTTCAAACACGAGGTTCGTCTTTAGGCATAAACTAAAAAAAAAACCAATTACATCAGAGAGCAATTTATAGTATAAATTTATAGTAAATTTTATAGTATTATAGTAAAATTTATATTTTTTTTAAAAATGGAATAATTTTTAAATTAAAATTTCAATATTTTATACTATATATAACTCTCTGATATCTGGTATTATTTTTATTTTATACCTAAACGAGAACACTATTTGTTCAAAACGCGTTGTTTTTTGTTATTAAACTTCTATATTGGAAACTATGTCATAAACTTTTTCACCCTGCAATGATTTAAGATTGATATCTTTCATTAAAATTGTAGCAGTTTTGGGGTTCATTTTGTAGAGTATTTATTATTATTGTTAAATCAACAGAATATTTATTTTTTTAATTCAGTTATATATATATATATATATATATAGTCAATGATCAAACCACAATAAGAAATGGGAAAACAAGACTAAGATCTTTCAACCGTAACAAGCGGTCTTCGTCAGAGTTAAAAACCCAACTATATATATAGTAAATGGTATTGGAGTTAAGAATAATGTTAAACATGGTAACTTTACAATATTGAAAGGACCAAATTTACTAATTTATTTTGGTAATATAAAGAAACCATTGTTCACTGTAGTTATCGACATCTGAGAGAAAACTGTTTTTGTAAAGGTTGATCCTAAAAGAAATTCATGATCATTGACCATTTCATGATATCTATAAAACGCTATTGATTTAAAATTCTAGTTTTTATTTCTTAAGTTTGTATAATCTCATCTCTACATAATTTAGTCAATACTCATAACTGTTAATTTATTTAATGAATAAATTATCGTTTGAATAGTTTAAATTTGATTCTAACGCTTGATAATTATGAAAATTATAATTCGTTTACATTAGAGACATATTTAAGAATTCACTAATTTTAATATTTTCCTTTTGTTTTCAATATTCATTATATTTCCTTTTTTTTTAAATACTTTCAGTTTCATTTCACCCATCTTCTTTTATTCTTATATTAAACTATGCCGTATAAGTAAAATCTCCAAGAAACTGAGTTACTTTTAATTATACAAATCAGTTACAAATATGTGAATAATATTATAAAATGTTTTCATAAAAATATATAATATAGTTTAGTTAATTAATTAATAGTTAAATATTGTCTAATGTACGTATCGCTTAGGCAGTTTTATACGAATTTAAAGATAGATCAAATGATTACAAAGAAATTATTATAAATATTACATTAATAGTATTTGCTATTATATTAATGTTTATTTGTTTTAATTAAATAATCAAAAATATATGGATTTTAATATAAGTTAAGTATGATAAAATATTTTTAAAATTTCCTCTGATTAATGTCACAGGTTTCTAATAAATGAAAAAAAATAGGAAGAATAAAGTATTCAAACTTTTAATAATGTTGTAATATGCAATGAAGACATGGGAAGGTGAGAATGAAGAAATCAGTCTATTTAAAAAAAAAACCGCTTACACTTTATCTTTTTTTTCTTGGATTTTGAATTGACTGGAAGCCGATTCAGTCAAATAATAAGTTCATGGTTTAGCAATGTTTATTGGTATAGTTTTGTGAAAGATTGATAATTAAACTGAATAACAAGTCAGTAACGTTATACTTAATTTTGATTGAACGAAGATAAATTTTATGAGTGGTGATCGAAGATGCTTCATAAAAAAACGTTTTAATTACAGGGGTTATGATTTGTTTCTGAGGCTCTATGATTCAACCTTTTACTATTTTAAGATGGTTAGGAATCTATTTCTTTCTGTGTAACAGAATCACAGAATATAGTACATATATTTAAATAAAAGTAATAAAAGATTACTTGAAAGTGTTAATGTATATTTAAATTTGTGGTTGTATTGTCTTTGGTTGCAAGAGAGTGACGTTTATTGACCGTGCATAATCAGGAATCGTGGAGGACAGTTAACTAGTGTTTAACTCACTCATAGTTTCTCCCTGTATGTATGTATGCAAACTTGTAATTAAGTTTCCCAGCGGTTGCTCACTCTGTGTTCTTGTTATACAACTCAAAACCACTTGCATACATGTAAATTTACCCGAATATCCATTACAGTCACAAGTCCAGTACAAGCCACATTTATAGAGAGAGAGAGAGAGACATTGGATTTTCATGACACAATAATTTTTCTCTTAAAAAGGAAAAAAAGTGGTTATTACATTGCAAATAAAAGTAGTTTTGTGATATTTGATTAATGATTTTTCTATCATTCAGGACTTTTTAACTGCAATCTAAGCTGTTATTGTAACATCACATATCACATAAAGTTTGTAAAAGACTTCCATCTACTGAAGCTTTCCAAACATCCAGTAGGTTGAATAATGAACAACTGTTGTAATCAATGTTAGGATACTAATTGATTTGAGGTTAAAAGAAAGCAGGCACGTTACACAAGAGATAGATGAGGGTGGACCAATTATGGAAATGTCAGGGGCTTGATGGTGCCCCTGATTGAGGGGTCATCTGGGCGCCAGGTGATGCACGCACCCCATGACTATTCAAGTCCTCGTTACTAGTTCCCGGCCACATCGTGAATATTTCATCTCTGCCTAAATTAACACACTCTCCCTCCGCCCTTCATTACCATCGCTTGTTTGCTTGGTAACATGTCCAACACAACGCCCAGCTGTGTACTTAAAACACCTTCAAATTACATTCCCAACCAGTTTCTACTATCAGAAATTACTACACTATCCGTGTATTGCTAGCGCTCTTTGAATCACAGATTTTCAAAACCTGTATACTTTCAAATAAAATGTTAATATATAACTAGTACAATCTCTAGTAAACATTAAAACTAATTATACTATAGAGAGATAATATTTAATTGAAAATATTTTAAAAAGAAGCAAAATATATATAGATAAAAAGCTAACAAGTAGTAGCTAAAATATGAAAAACAGCTGTCTTGAAGGCTATAATAATGTAAAAAAAAATGATCTTCCTTAGAAAATTCATTTTATTTCTATCTACTTATATTTTAATTTAGCTGGGTTGTTTTATTACTATCCAGTATCCTAATCTACTTTTGAAAAGTCAAAAAAGAATAATAATTAATATACAGATTTCTTATTTAAAATACAAAAATATATGGTTTGTCATTTATGTATATATGTTAAACTGTACAGTTAGTCCAACTGCCCTATATTCAAGCTAGTGGGAACTAAATGGAATTAAGCTATAGAATAACGGCAATAGTTATTTATACTATTATTAAAAGGCTCTCATTGAATGCATAATTATAGGCATGTACTTAGAAACTGAATGTTAAATAATTTTTAACCATTAGTCTTAATTATCTTACAGTCCCTAATTCACCTGGAAACCGTCCTTACAAGGTCGAGGAAGAAATTACTCTGAGACCGCATATTACTGCATTATATTATAATGAAAAGTAATGATTCATTAGGTTTTATATGTTCAGGTTTGTAATCAGTAGTTGCCAGTTTATTATAGTTTTTAATGTATAGTTCCTTATAAACATACTTATAAAGTCAAACGCGTTCTAAAATAAAGTAAAGGAGGTAAATTGTAAATTAGAATAGATAATATGCGCTGAAAATTTACATAGATATTACTGCTAAGAAAGCCAGTTTACTAGACTGATGAAAGAGTGAAAAAACTTCACTGTTTTATTTCCTTAAAACCACCCACAGTATTGTGGAGAATCTAACAGAAATATGGAAAATAGAAGCATAAGGTTACCAGGTTTTCTGTAAGGTATCAACGGCAGTTTGCTAAGGCAACAAAAGAAAAGAAAATAAAAAAAGAAACTTCCTTAATAAAACCTGCCTGGCTATGAACACTAGGGAAATAGGTAACAGTGAGGAAGGTTGTATCAATCCTCCTGGGGCTAGACACAATGACACCCCCACCTGCTAGCATCACAAGACTGATCGTTACTTAAGAAAAGGTCCGGGGTGCAGTCTTCTCCAATAAATAACACCTTCAGTATCTTAGGGTTCTATTTTTTTTTTTTAAATAAAACATTAAAACCTACCATTAAGTTCAAATACATATAAGATTATTTATTTATATTACATTATTACTAGAGACAATGAATAAATTGGTATAGAAAAAAGCATATAGAGTCCACAAAAAAAAAAAAAAAAAATGAGTTTTATTATAGCTTCGCTTTAGAGTCGAACATAAACTTTCATAAACACTGTCAACCCTCAGGTAGTTGTTAGCCTTTTCTATAGAGCCCTTAAAAACAAACTATTGGTTCTCTCAAATAGGATGTTAAGAAATAAAAGTAAATTTTTTTGCAGAGAGTTCCTGATTTTTTCCCTGCTCATTGGCTCATACATGATTAAACTCATTCTATCTCTATAAAGAATTTTACCTTCAAATTAAACTTCCATTGCTAATGTTAAATTCACTCGGAGACATAAGACATTTTGAAGAAGACAAAGTAAGGTTCATAACTATGACTTTGTCAACACAACAAATAACCATATATCTCCGAAGATACCGTAAAAATGGTATTTCGGAGATATAAGTATTTCTCGTACTTAAATTGTCGAGAAATTTTTGTATTAAAAAAAATAACTTAATGCTGTTATATTTACTTTATATTATTACGTAATAGTTGTCATGCCATTATTTTTTATTATTATCTATTTTCAATTAACATATGTTAACTTACAATACTGAAAAGAAAACAACATTTTTTGTAACTAATAATAGCATTTCACTTTTAACGACAAGTAAAACTATCTAAAAGAAGACAAACAATCGATCTAGATAGGATTCATCTAGTAGAGCATCTGTAGTAGAGCAAATAAAGGTTTTCAAAGAAATGACAGTTAATAGAAACATTACAGCTATGAAAATCACATATAAAACACAATGAATAACAATTATTTGAATTTTTAATATGAAATCTAAAAAAATATATTGAATTTTACATCCTAGAACAATAATACTACTAGTGTTGAACAAGGATAACTTAAATATTACTAGAAATAATGCGATAAAAAGGAGCATAAAAACACTATTTTGGTTATCAAATATTTTTTCCATGCTGTTCAAGCAAAGAGCGATTATTTTGTTCTTTTGTTTGACACCCAATGCAGTCATAAAAAGGAAGATTCTAAATCTTCTATATCAAAACACCAGAGTCAGCCAGATTTAAGTTTAAAATAACATGGCCAAACATTAAAGTAGAAGGGAATTTTGTCCAAACTTAAAAAAAATACACTTAATTTTGACGTCTTTTTAGTTTTGAAATCATTTAAAATGTTAATCAATGAGATCTGAGATTAAAGTCCAGTAAGAAAAACAATTTAGGTTTTTTTTTTCGAATGAGATCCCTGAATCTAAAACCGCAAAGAAATCCATAATTTGATTAGAAAACACATTACGAAAATATTATGTAAAATTAATAAATAATTTTACGATACAATTAAAGATGTTTGTTGCAAAATAATTTAAATGGTACTATTATAAAAGAGAAACAACTATAGACAATATTATATTATATTTTGAACTCTTAAAATAATGTTTTCACCTAATTGTGTCAATAAATATTTGAATCTCTTTTTATGAAAAAAAAGTACATTAAAATTTAAAAGATCAGTTCGTTTAATTTCTCTTCCTTTAAATAAACTAGAGTGGATGGCCCAACATTGATGTACTGAACTCGGTTATAACTAAATAAATATCATAGCAAAGAATAAATATCATAAGAGCGAAGATAATATGAGAGCTCTTATACGTACATTCATCGAGGGAAAAGTAAAAAAAAAAATGAAACAGATGAGAGAATAGAATTCAGTGATGCGGACGACCAAAGGGAATTCATGGCCAAAGGCCTTTTAAATAATGGAGACACGTTAACCGTAATGCCCGGAGATGCGGGGAAATATATATTTATAAATACACAAGACTCGGAGAAATTCAGAAAGATATAGTCTCACAACTCTCTAAATTTCCACAAAAATGAGGAGCAATGTTTTTTTTATCGATGAAAAGAATAAAAAGTAACTTCAGCATTTTTATTAGTTTTAATTAAATTATGAATATTACAAGAAACGGAAAAAAATTGATTATGAAACCAATTTATCATATAATAAAAAATATTAAACATTAAATGCAAATTATGATGATGGTAAAATTTAAAAGAATAATGCAGAATAAAGATTTAAGGAATGTCAATAGAAATAATAATTATTTCTGAATAAATTATTTTATCAAAACATAATAACTCATCACGTGTTGAGTTTAAAAATGAAGTAGAGCACTTGTGAGAAAATCAAATTTTTCCGGTTTTTAATTAAAGAATGTCATTTAAAGAGGATTCATTTTTAATTAAGGAAATAAATTTTCAATTACTCCAATTAGTTATTTAGGAAAATGCTGTAACAAATCTTATAATTAGATACTGTTTTCTTTCAATTATTTATGACATTTGTAAAAAATTTACAAAAAGATGGCTGTTTTTCTTAAACAAAAAAAGTCATTATTATAACTTTTTTTTCAATAATATTATAATTTTCAATTTTGGATCTTACTAAGAATAAGAGAATATATATATATATATATATAAAGAAACATAGAGAAATCAGAAGAACACACTTACAGTCTCTAATTTTCGGTTTGAACCGTCTTCAGGAGAGATAAGAGAGGGAAACCAAGCGCACTGGATCAGAGACGGTTGGAGTCTCTGATCCAGTGCGCTTGGTTTCCCTCTCTTATCTCTCCTGAAGACGGTTCAAACCGAAAATTAGAGACTGTAAGTGTGTTCTTCTGATTTCTCTATGTTTCTTTGTTTATATTGAACTATATTTGTCCGTTTTGGATCGTATTTCCAACGAAAAAAAGTGTATATATATATATATATATATATATATATATATATTGATTTGTTTAAAATATGTCGGAAATTAATTAATATGAATGCATGTTTTCTACATTCAGAACAGACAGTAAATGAATAATGATGAACAATCAACGATCTTCTCGTCCGTCAGGTAAAAAATAGATATACGATATAGAAATAGATATACGTAAATATAGAAATTTAAAATAACAAAAGACAGAAGAAAGCACTTGCTAATATCAATATTTTGAAGAAAAGTTCTTCATCAGAATAAGCTCAGAAGGGAAGGTGAAGCGGAAAGTTCTTCATCAGAATAAGCTCAGAAGGGAAGGTGAAGCGGAAGGATGATGGGAGAAAACCAACTGAGATGGAATTTGTCTGCATAAGAACATATGCCTTCCTATTCTTGCTTTTCTTCTACTTCTTCTCAGCAAGGCGGTTGAAACCAAAAGTGTTTAACACTCTGTATATGTTTCTGTTTTTTGTATCTTTACTGATGCTGAACTGTTGGAGTCTGTTTTTAATCGAATTCTCATTTTTAAAACATATATATATATATATAATTGTAAAATTTGGAAGCAGTCCTTCATTTAAGCATATTTCGTGAAGAAAATGACATCAGTGAAATACGGTCAGTTGTTCAACGAAATATATATATATATATAAATCAAAATATTAAAACGGTCCAAAAAGGACGGATATATAAATGAAAAAAGACAACAAATAGAAGAAGCGAGAAAACTTACTGGGTCGATATTTCGAACTGAAGTTCGTCGTCAGGGAGAAGTAGGGAAGAAGAAGGGAAGAGGAAGAGGCACGTGCGTCCACTCGCGCTGGCAGAGAATGACTGGGGGCTCCAGGCGGCGGTTTCTAGTTCAAGTAGCTCGAAGCGCTGCAGGCTGATCTCCGAACGACACCATTCCACCATGAGCAAACACGCGTACCGTATAAGTCGGAAAAGGGTAGAAAGGAGGACAGAAGTGGCGAAGAAGAAGAGGAGAAAGAGAGTGAGGGAAAAAAATAAAATAAAAAATATTGGAAAAAAAGAAAAATTAAAAAAAAATAAAAAAAAGAAATAAAAAAATCTTTAACGTTTGAGGTTGAGGCCAGGTGGGGAGCGGGCATTAAGTAATCAAATGTGAGCCTCCTCAAAGGCTCTCAAAGTTAACCTTTTCTCGTCAGCTGCAACCACTTTAAGAATTTGGACTGTGAAGCAGTCATTAAAAGTAATAAGTCATTAAAAGTATATATATATATATATATATATATATATATATATATATAAACTCAAAAATTGTTATTGACCTCTTCTATATTATTCACTGTTTTGTTATTGAGGGCTAGGTCAAATAAAAGAAAATAAACTCCTTTCTAGGCCGACGTTTCTTACTCTAATTTTAGCCCTGAAGATGATGTACAAATACATCGAAACGTCGGCCTAGAAAGGAGTTTATTTTCTTTTATTTGACCTAGCCCTCAATAACAAAACAGTGAAATATATATATATATATATATATATATATATATATACTTTCTTCATCCACCTGTACTACATCTGTCTTCAGAAAGGCACCTTCTATTTCCTACCACAAACCTGCTAATCTTACATCTATCTTTTCTCACATCTCTTCTCCCAAACCTCCCAATACTGCTGGTGGTATGTTTCAGTACGGACATGCTGGCTGTCTTACTTGTCCTATCACCTCGTTCCTTTCTTTACTTCCTTCCTTAGCAACCGCACCTATCCTATCTCTTACAACACTTCTTGTAACTCTGACAACTGCGTTTACCGTTTGGATTGCACCCAGTGTGTTGCTTTTTATGTGGGTTTAGCTTCCAACAAGCTAAGCCAGAGTATAAATAATCACAGGTCGTCCATTGGTAAACGCAGTGACCTTCCCGTTGCTACTTATGCCAGTTCTCACGGACCCAGTTTTAATGACTGTTTCCGTGTACAGGTTCTGAGACAGACAACTGATAACAATTCAAAAGTCACTCAGATAGCTTCAGAAAAAGCTCTTATTAGAATTCTATCTAATAGGGGGGTTAGATCTGCTCCTGGGTTTAACCTCAATCGTTGATTATTCCTTTTTTTATTTTAATTTATCTTTGCTTACTTTCTTATTTTTATTTTTTTTTTAGGTTTTTTACTTGTGCTAATAGTTTCTGTTTTCCATTGTCATATTTGTTTTGTTTTACCTATCCTTGTCTCTCCTCCCTCCGTAAGTTGGCAACACTTAGCTAACTTCTGAGTGTTTGAGTGTTTCTTCAAGATCACTGGCCAGTCCTGGTCTGCCTGCGGACCGACTTCTGTAGTTTAGTAGTAGTTCTTTATATCTTCCTGATGACGAGGTCATTAAAATATAGTAATGTGTTTCATTTCTGTATGATCTTTTGACAATGTAGTTTATATATATATATATATATATATATATATATATATACATATATATTAAATAATCATAATAATTTTAGAGCATATTCTCTGTGTTTTTTACTATTTCCTTGTGGCTTATACGTTCATATATACATATACATAACAAGATTTCATATAAACACGTGAAATAACAATCAATGATCAAACCACAATATGAAATGGGGAAAAAAGACTAAGATCTTTCAACTGTAACAAGTGATCTCCGTCAGAGTCAAAAAACCAACGAAGACCACTTGTTACGGTTGAGAAATCTTAGTCTTTTCCCCCCATTTCATATTGTGGTTTGATTATATATATATATATATATATATATATATATATATATATATATATAAACTGTGACACATAGACAGAAACATAATAAAGACTCATTTTTCAATATTTCGACCGTAATGGCGGTCGTCCTCAGGAGAAGAAGTGAATTGACGGAGGACGACAGTCAGCTCATATATATATATATATATATATATATATATAATTGTATTATTTCTATGACCATAAAGAATTCAGGGATAACAGCAATAAGCGGATGCAAATGAAGGTTGAAAAATTATACATCAACAGATAGGTAAAAACTAAACAAGGAAGAATATATAATTACAATTGCCATTATACTTCAGATGATATGATCTAACAGACTCTCTAAGTTATTAATGTTTTCTAATACATATTAAGACATTACGAGTTTTGAACAGACCTTACTACTTTTAATTAGCACATGTATCTAAGCATCTAAGCAACACAATTCTTATAAGCTTGTTGAAACCTTTTATGACCTTGGAAGTCTCTTGTATCCTGTTTGTGGTAATATGGTAATAATTATATAATATTTTTTGTTCATTTTTGACGTATCCGTTGATATATATCTGTGTTTTATAAAGACCTGATGGTCAACTATGGTATCCCTTGAGATCTTCTGATTTTAGTAGTTACTTAGTAGTTTCAGCAGTTCCTTCTCAATTCCAGTTCTCGAAAGATTCTTTGATTTTCTTAAACATATTATCAGTGATTGTTGAAAACAAAATCAATGCCTTGAAGAAAACCAAAGTAATCTTAAGGACCGGAATTGAGAATTAAGAACCCTTAACGAGTAGAAATCTTTTGGTTGTACCCTTTAGTCGACCTCTAAAAGGCATTCCAGTATTTTTGTGAAAAAAAAATGATATCTCAGTTTTTTTTTTCAGTAGTAAATGGAAAATAATTAAACAAATTTGTCAAAAATTTTGGGATTAAAGGGAGGAAGGTTGTGTTAGTAGAGTTCCGTGTGACGGTTGTGATTCGACATATCTTGGTCAAAAGAGCAAAGTTGACTTACTAAGATGAAGAAACATAAATATTCTATCAGGCGACAAGAATATTAAAGTGCTATGTTTCAACCTGTTTATTTAAACAATTATTTTATAAAATAGAAAGATTCCAAGGAACTGATTAGTTCTCTCTTCAAATGTTGAAAAAAACTTAGCAGAAATGCCCTAATTATGTATCATTTTGAAAAACTAATCAATATAAGTCATGGGCTATTTAGAATAGATGAAGTTTTGATTAAAAGCATAGTTAAGCAAATTGGCCCGATCGGTGATTTTCAAAATCTCTCTTTGAGCATATTTTATTTACAAAATATTACATATAATTTATATACATATGTAAAATATTACATATAATATACTATTTAAATATATATTTAATATGTATAGTAATAATTTATTTAATTTAAATTATTTGAAATTGTAAATTTCATACATACAAGGTCGGCTTAAAGAGTCAGGTCTTTTCAGATCGGTAGGCTGGCTAAAGCAACAGCCTGATACCAAAGCCTTCTTAATCCAGTTTCATCTCATCAGTTCCTCGTCAATGTCAAGAAACCCATCATTAGGGACCCCTTCAAGGAGGCACTTGTAATCTCACCTTTTGCAAGTCTTTACAAACGAATTTCAAGTATTCACTTTTCAGTTTTCTTCTATCAGTACTCAGTCAGTTTTTTTTAATATACATTGAAATTAAATTACAAAATTGATATCATATATTCTGATATTTTTCTCTGTTGTCAAATTCAAAACTAGTGTTTTTGCAACAATAACGATTTAAAACAGAAAATATTTTTAAGAAAGTTAAAGAGGAACTAATAAACTGAAAAAAGAAACTGCTACATTGTGCATGTCCTAATAATATGTATTGAATATTTTTCTGTACGTCAGACACATTTGTCTTGGGTTCACGTTTAATATTTTCCTATTTTATAGTTCTTATAGATCTTCTCAGAAAAAACTAAGGATCAGACAATTGTAAATTCTTATGTCAACTCAGCTTGAATTAAAACTATAATCATATTAAGTCTAAGTAGCTCAATTATCATATATTGTTCTCAATCGTTTATATTCAACATATAAAATTATTTCAATTTTTTTTTAATTTATAATACGTATATTGACTCTATTCATGGATACAAGCAGGTAAAATAAATTAAAACTCTTATTTTAACAACACAGTGTGAACAAAATTTGAAAAATTTCTTTCTGTTCCATTGAAGTACAGACATAAAAACTTCTAGGCATTAGTAAATAGCTCTCTATTAGGGAAAATAGAGAATCAAGGAAAAAGTTTCCACAATCTGAACCAGATTATACAATAAATTAATTTCATGCAGCTCAGTTAAATTACACTGTACTTTCTATTTAGAATATAAAAACATATATGTATACTTTAAGTTACGCAAAACACGACACAGAAGAAAGAAAAAATACAAACTTACTAAATTCAATATTTCTAACAGTTGTTCGTTATTATGAAAGATCTCTCGAACTTTGTCCTCTCTTTCTAGTCTTCTCCTGATGACGAAAGACAGTTCAAAATATTGAATTTAGTATGTGCGTATTTTCTCTTTTTCTTTGTCGTGTTTTGTGTAATTTAAAGTTTTATAAGTCCAAGTGGACCGTTTCTTCAATATATATATATATATATAGTAAATTGAAGAAACGGTCGACTTGAACTTGTATATATATATATATATATATATACATAAAGTCGTTATCAGCCTTTGGAGCGATTCACTTCTGTTCCTGAAGACGAGGACATCGAAATATAGTAGTGAGTTCAGTGATTTCTTTTCTATGCGTTCTTTTTAAATTCTAGTTTATATATATATACATATATCATTAAAGATCTTGCCAACATTAAGTTTAGTATGTTTCCTACATACCTTTTCAAGGTTTCGAATGCTTCTTTTCCATCTTTGTGGTATCATATAAATTAACTCACCGATTTTTTTATCTTTAAATATATTTTTCATTTTACATGTCCGACGTTTCAGTCTACGTTGACCATTCTCAAGGATTCTATATACAAGGTTTTTTTAACAATTCTAATAAATACTTATTTACAATCACTTCTATCAAACATAACTAATAATACAATATTCTTTTAAAAAAAAAAAAAAAAAAAAAAAAAAAAAAAAAAAAACACTACCTTAATAAAATTGAGTAACAGGTTTGCTACAAAATTCCCTACATGAACTTTTTCACAACATTATTTAAATCACTAAATAGTATAAAGTTACATTCGTAAAAAATAACTATTTAGTGATTTAAATAATGTTGTGAAAAAGTTCATGTAGGGAATTTTGTAGCAAACCTGTTACTCAATTTTATTAAGGTAGTGTTTTTTTTTTTTTTTTTTTTTTTTTTTTTTTTTTTTTAAAAGAATATTGTATTATTAGTTATGTTTGATAGAAGTGATTGTAAATAAGTATTTATTAGAATTGTTAAAAAAACCTTGTATATAGAATCCTTGAGAATGGTCAACGTAGACTGAAACGTCGGACATGTAAAATGAAAAATATATTTAAAGATAAAAAAATCGGTGAGTTAATTTATATGATACCACAAAGATGGAAAAGAAGCATTCGAAACCTTGAAAAGGTATGTAGGAAACATACTAAACTTAATGTTGGCAAGATCTTTAATGAGGTATGTTTAAAAGAAGGTCTGCTCCCAAAGTATACCAATATACATATATATATATAAACACTTATAAAAATTTTATTCTTGAGAGAATAAAGTATAAAATTTATTTCTGAAATTTAAGTTGATAATCTTAATGAATTAAATAGATTTGGAACATGAATAGCGGAGTAAATGAGTTTTCAAGGTAGAAGTAGTTGGCGAAGCTGAGGATGTCTCTTTCCGCACACTCTGAACTTTGTGCGCGGTAGTCCTGAAGTTTATGTCCTGTAGATCACAAACTGAAGCAGGCTTCAACCAGGAAAAGAAAAACTTAAGCTCTTATCTTGATTTATATCAAAAAGAAGACACAAGAGGTGTTTCAAACTTCTAATCTAAAGCATAAATTATCAGAGTTACTATGACCAAACTAACGACCAAAAAAAAAAGTGAGCCATGGAACCATTGCGCATGTCATTAAGAGTTTTATGTCATTTACTTCAACACTAGCTATCTGTAAGATTGTATCAGATACAAGATATTTGCAGCTAAATCGCGACAAAATTATCTAAATCTCAGCCTGAAGTTAGCAAACGTTAATAGCGTGTAAGTAGAAAGGAAGCAGAATACATGCATGACCTGATTATTGTTGTTAGGTGGAGGGGAGAAAATGTTGAAGCTGAAATTGTTTTAAGTCGCTAACCAGAATTTTGACCTGTGTAGAAAACTCAATGAAGGCAGTATAGGTAGGTTTTGCAATGATACAATGCAACTTCAAAAAATTGACCTGCTTCTACCTAATAGAAATCATTAATCACGTTTAACTATTAAGTGAAAGTTATTATATTATCGTGACTGAGAAATATGAAATTATATTTAATGTAAAGATATATGACTGAACAGCACCATCCGTGTCATGTAATAATAAAAATAGTATTTTGTCAATTATAATGTTTTTTGGTTCTATTTTTCCTTTCAGATATCGTTATGAAGAAAAAAATTCATCCCGCTTTTATCCCATAAAAAGCAACTACAATATTAGATCACCACCTTATCTGATAAGTGAGCAATACGACGCTTGATTGTGACATAAGTTATACAAAAACAACCATCAGGCTATGCATTATTAAACAATCAGACTTAGGTCAATGGTCAAGACTACAGTTGACTGAGGGAGTGTCAGCGCTGCACAAGTTTGATACAGCGCGGTCTAAGCACACTACCAAATTCCTGGACTGCCAACTGTCATTTTGACCGTATGTTTCATTTTTTGCTGATGAAGGTTGAACTAGACATATATTAAATGTATGCATTGTATTCTTATCGGTGAAACTTGAGTCTTTTTTTTTGGATAATTTAAGTTATTTAATAATGCCAATCAAACACTGCAACCTTGCACCAAAGGGAAATAAATATAAAGAATTATACAAAAAAATGAAATATATAAAGATCAAATGTTATATAGAAAATATATTAAGTGAAAATGAAGCAATTCAAAAAAGCACTGTTTGATTGAGCTCTGAAAATAATTTTTTTATAAGTGCTCACTTTAAATTATTTCAATTCACTTAAGTATTTTAGGTAATAAAAGAAATTTTTTTTTAAGTTTAACGTATTTCAAAAACAATGATTGATTAAGAAATTTGAAACTGTTTTGTATCTCCAAATGTACAAGGAGACCGAGTTTACTCATCATTGGGAGTCATAAAGTAATCCCAACATAAGTTTAGTTCAACTTATTTAAAGTTGCCAGACTTTGCATTGAGTCGGAATATTTTCTAAAGTTGCTCCTGGAAAAATATAGGTTCAGATGAAGCACATATTATTTAAGATGTCAGCGATAATGACTAAACCTCCCTGAGCACACGCTCTAAGTTACCGAGGCCGCTATCAAACATGCCATTTTGACAATCACTCTTCTATGATACCCCAATGTTATAATTAAATAATCAATATTATATGCTTAAAATATTTTCAAATAGCTTTCATATTGTTATATATGAATTTATTTTTTACATTTTTAAATAAATATTATTCTGTTCATATCATTACAAACGTTCGTATTTAGTTTATGTTTACAAAAAAGTTAACATCTTACAAAGACTATGTTATTTATAGAGCTTAGACTTATTAAAGGATATGTGCTTTTTTTTTGAGCGGAATTAACTTATTTTATATTGTGTTGCTTCCTTTTGTTTCATGAGCCACATTGCCACACAAATCTATACTCGTCTAATATTCTTGAACTTGAAGCCGTCAAAAAGGTGTTATTGGTCACTAATAATATATTTTTCAAGAAGTTAATATTTAGAAAACATGATCATTGCATATTTGTTTTGTATGTCAAAGTGGTAATGTACCATTAGTAAATAATGATCTGAAATGTTCGTATGTTGCAGAAATTGAGAAAAAAAAAGGAAGTGGATAAGTCAATAAATATTAATGAACGCCAGGTGGGTCAGGCGGATTGGGCAATTTAAGTGGCTTTGGTGGAGCGGGTAAATCCCACTTCGTACAGGCATGAATACTTGAGGTTAGCTTGCATTTGCTTTTCCGCAACTGGAAACATGAATTAATTAGTGGATACCTTAGTTAAGCTGCCAGCGAGTCATTTATTTATCCTGTTTCTTTAATAAGCATGCATTCTTTAGAATTAGATCCCATGAAAGCAAATGTTAAACAAGCACTGTAATACAGCCTTGAGAAATGCTAGAACACCTCATTAAACCAGCTTTAAAATCTGTCAATGGTTTTCCATTATATTTTTATTTTACTATAAATAAAGTATAGTATTAATGAAAAAATTTGATTTCGAAATTTTGACAAAATTACATGTTTTTTAGGTCCCAAAATTCGTTTTTATAAAGTTTTTTCGATGTTGTTTTGTGTTTGTATGGGTGGGTGGGTGAGTGTGTATCCAAAGTTTGTGACCACGCTACGGTATCAAATTGATATCTTACACGAAAATAGGCTGCATAATACAAATGTGCTGTATAGTTTGGGAGTAATTATAATTATGATCGGAAAGTTACTTTTTTTTGCCAAAAACCTGTTTTTAGACAATTTTTTTTTTTCTCCTAAATTACAAGTTCTACAGTCTTGAAATATTGTTACATCTTTGAAAGTACAAAAGCAAAAACAAAAAAATATTTCAGAAACAACACGATATAATTTTTTTCAATAAATTTTATAAATGTTGACTTATAATTTAATCTGAAAGTTTGTGAGAGTGATACAAGCCATATAGTTTAACAGACCAAAATTAAACTATGCCTAAAAATAGAACATTATATGGAAAATGAGTTGAAATATTTCTTTTCCAAATTACATTAACCAAAGGGATGTCAGGGTAATTTTTCTGTTTTTTGAATATATGTTTACGACGCTAAATGGCTCATTGAACAATATCGAAATATTGCTAAAGAAATTGAACAGATAATTAACCATTTATAAAAAAATTTCTGATATTTTAATTACTGAAAAGAGTAATAAAGCTATAAAAACTGAATATTGACCCTGGACTAATGGTTTACTTGCAGTACTTGTATTTGTTAACAATTATTTACATTGTTTATATTGACTAAGACATTTTTTGAGTGCATCCACTGAAATAAAATTGATGTTTAGAGGTTTAATGAAAATTTTTTAAATCATTTAATAACTTAATATGAGATCAAAAGAATAAAATTATTGCATGTAAAAAATCAACGCCAATCAAACATATAATTTCTGATACTTTCCATGGTATGATAGATTCGTCTCACAAAATGCTTTAATCAATCTATATGTGCCACCCTTGAACAAAAATTAATATCAGATGTAAATTTTTTTTATGTCAATCATTATAACTGTGAGTAATATTGAAGTGAATGAACTCGTTTGAATGTTCTGGAAGGGTTGAAAGTTTTGAAGACATTGAATGGTTTATATCCAGTGTGGCCAAGCTCCTTGATAGTCGGTGCAATGTTTCGCGAGTCGCAATTAAAAAAACATTTAAAAGGTTTGAAAAAAGGGGAAACCAAAATGATAAGGGAACTCGGGTACAGCTTCGTTTCTTGCCAACAGCTTTAGAAACCACGAGTGAACCATATTTTCAACGATTCGTGGTGTCACCCATTTGAATTTGACTACGCCTAATAATGGCTAACTTTGGTATATCTAACGGAATCTGGTGTATTCCGTATGGCTATGAACATTTACATGAACATCACTTGTACAAGTGAACCACACTTACGAAGAACAGTGTTAACTGACTGAGAACTTAAATACATGTACAACGTTTAATAAATCATGTTTAATTTGGTATGTATTATATACATGTTTATATTATATCCGTTATGAAAATTTTTCGACATTTCTTTATTACAGTTTTCACTTAATAAGATCTCTCTAAAATGGGCAATATATTTCTATAAATTACAACTTATCAACACAAAAAAAGACATTAACTTCACATCTTATTCAAAATGAGGACTGCAAATTTTTATCAATACATTATCAGATGAAATCGTCATAAAAGGTGAATTATTGGTGCTAGTTTGACTTCCATCTCAGTCATATGTGAATCTTAAATATGAAATTATAATCAGTTTAGTTATACCTACACACAAACAAAAATTCATATTTTTACACAAACATCCAAACAAATTTGAGCAATTGATTTAATTGGACTAAGGAAACCTATATCGAAAATGTAATCCAAGTGTAATATATTTCATGCAGACGATAAATGAGGCTATAATGTACATTTACATCATTTACATAATGAGACTATATGTAAAAGCTGCTATAATCTTTCGCACACAAATAGCTACGCTACTATATATATATACTTATATATATATTATACTTTTTCGTTGGAAATACGATTTTGTGGACAAATATAGTTCAATTGTACAGAAAAAAACATCGAGAAATTAAATGGGTTTCTCTCTCTTCTCTCTCCTGCAGACGGTTTAAACCAAAAATTAGAGACTGTAATTGTGTGCTTTTAATTTCTCTATGTTTTTTTCTGTACATTATATATATATATATCGCAGTTTCTGCATTCACGACCTTTTTGTTAACATATTCTAACCTCCTGGCTATTTTCCTTATTGTAGTAAGTAAACTATAAATCAGTTTCGCCAATGACTTTTCCAAGTAAATAGGTCCAATGAAAGAAATTTAATTACATGATCTAAATGTATATTCACCTTACACTAATAAACAAGCTTTCAACATTCATATGTCATCATCAGGTTTAAAACATAAATAAACATCAATTAAATAAATAAACTAAACAAAGAAAATTACAAATACTATTAGGTCTAAGTTCCATTGACAACTGAAGGCATGATTGGATGGATGGGCGGTGGAGGGGGGGAGAGGTGGAGTGAGTGGGAAAGGAGTAGCCGTTAGCGAATGTATAGTCAGGGTCATAAAATATATATATATTAACTTATCTCTATATCAGTAAGACCTGAATAGTTGGGAATGTTAATATCAGTAATGTTTAGTTTAAATCTTGAAATGCAAATATGTAGACTAAAACAGGTTTTCAAAAGGGTCGCAAAGCTATCTATTAAAGCAAAAGTGTTGATAAAATAGTTTAATAGAGAATTTAAAAGTATGAACAATTTAGGACTGGAACTGAAATCGTGTTGAAGTGGATTGGGGTGAGACTCAGCCCTCAGACCAAATATTTACCAGCAATTTTCCATCTGTAGTATATTTCACATCACGTTTCCCCAGCAGGCCCCACTCAAGGGTATTCTCGCAGTTGGAACACACCTGACGTGCCCCACTGGCATAAAGCAAACTAATTATAGATCCATTGTGTCCTGCCCTTATCTCTGCCGATTCACCCTTAACCCTAATAATAAATAATCACCATTCCCTCGCTACCGTATTCTTTAATTTAATATTTATAGAAAAATACCACATGATTTGTATAAGTGACGAAGATTATAATGTTTCAATGGAAGAAATAACTTTTTTAACGTTTTTTGAATAAACACAAAAATGTACAATCTTAATAGATAATATGTTCTTACTGAACTTTCCTAATAATATGATCCTTAGAGAGTTTACAAACTCCATCGTTTTGTATTATAGTGTAGTATGGGAAATGTCCTCTTTCGTTCTTTATTATGGAGCGAATACTAATTTTATGCTACTTCATCGATTTGATGAACCTGAAGTTTTTTTCTACACTTTTCTGATAAAATAAAAACATTATAATATTTTAAATGAATCAATATTCTTAATTCGTGAATGTATAAAGAGATCGGTACATTTAGGGTAATATTGCAAACAAATAATTACTGAAACTATTGGGTCTTCGACAGTTCCCAGAGAGGTGTGCTAATCATGTTACTTATACGATTAGTTAGGTATTCTGCTAAATACTGCTATAATGATTGCTAAAGTAAGGAAGTCAATGCGTAGCATCATTCAATAGAAGATTAATGCATGTGCCTTTTATATGATAGGGCATAGTGTCAACAAAGTGTGGAAAGATATTAATGAGAAATGTCTGATATCAATCCACCGAAAATGGTTTTTATACCTATCTGAAAGAGAAAAAAGATTAACCTAAGACCATCAAGGTTTGGATATACTCTTGAAGGTTCTCTAGATACATATAGAGATACATAGATACATATAAAATTGGAAAAGCAAAGCAGTTAATTCCCTGGCTAAGAGATCAAAGCAATGTTCTTCTATAAGGGGTTATGACGTAGAACATACCTTAACAAAAATAACTAAATAAAATCAAAGTAATAATGTCAGGATAGCAGTGGACTTGACAGAAAACCAACCCCATTTATAACACCTCAGTAGGTTAGTTGCGAATGAAGATGGACAACGACCGAAAGCGCTCCAACGGCTCTAACATCATCGTACAAGGTATGACGGTTTGCCATATTCATAATATAAATCATACTAACCTCAGTGGTAATAATAATATGTATGTAATTAAAAGCCTTAACACTAATGTCGTAAAACTAATGATACCATATGCATCGGTTGTGTGCTATACGAATACAAGCGTGTATACTAGTAACTGGATCAGTCAATGTCTGTACTACCTCCAGGATTGAATAACTAATAAGCATATCACACTTAGACATTTGGTTCAAAAGATATTAAGATTCGCTTATCATGTTTACTAAAGTCGAGTACAGGGAACCCCAGATTTTTTAGATAGTACTTAATATAAAAAATCTGTTTATCCTTTTAGTTTTCGTTTGAAAATTTTTTAAACTGTCCCAAATAATTCTGGTGGAATTTACTGTGATTGCACCTTTTTAGTTTACATTTAATATCCATCAGGTACAATATAAACATCAACTATTCTTGAAATAGTAAAAACTAAAGACTGTTCTGAATGAGGAACTATTTAAAGAAAAGGATATCATTTTGCTTTTATGAGTATTAGACAAATCACAGTATAATATAGACAATAAATAGTAAACCTCATTCAAATTGATTAAGCTACAGACAAAAATCTTAGTTTTTGCATTTTTTTTATATTATTAATTACACAAAGCAAAACATTGCGGGATCACTTTTTTATTAGGAATAAACTGATACAATTTTCCCCACTTAACAGATAGTTTCATGCAGTAATGTTACTAATCAATATGAACTAGTCTGTATCTTAATGTTTTTAAAAGGTATACTTGCATGACTTTATGCCTAAATCAGTATATATCATAAATGATGAAAAACAAAAAAAAATTATAAAAATTATTCAGTTTAAAATAAAATAAATTTAAAAGACTGAAAAAAATATCAATAATTTTAATAAATTATAAATATTTTTAATCTCTACAACGCTTACATGATATATTTTTCTCTGTGACATATAAAAGCCATCACAAAATTAATGAAGCTGTAAAAGTGTCCATTCAGCGTCTTTGTTTTTTATTTAATTTTTGTTATTCTTATATCAATGGTGCATGTAATCTTATGGAGTAAGTGTTGTTTACACTCTATTGTTTATATTGTTTCATTAGATTGAACCATTGTTTTATTATTATTCATATAATTATTATTGCAAGAGATATGTAAACAGTTATTGTGATATTTTCTCATGATAGTGAAGAAAAATACAGTTATGTCTTCACTTCAAGGTTTTTATTACACAATGCATTTCAAACGTCTAGTGTTGATCTGCCGTAGTAAGACGTTATTGAATGATTGGGGAGTTAAATTATTGGGGGATTAAAGTAATTATTGGGGAGACACAAAACTCACAAAAAAGTGTCTCAACTTCCTAATCACACCACACCGCCTTACTGAGGTAGATGCACCTGATGATGAACACTAGGTGCTTGAAACGCGTTGTATCATTAAATCTTTGTGTTCAAGACATAATGAACACAATCTTTCTCAATATCACAATCATTATTATGAAAGTCTGAGATGACTCAGACCAGATTCATTATATATATATATATATATATATATATATATATATTATAGTTTTCTATGGGTTGTCCGGGGAAAGGAATATGATTCGATGCGATGTTGACCAATGGGAGTAGAGTTACAGGTCCAAGCGTAAGGTCCCAGTTGCCCGCTGCTCAGCAAAGAGCCTTTGCGTTCTGCCAATAGGTATAGAGGTTACACAGTCCCTCTGTGTTAAATGATGTTTGGCAGAAAACATTAGCCTCACTTTACAGTGAACTCCTGTTCCCTTTCTATTTCTGATTTTTGTGGTGGTTGGGTGTTGTTGTTGTTTACTATTTTCTGTTACGGATATTGCTGGATATTTAAATGATACTCTCGGTTGTTTACTGCGAAAAGCCGCCTTCATCTTCATGCCAACAGGGGTAGAGGTTGCACAGTCCCTCTTGATTATTAAGAGATGTTGACACTGGAATCCAACTTCTTCTCGTAGAAACATCTTCAAGTTGTAGGTTTTGTATATTGTTCTCTTCGGTTTCTTATGTTCATGTTTTTTCTTCAGTTGAATGTTATTGCTGCTATTGATGGGTGGCTGGTAGGTGATGAAAAGTTCTGCACTGTTGACCTGGTGGTGGTATTTGCGACATGTTTCAACCATTCTCTGGTTATCTTCAGGCAAGGAAATGGCCCAGACGTTGGTCCTTATATACAGTTTTCTATGGGTTGTCCGGGGAAAGGAATATGATTCGATGCGATGTTGACCAATGGGAGTAGAGTTACAGGTCCAAGCGTAAGGTCCCAGTTGCCCGCTGCTCAGCAAAGAGCCTTTGCGTTCTGCCAATAGGTATAGAGGTTGCACAGTCCCTCTGTGTTAAATGATGTTTGGCAGAAAACATTAGCCTCACTTTACAGTGAACTCCTGTTCCCTTTCTATTTCTGATTTTTGTGGTGGTTGGGTGTTGTTGTTGTTTACTATGAACATAAGAAACCGAAGAGAACAATATACAAAACCTACAACTTGAAGATGTTTCTACGAGAAGAAGTTGGATTCCAGTGTCAACATCTCTTAATAATCAAGAGGGACTGTGCAACCTCTACCCCAGTTGGCATGAAGATGAAGGCGGCTTTTCGCAGTAAACAACCGAGAGTATCATTTAAATATCCAGCAATATCCGTAACAGAAAATAGTAAACAACAACAACACCCAACCACCACAAAAATCAGAAATAGAAAGGGAACAGGAGTTCACTGTAAAGTGAGGCTAATGTTTTCTGCCAAACATCATTTAACACAGAGGGACTGTGCAACCTCTATACCTATTGGCAGAACGCAAAGGCTCTTTGCTGAGCAGCGGGCAACTGGGACCTTACGCTTGGACCTGTAACTCTACTCCCATTGGTCAACATCGCATCGAATTATATATATATATATATATATATATATATTCACTGATAAAACGAAATACGATCCAAACTGGACACAATACGAGTTCGAGATTAACAAAGAGCAACACACAAAGTAGGGAAACACACTTACAGACTCAAATTTTCGGGTAATCCGTCTTCAGGAGAAAAGAGAATGGGAGACCAAGCACGTTGTAGGCGCAACGGCAAGTAACCAACCCGGCAACCGCCAGTGCTGTCAACCGTACCCGGTCTTAAAGTATAAAATTAGGAGAAGATATAAACAGAAACTCAGATAAGCAGTACTAGTTGGGTAAAACTATAAATAGGTGAAAAATTATAAACAATATAAGATAAAAACAAACTATAAGAAACAAAAATAATGATAGAGAAAAGAAGAAAAAATAAGTAAATAAATAAAAATAAATACAATACAAAAAACTTGAATTGGTTGTTTTAGTAAATAAAAGATAGAGACTGAATAAAAGGGTAAGTATGGGAAACTAGTTAAGAATAAGAATTCAGAAAAATAAAATAGGACAAAACAAACTAGTAGTAAGTGAAGAAGACAAAATAGATATACACAAAATATACGAAAGAGGAAAAAAGAAATAAGTACTAAAGAATAAAGAATACTGGAAAAAAGTACTAAAAAAAAAAAAAATATTATCTTTTAAGGTTAAGTCCAGGTGCACTGCGCGCCCCGAGCAACCAGATGTGGGCCTCCTCAGAGGCTCTAAGGGTCACGGTATTATCACCAGGGGGAATCTGACGCAGAATCTGCACACTGAAGCAGTCGTTAAAAGACAGACCGTGGGATTTGGCGTGTATGGCGACAGGTAAATTGGAGTTGTTGTTAACGGATGCTCTATGACCGTTCATACGGAGGCTGAGCTTGTTAGAAAACAGTCCTACGTAGAACGCATCACAACGAGTACAGTCCAATTTGTAAACACAATTTTTGGATGTACATGAGCAGTCCTTAGCAACAGGGAAGGACTGGTTATGGGAAGATGGAGTGAAGTGTGAAAGGGGGTTGAGAAGCGGACAGGTCAGGCCTTTCGCAACTCTTAGCGCCCACAGACGGGTGGTTGACGCGCCTGGACGTCAAGTCTCTGTGGGAAAAGAGGTTGCCAAGGTTGGGGGAACGTCTATAAGAGAGGCGGGGTTGGCTGGGGAAAATAGTCGACGTGGAAGGAGAAGAGGATAGGATGGGGATTTTTTTTTTTTTTAGTACTTTTTTCCAGTATTCTTTATTCTTTAGTACTTATTTCTTTTTTCCTCTTTCGTATATTTTGTGTATATCTATTTTGTCTTCTTCACTTACTACTAGTTTGTTTTGTCCTATTTTATTTTTCTAAATTCTTATTCTTAACTAGTTTCCCATACTTACCCTTTTATTCAGTCTCTATCTTTTATTTACTAAAACAACCAATGCAAGTTTTTTGTATTGTATTTATTTTTATTTATTTACTTATTTTTTCTTCTTTTCTCTATCATTATTTTTGTTTCTTATAGTTTGTTTTTATCTTATATTGTTTATAATTTTTCACCTATTTATAGTTTTACCCAACTAGTACTGCTTATCTGAGTTTCTGTGTATATCTTCTCCTAATTTTATACTTTAAGACCGGGTACGGTTGACAGCACTGGCGGTTGCCGGGTTGGTTACTTGCCGTTGCGCCTACAACGTGCTTGGTCTCCCATTCTCTTTTCTCCTGAAGACGGATTACCCGAAAATTTGAGTCTGTAAGTGTGTTTCCCTACTTTGTGTGTTGCTCTTTGTTAATCTCGAACTCGTATATATATATATATATATATATATATATATACATATATCCACTCAAAATTCGAAAAAACGATCCAAACTGGACGCAAATCAGTTCAAAAATGAAGAAAAGCAACACACAGAGAAAGAGACACACTTACAAACTCAAATTTTCGGATGATCCGTCTTCAGGAGAAAAGAGAATGGGCGACCAAGCACGCCGGTAATACAACGGCAGAAAACCGTCCCGGCAACCGACTGTGCTGCCAAGCGCGCCCGGTTCAGGAAGTAATGAAGTAGACACGAACAGAAGAAAATTAAAATTAAGAAAAGCAGTTCTGGTTAATTGAAGTTAAAATTAACAACAGGAAGATACATGAAGTATGAAAAGGAATACCGTGAAAAATACCTAAAAGCATGAAAAAGGAAGATAACAGAGTTGGTAAGGCGATGAGAAACAAATGAAAATACAAGGATAAGATTAATTAAAAATAAATGTAATAATATAAAATAAATAAATAATTAAAGCAATTTAAAAAATAAGAATAAAAATAAATAAAATAATAATACATAAATAAATTATATATATATACATACATACATAAAATAAAGATAAAATATAATATAAATATATTTTATCTTTATTTTATTTATATATATATATATATATATATATATATATGTAACAGATTCAATAATATATCGACCGTTTGATAGAATAGGTGTGTTCTCTAATCGAAGTTCGGTCAATTTTCCAGGATAAAAAATCAAACTCTCGTTGCCAACGTTTCGGTTTTATTTAAAACCTTTTTCATAGGCAGAAGTAAGAATTTTTTAACTAAGAAAATGAAATTTACATTATTGTTCCTTTAAATAATGTAAATTTCATTTTCTTACTTAAAAAATTCTTATTTCTGCCTATGAAAAAGGTTTTAAATGAAACCGAAACGTTGGCAACGAGAGTTTGATTTTTTATTCTGGAAAATTGACCGAACCCCGATTAGAGAAAACACCTATTCTATCAAACGGTCGATATATTATTGAATCTGTTTATATATATATATATATATATATATTTGTCGACTCTGACGAAGACCGCTTGTTACGGTTGGAAGATCTTAGTCTTGTTTTCCCATTTCTTATTGTGGTTTTATCATTGATTGTTATTTCACGTGTTTTTGTGAAATCTTTATATATATATATATATATATTTATTTACAAATGTACATGGAGGGTCAGCTATGGTTAAAGTTGTAAATAAGATTTTATAATTTATACAGGAAATCTTAATTTATAATGAACTAATTTTAAGTGATGTGGCACCTCCGTTTGCATTTTTTTTATATTATGTAAAAATAAAAATAATTTAAGAATTCAAAATTTTTTAATAAATTTGTATCTATATGTAAACTACTGTAATTTTTTTTGAATTTGTGTGAGTGGAGAATCCTGCGATCCTACATGATCTAAGTACATTGTCTACTTCTGATACGAGAGTATGTGGTAACAATGGCATACACTCCTAATTGTTTTTATGAAATTGCTGATAATTATTAATTGCATTTTAAAACTTTAAGAATATGCAGAGAAATGCTATTATTTTATTGATTATAAAAAGATTTCACATAAACACGTGAAATAACCATCAATGATCAAACTACAATAAGAAATGGGAAAACACGACTAAGATCTTTCAGCCGTAACAAGCGGTCTTCGTCAGTTGGGTTTTTGACTCTGACGAAGACCGCTTGTTACGGTTGAAAGATCTTAGTCTTGTTTTCCCATTTCTTATTGTGGTTTCATCATTTATTGATCATATGTAGTCCCAATTTAAAAAATATTGGATATTATTCATCTGAATTGAAAAATAAAGAAAATTTAATGGTTGATAAATAAAAACAGTGTAGGTGTGTCAGGTGAAGAAAAGGCGATTTAGCATTTAATCAAAGATGCTAATCAGCTAAGAAGTAAGAAGAGCGTGATGAATGAGGCTGAGGGCGCGCTGCTTGCACCAGCAGCTGCCAGTGATGATTAATGAAACACAACGCTTCCAAATCGAGAGTTTCCATCAAAGAGGATTTAGGTAAACGCAACACCTGTTGGCTGTCGACAACCTATTATCTTCTTTCATTTTCTCACAAAACAATCTAAAAACAATCTCAAATTATACAATATTTATGTATTTCCTTCAAAATATTGCTAAATTAATGAAAAATTTCAAGTACAAATATTTTTAAATTTATTTTAATTATAATGACGAATGAGTTTTATGCCTATATTATTAATTGAGAAGTATATCATAAAAATCGTAGAAATTGATCTATTTACTATAACGGAGACAACACCGTTGATCTCCTACTTTCTTAGAAAAGAACAATAAAACTCCCTTCAGTTTTTCAACCTCGTCGTCATCAGAGGAAAAAGAGCTCTGCCCATCAAACAGAATCTGACCACGTAATGCATATCACCATGTAATTTGTACTATTTCCAATTCATAATATTGAATTGAATTTTGCTGTTGTTTCTCTGTATTCTTTTCTTTTAACCGTTTAATAACTTGTCCTAACTGACTGTTTGTTGTTTATATATATGTATATATGGCATACAGAATTTTGTACATTTTAGAGCTATTACAGAATGAATTTCAGTACAAGTATAATTAATTAAGTTAGAATGTTTTCTGATATGAAACGAGTTCAAAATAATATAGAGGATGGATTAGAGTTATTTAAAAAAAAAAATAAAAAAAAAAGACTAGAGTACTTGTCAAAGCTGCTATAAATTTGAAGTTTTAGATTACTAAGATTTTAAACTCAATTTTTTATTTGAATAGCAGTTAAATTTTGGATGAATTTGATGTTCATTGCAAAGGACATAACTTTGCCAGTTAAATCTGCATGATATCAGATGGTTGCTAAAGGTATCTAATCTAACGAGCATTGCCCACAGTAACGTTTAGAACGGTCAATAAATAGAATGTATCACTGTGGCTTGTTAGATAGCACAGTCTGAAATACAAGGCACATTCCCTGCGCGTAGAACAACACGGAAAACGAATTCGAGTTGAAGAAGTCAATTCACGTTTATTAAAATGCATTCCTGGTCATGCAAAACCACAATCGTTGATATTTTACCGATTTACGGCTATATGCACTTCTTTTAAGTTTTCTGTTTATAAATAACTACTATCTAGAAAAAGATAACTGTAGAGTTGTGAAAGAAGTCAACGAAATCTGACAATATTTACACCCTCTTGGTAAACTGTTGGTTGTTGAGATTATTTAGGCGTTTAGGCTGTTGACGTAAAGGTAGAGTGCAGTTTGCAGCTCTCGGGAAGGCAAACAAGGCCACTGGAGATTGACAGTGAAGAATCCGGAGGAGATAGCGCTTGCTGGAGGGGGCACTGGAGCAGGCAGTCAGTTACTGCCCGAGATGGCGGAGAAACACTCGACAGAAGCCTCATCCGCCCTTAAGCGTCAAATCATCGCAGCATTCATAGGTACATTCCACATCGTATCAAATTTTCAATAATCTTTTTGTATCTTCTATTTCGTATAACATACCAGAAAACTTTATAATTCAATCCGTCAGGCAGAGAAAAATATAAAACTCCACATGAGATCAGCGTGTTATCATCAGCATGTGAAACCATACGTATAAACTTTCATTGACAAATAAACTAATTTAAGAGAAATATATTATTTTTTACAATTATAAGCCATTCAAAATTTACTGTTCAAGAAGAAAATTACAGATTTTTATCTCATTTTGCCAGTTAAAAATTCTAAAGTTATATATATATATGTTCATATACCAGAAAAAGTGAGATTACGTTTATATATATATATATATATATATATATATATATACTTAAAATAAACTGTGAAACATAGACAGAAACACATCAAAGACTCCCTTTTCAATATTTCCTCAGGGAAGAAGTGAATTGACGGAGGGACGACAGTCAGTTCACTTTTTCTCCTGAGGAAGACCTGTGTTGACCTTTATACGCACCAAGCCATATTTCAGGCCATATCGTTTTTAAATCAAGTCAGGTTGTCTTTTTACGATTTGCCCTTTAGCCGTCCCATGTTCACATGGCGACGCCCAGGGTGGATCACGCGGAGGCGGCAACTCGATACTATTCGCGCAATAAAATGAGGAAGACCACCATTACGGTTGAAATATTGAAAAGTGAGTCTTTGTTGTGTTTCTGTCTATGTGTCACAATTTATTTTAAGTGCAATCTGTCCTGCCAGACCGTTTCCGTTTATCATGATATATATCATATATCATATATGTCAGTTGGGTTTTTGACTCGGATGAAGACCGCTTATTACGGGTTAAAGATCTTAGTCTTGTTTTCCCATTTCTTATTGTGAATTGATCAATTATATATATATAATGTTGAAATATTCTTGCAAGATAATGTCATAAACAATAAGATAGATCCTTTTTTATGCGTCCTCAACTCACATTTCCTTAATACCAGCATTCTATTCTAAATAATTTACTAGAAAACAAAGTTTATTTTGGTTTACCCAACAATATTTAAAAGCCTCATTAAAAATCAAAATCAATAGCTAAATAGTGTTTTAATAAGCACATATTCAAATTTAAAATAAGACTAAGATCATTTGATGAATAAAAGCAGTCGCTTAAGATCGAAATATTATGTTTGGGATAGTGAAGAGAACTGTTCCGTTCCCATGATCAAAGTCCTATTCTTTCAAATGTTTACTTCGTCTCATTTTCATTTTAATCATGTTTCTAGTAGATATTTCTTAATTAGTATCTCCATATATATACAGAGTGCAGCAAGTAAAATAGTTCAAACGTTTGATTGTGCTAAAGTCAAATATAAGTAGGAAAAATGTTTAAATAACCTATAAAATCATACTGCTATTAAAGAAAATAACTAAAATAGAGTTTGATCTAATAGAAATTAGCAAATAGTCAACAAATAAAATAAATTTAATTAATACATCTATTTTGTATTCACTATAAAAATCCAGACCTCAATGTTTAATTTTCAAGCAGAAGAATGGAAATGATTATTAAAAAGAAACGCTCAATGCTATCATACATTAAAACAGTGTTATATTTTAATTTCAAAGTTTGCTGACTCTATCATTCAAACAGAGAAATATAAATTTAACAAAGCAAGTGACCCGTTATTCGGCTTTTATTTAAAAAAAAAAAGGTCCTATATAATATCACTGGATATCTGTTGAACATTGTGTCAATTCAACTTTAATTGCTCGGCTCAAACAGTCAACACAGAAAAATATTGCTTTTAAATTGGCTTTTTGATATGTCTGAATTTGTTTTTATTTTATAAAGATAGAAAATGAATATTACTTTTTCAGTCATGTAGGTGAAAAAAATCTAATAAATCTTGTGAACTCTGTTACCAGACAAATCAAGGATTTGATTTCAGACGGCAAAACATTTTTTACGTCTTCAATATAGTTCTAGGGATAAACTGTAGTTGGATTATTTTTCAAAATTTACAAAAGATCTGCAGCAACGACTTAATTACAAGGAAATTACATTAGATTTTTGATTTTACAAAGGGTTGTTTTAAACGTTTGTTTTTTTTTTTTAAATATAATGGAATAAAGTAAAATAATTCAAACGTCTAATTGTGCTAAAGTCAAATATAAGTAGGAAAAATGTTTTAATAACCTATAAAATCATACTACTATTAAAGAAAATAATTTTAATAGAGTTTGTAAAATTGTATCACTACTGTGATAAAATACTGTGATACAACAAGAAGTCTGTGACACAGACTTATGATTTAGGATTCTAAGACCTCAGAACATACTGCATTATAGAATAGATAAAAATTAAGGTTAAAATCAAGATTTGATCCTTCAAACTTGCTACTAGTATTATCGAGAAGAAAGCTACTACATCTGACTGCAAACAACTAGCATTGCCTTTAGCTACCTGTTTTTCTGTTACACGTAGTTACTTACTAAGATAAATTATAATAATAGACTCGTAAGAGTTGAATGTGCTCAAACCAATTAATCACTTAGCAGCAATTAAGATAAATACAGTTACAGCCAATGAAAAGCAACTTAATTTTCCTAATGGCTGTGATTAAAGTTTAAATGCACACCTACGATTCCGTAGATTTCTTGTTTATATATAACAGTGTTATCCATCATGTATAATATATACTAAATATTATTTTAAAAGAACTAAACTTTTGCTAATCTATAAGCAAATGATAAATAAGCAAATGATTATTTCATTCTACCACTGATTATTCATAATTCATATATAACAAATTTGGAGTGATCTACATACAAATTTTTGTTTGTAAACGAATTATCATCTATAGAAGGGCATAATAAGATAGATGTCTATTTATATTGATTATTTTATTTAGTATATAATAAATTTTACTTAATTTTCAGAATAATTTTTTATCCACCTCTTATTAGAGTCTTCAGATTTGACCCTAAGTATTCAGATGGTCCTAATCAAAATTTAGTAGTTTTTGAAACTGCTTTCAGACAGAAACAATCTTTACTACCAATAAAAGACAAGGCTAAGGGTAGTCAAATAAATTGGACCATGTTAATCCACAAACAGTCTAATATTCGGACAGAATTGGCCATATACAAATAAAGTTTGTTTTATTTTAAAGAAACTGAAGTAAATTAGTGTTTTCGCCCTATTTATTTCCATAGTTATATGTATTGTACTAAATGCTATTTACTCCAGTTTAAAGTAATTGGCGAAGAATTGACCTAAACATGTTTTATTAACAAAACGACGTGTTCAAACATATAATATTTATCTTCAAGTATTACCTTTTAGGGGGATGGTAGAAACGGGAATGATTTTACCCCTTTGTTCAATCATTTTACTACAAGTAGATAAGCTGAATGCACTATTAAGTTCTTTATGCAGACATACTGTATACAATACCGAATCATTGTATTTAATTACTAATACTGTGAAACAGTCTCTTTACAATCTCAGCTCTTCATTCAATTATGTTAACCACATGGCTTTGACCAATGATGTGCCCACAGCTTTAGCTTCTCTCTAACGTAATGCCTTTACGGAGGGTTTCACTCTAATGATGTAATCCTCTGTTTGGAGTATGCATACTTTTGAGGCATCAACCATGAACGCATGACTTCTTGCAAGCTTACCTTTTCCGCTTTGAAATTCAGATCATCCAGAAATCATGTTACTAATTACAAGAAATTGCTCAACGGATTGTTTGTTTTAAACATGCAAAAAAAACGGAAGGATATTTCTATATATAAAGCTCGTGAGTTTGTTTGTTCACCCATTTCCCGTGGAGATAGAGGCATGAAATTAAGTATATATTATTTATGACCTGAATAATGTTAAATAAAAGAAAATTATCTCTATAATCCCAAAATTGGACCCAGAGTAGCAAGTGTATTGCGTACTAGCTGATGACAGTAGTGCAAAAATATTATATATAAATAAAACAATTTTTTTTTTAATTTAATATTTGCATAGTATACACACTGGTAATAAACTAAAGGCATGGAGCCAGGGTAGCCCACTGGCTTGTGTGCTCGCCGATGACAGTAGCGCAAACATATTAAAAATAAATGTAACAAAAAAAATTTCAATTTAAAATTTGAATAATATAAATAATGGTGATAAATTCAAGGCATGGATCCAGCGTAGCCAGTCGTTTACGTACTCGCTGATGTCAGTAGTGAAAATGTATTATATATAAATGTAACAAATATATAATAAACTACTACATTAGAGTATTAATATGGCAAGCCGTCATACCTCGTACGATGATAGAGCCGTTGGAGCGCTTTCGGACGTTGCCCATCTTTAACCGCAACTAACTAACTTAGTTCAATCAATAACTTCAATCGCAGGTAGTTAGTTGCGATTGAAGATGGATATAAATCCTGTTATATATATATATATAACCAATAACATAAGTATTTATATTAAAATCATGAATAATAGGGAGTGAGAGTCGTTTTTACAGGTTACTCAAAGGAGATTTTCACTGTACGAGTATATACACGTATACTATAGACATTCTTATTATTTTGTACTGATTTTCTATGTTGTAATTTATAAACAAATTACATTATAATAAGAAAACACTGGAAGACCTCACTTCAACATTTCTATTAATCCTCATTAATCTGAAATTATAATCTCTGGATAGTTGTATATTTGAGTTAGTAATTTGGGAGATATTTACAAAATCAATTCATAAGGTCAGCATGGTTTTGTCTGGAAATAACAGTTCATCATATACTTGGCTGGTAGGCTTCTCATTGAACAGAGCTGTCAAACCAGTCTAGTTTAAAGCAAGGATAAATTGAGGTATGCTGTTGGAGGAAAATAAATCACTTAAGCACATTTAGGGTCATTTATCAAGCTTGAAATAAACATTATTCTGCTTCTTATATATCTTGTCAGTCTGAATTGAAGTTAGTTTAAACTTCAATAAAGAAAGTATAATTAAACCTTCAATTTCAGAACGTAGAGTATTTATTGGATGATAATTAGAGAAGATGTGCGGAATAGCTGGCACATTTGAATAAAGAAACTGTAACTCATTTCGGTTTACCACTTATTTTATTAGTTACATCAACTCGTTAAAAATTTTAGCTCATTAGCTTCAATAAGGTTACCCTTGATCTTGATAAAGGTTGGTCAACTAACCTTTTAGTCAGTTGAGAATCATAAATCATATTTTTCTAGCTACTACGACTCCTGAACAACAGTAAAGTATTTTTTTTTTAAAAGTTCTCGAAGTTCGCTGAATGCCGAGTCCTAGTCAGTTTTTTAGTTTCACTCTGAGACTTCAGGTAAAACTTTCATGTTTACTCTGAAATCCATCACTCTCAAACAAATTCCTACCTTGCTGGTGAATTATTTTTATTTTAAAAAAAAATGGTACCTGCTACATACTTAAATACAAAATTGAAACATTTCTGTTACAGTTTTTGTCATAATTCCCTAAGCACAGCCGTTCTCAGAGGTTCTCTGAAAGAAAACTTATTCAAACTTGTATTTCTCTAATTAAAACTGCAGTAATTCTAATAATTTTATTAACATTCAGATGTACTTACTAATTATTTGTTTATCATTTCGTATCATATTATGTAATTACATTGTCATATGAATTATAATGGGTATAAATCACTTTGTAAAGACTTTAAATATTGCAGCACGGTCGGACATTACCTTATATAAAATTATATTCAGAGTTTTATAAAATATGTATTATGTTTTTCTTTCTGTTTACCTGCACAATTACACAGACACACATATTCATTTATGTAAAACATCTTAACACGAAATAATAAATAATAATTTCATACTTTTTGACGGATTATTTACTTTATAAAACATTTTCCGTACTGCAATTAATAAAATGCTGTTTTATATTGGTTATAACCGATTACTTTGTTTACAACTTTTCTCATAATATCATTGGCATTATGTAAATATCTGAACAAAAGGATTATTTCGGTTTTTATTTTCAAAGTAAAATCGATATTCATCAATGACATACAGTTTATTTAAGAATGATGTTGATTGTATTTTTTAAAATTTGATGATTATATTACCGTAAAAAACTTGATTAAAATAGACTCACTGAGTTTGCACACATGAGCTGAACTAATTTATTGATTCTATAAACTCGAATAAAAAACGATTTATTATTCAACTAGCAAACGTGCCCTTCTTTGACGGGTACTTTTTCAAAAACTCGGAGAAGATACATGGTATTCTGAAATATTATTAGAAATTATAGATTAGTAGAAAACATCATTATTATTACAGTGTTAAGTAAAATTATGAAATTATTATTTCCTATTGAGATGTGTTACATAAATGAATGTGTGTATGTGCGTAATTGTTTAGATAAACAGAGAGAAAAAATAATAAATATTTTATATAATTCTGAATAATTTAGAAAATGTCCGACCGCGCTACTGTACTTAAAGTCTCTACAAAATGATGTAGAAAAGAAATTGAATCACTTGATATTTCAATAACATATTATTAAGTGCCATAAAAACTAATAAAAAAACAGTCTGTTACATTTTTTAACAAGTATTTTGACAAGAATTCATAAAGATGGGATCAAATATTTAATAAAACTTTAATTAAGTTCCTTCCCTAAATGCAAATATATTCTCTGCTATATTTATTTTAATTTGAATATTATAGTTAATTGTTTCATGAAGACGTTTCACTTTATCTTCATATCTCTTAAATTAATAAGGTAAGATATTTTACAAACTTTAGTATATTGTTATATATTAATTTTTCTTTTTTGTTACTTTTGAGAATTTTCATAAACAAAATTAGTCATCTAATAACTTTTCTCACCAAGTTATTGTTATTTACGGTATTTTTAACTCGTAAAAAATATTATAGTACATGTTAACTCCATAATGGTGATAAAAAACTTATTTCATAAATTAAATATTAAAAAGTAAACTTCTTTGCAAGATTTGAATTAAAGTGTAAGAAGAACATCTAAAATTTACAAGACTACGCCAGACAGTTCTTTTAGTTTCTTTGAGTTGATAAATAAATTTATTAAGTTTAGATTTCCTCGTTTAGAAATTTTCAGAATGTCCTCTAAAATATATAGTTTGCAATTAAAACATAAGTAAAAAGTGGCTAATATTTTTTATATATTATTTATAAAGTTAAAAATAAAATGATATCCATATATAAATAAATGCATAAATAAATACTTTATTTTTAATAATAGCAGTTGTAGTCTGGTTGAAGTTTCGGGGGAAATGAAGCTTTATTAGCGAAGCTGTAAGTGTGATGTAATTGTGAAAGGTTGTCATTCTTATAGACTTGAGTGGTGAAAAAGTTAGAAATGGTTTGCTATAACACCCACTACTTTTCTTAAGAGCTATACTATTTGGTCCAATTAAGGATGAAAAAACGATCTATTTGCTCGCGGGTCTTGGAAGGTACACTTGACTAACAAGGGTACAATGTAAAAAGTACCTTATATTCCTTTTTATTTTTCGTAAAAAGGAACGAAACCTTTATATAAGGTAAAAAGTACCTTATATTTCGCTAAAATAAAACAGCACTGAGCAAAATATAACAATAACAATCGCAATGCAGATTAAATCAATGTACAACAAGTTACAATGACAGATCTGATTGTAATCCGTGATAAATTGACAAAGAAGTGTTAATCAGGGATGATAATTTAGCCTGAAGTAATAATGTCACCCTGAAATTATGCAGAAAATTATGCATACGACAAAACTTTTCGGACATCTTCTGGCTAATGATTTTACCTCATTAGGTACATCTTCTGGCTAATGATTTTACCTCATTAGGTACATCTTCTGGCTAATGATTTATTACATTACATTTTACATTACATTTTATTACATTACATTATTACTACATTTTTGACTATACCAAAAAAGTAAGGCTGAATTAAGAGAATTTGATAGATTCGACATACATTTGAGAAACACCACCTTTTCTAACTCCTGTAATTGCGATTACTGTTTTGACTGTGCCCACGTTTATGTTCTTCATATAGGCTTGTATTGAAAAACTGAGCTTGTATATAAATATTACAAGTATTCTGTTTGCATGAACAGAAATATTCCTACTGCTGTTCATGCACATTCTCATGGACTCAGTTTTAATAACTACTTTCATGTAAAGTTTCTTCGTTGGCTACTTGCTGATAGGGCCGACCCTGAACATAACCTCAATACTTAATTGTTTCTAATTTATCTTTTTATATACTATTTAGTTTAAAAATAATATGAATAATATAAACCATATTTAAATAATAAAAATATCTCGTTTTTCAAACAAGATTATTATATTCTCTATTTTTTCGTGACTAATTATTTTCAAGAATTTTTTATTTGTATTATATAATTACAGAATACACACATATATATATTATTACATTAAAATATTGTTCGATTTTTATGCTTTGATTTTATATTTTTTTAACTTTTATTTGGTTTAGTTTTCTTTTTTTTTTTAGTAGATCCCTTAAATCGAAAAACACCCGATCATGGCAACCTGTTTTTTATAGATCTATAAAATAGTCAGACAGAGGTGAGATATACCGGTATGGAACTATGAAATCTTCATGGTTGTCTTACATGTCCTATGATCAATCCGGCTACATCGTTCATCTCTCCTTTTAACACGAACAGTTATCATATAAACACTTATTTTTCCTACACCTCTAGTGAGGGTGTTTACCAATTAGATTGTATTCAGTGTGATGCATTTCACAAGGAGTGCTTTTCAAAGTTCGAAAAGGGTTGAAATATTGAAAGTGAGTCCGTCCTAGTGTCTAGTTTTTCATTTCTGTTCTTGTTATACTATATGCTAAGATTCTTTTTCAATAATAAAAAAAATATTATTTGAAACAATGTGTTGGAAATCTATATTTTTATGTTTATTATATTATTTTTAACAGTTCAAAATTGAAGATATGGAATGATTGAATTGAAGATGGAACGAAAATATGGAAGATATGGTTTCAAAGTAAAGAAACACACTTACAAACTCAAATTTTCGGGCAATCCATCTTCAGGAGAAAAGAGAAAGGGAGACCAAGCATGTTGTAGACGCAACGGTAAGTAACCCGTTAAACCCGTTACCCGGTTACTTGCCGTTGTCTCTACAACGTGCTTGGTCTCCATTTCTCTTTTCTCCTGAAGACAAATTGCCCGAAAATTTGAGTTTGTAAGTATATCTTACATATTTTTGTTCCATCTTCAATTCTATTGTAAGTATGTTTCAATTGTAAGTATGTTTCAATTGTAAGTATGTTTCTTTAATTGGTGTGCTACCTATCTTAAATTGTGAACTGTTATTGTGTCCAGTTTGGATCGTCTTTCCGTTTATTATATTATTTTTATTATTATTTTTATTATTAGTGAACTATATTATTTTTATGTTTACTAGTTTTGTTAACTAAGTTACATATTTTACTAAGTTACATACTCCTTTAATATATATTATAAAACTTAGTTATAAAATTAAATCACAGTAATGCTCTAGCAGAGTAATTTCTTTAGGTAAGTAAAAAAAAAGCATCAAAATTGGCCAAATTGGATTTCAACTAGATAAACAAAAGGTTAATTGCATCTGACCCCAACCACACGGAGGACGAGTAATATACGTCACAGAGAAATTAAACCTAACTGTTTAATTCAATGGGGGGGGGGGGGGGGGGCAGGGTTATGCTGGATGCCAAGAATAAATTATGGTTTAGAAACAATGTATTCAACTTAGTCAATTAACTTTTGGTTGATTCAACATTAGAAGGATTGAAAATAAATATTAGTGGGTAAAGTATGATGCGGAGTGAAATGAGATACGGTGGTTGGTGAGGGGTAGGTTGTTGAGGCTAGTGGACCCCACACCTTCACAAATCAATCGCCGACAAGACGGATAATCTGCATATTCATCAGTAATGCAATCTGTCACTAGGGCTGAGTTACGGCTCTCTCAAGTCCTTCAAATAAACTAGTTTGCCCAACTCCAATTTTAAGCATTACACAAACTTCTGACAACCATATTGTTTACCATTCACCCAAAATAAACCCAATATTCGTTACAACTTGACTTAGATGCTGTTTTGAACAGTATCTATGCAAAATATAGAATTTACTATTTCTAATTTGCTATTTTCTATTACTAATTGGTATTTTATGTCGAGTGTGGCTTGTAACTTTTAAACGTCTAATAAAAAAGAAAAATATTATTAAAAATAAACATTAGATGAAAATGTTCATGAAAGCTTTTAGCATATAGGCTGTTCTGCAAATGATGTAAAAAAAATGCTAATATTGCATCAAACAGAAGAGAAAAAATTTGGTTTAAGATGATATACTATTTAACGTACATTGTAATTGTTAATACTATTGTACATTGTAATGTAGCAGAAGCTAGCCTTGAGTAAGTTTTTTCAATTTGTTATGATGTTTCTAAAGTAGAAATGACAAATGTTCATTGTTTATTGTTTTTTTGTTAGTTTATAGCCCTGAGGATGTCTTAAAATAAAGACGAAACGCTGGCAAAAAGGTGATTCCATATATTTACCCTGACCAAACTCCGAGAAGAAGAAAAAGTGTTTGTTATATATATATATATATAATATATATATATATATATATATACAAATACGACGGTAACCAATACAATAATGAACAACTAGGTAACAAGAATTTTTGGAAAATCCCAGTTAGTACCATAAGTGTGTTTCTTTTCGTAACAGTACGTTACTCTTGTTCCTATTTCAACTTGTATGCGTGGAGTTCAGATCATCTTTTCGATTGAAGTAAGATAGTTCTTAAGGATTGCATGTATTGTTGACTCCGGTTTAACTTGTTGATCTTTTGCTAAACTAGTCCATAAAGTTATTCTAAGCAACGTTATAAAACAGTATTGTTTTCTTAAAAAGATATTCTTGACAATATCTTATCTTCGGTAAATCTAGACACTGTACAAATAATGTGTTTTTTTTTTTAAATGACTTCCATCTCCTTGAAGCATTTTTTAGTGAGTTTTTTTAATAAAATGACCCCTAACGAATAATGCAGTAACAGTAATGTAGTCTAACATACATTTACACATTGTGATTTTTGCCATTTTGTTTATTTTCATTTTAGTGGAAAACCGTTTTTCGTACATATGTATAAAAGTAATAGTGACATGCATCTCACTTAACTCCATACAAAAAAATTGTGAACTAAATAAATTATCAAAATCATAATCAGAAAAGAGGCCACTTTCCACCACAGGTAACTCGACCAAACCACTGTATATAATTTTTTTTCAGATATTTATTTATAATCCTAAAAAAAAGTTCTTAACATATTCAGCAAATATTTGTAAATTAAAATTGCTAAATTGATACTAAATAGTACAGTATGTAGAATCTCCCAAGAGGATTGAAAGAAAGGGTAACATCAAGTATTACGTCTATCCAGTCGACAAATTAAAAAAAACGCATTTGATACTGTTACTGTAAACAAGGCAAACCATATTGTTTTATTCCAAACAAATTGTTCAAGTTTTGTATACCAAACTACATAGACATATATGAATAAACACAATAAATAACAACAGTATCAGTTTTTTTTAAAAAAAAATCGTAATATTGTTTTTTTTTTGATTTCTTTGATAGTAAAGTCACGTGTTTTCATTGCAACATTTATGTATATGTATCCATTATAAATGTGAAGGTTTAAAATACAGTGGAGAGAAAACTATTGCTTTTGATTTCTCAAAATATACTATAATGTCTCTTTTGATAAAGATATTTTGAGCCTAATTTTATTATGAACTCTCTAAGACTGTGAACTGCAACATGTTTATATTTTATATTTCATTTTAAGTTAAAATGTTTACATTATTATCAAAACATACCTTTGTTATGATTGACAAATAATTAAATTTATTTCAATATATAATGTTATTGGTGTTGCACTAACGATATAATTTTATTTCTCTGGATATGATAGCTTAGTTCATTATCCCAGATAGTGGAAAAAAATGGCACTTTATGATTGAGAGTAATAATGTAACGTTTATATTATATATCATTACCAAAAAAAAAAAAAAAAAAAAAAATAGGGTAATAATAATGGCTATTTCTGGTTAAATACCAATTTTATCTATCAATCGATTTTCCATACATACACTGTGTTAACAAACTGTTATAGGTATGACCCATCACCCAGTCACTCACTATAATAAAATCATAAAGAAACTTTACAAATGGACACAAGTGAATCTTATACTTAAAAATCTGCCAAATTCTTGAAATAGTACTAATAGAACTCGTAATATAAATGAGGGAAAAGTAAAATTTGACAGGTATATGTACATTATTTGCAAAATATGCAGATCCTCTCATAGATGTACACGTTTTCAGATCATATTCATTGCCGCTTCATCCATACACCTATATTTGTATTCATAATTTGTTAAGTGAAAGCATTACGTACTCCATTATACATAGTTTCAGTATAAGACTGGTCATAAAAAAGATTCTCTCCAAGTTGAAAGTAATTGCAAACGGTGGAAATAAGGAAAAAGGCGTATGAAGGTTGGGGAAGTAAGTTATGAAAGAAACTTACATTCTGTAAAAGGCACTCTTTCTGTTGGCCAAGTGGGATACCTAAGGGCTTTATCGACATTAAGGGACAAGAGGGCCACTTGCCCCGCCCTCAGGCTGGCCCTTTATCAAGCCAAACCCTACAACTTTTACCCCAACTTTTCTCTACTCATAAAAACCACCTTATCTAATACGTTCATTTCACTTCCAACTTGCACCAAACTCGATACGTTTATATTAATACTTTAGATTAATTCTCTTTGTTAACTTCTCATCACTTTTTTGTTGAAACTATTCAGCAAGGGGTGTCCGGGAGAGGGGGTAGTGTGCCTCGGGTGGTACGAACCAGGGGGCAACATTTTGAAATATAAAAATAGAAAGTAGAAAAAATTAAAATCACAAAAAATCTTAAATCTTATACCAAAATAAGTTTTTAATATCGTTATTGCTTTTATGTTTTATGTGTAATTATGTATTTAAACAGATTTTTCAATTCTAATATATGCAAATTAAAAATAAATGTATTTTAAATTTCTCAAAACAATTTTTTTCAAATTGGTTCAATGTTTATTCTATTTGTTTGCATAGCCAGTTAATTTAATTTAACAATTTTTTATGATTTGAATTATACGTTTTTGTTTTGATTCACTGCTTTGTTTCTTCGATTATGACTGTATATGTATACGCGTACTGTTATAAGAATAAAGTTTGAGACTAATAGCACCAGTCTAAAATTAGATCCTTGATTGTAATTCCACCTCCGCTCAAGGCTTTGCCTTCTAGGAGGTCCTCCACTAAAAGTAAAAAGCAGGAAAAGGAATAGAAAAATCATGTTATGTAAACTAAATTATACTAATAATTCATGTATATCCATTTATTTATATTATCACTATATGTTTGTAGAGAGTCAAATAAATTTATTATTATTATTATATTACTCCATAAAAGAAGTATTTTAGGACTTTCTGGAATTTTGAAGGTTAACATGTTATCAACAGTCTGCAGTTGCCGTGGGGGGGGGGGGGGGGGGGGCAAAAATTGTCGCCACAGAAACTACTTTATGTTGGATTCTTTCGTGATAACTCATCCATTCATGAACTCAAAAACTCGCATTAATTAAATGTAAACTTATACATCAAACTATATTTAAGGCTTACTTTATAGAATGTCAAAATTTAATAATTCATGATACACAAAAAAAATTGTTTAGTGTAGTACTGGTCCTTTCATAAATTATAGAAAAGAAGCAAGAGGGACACTGGAATAAAGTAGCAGCAGCAACCATCAGTAAAATAAATTAGATGTTTCAATTTTCTGAAGAATATATATCAATGAGAACTGATCATATATTCGTAACAGCCGATTGAATGGACTGTTGCACCACACGCTGTTAGTATTACCAGGAACCTTATTAGTTGGAGTGCTGAGTTTTGACTTTTCAAGTTTATTAGTGTATGATATGAAACGGGAAGTTTGCAAACAAGTTGCGAAGTCTGGGTAGCTAAGTCTTTTTCATTGGCTTCCTGGTAGTGCAAGTCCTTGGTACATTAAAAAGTCCTGCTTTATATAAATTAATTATAGCATTAATATGGACTCCACTTTTAGAATGTAAACAAAATCAGTTATCTGTTTTGTTTTGAAGTTATAGAAAGACCTACTGGGAGGCATTTGACTGGTTAAAGCCGGTCCCTCCGAAAGACCCACTGGGAGGCATTTGACTGGTTAAAGCCGGTCCCTCCGAAAGACCCACTGGGAGGCATTTGACTGGTTAAAGCCGGTCCCTCCTTAACATTACCTTACCATTATTTGTTCAACATCAATAACTCCGGCATAGCGCTTTCACTCTAAAAAATAGCAATCCTGTCAGTTAATTAAAACACAGTGCCTTTAATACTAACCGTAAAAACTGGTATAAAGTTAATCTCTTTGGAAAACATAGTTCTAAATCATTTTAATATTAATATTTTTGTTTTTTTGGGGTACTTATTGCTTCTATTATATATATATATATATATATATATATATATTATATTTATATATATATATATATATTATATATATATATATATATATATATATATATATTGATAAAAGTATCGACGATGGAATAGAAACAAAACTAAAGTTTATCGGGACTCGGTCAGTTCTTCAGGTTCAAATTAAACTCTCATTGCCAACGTTTCGGTCTTTATTCAAAACTTTTTTCATAGGGAGAAGTATAAATTTTGAAACAGAAAAACTAAGTATTACGTTACAAATTATTTTACAAAGAAAAATAATATGTGGATTTTAACAACAACTGTAGTCTGAATGAACACGTGACATTGAACTGTGTTATTTTGGTTTAATATATATATAGTTCAATATAGACAAAGAAACATAGAGAAATCAAAAGAACACACTTACAGCCTCTAATTTTCGGTTTGAAACGACTTCAGGAGAAAATTAGAGACTGTAAGTGTGTTCTTTTGATTTTTCTATGTTTCTTTGTCTATATTGAACTCTATTTGTCCGTTTTGGATCGTATTTTCAACGAAAAAGTATAATATATATATATATATATATATATTATATATGGAACCTGCTCTTTGTTTTCATCTCACCCACTGTATCATTTGTTTTATTTGTTAAAATTGTTATGTTTAATTTTAAAAATTACTTTTCAGTTAATTATATTAACATTCATTAATTAAATAGTAGTGAAATTAAATTAAATAGTTAACCCGAAGATGACCAATGTGTGGTCGAAAGCTTGTTTGAACCCAGTGTTTTTGTGATCCATTAAAGTTGTTTGATATTGGTTTTCTCAATGTCTCTGGCCCAGCATATATGGAAGTTGCCTCAGCATCACCGGAAGATAGTTAGAAAAATCGAGGCCATCAGCAAAAAGGTCGTTAATGCAGAAGCTGCTGCATACTTTAATTCAATTTGTCTTCAAGAAGATTTGCTACCCATTTATACTAATATATATATATATATATATATATGTGTGTGTGTGTGTGTGTGTGTGTGTGTGTGTGTGTGTGTGTGTGTGTGTGTACAATTGTGTGTTTACAATTAGGTAAAGCCTGTGTTTACCTCTTGAGATCTACCTAATGTGAAGCACAATGCTAAGCCTTCAGGTAAATAATCATAGACGTATCATAGACCTTCAGGTAAATAATATCGTCCGGTCAACCCAGTAGCCTTCCTGTTGCAACTTATGCCCATTCCCACAACCTCAGCTTCAATTAATGTTTTAGAGTCCAGGTCTTGAAATCCCTCTTAACAATAAACAAGTTCTTCTGAAAGCTTCCGAGAAAGCCAACTTTTGACTCACTCATGGGAGCACACTCTCATCTTGGATTAAATTCAAACCTGTAGATTTATACATATATATATATATATATATGTATATATGAGATTAAACTTTCTGCCCACTTTTGTCTTAATTAGTTTTCTGGATTTCTTTTCCAAATCTCGAAGTCTCACTTTCATTTCTTTAGGAACTAGGTGTAATAACTCACCATAGGTTTTGTTGTCCATTTTTTTATTTTTACCGACGTTTCGGTCTTCTTCGACCATCTACTGGGTGATTTTTGAACACATACTTTTTTAAACTATTTAACATTTTTAACAAAAACTACATTTTAACGCTCGACTAACAAAATATAAAGGTAAACAATTAAACTGGTAGGTTGCAATTCCTGTTATACACACACAGGTGTGTCTTCAGTTTCTTCATTCCTTGTTGAATTTCCTATATGTTGAGGTTGGAACTGTCCCATGTGCAACTTCAATATGTTTGCAAAACTTGCAGTTTGATTATTGATACTGGGTCTCTTTTCCAAAATATTCAGGGCCTCTACCTCTACCTCTACTGTTGTTCCAACTTTATCCAGAGGCCTCACGATGCACCTAGCTGCAGGAGGACCTAAGGACCACACAGAAAAGTTACATAAAGTGAAGCTGACCAGGGAAATGCTTACAAACAATACCGAAATACTATATCAAGAACGCGATCACAGCAGATTAGGTATTGTAGAGGCCCTGAATATTTTGGAAAAGAGACCCAGTATCAATAATCAAACTGCAAGTTTTGCAAACATATTGAAGTTGCACATGGGACAGTTCCAACCTCAACATATAGGAAATTCAACAAGGAATGAAGAAACTGAAGACACACCTGTGTGTGTATAACAGGAATTGCAACCTACCAGTTTAATTGTTTACCTTTATATTTTGTTAGTCGAGCGTTAAAATGTAGTTTTTGTTAAAAATGTTAAATAGTTTAAAAAAGTATGTGTTCAAAAATCACCCAGTAGATGGTCGAAGAAGACCGAAACGTCGGTAAAAATAAAAAATGGACAACAAAACCTATGGTGAGTTATTACACCTAGTTCCTAAAGAAATGAAAGTGAGACTTCGAGATTTGGAAAAGAAATCCAGAAAACTAATTAAGACAAAAGTGGGCAGAAAGTTTAATCTCACATGTATAAATGAAGGACTGTTCCCCAAATATACGAATTTCAATATATATATATATATATATATATATACTTGATAAACGGAAAGACGATCCAAACAGGACACAATAACAGTTGAAAATTGAAGATAGGTAGCACAGAAAGTAAAAGAAACACACTTACAGACTCAAATTTTCGGGTAATCCGTCTTCAGGAGAAAAGACAAAGGGAGATGAAGCACGTTGTATACTAGCCGTTGCGTCAACAACGTGCTTGGTCTCCCTTTTTCTTTTCTCCTGAAGACGGATTACCCGAAAATTTGAGTCTGTAAGTGTGTTTCTTTTACTTTCTGTGCTACCTATCTTCAATTTTGAATTGTTTTATATATATATATATGAGTTCATAATTCAAGAAGAGTAACACACAGAATAAAGAAACACACTTACAGACTCAAATCTTTGCGCTATCCATCTTCAGGGGAAAAGAGAAAGGGTGACCAAGCACGTCATAGAAGCAATGGCAAGTAGCCGACCGGCAACCCACAGTGCTGCGCCCCGTACCCGGTTTTTAGTAATAGAATTAGGAGAAGATAAAACAAAAATTCGCATAAGTAGTACAAGCTGGTCAAGTATAAAACAACTAAAGGGAATTGGAGAAAAATTTAAAATAAAGAAATAAATATGTAATAGTGTATATAGAAAAAAGAGATTAGTGAAAAAAAGTATCGTAAAATATATAAAAAAATGTAGTACAAATATATAAATTAAATAAAAAAATCTAAGCAATAAAAAACAAACTGAATATCAAATGATAATAGAGAAAAAAGTGCAATACAAACAAATATAACTAGATAAAAAATAAACATAGGAAACTAGTTTAGAAAACAAAAACAATTAAGAAAAAAAAATGCATGCAAAAGATACGAAAGAGGAAAAAAGAAATAAATACTGGAAAAAGAAACTATCTTTTAAGGTTTAGTCCAGGTGCACTGCGCTCCACGAGCAACCAGATGTGTTGCTCGGGAGTGCCTGACCTGTCCGCTTCTCAACCCACTTTGACACTTCAGTCCATTTTCCTGCAAGATGGAAATATATATATATATATATAAACATTATATTTTCCCAACTTCTCTATGTATTATTTTTCAATACAGTTTTTCAAGATTTCGGATCTCACATTAAGGTCTGCTACATAGTTACACTAATATATATATATATATATATATGTGTGTGTGTGTGTGTGTGTGTGTTTTTGTGTAGAGTATATGAAGATTCATAAAGTTTACGAATAGGTGTGTATTGGAGAGACAGTGAGTGTGTGAGAGAGAGAGAGAGCAAAAGCCATTTGAGAATATGGACTTGTGGAGGGAGCAAGCGAGTTTTGCACATTAAAAACTTTTCGAAGCCTGAAGCCTAACATGAAACATTTAATTATAATTCAAGTATGCATAACAGTCAAGTAATAACTTATAACGATCCAGCTAAGAGGCTGGTGAAAATTACAGCTAAAGTGAACATCTTCTGTCTTCAAAATTATTTTAAGCCCTACAGAGTTCTGATATTCTAACCACTACTTTTCAATCATCTCTGGTATTCTTGATTAGATGGCTTTCTTTATTTAAATGATGTTAAATTGCTATTCAGGTTATTTTTCAATTTTAAACGAATTTAGGTTGGAAGTACCCACTATTTCTAATATTTTTCTTTTTGGATCTCTGTTTGTGGGAGTACGTGGGTAATCATTCTAATTTGTTTGTGTATCGTTCAGTTTGAGCGTTTGATAAGTCATAAGAAAATTAGATATAAAATTAATTTAAAAGAGGATAATAATCAGTAATGTCAAAGGTGTCCTTGTTTTTGAGAATGTATGTGTTCAGGCAACTACTTTATATTCTCAAATCTTTAAATCGATGACCACAACAATTTGATTGACAAGATTATTCCACACTCTGGAAAATGTACAAGGAATTTTTTTATATACAATATGACACATTCTTCAACCAAACTTGCATAAATATACGAATATATATATTCTGAAGAACACATCCACTTTTTTCTTCATGACCTCTTACTTTAATTATTTTAAAAGTTTTTAAAATAATTAGAAAGTATGAAAGTTAATCAGAGAAATGACGTGAAAAGGAAATATAAAATAAAGCCAAACTTCTATTCAATGTCTTATTTCTGAACGTAAGTCATTATTAACTCGAGTTAGTTTAAAATATAATTTTCAAGTGAAGGATCTGACAGTCTCGTAAACTCATTTTCTTAAATAAAGTTTTTAATCGTATTTATTAATATTGTTCTTTTGCTCGCCTTATACATATTTTCTTAATATTTTCTCCAAGGATGCATCCATACTGAGGCGAAGGTACACAGTTTTGTGCAACAGAAAAACGATGACTGACGTCAGATTAAGCTTTTTAAAATATTGGAAAACATCATGCTTCGTTAACTTAAAGCAGGTCAAAAACATTCTCACATCACTTATAGTCGACTGATGACTCCTCATTTTTCATATACGAGTTAATCTTTCCAACGTTTTTCTCCACTTTTAACTTCTTCTTTAGCTATCAGTTAATATCAAAATTAAGGCTTTTATAATACTATTTGCTGCCAATAGAGTGACATTAAACTTACTTGTAATAATAAAATTTATAGTTAAGAAGACAGTAAATTTTAAGTGAAGCAACTCAAGGTCTGTTGAATTCTTCTCAGAACATCTGTATATATATATTGTTAAAAATATGACCATATTTTGCTGAAACTTGCTTCTTAATAAGTTTCTCAAGTTTTCTGAATAGAGTTCTTGTTACTATATCAACAGTATATAATATGCTTCCAATAGTCGACATGTTACATGAGTCCATATTTCTGCTGTCCTCAGCCATTATCAAGACATAACTGAGTTTGAAATAGATTGTTCCTTTATATAAGAGAAGTGAAATGTGTTGAGGAGGTTGGGGGATTAAAGTTGTTTTTCTGAATCCTTTGGGTTGAGTGACCTGGTTAGGAGTTTGTTGCCTCTACCTGGAGAGGTCCCACTTGACCTGGGGTTGGTCTAAATAGTTTTAACACTTTCTCACTATTTTCTAACTGGATATTAATATTTGGCTTCGTTTTCTGTATGATTATGGCTTCTGTTAATTTGAGTCTATGCTGGTCCTGTTCTTTTTTTATTATTCTAGTTCCTTCCACAAGCGCTTCTCTCGTTAACTTTGTATGGTGGACGTGCTCTGTATGTTTTTTGGGGGCTCCAGATACCAGGTGCATGGACAGTCTTCTAGAGAGTGTAGTTGTAGTCATTCCAATGTATGAGCGTTTTTGGGTTTCACAGTCCCCATAATTGCATTGGTACTCGTACACCAGATTTGTTTCTTTCAGTGGAGAGTTTTTGCAGCGGCTGTTATTAGTCATAAGAAGAGTACTTATTGTAGGGTTCTTATAATAAGTAACCAGTGAGACTCTATCATTTTCGTTTTTGCACTTTGTGTTGTTTTTTATGATGACCTTTAGTATCCTTTCATCAATTTTATGTTTGCCAGAATATTGGTTCCTGTAGTATATTTTATGTATGGTTCCAGCTGGTTTTTCAATTCCTTTCCTGTTTTTTCTTGTGTGCAGATAATCTTTCAGAATTTTGTCAAATTTTCCATTCAAAAAGCTAAATTCCTTTAGAACAGCTAAATAAACTACTCCACGCGTGTACGATGGAAAACCCATTCACAAATATAGATCGATGAGTGGATTTGCAGACTGATGGAGTTGCCATGAGTTCACCTTTAGGAGTAACTCTGGAAAACGGGTTTCCTGCAGTTGTGTTTCCGGCGTGGTCGCCCTTTTTATTTTCTCCTGAAGACAGATCATCCAATATTTTGATGTCCTCGTCATCAGGAAGATAGCAACGAGTCGCTCCGCAGGCAGACAACAACTCATATATATATATATATATATATATATATATATATATAAACTAGAATTTAAAAAGAACACATAGAAAGGAAACCACTGAACTCACTACTATACTCGTATTTCGATGTCCTCGTCTTCAGGATAAGAAGTGAATCGCTCCAAAGGCTGATAACGACTGACTTGGCGTTCGAACTGAAGCACTCAAACAGTGTAGCCAACTTTCGGAGGAAAGGTAGTCAGGGAATATAAAGAGATAAAAGCCAAATAAAAATTCAAAAATGAAAACATTTAACTAAAATAAAATTAAAAGCTGATAACAACTTTAAAAAAAAAAAATCAACGATTGAGGTTAAGCCCAGGTGCCGATCTACCGCCCAGAAGATATATATATATATATATATATATATAATTCTATCTTTTTTCGACCACAAAAATTGTAAAACCCTGATGATGCTATAAAAATATACCGAAACATTGGCGTAATTGAAGTGAGTTAGTAGTCCCGTGCGTGCGGTCCCAGTTACCCTCTATTTAGCGAAGCCTCTGTTATTCCGCCAATGGTTATAGAGGTTGCACAGTCCCTCTGTGAGATAAGATTATTGGCAGAAAACACGGAGAGTATCTATGTGAAGAAGTTGGAGTCGAGTGTCAACATCTTTTAATCAAGAGGGACTGTGCAACCTCTATCCCCATTGACATGAAGACGAAGGCTGCTTTTCATAGAAGACAAATGAGAGTATCAATTAAAATAAATTCAATTTCCGTAGCAGATAATAGAAAAAACCCAACACCCAACCACCACAAAAAAAAACTATAATAGAAAGGAAACAGGAGTTCACTGCAAAGTGAGGCTCGTGTTTTCTGCCAATAATCTTATTTCACAGAAGGACTGTGCAACCTCTATAACAATTGGCGGAATAACGAAGGCTTCGCTAAGCAGCGGGTAACTGGGACCACACGCATGGACCTACTAACTCTACTCCCCTGTTGGTCAGCATTTCAACGAATCATATTTCTTTCCAGAAAACAATATATATATATATATATAATGCGTGTGTGTGTGTGTGTGTGTGTGTGTGTGTGTGTGTTTGTAAACCATAATTCAAGTGAACTAATATCTTTTAACAATATCCGGTTCTCTTCGATATTGTCAAACGAATCTCAATTGTTAGGGAGTATGTTTTGCAATTAAGGAGTTGTAATTATAGCATGTAATTAGTAATATTTGTAAACTGAAATATCTAGGAAAAGAAAATAAGTTTTTATTTTAAGAGATTCTTATATATTGTCTAGTAAACCGTGAGGAAGGAAACCACAATGCTTTTGTCTTAGTGATATTTAGAAAAATAACCTTCTGGAAAAATTAGCCTATTATAATATATATTTTACTGTACCTAGTTAAAACTTAGCTTATTAGCGAACTATTTGTGCAACCAGTAAGGCAAATAATCCCTTTAGAGTTTTCCAGTTATGCAGATATACGCTACTTGCATGGTTTTCGTATATAGTGTTTTATTTAAAATATAAAATTCGTATTTGTTACGAAAACTTATAATACATAGTCATAATTAACGCAGTACTTGTAAATGTAAGGAAACATTGGCTCCTTCGTTAAAAATGTAAGAATAATGTAGCTGAGGGGAGGTATGGCAAACTTGATTCGTTAAATTTTAATGTTAAAGTGGAAAGTTTCAACAAGGAGTGAACGCAGGAGATCTGACCCAGTGAGCCTCTGAACACTCTTCCTCTGATTAGTTGGTAAATTTAATTTCTTATAGTCTTTACAGAGTAACAAATAAGAGGGAAAACTGTTTTACTTCCTTGAGCGTGATGTAAACATTTCAAGATTACTTTTTTTGCGTAAATATTTATCTGATCAATCAATGCATGTCACAATGAGTACGGCGGATACTGATAAGGCGTGATGATGAATCACTCTTCAAGTGAGTTAAAATTAAACATCCTTTACTTGATATGAAAAAAAACTTTATTTCAAGGTTAGTTATGCATAGTAGAACATTTATCTTTAATGAAAATAACTGTATTTAATTTCATTTTAATTTATTTCTGTTATTATTGTAATTGATTAATAAGATTATTTTTCTACTATTTCTTTAAGTATAAATACTAGTTTCTTTACTTATACCGGTAACATACTAATGAATTAAGTACACTAATTAAGTATGTGTTTAAGATGTTCTATAATATAACATATAGCCAGATTTTTATAGCTATGTGTGTGAACATTATTTGCCATTAACGCAACTAACAAAACGTTAATTATGTAACATAATATAATTTACAGTAATAACAGGTTTGTAACAGGTAAAGGAAAAAATATTTCTTCTTCATAAGTGAGTACTTTTAAAATATTTTTTTTAGGAAATATAAATAAAGATTATTTTTGAGCGGGTTCCTTTTGGAGGGTTCCTTTAGTGGTTACGAATTTATTTGTTCAAGCTTTTAACATTCTGCATAAAGATATTAAATCAATTCAACGGTTCAGATTATCTGTTAGCTTGAATTTTCTGATTTCAAATTTTACCGTCATCATAAGGCTTGAAGAGGTTATCTCTATCAAAGTAACTCGTATTGAGTAAAGTTGACAAAGTTTTCGTATATGTTGTTTTTATAAAATCCAAGTGCTTCAATAATGAATCTGTCTAAAATTTTCATAACAATCAGAAACTTTTAACAAAGTAGTCTATTAAGCACACAAAATAAACATTGCAAAAAATATTCAATTTCGTAAATAATATAATTTTAAACAAAGCAGGTTAAATATTATAATTTCTGTCGTATGAAGATGCACTGAGTGGCAGTAAAAAACTAATTTTGTTAGAAAGTCCGCAAAAAACCGCTCCATGCGTAAATTTTGTACCTTGTAACTTTGTCCTTCATTTCTGTTAGTAATAAAGTTAAAGATAGAGCAATTAAGCTATTTGTGTTGTAGACGTATACGTAGAATCTGGACAAATGTCTACGGTGAGAGTACGGGTAAATGACTGTAGCCACTTTTTCCTGTAAATGGATCCGGAGCAAACTGGATCTAATATTAAGTCGCTGACTAGTAGAAGAAGATTTATGACCTTTGCTATACTATTTTTTTTTTCTTTGAGATTTTCCATGAAAACTTACAAGGCCATCATATTGTGAAAAGTGATGAGAAACAAATGAACACACTTCCAAAGAAATTAATGCTGAAAAAAATCTGTGACTTGGCAATTAGTGTGTCGATGCTTCTTGAGAGAAAGATTAAAAACATTGTCTGTAATTCCAATATTCCTGATTTACCGTCAGCGGCAGGACCTTTCGTTTGATGACCTACTGAGACTGACAGTGGTGGTGTATCCCTCTTAAATTGGAATAGTTGTTTCCGATTAAGAGAAGTGACTCCAGTTTTCAATGCCATACGCTAGACGTATGTCTACATTACAAATGTTTTCTGACTGTAAAATATGCAATATACATCAGCGTCATGAAATCTTGTCTTTATGTTATGCGGGAAATAAGTAAATATGCTTTAAGCTAACATGTTAGTTCCACATTTTTACTTTACTATAAGTAAAGTATCGTGATAGTGATCGTGAAAAAATTTGATCCCGAGAATTTGACGGAATTACATGTTTTGAGGTCCCGTTAATGATTCTGTTTCGATACTTTTTGTTTGTGTGTAAGTGGTTGGGTGGGTGTGTTCCCAAATGTTTGTGAAAACATTGGACGCTTTGGTCCACAATCATTGATGGATCAATTGATATTTTACACAAAAATGGGCCTCGCAGTGTAGATGAACTCTATTGTTCAGGAGGTAATATATTGTAATGTACAGAAGTAATATACGAGTATATTATCTGGGGAAATATCAAACTTTATAGAAAATTAGTTTAATGATTTCATTAGCTATATTGTGGCTGTTTTCATTTTATCAGTAAAACACTTTAAACGATAAATCTAGAAAAATCTGAAGTGTTTATTAGTTATTATACTTAGAGCTGTAGACAATGTATACTTCATATGCCATTTCATTACATGAGTCTTTTATCTAAACAGATTCTAAGGTGTTTAAGTAGAGCTGACAGATCTAGTTCAGTATTTTTAATAAAGGAGTCTTTGACAGTTAATCTCTGTTTATTGAGAAAGGAATAGGGTCTGTTTAGCTGGAGTTTTATTCAGACTTTTCTCTTTTACCCAACTTTCGTCACTTTGGAGAGCATGCGCACAAGCTCAAAAGGTGTACCATCACCATTAAACTTATAATAACAATTCAATTTGCATATACTTCCAGTGCAAAACTTAGATTCCTTAGAGTACCCAGGATATCCACTACTAATAAACAAAATAGGCGCCATAGAACACCATCCTTAGAGCACCATCCTCTAGAGGTCATAATTTCAGTTGTGGTTGATCCTATACATTTCCAAACTATTCTTGTATTATAATGCTATTATCAATTTTATAAGCCTTTGATTAAAACATCTATACATTATCTTATTATTCATGAATTCGAAGACGTATAGTTCGAAGTTCTTTCAATATTTAAGAAGCAGAGCAAGACTTCCTTTAACACTTAAACATTTTCATTTTACTTAGGTATTTGTAACTGACTCTGTTGATTTACTCGTCAGATAGGTATACCACCTCTTATAAAAATGACCACAAACCAGACACTTTTCAATATTGACTCGATAATGAAGCAAATATTTAAGTAAATTTAAACAAATCTAAGAAAAACATCATGTTACTCATTATTCGGTGTTGAACTTTCGTTTTTTATAGCTATATTGGCTTCTGTTGTATTCTGACTACATTAATTTTTTTTCACACTAAATTTATTTGTTTCATTGTTTAGTCAGCCACTAGCGTAAAAGAACATGTTCCAAATCATATTATATACCACAACATACTTTACGTTCGTGTAATTTCACAAAAAAAAATCAGGTCGTCCTTTTGAAAGGTACAAAATTTTTGTGCATTTTATTTTGTTTTCTGGAACTTCGTGAACTATACCACAATCACAAGTTTTCAATCAATCAAATGTCAATAATTTATGGCAAAATTAACCTATTTGTTTATTACAAAATTTTAAAGCTTTTTCAACATGATATCTACCATCCATCCACACACACATAATATTCATCAAAAAAACTTGAAAAAAGACTTAGGAAATGTCAAAACATGTAAATCATCAAAATCTTTAAACTGATTTTTTTTATAATCGCTTGACTTTCCTTACTTACACAGACTTATAAAAAACTACCATCTAACAATGTTCACTTATTTTTTTCACTAATTCTGCAGTAGTGAGACCCAGGGGGGAAACTGATAATTACAATCTGTACTCTAGAGCGTGGACATTTTTACTGGTCGGGTGTCATTCAATTTTCATGAATTGTAACAACGTAA